>CM051234.1:68790356-70149856 GCA_027917425.1 Gastrophryne carolinensis
AGAGATTTTGAGATGTGTTTACCCTGTTCCCAAGGAGGATAAAGTATGAGAAGGTTAATGTGCGCCAGGACAGGGCTGTAAGCATATGTTGGGGCAGCTATGCCTACTTAATAACAGGGGAGTAGCATAGTATGCTGCAGAAATGTGTAAACCATGTCCATTATCCTGTAAAATGGTCAAATCAACTAAGTATCCCACTTTGAGTCCCTCCAAAGATGGTCAGTTTATTAACAGTTTGCCTTGAATGTCCCTTTAAATAAAGTGTCAAAGTACAAAATGAAAGATGTGGCCAAAGAAAACAAAACCAACCCTAAGTATTTCTTTAACCCTTTCAGTGCCAAGCACGTAGATTCTACGTGGTTGCTTCTACTCCACTTAAGTGGCAAGCACATAGAATCTACGTTCCTGACTTTCCCCCCTGCTAGTTAAAAAATATAAAAAAATAAACACTTACCTCTGGTATCCATGTGAAGCTTGGGGTCCCCTCTTCCTGGTGAGGTCATCCAATCCCTCCCCCTTCGTCCTCCGTCTTCAGGAGGGGGCCCGAAAACCTCCCCCCCCCCCCCCCCCCCCCCCACCCGTTTCCAGCGCTGACAGTTCGGCTGTAAAAAACAAACAAAAAAAAAAAAATTTTTATTTACTCACCCCCGCGCCTGATCCTTTTGTCCGGGTCTCCTCTTCGCCAGGGGGGGGGCCGATTTCCCCCCCCCCCGGGCTGCGCAGGCTTCAGGTGAGGACTCTCTTCCAGGTCCTCACCTCTTGTAATGGCGACGATGGCCGCCGCCCCTAGCCCCGCCCATTGTGGGAGGAGCGGTACTACCTCCACGCACCGGCATCTGTCAGATGCTGGTGGTGATTAGAGCATGGCGGGTGTGAGGCGAGGAGGCCCTGTGCCGATAACTATCGGCATCTGTCAGTGACATGACAGCGGTGAAAGACAGCAGCGAGGGGCACAGGATCGGAGGGTGAGTACAGTAAAAAAATTAATAAATAAAGATCATTTTTTTCTGTGTGTGGTGTTTTTTTTTTTTTTACGTTTTTTACGTTTAACCCCTTGTGAACTGGTAAGGGGTCCATGAGACCCCTATACCAGTTCACAAGGCTGGGGGATGGCAAGTCACCTAGCGAGTGACTTGCCATTAACCCCCGGCACCCCCATTACCTGCCTCCCCAAAGCCCAGGGGGGGCATTGGAGCCCGTGGCCATGGGCTATGCGAGCTTGTAGCCTGCAGGGCCAAGGGGCACAAAAGCTGGCCTCTGCGCCCTGTTCCTAAAAGCCCTGCATAGCTGGTCCCGGGCTGGTTACTTTGGCTAAGGGAGACCCCATGTCATTTGTTTTTGGGGATTTTTAAGGGTTTTTAACCCTTAAAAATCCAAAAAAAAATAGGGTCCCCCCCCTGGGAGGGGGGACTTTGTAGTGTGGATGGTAGTTGTATTTTATTTGTAAATGTTATAAAGTACTTGTTTCAGTTTGGGGGGTCTCCTAGGCAGGACAGAGGGGTTCCGATAAATATTTGGTACCGTTCTAATCGATAGAAATGGGGGCTTTTACATGCAATATGGTTTTCTTTAATAAAATACATTTTTTATTTAAAATAAACATTTGTTCTTAATAATATTGTAAAAAACAGAATAAAATTTTCTGCTGCAAAAAAAATATATATAATTTTCCTGAAAATTCCAGCAAAAATGGCGCAAAATGGGGAAAAATGACCTGTCAACAGAGGGTGACAAAATATCAAGTAAGCTGGCAAATAAAAGGGTTAAAAGTAGCTATGCATGTTGAGTATTTTTCTGTTCGGGGGACCTTGCTCTTTCAGACTTAGCTTGTTTTTTCTTGTTTGCATATTTATATTTTAGGAAAAGGTGTTTTTTTATTCACCTTTTTTTACATTTTTTACGGAAACCCTGCGCAACCAAATAATTATTTGAGAGATTAATTCCAGAAAGATGAGCCCACTACAACAAGCTGGGTACGCTTAGAAAGCTTAACATGTGTCCTTTCAGGGAATATATGGTTTATGGGGGATATTCCAAATGTAAAGGGTTGTTTTGATTGAAAAATCGCAAGGTGCGCACTTTGTCTGCAGATCTGAAATTTTCAAGTAAAATTACCATTACGCACATGCTTTACTTTGGGGTGTTTGGCAACTCTTCCCTTGACAGTAGCTATGCATGTTGGGTATCGTTCTGTTCAGGGGATGTTGCTTTTTCAGATTAACCTTGTTTTTTCTTGTTTGTATATAGTTTTTTAGGAAAATGTGGCTTTGATTCTGCTTGATTATCCTTTTTTTTAGGGAAACTCTTTGCAACCAAAGATTGCATTGAGAGATTACTTCCAAAAAACTGTGGCCACCTCAACAAGCCTGGTACCCCTAGAAAGCTTGAGGTGTGTACTTCCAGTGAATATATAGTTTGTTGGGCATATTTCAAATGTAAAGGGTTGTTTTTCTGGAAAAACTGCAAGGTGCGCATAGCATAGTTTTTATCTGAAAATCCCCTAAAGCGCAAATTCAGTTTGGGGGAGTCTCCTGGGCAGAAAAGGGTGTCTACCTATACATATGTGGTACCGCTGTAACCGGGAGAAATTGGGATTTCACACGCAATAAGATTTTTTTGACAAACTCACATTTTTTATTACAAAAAACACTACAAATTGTAAAAAATAGATTTTTTTTTTCACATATTTCACCCAAAAATATTGAGAATACACCTTAAAAAATGACAAACAAGACATTTTATGTTAAAGCCCAGACTATGCTGAAAAAACAATATATCATTTTCCTGGGAAATCCCTTCAAAAATCACATTTGAACATTGGGAGCGCAAAATGGTGCAAAATGGTCTGGCAACAAAGGGTGACAAAAACTCCAGGTAGGCTGGCAGCGAAAGGGTTAAAGTAGGTGCTCGAATTAATGGTAATGAGGAATTGGTCACTGGGGATCAAGAGAAGGCAGAGTTGCTAAATGGGTTATCTAGCTCTATGTACACAAAAGAGGAGCCAATATAGGCAATGTCACTGCAAACAATACCCCAAGCATAATTCTTTACTGGCTAAATGTGGATATTATGCCAGAAAGTCTAAATAATTTAAATGTCAATAAGACTCCAGGACCAGATGGACTTCACCCAGAGGTTGTTAAAGAACTCAGCTCAGTTATTTCATCACCATTGCTCTTGATCTTTAAAGACTCGCTAACAACTGGTATAGTACCAACGGGTTTGCTCAAGGCAGATGTGGTGCCCACTTTTAAGAAGGGCTTGAGGCCTTCCCTGGGTAATTACAGACCTGTAGGCTTAACATCCATCATGGGAAAGAGTCCCTACTTAAAAAAGCTCTGGAGGTATTAGTGGACCACAGGCTAAATAACAGTATGCAATGCTGCTAAGCACTGCGATATTATGCACTATAAGAGGCATTGAATCATGGGATAGGGATGTAATATTGCCTCTATACAAGGCACTGGTGCGCCCTCACCTAGAATGTACCGTCCAGTTCTGGGCACAAGTTCATAGAAAGGATGCCCTGATTATGAAAAGGGTGCAGAGGAGAGCCACCAAACTGATAAGGGGAATGAAGGATGTTCGTTATAAAGAAAGATTACAATACAAAAAATATAGGGAAAAACGATTTCAGGTAAAATCCCGATTGCAGGCAGTGTGCGTGGCATCCCGATTGTAGGCAGTGTGCGTGGCATTCCGATTGCAGGCAGTGTGCGTGGCATTCTGATTGCAGGCAGTGAGTGGCAACCCAAATACAGGCAGTGTGTGTGGAATCCCGGATGCTGGTAATTTTAAGTTTGTGTGTTTATGTCAGCGGAAGATGGCTACTGTGGTGTGGTAGCTACGCGAATATGTGTAATATATATATATATCTATATCATTATTATTATTATTTATTATTATATATATTTTTATTTTTTTTACATTCCCCAATAAGACCTTTTTGGGGGAGGGTGCATCTTATAGGCAAAAAAAATCTGCATTGCATTCGGGCTTCAAGTGCTTTCCCAAGCAAAATGTAAAAACATGACTCAGCAGCTTGCCTTTTCATATCTGTCCTCTCCCTTCCTGTGACCTTGCAGCAGCACCTGGAAGCAGAAACTTGACACTGACCTCTGGCACTCTCCATGATTCCCCTAGCAGTAGACCACCAATCATAGGACTTGACTGGTGGTCTATAACTCTTCCCCACAATGGCCACCTGTGTATTGTGGTTAGGTGTGAAAGTTAATGATATAAACACGCTGCCTGCTACTGTACTGGACAGCATTTACAACCACCAGCTGGGAATTTCAAAAATGTTTGAAAATTTCGCCATACATTTTTTCCACTTTGTGGGAGTTCATTTTATAAAAAAAAAAAGAAGGGAACACAGGAGCTTTAGCGCTATGTGATTGTATGGTCTATCTCGTTGCCTGGACAATCCTTGAACTAAGTGTATGTAATGAATATAATCAGTTGACCTCTGTCATATCAGTTTATCTTCTTTCTGTGTAGATGTGTATCAAGCATGGACAGGTTTCTATGCATCCCGTAATATCTTGAAAGGAGTAGCACGTAGGGCCAGCTCATTGCTGAATGCCGGGGAGTCTGCCTTCACACAGTATCTGCAGAAACATCCAGCTGGAGCTGTGTGCAAGATGTGGGCCCTGGAGCAGCTGCGTGCCCTCCGATGGGCTGTTTCGGAGGTAAGGCAGTTATCCCTTTTTTTTTTTTTTTTTTTTTTTTTTTTTTTTTAATGAGAATTTATTTCTATTAGTATACCTTATTTGTGACACCTCCCCATCATCACCCTGTCAGCAAGCCATATCTCGAACTGAAACTACTCCCCCAGGTTGATGTGCGAAGGATGCCTTTATTTGCATAAATTTAAAACCACATTTATTTACTTTCTTCATTGCTAGTGCCTTGATTTCATCCCTCTGCGAATGGAAATAGTATGAACTTTCTTTACACGCACACGCACACACACACACACACACACACACACACACACGCACACACACTTACTTGCTTATTACCACTTACCTATATATTTGCCATGAATAAAATATAACATTAATAATATAAACTGAAAATAAATCACTATTGATGTCTCCTTTGTAGGTCCAGCATCATGATGGTATTACAGGGACTGAGTCCCCAAAGGTCAAAGATATGTATATGGCACACCTTCGTCAGGGAATGATTGGAGTTCAAAAATTGATGGAGGCCATCGTTATAGACCAGTTTGGTTCAGAGGAGGAGAAAGATCAATCCGAAGGTATATTAAGGACTTTAATACTACACAACACTAAACTTCTGTATCTGAGGCCTTCTATCAGGCTGTCCTGGTGCACATATTAATGCCTTTCCAAGATGGCTAATGATTTACCTGTGCTTGTCTTTCACATGCACTAGTGACATTCTCCACTGCTGGCTCTAGACCAGGGATACTCAACCACTTCATGGGAAGGTCCATTTAAAGGCATCCGGTCAGAGGTGAAGGTCCGGGCAGGGGGGTGGATATGTAGAAATTGGCACACTGGGCAAGGGGGTATATATATTTCAAAGGCAAACCTAGAAAGCTGCCTGACCCCACCCCAAAAATCCTACTGGGCACTGGGAAAAGACAGGAGCTTTTTTTTTGGTGCCACAGAACCTACTGCTCTGACCCGCAGCATACTGCTTTAACTCCTCCCACTTTTATTCTGTGCAGGTCGTGTACAGGGGTGGACTAGAACCCAAAATGTTACTGGCAATAAGGTCTGGTAACATGGATGGATAGATAGGACTCGGGGGAGAGGGATGAATGGAAGAGAAGCTGTAAGGAGAGGGGAATAAACAGAACATGAAGTTCTGGGAGGGAGGGATGGAGAGAAAGCTGGGAGAGGTGGGCAGGAAGGGTAGATGGCCAGAGCTGAAAGCAAGAGTAATGGATTAGCAAAGCTGGGAGGCTAGAGGATTGAATGGGCAAAACTGGGAGGGAAGGAATGGATGGGGCATAGAGAATGTGCTGGATGGGGCAGCACTGAGGAGACAGGGATTAAATGGGACAGGGCTGGGGCAGAAAATATGGTGGGACAGGGATAGATTGGACTGGACTGAATTGAATGGGGCAAAGAGACAGAGAAACAAAGTTTGTGTGTACCTTGCAATGCCACTTCCCACCCGTGCAGTACTTCATATTGCAATGCTAGGTGCCAGGGAGCCATGACACTGGCAGGAAGACTAAGCACTACATTGCTGATCACGAGGGTAGCACTGAGCACAGCACCACAGAAGCAATTGAGTGCAGGGCTGTCAGGGAAGGGGTCCAGAAATCTGGTGCCGAGGTCCGCATTCGGACGCTGCTCTAGCCCCTCTAAAGCTTAGATTATGCCATGCCCATTGGTTTTCTTTGCCTTTTCTGCCAGCTGCTCAGGAGATCTAGGTTGGCCCCTTGGGGATCCCTCCTGTGCTCTGCTATGGTCAGACCAGGTGGTTCCAGTGGTTGCTCCCATGCTCTGGACTTCCTAGGTTTGTTTGAGGCCATCCTGGTGCACGTGGGAATGACTTGCCAAAATAGCTAGTGATTTTTATCTGTGCTTGGACCTACATCCACCTTGTGACTTTGTTCACTGAGGGCTCTAGAACAGGGTTTCCCAACATTTTTTCATCAAGTACAACTTTACTTTTTCCTATTTAACTTAAGTACTATATGGGTGCTGAGTGAACGTTGTCACCTAAACCTGTCAAAACATACAAAACCAAGTAAATGAATCCCACAAATAATGGTGCAGTTTTTATTTATGATGCAAATCACATCTGAGTGGCAGATGGCAGCAGATTACGTTGTGTAACAGGCGCAAGACAAGTCCGCAGACTTGTCGAGTTTCACCTGAGGGGACCTCAAGTACCATCAGTGGTACTAGTACCACCTGTTGGAAACCCCTGCTCTAGATTATTAGATTGTGTCATGCCCTGGTGACCTCCTTGCCTTCTCCTCTTGCTGCTGAGAGTCCAAGGTTCCCCTTTCCAAGATTGGCCAATGGGGTTTACCCTACTTCAAATGGGGTTATCTGTTCCAGGACCTAGGTATTGCTGTCCCCTCTCAGTAGCCTGAAAAGTGACCAAACATGTCACTTTTCTTCCCTCTTGCTCTGTCTGTTGGGCATGTTGCTATGGTTATTTATCTTGAACTGTGTTAGGTTAATTTAGATTTTTGGTACCTCGTCAGTTGGTCCTGCATTAGAGGGACCATGGAGCTCGGAGAAGTGATAAGCATTTTCTAAACTTGGTACTTACTTTAGGCAGTAAAATGAGGGGGTTAGTGTCCCTACCAGGGCCAATGCCATCCCCTTAAATACCTGGACAGATGCCAGGGCACACTACTCCTGAACAGGCCCATTTGGTAAGGAGAAGGGGCTATTGGCTGCAGAAAGACAGCTAGAGTCCTGGGAGAAGCAAAGGGCTGACTTCCAATGTAGGCTACACCCCCTTCACACCATCCTCAGTCTCCCTGCACTCCCCGGCTGTGTGCTGGCAAGAAGGAGAATCAGAGCAGCATGGTCAAGGTAGCTGGTTTACTTGTCAGTGATCATGTTATGGGAGGGAGGAAGGAACTGCTGTGTGTGTATATGTGGTGTGGCATGCTAGGATTGTAGTTCTACGGCCGCCAATGTGGTCTCCGAGCAAAGTCCCTTATGATGTTTTGTGTTAGTTTTCTAAACCTGCCACCCTATAATTGCCAGTGGACTTTAAAGCAGAGCTCCAGTCAAAGTGTTTAAGGGTCCCCTTGATTTTAACACCCACCCACTTCCGGGCATCCAGATTTCAGAATTCTCCACCAGCTAAAATTCAAAAAGTACCCCTAGACAAAAATAACTTGAGATCCGCTTAGCAAACCCCCCCATGGGCACCCTAAATCCCTCCTATAAAGCAGCCATAATGAATAATTGTGTGGGAGCCAGGCGCCCACAGGGGCAGAGAAACTGCTGCACGCCACCAAGGTGCATTCCTTTGTCTTCTGTCATATATATATATATATCAATAAATAAAATATTTACATAATTACATAAACAAATAGATTAAAATATTGAATTTTCTACCAGTGTCAGAGGTCCGGGGGGGGGGGGGGGGAGTGGAGGTTGATGTGGAGGTTTAAGCATAAGAGGAGGAGGAGGTAGCAAACACTTTACCCAGTCACTCAGGTGCTGGAACAGCCAAGTCCTATAGGATCTACGTCTGGCTCATCTTAAGGAATGTAAGGATGTCCACACTGGCTGTGAATAGGTGGATCCTCTTGTCGGTACCCCCTGCAGTGCTGAACACACATTCTGATAGGACAGTTACTGCAGGGCAGGCCAGCACCTCCAAGGCATAGAGGGCGAGCTCTGGCCACGTGTCCAATTTAGCAGACCAGAAATTCCAGTCCACGTAGGGTCTAGAACCTCGCCATCCACCCTGACATCCTCTTCCAGCCACTCCTTCATGCTAGCCTCCTCCTTAGCCTCAACATTGCAGAAAGATTCAACAGTTGGCGCTTGGGTCTCATCATCATCCAGGGTGTCCTGTGATGGTACGCTGGCCACGTCCTCATTCTCCCATAAAATCTTTTGGGCATCTTAGAGCCCTAGGTTAGCAACTGGGGCAGGGGCAGCAAATGGTCCATAGTATCCCAGCCAGGCTTGTCATCATAGAGCATTAGTGAGTATGTGACCTCTGGCTGAAACCCTCTTGCAGATTCTACGGGGGGGGGGGGGTGAGGTGGAGGCCTCAGTGGAGTGGGTGGAAAAATATCCCACGGAACTGGTAGCACTGCGTGCCATATAATCTATGAGTTTGTTCTGGTCATGCTAACCTCTGCACGGTGACCAGTTTCAAGTATATGCACCGTGTATCAAGCCGACTCTGAAAATGTGCTGGGACTCCAACCCCCAAGGGCTCTTATAAACCTCAAGTAGCCATGGGGCTTACAGACCTGACCTAACCAAGGCACAGAGTTGACAGAAAGGGTTTATCCCTTACGACTATATACTCTGCCCTAAAGGACGAAAAGGCATGGCGGTGAGATAATCATTTAGATACATTTCATATAAAAATCCCATGAAGAAAAGTAAATCTATAAAGTGTATATTCTGTTTCTTTCACTGACCTGCAGGTCTGCTAAATATCACGGTCTACAATCCACTAGCATGGGAAATTACCACGTATGCCCACATGCCGATGAATGTTTGGGTCACTGCCGTGTATGATGAGGCTGGACAGCAAGTACCAGCTCAGGTTTGTATAACTTATGAACTTTAAAGTTCAGTTACTGCAAAGTGCAATAATGGCTACACACAAAACGTTCCGGGGAGTGCCTTCCTGCCTTGCTGTCCCTTACAGGGGAGGTAGTCTTCCGAGTGCCTCTACTCCAGCACCCCGGGAAGGTATCTACCAGTGCCAGCTTAGCACTGGCCTCCAACTATTTCATCACACTCACAGCAGCTTTCCACACTGTTCATTTCTCAGACCAGCTAAATTGATAGATTCAGGAACCCATCAGCAGAGGGTGGGTGCTTAACATCGTTGGTGCCTAAACTTTTACAGCAAGGGAAACATCTGATGCCTCAAACGACCCCTGTTGTAGTCACTAAAGCCTAACTAACCTACACTAACCTCTGACAATTACAACAGGGGTGACAGCGAGTCCACCACCCTGTTACATATTTACCTTTTTCAATGTTTGGATTTTAGATCCATAATTCCAGTGACCCAGGCCACGCTTTTGATTTGTATGTCCTTGTTGTCCTGCATGGCCTCGGCTATGGGAGGTACTCTTTAAAGATTGGAGCGATGGAATCTAACAAGGAGAGCGTTTTTGTGGGCAGGCTGGTGAAATTCAACAGACAACCCTCAAGCAACCAACAAGCCAGTGTAAAGAAGAGCTTGGTGGTGACAAATGACTGCTACACGCTTCAGATTGACCCAAATACCAACTTACTGCTTAGTATAACAGACAGGTGAGTTACTCTTTAGGAAACAAACTTACAATAAATAACCTTAATCCTTTATACTATTGTAAGACCCCTCTGCTAGGCTAGTAGCATTGGGTGTGAGGGTTCTTGGACCTAGGGTAGGGTGACTCAGGTTGGTATGTAGTGTGGGGTGAGGTATGCTTAATATAGAGTAGTATCCTTGTAGTTCGTATGCCTCAAGCAGGGCCAGATTAAGTGTGGTGAAGGCCACAGATACAATATTTTTTTCCTTTATAATAATAGTCCGACCAAGTAGCTGATTGGTGGTTGTCTGATACCTGCCAACTTACTGGAACATCAGATCGAGTACCTTGTGCCACCCTTGTGCGGGTAAGTGCTGCGCGGGAACTCCCATTCTGGGTGGGGGTGTAACTGCCCAGCTGCTCCAGCAGAAAACAGTTCCCAGCATTGAGCTGCCAGTGGCAGTGCTTGGTGGCTTATGTGAGCGGCTGCCGATTGACATCTCTACACCCACCCAACACTGTAGCATTGCTGATGGCTGTTTTGCTGCTCTTGACTCTGCGTCCTGCCCTGTGGTGGCTTTGGCTGCAGGTTTGCAAAAACAAAAAAAAATCTTGCCCAGGCGGTGGCCCCACTGCCAGCAATAGCTTTGTTGCTGGCCCCGTGGACTATCAGGCCAAAGACTGAAAAGGCTCCTGGACCAGACCATTACCCAAAAATTGGTGGAGGCCCACTTTGCAGGGCAAGTGGGGAAGGCCTCAGGGGAACGCGCCACTTGCGCCCCCTCATAATCCAGCCCTGGCCTCGAGAAATGATGTATAGTGACAAACAGAGTAATGTGAGGAGCAAGAATTTTGGAGCATAAAAGCTGGCATTTGGGAGATGAGTAAGGATCTGCTATGTGTTTCTTTTGGGAAAAAGACATGTATTTATTTTGTAGACCTGCTATGTTGACATTGACATAGTATATTCATGTCATATAGGTACACTCAAGTTAAGTTCACGTATATTTTATACAATGTCATATACAAATACATAGTAATCAAAAAACACATAGGTATGATTTATTTTTACACAGTTTTATTTAAATCTTTAAGATTGTAAAGGCAGCCAAAAGTATTGCAGTAACAAAATAAACCAGAAAGTAGGGGAAGAAAGATACTGGTATGAGTCTGGTGTCCTGGGAATGTCTTAGCCCTAGTCCCTGACTTGTTTTGCCAGCTTAAAGCTTCCTCAGGGTTTTTTTTGGTTTGGCGATAGATGCATTCACCTCAAGGGTTAAAAAAGAAGTTTGTAGTGGTTGGCTGTAGTAGTCAGGAAATAAACAAAAATGGCGGCATATTTAGCAGGGGGAGAGCCATACCAGTACTAGCTGAGTGGGTTACCTTAAAGAAGCCTATTAGTCCAGATACAATTGGGAAAGTATCCAGTGTGGAGCTTCACTGTATTGAGGCTGAGCAGATTGTAGAAAGCGAGTGTGTGTAGCACGCTCAGTTTAACAGTACTTAAAAAATCTATAATTGGCAACTGGACTTGCTGTTATCTTTTGCTCCACATGTTTTGTTATTTATCTCACTGATGCGTATGTGTCTTTTTTTCACATTTAACCCTTTGTAAACTGGTAAGGGATCCATGAGACCCCATAACAGTTCACATGGCTCGGGGTCTGGCGAGTCATCTGCAGCTAGCGGGTGACTTGCCATTAACCCTAGCCCCCCCATTACCTGCCTCCTCCAACCCCAGGGGGACAGAAGAGCCTGGGGCTGTGACGGCTACGCAGGCTTGTAGCCTCCAGGGCCGGGGGCCACCGAGGCTGGCCTCCATGCACTGTTCTACAAGCCTGCATAGCTGTTCCCGGGCTGGCTATGCTGGGAAGGCGGACCCCTGCACCATTTTTTTAAATGTAACCCTTTAAAAAAAATTGTAAACTACAAGTAAAGTTAACTACAACTATAATCCACACTATAAAGTGCTCTTTTCAGTTTGGGGGGGGTCTCCTGGGCAGGAACAGTGGGCTACCGATAGAATCCAAAAACCATATGGGCACACCACCAGGCTTATATAAAAAACACATCTATTTTATTAATACAAATCACCATCTAAAACAACATACATACACAAGACATTTTAAAACCACAAAATAATGGCCTCCGGGTCTCATAACAGGTATTATAAAGCCATGAACATAAGTTCATTCAGCATTGAAATTCAAGTGTAAATGCAATACTCAATATTGATACTGGCGGAAGAAAGAAAATATATGTACAATCATAACTTGATTTCATGTAAAACAAGCCATCATAAATAGTGCTATCCCAATAAAAAAAAACCTCCCAACACAGAAGTTATAAATAATACATAATACTCCTAAAGCTATATACGTGCCTAAATCCAGAAGTGCAAAGCTGCATTAATACTTAATTCCAAATCAACTAACATCTAAAAAAGATAAAGTGCTTTGTGCCAATATATCAACATCCTAAATATAAATGCATCAAGTGTAACTCCAATATGGAGTCAATGTGAGACAAAGGCTTGCAAAAAGGATTAGACCATGAGATCAAGCATTACAAAGAGAATAAAGTAAATACCGCCATGATCCCTAGAGGCCAATCCACTGCCCCCACAGCTTCGATAGGGGGTGAATTCTTACTCACCTATTGTCTCTTTTATGCTGCAGAAGCGAGCCCCACGCTGGGGCGCGCAATCCAGCGTCCCCCGCCGGAAATCCGGTGGCTGGAACGCAGCCCTCACAGCCCGGCGGACACGCCACCTGATGACCCGGCTGCCGTCATCAGCAAAGGGGGAGGCTGGTTCGCCAGGCAGAGAGGGAGACGCCGTCGCCGCGAGCGGCCCGCCTCCTTCGCACTAGAGACCTGAGATTAACTCATCATAGGCTAGTGACAAAAAGTTCTTTCCAGAGATAACATTCATCATTAATATTCAAAACAATTAACTAAAGTCCTTTAGTGTGGTGGCAGGGTCTTTAGCATATTCCCAAGTGTTTTTACCTACCAATATATATTATGTATGAATTAAATATTATACTCCTATTTACAAGGCATCTTCTTATAAATTAAGACAGTGAACATATATACAATGCTACATTCCTTAACATGAGACAGAGGGTATTTGTCATCCTAGTATACACCTTAAAGTGGACCAACACCCAGGGGTGATCAGCCTGGGAATCTATAAGATTCCGAGATATCCAAGATCGGGATGTCCCGCGGGGTGAAACCCCCCCAAAACCCAAAAAAAGCTGCTGCCGCCGCCTCCCGCGCGCCCCTCTAGACGTGCCCACGTTTGTGAATGGCCGGCGCGGGCGCACGTCCTGTAAGAGTGACGTGCGGGAGGCGGCTGTGGACGCGCTGTCTTGTCCGTCGCTGTCACCCGCTTGTCCGTCGGTGGGGATTGGACGGTGCGGTCACGTGGGAGCGTGGTGAGGTGAGTTTTTGGGGCTTTCTGGGGGGTTTCACACAGCGGGACACCCCCAATCAGGGTGCCCCCCCTGAAGTGGACCAAAAGTCAAAAAGATAGTCAAAATCCTGGGTGTTGGTCCACTTTAACCAATCAATAATCTCAAATCCACCGTTTAGGCCATGATTGTTAGCTTCCTATGGCCAAGAAGAAGAAAAAAAAAAAAAAAACGGGAGGAAAAAGGAAAAAGATGTAACAATTATATAGCAATACTGCTTTCCTCCAATGTTCATAGTAGTAGTTCTTCTGCATTAATTATTTCCTCATCAGAGCTTCTTAATCCAAGCCCAGTATTTTTTGCTACATTTTAGGCTGGCGTGCTGTCCCAGCTCTGATCTCTCTGGGGAATGGTCTTCAACTTGTTGGTTACTACATTGTCAAGCCTTCATTGTCCAAGCCCAATATTTCTCAAATTAAAAAGAAAGAAAAATAACCGTGATTAATAGAACCCAACAGCAAAAAGTGAAAAAAGTGATATGAAAACAAATATAACTCCCACTCACCCCCCCCCCCCCCCCCCCCCCCAGTGAGTATACCCCTAAATCAATGTAAATATCACAAACTTCAACCCACGTGCAAAACAATCAACCCTCCCTATCGAGGTAATAAGTGAACCCACAAAGTAGGAGGACTAGAAGGCACTAAACATGCTAGCCGTAGGTGTTATAGACCTTACCAAATATCCAAACAAAAAGGGGACAGGTAAAGCACCCTTAAAAAAATAACCCGCTGACAGGCTACACTGTACACAAACCTTTATGTGCTTTATTAATTTGTTAAACACTGAACATATCACCAGATAAATAAAAACATAATGCAAGGAGAGGAAAGAACAGAAAATCTGCATCAATGTTAAATATTCATTTAATGTGCCCCTGGCACTTTATTGGCTACAGCAATATTTCCATTTACCTTGTTTAAATATAGAATAATTTAGAAATAATTAATACATAACCCACAATCTACTATCTATACAGTATATATACAATAACCATACCATAAAAAAATAAATCCTCCAGTTAATGTTTGTATGAGCGCGAACCAGCACCTTGCAATATTCATGAGAAGTGTGCGGTGGGTTAGCATTAATATTATTTTTGCAAAAAATTGAGTACTTTGACCATTTGCTGCTACAAAAGCCCACTATGCTTAACCAAGAGACTTCCTTTATGTTTACCATAAGAGCAGACCTAAAGCTGAGACCTGTCCGATGACAGGAGAGTCGCCTCTGGTGTTTAAGCCACACAGTGCTGTTCTGTAGCTTGTTTTTTTTTTTTTTAATTTTGCAATTTTGCAAAAATTAAATTAATACAAGAATGCTTCATATGCAATAACCCAAATATCCCAAAAGGTTTAGAAACGGCATGTAACAAATTAAACACAGAGCAAACATATAAAAAGCTTTTTAAACTCCAACAGAACTTTTTGAATAAGTTCAAAGTAAATACCCAGAGTCCCAAAGTGTATGCACTCTCCAGAAAGTAGTTGAAATCATTTCACTCCAAGCACCATCAGTGTAGCCCTTCACCTTTTTAATACACCCTTACCGGAGGGTAGCTTATAAACAAGCCTTAGTTGGAGCCTGACCAGGTCACACACCGATGTCCAGAACGATTGTAATCCACGATCACATTAGACAATGGGAAAGACAGTGGGCACAATCCAGGTGCAGCTCCACCTTATATATGAAAAACCAGAGAGGAAACAATCTAGCGTAATATCGTTTAATGGATAAAAAGTGCCACTCATTACACTCACATTAAAAATAAATAAACAGGCCATTAAGGCTTGATAAAGTTGCTACGGCAATGAAACGCATTGGCGGCGGCAGTGGCGGCTTTAATCACCCGGGATACATCTACGACCTGCGTCTCTTCTCCCCATACCTACTATTGGCCAAGGTGGTATCGAGGACTGGTGAGAGTCGCTCTCTGATTTAATCACCTGTATATTTATTTTTAATATGAGTGTAATGAGTGGTATTTACTTTGGACTTATTCAAAAAGTTCTGTTGGAGTTTAAAAAGCTTTTTATGTTTGCTCTGTGCTTAATTTGTTACAAGAAAAAAAGTGTGTCTACATTAACCTTATGTTAAAAAATATTGTCATCATCAGTCTATGTCACCTCTCCTATTTGCAGAGAGAGGAATTACACCATGCAAGCAACCCAGGAGTTTCTGGAGTACCACGCTAATGGAGACACTGATGCCGGCCCTATATCCGACAACTATATTTTTACTCCAAATGGATCCGCCCTTCCAGTAGCAAACTATGTAGGACTGGAAATTGTGACTGGGAAATTTGTCACTGAAATTAGACAGTATTTTTACAGGTAAGGCAATGGTCATGGCTAGGCAGAAGCTAGTATAATTTCACCCCCTTTGCTATGAAGCCCCTAAGAAGTTCTGGAGCAACCATTTACCTTTAGAAGTCTCAGTGAAATGAAGTCCATCTGTGTGCAATCTAAGTGTCACTTGATCTGAGTATAAACACACCTTTTCGGAATGGCCCCAGAGACTGCCAATACCATCCAGCAAGGGGCCCTACTAACAAACAACACTACGAAGACCAAGGAGATCTCCAAACAAGTCAGGAACAAAGTTGTTGAGAAATACAAGTCAGGGTTGGGTTAGTTAAAAAAATATCGAAATCTCTGAAGATCCCACGGAGCACTATCAAATACATTATCATAAAATGCAACCACCATAAATCTGTCAAGAGAGGGCCACCCACCAAAACTCTGACTGGCCAAGGAGGGCATTAATCAGAAAGGCAGAACCGAGACCAATGGTCACCCTGAAGGAGCTAAAGGAGTTCCCAAGCAGATACTGGAGGATCTGCCCATAGGACCACAATAAGCTGTACACTCCATAGTGCTGGGCTTTATTGAAGAGTGGCAAAAAAGACTTTTGCTTACAGGCAAAAATAGGCTTGTTTTAAGTTTGCCAAAAGTCCCCAAATGTATGGAAGAAGATGCTCTGGGCAAATTAGATAAAAATTAAACTTCTTCTGGGCAAATGAGATCAAAATTGAACTTTTCAGCCACCAAGGGGCAGCAGGCGTGCAAATGGGAGATGCTGCCAGAGGCCCACACTCTCTATGGGATAGAGGATCGAGGTGAGTATATGGTATAACAAGAGGGGGGTTACACTGTAGGGAATCCCAAATCAGGATGCCCCTAGGGCTGGGTAAAATATGTTCCGGTGCTCTACTTGATGCCTGTCCCTTATGCCTCTCCATTTTCTGTAGCATACTATAGATGTTGAAGTCTCCAAAGTTTGCCGCCGCTTTCCTTCCCTTTCACCTCCAAATATTGATCGCACTGCGACCATTGTGGCTTGCCCAAGCTCACGGTGGGAAAGCTGAAGAGCAGGAGTGGTCATGCGACCACATTTGGAGATGGTAATGGAGGAATGTAATTGAAAGGAAGGACAAAGTTAAGAAATGTCTTTAGCAGGCTGCAGGGGGAGGAGAGGCACATGGGTCAGGGTTCAGGTGGGGGCTTTGTTACCTTATTATTATTGCCGGGACTGTGCTATTAGTTAATATAGTCATAGGAAGCCTGAAATTGTACATTAAAGTGGACCAACACCCAGGGGGGATCAGCCCGGGAATCTATAAGATTCCCGGACCGATCAGATCCCTCCCCGCGGGGCATCCGAAATCGGGATGTCCTGCGGGGAGGAACCCCCCAGGAGGCCCACAAACCTTACCTCAGCCCCATTCCATCGGCGCATGCGCGAGCCGCGGCCGCGTCTCGTGCTTCCCTCTAGCAGGGCGCACACCCGTGCCGGCCGTTTGTGAATGGCCGGCGCAGGCGCGCTCCCTGTTAGAGGGAAGCGCGAGACGCGGCCTCCAGCGCTCAGAGCCGCTGAGCTGCTATGTGCGTCCAAGCGGCCTTGGACGCGCGCTGTGATTGGCTGGAGCGGTCACGTGGGAGCGTGGTGAGGTGAGTGTTTCTGGGCTTTCGGGGGGGTTTCAGACACCTGATCGGGGTGCCTCACTGCGGTGGACCAAAACCCAGGATAGTCAAAATCCTGGGTGTTGGTCCACTTTAATATTTCCCCTTCTCCTTCTCCACCCGCAACTGGTCAAGATCTACTATGCATGCCACCATGCATGCACACCCCGCAAACACAGTTGGCTGGTTAGGGTACTTTTCCTAAAGTGATTGGAAAGTCAAAAATTAAAAAAAAAAATAGGTAGCTTACTTTTAATTGAGTGACTCCAGCACTATCCTTCCTCTCCTGTCTGCCTCCGTAGTGAGAAAAATCACTTCCCCATCCCACCTACATGGACCACCAATCAACCTTCGGGGGGACTAAGAATGGAAACACCCCCTGCTCCCTGCCCAGACATCCTGAGTGTCTGCCTATCTCTGCTACTATAAAACCCATCCCTCCTCTCTGATCTCTTGTCCCCCCTTATCTGATCACATTATGTGCTGACAATAATAACTAAAGGCACAACAATGCAATTTTATTTTTTTACTATGATATAGCACACAGTGTGTTTACATCTTATCACTGTTGCCACATCCACTGTTTCTCCTCAATGTTTCCCTGCATCTCCAAAGCTCTAATACTTTAACAAATAACTTAGGAATTTCAGGGTCTTTTTGAAAATGGATTGATGTTTGGGACAGTGCAACGTGTAGCCCGAGACAATAGGACAACTATCAGGCATGCCTTTAGTATGTCCAGTCAAATGTAAAGCCTCTCTCCCCTGGCGCTGAGGCCTAGATGAGGAGTTTACAAAAATAAAACACCTTAACTCACCTGGGATTAGGTGCTGTTGCCAGTACATAAGAAAAAAAGCTCACGGTCACCGCATCTTCCTTCATCTGTCCCTCACCGTGACAGCATCCTCTGTGCAAATCCGACAGATTGGGTGCTCCCTCCGGGTCAGCAGGAGGGGCAGCCAGTATCCCCCTTCTAATCAGATTCTGAGATGGTGGCTGCAATAGCATATATCTGCCGGCAGGAGACCTCTTTACCAGTTTAAAGGCTAGTGATGGTCAGCATGCCACCTGCCACTATAATCTGACCCAGGATTGAACAAACCAGAGTGAATCAGCCCAGATCTGAAGCCTATCACTAGTGTTGAGTTGCAAAGTTTCTCAAGCCTCTATAAAATTGCTTACCTTTTTGTATAATGGCCATAATTAGTCCTTATTTCCTGAGATAGTCCTTGCATCAAGGCCATTGGGGTTGATTCTGAGCCAGGTGAGAAAATGTGCTCCTTTTTTAGGAGAGAAAATTGCCATTCACTTTCATTGTCTACCTTGGAGCTGATCCAACTACTGGATATAAATTTTTGCCTGGTGTTGATTGAGTTTTCTCACCTGACTCGGAGCCAACCACATTATTTGTGTTGTCAAAAAACTGAACTGCCATGTTAAAATATTAACTTACATTAAAGGCAAAAATATTATTAAATTGTGAATGAAAGAAATCCATACATTTCTTAATAGAGTGGTCTAAATAAACTGACTATGGAGGTGTTTGGGAGCCGTCGGTGTATTGTTATTTTACTGAAATATTCAATTTTATGCCAATAATGAGGTTCAATGGAGTGAGTTGGATTAAAGCATTATATTAAAGCTGTATTTGTTATTCTGTTTTGCCCTTTTTTTAGAGATGTCCACACAGAAAGCTACATATACGCCATCTTCTCCAGACTCTACAATGTCCCTGATGGCTATGACAAGTCACTGGTGTGCCACCACATTGAGCAGCAGTACAGAGTTGGACCTTTGCAACTGAATCGAGAAGCCATAATCCGCACACAAACCAGTCTACACACCAAGAAGCAAATTTATACCGATAACAATGGATTCCAGATGCAAATGAGAGATTTCAAGAACTACAGCTCTAACACAGTGGCCAGGGTATACAAAAAACATTTCTATTGAAAGTATTTGGCATTATAAAGAAAACAGGGAAATTGGTTGGCATTGGACACTGATTATTATTATTAATTAGTTCTAATTACGGTATATGATTGGTTGTTATTGTTTGCAAACATGTATACTGCTTTATAAAAAGGAACCTTTATATAACCTGTAGAAAAGTTTGTAGTAGGTGGCACCCTCATGTTTCCTTCCATCAGTGTCAAGAAGTTTGCTTACTGCTATCTTCTAAACCCATCCCCTTTGGATTACTGAGGGTTGCTGTGTTGTATAAGGGGCCACCATATAGAGACCACCTGTTGGATTGTTTTTAGTATGATTTTTTTTTTTTTGTAGATTATTAGGATCCCATATTCCAGTTAAAGCATACTCCTGCAATCAACATGCATAATCGTGCCACAACATAGAGCTGGATGATCTTCCATTTCTCCTGGGGCTTGTCTTATATGGGTCAGGAGCTACCTTGCGTTTTTACCATTACAGTTTTCTGCCTTTGCCTCCCATGGCAGTCTCCATGGAATGTCTTTCTAAAGAGATTCTCTGTGAACCACTGAGGGGTCCTCAAGTGGTGGTTGCTGTTTCTGGCTTATTCCCTGGAAAGCAAAGACAGTTTTCTAATGGGTGGTAGAGCACTCGCCTTTCAAAAAAAAAGACATCTTATGGTCCTTTGTTTTTCTTTTTCTCTTTCTTTTGAAAAGGTGTGTAATGTATGAGTGCAGGAGGTGGGTAACGTTAAGGAGTAACTATTCAGTTAGATACTGCTATGGGGGGTCCAAAGGGGGTAGACTAACCAATAGAATTCTCTAAAAAGGTGGTAAAGCCAAGAAAACTGTTCTAAAATGTGAAAATACCTGGCTGGTATAGAGCTGCTGGAAATAACTAGTGAAGGGGTTAGAGTGTCAACCCCATAGGTATTAGTGGGATCCACTTGGAATAAAGGTTTTGGGTCACTACTCCTAGATTGGATGAGACCATAGCTGGATTAGAAATAATGCTCTAAAGAGTCCTGAGTAATAATTTCTAGGTTAATAGAAAAGTCTTTAGTGTTGTGTGGGGTCTTAACGCCAGTCAGTGTGAGCTAGAACCAGTTGAGTCTGGAATAGGACATGGTTGGTCATGTGACGTAGTTTGAGAACAGGTACATGCCATGCCAATGGGCTATGAATAGTGCTACTGAGGGAGGTATTAAAGTTTATTTAAAAGAAATGTTGTATTACATTTTAAGCCCACTTTGTCCAGTGGATACTTGTGATCTTTAAGAATAATTTGGGGCTTAGTTTTAAAGTCCTACTTTAGTCAAAAGTTTAAAAAAACTATACCGCCCTATAATCCAGCGCAAGCTATCACTGCAAGCACGGTGTCGCCTGATGTCAGTCCCACGCCACCGTCACGCTACACAGCTCTGTGGCTGTAGACGAGGGCATGAGGAACATCATCATAGGAACTATGGCTTGCCCCAACTCCCATTGCAGTGAATGGAGAAGGGTGTGCCATAGTTCCTGTGATGATGGCACGCCCTGCCCTCGTCTATAGCAATAGAGCGGTGTCCAGGGGCAATGCGGCAGAGGGATCGTCGCACAGTGCAGGACTGACATCGGGCAATGTTGTGAGTGTCTGCATACCGGGCCTAGCAGCGATAGCCTGCGCTGGATGAAAGGTGAGTATAGTGTTTGTTTATTTTTGGCTGACTTTAAATAATAGTGTGTTAAAATGACCACAATAGCAACTTCGTAAAACCCTCTACCTTACACTGATCTTGCATAGCTGTATAACCTGTGGACCTTTCTAGTTTCTGGCCACTCTTGATCTCTTTTAGAGGATTGGTTGTGCACTTCCCACAATACTATACTTCTTGGCCCAGTAATTCAGTTGGCCAAAATTAGGAAATGCTTCAAGACAGAAACCTGCAGCAAGTAAAAACAGTAGAGTTATTATTCATACAGATTTTATTTATTCTTTAATAATCAAACTATCAATACTTTGCTCTTATAGAATTATTACCCAATGGTTCGCACAGCTTATATTGAAGATGAAAGCACGCGGCTGGTCCTCTTGGCTGAGCGGTCACATGGAGTCGCTAGCTTTGATAATGGTGAAGTTGAGGTATTAGAAATATGTCTACATTTGTTAAATAATTGTATTTCTTAAAATGCATACCATTAGTTTTCCTGTTGTTGATCTATTCATTCTAGATAATGCTGCATCGTAGGCTGTGGAATAACATGGAATGGGACCTAAACTACAATCTTACATTAAATGATACATCTGTAGTAAGGCCAACAATCTGGCTTATGATGGGTTCCAAAGCTGTGACCAGTTCTTTATACCAGAGATTGGGCCTATGTCTAGAGCATAGACCAGTGGTGATACCATTCATAGGTAAATTTACTCATGTTTAGTTTTTGTTTTTTTCTGTATTTTTTTTTTTAGATTACTGGAACCTCATTAAAATGTGTTTTGTATAAAGTGATATGTTTTTTGAGTATACAAACAAAAATTATTTTTCTCCCATCATCCTTCATGACGACCCCTTAGTTTTGTGGGTCATCATGAAGGATTCTTAGAAAAGCCATTACCGGTATTTTTTCCATTTGGAGACACGGGGGATGAAGACCCCAACCTTTTTACCTTGAGAGCCTCACACAGCCCAGAGACCTGATCATGAGCCATGGATCCTTCACCCCAAAACCTTTTGCCCTCACCATAGGTGGATCCCTCAGCCCCATAGCCGCAGAGTTAGTTAAAGCAGAACAAAACCCAGGATTTTCACTATCGCATGTTTCCTGTTTCCTGCCCCAGGGGCATCCTGACTGGGACGCTCCTCTCTGTCAACCCCCCATAAAACCCCTGCTTATAAAATCTTTTCCTTGTCCCGCCACGTATTAATTGAATCAATGCAGTGTGCTGTGCATATTAATGATCAATATACCCCTCGCGCACTCCCGCATCCAGCCATTCAGATAGATGTCCAGAGATGCTGGGGATGCAGCGTTGTTAACATCACCATGGGAGCCAGGGCAAAGGTGAGTTTTGTGTCGACCTTGGAGAGGGGCATCCCAATGGTGTCGGAGTGCCCCAGAGGAAGGCCCTGCAATGGGTTTTATACTGGGTTTTATAAGCCAGCACGTTTATACCTCCAGGGGTATTTTGAAATATTAAGACGTCCAAAATAGGTAAAACTAATTATCAGGTCTAATTTGATTGATGGTGGTCATGTGGGATAACAGAATAGCTGCTGATAGCAATGAAACCAATCATAGGTAAGAAGTTTTGTTTGGGCTTCCTCTTAATGTTTGCACTGGACCACTGATTTGACCACTGGAGGCGGTAGTGGTCAGACCTCAAGTCATTCTTGACTGGAGGTCCACTTTACTGTTTCACACAGCAAAGGATCAGGTCCCCCCCCCAAAAAAAAAAAAAGCTATACATCTGCTAAACAATAGTTTGCTTTCAGTTGTTTTTTTTTTCATACAGTTGGACGCTAGAAATGTTCTCCATAATAAGATGCGATTATATGTGATATAATATAATGTGATTATAAGTCATATGTGGCATTCATTGCTGTCTTACAGGACATAAAAAATCTGAAGCTGAAATACTTACTGATGCCCCGATTAATTTGCCGCCTAATGTTCACCTTCAGATTCTCAGTATTCCTGGTTGGCAGTATTCCTCTAATCATTCAGAACACATGGAAAACCTATGGAAAGGTATGTCTTCTAGCGAGTCAGACAACATTTAAATGGAAAGTACACTTTCAATGGCATTTTGGAAGTGTATATAGATTTTTTGTGTGCCAAAATAATTTCCTGAAGATGATGAGCTTAACTAGTTGTTTTATGAAGTTAGCACATGCGTTTTATGGAAGCAGAGCTGGAGCGCACGCGCGGGCTGATCAAATGGCCGGAATAGCAGAATGGAGGAGAGGGGAAGAAACGCTGGCGGATGCCAGCGCGAGACAGTACAAACATACACACTCAAACACACATACAAGGTGAAAGTAAAACATCACATTACAAATGAATGACCGCCCCCCCAGCTAACCGGGAACAGTGAGGCAGGGGGAAAAGCCCATGGTTACATTTGGAGCCATGTAATGAGGGCTATAAAACGGACAGGGCATCCTATATCAGGATCACCAACCTGAGCCGCCTACCCTTTGGTGGGGCATTTGTGGTGGAGTCTAGCTCCATTGTAAAAAAACACCTCTAATAGGTGCTCCTACCATCACCCGGACCATGCAGCCGTAGCTGGGAGGCATTTTTAAAATGGCCCGGGTGGGAATAGGACAAAAGTGCCGGGGGCTGTGCAGCCCCGCTTTCCTGCAAGGAGAGAGAGAGCCATCATCTTGACTGTCGACGCCGACTGCAGAGACTAAACTGGGGAATGAGTGGGAGGTCCCGGGTATATATGGGCCGGGAGGGGCCTCTTTTTTGCCATCTCTGCAGTAAAGCGCCCTCTTGTGGACTATAACCCAGATGTAATGAATTATTCTGGAGCAGGGTGTGATGCATACTTAGAATATAGGATGTGCTCATCCAGTCAATATATAGCAGTCAAGAGGTGCTAGAGGGGTGTGACCACACACCAACCAACAAAGAAAGTTAACCCCCTGCACACTCATACTATTGAAAAACCTAGCTAACACTTGTTAAGAACATGGACTGTTGGTTAACATAGATTGCAATGAATGTAGAAGCGAGGTAGCCACGTCAAGGCCGTCCAATTTGTACCCCGTCCCTAACATTACTAAGTTTAAAAGTTTGTGCAGACATTGCTACTTCTTTACTTGTGTGTGCACAAGCAATGCAATACATGAACCAGCCTGTCTAAAGACATTGCAATAACTTAACTTGCTTACACACACAATGAAAAATGCTTTACTTGCCTGCACAGTGTTACAGTTCAAAAAGGGTTTTTTTTAGGTAGAGGGCAATTGGACTCCCTGTTTTCAATATTAGAGTGTGCAGAGGGTTAACTTTCTTTGTTGCTTGGTGTGTGGTCACACCCCTCTAGCACCTCTTGACTTCTATATATTGATTGATTGATTGATTGAGCACATCCTATTTTTCTTTTTGCTGTTGCATTTGCAGGTCAGTGGCCAGATCTGCTGGATTGTAGCTCTCCCATTGTAACAGGGAGTCCAATTGGCCTCTACCTAGAACCCCTTTTTTGAACTGTAACACTGTGCAGGCAAGTAAAGCATTTTTCATTGTGTGTGTGTAAGCAAGTTAAGTTATTGCAATGTCTTTAGACAGGCTGGTTCATGTATTGCATTGCTTGTGCACACACAAGTAAAGAAGTTGCAATGTCTGCACAAACGTTTAAACTTAGTAATGTTAGGGACGGGGTACTAATTGGACGGCCTTGACGTGGCCACCTCGCTTCTACATTCATTGCAATCTATGTTAACTAACAGTCCATGTTCTTAACAAGTGTTAGCTAGGTTTTTCAATAGTATGAGTGTGCAGGGGGTTAACTTTCTTTGAAGCAGTTGATATTGGCAACTCTACACCAAGTCCATACACCAAGCTCTACAAGAAGAGAGCTATGAGTGCTGAACACACAGAACACTACTGTTATGGCTGCTGCTGAGGTGAGGGAACTCACTCATGCCTACACAGTGTTCTGTGTATACAGGGCTCACTACTCTCCAGCTGTAGATCTTGGTGTAAAGACTTAGGGCCTAATCTACGACACTCACAGGCTTGCTCTAACTAGTGAATTGTGAGCTTCAGTTTGGGAACATAGTAGCGAACTTGGCTATAATTCTAGCAAACAGAGCTATAATTGTAGGGTAAAACATAGGGAGAACTGACTATTTTGCTGGATTTTACTACACTTCTTCACCTGGGCAGAAGACTGGTATTTCCTTAGAAAGGTGCTTTAGCACAGGCTGGTGCAGCTGATTTGGTTATAGAAATCTTGCTGAAAACACTCTTACAGCTTATGTCAGCATGGCATGGGTCTAATTCTTATAGACCAAATCAAACTTGACTAAAGTATAGAAGGCAGCAGCTGAGGTTGGGGTACAGGTTAGTCTGCAGGCCTGCTACCTACCTCCTTATAGGATCTCACATACCACCAATTCTACATTTGAATTCTAATACACTCAGCCATAGAGAAGCCTATAAAGCTAAGAGAAGCCTGTTCAACCAAAAAGAAGAGGATCATGGAGGGGAATGCCTAGATAGTTATTTATAGTATATGCTATATATTTTGCTCCTTTTTGTATGTTTTTATTACATACAGAAAATGTACAAAAGACAGATTTTCATCGAGTACTTGTGAGGATCCAGCATCTCTTTGAGGTTGATGAAGATCCAGTTCTCTCTAAACCAGCCACTATTGATCTGAAGGTAAGCTTTATTTATTCTCATAGGGTGTATATACAAAATGAATTGTTTAGTAATAGCAAAAATCTACTTTACACTGGAACAGGACATTTAGCTTACCCGAGTGCTCAACCTTTTGAGGAGCGTGAGCCACTTAAACCGGACCAACAGCCTTGTATAGTTGGAAAAAGCAACTCCCTAAAATTCACTTGCCCCATCTGCATGCATGATACTGAATCATTGTCAGCACTTACATTTGCTCCTACATCCCTGCATCCACTCAAAGCTAAAACACCACCTCACCGATTTTCCCAGCATCCCAGAGTTGCTGCTGCCTGGATTTAACAGACATAACCAGGGGTGCATCTAGCCTCTCTGCTGCCTGAGGGCAAAGTATAGAAAGATACCTCTTCACTCCTTAAAGTGGACCAAAACCCACGGCGATCGGCCCGGGAATCTATAAGATTCACAGGCTGATCCATTCCCTCCCCCCGGGGCATCCAAAATCCCCACTGTGTGAACCCCCTCCCCCCCCCAGGTCGTTCATACACTTAGCCTTTTTCCCAGTCTGAAGGCGCATGCGTGAGCCGTGGTTGCACCCCCGCTATCCCTCTAGCAGGGCATGTGTCTGCACCAGGCATTTGTGAATGGCAGGCACGTGCCCTGTTAGAGCATAGCGGGGGATGCGGCCGTCAGCACGCTCAGAGCTGCTCACCTTAGACAACGTGATGTCATTGGATCCAAGCGTGCTGATTGGACGAGCGACCGTGCATGCGCCGTAGGACCGAGAAGAGGGGAGTTGGTTTCGTCAACCCGGGGGTTTCACACAGCCGGACAAGAACCAAAACCCAGGATAGTCAAAGTCCTGGGTTTTGGTCCACTTTAACAAAGCAACCTGGGGGGGAGTGAGTGGAGGTGTCCCGGGACTGCTCAGCCACCAACAGGTTCACTTAGAAGGTTACAAATATTGTAAATAAAAAAATAAATAAATACATTGTATAGTCTTGTGTGAACCTGAGTAGAATAAATTATGGCTTGCTTAGTCTCTCCTCAAAGGATTGGGTAACGTGGCCTTGGTGGAGGAGCGCTCACTAACCGGCACGTGGGACCTGAGCGCTATGAAGCGATGGCAATGGAAAACTATGGAAAGAAAAAGGAAAGGTGAGTCTCTTATATTTGTATACTGTATATGGACACCCTGCCTCATCAGTCATACATTTTGATCTTACATGCTGAAAATATGTTACTACATATTGCTTATTTACTAGAACTACATAAGTTCTGTTCACCAGCAGGTTGGACACCAATCAGAATAGTTTACTACTGGGGTCTATACATATTTAATACACTAGCACAGGGTGCACCGCCTAAATATATCTACCATAATAAGCTGGGTGTGCTCACCAATATTAATAACTCTACACCATGTGGAGTAGGCATGCAATGCACACCTATCTCCCAAATCGGAAGCACCACCAAAAAAACTCCTAATTAAGTAAATGTTTTATTGATAGTACAAAATTAAAAAACATTGAAACATATATACACCACAAGACACATTAAAAACAAGCGGTATGGCCGGAAGCAATTAATGTATATACACTGCCCACCAAAAGGGCTATTCAATATATATTATATGCCCATGGGTGAAAACTATACATATAGCAAATATATAATTAATGTAAAAAAAGAAAGAAGAAAGAAAGAAGAAAGGGTCTATACATACCCGTCACATAGGCCTTGATTCAATGAGTTGAAAGAAATTCTCATGATGGTAAAAGTCAATGGCATGTAATAGTCAATGACACTTTACTACTGTGTAAAAAAGAATAAAAAGTTCACAGGTTGGAGTCTACGAACATCAGTTTGTGAGCATGGGGCATAATTGGGGAATGCAGCATGGCTGCTCTGTTAGTAAATGCTGGAGCCTCAAGAGTGTCAGAGCGCATTGCACATTCATTTCAGACCTAGATACATTTAAATACATTAAAATCACGCAAAATGTGGAGGAATTTCATCATTAATGTTTCACTGGACTTCCGGGCACACGCTAACTTCCTCCCATGTTATCCCCTGTGTGAACTGTATAAAATTAGCCTTTCAAAGCATATCCCATTCTATGGTTATGTGTAATGACTTTATGTATTCTAGGCAAAGCCGCTGCCTTTTCTTCCCTGTGTGTGTGATTAGGGATAGGTTGTAGCACTCTGTAATAAATTCTCAATAGAACGTAGTAGCAAAACAAAAATTAAAGGAGCAAGATTGGGTTCACTAATCCCTGGTACTCCCGCCTACATGAGTACCATACAATTATACATACAATAGATGGTGGGAGAATGAACACCATACAACGTTATGCTATTAAAGTCATAGTTTAATGCCAATGGGTGAGCATATACAACCAGAAAGTGAAAATATTTACAGTGCATAAATATAGGTTCTATAAAGTCAATAGCTGAGCTTCAGGCATTGAAATATGTAGCATATCAATAGGGACATGCAAAATAACAGAAGTACAAGAAGTTATACTGGAAACAAGCACAATACTTGATGAGAGAGGTGTAGATAACAGTACTATCCCTTTTGATATGAGGTACAATAGCATAGCAGAGCACAAAGATAAGCTTACAGGCTGACCGCAGGAATTGGCTACCTCGACGTTTCGGTCCCTCCGGACCTTTCTCAAGAGGCTGCGGTCTTCCCTGTGTGTGTGCAAGGATACAATGGCCATATATGTAGAAAAACAAAAAATCCTGGACATGGCTGAGCTGGGAAGGACATGTCCTGGTGCAGCTTTATGAATCACGTGCGTGCCCTGCTGTGGGCAGAAACAGCTGCGCGACCACTGTGGCTTGCCGTGCTGGGTAGCTGTTAGACTACATTTAGTGTGGGGAAATGGAATTGAAAGGAGAGACCCTGCGCTACAGGAAATGGGGGAGGAGCATATGAGACACAGGCATCAGGGGAGTGGGGCCATCTGCTTGATTATTGCCACTTTTGACTATCCTGGGTTTTGGTCCTTGCCCCTGGGGCACCCTGATCGGGGGGGATGCCCTGCTGTGTGAAACCCCCCAGGTCGCCTGAACGAACTCACCTGTCCCAGGTCTTACAACGCATGCATGGCCTTCCGTCCAAACAACACGCTCGACTGCGTTGACGCAATCTCGGCTAGACTCTTCTAAGGGGTAGAGACCAGCCAAGCTCCTTTGAGCCCGCCAGCGGACGCCTCCCTGCTAACAAGGAGTGTGCCCACGCCATCCATTCACAAATGCCTGGCGCAGGCGCGCGCCCTACTAAATGGATAGCGAGGATGTGGTGTGTGTATAGGGCGACCTGGAGGATTTCACACAGTGGGACATCCCGATCCTTGATGCCCCGGGGGGGAGGGAATCAAGCGGCCCTGGAATGTTCTAGATTGCTGTGGGTTTTGGTCCACTTTAACATACACTTCTTTCATTTGTTTTCATCCATTTACCACTGTTATTTTTTGTTTTTTATCCTGCAGATCGAATTAAATCTACTAAAAGAATAGAAGACTTTGTACTCACCCTTGGACCTAAGGAAATAAGAACTCTATTTGTGTATTTCCTGTGATCATTGGCTAAATCGAGCTACTGCTGGTGGACATTTAAAGTAAATCTGACTCTTAACTCGGCTTTAGGAGTTGTATGTATATGCGGTTTTCATAGTTTCTTTATTTTCATAAATGTCCCAACTTCTTCTGAAACCTAACCAGACGATTAAAATAGACACCACATGCATAGACACATGTAACTGTCATCCTGGGCCTTTCTGGTGACAGATTTTTTTTTTAATGTATCCAAATGCTCCCATGTGGGTAGTAGATAGAAATGAATATAGGGGACCTACACTCGCCCTGACAACTCTGTGCCATGGAGAGTCTTAGTTCACCCTAAACTAGAGAGATATTTAACTTTACATAAGAGAGCTTAAAGTGGACCAACACCCAGGATTTTGACTATCCTGGGTCTTGGTCCACTTCGGTGGGGCACCCCCGATCGGGGTGCCCCGCTGTGTGAAACCCCCCCCGAACCCCCCGAACTCACCTCTCCCCGAGCCGACGGACAAGCCGCGGACAAGCGGCTCCTCCACCGCCGCCTCCCGCGCGTCCCTCTTGACGCGCGCGTGCCAGTGCCGGCCATTCACAGACGGCCGGCGCGGGCGCGCGCGCGTCTAGAGGGGCGCGAGGGAGGCGAAACTGAGGTAACGAGTTTGGGGTGTTTGGGGGGGGGTTTCACCCCGCGGGACATCCCGATCTCGGATGTCCCGCGGGGAGGGAGGTGATCGGCCCGGGAATCTTATAGATTCCCGGGCCGATCACCGGTGGGTGTTGGTCCACTTTAAAGAAACCCTGTAGGCAAAGTGCATAAACTATCATTCAGCAGCTCATTTCCTAATGGCTGCCCTCTCTCTTCCTGTCAGAGTGCAGCTGCTCTTGTAATCCGAAACATGGCAAAGAATAGTAGCACAACCCCTAAATTTATTTGCCATAGACCACCAATCATAGGGCTTGACTGGTGATCTATACTTCAGCCCCTGTTTGTCAGCTCAGTAAAAACAAGCAGCCTGAGCCATATTAGCCATTTTTCCATATTACCTCCCTCCCTTCCTTGTGCCATCCTTGGTCGCAGAAGAATAGCCACGCTATTTGGCTATTGTCCAGTGCAGTACCACCACACATACCTGCTGTTGTAAAGCTTGCCAAGAATGGAGAACATGCACCCCATCGGGCCTTTCCTTTTCTAGAAGACGGCCATAGACATGACTGGTTTATAGCCTGCAGCATGCCCACATTAAATAGGTGTGCTGTGGGGTGATAGCCGCCAGCCTAGAGAGGACTCTATGTTATACATCAGCAGATGCTACCTATAGCTGTTTTTGTATTTTTGTCTGGACAATCCCTTTAAAGTGGACCGAAACCCAGGATTTTGACTATCCTGGGTTTCGGTCCTTTCCCCTGGGGCACCCCAATCGGGAGTGCTCCGCTGTTTGAAACCCCCTCCCAGATCGCCGCAGCAACTCACCTTATCTCGGCCCCACGGCGTGGCTCTGACGGCCGATCGGGGGGGGCCCCAGGCAAAGGAACAAAACCCAGGATCGTATTGGTCCACTACCTAAATCTTGACTTCTTGCAAGTGCCTTATGTTATCCTATAATGCTAGATGCCATGTTGTTCATATTTTGTCAATATACACTTAGCAAATTGAAATTGTCTAGTATTTAAAAATGTTGTAATATTTGTATTGTTGATCTAGACATTTATCTAAGCTGTTATATTGTATATATGGCAAATGATTTATGTTTTTAAATGTATGATTTAAACAATGTTTAATTGTACTTGTACTAATTGTAAAGGTTATAATAAAACGGAGCAATGTGTGTGTGTATATATATATATATATATATATATATATATATCCTCTTGGGGCACCCTGGTTTGGTATGCCTCGCTGTGTGAAACCCCCACATCGCCTGCTGTTTGTACCTTGGCGACTTCATATTTATCAATGGCGGTAAGTTAGCGTAGCAAAGTCCCTGAAGCTTTGTTCCCCCCCCACACACACACACACACACACCTACTCCATTTATTGCAATGGAGGGGGTGTGTCAAAGCAGGCTTGGCACGCCACTCTATTGCAATGAATTGAGTAGGTGTTTTGAGGGGGGGGGGGGAAACAAGGCTCCACAGACCCACCATGTCTCTTCCAGCACTGGATGGCAAAATTGCTAGTTCTCCTTCATCTGTAGCCTGTGGCACAGCACGGAAGAGCTGCAAGGGACAAAGGGTGAGTATATTCATTATGTTTGTGCCTGGACCAAGACTTAATCTCTCCCCAGGCAATCTGAGCTCTATCGCAGCATTTTCTAATATTGTAAAAAAAAAAGTTGAATCATGTAAGATAGTGAGAGTAGGAATTTAACATACATCCCAATTGAAAGAAAGAAATTCCTGCCAATCTTGTGGTTTTCTTCTACTGGTAGGAGTAAAATACAGGGGTACCATTGCTCTATTACAGGGGTGATCTGCTCCATTCCAATGCTTGCCTTCTGAGTCAGCTTTCGGGGGATAACAGCAGTAACTAAAATAGGTAAAAGCATTTACATAAAACTGAAGAATTACTATAGCAGATAAGCTGTTTTCAGAGCACACAGGGGACAAGCCGCAAACAGGGGCCCGTTGAGAAGTTTTCGACCATAAAAGCAGAATAGTACCTGCAAAACCTGGCTACACACTTCCCCAGTAAACAAAATAAAGAAGTTTGGTCAGATTTTCTGATGCCTAAATAATGGCTTATTTTGCTATCTGCCATATTTCTGTGGATTTTTATTATTGGACCTTTTTGAGTGCTGCTTTAATTGATTGTGAGAAGAGGGTGCAGCTTGTAAAGCCTGGTCTTTCTAGGTTAGGGTCAGCAGAATGCCACAAAATGTGCTGTGTACAGTAGAGGCAGATGTACCGTGGTTTCCTGTGCTGCAGAGGAGATTCCTTTTCTCCGAAAATGTGATTTTTTTTTTTTTTTCTGTTTCAACATTTAGCAGAATTAAAATAAAAGTTGTGCTAATTGATACTTTCATTCCTATGGAAGCTCTACTTCAAAAATAAACTTATATTTTGAAACTGAAATTTAAAGTGGACCAACACCCAGGGGGGATCGGCCCGGAAATCTATAAGATTCCCGGACCGATCAGATCCCTCCCCGCGGGGCATCCGAAATCGGGATGTCCCGCGGGGAGGAACCCCCCAGGAGGCCCACAAACCTTACCTCAGCCCCGTTCCTCCCCCAGGAGGCCCACAAACCTTACCTCAGCCCCGTTCCATCGGTGCATGCGCGAGCCGCGGCCGCGTCTCGCGCTTCCCTCTAGCAGGGCGCGCACCCGCGCCGGCTGTTTGTGAATAGTTGGCTCGGGCGCGCTCCCTGTTAGAGGGAAGCGCGAGACGCGGCCTCCAGCGCTCAGAGCCAGCTGAGCTGGTATGCGCCGTCCAGGCGGCCTTGGACGCGCATACCACAGCGGCTCTGAGCGCTGTGATTGGCTGGCGCGGTCACGTGGGAGCGGGGAGAGGTGAGTTTTTGGGGGCTTTCTGGGGGGTTTCAGACAGCGGGGCACCCCCGGTCGGGGTGCCCCACCGAAGTGGACCAAAACCCAGGATAGTCAAAATCCTGGGTGTTGGTCCACTTTAACATTTGTTCCTGCCCAAATAAATGTTGTTCCCATTGTTCCAACTATGAAGAGGATGAGTGCTCTTAGGAGAGAGGCTTCTACACTGGCAAAAAGAGGATAAGCCAGTCTGGAATACTCTAAAACCATAGATACTGTGCTGGACTTTCACAGAAGGATTTCTGATATCCTCACTAACTCTGGGTCTGAATTTAGTCAAATTATCCTCCCTTTTTTCTTTTTTTAATATCCCCCTCCCCCATAGGCTACTAGCCCAGTGCACCATGCATAGGGGCTAGTAGCGGGTGACTTCCAGCACTGTAAGACTACAAGCCCCTGTGCCCTTCATCACAGGTTCCACAACCCTTGGTTCCCAGGATAGGGTTCTGGTAATTGGATGGGTATGGGCAAGCCACCCTACACTTTGTCCCTTGGATCCTTTGCCAGTTTACAAGTGGTTATAAAAACACACAAAAATTCATTTAATTTAACAGAGCTTACCTCTCTGCATCTTCCTTCTTCTGTCCCCTTCTGGACGAGTCCTCTCAGCTGGTCCACCAGATTGGGGGCTCCCTCTTGGTTCGGTGGGCATTTCTTCTGATGCCAGTGATGGCTGCCTCTTTGCCACCTGTTGTTCAGAGAGACACAGGTTCTCTGCTCATCTGCACGGCTTTACTCCAGGGTTAATGCCTACCACCAGGAGGGGAAGTGAGAGATGGGGTCTCTGTGGAATTGCCCCCCTATACCCTTGATGGTACCTTGCATACTCTCGGCGGTATGCAAGGTTGGATGGACCTATGTCCCCTAAACAACAGATACTGAAGGGGTGACTACTAATGCTACCATTGCTAGCAATTGAAGAGCTGTCCAATGAACCAAGCAGGAGATCTGTGGACCAGCTGGGAGGATTTACTGTTAAAATGAATTAAAAATAACATTTTGTGCTGTTTTTTAAGGGACCGGGTGGCATGCAGATACCTCCAGCTTGATTACCTGCACCCCCTCCTGGGCATTAGGAAACACTCACGGAAGCACTCACTGCCCACTGGCATGGGTAGGTATCCAAAGTCCCCCTCCCCCCCCCCCCCAGTCACGTCATGTTCAAGCTGCTTCCTTCCCTGGTTGTCAATATAGAGTACTACACATCAGAACTACAAGATATAAAACAGCTATTTCCCACAAATAATTCTTAACAATGGTCCACATTTTTCTCGATAAGGATCTGTAGTTTTATGCCTTATATGTCTCTATATAACTACAACCATTTTTCATGGAGCACCACTTTCTATTTTCTAATTATCTCAAGTAAAACCCAACAACCCATTCCTTGCCGAGAGAGAAGGTCAGCTTTAAAAGGACCCCTACTGTATTTACTCCACCTGACCCTCATCTTCCAGTGACATGATCAGCCCAAGAAGTTGCACGCTTGCAGCTTGATGGCTGTCTGACCTGGGACAACCTAGAGGACCAGGCTTCCATACTGTATAGGACTGAAAACAGGTGAGTTGCCCAAATCAAGCACTCACTGGTGACTCTACCTACGAAAGTTCCCACAGACACCACCCTAGCCCAGAAGACAATCATTGCCTTGCTACAATTATCCCTCTTTCTGACTTGCCCCTTAGCTCAGCAAACTTATCTGTGGCTACTGCCACATATTTGTTCACCTTTTCTATAACTGACCTGAAAGTATAACGAAATGACTCAGAGAGAGCTGTTCTATTCCAGTGATTTGCTGTCTGAATAATCAAGCATCAAACTGAAACAGCTACAACTAGTCCCCTATGTCACCACCAGCAGTGAATAAGGCCTTTCAGGCCCACATGTCACCAGACGACCCCCAATGGTCACCAGCCATCATGCAGGGCATGAGCTTTGTAACACAGCATATGTAAATCATTTAGCCTAATTTTGGACATTTCTGAACCAGTCCTGAAATTCCTTGTTTGAATGAAACTAGACACACAGCTTAAATCTAATCTAGGTCTCTGTTAAAATTCTATTGAAAGAGGGGGGGGGGAGAAGGGGGACTGAATGGGGTCGTCTCCTTAGTTTCGTAACCTTATCCTATTTGGTGCCTCAGTGGTGTAGAGGTGTGGCCGCATGGGCGCTTAATTACAATTGAATGAGGGGGGGGCCCTCTTTCAGACTCTCCCTCACTGGGGGGTATTTTCTGCCTTGCCCACTCCAACCGTGCACATGGGTGTCGGTTGTCTTATTGTGGGTTTGGCAGATCTCCCAGTGGGGGAAGGGCGGGAAAGGGGGGAAAACCTCGAAGTCACTCACTGAGGGTTACAGTATTCCAAAATAACACTTCTATACATATATGTTAAATATACACATCTATGGTTTATTAATGTTACATGCAGCAAGTAATCTTAATTTTTACTTGATGTATCTATCCCTGCATTTTGTGCAGAATAGGTTTTATAGTCCAAAGTTGTACTTGTTGGTGGGTCCACTGGTTCTAGGGACCTTTTGTCGTTGGTTGTGAAGTGGGTCCTTAATGCCCTCGGTTTGTAGCAAGTTGTGGGAGGGGACGTTGTGGGCGGAGTGGAACTCCTACACAGACGCGTTTCGCATTTTCAGTGTGTGGGTCCACAAAGTCTAATCATAACAAATCATTGCAAGGTTTGTTTGTGCATTAAATCTGCAGTAGTGATATTCTATCAAATACATTGTTCTTTAAGTTTACTTACTTGGCGTGCATCTTTGGTTGCCCCAGCGCATGAGTTTTGGTTGCAGCGGCTCCTTCCAGTACCGTGTATGGGATATTTTTGGTTTTTGAGTTATCTTTTCTGTTATAGGTGAAGATGATTTGGAGAAAAGAGGGGGATAAGAGCATATTTAATTGTTAGCTGCGCCTGCTTAGGTGGCATAAGTTTAGGGTGGGATTTGATGCCTATCAATATATGTGGGTATGTATGGGTCTGCGGCTGCTGGGCTTGGCTCTTAACCTTAGTGGAGACCGTTGCCTGTATTGCCACAGTGGGTGTTGTGCCTAGTGTCCGTATAACAAGGGGTAGGGGTTCGGCTCACCTTTTTCAGGGATACTCTCAATGTCCCCAGAGGTCGGTGCCTTCCCGGGTTCCGGGTTGGGTCATCCTGTATGTTCAGTGGTTCAAGGCAGTTGGTACTGGTCAACCACGTTCTCCGTTGGTGTCTTAGAGACATATATGCCCATGTTAGTTTCTGTGTATGCAGTTTTCTGTGGACTAACTTCTTGGGGAAGTATTGCTTACCTCCTATTTGGATAGCTCCTTGGGGGTCCAGGTACCGGTGCCCTCCCTGTCCGGGGGGGGTCAGCTCGCAGCGTTTCCCTGTTGGTCTGTTGTTCAGGGTATTCAGCTGTGTAGCGCGTTTGTGTCCTGTAATGACGGGGATTGCTGCTGGCTGAGCGGGGCCGCTCGATGCAGGGTGGGCGGGATTGTACCGGCCCGCGCACCCTGTGCGTCTCCTGATTGGGTGGAGTAGCAGGAGGGGAAGTGCGCTGTGCGCGTCACTTCCGGGGCGGCCCCGTCCGGTTATTGGCTCCCCCGTGAGTCTATCATAGTTTTCTAGTGCGGCGGCCATGTTGGAAGTGGCATTTCTGTTTAGCTAGTATTAGGTATTGCGGCGGCCATATTGGGAGTGGCATGTCTGTTCAGCCGTTTTTGGAAATTGCGGCGGCCGTGTTCATTAAGCCTGTGCATAGTAAACGGCGGCCATATTGGTTGTGGCTATATCTGTAGGAGGGATGTCAATTGTTTTGCTGCGGTTCCCTTTCGGCGGCCATGTTTGTTGTGGCTTAGATTGCTTAAAAGGCGGCCATCTTTCCTGTGGCTCTGTTTGTTAGGGGTATATTTGAAGGGGGATTTTTGTTTGTTTTGCCATGGTTACAGTGTGGCGGCCATGTTTAGTGTGGTTTAGGATGAGTGAACGGCAGCCATTTTTGTTGTGGCTTGTGATCAAGGGAAAAGGAAAGTAAACTATTTTGACCATATCTGCCTTGTCAATAATGGGCTTGTCGTTGAGGTAGTATTGCTGCCTATGTGGGGTCCTATTCGGGTACTGTATGGCATGTCAATGGGGTGGCTGCGGCCGGGTCTTGTAATGAGAGGGCCCTAACCATTCCACTGTAAGGGTCCTGCTTACCTCATCTCATGCGCTGTGGGGTCCCTCGGGTGCATGGGCATTCAAGGTGCCTTGGTAGAAGAAACCAATATAGACTGAATCAATGCAATGTAATAAGCATATTTGAAGTTCATACATTAAAGTACATTAAAATACATGTGTCTATACAAATTCATATGTATTATAACGGGACCATGATATATTCCGGTTATGTTGTTACATACGTGCAATGGGAATTAATTCAGATTCTTATGTATTTAACAGGACATTCATATAGGGGGGCGGTTAAAATTCGCCACCAGGGCATCCTGATACATATATATATATATATATATATATATATATATATATATATATATCCTGGAATAGAGCTTTGAATGATGGGGACTATTGAAGGAGGTGTGGCTTCCGCATGTGTGTACAGCAGCTTCCTGTCCACCATCAGTTGAAGCTTGTAGGACTGTGCCCCCCATCAGTCACAGTGGCAATGGCAAGTCAATCCTTGGCGTGCCCCCTCTATAGCAGTCAATGGAGTACATGCTGTGACTGGCGGGGGGGGGGGCACTTTTGTCAAGTGGTAAGATCAGGTAAAACACTACAAAGGACTAAAAGCGATCCTCAGTGGGGAGATCAAAGGTGAGTATATGGTTTCTTTATCTAATGCCTAGACACAAAACTTTTAAGCACCGCAAATGACTGTTTAGACCTAAAAAAATCTATACTCAACTTTTGCCAGGTCAGAAGTTTGAAAAACTGACCGTGAGATTGTTCACCCTGACATCCATGCCAAGCTATATTCCCAAGGATGTGTCCTCCAAGACCAAGACAGCTAGACGGGGAAGCTGCAGGGGAGAAAAGTTGCGTTAAGATTTTTTTTTGCCTGATCTGACACTTTAACCTTAGCAACAGGTGACAAGTGAGTATAAAGAAATATAATTTGGAGTAAGTTTTTTTATATAATTTGGCAAGAGTTGGGCATGGAGTACAGGAGGCCCCCCACTGTACCTCTTAGACCCCAGAATACATTCCTAATCTTATATAAAATGAAGAAGCACCTAGAGGAAGAAGGTGTTACTACTGAATACCACATCCTGAGCTCAGCTTAGTGTAGTATGAGCGTCTGTAGCGTGGGTAGGACAGAGAAGCCTTCAATATGATAGCCTGGCTGTGGTTCGCATCTGTTCATTGTAAGTATCTTTATATTTTGTTGCAACATATTAATATAATTATAGTATAGCTATGCTAAAGTGTATATATAAATATATACCGGTATATTATTTTCTGACCTTCTCAACCTGCCGTACATGTACTCCAGGGGGTACACACCACAGCTTAAAGGGGTACGCAGTGATTTTCAGGGGTGCACCAACATGATAGGTCTGATGGGTTTGGTATATTATTTTAATAGTAATAAATGATTCCTTTTTGTTTTAAAAGTCCTGTAACCTACTTATTTATTTACAAGTTATATACATTTTAAGTGATCCCACACTACCCTAACATTCCTAAGCGGTTTAAATCTGTAGTAATAAAGCAGGAAATGTGGATTTGCTGCTTTATTTTCTTCAGACATTATTTTGTTGAAGGGGGACTCTAGATATATATATATATATATATATATATATATATATATATATATATATTTGTGCTAAGTGTATGGAAAAGTCATGAATGGTGTGTATTTTTCCCCTGCTATGCTGTATCAGGCACGGTCCATGCCGGGTTTTCAGGACCCAGGTCACATTCCCCAGTCCTAGGTTTGTTGCCTGATCTCAGGCCTTGCACAGGTGATCAGGCTGATTGCAGGGGAAGCCTGAATAAAAGAGGCCGCTGAGCCTGTCAGTGGGTGATTGACCAGCCTGAAGGAAGGAGCCCAGGCTGCACTGCTCAGTGGTGAACAAAAGAACTGAAATTAAGCCAAAGGACTTGGCTTCTACAACCCCAAAACTTGGACTTGTGTGGATGAGCAGTGGGGGCTTGTATGCCCTGTAAAGCGGACCTGACTTACCCTGGAATTTGCAGCTTGCTGGAGTATCCAGCCCTGGACTTACATTGAATTGGTGAAGTAACCACTTTGGTTTATTGCATTGTTGCTGCAACCTCTGAAGTGAGAGATATTTTGCTTTTGAACACTTTATTTTCTCAATAAACCTGCCTTTGCTGTTGAAGAACTGTTGTCCGTGTCACTGCCGTTCGCCCCAATCGTTCACAATTGGTGGAGGATGCAGGCACAGTGACTATTGCTAGGGGCAACGGAGTGACAAAAAACGCTGCATTTAACAATGTAAGGCCAGGGCTGGATACTCCAGCAAGCTGCAAATTCCAGGGTAAGTCAGGTGCGCTTTACAGGGAATACAAGCCCCCACTGCTCATCCACACAAGTCCCAAGTTTTGGGGTTGCAGAAGCCAAGTCCTTCGGCTTAATTTAAGTTCTTTTGTTCATCACTGAGCAGTGCAGCCTGGGCTCCTTCCTTCAGGCTGGTCAATCACCCACTGACAGGCTCAGCAGCCCCTTTTTTTCAGGCTTCCCCTGCAATCAGCCTGATCACCTGTGCAAGGCCTGAGATCAGGGAACAAACCTAGGCCTGGGGAATGTGACCTGGGTCCTGAAAACCCGGCATGGACTGTGCCTGATACAGCATAGCAGGGGAAAAATACACGCCATTCAGGACTTTTACATGCACTTTACCACAATATATATATATATATATATATATATATATATATATATATATATATTGAATTAAAGGAGATCCCCCTTTAACTCTGAAGATACAGGATTTGGCTAATGGTGACCCCAGACTTATCAGTTAATTAGTTCAATGTTCCACATGACTAGCAAAACATCTTCAAGAAAATAAAACAGCAAGTCCAGTTGCCCCGATTGATTTCTGCAGATATAGCATGACCTGGTTGGATGATACCCTTCCCAGACATAGAAACATAGAAACATAAAAGGTTGACGGCAGAAGGAGACCATACGGTCCATCTAGTCTGCCCTTATGTGTATACTGTATGTACTCTTTATCTTAGGATAGATGTGTGCTTATCCCAGGCATGTATCTAAGCTGTTTCTTACTATTTAATTGGCTGCTGATTCCTTATGGCCTTATTTCTATGAATGACAAGCTGCTAAATCAAAATCAATCAGACCAGACTGGATATGTGGAAATGGCTGCAGTGATCGAGCAAGGAATGAGAATTTGATCGTTGGTCAATCGTCGCATCTTTTTTGCTGACATAAAATTCTTTGCTAGTCCTATGTCCGTTTACAAGTGGCATATTATTTATGTCTGACAGGTTTGACATTATTTTAACAGTAAAACATTATTTTTTCTTGCTTCAAAAATTACTGCAAGGCCTGTGACCTATTCATTTTGGTAACAATTGATTTCCTTCTTGGGGGTACTTTGTTGTAACTGCTTGTTGCTATGGGGTACTTGGCATAAAAATGTTGAGAACCAACTTTATCCAGAGAGGCATCTAAAATTCGGGGGGGAGGGGGGTTGTTGAAAGTCATTTTTAACTTGCTTTATGCTTCAATACATTTTTTGAATTTTTCTATATATTTGGTTGATAGCTCTTAGAGATGAGCGAACTTTTGAAAAGTTCGATTCGGCCGATTCGCCGAATTTCACAAAGAAATTCGGGTTCGGCCGAATCGAATTTTTGCGAAGTTCCCCATCAAAAATGCCGGCATGGTGGGAGCTGTCGGCGGGCCGGTAAAGCCGGCCGGCCCGCTCCCACCATGCCGGCATTTAAAAGACAAAGAAAAAAAAAAAAAATAAAAAAATGCCGGCATGGAAGGAGCGGGCCGGCCGGTTCCGCTGTCAGCGGAACCGGCCGGCCCGCTCCGCTGATGACGCGCCCTCAGATGACAGCTGAGATCGGCGCCGGCCTCCACGCTCCGGACCTGCAGGTAAGTGTTTGCTTTTTTTTTAAATGCCGGCATGGTGGGAGTGGGCCGGCCGGTTCCGCTGACAGCGGAGCGCGCCGGCCGGTTCCGCTGACAGCGGAGCCGGCCGGCCCGCTCCCACCATGCCGGCAAAAATGCTTTTTTTTTTGGTTTTTTAAATGCCGGCATGGTGGGAGCGGGCTGGCCGGCTTTACCGGCCCGCCGGCCGGCTCCCACCATGCCGGCATTTTTTTTTTTTCAATTTCAGGAAAAATTCGATCGGCACGAACCACAAAATATTCGGGTTCGTGCCGAATCGAATATTTCCTGAAATTCGGAGCGAATTCCGGTTCGTCCGAACCGGTTCGCTCATCTCTAGTCACTAGTTCAAACTACATAACAAAACTAGGATTATACAACACAGGGAAGGGCTGCCAGATCAGCCCAAAATGGTCCTCACAACAACCAAGATAGCATGTACAAAAGTTATGAAAATCTTTAATAATTCAAAGAGTCTATCAAATACATAAAACACATCACACAAATACAAACAAGATGTTATTGCACACTGCCCTTCTCATATAGGGCTTCATGATGAAGTGGGACGTCCTGCACCCACGCAACGCGTCGATGTGTTTTTGGTTGAACTCGAGGGGGGCCCTTATAACATGATGATATTAATACTTTATTTATTTCCTGCCCTTAGTCTTTGATTGCACAGCTATTACCCTTACCATATGGGCTTATTGAGCACTGTATATCTCTATAGGTCACTTTTATTATAATTACATTTTTAGCATGTAGCACTTTCTATACTTTATCAGTAAGTGCTGGTTCATGGTTTGTAGTTTTTGTTTGCATTGTTAGCACTAGGTCTAAAGAATTAATTAATCATTGTATTTTTGCACAAGAAAAACTTTTTATCAGCTCCCTGGGAGCAACACATTTCACTACCCTGCAACATATGGTTTAGAGGTGTAATGCGATTTTGTGATATATGAGAAGGGCAGTGTGCAACATCAAATTTTTGATTGTAGTAAATTGAGTCCCAATATCCTTGGCGACTTGGTATGGTTTTAATTGTTTTTAATCTTGTTTGTATTTGTGTGATGTGTTATTAAAGATTTATTAAAGATTTTCCTAACTTTTTGACATGCTATCTTGGTTGTGCGGCCTTCTATTTGTGAGGACCATTTTGGGCTGATCTGGCAGCCCTACCTTTGTTGTATAATCCTGATTGACACTTTTGTGTTTTTGGTCCGCTTGATGCTGGCACCCGTACTCATACTTAATAGGGAAATTTGAGCTGTGCTGAGTCCCAATCGTTTTGTGTATAGTTACATAACAAAACTACATAATCATTGGTTCACACTCAACTCGGTATTCATTGGTTGACTTGAGGCCGATTATTCATAACTCCTGGTTGCAATTTTGATTCTTCCTCTGCAGTATCGTTAACCCTGGGACTGCTACCATTTTCCTACCATGTGAACAAGGTCATATTAGCAAAAATGATGAGTACAGAACCCTGAGAATGTTCTCCCCCCTACACATTCCTCAAACTCCAACTTTCTTCTAGCACAAAATGTTAACCCATTTCTATTGATGGGCAATACCGGGGATTTCAAACAGTGGGGCAATCCAAACCAAGTTGCTCTTTAAATGGAGCTAATTTTTTTTTTTTTACCTTATTCCCGCATTAGACCTTGGACTAAATAAGAGTTGCTGACTCTTATCTTAAATACTATAAAAAGTAGTATTTTGGCTCTTTGTCCCATTCTTCAGTAGAGTTTCGATCTAGTAATGCTAGGTATTTTAGTTGAACAATGGCAGAGCACGATTCATCCATACATAGGGGATTATTCATGACGCTGTAGCGCCAGGTAGCGCCAGGTAGTGCTTCGTGATGTCAGGCAGCGTATGGAGAACGCCGGTACGCTGTACGCAATACCACATTTATGAAAGCGATTCTGGTGAGTGACTCTAACTGCGCCATGTAGCGTACGATTCATCATTACAGGTGGCTCAGCATATAGCACCGGAGCTCTAGCTTCCAGAGTGCCAGGTATTACCTGTTGCTACCTGTCGCTCTCCCATACATTTCAATAGACGTTCCTTCTGTTTAAACAGGGTTTTTTGTTTTTAATATATTTTTTTTCTCTCAAATAATTGTGTCACCTGGCTGGCCTAGAAAGAGTCATTTTTGAAAACTTTTTGATTTTTTATATTTTTATGCAGTATTGTCATTGCAGGTCTGGAACTAAAGTGTTAAAGTCACAATGTTACAACAATGTCATTCCATGTGTTTTCACTTTGTTACTGTTGGATATGTGTTCACAAACAGACTTTAATCACACAGTGTCTGCCACTCTATGCTATAGCGACCGGATCCAGAGCGCTGACGCTTTGTGTGTGTGTTTTTTTGTTGATTATGGTGTGAGTTGCTGAGAGTCGGTCGCACTGAGCTGGCACTACCTTTCGCTCCCTGCAACGCTGTACTGCTGTTAGAGCGCCCAACACACATCTCATTCATGCTGGCCAGGTTACTATAGCGACTGAGGCGCTCTGTTACATCGCCCGATAGCCGATCACAGCGTATACTAGAGGTCGCTCTTATCGCCTCTGTACAGAAGCTCATCTGCCAATAGCTGGCGCTAGTAATGAATCAGCTTGATAGTTGTGTGTTATTGCTCAGTTTGGCCCTGTTCACACCGAGCTATTGTGGGCCAATCTTGTTTTAAGTGCAAAGCGTTCTGCAGTCGCTGTTTTTTACCATTTGAAAAGCATTCAAAAATATCTCCCGCATTCGTCCCTTCCTCTCACCGAGACAGGTGAGAATTCTCACTATGTTTTTGGGAGAGAAAACTGCTATTCACTTTTATTGTCTACCGGGTGTACATTTTCCCCTGGCTCTGAATTGGCCCCAAGGTAGAAAATGAAAGGCAATGGCAGATTTCTCTCTTAGAAAATGAGTGAGAATTCTTACCTGGCTCTAAATCGACACCTTTAGCTCCTCTGTTGGATGGTATATGAAATATATGGATAAATAGAAAAGAAGTGGTACTCCATAATACAAGTTGGGGTTCCCCGATATAGATCAGCTCCAATAATGGCCTGTGTATGTATCAGTGGAATGACTCCCACTGCAGTTCATATCTCCCAGCAGATCTACATGTCAGAAGAAGACAATGAGGGACAGAGAGACATGGGTTAAAAAGAAGGACAGTCCCTTCAAATTAGAAAGGAATGAAAGTGTTTGTGCCCAAAGTCAATCCCTGTGTGTCTTTCCTTTAAATCCAGCACAATTTGTAAGCGGGGTCTCCAGGGCAGGACAATAGGCTCGATTCAGAGAGACAAAAAAAAGACTTTTTTGTGCCGATCTGTTTTTTTTTATTTTTTATTTTCCCGCTCTCGTATGAGTGTGCGAGCGATTCTATGCATGCATTGGTATCCTTCTGTAAAGAGTACGAGGATGCCATTTTCCAGCGTGACTTTTCCGTTTCATTTTCTCATGTTACAACGTAGGCTTTCGTTTTTGCCCTTTTCCCATCGTCTCCTCCCACGAATCCTTTACGTTTCCCGATAGATTCTGTTTCCCTTTTTCAATAAATAATCGTCCAGACGAAAATCCTTACGATCTTGCGCCTGCGCACTACAAACTTAACTCATTAAAGTGCTTGCATACATATTTGCCACCCTCACTTCTACTACAATGTTTAGCTAAATCACTTAGCGCTATCCTCCATCTTCCCTTTTGGACCCTTAAAGCTCACCCCAACCACTTCGCGTTTAGGTTCTTCTTCCATTTTAGGTCCCTAAAACTTACCCAAATCACTCCTCGGTCATGTGAATATTCATCTTTAAATATTATTATTATATTTCTGGGCCCATTAGTTTTGTGTTAATGTATTTTGTAAATGAAATGACACTGAAACTTTTATTTTTATTTTTTTTTCATCATAAAATATAAAATATTAAAATATTTTGAAAATTTAAAATTTTTACAACTATAAAAAACAAAATACATAGCAATGGCAGCCCGCAGAACATTATTCTTCATCTGTGGTCCCCAACGAGTCGCGCAGCTCCTGCATCTCCCCCACCAACTGAAGGACCCTGACACTCAGTTGTGCCACTCTGGCACGTGTGGTCCCTGTTAAAAAGTGTAAATTAAATTATTGGTATAACCTTGTTGGGGTCATACTGCAGTGCCCCCCCCCCCCCCGTATGGTCCAAACACCTAAATCTGGACTTCAAAAGCCCTAAGGCCCTCGCCACCACAGGCCGGGTTTTGCATAGTGCCCAATTAGAGAACCCCTGGCCCGCATTCTGCAGGCAAAGAACGGGCACAGGAGCAAGGGCAGGAGCGGATATCCAGAATCCCCTGGAAGAATTTAAAAATACTAACATAAAATACACATTCTAAGCTACAATATTGTTTAACATGTCATCAAGGGCTAAAAACAGCCATAGGTTAAGACATAAGTCATCAACTATATTCATTGTCATACAGTGAAAATGGATTGATGGAATGTGAGCAAACTTACCCAGGAGCCATCCACCAGATAATTCTCCTGACTCAAACTGATGAAATAAGCCGGAGCTCTGCAATATATAAGCATCATGGGACGACCCTGGATGCCCTGCAAGAACACTGAGGAATCGCATAGCTGGACCAAACACTGCTTGTATGTTGTGCGAGTGGCACATCTTGCGGTTCCTGCAACCAAATATAAAATAATTACACAAAGCAAAGTTAACCAACTAAAACAATAACTCCTACAACACATTAAGATTCAAGTTCAACAATCCAAACATAATTCACAAAGGACATAAGTCTAAAAAAATATAGCAATTATATGAATGTGTGGGAAAATAAAGGTTTACATGCTAAGGACTAATTAAGGTCAGCATTAAAATGCTTCTATAAGGCATACATGAAAAGTATTGATTCAGGTATGCATTGCTATACAATTTATGGCCTCGGCCATGCTGATACATGCAATGCCTTGGTACTAAAGGCGCGCAGACTACTCCACATAGCCGCAAAACATGTTCAACAATAGCAATCCGAGCCCTCAAAGGTCCCGTAAGTGGATCGCAAATGAAACGGTTTAATAGGGTGGTGGTCCCTCGGCAATCAGCTCTCTGAATCAGGCACAAGCCCATCCCAACAACGTAAGTTATCCGAACGAACAAAAACAATCAGATTTTGTGGGGAAAATGATCCGAACTAACGCAAATGATCCAATTTAGTTTTGTTCTTCGAAAGCGCATATACCAAAGCGCCCGAACGTTCGTACGAATGGAAAATGAACGAAAAAAAAAAGACTAACACACACAAAAACTTTCACAGACAGCTACGGAAGTCCAGACGAATGTGCCTCTGAATCGAGCCTAATGTTGGGATCTGATAAAGCTCTACTTGGGGGCAGGACCTCTTTTCCTCTGCAACTGTTTTTTTTTTTTACTTTAAAACAGACCAAACCCCCCACAAAACTCAATCTATTTTGCTCCCCCTGGTACATTACCGTTTGGATGTTTTCTGCCTTCAATGCTGCTTGGTATTCCTGTTATAGTGATTTAAATTTTAGTTTTCCCCATGTATGCCATTTGTATGCCATTGGTTTCTGACAGGATACCATTGTTCTAAACTAGCTGTGTAAGCCCCCCTCCTCGCAATCCAATGGGAGCTATTAGAGCCTATTGAAAATAACAATAGAAGGAAGATAAAAGCCAAAAGAAGCTATAATCTTCCCTTAATTTTTCCCCAATTTTTCCTTAGAAACCAAAATCGTTTGTAAGTATTTTATACAACTTATTACCAGGTTTTAATTTAACCTTCCATAGGACAAGGGTGGTCCACTTTTAAGTAAACTCTTTTTTTATTAACAGCTCTTGTCATTGGAAAGTTAGTGGTCACACAGCACCCAAAAGAAATCAAAGAGTCATATGGAGGCTCCGCCAACATGACATGTCAATGGAATATGTCAAACGCCGGACGGATTAGAGTGGAATGGAGAAAATACCATTTTATACACACAGGAAAAGAAAATGGGACTCTTTTGGGAACTTCTCTGTGGCCTTATCACAATAATTCCATTAGAACATGTATTGTAAGTAATTGCTCTTATAGAACTAGTATGGATGCAGCATGGATACAGCTTGATTCAGTTACAGAGGAGGATAATGGACTGTACGTCTGCCACGTCTCTAACGAAATACCAACGCTTAGCCAAGGAACAGGAAAAGGTACTTGGTTACAGGTCCCAAAAAATAATGGTAAGTCACTGGCTTTCATCACAAAAATATCTGTACCATGAATGGGATAAGTAATAAAAATGAAAATCAAATTAATTTGTTGTAGTTTGAATGTAGATAACCAAGGTAAAGGCCCTCGAAGGGAAAGTCTATTTTCGTTCAACTAGTGATAGTATAAATATGTGTGGATGACCAGATAATTCACCAAAAGTTTCCTACTAAAAATTATGCCACACACTGCACATCTAAGATAAAAGTTTTTATCTTTTACTGAGCTTATGTACAACACAACAAACATATAATACATACTGTTAAAACCAATTAAAAAACACAGTCAATGATGAGCAGGACCTCTAATATTGGTCTAATATGGGACTATATAACGCTCCAAGATAAGCGATGCCGTGGCATGTGCAGCACCTCTTACTGCAGGGGAGTGTGTCCACATGCAGTGGGTCGCGCGTGCATACCTTGCGTCACCTCCAGTGTATGCGTTCCAGCGCAACGTAAGTGAAGGGCGTCGACGGCGTTGTCCTTGCAGTCTCTGATTGGGAGGCTGGATAGGGCGCGCGTCGGACCGCCGGCACTTCCGAAAAAGCTCTGAACGCTACGCCTACATTTACTACTATTGTTTATAGCACTATTGTTTACTTGTTCTTAGTACTCAGCTTGCACTTTATAATAGTTATAACACGTGGCACTTTAACATTATTTGTTGGCCCTGGACACTTTATATACTTTTGTGATTTACTTTCTGGGGATTTTTTGCTGCTAGGAGGAGGGAGAGGGGACCTTATAATTACCTTCTCCTGTCCATTCCTCCAAAATTCACCTTTGCACACATTTTAGATTATTTATATATATAGGGAACCCCTTCTATTTTCTTGCCGTATTATATAGTCCCATATTAGCCCAATATTAGAGGTCCTGCTCATCATTGATTGTGTTTTTACTGGTTTTAACAGTATGTATTATATGTTTGTTGTGTTGTACATAAGCTCAATAAAAGATGAACTTTTATGTCAGATGTGTAGTATGCGGCATCATTTTTAGTAGGAAACTTTTGGTGGATTATCTGGTCATCCACATATATTTACTTTGTAGGTTTCACAAATCCCCTTTATTTGGGGTGTCTCCTACTTATGCTAGCGCCTGATATTTAACTGTATATTTAGCAGTGCGGGACCCTCCATACAGTGATAGTAGTATATTGCGGTTAATAGTTCTCACGCAGCGCCAGTATAAGAAGCCAGGCCAGTGGGTGGGCGCCTATGTACATATTGCTCCTATTGAGAATCATATGCGCTGGAACCTGCCGTACACATACCATGCCCACCCACTGGCCTGACTTTCTTCTATGCAAGAAAAGTTGCGGCCAAGAATTGGGAGGAATCTGCGTCCTCCACACACACAGAAGGAGAAAACCTTTAAAGTAGAGCAAAATCTTATTTGGGTGCACCACTTGATATGCTGCCCCCCCTCGTCTGAGCAGACGGTGTTCTAAAAGAACAGGGTTTTCAACCGCAAGCTCCTGCCCATCCTTTGAGCATCTTTTGAGCTTAGCCAAACACAAGGGGGACAGTGGACCGCCTCCACCCCACCTATAGGAGCACCCCTAAATGTAAATACCAAACCAATATAGTCAATGTATACACAAGTTTATTGTACAAAAAATGACACATACACAAACAATAACATAAAAACCAACAATTTAAAAAGACACTGCAAAGACCCCTAATGCATCCAGTGCTGACAGAAAGGCAAGTATCATACATGTGATTACCTCTGTGGTACAACTAGTCATGAACCCAAACAAAGTGCATAAATCAGAGCAAATTTTAGCAATACATAAAAGGATGTTCGAACCATAGGCCAGGCAACACAAACCGATCACAGATATCAGAGAGGAGAAAAGCAGAGGGGACACCTGCGCACGCGGCCGCCCGTTGCTCTGATTTATGCACTTTGCACTTTGGGTTCATGACTAGTTGTACAACAGAGGTAATCACATGTATGATACTTGCCTTTATAACTCTTGTATTTTTTGGTATTAATTATTTATTTTATTCTGAATATAGCCCTTTGTAATATTCACAATTGTAATTATTGCATTGTCACTTTATAGTTCACATGAGATTGGTTGTTCCTGGAATAATTATAATACGTTTTTTGTGCCGGCACAAAAGATATCAATTAAATAAAGTAACTCTTGTGAGTTCCGATCCTTTGTATATGTGAAGTTTCCCCGATATTATTGTCTGCCAGTGGTCTGGCAGCACTGGGTGCATTAGGGGTATTTGCAGTGTCTTTTTAAATTGTTTGTTTTTATGTTATTGTTTGTGTATGTGTCATTTTTTGTACAATAAACTTGTGTATACATTGACTATATTGGTTTGGTATTTACATTTAGGGGTGCTCCTATAGGTGGGGTGGAGGCGGACCAGTGGTCCACTGTCCCCCTTGTGTTTGGTTTGGTTGTTTTGTGGCACAGCATATGTATTAGGCGGTGCACCCCCGTTGTGTGGCACCTTTTGAGTTCGCCTATTTGCTGAGGTGCCGGCGAAGTGCAAAGGTGCCAGGTGACATGTTCCAGCTGGCTGGTCGCATCCCCGGCTTTCACGCTAAGCGACCCCGAGGGTTTCACATTACAGGGCCGATCTGCATGAGTTTTGATAGCCTAATGATATGTTAAGCTGTCACAAATTAAAAGGTAATTCCACTTTTTATGGATTTTTTTTACATTTCCATAATCGTGCGCCAATATGATGCGCTCAAGTTGCTAAACTTTTCTGATAATATTTTTTTCTATGTGTTTGCAACTCTACAGTTTTCCCTAGCAACAATGTGTTTACCTTAGCAATGTGCATTAAAGTGGTGTTCTGATGTACATTTCAGAAACTTCCTGACTCTGGCTTGATAATTATCTGACTGGCTGATGCAGAGACAAGGGGCTTGGCACCATCTGCATTCATTCAACATCATCAGATACAGGGGGTCCCAAATTTGTCAGCTTAGGGATTTCACAGACCCCCTTGTCTCTCTGATGTAAAAGCTTCTCCCCCCCCTCTCTAAGTGGCTTATTATAACTCCCACTGGGGTGCCAGGGCCTTTGTCCCCCCCGAACTGCAGATGTCATTGGGGCTGGGGCAGGATAACAAAGACGCAGACAGGTGAGTTCTGTTAATGAAGTTAATTAAAATGTTTTTGTTTTATGTATTTTTTAATTGAATGCTCCTGGTAAGGGGCCTTAAAATAACATTTTACCCATTTATGTAATATGATAATTGATTTAAATTAAATAGCAACTAATTATTAAACTTTAATTTCAGGTTTTATCTACTCAGCTTCTACCTTACAATATTTATACATGATTACCATTGTCATCATTCCCATTATGGTTACCGTATATTGGATTTACAGGAAACAAAAAAACACAAAAGGTAAAGTAAATAGTAACTTATAGCAGCTTATAAAATTGTCTGACTGTATTTCCTAAATTCTATTTTGTAATAAGACACAACGGTTCCAAAGACACTGATCAAGAGGTTCTATCTCACCAAGAAGTGCAGAAAGCTCTGTGTCCTAGTTGGGTAATATAAAACTCCTCATCAATCACATCTCGAATCTGGATTTCGCACTGTGTGAACCCCTGCGATCACCCTGCAAACATTGCAAACAGCCCGTTTAGGCTAGGGGCGGAGTTTACCGCAGACTGCAGGGAGCCTGGAGATGTGGTTTCTCCCCTTTGCAGTGCCGACGCGCTGTTCTAAACAGAGCTAAATGCTGTGCATCAAAATGCATTGCATATATAGAGCCTGTGCATGCATACTGGGGCCGGAAGGAAGGTAACTTTTAAGGGTGTTCTGGGGGTTCCAAAAAACAAACACAGACACGGTGCTTGTCATGGTTTGTAGCAAATTACAAAAATCATTAAATAAATATATGATGCACACAGGAAGAAAATTACTAATACATCCCTCCCTACTTAACCCACACCATACATCCACCAAAGCTAAAAATTAAAAGTCAACGTTGTCTAATAAAGGCTGATTGTCCCCCTGCACAAGCCCACCGAACGCACATACACGCCGACTGTCCTAATGCCGGCAAATAAATTACTGAAAACTAATATGCAAACGTTTAAAGCGGGGGTGCAAAAATAAAACTGACCACAAAGCTGAAAAATAGAAAATGAAAAAGGGTGGTAGCCATCCAAAAAAATGATAGAGTGAAGCATGAGCGGTACCTAATGTAGAAAGTTCAAATGCAAACAGCATATAACCATTCAGGAACAGGCAACACAAAGCATTAAAGTGAAAATCCAATTAAAATGACCTCCCCCCAGCCCTGCCACCCTCTCCAGGCAGGACAAGGGGGGTTACAAAGACAAAAAAACCTTACCTCGCCCGTGGTCCAGTGCCTCACTCCTGCTTCTGTGTAGCCGCCCCATAGAAAGACACAAAGCACTGTGCGAGTTGTAACAAAGATCAGTCCAAATAACAAGCGGAATTGGGGAGTACATGCTGGGGTCGTCAATCAATCCAGATCAATCCAAAATCCAAGGTTTGCAGGTCACAGGAGGTGCGTCCAGAGAACAAGCTGCCTAACAGCATTGAAAGGAGGCTGGCGCCATCTTTAAATTGGGACCTAGAGTCCAAGTGTAGTTGTATCTGCGCAGAAGCACATGTTTCCACGCATGTAGCGATTATCGTGGACATCTGGAGGATGACCTGACAGACTTCTCTGCACGAATGCGTACATCTCGCTAACCCAAGCACTCTAATATTAAAGAATGCAGTATAATGCACAGGCGGGGGACAGGAATCCTCTGGTGCCAGGTAAGGTAATCGGATGCGGTGGATGTGGCTAACCCTACAGTGACGCGTTTATTCCTGCCCACCTGGACTTCATCAGATTGGGGATTTTCACACAGCGGGGTATCCTGACTCCATGGGCAATCCTGTGTTTTGATCCACTTTAATTGTAAAGAATTCACATGTAAAACTAAAACTTCCATCCTGCAGTTTTTTATATATCGTGTAATGCATCTCATTTGTCTAACCTTTATAGATCTCCACCTTGACCACGTCTATGGTAATGTGAAGAGAAACACAAACAGGGATGCCAAACGTAAAAAATCATGTGGCAAAAATAAAAGTAAGTTAGCGTGCTGAATATTATAATATTATATATATATTGTAATATAATATGTTCCCCTGTCTTGAGGAACTAGTCCCAAATCAATGTATGTGTTGCCATTCAGTGCTTGCCACAATCCCAGTTCTAGTACATGGATTTACTCTAAAGAATCTAATGTAGACATTTCTAGGCAGACTTATCAAGGATGGAGTAAGGGAGAGAAACAGTTGCTCATCAATAATTATATTTATTATTATTATTTTTGTTTATTTCTCTAGGGCCATCTTCTCCTGTAGTACTTGTAGTTTGTAACTACAGGTAGGGTAAAACGGGGAGACTGATTTAACACTAGCGCCACGTAGTGCCATGCGAGCATCTGTGTAGCGGCACTTAGAGCGGCCGCTAGTAAACGCTGCAAGCGGGTGTGATAAATGTGATGTGTGCAGGGCGCTGTAGAAGCACTCTCCCTGATTCACTGCAGATCCAATGCGAACTGTAGGTGGTGATCCAAGGTCAAAGCGCCAAGACTTACTACGTTACATCTAACAACAGGACAATGCTGCATCGAGTGGTAGGTAGCACCAGTTAAGTGCGTCCGACACTCGGCGCTGAAGCCCGTATTCAAGAAAAAACTGCACTCAACCAGCACCGGCGCTCTAAAACTGCTCTAGCATAGACGCTGTGTGATAAAAGCCTGTTTCTCAACACATATTCACCAGCACCAGAGACCATTGTTTTAACACTGTGACAATGACACTGCAATGGCCGACCTGCACATACAATTCTGCATAAAAATAAAAAAAAATAAAAAATAATAAAAAGTGTTTGCTGGGCAGGAGAGGACACACAATGATTTAAACCAAAAATGTTAAAGTTTACTTGGCCAGCACACTATTTAAACACAACCAAATGAAACACCATTGAAATGTATGGGAGAGCGTTCCTTAGCGACAGGTACTACATGGCGCTGCTGAACCTAGAGCGCCGGCGCTATACACTGAGCTGCCGCTAGTGATACATGTGACGTTACTTGACGCAGTTAGAGGCGCTCACCAGATTCGCTTTCCTAAATGTGGTTTTCACATATAGCACCCAGCGCTCACCCAACGCTACATGGCACTACCTGTCATTATCGCTTCTTAAATAACCCCCATAGAGTACATAGACTTCAGAGTTCATAGTGAATGCTTTTTACAACAGGAGAGAGCACTGCCCCTATGAGCTTACAATCAAGGATAAGGGTGGGAGACAAAAGGAGCAGGATCACAAACTGTAGATATTCAGAACTGGCGAAAGGGCTTGTCTAAACGCTTGCCTCCACTCACAGGTGAGAATTGCGCAGGTGTTTGGAGATTCAAAGAAACGCGGCACATTTTGCACTCCCTGGCAAGATAGCAGTCGAGAGTTCTAGACTCGCATGCAAGTTTTTCATTTTACACTTTAATTTTTGTCACCTTCCTGGGTAAAATAAATGACCGATTGCTAGTATTGGCTGTTTTGTTGCAGTGACTCTGACCCTGTTCCACTGTTAGCACTGCAAGAGCCTTTTTTTTAATATTTCAAATGATTTTATTTAGGTTTTTATTTTACAGTAGTAATACTGCTTAATGCCATTTGGGCGAGTGCTCATAATACACAAGGTATAAACTTGATAAGGATTCATAGCAAGATAACAAAAACAGACAATCTTACATCCTTCAAAAGTAACTATCTGACTATCACCACATTCTCTGTATTTGCTGATCATTCATTGAATGGTAAATGGCAAACAAAAAAAGTGAGGAAAGGAAAAGAAAAATAGAGAAGAACAAGAGAGAATAAGAGCAAACGAAAGAGAAGGGAGACAAGGGAAGGGAAGTAACAAGGGGAAGGAGAGGACAGGGGAGGGCGATGGTAAGGAGGTGGACAGCTCCAGCCACAGACCAGTTGGTGATTTGCAACCAACTGAGGCTTTTAGGGTCCAGGGGTATTCAATCCATGGTGTCCATAGGGCCTGCCGCTCGACAGCCTCTGGCCCTGATCATTATAAGTCCACATGCCCTATAGCACAGGTTCGGTGGCCCACACCAGCCCATGCTATGAGCGACCGGGCTCATCCGCACCACCCTGGCCATTAGTGGTGCGAGTAATGAAGTATAAACTGGTATAGGGGTCCATGGGAACTTACCAGTTCTAAGTGAAAGTATAGTAAAAAAAAACACAAGTCTTCAAAAAAAACTTTATTAAACTTAAAGTGCTACAGTAGGCAAAGGAAATTGCTACATTTGCAATTTGCAGCTCTCTAGCCCTTTTTACAGCCATTTTTGGGGCCCCCAAGTTCGAGTCCCCATTAACTTGGGATTTGGGTTCAAGGTTCTGGGACCTGAACCGGACTTTAGCGGCAAGTTCAGCCGAACCTGTTGAAACTGAATTTCAGTGGGTTCGCCCATACCTAATAGGCAGCATTCCCTAACTGCGTTGGCTAACACAGAACAGGTGGAAAGGTGTCGGCAAGTATCAGTTTTTTAGAATCTTCCTTGGTTTAGCTCTTTTTTACTTATGTTTTTAAAGAGTGTGATACAGTATGTTTCTTTAAATGTTCTTATACTGCAATTAAATGTAAACCATATGTTTTCTTCTAGATGTCAAAAAGAAGACAGCGGTATAAAACCACATCCTGGAGTCTGCAGCAGAATTCACAGAAAACTTTTCTCAACTGCAATTGACCAGAGTTTTAGTGTTCACTGTGGTCAGTTTTTGTGCTGCACTTAAAAAGGAAGTCCAAGCTTTTGTAACCCCCAGCCAGCCCTCCCTCCTGCTGTGCTAAGCAGGTTTGGGGTGTTATAAAACAACTCACCTGAATGTCAAAATCCTCCCTGATGCCTGTGGGGGTGGGACTCTGCATGGCAGCTATAAACTTCATTGACAGTTGGACTCAGGGCCAGATTATGAGTGGGGTGCAAGGGGTATGCGGCCCGGGGCCTCCACCACTTGCCCTGCAAAGGGGGCCTCCACCAACCTTTGGGTTATGGTCTGGTCAGTCTTTGTTCTGATGGACCGCGGGGCCAGCAACATAGCTATTGGCAGCAGTGGGGGCCCCCTGCTCCTAGGCAAGCCTTTTTTTGTTTTTGCGAACCTACAGCCAAAGCCACCAAAGGGCTGGATGAAGAGTCTAGCGCAGCAAAGCCGCCATCGGCAATGCTACAGTGATGGGTGCGTGCAGAGCTGCCAATCAGTGGCCACTCAGTGCACATAAACCACCACCAAGCACAGCCGCTGGCAGCTCAATGCAGGTAACTGTTATTTGCTGGACCAGCCGGGCGACTACCCCCCCCACCCAGAATGGTAAAGCAGGAGTTCCCGAGCAACACACACCTGCACAAGGGTGGCACAAGGGACTCAATCTGAGGTTCCAGTAAGTAGGCGGGTACCAGACAACCACCAATCAGTTACTTGGCTGGACTATTATTTTTAATGGAAAAAAAATACTGTGTCTGGGGCCTCCACTAGATTTTGTGCCCAGGGGCCTCCACCACACTTAATCCGGCTCTGGTTGGACTTGAGTGTCAGACCAGTACACTTGCACTGCTGCACGGGATTGGGTGACTGACCTGTCCCCGGCTTCCCTGTAGCTCATGCAGACTCCCGCACCCTGCCATTTGGATAGGGTGGGGATGGAAGTACTACCTTGTCTACAGGAAAGCTGGGGATGCGACCACCAGGCTGAGGCACGCCAACCAGCATTCATGAGATCAGCAAATTGGCGATCTCCAAAATGCCAGGAGGGCATGGCCTGGGCAGAAGCACTTGGACAGAGAGGGCGGGTAGGAAGGAAAATTACATGTGTATTACTGTCATTTTGTTTTTTATGATGAGACATGAAGTGTAACATTAGCCGGAATTCTTTGAGCAATGTATAGTGTACAGTTTCCCTTTTTAAAAAGTAATCAAATAAAAAAAGTAAGTTTAAACAACTGTCGACTGTTACTCTATCATTGTTATTCTATTATTTGAGACGGCTGCTTGTTAAGCTGAGCATAAAGCTACCATTACATTCATTGCCTTGTAGCACACCTGTGGGCGGAGCTTAACTGTTTTGGGATCTGACTTGGATTGGTGACACCTCAAACATCCCCATTATAAATCAAAATACAGCAGATATAGCACAATAAAGATTTATCTCCAGTCCCAGCTGCAAAGCTAATGTCAAACCCTGTGGGACACCCGCCTTCTAGGTAAGTCCACAACCCTCAATCTCCGCTGCTAGCTTCACCTTTAGCCAAGCCTCCATGTGCATTACATGCCTCGCTGGACATGGTTGCCCCCAGGACGGGGAGGCTGATTCATTAATAGCGCCAGGTAGCGACAGATGAGCACCAGTAGTGTGATTTTCACAGCGCCAGCTAGTATTCGCTGTGCTTGGCCGGGGTTTGCTTGTTGACAGCGACTCAGTCGGTGTGCGGTAATGTTAAATACGGGGTTAGGGGTCGCTGTTTCACAGGTTCCGCTTGTATGGGTGCGCCTAACAGCGAATCGCCAGAGCGAACGGCTTGCTGCAGATTCATTAACAAATCACGCTCAAAAATTTCTCGCGCTGTGAATTCCTTGTTTAAACCCCAGAGCGCTGGCGGCGATGTGTGTAAAGTAGTTTTTAACCCCCAAACAACCTTTTTTTTTATATGTAAAAATTATATATTATAAGTTTTTCTAAACATTTTGTAATATGAATACATGAATATCAGACCTGTAATATCAATTCTGCACAAAAAAAAACCTAACATTACAGAATTTTTGACATTAAAAAAAAAAAAAAAAAAAAAAAAAACAGTAATAGCAATTATGATTATTTAAAGATTGCTCCATTGAAATGCATTGGACCATGCCAGGGAGCGCCAGGTCATATCTGTCGCTGTGATGGGATTAGCAGCGGCGCTGTTCGTTACAGTCGGCTACATGATGAATCCCGCGCTAGCTGACGCGTACTTGATTCGGTAGCCGCCGATAGCTGGCGGTACCTGGCGCTCGTCAGACACTACCTGGCGCTATCCCTTGATAAATAAGGGCCTTAGTAGCATAAAGGATGTGAACTTACAGGGGTGAAGGCAGATGAGCCAGAGGCAAGACTGGGCCACATCGGGTAGGCCGGGGTCATACACAGGTAATCAGTCCTCACGATACGCAGCACCAAGGGAGAGACAAGAAATTAGACGAAGGTCAAGGAAGGAGGTGACGGGTACAAGGGATGAGACGGGTTCGTGGTCAGGGTTCAGGCAGCAGTCACAGAGTGGTCAGGCAAGACAAGGTCGGCAATGGAAACAATCAGAGAATCACAGGTACTATAACACCCAGCAGCACGCTATCACAGTGAGTGAGCTGGGAACACCTTTAAAGAAGGGAAGTGGACGGGATTGGCCGGGGGAAACACTAGGGCTCATTGGACCAGCTGCAAACTATGGGCTGATTGCCCAATTCATAATTAGGGCATTTTCATCCATCAGTATAATTAGGGCTCATTGGTCCTTTAAACTAACCTCTGGGCGCACTGTCTGCAGTGCCGCTGGAGGGCATAAGAGAGGTATGTTTGCGCATACAAGAATGAACAGGCGAGCTGGGGATGCGGCCACGAGCGGAAGACACGTTTGGTGCCGCTTGAGCCAACGCTACCGGGGCAACACTGGCTGCTGATGCGGCTGCTGGGCGACTGGGACTCGGGCACGCCGGCCAAGCAGCCGACCGAGGACACCGCGGGACCGGGAAGGTAAGTGGATCGTGACAGGTAACAAGTCAGTTAGAAGCACTGTAGAACTTGCACATCAGAGCAACAGTATTACCAACAATAATGAGAACACATGCCATGACATTTAATAATATCAAACTTATAGCTATTACCCAACTACTTTACTATCTTTAGGCAGCAGAAGAAAATAGCATAACAAATATTGTGGACAGAAGTGAAGAAAGGGGATGAAATTCCAACAGAAGTAAACTAGGCCTTCATGTGAGGAACTGCTTCGATAGAAGCACTGTTACTTTAAAGCGGAACAAAACCCACCAGAGGCTTATATTCCAGGCCCGGCCGCTAGCTGTCCCCTACGGGCAGTGGGATGCCCCACTGTGTAAAACCCCCAGGGTGCCTGTGCACACTTGCCTTTTGCCAGTCCAATAGCGCATGCACGGGCTCTCGTCCATTGAGAGCCGCCCCCTGAACTGACGTATTTCTGCATTGTTGTCAATGGGGGCTGCGCGCTGCCACATCCCCTGCACACGTCGTGCGCATGCTCCTGCCCCAGCCATTAAGATAGGCTAGAGCAGGAGCGTGTGCTTATCCGGGGATGCAGGGGATGCAGCAGCGTGTGCTCCCCCTTATAGTCAATGAGAGCCGTTTGCCAAAGTGGTAAACACAGCAAACATCTCTCATTGGCTGAGCGCCTGCGCATGGCTGTTGGACCGGGGAGAGGTGAGTTCAACTGGGCGAACTAAGGGGTTTTACATCCCCAATCGGAGAATGAACCAAAACCCAGGAAAGTCAAAATCCTGGGTTTTGTTCCGCTATAAATTCCTCTGAGCGGGCTGGGCTAATCTTTGTGTTAAGATGTGAATAACAGCCTCCTTTGTGAGTAACAAAACAATATACAATAATAATGCAATAATATACAATGGCCTCGATTCAATAAAGGTAGAAAAAATTCTCATGGTAGTAAAAAATTAAATCCATGAGAAAAAAGCCTGAGAATGTCACTGTTACTGAATCACTAGATAAAAAGCCAATGAAAGTCAATGGCAGCTTTTACTACAGCGTAGAAAGGAGTAAACAGTTCTCTACTTTTCTTAGAAGTAAAAAAGCTGCCATTGACTTTCATTGTTTTCTTATCTGGTGATTCAGTAACAGTGACATTCTCAGGCTTTTTTCTCATGAATTGAATCTTTTACTACCATGAGAATTTTTTTCTACCTTTATTGAATTGAGGCCAATGTCTCTTTAAGCACAACTTGTAGAAAGTTCCAGGTTGTGTTAATCAACTTCAGTCTCTATGGCTGCAGCAAAGAACAGTGATCTATACCAGTTTTATTTCAACTTCTGTTAACTGCCTTGAGCTATGAGCACTTCTGTGTGTGTGTGCCCGATGGGATTTGCACTGACTAGGGTAAAGGCAGAAGGCATCGCCAGGCATTCATTTACTGGCACCGGCAGGCTGATGACTGGAGCCAGCTATCGGCAGATGAGCGTCTGTACAGAGGCGTTAAGAGCGACCACTAGTATGTGCTGTGATCGGCTATCGCGCGCTGTAACAGAGCACCTCATTCGCTGTAGTAACCTGGCCGGCATTGATGAATGTGATGTATGTTGTTCTAACACCAGTACAGCGTTGCAGGGAGTGAAAAGTAGCGTCGGCTCATTGCGACTAACCCTCAGTGACTCACACCATATTCAACCAAAAAAAGACTCACCCACCATAGGCACTGTGGTCGCTGTAGCATAGAGCGCCAGACGCTGTGTGATTAAAGTCTATACATATATCCACCAGTAACAAAGCGAAAACACATGGAATGACATTGTTGTAACATTGTGACATTAATACTTTAATGCCAGACCTGTAATGACAATTCTGCATAAAAATATAAAAAATCAAAAAAGATTTCAAAAATTACATTTTCTAGGCCAGGAGAGGTGACACAATTATTTGAGAGAAAAAAATAAATTGAAATCAAAAAACCCTGTTTAAACAGAAGAAAAGGAACGTCCATTGAAATTTATGGGAGAGCGACAGGTAGCGACAGGTCTTGCCTGGCGCTCGGGAAGCTAAAGCGCCGGCGCTATACGCTGAGCTGCCTATAATAATACATCGGACGCTACATGGCGCTGTTAGAGTCGCTCACCAGAATCGCCTTCATAAATGTGGATTTTGGCTACAGCGCACGGCGTTCACCAGACGTTGTCTGCCGCTACGAGACTCTACCTGCCGCTATCCCTTGATGAATAAACCCCTAAGTCTCTGATCACACAAATCTTTCTCTTAGAACTTGCAGCTGCATTGTTACTTATCCAGCAATATAACTACACTGGTCTCTAATCTGCGCCTGGTAGATTTAGAAAACAGTCGAGCATAAAAACATTACTGGAATAGAAGTTGATGGACTCTGAGTGGTCCAGTATTCACTTTAGCTTTCACCCCAGATTGCTCCAGACATAGAGAGTTTAACCTTGGACACACCCCCAACCATCCCGATTTCCCAGGGACAATCCCGATTCCGGACAGTTGGTCCCGGCAGCCTGTCGCTCAGCTGCACACTCAGGGCTGATGGCGACGGGCGTCTGAGACCTGCAGCAGTCATGCGTTCGGGATGCCCCTTACTGACTGTAATGAGGGATGACCCTCACTGGCTGTAATGAGGGATGACCCTCACTGGCTGTAATGAGGGATGCCCCTCACTGGCTGTAATGAGGGATGCCCCTCACTGGCTGTAATGAGGGATGCCCCTCACTGGCTGTAATGAGGGATGCCCCTCACTGGCTGTAATGAGGGATGCCCCTCACTGGCTGTAATGAGGGATGCCCCTCACTGGCTGTAATGGAGGGATGCCCCTCACTGGCTGTAATGAGGGATGCCCCTTACTGACTGTAATGAGGGATGCCCCTTACTGACTGTAATGAGGGATGCCCCTCATTGGCTGTAATGAGGGATGACCCTCACTGGCTGTAATGAGGGATGCCCCTCACTGGCTGTAATGAGGGATGCCCCTCACTGGCTGTAATGAGGGATGCCCCTCACTGGCTGTAATGAGGGATGCCCCTCACTGGCTGTAATGAGGGATGCCCCTCACTGGCTGTAATGGAGGGATGCCCCTCACTGGCTGTAATGGAGGGATGCCCCTCACTGGCTGTAATGAGGGATGCCCCTTACTGACTGTAATGAGGGATGCCCCTTACTGACTGTAATGAGGGATGCCCCTCACTGGCTGTAATGAGGGATGCCCCTCATTGGCTGTAATGGAGGGAATCCCCTCACTGACTGTAATGAGGGATGCCCCTCACTAACTGTAATGAGGGATGCCCCTCACTGGCTGTAATGGAGGGATGCCCCTCACTGGCTGTAATGGAGGGATGCCCCTCACTGGCTGTAATGAGGGATGCCTCTTACTGACTGTAATGAGGGATGCCCCTCACTGGCTGTAATGAGGGATGCCCCTCATTGGCTGTAATGGAGGGAATCCCCTCACTGACTGTAATGAGGGATGCCCCTCACTAACTGTAATGAGGGATGCCCCTCACTGGCTGTAATGAGGGATGCCCCTCATTGGCTGTAATGGAGGGAATCCCCTCACTGACTGTAATGAGGGATGCCCCTCACTAACTGTAATGAGGGATGCCCCTCACTGGCTGTAATGAGGGATGCCCCTCACTGGCTGTAATGGAGGGAATCCCCTCAATGGCTGTAATGTGGGATGCCACTTACTGCTTGTAATGGCATGCAGGAGCAAAAGTTATTGCTGATGGTGCTTCAGTATCATGCATGCAGATAGGGCAAGTGAGTTTTGGGGAGTTTTCTTTTCCACCTGTGCCAGGCTGTTGGGTCAGTTAAAACCGGACCAACAGCCTGGCACAGTTGCAAAAAAAAATGTAGTGGCCATTTTGGAGCTTCCTCTCCCAGCATCTCAGCCATGCTGCTGCCTGGATTCAACTGACACATGTAACTGACATTGCACAGTAACAGGAAGTCCAGCAGCACTTCCTTTTTGCAGGTGGTTTGCAAAAGCATGAGCCGCCATTTTGTTTCTAAAATTTATTACAGCAGGAGTTAGAAAAATGTATGTGCAGCAATGTAAATTTTCCTGGGGAGGGATGCATATGAGCGCTCTTTGTTGTGTTGTCAGGTTTAAGTCGTTTTTGACTGTTGGACTGCTTTGAAGTGGAGCAAAACCCTGGGTTTTGGTCCTTGCCCCTGGGGCACCCTGATCGGGGGTTCCTGGCTGTGTGAAACCCTCCAGGTCGCCTGAACAAACTCAATTCTTCCCGATCCTACAACGCATGTGCAGCTGCTCGTCCAATCAGCACGCTCGGATATGCTCAAGCCCCTCCCCGGAGCTCGTCTAATGCGAGTAGATCCGAGCACACTGACGAACGCATCCCCCACTTCCCTCTAGCTGGGAGCGTGCAGCCACCTCTCATTTACAAATGCCTGGCGTTGTCACAAGCCCTGCTAAAGGGATAGAAGGGGAGATACGGACACAGGCATCATTGGACCGGGAACGAAGGTGAGTTTTCGGGCAACCTGGGGGGTATTTACAGATGTTGAATCTTATATAGCATGCTGATCAAAAATGTTTTAATGACAGTTTTTTAATGGGCCAAGAGCAGTGCTGCAACTCCCATGAGGAAATGTGAGTTGAGAAAGGGGGCGGCGGTATTTAGTGGAGAGCAGGGGCGGCAGATTACTGCTCCTGCTTTACTGTATATGCCGCAGCCCCATCGCAAAAAATCCAGTGAAAAAAACCCAAGGGGCATGTGTAGGGACCTGGTAATAACTAGACACACTTCAATCAACTAATAAGAATCCTTTAAATAGAGTTAACCATACATTAATTCACTTTTATGTTTTCTACCCATTTAAGTACATTGGAAGTGCCATAATCTAAATAGACACTAGATGGCAGTAGTGGGTTTAGGCCATAGGCTAACCTGGTCCATACCTCAGGTAAGCTGCTCCCATTTTGTCTATTGCATTGTATGTCCCAAATGGGGCTCTGAGAAATTAGAGTTAGGACTGCACCCATAGAGGCACCTTGGCGCTTGGTGGCGCAGTTTAAGCATACTTCTGTAGATGTGTGTGACCGAGCCTCTGTTTTTACCAGATTTAGAGACAGATTATAGGTTGGTCTGCAAGCTAACAGGGTTGAGTGCTGCGGCTCCTTTAAGTCTTTAGTAACCTGGTCCATAGACTAGAATGGGGAACATTCTAGAAGGAGAGGTCAGAAGGGTTGTTAGTTATAACAGGAGATAGACTAGTAACATAGTTACAATTGAAAGCTAGTGACTGGTCAGAGGGTTTACCAACCATCCTATCAGATGTCGGACACGAGGCCAAACTTGTGATAGAAGGTTCTGGAAGGTAGTGAGAAGGGATATAGGGAAGCCCCAAACCCAAACCCAGTGTAGATCGAGTGATTCACCATTTGAATTGTAAGGAGCAGGAGCACAGACTCTAAGGCCCTTATTCATCAAGCGATAGCGCCAGGTAGTGTCTGACGAGCGCCAGGTAGCGGCAGCTAACGGCGACTACTGACTCAAGTACGCCCGGCGGCGGTCACAATGACGCATTTATCAAGCAAAATGAGGCTAGCGCCGGCGAGAGCGACGGCTAGCGCGGCATTCATCATGAAGCCGCCTGGACCGAACAGCGCCGCTGCAAATTCCCTCACAGCGCCAGGTATGAGCTGTCGCTCCCTGGCGATGTCCAATGCATTTCAATGGAGCAATCTATAATTATTCATAAATAATTGTTATATTTTTTTTTTTTTTTTTTTTTTTTTTTAATGTCAAAAAATCGGAGACCACTTCTGCAATGTTAGGATTTATTTTTAAGTAAAAAAAAAATATGTGCAGAATTGATCTAACAGGTCTGAGATTAATGTATTCATATTACAAAATGATTCTAAAAACATGTATAATGTTACATTCAAAAAATATGGTTGTTTAGGGGTTAAAAACTAGTTAATACACATCGCCGCCAGCGCTCTGGGGTTTAAACAAGGAATGGACAGCGACAGCACATTCGGAGCGTGATTTGTTGATGAATATGAAGCTAGCTGTTCGCTCTGGCCATTCGTTGTCAGGCGCTCACATACAACGCTGGACCTGTGAAACAGCGACACCCCAGCCCGTATTCAACATTACCGCACACCGACTGAGTCGCTGTCATCAAGCTAATGCCGGCCAAGCACAGCGAATACTGGCTGGCGCTGAAAAAATCACGCTACAGTCGCTCATCTGTCGCTACCTGGCGCTATTGATGAATCGGCCTCTAAGAGAGAGAGAGAAAGGAGAGGTTCCAACCTAGATCATTATTCTCTAATGGAAGCAATGCTGATGATTGCACCTGATTATGGACACAACCAGAGATGTAACTGGAAGATATGTACTTGTTCCGTGTTTGCTGTTTGCTTGTGGAATAAATAAAGAGGAACTCTGCTTTCAACAGTTGGACTGCTGTACATCTTTCCAAGCGGCACCAGTGAGTACTTACCTTTGCCTGAAACCCTAACCCTTACCTACTCACCACACACACATCGGACACCTGGGCCCAGAAGTACCTGCTCCCTGCCGTCATGTGTCGGACACCCCGGTACGTGAGGGCTACACATGCCACTGCAGCTGTCTGGAAAAGGGGGTGGATGTCTCTAATTGTAAGAGTTGCATAGTTCAGCCGCTGTGGGAAATGGCGTAACTTTACCACACTGGGGCCGTCATTCACCGCTCTCCCTCTTCTTCCTGAATATGACATGCAGTCACATGACAGGAAAGGGGAGGTGAGCTGGGAAGTGGCAGGTAACTGCTGTGCTCTCAACTTTTCAGGGCGGGAAAGAGGGACAATTGTAAAATGAAGCCACACCCCCTCATTGAGGGATGGATAGGAGATGTGTGTTACAGTTACAACAAAAGAAACACTTTGAATAGGCAAATTAATCATTTATTGCTGCAAGTCTGCATGTTACGCCTCAAAGAGGGACAAATGAGAACAATGAGGGACATGGACTCGAAAGAGGGACAGTCCCTCCAAATCAGGGACAGCTGTGAGGTATGTACTTGCTGTGAATGCTGGTTATTGCCTTAGGCCCTTATTTAACAAGGGATAGCGCCAGGTAGCGAATGGTGAGCGAATGGTAATGACGGTCACCGCCACGAGAACGCCGGCTCCCCTCCGCAATCACACATTTATCAAGCCGATCCTGCTTAGCGACTGAGATAGCGCCATATAGCGAATCATTCATCATTATTCCAGCCTCAGCCCACAGCGCCAGCGAGCGACCTTGAACAGCGACAGGTATGACCTCTCGCTACCTGGCGCTCTCCAATGCATTTCAATGGAGCAATCTTTAAATATTCTTAATTAATTGCTATTATTATTTTTATTTTTTTTTTTTTAAATGTCAAAAATTCTGTGACCACTTCTGCCATGTTAGATATTTTTTTTAAAAACTTGTTTTTTTTTTCTCCAAAAATATGGTTGTTTGGGGGTTAAAAAACTACTTTTAACCCATCGCCGCCAGCGCTCTGGGGTTTAAACAAGCATTTCACAGCGCGAGAATTTTTTGAGTGTGATTTGTTAATGAATATGCTGGGAGCCGTTCGCTATGGCCATTCGCTGTCATGCGCTCCCATACAGCGCGGAACCTGTCAAACAGCGACTCCTAACCCCGTATTCAACATTACCGCACACCGACTGAGTCGCTGTCAACAGCCGAACAGCGGCTAAGCACAGCGACTACTAGCGGGCGCTGTGAAAATACCGCTACTGTCGCTCATCTGTCGCTACCTGGCGCTATTAATGAATCGGCCTCTTAGTGCGATGGATGGTGGTGCCCTCCACAATGGCCCCTTCTCGGGGATCTTCACCTCTAACTTCCTCCTGTCCAGTCACACACCCCCGCGCTGCACTCATCTAGCTTCACAATGCCAGATGGTGAGGTGAGGTGAGGTGAAGGGAGTCATCTGAAGCTGGCCGGGCATCGGGGTCTGCACTGACAAGAGAGAGACCAGATTTCACTCAGAGAAGTATGTGACTATCCTGGGTTTTGGTCCTTGTCCCAGGACCACCCCGATCGGGGCTTACTGTGAAACGCCCCAGGTTGCCCGAATGAACTTACCTCTCCCTGGCCTTCTGTCCAATCAGCGCGCTCGGATCCGCTCCCGCCCGCTCGTCCAGCCAAGTCAAGCTGAGTCCTGATGAGCGGATCAGAGTGTGCTACCCTCTAACAGGCCTGCTAAAGGTATAGCAAGGAGCGGCGCCACTTGGGAAGAAGGCTGGATTTACTGTGCGGCCTGGTGGGTTTTACACAGCAAGGCCTCCCGAATCTGGATGCCGCAGAGAGAGTGAGAATGCCTGCGCTGGAGTCTCATAGACTCCAGGGTGGGTTTTGGTCCACTTTATATATCTTGGTTCAGCCATCATATGGGCCCTTGTAGCAGTTTGCTAGGGGGCCCAGCAGATGTGGTGGCTGCGGGACAGGAGCTGGTGAACATAAGCAATAAGCAGCTACTGTAATTTTCATTTCACACATCTGTCCCTCTGCTTTTGTCGGGGCCTCAGACTGCTACAAGGGCTCATATGGGGCTCCCCAATGAAGTGCCTGCTGCAGGAGGGCCAGGGCTTTAAAGTGGACCAACACCCAGGATTTTTGGTCCACCTCGGTGGGGCACCCTGATGGGGGGGTGCCCCACTGTGTGAAACCCCCCAGAAAGCCCCGAAAACTCACCTCACCCTGCTCCCACGTGAATCGCTCGTCCAATCACCAGCGACAGACAAGCGAGAGGCAGCGACGGACAAGCAGAGCGCGTCTGCCGTCGCCTCCCGTGCGTCCCTCTTACAGGGAGCGCACCCACGCCGGCCATTCACAAACGGCCAGCGCGGGAGCGCGCCCTGCTAGAGGGATGCACGGGAGGCAGCGGACGCGCATGCGCCGCTGGAACGTGGAAAAGGTAGGATTTGTGGGCTTCCTGGGGGGTTTCACCCTGCGGGACATCCTGATTTCGGATGCCCCGCGGGGAGGGATCTGATCCCCCCTGGGTGTTGGTCCACTTTAAATGGCGATGAGTTGACTGGGAAAAGGTAAGAGGTTTGTGGGAAATCTGGGAGGGGGGGTTCACACAGTGGGGCATACTAGTTTGGGATGCCCTAGGGGCACCTAGTCTGCCAGCCCTGGAGTGTTTTATACTCTAAGGCTTGTGTTGACGGTGATTGGTCCAACTCAAAACCTAGAGTCTTAAAGTGGACCAACCACCTAAACTGTCGGCCCTGAAGTCTAAAAGACCCCAGGGCTGTCCCATCAAGCAAGCTCAGGGCATCCTAATTTGGGTTGCCAGTCTATCTAAACCCCAATCATCCTACATTTTAATCACCTTTTCCTGGGCTCCCATGATGCCCTTGCCATCTGTGGCCACTCTCTTATGCTAGGCTCTGTTTCTAAACAGGACTTTGTGATGTGCATTAATATACACAGCATACATTGCTGTGTGAGAGCCTGCATGTACCCCATGGGAAAGGTGAGTTTTTGAGCTGAACCAGGGAGGGGGGTTCACACAGTGGGGCATCCTAGATCAGGATGACCCCTGGGCAAGAATCAAAAAAGGGGAGAGTTAAAATCTCAGGTTTTGGTCCACTTTAAAGACGCTTGGGCCAGGGTCATCTCAATTTGGAATGCTCAAGAGTGTTCAACCCCCAGTTTGCCCATTATTAACCTTGAAGCAACGATCACATGGTGCAAGCATAAACCTCCTCCAACATCATCCTGCACTCCTCCATTTCCTGCACACACTCACATCAGACATATCCAGAATGACTGGCGATGGACCAGCGTATGCCAATAAATGGTGCTTGGATGAGAATTGCACATTTACCATGGGACCGCAGGTTTGAGGTAAGTAACCGGCAAACTGGAAGTTTCACACACAGAGGCATCCCGAATTCAGGTGTCCCTATAAAGCAAACCAGGAGGTGAGAATTTCAGGTTTCATCCGATAGGCAGCAGCTCATCTTCTTCCTCTGCAGGACATGTGTGTGTGTCTATGTATGTGTATATAAATGTATGAATAGTATGAATAGTATGTGTGTGAATAAATCATTTTAGCAATATATAGAAGTCTTAGGGTTTCAGGAATAAAATTAAAGATTATTCTGCAAAGAAACATAGAGGCTGATTTATTAATAGCGACATGTAGCGACAGTTGAGAGACTGTAGCGGTATTTTCACAGCGCCCGCTAGTAGTCGCTGTGCTTGGCCGTTGTTCGGTTGTTGACAGCGACTCAGTCAGTGTGCAGTAATGTTGAATATTGGGTGAGGAGTCGCTATTTGACAGGTTCCGCGATGTATGGGTGCGCATGATAGCGACTGGTCAGAGCGACCGGCTCCCACCATATTCATCAAAAAATCAGGCTCAAAAAATTCTCGCGCTGTAAAATGCATGTTTAAACCCCAGAGCGCTGGAGGCGATGTGTTAAAAGTAGTTTTTTAACCTCCAAACCACCATATGTTTGGAAACCAAAAAAAAAAATAATAATGAATTTTTTTGTAATATGAATACATTAATATCAGACCTGTAAAATCAATTCTGCACAATTTTTTATTTTTTTTCCCTTAAAAAAAATTTCTAAAATGGCAGAAGTGGTCACTGAAATTTTCACATTTAAAAAAAAAAAAAAAAAAAAAAAAACATTAATAACAACTAATTATTAATATTTAAAGATTGTTCCATTGAAATGCATTAGAGAGCGCCAGGTAGCGAGAGGTCATACCTGTCGCTGTTCAAGGTCGGCGCTGGCGCTGTGGGCTGAGGCTGGAATAATGATGAATGAGTCGCTATATGGCGCTATCTCAGTCTCTAAGCAGGATCGGCTTGATAAATGTGTGATTGTGGTGGGGAGCCAGCGTTCTCGTGGCGGGGCCCCTCATACCCGGCCGCTCACCAGTCGCTACCTGTCGCTATTCCTTCATAAATAAGGTGGATCCGCACTTCCTTAAAAAGTAAGCTTCTTTATTAAATCCAAGTTAAAAGCATCATCAGCGTCTCCCACGCAAGTGCATAAGCAGCCAAAGCAATAAAAGCAATGAATGACACGGGTCAAAAGGATCTATGATTAAGGGTCAGTGAAGGACCCGAAACGCGTCAGGACCCCATATCCTTTTGACCCGAGTCATTCATTGCTTTTATTGCTTTGGCTGCTTATGCACTTGCATGGGAGACGCTGATGATGCTTTTAACTTGGATTTAATAAAGAAGCTTACTTTTTAAGGAAGTGCGGATCCATCTTCTACTTTTTCATGTGCAATTGTGGGGCTTGGGACAGCCCCGGATCGTGCACCCTTTTTTCACCGGAGTGCGGAAACCCTTCATGTTTGTGACTTCATAAATAAGGGCCATAGAAACATTACTGCCAAACAACCACTAAGAGGCAGCAGCACACTGCAATGCAGAGGATGGACCCTCGCATCTGTCAACACGCGTCTTGACTTGTGCTTTCTCAATGCGCAATGGATTAATAGGAAACACATCCTAGTGTAAAGGCAGGTCACCTGATGATAAAAAGAATTTGTAATGAAATAAATATGCAGTCATCATCCTTAAGACTAGATAATCACATTGCTAGATATAAATGACAAGTAAAGATACAGCATGTTTTTAAAAGAAATAATGGTGTATCCCACCCAGGGAGGAATAGGTTCCTACAGAGATTAAAGAGGACCAAACCCTACATTTTTAACTAGCATCCCCTGAATTGTAGCATCTGCTAGTTTTCACTGCTCCTGCCTAACTCTAATCCCAGATAATGGCGTCTGTTTTAGCTGTAAAGCTCCGCCTCCTCCATTCATTGCTACTGCTGTGTGTGGCAGTGATGTCATTGTACATAGAGGGACAGCAGAAAAAACATGTTCCAGGACAATTTGAAAAGCGATAATATCTATTTCTGCACCCTAAAAAGGGAGTATAGGCAGGGGCTTTGGCTAAATAAATTTCACAAGTTCAATGGGTTTTGGTCTGCTTTAAACGTAAATGTATCCACAACTAGTGTTGGGTGAACCCGAAACGCAATGTTCAGGTTTGTACCGAACTTTGCGAGTTCGGGTTCCCAAACTTTAACACAGACTTCAGCCAGAATTCTGGTACAGGATGCGCAATTTCAGCTCTATGCAGTTAATGCAGAGCTGAGCATGCAATCCAATGCACATGCACACACTCTCACATGCACTCCCCTGCACATGCACACACTCCCACATGCACTCCCCTGCACATGCACACCCTCCCACATGCAATCCAATGCACATGCACACACTTCCACATGCAATCCAATGCATAACAAAATAATAAATAAAATATCCAGGGAGATCCTAATATATTGATGCGGTGCTCTGCCCTAAACCCACATATAGGGCGCCCATGAACCAAGCTATCCAACTGCAACGACACACATACAGACAAATGGTTCCTGTAGGGCTGGCACTCTAGCAAAGAGATACACAAAGCATGACCTGCCTTAAACACATGTTTATTTGATCCATAGGCACAAATACAAATACCCAAACATTCCCTAAAAAAGTTAAAAGGCTAATTAGCACAATAAACACGGGGGCCCCCCCATTTAGCCACACTCCAAGGCATACATCCATCCCTCACTAACACACACCTATACACACTTGGCTGGCCAGCCAGTAAGGGGCTAGTGAAAGGAGAGGTAGAGGCAGTCACTGTTCCAAGATCAAGCATGTAGTAAAGTGCAAATGCTTCATATGCCATAAATTCAGTGGCGGCTCCTGTCACATATAACTGTTATATGTGCACACACTCCCACATGCACTCCCATGCATGCACTCCCCTGCACATGCACACACTCCCACATGCACTCCCATGCATGCACTCCCCTGCACATGCACACACTCCCACATGCACTCCCATGCATGCACTCCCCTGCACATGCACACACTCCCACATGCACTCCCCTGCACATGCACACACTCCCATATGCACTCCCCTGCACATGCACACACTCCCATATGCACTCCCCTGCACATGCACACACTCCCACATGCACTCCCCTGCACATGCACACACTCCCACATGCACTCCCCTGCACATGCACACACTCCCATATGCACTCCCCTGCACATGCACACACTCCCACATGCACTCCCATGCATGCACTCCCCTGCACATGCACATACTCCCATGCATGCACTCCCCTGCACATGCACACACTCCCACATGCACTTCCCTGCACATGCACACACTCCCACATGCACTCCCCTGCACATGCACACACTCCCACATGCACTCCCATGCATGCACTCCCCTGCACATGCACACACTCCCACATGCACTCCCCTGCACATGCACACACTCCCACATGCACTCCCCTGCACACACTCCCACATGCACTCCCATGCATGCACTCCCCTGCACATGCACACACTCCCACATGCACTCCCATGCACACACTCCCACATGCACTCCCCTGCACACACTCCCACATGCACTCCCATGCATGCACTCCCCTGCACATGCACACACTCCCACATGCACTCCCATGCACGCACTCCAACATGCACTCCCCTGCACATGCACACACTCCCACATGCACTCCCATGCACACACTCCCACATGCACTCCCATGCACACACTCCCACATGCACTCCCATGCACACACTCCCACATGCACTCCCCTGCACACACTCCCACATGCACTCCCATGCATGCACTCCCCTGCACATGCACACACTCCCACATGCACTCCCATGCACGCACTCCTACATGCACTCCCCTGCACATGCACACACTCCCATGCATGCACTCCCCTGCACATGCACACACTCCCACATGCACTCCCCTGCACATGCACACACTCCCACATGCACTCCCACATGCACTCCCCTGCACATGCACACACTCCCACATGCACTCCCCTGCACATGCACACACTCCCACATGCACTCCCCTGCACATGCACACACTCCCACATGCACTCCCATGCATGCACTCCCCTGCACATGCACACACTCCCACATGCACTCCCCTGCACATGCACACACTCCCACATGCACTCCCCTGCACACACTCCCACATGCACTCCCATGCATGCACTCCCCTGCACATGCACACACTCCCACATGCACTCCCATGCACACACTCCCACATGCACTCCCCTGCACACACTCCCACATGCACTCCCATGCATGCACTCCCCTGCACATGCACACACTCCCACATGCACTCCCATGCACGCACTCCTACATGCACTCCCCTGCACATGCACACACTCCCACATGCACTCCCATGCACACACTCCCACATGCACTCCCCTGCACACACTCCCACATGCACTCCCATGCATGCACTCCCCTGCACATGCACACACTCCCACATGCACTCCCATGCACGCACTCCTACATGCACTCCCCTGCACATGCACACACTCCCACATAAGGGAGAGAGATTAATGGGGCCAGGAAGGGAGAGGGGCAGGCTACACAGGGGAGGGGGCGGAGCCTATTAGCAATTTGGTTCCTGCTGTGCTGAGCTGATGGGAGGTCCCATGACTGGGCTAGCATTCCAAATGCCCTGCGTCATACACCTCCCACCACCAAAATAACAAGGCCGGACCACCATGTCGTTGGAAAGCTTAAATTTAATCGGCCACAGCCCAACATATATATAAAGAAAATGTACAAGCAAAAAAGAGTCCCCCCTATTGTTCCGGGTCTGAGAAGCCTAGGATCCCAAGGAATGAATGGAAGGGGAGGGAACAAAATAAACTTCTCGACCCCCCACCAAGCGGAAGCCAACATAAACTCGGCCGCGTACCTCCTAGGCCAGGGAGCTTAATCGGGCTAACCACCAGTGACCAAAACATCCCCTTCCCTACTTGAACCCCAACCATCCAAAAATCGTCCTGGCCGGTTTCCAGGGAAACAGCCGCATACCCCACCAATGGAAATGCTACCTCAGACCCGAAACCCGAGAGGACACCCGCCCAACGGCTGTGACAAATACAAAAATTTCCACAAAACAAAAGAAAACCAAAAACTTAACATAAATAAATAACAATACATCAATTTATGTACAAATTATGACACATTCTCTTTATTTTTTTATTTTTTGGTACAACATACTTCAACACAAATAAATAACAGAATACTGCGGCACCCCCAACAGGTGCCAACAGACATATTACAAAAAACTTAACACATATTCAAAAAAAAAACAACCCCCCCCCCAGGACTGTGGCCAAAAAACCCAACCATGACCAAAAAACAGGGCAGGCGGGTGGGGGCTGCTCGTCCGTCCACGCCGGGGTCAAAGAGGAAGGAGAAGGGGACGGACGTCCTCTTTATACTCCCCCTCCCCCCTGAGGTCACTTCCCCCAGTGACCACTTCCACATGGCTTGTCTGCCTCCGGACAGGAATGCAGGCCAGTCTTGTGGGCTGCCCTCCTTAAAGGGACGGCGCTTTCTGGAAGTAGGTGCCCATGTCCAGTCCACAGCGAGGTTTACAAGCTGCAGAGCAGCGCTGTGACCCAGGGCAGAAGGTAACTTCTGCATTGAGCTGGGGAATAGGTGATTAAATATATAAATATTTAAGGCGATTCAATATATAAGTTAATTTTGGGCTGCTCTGTATCTTGATCCTGATCCCTCACTCGTCCATGTTCTCGGTTATATTACACGTTACCAGGCTGGTTTCTGGCCCAATATAATCCTGCTAATGGACCGGGACTTATCAAACAGTGCTGGTGGCAGTGCTACAGGGCTGGCAGGGCTCAGTACACAGGTGGTAGTGACACGGCCCTGCAGACTGTCTGGGTCGTGCAGATTTGTATTAAAGTGGACCAAAACCCAGGATTTTGACTATCATGGGTTTTGGTCCTTGCCCCTGGGGCACTGCAATGGGGGGTACCCTGCTGTGCGAAACCCCCCAGGTAGCCCGAACAAACTCACCTCTTCCTGGTGGTTCCCGCTTGTGCGTCCGCTCGTCGTTTTAGTGAAAACATACTACATGATCTCAGTGACAGGGCCACGTGCTGCAGGTTTCGTCACACTTATAGTGAATAAAATGTATTTATAAGTTGCAAAATAACAATTTATAGTGAATGTCCAGGCAAATAAAATAACACCAGGATCCATTGTTCCAAGCAGCTAATAGCTCGCCCCCTGCACCCCCATCAGTCTAAGAGGCCGATTCATTAATAGCGGCAGGTAGCGACAGTTGAGCGACTGTAGCGGCACTTTCAGAGCGCCCGCTAGTAGTCGCTGTGCTTGGCCGTTGTTCGGTAGTTGATAGCGACTCAGTCGGTTTGCCGTAATGTTGAATATTGGGTGAGGAGTCGCTATTTGACAGGTTCCGCGCTGTATGGGAGCGCATGATAGCGACTGGCCATAGCGACCGGCTCCCAGCATATTCATTAAAAAATCACGCTCAAAAAATTCTCGCGCTGTAAAATGCATGTTTAAACCCCAAAGCGCTGGCGGCGATGGGTTAAAAGTAGTTTTTTAACCCCCAAACAACCATATTTTTGGAAACCAAAAAAAAACACGTTTTTTAAATAATTTAGTAATATGAATACATTAATATCAGACCTGTAATATCAATTCTGCACAAATTTTTTTTTTCCCTTAAAAAAATAATCTAAAATGGCAGAAGTGGTCACAGAATTTTTCACATAAAAAAATAAAAAATTACTAACACTTAATTATGAATATTTAAAGATTGTTCCATTGAAATGCATTGGAGAGCGCCAGGTAGCAAGAGGTCATACCTGTCGCTGTTCAAGGTCGGACGCTGGCGCTGTGGGCTGAGGCTGGAATAATGATGAATGAGTGGCTATATGGCGCTATCTCAGTCGCTAAGCAGGATTGGCTTGATAAATGTGTGATTGTGGTGGGGAGCCGGCGTTCTCGTGGCGGGGCCCGTCATTACCGGCCGCTCACCAGTCGCTACCTGTCGCTATTCCTTCATAAATAAGGGCCTTAGTAACTCTGCCATATCCCCCGTGTGTGTGTGTACATATGTCTGTGTACATAAATCCTAAAGAGGATATTTGCCTGTAACTGTAGAATGGCCCCTCCAGAGTCAGTTGTACTGCACTAGAGGATACTCTGGTGGGCCCCATGCACTTACCCTGGGTCACCATTAGGGCAGTATAGGAGATCTAAGACTAATGCATTGTTTCTGATTTGCCTGTGGTTTTCTGAGAGATTGTTGTTTATACTGTAAGTTACTTTTCCTGTTAAATTAATAAACATCACACATTTGTATACAGCAGAAGGATGGGCCCTGTGATACACCAAGATCTACAAGAAGAGATAAGTGAGCCCTTTTCACGCAGAACACTGCTGCTATGGCCACTGCTGAGGTGAGGGAGTTCACTCACACTTACACATACCCAGCAGCAGTGTTCTGTGTGTACTGAACTCACTTGCTCCTGTAGATCTTGGTATACAGACGTGGAGGCTGATTCATTAATAACGCCAGGTATCGGCAGATGAGCGTCTGTATAGCGGTGCTTAGAGTGACCGCTAGTAGACGCTGTAAGCGGGTATTGGGCGCTGTAACAGAGCGTATCGGTCGCTGTAGTAACCTGGCCAGCATTGATGAATGTGATATGTGTTGGGTGCTCTAACACCAGTACAGCGCTGCAGCGAGCGATGGGTAGCGCCAACTCAGTGCGACTGACTCTCGGCACTCCCCACCATACTTACCAAAAACTACACACACAGCGTCGGCGCTCTAAATCGCTGCGTGATTAAAGTCTGTTTTTGAACACATATCCACCAGTAACAAAGCGAAAACACATGGAATGACATTGTTATAACACTGTGACATTAATACTTTAGTGCCAGACCTGTAATGACAATTCTGCATAAAAATATAGAAAGTCTAAAAGTGTTTGTTTGCAGCCAGGAGAGGTCACACAATGATTGGAGCAAAAAATAAAAAATAAAAATGTCAAACACGCTGTTTAAACACAAGTACATGAACGTTTATTGAAATGTATGGGAGAGCGACACTGAGCGAAAGGTAATACCTGGTGTTCTGGAAGCTAGAGCGCCGGCGATATACGCTGAGCCGCCTGTAATAATACATGGTACGCTACATGGCGCTGTTAGAGGCGCTCACTAGATTCGCTTTCATAAATGTGGTTTTGCGTACAGCGTCCGGCGTTCACCAGACGCTGCCTGCCGCTACGAGGCGCTACCTGGCGCTATCCCTCCCTAAAATAACCTCCTTGGTGTACAGTTTCCAATAGCAGCAGATTGCAGGTAGTGAAAACTGCTTCCATAAAACATCTATTTACTAACATAAGAAAAAATAAAAACGCTCAGCTCAGCACTCTCATAGAAAATAGATTTTCCTTTTAAAGGAGCAGTATCGCGAAATTTGCATTAAAGAAGATAAATAATTAAATAGCCACACAATAGCTTCTAACATGTCTATAAATAATCTGGCGATAGAAAAAGGAAAAAATATCTGCCTTTCTTTTAAATTGTATAATGACAATGGCTCAGTCCATTTGCTGAATAGGGGGATCTGCTGGGTTGTATTTAGTGAGCTGCTTCATTTAGCCCACTGGTCTCCTAGCAACACTTTACCTCAGAGGCTGACACTGTAATCAGTGGTAACGGCTGTGTGTGTGAGGTGCTGCTTTTGTTATGAGACCAGGTGACTCAAATGTGTAAAATCTATACAAAATAAACTAAACTGACTGAAAACGACTGAAATTCTTCTTTGAATAACTGTGCAGGAAAATCTAAAGGTATTAAAGTGGAACAAAACCCTGAGTTGCCGACCCTGAAGTCTATAAGACCCGGCCATTGACCTTGCCCCTTGGGCATTCTAAATCAGGATGCCCCACTGTGTGAAACGACCCCTGGATAACCACAGATCCCCCCATTTTTCTGGCGCACTCACGCAGATAGTCATTTAGACAGGCCGGGCAGCCAGGAAGGTTACTGCTCAGGCTCCCCATCTGTGTGCAAACAGAGCTGATTGGATGAGAGCCCGCGCATGCGCTGTGGGACAGGGAAAGGTACGTTTTCACAGGCGAACTTGGGGATTTCACATATCAGGGCATCCCAAGTCGGGATGCCCCTAGGGGCACAAAACAAAACTCCAGATAGTGAAAATCCTGGGTTTGGCTTTGCTCAAAACACACAAAGCTGAAAGAAAGATCATATGGAAAAATGAAAAATAAGTATATGAAAGAGAAAATGGTAAACTGAAAGATTCTGCAGCAGAGCCAACATGAAGGGAAAACTGTCAAAATCAGCTAAATGACTTCTAGAGCTTTTCTCTCTGTTTTAGATATATAAGTTCTGGCCAGGCAATGTTGCAATGTTGTTATCTTATGCTGGACGGCTGCCAGCACTGAACAGCTGATACTTTGATACATTGTTTCACCCCTCTCCTCAGCATGGAACAGGCCAGAGTGTCGGGCTCTGACACTCAGAAGACATAAACATGAGCTATTAGTCTCCAGCTGCTCAACACACCATTTTTTTCTAAATTTGTAATTCTTACTCCAACACTTACCTACATTCAAAGTACCATTTAAATATAAGTCACCAAGAAAAATTTGCGATACTGCTCCTTTAAGGCTGCCATTAGCTGCATATACAAGATAATATTTATTTCACTTTGAGCGCTGTGAGTTTTGTCTAGCAAATCTGTGAATGTTCGCGTGTGATATGGCCATGGTGGAGGTGTTGTGACGCAGTACGTGCGCTTTGAAAGCGAATGAGTGGAAAAGTCTGGTTTCATGACATGAGACTTGGACAGGAACTGGGCCAGACAACACTTAACACAAACCACATAGCTTCCAACATTGTATAGCAGTGTATGTACCATGCTCACCTAAAATAGCATGCAGAATAATACACTGGAGTGTAAAGCTAATAGATCTGAGCTCTCAGTGATCGGGGAGGCCGATTCATTAATAGCGCCAGGTAGCAACAGATGAGCGACAGTAGCGTTATTTTCACAGTGCACGCTAGTAGTCGCTGTGCTTGGGCGTTGTTCGGCTGTTGACAGCGACTCAGTCGGTGTGCGGTAATGTTGAATACGGGGTTAGGAGTCGCTGTTTGACAGGTTCCGCGCTGTATGGGTGCGCATGACAGCGAACGGCCATAGCGAACGGCTCCCAGCATATTCATTAACAAATCACGCTCCAAAAATTCTCGCGCTGTGAAATGCATGTTTAAACCCCAGAGCGCTGGCGGCGATGGGTTAAAAGTAGTTTTTTTAACCCCCAAACAACCATATTTTTAGAAAAAAAAACAAACATGTTTTTCAAAACATTTTGTAATATGAATACATTAATATCAGACCTGTAATATCAATTCTGCACAAATTTTTTTTTTTTTTTTTTTACCTTAAAAAAAAAAATCTAACATTGCAGAAGTGGTCACAGAATTTTTGACATTTAAAAAAAAAAAAAAAACATTAATAGCAATTAATTAAGAATATTTAAAGATTGCTCCATTGAAATGCATTGGAGAGCGCCAGGTAGCGAGAGGTCCTACCTGTCACTGTTCAAGGTCGCTCGCTGGCGCTGTGGGGTGAGGCTGGAATAATGATGAATGATTCGCTATCTGGCGCTCTGTCAGTCACTAAGCAGGATCGGCTTGATAAATGTGTGATTGCGGAGGGGAGCCGGCGTTCTCGTGGCGGTGACCGTCATTACCGTTCGCTCACCATTCGCTACCTGGCGCTATCCCTTGTTAAATAAGGGCCATAGTCTTTTGGGTTGAAAAATCTGTCTATTAAATTTAAAGAGACTGTCCATGGAAATTTTAACATACACACATGGCGAAGCTAATTTAAGATTAGTGCCATGTATTGCCATGTGAGCTTCTATGTAGCGCCGCTTAGAGCGTCCGCAAGTGGTCGCTGCAAGTGGATGTGTTGCACTGTGAACTAGCTTAGCGGGCGGATAAGTGACGCTGTACTATCCTGGCCAGCATTAATAAATGTGATGTCTGGAGGGCGTTGTAGAAGCGCTTTACTTGATTCACTGCAGAGCCAATGGAGAACGTTAGTTGGTGTTCCAGGATCATAGCGCCCAAGACGACGCTACATGTAACAATAGGACATCGCTGCAGATAACGATAGGTAGCGCCAGTTAAGTGCGTCCGGCACATATCACTGAAGCCCATATTTAAGAGAAAACTACACACAACCAGCACCGGCGCTCTAAAACTGTCCACTGTAGCGTCAAGCACCAGAAGCTATGTGATAGCTGTCTATATGTGATATATGTAATATATGTGATATGTGTCTGTTTCTCAACACATATGCACTAGCACCAGAGCGAAAACATATCAAGGCCTCGATTCAATAAAGGTAGAAAAAAATTCTCATGGTAGTAAAAAATTCAATTCATGAGAAAAAAGCCTGAGAATCTCACTGTTACTGAATCACTAGATAAAAAGACAATGAAAGTCAATGGCAGCTTTTACTACCGTGTAGAAAGGAGTAAACCGTTCTCTACTTTTCTTAATAGTAAAAAAGTGCCATTGACACTGCAATGGCCGACCTGCACATACAATTCTGCATTAAAAAAAAAAATCAAAATAAAAGTGTTTGGTTGCTGCGCAGGAGAGGCCACACAATGATTTGAGCCAAATATTTAGAACATTACTTTAGGAAAATGCTATTTATACACAACCAAATAAAATACCATTGAAATGTATGGGAGAGCTGCTGAACACACAGCGCTGACGCTTTACATCGAGCCACCACTAGTGATACATGTGACGCTACATGGCGCTATTAGAGGCGCTTACCAGATTGACTTTCATATATATGGCACATACAGCGCCCAGCGTTCACCCAACGCTACGTAGGGCTACCTGGCGTTAGTGTTTCTTAAATAACCACCATAGTCACCTTCCGCCCCCTGCAGCAGCCAGCAGAGTGTACCCTTATCTTAAACCTATTTGATTTGGAAATCCCAGTGCATGCACCATTACAGACAAATTGGTGGATGAGACTCCATGTCATTACAGTGTCTGGAACACGTTACGCAATTCACTACAACAGAGGCGCGTGCCAGGCACTTCCTAGGTGCTATCTCTCTCTCTCTGGGCAATGGGAGCATGCTAGGATACCATGGGACCAATTCTTAGAGGCCGATTCATTAATAGCGCCAGGTAGCGACAGATGAGAGCCAGTAGCGCCAGCTAGTATTCGCTGTGCTTGGCCGGGGTTTGCTTGTTGACAGCGACTCAGTCGGTGTGCGGTAATGTTGAATACGGGGTTAGGGGTCGATGTTTCACAGGTTCTGCGCTGTATGGGTGCGCCTGACGGCGAATGGCCAGACCGAACGGCTTGCTGCAGATTCATTAACAAATCACGCTCAAAAATTTCTCGCGCTGTGAATTCCTTGTTTAAACCCCAGAGTGCTGGCGGCGATGTGTGTAAAGTAGTTTTTAACCCCCAAACAACCATTTTTTTAATGTAAAAATTATACAAGTTTTTCTAAACATTTTGTAATATGAATATCAGACCTGTAATATCAATTCTGCACAATTTTTTTTTTTTTTTTACTTAAAAAAAAACCTAACATTGCAGAAGTGGTCACAGAATTTTTGACATAAAAAAAAACAAAAAAAAAAATAGCAATTAATTATGATTATTTAAAGATTGCTCCATTGAAATGCATTGGACAACGCCAGGGAGCGCCAGGTCATACCTGTCGCTGTGATGGGATTAGCAGCGGCGCTGTTCGTTGCAGTCGGCTACATGATGAATCCCGCGCTAGCTGACGCTCTCGCCGGCGCTAGCCTCATTTAGCGTGATAAATGCGTCATTGTGACCGCCGCCGGGCGTACTTGAGTCGGTAGCCGCCGTTAGCTGGCGGTACCTGGCGCTCGTCAGACACTACCTGGCGCAAGCCCTTGATAAATAAACCCCTTAGTTTCTGAACAATGGAGGTCATGTCAGCTTGTATGGGAGACAGGAGGTGAGTATCTGTGGGGTTTAATTTTTAGCCCAGACTGAGACTTTACAAGCCACCCTTACACTTTGGCACATGGGCAGCTAAATTAAACCAGACTAACACCCTTACAAGAAACAGTTCCCATATGTATATTAGAAAATTCGGATTTTAGAACTCCTGCTGTGGTAAATTTTACAAACAAAATGTCCCATGGAGCTGCAGGCTGCCTGCAAAGAGGAAGTGCTGCTGGGTTTCCTGCCGCTGTGCATTGTGGGTTATGTCAGTTAAATCTAAGCAAGAGCACAGCTTGGATGATGGCAAAGGAAGCTCCATAATGTTCGCTAACAGGAGAAAATTAGTGAAGCGGCATTTCAGCTTTGAGTGGATGCAGAAGCAAATGTAAGTGCTGACAATGATTCAGTATTATGCGTGTACTGGGTTTTGAGGATTTTTTTCCTCCAACTGTGCAAGGCTTTTGATTGTTACACCATTTCATCTGGCCACGTTTGCCACTGTCCTGTTTATAAATTGAAGCAGAAATGGCTGAGATCTCGGGGATTATATGTTCAGCCAATGAAATTCTGTTTTTCATCCCGTCCTCCAATCAGTAGAGTGGGACAGGATTGCTGGTTCCTCCCCTCTCCTGCCCCCTCCCTCTGCTTCCTCCTCCAGATTCATCACATTGCTGTCAGTGCAGAGAGCTGATTATTATGGAACATCACAGATCCAAAGGCCACGCCCACTTGCTTCAAATGAAAACTCGTAAGGTGAAACTGTAAACCTTGATATCTTGCCCCCCTTCTTTTTCTCTATTTTTATGTACACAAGATGCGGTAGCCTCACCTCACCTGTCTGAACTAAGTGTATATCATAAACACAGCATCAGTGTACATAAAAATAGAGATGCAAATTGAGGCGAAGGGACATCTTTTGCTGATGGATGACGAGCAGAAAGTGAAACTGGAAGTGCAGGGGAAGAAGCTGTCAGAAAGGACATTTGGAGCAAAAGAGAAAAGTGAAACCCAGTGGACTTAATGAAATGACGCTTCATCTGGCATAATTAACAGCAGACAGTGCATCAGAGAAAGAATCACTCCTAACATCAGAGGCCCCAGGTGGTTCATGAACCCCGGGCTGCAGCGGAAAATGCATGTTTTCTCTATTACCATTAAAGTGGACCAAAACCCACGCCAATCACCTCCCTCCTGGGGCATCCAAAGCCACGCTGTGTGAAACCCCCCAGGTCACCCCATTCACTTTCCATCGTTTCCCGGTCCAACGGCGCGTCTAAGAGCAGAGGCCGCATCCCGCTATCCCTTTAGCAGAGCGCGTGCTCATGCCAGGCATTTGTGAAGGGATGCGGCCATCAGGGTGCTCAGAGCCACTGCTCTTAGACACATCGTGGGATCGGGAAGAGGTGAGCTGGTCTCGATCGGGGTGCCCTGGGGGAAGAGACCAAAACCCAGGATAGTCAAAATCCTGAGTTTTGGTCCACTTTAACATTAGTACTAAGGTCATAACGGAACTCATATATTGTGCACTGTCTATGTTCACTAGTGCTAAATAAAACTCCTGCCAAGCTTATGGTTTATTCGCTCATTGTAGGAATAAAATCCAGGGGTGACAAGTTTAGTCTTATCCGGGGTGACAGAACCTGTCACCCCACATGTCCTTCCACCAAAATAGAAAAAGCAAGCCTGGCTGGATATTTCTTGATGCCGGGTTTATTAGTGACCCCTCCCGCCTGCTATCCATCATATTTATATGGATTTTTATTATTGGGCCATTTTTCGCGAAAGTGCCCCTTTAAGTAAACACATTGCTGAGGAAAATGTTTTCTTTTATAACACAGAGATGCAAATAAATATAAAATAGTTCAGCGCCTTGAGGACATCATTTTGGATTTTGCCACACAATCATGGAAACTTTTAAAAAATGCCAACGAGAGCCCCTGTGAGTCTTTTGGTCATTCTGGTAACTCTCTGCAGACAAAGCTTGTCCTTTATAGCAGCTCCTCCAAACCGCACTGTGAAGAAAGCACATGTCAGACTCTATAACTGTACTGTAGAATGTGGTTAACACTTTATAAGGTCGTCATAAACTGACACGGGAAATAAAGCCTCTGCTGGGCTTGTTACCTCCTTGGGGTACAGACACCCAGAGTGGCTTATCAAGTCCACACATAACTGAAACACACAACAGATCTTGCTATTTAATTCTAGTGGCCAGGCTCACATTTATGGGCATCGGGATGCAGGTAAAGCACAGTGTACTTTGCTTTTTGCATTTTCCCACAAACATTCAAAACCCAGAGCAACATACAGAAAGTTGTGTTTTAATCCTTGACAAAAGATAATAGCCGCACCAGCCAAACTATATTTAAGCGTGCAAATCATTGGCTAACAAACCCCCAAGTACCCAAAATCCAGTAGCACCACTCTTATAGAAGCATAAATCTAAATATTTATTAGGTAATTGTTTACACAAAAGACCGATTAAAAACCTTTAAAGTGGACCAACACCCAGGGGGGATCGGCCCGGGAATCTATAAGATTCCCGGACCGATCAGATCCCTCCCCGCGGGGCATCCGAAATCGGGATGTCCCGCGGGGAGGAACCCCCCAGGAGGCCCACAAACCTTACCTCAGCCCCGTTCCATCGGCGCATGCGTGAGCCGCGGCTGCATCTCGCGCTTTCCTCTAGCAGGGCGCACACCCGCACCGGCCGTTTGTGAATGGCTGGCGCAGGTGCGCTCCCTGTTAGAGGGAAGCGCGAGACGCGGCCTCCAGCGCTCAGAGCCGCTGAGCTGCTATACGCGTCCAAGCGGCCTTGGACGCGCATACCACAGCGGCTCTGAGCGCTGTGATTGGCTGGATCGGTCACGTGGGAGCGTGGTGAGGTGAGTGTTTCTGGGCTTTCGGGGAGGTTTCAGACAGCGGGGCACCCCCGATCGGGGTGCCCCACCGAAGTGGACCAAAACCCAGGATAATCAAAATCCTGGGTGTTGGTCCACATTAAAATACATACAAATTGCATATACAACACGCTAGAGGGCGCTATTGTCTAGCCATGGTAAATTATAACAATCCCTACTGACAAGGGCTTATTCCAGTCCCCTACAACAAATATCCAAGGTCCCTCTCATGAAAGTGCATGTGCCAATTCCAACTATATTGCTATGCTAAATAATAACCATATGTGCAAAATACAATACCTCTATGATCTTTGCAAATGCTCCATATAAATTACAAAAATGAGGACACATCTGGGTGATAAGAGGGACAAATGAACAAACCACGTGTAAAATCTTACAAGTCTATGGTAATTACCAATGCGCACCTCCTCCCAGCCAACGCGTTATGTGACGCCTCTCCCGGCACTTTATCAGTGCTAAATTTGTCAATTAAGAGTGGTGCTACTGGATTTTGGGTACTTTGGAGTTTGTGCCCCCCTCCTTGCTTTTTAATCCTTGACAAACTAAGAGAAATGGGTGAAAGGGGTAGGGGTGATAATGGTGGCAGAGGATGCAGCCAATCGGCTTCAGAAGCCACGGCTCAGCATGGGTCAAATTAAATTACCGCCTCTTCCTCATGGGCAGAAAGAAGCCAGTTGTGATGAGTCATAAAACGACTCCTAGGTCACCCTAAAGCTGGTGACATGGATCCATCTAAAGAACATTTTCAGCATTCCACGTGGTTTTTTAGCAGCAGGACCCAAAACAACCTGAGGAAAAGGACCGGCAGAGTTCAACCACTGCTGGGAACCAGCTCTCTTCTGAAGAGGACAAGCACAGGTAGGAGAAGCGAGGTGGATGAGTATATATGGTCAGCAGTGACGGACCACAGTGCCTTGGGCCCATTAGAGGATATCATAGGCCCACCCTTCAGTTGTATGTATATAAAGTACAGATGCATACCTCCCAAGTGTCCCTGATTTGGAGGAACTGTCCCTTTTTTGATTCAATGTCCTCCTGCCCTTCGTTGTTCTCCTTTGCCCCTCTTTGAGGTTTAACATGCACATAAGCATCGATAAATAAATTCATTTGCTTAATTTAAAGTGTTTATGTTGTTGTAACTGTCACACAATATCTCCTATCCATCCCTCAATGAGGGGCATGGCCTAATTTAACAAATGTCCCTCTTTCCTACCCTAAAATGTTGATCGGTATGCAGATGCAGTCCCTGCAGTGAGGCTGTAGGAGAAGCAAACTGCCGGCACGGGAGCCAACAGCACTGCAACTGGAGGACAGGAGTCCACCGGACATTGTGGGATTAAGCTTAGGGGATTGGCAGGTAAACGCATTTTATTTTGCTACAATTAGATCTGGTCATAGAACTTCTGTGGCTTTCCTTGAACCTGCAAATTATGAACTATTTGTGTTGTATTCAGTTAAATTTAGGCAATAAACTGAACAGTCTGAGCACCACATGCATGTGCAACCAAATGAAAGCCCACCACCCGTTTCTTTGGCGAGCCCACCTATGCCAGAGAACAGAGCACATACCTCACTACAGCCTTAGCACTTTCCATGAAAGTTTGACTCTATGCTTAGGGGGCTGAGATATTTGCCTATTGTGTGCTTACACACACATAGGAATGTGTCCTCCACATTTAACCCATCCATGAATTGAAAACAAACACAACCCCACCAGTGAACAGTGATGTGCCCAAAATATTGGGCTGCTGCAAGCACGGCACTTGGAGAGCATTTTGGGGTTACCTTGCACAAGAGCACTTCAGTCATGTCCCAGATGGGAATTAAAACTCCAAACTTCTGGCCACAAGATCATGCCCCTAACCACTAGGCCATGACTGCCCCTCATTGTATTCTCCGGACAAAAATCTTACAGGGCTCCTGATTGTACAAGACTTCTGACTCGACATTGGGGCTTTCCCCTTGTACTCATACAGATGGTTGTTAGCTTGTGTAAAAAAATACCCCCAGAAAGGGCTTCTGGGGAATGTATGGCATTCAAACCTCTGAATTGGCACTCACAGACAAAAGATTCTGTTTATTTAAGAAAAACTCCAGCTTGAATAACAATTCTGCCTCTATGCTTTGGCCTGGAGATATGTTTTTGGGCATATACGGTCCTTGTATGCTTGTGCAAACATAGGAATTTTCCTCCACATTCAACCCATCGTGCAATTGGTGTACACATGCTTGGAGCAGTGGACTGCCCTAATAACGGCACCCAGGGAGCAGTTGGGGGTTAGCACTTTAGCCATGCCCTATGGTCAGGAATCGAACCTGCCTCCCTCCGATCCCAAGATCGCTTTCTAACCTCTAGGATCCAAAAACCTACCTTATCCTAGCAGTCATGGGGGTCTGGTACCAGTCTGGTACTGGTGCTAGTGGCTAATCGCTATAACTCTGGGACAGCAGTGGTCAAGTAGACAGGGCCGGATTAAGTGTGGTGGAGGCCCCTGGGCACAAAATCTGGTGGAGGCCCCAGATACAGTATTTTTTTCCTTTTAAAATAATAGTCCAGACAAGTAACTGATGGTTGTCTGGCCCCCACCTACTTACTGGAACGTCAGATCCGGTCCCTTGTGTGGGTGCGTGCTGCTCTGGAACTCCTGATGGGGAAGTTCCAGCAGAAGGCTTATGTGCAGTGAGCGGCCATCGATTGACTACTCTGCACCCAACCACACTGTAGCATTTCTGATGGCGGCTTTGCTTCTCTAGACTCTCCGTCCTGCCTTGCGGTGGCTTTGGCTGCCCAAATGCGGGGGGCCCCCACTGCTGTTGATAGCTTTGTTGCTGGCCCGTCAAACCAAAGACTGAAAAGCCTTCTGGACCAGACCATAACCCAAAGGTTGGTGGAGGCCCGCTTTGCAGGGCAAGTGGTGGAGGCACCGGGGGCTAGAGCCCCTTGCGTCCCTCTCATAATCCAGCCCTGCAAGTAGATCTGGAACCCGAAAGAGGACTGAGAAAGAGGTAAGTTACGGGGTGTGGGTTTTCGGGGGGGGTTATGAGTGGAGGTGCAATGGGAATGCCCCCCGACAAAAGCAGTGGGAGCAATATGACTGCATCCAGTAACAAAACCAAGAACTGGCTGCTGTCCTTCCCCTGGGGCATCCCAAATCAGGATGCCCTGCTGTGTGAAAACCCCCAGGTCACTGGTATTCACTCACCTTGCCTTGGTCCAATGGTGCATGTGCTGACCCTCATCCATTCAGAGCCTTTTGCCGTGCCTATGTAATTCACCAAACGGCTCTGATTGTTTACAATGAAGAGCGTAAGCGGGCACTTCCCTTGCATCCTTGGGATGTGCGTGTGCTCCCGTCCCAGCCATTCACATAGATATGGTGGGAGCACACACGCTGCTGGGGATGCAGACGCTCTCGCATCTGAATAAAACCTATCTGAGACATTTTCCGAATGACATTGTCACAGCAAACAGCTATGATTGCATGAGAGCCCACGCATGTGCCATTGGACCGGGAAGAGTACTGGGCGATCTGGGGAGTTGTACTGGCTGATATGTACACCAGAGACAGATTTAGGACTTCTGCCTTCTTCACAGCGCAGACCGACGCTGTTGTATAAGCAGCGCTAATTTTTAGTGTAGCTGAAGCTTAAGATTATTATTGTTTATTTATATAGCGCCATCATCTTCCGTAGTTGCCATAAAGCATAAAATCAGGACAAGTAATGAAGTGTTTTATAAAGAAAAAATTTGAAATGAAACGTAAAGAAGCAAATGCACGACTAGTTGCCAAATGCTATTTATTTACAAACTCATAAATCACTTTCTCCTTCAGATTTTACCCACTGCATTCATCTAACCTCAATAACGAAAAATGGAATTAAATCACTACAAGTATTGGCACATTGGTTTTTTTTAGATAAGATATCACAGCAACCGTCGCCTAAAAGATCCTCTGCCACATTTTAAAAATGAGCAAATATGGCAAACAGAGTAGCGCTGATGCTGTTACATCCATCATAAGAGCCCATAGGAACACAAACAGGCACTGACACAGGCTGGCCTATAGGGGGAGACCTGGTGCACCAATGCAAGCTCTGTGGGCCGGGTTTCTTCTTAATTGCCCCCTGTAGCTGCTGTATTTGATTTTGTTCTGGAATTATGTGCACGTATCTGCACTCTATCGGTGCTGTCCATGTTTGTTCTTTTGCAGGACTTCGTACAGTGGACAGTGTGGCGCCAGAAAATGATGACACTATTAAATAATTAATAATAATATTGAGTCATGTAGCGTGTGCAAGCCAAGTATTCTCAGTGTACAAGTCTTCTTTCCAGCCAAGACAAATAAGTCATTTTATTTTTCCAAGTGTATATATACTGTAAATATAAATATATAATATATATATATATATATATATATATATATATATATAGTGAGAGAGAGAGAATTTTTGTTGATGTCAGCAAAACAATGGGGGTAGTTAGAAAAGTTTTACCAACTCATATAAGTCAAAGAGTAGCTACAATATATAATACACAATGCTATACAATAGTATACAGCAGGCAGACCTGGCATCTCTATAATTTACCCAATGACCAGATCCATGATCTGCACCACCCGGCCTGATCATCAAAAACAAAAGGACACTTACCTTTTGTCCTGCTCTGCTGATCACTGGAGGTCCAGCTCTCCACAACTCACCCGATCGCTTTATTGGGGCCCCTGCCGCAGCTGCCGCCTCCTGTGCCTTCCACAGCCAGACCCCAGGGACGAGATTGATGGCAGGACGGATTTGCGGCTCACCATCAATCACCGGGGTGTGGCAAAGGCCTCTCTATTCATTGCAATGGAGCTAGTGGGTGATGCCTTATGGGTGGGATGTGGGAGGCAATAGCTGCAGTGGGGGCCCAGATAGAGCAATTGGGTAAGTTGTCAAGTGCCGGATGGACCTCCAGTGAGCGCAGGACAAATGGTAAGTACCCTTTTATTTGTTTTTATTCCCCTGCTGTATGACTTTAACTTGGCATCCTGTATGGTGAGATTGGTACAACATCACTGCTCTTATTGTCAGCTCCAGTAAGAAAATATTGTTTCTTTAAAGTGATCCTATACCCATATAGAAACTTTATGTCGTTACCTTCTCTCCCCAGCCCAGTGCCCCAAAACAGCCTGTGTTTCTTTTTTTACTAAAGCCTTTGCCCAATATTCATAACAATATGAACTGGATGCAGTCAGCCATATTGCTCCCTGACCAAGCAAACCCCCCCCCCCCCAATGCTTTCCAATGATTATACTTTCAGTTACAGTACACACAGCTCAGCATTGGGGAGTTTAGTTTTAACTCAGTGTTCCCCAACCCTCTCCCCCCGAACCACCAGCCGGCCATGTTTTGTGGATCTCCAGATAGATGCACAGGCAGCAGGGCTATGAACCACAAAACATGACCTGTTGGTGGCTCTCGACGAGAGGGTTGGGGAACACTGGTATTACTGAAGGAATAAGCATATCAGGGCTGGATTATGAGGCGAGCGCAAGGGGCCTCCACCACTTGCCCTGCAAAGGGGGCCTCAACCAATCTTTGGGTTATGGCCTGGTCAAGGAGGCTTTTTAGTCTTTAGTCTGCTGGGCTGCTATGCCAGCAGTGGAGCCCCCCGCACCTGGGCAAGCCCTCTTTTTGTGTTTGCAAACCTGCTGCCAAAGCCACCACAGGTTAGGACAGAGAGTCTAGATCAGCAAAGTGATGGGTGCGTGCAGGGCTGTCAATCAGCGGCCGCTCACTGCATATAAGCCACCAAACACAGCCGCTGCTGAGAATTGCTTTTTACTGGACCAGCCGGGTGCCTACACTACCCCCCACCCAGAACGACAAAGCCGGAGTTCCCGAGCAGCACGCACCCGCACAAGGGTGACACAAGGTCTGACGTTCCAGTAAGTAGACGGGTGCCAGACAACCTCCAATCAGTTACTTGGCTGGACTATTATTTTAAAGAAAAAAAATACTGTATCTGGGGCCTCCACCAGATTTTGTGCCCAGGGGCCTCCACCACACTTAATCCAGCCCTGAAGCATATGACATCATACTGCTTGTTTTAGTGTTAGTGTTTAGTGTTGGTGTTTTCATGAATATTGGCCAAAGGCTTTAGTAAAAGAAAAAGAAACACAGGTTGTTTTGGGGCACTGGGCTGATGATAGAAGGTGACAGCATAAACTTTCTGGGTATAGGATCACTTTAATTCCACAGTTATAATTCCATAAGGGCAATCAGGAGTGAGCAGGCTGTAACTGGGAGGCTGGGAGAAGATCAGCACACTTCTCTCTAGGGCTCCTTACACTGTAGTGCCAAGTTAGCAATTTCATAAGAAATCACCGTCGCTAAAGCAATCGCCCTTGTACCGGACAATTTGCAATTATGCAGCGTTGGTGTGCTGACTGCAGTGAACACTAGGTGCCAGAATTAAAGGTACCACAGGGCGGAACTAAGATGTCAGCACCTTTTTCCCTGAGTGCCTGGGGTAAACAATGCACTTTCATCTTACTTTTTCCCTGCAGAACCCACAGCCATGGCCCTTGGCGACCTGGCCACCCCAGTATGCAGTGTTGGTGCACGGAGTGCATACTGGGGTGGCCAGCGCAACACTTTTTCCACAGATGCTGCATGGGGGGGGTTGCTTGCATAGGGGCCTGCTTCTCCCACAGGCCCAATAGCAGCTGCATCCCCTGCCTCTACGGTATGTACACCCCCTGAAGAATGTCTATATTAAACCCATGGTAATATTTAGAGCAGGGCCGGCGTCAGCACCCGGCAAGCCCAGTCAGCTGCCGAGGGCCCCACCTGTCAGGGGGGCCCCCTGACAGCTGGCACAATGTGGTTAAAGAACTGCACACACTTCCTTTCCCTGTCTCTCTGCTCTGTCCATCCCTGTCTCTTCAGCTCTTCCCCATTGGTTGGATGTCACCTCTGCCTCATCCATCCCTATTCCCGGAGCCCTGACCCATTCATTCATATTCATTGAGCCCTGGCCCATATTTCCCTATCCACTCAGCTTTTCCCCATTCATCCCTATCCCTTGAGCCCTGACCCATCTTTCCCTATCCACTCAGCCTTGCCCCATCCATCCCTGTCCCCTGAGCCCTGACCTATCTATCCTTGTTCTCTTAGCTCTGTCCCATTCATCTATGTTCCCTCAGCCTCCCTCTTCCTCAATACTTCCCCATTCATGTGGGGCCAAACTAAAAAATATCTCCAATAGGGGGTCTGAGGGCAATCAGCCCTTCTTAGTTTTGGCCATACAATATATAGACCCCTGACCCGCGACTATCCACCGCAAAGGGGCCCACTGAGACCATGCCGCCCGAGGGCCCACATAAACCTGGAGCCGGCCCTGATTTAGAGGCTAACTTAAGACTAGCGCCACATTTTGCCATGTGAGGGTCTATGTAGCGGCGTTTAAATCGTCCGCAAGGGGACACTGCAAGCGAGTGTCGGGCGCTATAACCTAACTTAGCGAGTGACACTGTACTATCCTGTCCAGCATTGATAAATGTGATGTCTGGAGGGCGCTGTAGAAGCTCTCTCCCTGATTCACTGCAGAGCCAACCAAGAACACTAGGTGGTGTCCCGAGGTCAAAGTTCCCAAGACGACACCACATCTAACAACAGGACAACGCTGCAGCGAACGATAGTTAGCACCAGTTAAGTGCGCCCGGCACTCGGCGATGAAGCCCATATTTAAACTACACACAACCAGCCTTGGCGCTCTAGCGTCGAGCGCGAGAAGCTATGTGATGAAAGTCTGTTTCTCAACACAAATACCAGCACCAGAGTGAAAACCTATGGGATGACATTGTTTTAACACTGTGACAATGACACTGCAATGCCATGCACATACAATTCTGCATAAAAAAAAAAACTAACAAACAAAAAAATAATATAATAAAAGTGTTTGGTTGCTGCGCAGGAGAGGCCACACAATGATTTAAACCAAAAATTCTGAACATTACTTTACATTACGCTATTTATACACAACCAAATGAAACACCATTGAAATGTATGGGAGAGCGACACTGAGCGAAAGGTGCTACATGACGCTGCTGAACACACAGCGCCGTCGCTTTACGCTGAGCCACCGCTAGCAATACATGTGACCAGGGCCGGCGACAACACAGGGCAAACCTGGGCAATTGCCAGGGGCCCTGGCATCATTAGGGGACCACTCATGCTTACACTTGGCCATGGTAATATTTTACAGTGGACCCGAACCACCAAATGCCGGGTGTTGTGTGCAGACCTGCTCTTGGCTGGCCTCAGCAACAGGGGGTGATCAGCAACACTGGAGAAGGTGGCATGGGATGGAGGGCAATTGATGGAAGCTCAGAGGGTGGCGAGAACCAGGTGACAAGTGACAGCAATGATGGAGTCTTTAGTGGCAGTGGAGCAAGCAGTAAGGGCTGAAGAGTGCTTGGTGGCAATAGAGAATGTAACGAGGACTAGAGGACAATTGGTGACTATAAGGAAGGCAACAAGAACTGGAGGGCGATCAGCAGCAGAAGATGACCCATTTGTGGCAGTGGAGCTGAAAGTTTACATCATGTGGGGCCCACTAAGACTCTCCTGCCCATGGGCCCCCACAAACCTGGAGCCGGCCCTGCATGTGACGCTACATGACGCTGTTAGAGGCGCTCACCAGATTGACTTTTTTAAATGTGGTTTTCACATACAGCGCCCAGCGTTCACCCGGCGCTACGTGACACTGCCTGTCGTTAGAGTTTCTTAAATAACTCCCTTAATCTTTTTGTAATTTGTATCATTATCAACCTATTTGTTGCCTTCTCTTTGAACTCAGAAAGTGATGGTGCTAAAGAAATATACAATAATCAATAAACAGCAATATAAAGAAATAAATAGACACAAGCTTCTCCTATAGAAAAGAAATCAGATTTTCTAAGTCAGCTTTTTAGTTTTGAGATGACACAGGAAGTTGCGTGTGACGGCGAGGCGGTGCGTCTCTCCTCCTGTCACTTTTCAGTTGTCAGCATTCTCGACATGTGATTACACCAGTTATGACTGTCCAGCGATGCTGATGGGGCCATTCCTTTCTCTCATTTGGCTTCATTTCGTTTGTGGATGTAAGTTCATCTTCTTCCCTTTTTTCTTTATTTAAACTTTTTGTGAGCTCATTTTACTAGGTTCACAATTTTCTCAGCCCGAGAAGGCTGCAGAATGAGAAATGGAGATCCACTTTTAGAGACAAGCTAACCAAGTAACATGCTAGACCAGGGCTACTCAACCACTTCTTGTAAAGGTCCTTTTACAGACATTCAGTCAGAGGTGAAGGTGCAGGCAGGGGCTGTTGTGGGGGGGGGGGCTGTTGTGGGGGCTGGATAGTTAGAGGCTATAAATTCAAAACTACAACTAGATTAAAAAGGCAAAACTAAAAAAGGCTGCTTACCCCGACCCCTACATCTCTGGCCTACTGCCTAACCCCCCCTGTATTCTGTGCAGACCATGTACAGGAGTGGACTAGAGCCCCAAATTTTCCTGGCAATAAGGTCTGGTAATAAGGATGGATAGATAGAGCTCGGGGGAATGGGGTGGATGGAGCTGATCTTGGGGGGGTAGGTTTGGTTGGGTCAAAGAGGCAGAGAAACAAAGTTGCAATGCAACTTTCCGCCCATGCAGTACTTCATATTGCTACGCTAGGCGCCAGATTCATGACACTGGTAGGAAGACTAAGCGCTACATCGCCAATCAAGCTGAGGGCGGCAATACAGAAGCAACTGAGTGCAGGGCTGTCAGGACAGGGGTAAGGAAATCTGGGGCAGAGATCCGCCAGTTGAGCACGGATTTGCTAGACTTTCCTTCCTACATGATAGACTTGATACATCTAACCAGGGTCAGACTGAAGGTCTTGAGGCCCACTAGAGATTGTCCCTGGGGTCCACCCATCAGATAACACACAATTAGATAGTAATAATAAAAAATCTATTGTTTAGTCAACATCCTTTCACCCTGATGAAGTGACGTTGGAGGCGTCACGACACGCGTCGGCGGTGATTTCAGGGGGGCCCCAGCTGGTTTGTCCCTTTATATCCTTTTGAATATGCGATATCACTTAAAGCATTTATCCAGCCTATCCTACCCCGGCTTGTCCTTGAGATATTTAGCACTTTAGCACCTGGCACTTAGCACTTTATTTGTGAGTATAAATATTGCACATTATCAATTGAGAGTTTATATTATAATTTATGATTTTTTACACTGTAGTGACTATCTGGGAATATTAGGGTAGGACTTGAGGAAATTAGGGATTCTAAGATTAATTTATGAGGACATAGCATTAGTGCCCCCTTGTGTCTCTTTTGTGTATATGTTTTTAGAGTGTTTTAATTGTGTCTATATATGTTGGCTTGGTTATGAAATAAAATTTTGATACCTTTTTACATTATAGTGGTGCCACTTTTCTTTGCCCGGGTAACTTTAGGGGAGTGTGGGAACCCCTGCCTTGCTCTTGTTTAGTGTGCACTTGTACAAGTGTATACTCGGGCGTGTGCACACTATTTAATATTATAACTGGTGCGGTCCATCATTTGAGTTATATATTATGAGGCTGATTCATCATTAGCGGCAGGTAGCGACAGATGAGCGTCTGTAGCAGGCATTTTCATAGCGCCCGCTAGTAGTCACTGTGCTCAGCCGTGGGTCGCTACTTTATAGCGACTCAGTCGCTGTTCAGTAATGTTGAATACATTGTGAGGAGTCACTATTTGACCAGTACAGCGCTGTATGGGAGCGCATGTTAGCGACTGCTCATAGCGACCGACTCACACCATATTCAGGAAAAAAACAGCCTCACAAATCTCTGGCGCTGAAAAATAGTTGTTTGAAGCCCAGAGCGCAGGAGGCGGTGTGTTTAAAGTCTGTTTTTCAGCATCTATCAACTAGTAACAAAGGGAAAACATATGGAATTACATTGTAGCAACATTGTAACATGAACACTTTAATGCCAGACCTGTAATGTCATTTTTGAAGAAATATTATAAAAATGTAAAAAATGTGAAAAAACTGCTTATTCAATGCCAGAAGAGGTCACAGAATTATTTGTGATTTTTGGGAAAATTAAAAAAAAAAAGAAACCCGTTTAAAGAGAAGAAAGGTTCGTCCATTGAAATGTATGGGAGAGCGACAGGTAGCGAGAGGTCATACCTGGCGCTGTGCAAGGCTGAACGCTTGCGCTGTTCGCAGAGGTTGTGAAAATGATGAATCAGACGCTACATGGCGTTATCCCAGTCGCTAAACAGATTCTGCTTCATAAATGTGGAATTGCGTGCCGTGTCCGGCGTTGACCAGTCGCTACCTGTCGCTACCTCTCATTAACCAGCCACTACCTGACACTATCCTTTCTTAAATAACCCCCAATGTCAACAAATAGCAAATATAATCAACTGAATAAAATGACAACCTCAGATAACACTCCAGGCAAGCAAGAACCACTGTAATAATGTAATATTGGATCTCTTGCATTGCCTTGATGGTGGCCCTGAATCCATGCCCAGGGCCCTCCGGAGGATCCTCTGGTGGGCCAGTTAGACACTGTATCTAACCATACCTTTACTATAATACAGTATTACTGATTCTAACATTATTTATAATTAATAATTGCTGGTACAATTGCCTTTAATAAATATTCACTGTGGATTTTGTGTTTTATTATACAGTTTCGGGATGTGGAATGTTAGTGGTCACACAGCACCCAAAAGAAATCAAAGAGTCATATGGAGGCTCCGCCAACATGACATGTCACTGGAATATGTCAAACGCCGGACGGATTAGAGTGGAATGGAGAAAATACCATTTTATACACACAGGAAAAGAAAATGGGACTCTTTTGGGAGCTTCTCTGTGGCCTCATCACAATAATTCCATTAGAACATGTATTGTAAGTAATTGCTCTTATAGAACTAGTATGGATGCAGCATGGATACAGCTTGATTCAGTTACAGAGGAGGATAATGGACTGTACGTCTGCCACGTCTCTAACGAAATACCAACGCTTAGCCAAGGAACAGGAAACGGTACTTGGTTACAGGTCCCTAAAGGTAAGGACGCATGCTAAATCTCTCTTTAAAGTGGACCAACACCCAGGATTTTGACTATCCTGGGTTTTGGTCCACTTCAGGGGGGCACCCCGATTAGGGGTGCCCCGCTGTGTAAAACCCCCCAGAAACCCCCAAACTCACCTCACCACGCTCCCACGGACAAGCGGCGGACAAGGCAGCGGGTCCGCCGCCGCCTCCCGCACGCCCCTCTGACAGTGCGCGCGCCTGCGCCGGCCATTCACAAACGGCCGGCGCGGGCGCGCGCACGGCTAGAGGAGCGCGCGGGAGGGATCAGGTGAGTTCTTTTGGGGTTTTGGGGGGGGGTCCCTCACCGCGGGACATCCCGATCTCGGATGTCCCGCGGTGAGGGGGGTGATCGGCCCGGGAATCTTATAGATTCCCTGGCCGATCACCCATGGGTGACGGTCCACTTTAAAGAGGAACAACACCCAGGATTTTTTACTCTGCCAGAATACGCCCCATTGGTGAAAATTAGAGTGCTAAAAATATCATTAAGAATTTTCTTTTTACGTTGGCGCATGTTGCAGCACTGCAAAAAATACATTTACTAAAACATTAACATTGCAGCAACATGCAGGAAAAAATCTAAAATACATTTTGCATCGCTCTAATTTGCACCAATTCTGGCAGATAAATCAGGCAATAATTTCATTGGAGAGCTACGTGGAGGCTGATTCACTACTAAGGTCCAGGTATTGCCAGATCAGCGTCTGTATAGCGGCGCTTAGAGCGACCGCTAGTAGACGCTGTAAGCGGGTATCGGAAGCTGCAACAGAGCGTCTCACTCGCTCTAGTAACCTGGCCGGCATTGATGAATGTGATGTGTGTTGGGCACTGTAACAACAGTACAGCGCTGCAGTGAGCGAGAGGTAGCGCCAGCTCAGTGCGTCCGGCACTCGGCACTTAACACTATATTTAACAAAACACTAGACACACAGAGCGTCGGCGCTCTAAAGCTGGGCGCTATAGCATAGAGTTGCTGTGTGATTAAATTCTGTAGAACACATTACAGCAGTAACAAAGCGAAAACACATGGAATGACATTGCCATAACATTGTGACAATAACACTTTAGTGCCAGACCTGTAATGACAATTCTGCATAAAACTATTAAAAGTCAAAAAAGTTTCTAAAAGCGTTTGTTTGCAGCCAGGAGAGGTCACATGATGATTTGAGCAAAAAAAAAAAATGTAAATTTCCAAACACGCTATTTATACACAACTAATGAAGCCCCATTGAAATGTATGGGAGAGCGCTATAGAGCGACAGGTACTACATGGTGCCCCTGAGCCTAGAGCGCCAGCGCTATACGCTGAGCCGCCTGTAATAATACATGTGACGCTACATGGCGCTATTAGAGTCGCTCACCAGATTCGCTTTCTTAAATAGGGTTTGCGTACAGTGCCCGGCATTCACCAGACGCTGCCTGCCGCTACAAGGCACTACCTGGGGTTACAGTGTTAAAACAATGTCATTCCATATGTTTTCTCTCTGGTGCTGGTGTATATGTGTTGAGACTTTTTCCATATAGTGTCTGGCGCTCGACGCTAGAGCATCCAGTTTTAGAGCGCCAACGATGGTTTTGTGTTTGATTTCCTTAAATATGATTTCCTTGATAAGTATGGTGTGGAGAGCCGAGAGTCTGTCGCACTGAGCTGGCGCTACCTCTCGCTCGCTGCAGCGCTGTACTGGTGTTAGAGCGCCCAACATACATCACATTCATTAATGCGGGCCAGGTTACTAGAGCGACTGATACCCACTTACAGCATCTACTAGCAGTCGCTCTAAGCGCCGCTATACAGACACTCATCTGCCGATACCTGGCGTTAGTAGTGAATCAGCCTCCACGTCCCCTTTGGGCTGGGAGGTGCAAAATGTCGGCTCTCAGGCACATGGGAGGCTGCAGTCATGTTTTAATTTCAAAAAGTTTAAAACGAAATGATTTTAAAGCTTTCGCTCTGGGTGTGAACAGAGGATAAAGCGAAAGTGAGTATAGTAAAAGTTGCTGTAAAAACCAAAAATGACCACACATAATTCTTTGATGCATTTTCACCCATGCACTTTTTTGCATCATCATCATTTGATCACATTAGTGCATTAAATTCATTTTTCATGTTTGTGAACCAGATGATTTTTCTACAGTAATAACTAAAACTACCTTCTGTACAACAGATTTATTCCTGCAATCAGGGCCGGCTCCAGGGTTTTGTTAAAGTGCACCAAAATCCATGATTTTGACTATCCTGGGTTCTGGTATTTGCCCCCAGGGCACCCCGATTTGGGATGACCCACTATGTGAAACTCCCTGGTTCTACTTTAAAACGTACATGACTGGCAACCCAGCGGCACATGCGCGGGCTCTCGTCCAATAAGGGACACCTGCCGTGACTATGTCATTCAGCAGATGGCTCTCATTGTTGTCAATGGGGAGCACACGCTGCCACACCTTCAGCATCCCCAGTGGCGATTCCAGCATCCCCTAGGCATTCAGATAGGCTGGGATGGGAGTCAATGAGAGCGCCTGTTATTATTTTTATTGTTTATTTATATAGCGCCATCAACTTCCGTAGCGCTTTACAAGGTATGAAAACAGACAGGGTAAAACATATAGTACAGAGAACAATATAAAAGTAGATGCCACAGGTTAAAACCAAGTGTTGCGAGCACAGGAGACAATAGGGAGGAGTGCTCCCTGTTGAATGACATAGAGGCCGATTCATTAATAGCGCCAGGTAGCGACAGATGAGCGACAGTAGCGTTATTTTCACAGCGCCCGCTAGTATTCGCTGTGCTTGGCCGTTGTTCGGCTGTTGACAGCGACTCAGTCGGTGTGCGGTAATGTTGAATACGGGGTTAGGAGTCGCTGTTTGACAGGTTCCGCGCTGTATGGGAGCGCATGACAGCGAACGGCCATAGCGAACGGCTCCCAGCATATTCATTAACAAATCACGCTCCAAAAATTCTCGCGCTGTGAAATGCCTGTTTAAACCCCAGAGCGCTGGCGGCGATGGGTTAAAAGTAGTTTTTTAACCCCCAAACAACCATATTTTTAGAAAAAAAAAAAAAACTTGTTTTTCAAAACATTTTGTAATATGAATACATTAATATCAGACCTGTAATATCAATTCTGCACAAATTTTTTTTTTTTTACCCTAAAAATATTAACTAACATTGCAGAAGTGGTCACAGAATTTTTGACATTTAAAAAAAAAATAAAAAAAATAATAGCAATTAATTATGAATATTTAAAGATTGCTCCATTGAAATGCATTGGAGAGCGCCAGGTAGCGAGAGGTCATACCTGTCGCTGTTCAAGGTCGCTCGCTGGCGCTGTGGGGTGAGGCTGGAATAATGATGAATGATTCGCTATCTGGCGCTCTGTCAGTAGCTAAGCAGGATCGGCTTGATAAATGTGTGATTGTGGAGGGGAGCCGCGTTCTCGTGGCGGTGAGCGTCATTACCGTTCGCTCACCATCCGCTACCTGGCGCTATCCCTTGTTAAATAAGGGCCATAGTTGGATGTGAGCCAGTGCATGCACGGTTAGAACGAGGAAGGGGAGTGAATAGCACCTTTCTGGGGGGTTTCACCCAGCAGGGCTTCCCAGGTTTTGTTCTGCTTAAAAGTTGCCCAGTTACCAGGATTTTCTCTATCCTTATGCCCCGCTGTGTGAAATCCCCTAAGGTGCATGTGCTTATCCAATCAGCACTTTATGCCATGCATACTAAAGTCGGACATAAAACTGGTGTTTTGGATTCAGCGTAGGCATAGGGAGCACCAGCAGCCACATCCCAGGTGTTTGAAGTAGCTGAATCAGCACATCAGCACTCCAGGGCCTGCCATGCGGGAGTGATTGTTCCACTATAAGGAGGAATCCCTTCTATAAGGAGGATCCCTTAAAATCCAGCTGGCCGACTTAAAACCTGCTGTGTGAAACCTCCCAGGAACCCCCTCACCTTTCCATGGTCCCACACCACGTTCGTGGTGCGATCCCACGCTCAGCCTATCCAAAGGGCTGGGCGCAGGAGCACGCCAAAGTCTCAGAGATGTTGAGGAAGCACGAGAATGTACCCCGTAAAGGTGAGTATTTGTGGAGGTTCCTTGGGGGTTTCACACAGCAGGGTATGCCAAAGTGGGATGCCCCAAATGTTGTAAGTTGCCCCCCCCCACACCTGTTACAGTGGACAAAAACCCAGGATTTTTGGTCCTTGCCCTGGGGCACCGTGATCGGGGATGCCCCGCTGTGCTAAACCCCCCCAGGTCAGCAGAACGCATTCACGTCCTCTCATCCAATCAGTGCGCTCAGATCCGCTTGCGTCAGCTTGTCTAAGGTGAGCGGACCAGAGCACACCAGCTTACTGGGCGACCTGGGGGGTTTCACACAGCAGGGCATCCCGAATATGGATGCCCGGGAGGAGGGAATCAAGCTTCCCTATTATCTTACAGGGCCGCGGGGACAGACGGGGGCAGCAGCAGGCAGCGGGGAACATCGTCGGGTGAATGATGCCACATCGCCGGGAAGGTGAGTCCGCCAGCATCGCGGGGTGGGAGGACAGGACGCGAGGGTTGCATTGCGGGGCAGGAGGGGGGGGCCAGATGCATCATCGGGTAACAGGGGGCAGGTCTAGCCGCATCGTCGGGCAGCATCAATCGCCGGATGGGGGCCGTCAGCTGAGACTCACCCGCAGCAGCAGGCAGCGGGGAAAGTCTGCGGGTGGATGAGGCCACATCGCCGGCAGGAGGGCAAGTCCGGCTGCATCCGCGGTTGCATCTTCCGGGGACAGGGGACTGGGCCAACCGCATTGTCAGGTGGAAGGCGGGCCAGCATCGCCAGGCGGCGGCCATCGGCTGAGACTCACCCCCAACTCACTCACGCCGCTCGCGGGGCCCCCCTCCTTGTCCTGGGCCCTCGGCACGTGACCGGGTTTGCCGGGTGCTGGCGCCAGCCCTGACTGCAATAACCCCCATAATTACTGCTAGGTTATGAAAAAGTTAAAGGTCTTCTTTTAGTTTCAAAACTAAAGACAATATGCTCCTCTTTACTTGCCTGCAGCACATTGTGCCCGGCCCTGATTGGCAATACCCATTAAAGGAGCACTATCGCAAAATTGTGTAATGTTAAGGGGGTTATTTAAAAAACGCTAACACCACGTAATACCACCTAGCATCAGGTGAACGCCGGGCGCAGTATGTGAAAACCACATACATGAAAGTAAATCTGGTGAGCGCCTCTAACAGCGCCGTGTAGCGTTGAATGTAATACTAGTGGTGGCTCAGTGCTCGTTTTGTCCTGGAGAAGTGACGTGTCGTTGTCACGCAACGCGTCGACAACACATATGTGCTGGTGAGGGGGGGTGAGTTGTTGGCCATTATGGTGATGTGAGTGACTTGTTTAATATTGTGATCTATTTTTGGTCTCCTGGCTGTCTTCTTTATAATTGAGTTTTTCATTACAAGCACTTAGCACTTTAAGAAAATTTTTTTGGCACAAGGTATTATTTGAGACACTGGTTTTATTGATGAAGTTAGCACTATTAATGATTATGTCAGCAGGACCCATATGTATTCACCTTTGATTAGTAATTTATAATTGCAATAGTACTGGCCACCACCTCTCCTTTGGGGGTTCTTCTGTGGTGTCCCCCCCCCCTCCCCTCTGTTCTTCCCTCCTAGGATTATGTGTATATGTTTTTTAAGAGAAAGCTTTTTTAATATTTATGTCCGTAGATGTATATACAATAAACATTTTTGATAAATAAAATCAATCAACTATTTACCAGAATAGTGGTGCCTTTTTTAGAGGATAAATTGTTGGGGAACAGTGGGGTTCCCTTTTTCCTTTTGTGGCTCAGTGTAAAGCGCTGGCGGGAGCGCCATGTAGCACCTGTCGCTCAGCAGCGCTATCCCATACATTTCAATGGTGTTTTTATTTGCTTGCATATAAATAGTGTTTAAATTAATAATTTTTCTCAATTTTAGGATCAAATGATTGTGTGACCTCTACTGCTCAGCAATTAAACATGTGGAGGTTGAATTACTACTAACGCTAAGTATTGCCAGATAAGTGTCTGTATCGCGGCGCTTAGAGCGACCGCTAGTAGACGCTGTAAGTGGGTATCGGGTGCTGTAAACTAGCGTTGCGGGCACTGTAGTAACCTGACCGGCATTGATAAATGTGATGTGTGTTGGGCGCTCTAACAACAGTACAGCGCTGCAGTGAGCGAGAGGTAGCGCCAGCTCAGTGCGTCCGGCACCAGGCGCTCCACACCATATTTAACAAAAAAATACACACACACAACGTCGGCGCTCTAAAGCTGGACGCTGTAGCACAGAGCACCAGACGCTGTGTGATCAAAGTCTATTTTTGAACACATATCCACCAGTAACAAAGCAAAGACACATGAAATGACATTGTCAAAATAGTCAAAAAAGTTTCTAAAAGTGTTTGCAGCCAGGAGAGGTCCCACAATGATTTCAGCAAAAAAAAACAAAAAAAAAATGGTCAAACACGCTGTTTAAACACAAGCAAATGAACGGCCATTGAAATGTATGGGAGAACGACAGTGAGCAAAAGGTAGTACATGGCGCTCCTAAGCTTAGAGCGCCAGCGCTATATGCTGAGCCGACTGTATTAATACATTTGGCGCTACATGGCGCTGTTAGAGTCGCTCACCAGATTCGCTTTCATAAATGTGGTTTTGCGTACAGCGCCCGGCGTTCACCAGACGCTGCCTGCCGCTATGAGGCACTACCTGGCGCTATCTCTTCTTAAATAACCCCCTTAGACTGATCAATCTTTCAATCTCCCTGACAGATCAGCTACCTAAAACTAACCTTACTGGTTTCAGAATTCAGTAGGGATCAAAGAAAGGGTTGAAACCTTGGTGGCCCTATTAAAGGCCTAACCTTTCAACTGCCAAAGATGAATACTTCCTTACTGTTCTGTCAACCCCCTCCAGGGTGTGTACCTACTACCTAGCATCATGGTAATTAAAGTCTTAAAAAAATATATATTAATTGTGAATAACTGTTAACAGAACATCCTGCTACTGTACATATCATTCATCTGAGACCCTTAATCTTTTCTCTGCCTGGTCGATTCATGGTCATGCGCCTATGCATTTTCTGGAGCGCCAAGTTGTGCTCGGGCATCCTCCTGATTTATGATCGACAAAACTTGAAGCATATTGTTTAAGGTGGAATTTTGTGCACGAGCACGTGCCAATGCAGAAACTTGCACCTGAAATTCGCATTAAACGCAAATTTGGCACACCATACTCGTGCCTGTGACTGATTTATGGGGTGTTTGTGCACAAATGTGGCAATTTCCTGCAGATTTTTTTACCTGCACCACCTGACAACAAGAGGGTTGATTCATGGTCAGATGATCCCATTCCTCATAGGCAGTGTGCCATTCCCCCTCCCATTCCTATAGGAAGTGTGCCAGTCCCCCTCCCATTCCAATAGGCAGTGTGCCATTCCCCCTCTCATTCCCATAGGCCGTGTGCCATTCCCCCTCTCATTCCCATAGGCAGTGTGCCATTCCCCCTCTCATTCCCATAGGCAGTGTGCCATTCCCCCTCCCATTGCCATAGGCAGTGTGCCATTCCCCCCTCTCATTCCCATAGGCAGTGTGGCGTTTCCCCCTCTCATTCCCATAGGCCGTGTGCCATTCCCCCTCTCATTCCCATAGGCAGTGTGCCATTCCCCCTCTCATTCCCATAGGCAGTGTGCCATTCCCCCTCCCATTGCCATAGGCAGTGTGCCATTCCCCCTCTCATTCCCATAGGCAGTGTGGCGTTTCCCCCTCCCATTCCCATACGCAGTGTGGCGTTTCCCCCTCCCATTCCAATAGGCAGTGTGGCGTTTCCCCCTCCCATTCCCATAGGCAGTGTGGCGTTTCCCTCTCCCATTCCCATAGGCCGTGTGGCGTTTCCCATTCCAATAGGCAGTGTGGCGTTTCCCCCTCCCATTCCCATAGGCCGTGTGGCGTTTCCCCCTCCCATTCCCCATAGGCAGTGTGGCGTTTCCCATCCCATTCCTATAGGCAGTGTGGCGTTTCCCATAGTGGCGTTTCCCCCTCCCATTCCAATAGGCAGTGTGGCATTTCCCCCTCCCATTCCCATAGGCCGTGTGGCGTTTCCCCCTCCCATTCCCATAGGCCGTGTGGCGTTTCCCCCTCCCATTCCCCATAGGCAGTGTGGCGTTTCCCATCCCATTCCCATAGGCCATGTGGCGTTTCCCATTCCCATAGGCCGTGTGGCGTTTCCCCCTCCCATTCCAATAGGCAGTGTGGCATTTCCCCCTCCCATTCCCATAGGCAGTGTGGCGTTTCCCCCTCCCATTCCCATAGGCAGTGTGGCGTTTCCCCCTCCCATTACCATAGGCCGTGTGGCGTTTCCCCCTCCCATTACCATAGGCCGTGTGGCATTTCCCCCTCCCATTCCCATAGGCCGTGTGGCGTTTCCCCCTCCCATTCCCCATAGGCAGTGTGGCGTTTCCCATCCCATTCCCATAGGCCGTGTGGCGTTTCCCCCTCCCATTCCCATAGGCCGTGTGGCGTTTCCCCCTCCCATTCCCATAGGCCGTGTGGCGTTTCCCCCTCCCATTCCCATAGGCCGTGTGGCGTTTCCCCCTCCCATTCCCATAGGCAGTGTGGCGTTTCCCCCTCCCATTCCCATAGGCAGTGTGGCGTTTCCCCCTCCCATTCCCATAGGCAGTGTGGCATTCCCCCCTCCCATTCCCCATAGGCAGTGTGCCATTCCCCCTCCCATTCCCCATAGGCAGTGTGCCATTCCCCCTCCCATTCCCCATAGGCAGTGTGCCATTCCCCCTCCCATTCCCCATAGGCAGTGTGGCGTTTCCCATTCCCATAGGCCGTGTGGCGTTTCCCCCTCCCATTCCAATAGGCAGTGTGGCGTTTCCCCCTCCCATTCCCATAGGCCGTGTGGCGTTTCCCCCTCCCATTCCAATAGGCAGTGTGGCGTTTCCCCCTCCCATTCCCATAGGCCGTGTGGCGTTTCCCCCTCCCATTCCCATAGGCAGTGTGGCATTTCCCCCTCCCATTCCCAATAGGCAGTGTGGCGTTTCCCCCTCCCATTCCCCATAGGCAGTGTGGCGTTCCCCATCCCATTCCCCATAGGCCGTGTGGCGTTTCCCCCTCCCATTCCCCATAGGCAGTGTGGCGTTTCCCATCCCATTCCTTATAGGCAGTGTGGCAAGTCTGAAAAAGTGTGAAAAGCACAGAAGGAAAGATTTTATTTTAATAAAATATATTAGTAAAATGTTCCTTTATACAAGGTCTATAATATAACAGCATAACATTTGCAGATGTTTCTGATTATATTTGTCCTTTGAAATATGCAAAACCACTATTTAAGTTGCATGAAACACACATAAAATGCACATAAAGGTTTTCATCACATTTTGGAGAAGTTTTGTATTTCTGTAGCAAATCTCGGATTAAGTATAGATGACAGCAGATAAGGTTGTGATATAGATAAAGCCTTGCCCAGTTCCACCTGACAGGATGTGGCGTACCACCATGGAACCACTGTCCTACATATACCTTCTTATTATTTGATTGTGGTAACATATCCTACATACATATCCTTTTCATATTATTTAAAGCTACTGAAAAGCAAAAAAAAACAAAATCAAGTTTAGATGAAGTTGACCTTTAAACTTTCACTACGTGTTGCATTTATAGGTGATAAAGCTGTCTCAGCAAAACTGAAGCTGTTGGGCCTCATTTGCATACTTCCTGCCATTATAATCGCTGGATGCTTTATTTGTTGCAGGAGGAAAAGTCCAAGTATGTATATTTTCCTTTTTTATGAACTGGAAATAGAAGTATAACATTGGAATAGGAGACATTCCTGTTTCGTGTAATGTTCATGTTCATTGACGGTTTTCTATATTGTAGGGATAAGATTACAGACAGAATCATAGTGTCAATTCACAGCCAAACGTGCCCCCAGACCTTTGAATTAACTTCACTAAATAATTAGCTCTCAATACTCCTGTGCTGAGATACTGTAATCCACATGTGCTCAACCTGTGGCCCGGGGGCCACATGTGGCCCTCACCGCCATCTGAAGTGGGAGGGATTAATAGAACTTGGTAGGTGAAGATAGTTAAATAGGGGCACAGTAAGGATGGGAGGTTGCCCAAGTAGAGGTATAGGAGGGGGAGTATTGGAAAATGAGGTGACAGCAGTGGCTTGGAGGAACGCAGTGACATTGATTGCACAACACCACCCCTGGCTGACATCTTTGGCAGAATAATTTGTTAAAATTGTTTTTCTATATTAATTATATGCTTAGCAATGGTGGGAGCTTAGACTGGAGTCGTAATGGGAACATGGTTAAGATATGGGACTGATGGGGGAGGACTATAAATAACAGACCCATATATTCAGAGAGGTAAGCCAATCAGAATGTGTATGTGGGAATTGTTGAATGTAGGGGAGTGGTTGAAAGACATACTAGTGGGGATCCTGATTGTTGTAGAAAACCTTCATTACAATATTCCAAATGAAAACATTCTCACCCTATTCATTGTGGCCCACAATCAGGTTCCAAATCATTTAAAGTGGACCAACACCCAGGGGGGATCGGCCCGGGAATCTATAAGATTCCCGGGCTGATCAGATCCCTCCCCACGGGGCATCCGAAATCGGGATGTCTCGCGGGGTGAAACCCCCCAGGAAGCCCACAATCCTACCTTTTCCAAGTTCCAGCGGCGCACGCGCGTCCGCCACCGCCGCCTCCCATGCGTCCCTCTAGCAGGGCGCGCTCCCGCGCCGGCCGTTTGTGAATGCCCGGTGCGGGTTCCCTGTAAGAGGGACGCGCGGGAGGCGGCGGCGGACGCACTCTGCTTGTCCGGCGCTGCCTCTCGCTTGTCCGCCGGTGGGGATTGGCTGCAGCGGTCACGTGGGAGCGGGGAGAGGTGAGTTTTCGGGGCTTTCTGGGGGGTTTCACACAGCAGGGCACCCCCGATCGGGGTGCCCCACCAAAGTGGACCAAAACCCAGGATAGTCAAAATCCTGGGTGTTGGTCCACTTTAAGTGGCCCACACTCTCGTCAAAAGGTTGAGCACCCTGCCGTAATCTAATTAGTTGGGCTGTGCACCTGTGTTTCATGATTGCTACATCTGTGTGTGCACGCAGGAAAATAGTTAGACCCACATCAACATATTTTATAGTTTAAGGGGGTTATGCAAATGATTTTGGATTGTTATGAAGAGGGGGGGGTCGATTCCGCACCAGGTAAGAAAAATGGCAGTGTTCTATTTCCTCTTGGTGCTGAATCACCCCCAAGGTATACACTGGGGGTCATGCTAATTATTTAGTGAAGCAAGTGTAACTTTGCATGTGTTTTTGAGTGTGAATTGATACCTGCATTTAAAGTGCAATTATTTTTTTTATTCTAATTTTTCCCAAAAAATAACTCTACTGCTAGCTTTTTTAGATGAGGTACATCAATTTTCCAATGCGGTTAGTATCCTTTTTTTGAAAAATATGCATAAATCAGCACCCTGTGGGGTATGCTAAAGAATTCTCCAGGTTTTTTTCATAACTCACAAGGTGCTGTTATTTCCAAACGTTTATAAAATGATCCTTACGTCACCTGTAAAAATGTCCCAGGTAATATCGATTTATAGGGAACATTTCAAACAAAACATTTTTTGCAGTTTTTGTTACTGTGTTAAATTTGTTTGATAAAATAAAAAAAAAAATCTTACTCCGATGTGAGTTTCAGTTTACACCTGCAAGCTTACCCTAAGGTGAATTTGCTTCACCATGAGGGTCATGCTATTTTTTTGGTCACTGCAGTGTAGATTGCAACCTGCAATCAGATGAGCGTTTTAGCGTTAACATGCTGCGGGGTACATTTTTACAGGTGAGGTACATCATATATTCAATAAGGTAAGGATATTTTTTTTTTACAGTTTGGAAATAACAGCACCCTATGGACTATGACTGATTATTATGCATATTCCATGGGGTGCAGTTGTTTCCAAACTTTAAAAAATTGTCCTTGCCTCATAGGAAAAATGATAAACCTCACATTTACAAAAACCCCATTACAGGTACAGGCAAGTTTGGGGAAAATGTAGAACAAACATTTTCTTTTGCAATTTTGTGTGTTAATATTGAAAAGTTCACTGCGATGCAGGTTGCAATCCACACTGATAAGCACAGCAGAAGCCACACAAATAATCAGCATGACCCCCATGTTATTAATATAACCTTCTTAAGACACACAATAAAGAAAAATGAAAAATTGTTTCCTTCTATTTAAAAAAAAAAAATACCCGACAAGTGATGGGGGCAGTTTCATGGGTGATATTTTATTTTAGATGTTATAAAAAAAGGAAAATCATAAAAATCTAGAAAGGATCATTTTAATGTAATAGGGTTTTCCATAGACTGCTGCTATTTTGTAACTTTGAAAATAAAATAACTTTTAAAAATTAAATATTACCCCATAAAATATTTACCCCATAAAAAATATTTGCCACCTCACCTGTAGAGCTGTCCCATGGCATACTCACATTTTTCCCCAAGCAGACCATCACTCCTAATCCGGTGCTGCAGCTTACCTGAATGCTGGATCCATGTCCCTTGCCATCCTCCCAGGTGCATGTTTCTTTTGTGTTCTCCGACGAGGTAGACACTCCGCGGACCCTGGGGGGTCGGGGGGGTTCTAGTGGTCTGTACTAAATATCTGGCCCTCACAAATAGTCCAGTGACCTTGTCTAAGGGAATGGTTGCAGACCTTTGCCCAAAGTCTGGATAGGTGAAGAAAATCAAACATTGCAGTGTGTGTCTAGCATTAGTACATTAAGAGTTGGTGTCAGGGCCGGCGTCCTCACCTGGCAAGGCGAGGCAGCTGCCGGGGGCCCCACCCTCTGGGGGGGGGCACTGACAGGGCCGGCCTTTGGGGTGTGCGGCTGCTGGTTCCACACAACTGGACATCTCGATTTAGATTCCAGAGGAGGAAGTGCAGAGTTTTGTTCTGCTTTTAAGTTGCCCACCCAGCTGATTTTCTATCCCTGGAGCATCCCAATCTATGGTACCCTACTGTGTGAAACCCCCTGGCACACCCACTATGCAAGCTATTCCACCCCTGAGTTTTGGTCCGCTTTACAGGGGCATCTCAATTTGGATGCCCCTGTTTGTGAAAGAACCCCACTGGTTTGGGAGTTAACTCCAACTGGTGATCCCACCATTCACCAGTTCCAGGTAAGTAATGAACAAAGGAGGGCGGGTGTCACACAATCAGGAGAATCTAGATTCGTTTAGACTCCAAGGTCAGGTTTAAGGGGGGTTTGGTGCGCTTCAAAGTAGACCAAAACTAGAGTTTTGGTCCAAATAGCATGATCCTTAGGGGGCATCCAGATTTGGGACACCCCTTGGTGATGTGACGCGACTCTTCACCACAAAGGGGCCCATTGAGACCATGCCGCCCAAGGGCCCACATAAACCTGGAGCCGGACCTGGTTGGTGTTTCACAAGGCTGTTTTTTTCCCTTGGAAAAGGCCACACTCTTGCAGATCAATGGTGGAGAGCAATTTCTGCATACCTTGGTGCCTTTTTATTGGGTTATGTCAGGTAAATGATGCAAAAATATGTTGGTTTGCTTAAACATATGCACATGTGCTCACTTGATATGCATAAAAAAATTTGCACCACAAAAAAATGGTGCCGAATGGCAACACTGAAAAAGAGGATGCAACAATGCATTCTTTCACAAAAACTGTGCAAAAGTTAATTTCCACAGTGTGAGGAATCTGCCCTAAAATCCCCTTCAAATTATATAGAATTTTTTGTGTAGGTATAATATTTTCTAGCATTGTCCCTGATGATCCCCCCAACTAGCCATAAGTTGTGCCTTGTTCTATCATCACTACACTCTGCACTTTCAGCTCTCCGCTTGGCATGCTGCAGAGCATAGGTGTGAAGGGCTCCTTCCTCCCTCAAACTTGTACTAAATCTATTAAGAGGACATTTCCTTTCTCATCTAACACATCTGCCTGTGCACATTGCGTGCAAACCAGCAGAAAAATATAAACTACATGGAAACCTCTCGAAAGCAATTTATTTTTAGTGAAGATAACAGATTGTTAGTGCACCAAGTATTTTAACCACTGCACCACTGGCAGAATATAGGGATCATTGCTGAACATGTTTTTAAAAATGCTGGTTGCTTGGCTATATTTCTACACATCCAAAAATAATTATACCTTATATTTATATACTAACGGGTGGGGGGGCGGCATCTTGACAAGTTCGGGGGGGGCAGGCAATGACACCCGCAAAACTCTGAAATTCTTACCTTAAACTCAATCCTCGGCAAAAATGTGTAGCGAATTGCGGCTGGGAATTGAGGTTAAGGTAAGTATTTTTCACCATTTTGCAGTATACATATGTTTATCTGTGATTTTTGCAGGAATTTCCAGGAAAATTATATATTGTTTTCCTCGGCAGAGTTTGTGCTTTAACATGAAATGTCCTGTGACATGGGGACCCAATGCTTTTTATTGGTTTTAAGGGTTTAACCCTTGATAGTGTGCATGGTTGTTGTATTTTAAGTACATAACATTTTCAGAGGTTTCTGAAGACAGTTTTCCTTTAAATGCAGGCCAAGTGTCGCCTGAGAACAGGTTGGGGCTCATTTTGAATTCTGGCCTCCCAGAAAGCCCAGCTGCTCCTCTGTGTATCACTACCTCCATCTGGCCGTCCCAGTTAGAAAACCACTATGTTGACACTAGATAATCTTTCACCATCTTTGTTCACTTTCTTGACCTGAGCTGCACTAACATTTATTTTTATTTATGATTTTCATAAGAGAAGACTTCTTTTACAGGACACTGGAAGTCCTCATTGCTGGACACTTGTGTACATGTTGCTATGTAGGCTGCCTGGTCTGTGGGGTCTGTAAGAGAAAGAATTGGTCTGTGCCTATTTCTTGTTCCCTTTATTAGGAAAGCAGAAGCAATCACCTTGTTCGGCTTATTCTTTCCCTAAAGTCTATACTGCTATACTGCCCTTATTACTTACTACTAATCTAATTAAAGAACAACCCCTGGAAGGAGTGGCTTGCAGGCTGCATCCTTTAAAGCGTACCAAAACCCTCTATTCACCCTCTCGTCCCCCATCTGGTCCCTTCACCCGAATATTACCCGAGTAATGTAGCGACGCCCTCCTGGCAAATTTGAGATCACTGATCTAAAATATGCCAGGTGATGTGAGAAGCCTGCGGGCCGCATCCCCGGCTTTCCTCCAACCTGAATGGGTGGGGGCTGGAAAGCACCTCAACTAAATGAAAGCCGGCCACAGACAGAGAAAGCACCACGGGACCCCCAGGAAATAGTTTTTTTGGGGCGATCCCGGGTGAGTCTGAACGTTTACATACTTGAATGTTGAGATTTACTAATGTTACAATGTATATTATCCTAAAAATGTGTATATACTTTACAAAACGATATCCATAATGACATAAATAAAGCTACATAACAGTATTGGTATATGTTCCAAGAGAGGAAAATCGTACAACAGAAAGCCGAACAAGAGTCTCCAGAACTTATGGAGCATCTGGCTCAAGACAACATGGATGCTAATGAGAATTCCTCTTCTTCAAATTCTATGATATGGGTAATTATTTTATTATATTATCCTGGGGTTTCACATGTGCGCTCTGTATAAATTCCACTAAACTTCTTGTTTTCCTTTACTGAAAGAACAGAGTTTCTCATTCAACATTTAAAGGAGAGAAGTTCTCCACTGTAGCCATGTGTCCTACAAACCAAACTGCAGAACACAGCCATTTCTGCCCAAAGCAATAAATCATGGGTTTAAGTGGATGTCCAGTCAAATTTAACCCTCCTCCTCCCCCACCTGCCTACAACACAAATCTCTCTTACCTTCCAGTACGGTCACTGGCACATGTGTGAAATAGGAAGGTGAACAGGGGAACGCAATTGGCCACCGGCAGTCACATGGGTCCAGGTCCCGGAAGTTCAGCTCAGGTTCATGGCTCTGGGGAGGTACATCAATAGGAATGCCCCTCTAGTCAGATGTAGCAGCTGGTTATTTTTTTTATTAATCCCCAGTATGGGATTGTTTGTTTTTCATATAGTTTCATAGAGTAGTGCTGCGGAAGATGGTGTTACTTTATAAAAGTTAGATGTAGTACTTTATAGACTATAGATGTAGTACTTTATAGACTTTAGATGTAGTACTTTATAGACATTAGATGTAGTACATTATAGGCTATAGATGTAGTACTTTGTAGACTTTAGATGGAGTCCATTATAGACTTTGGATACAGTACTTTATAGACATTAGATGTAGTACATTATAGACTATAGATGTAATACTTTGTAGACTTTAGATGTAGACCATTATAGACTTTGGATGCAATACTTTATAGACTTTAGATGTAATACATTATAGACTTTAGATGTAGTACTTTAGTATGTTATAGACTTTAGATGTAGTACTTTAGTATGTTATAGACTTTAGATGTAGTACTTTATAGACTTTAGATGTAGTACTTTAGTATGTTATAGACTTTAGATGTAGTACTTTATAGACTTTAGATGTAATACATTATAGACTTTAGATGTAGTACTTTAGTATGTTATAGACTTTAGATGTAGTACTTTAGTATGTTATAGACTTTAGATGTAGTACTTTATAGACTTTAGATGTAGTACTTTATAGACTTTAGATGTAGTACTTTATAGACTTTAGATGTAGTACTTTATAGACTTTAGATGTAGTACTTTATAGACTTTAGATGTGTTTACTTTATAGACTTTAGATGTAGTACTTTAGTATGTTATAGACTTTAGATGTAATACATTATAGACCTTGGATGTAGTATTTTAGTATGTTATAGACTTTAGATGTAGTACTTTGTAGACTCTAGATGTAGCACTGTATAGACTTTAGATGTAATACATTATAGACCTTAGATGTAGTACTTTAGTATGTTATAGACTTTAGATGTAATACATTATAGACCTTAGATGTAGTACTTTAGTATGTTTTAGACTTAAGATATAGTACTTTACAGACTTTAGATGTAGTACTTTATAAACTTTAGATGTAGTACATTATAGACTTTAGATGTAGTACTTTATAGACTTTAGATGTACAGTATTTCTCACCCTATAAGACGCACTTATTTTTCCCCAAAAGTAGAGGGGAAATGTCCGCACAACTTATTGGGAGAATGTAAAAATTGCAAAAAAAAGTAAACGTACATGTTATGCGCACTGCCGTGTTGCTGTCTGGGCTGTCTGCCATACTGCAGGAGGCCAGAAGAAGATGGAGGAGAGGCAGGCTCTATCACCGTCCCCGCTGCTATCACTGTCTCTTCCAGCAGCGGCAGGGAGGGAGACAGCGCCCGTCTCTCCTCCATCTTCCTTTGACCTCCAGCCGCTGCCTCTACCAGTCGGGGCACACGCAAACACCAAGTCCGAGCAGCGGGTGGGTGTGGCCTGTTCCAACTCGGCACAGGCCACACCCACCCGCTACTCGGACCAGGTGTCAGAGTGCTGGAGGCCAGGACAAGTTGATTTTTTTCTATGTTCTTCTGCTGGGGAACAGAAGGGGGGGTGCTACACTGCCTATGGAAATAGAATGGGGAGGAATGCCACACTGCCTATGGGATGGGGCGGAATGCCACACTGCCTATGGGAATGGAAGGGGGGTATGCCACACTGCCTATGGGATTGGGGGGATGCCACAACTGCCTATGGGATTGGGGAATGCCACACTGCCTATGAGATTGGGGTAATGCCACACTGCCTATGGGATTGGGGGAATGCCACACTGCCTATTGGGAATATGAGGGGGGGATGCCACACTGCCTATGGGAATGGAAGGGGGGTATGCCACACTGCCTATGGGATTGGGGGGATGCCACAACTGCCTATGGGATTGGGGAATGCCACACTGCCTATGAGATTGGGGTAATGCCACACTGCCTATGGGATTGGGGGAATGCCACACTGCCTATTGGGAATATGAGGGGGGGATGCAACACTGCCTATGGGAATGGAAGGGGGGTATGCCACACTGCCTATGGGATTGGGGGGATGCCACAACTGCCTATGGGATTGGGGAATGCCACACTGCCTATGAGATTGGGGGAATGCCACACTGCCTATGGGATTGGGGGAATGCCACACTGCCTATTGGGAATATCAGGGGGGGATGCCCCTCTGCCTGTAATTGGAGGATTCTGCACCTTGACTATTATTTGGTTCAGAATATTATTTTTCTTATTTTCCTTCTCCAAATCCTAGGTGCGTCTTATAGGGCGAAAATATGGCAATACATTATAGACCTTAGATGTAGTAATTTAGTATCTTATAGACTTTATATGTAGTACTTTAGTAGACTTTAGATGTAGTACTATATAGACTTTAGATGTAGTACTTTAGAGAGGGCCGGCTCACATTTATGATAGGAATTGCTAAGCTGTATATATCTTATTTCTTGAAATTTCAGGCTGCATCAACAGTTTATGAGTCCTTTGATTACTTTGCAATGAAGAATAAGGATGAGGAACCTGCAGCTAGCTCTGATCAGCACAATGGCGGTGCTGATGGACACCCTGCCTGTTCCGATGAGCCCAATCCCTATTGCAATGAACCTTCTGCTAACTGTAACGAGTCTGCCACCAGCTTGGATAAACTAGCTTCAATGCCAGACAACAACATAGATGATTCAGAAACAAGTCCATAACTAAGCATATGTCTGTAAGCCTGGTGTTTCTGGCACTTTCTTCATCAAGTACCACTTTCCATTTTCCTATTATCTCAAGTACAACCTAGGTGGTACATATGGTTTGTCCATCACCCAAAACAGGGTTAAAGCCCCTGTCTATGCATGTACAAACCTTCTCTCTCCTCATCCCCCATGGGAACGGTGTAAAATATGTCCATTTTATGAGCATTTCAAAATTCCTGAGTATACATAAACATGTATGTATGTATGTATGTATGTATGTATGTGTTCTAAGTAAAGTTGCTGGCTTTGCTTCCATTTCTGGACATAGATAAGCTAGCAAGGCCGAGTCATGACACAGATTTATGAGTAATGAGCATGCTCTACTGGGGTCAGAGACAGCTGCGAGACCACTTGCCAGGCTTGCTCAGATTGAGAGTTCCGAGTTGATGTTGGACAACTTTTCAGCGTGGTTCTGGGGTAATGGAATTGAAAGAAGGTCAAAATTTAGGGTCCTGCTATGGCTTCTACCCTGCATTGCAGGAAACGGAGGAGCTGACATCAGACAGGATTTAAGTGAGTAACAAAAATGGAGATAAACACAAAATTAAATACAAATTATACTCAATTGTAGTAAAGCAAAATATGAATTTACACCAGATAATACAGCTATGCATTTAATTGAGCCTTCATTAAGTAGAAGGATGAGCACACAATTAAAATAACTTAAAGTGGACCAAAACCTAAGTTTGTTGTTATCCCAAGTATTTGCCCCAATTTGGCATCCCCCGCTGTGTTAAAGTGGACCAATCACATCCCAGACCAGTTCAGGAGTCTAAAAGACTCCAGGGTGAGCTGACTAGGTGCCCCTGGGGCATACTAATTGGGACTGCCCCACTGTGTGAACCCCCCGATCGCCTGCAAATAACTTACCTTTCTGTGAACACAGGCCGCAGGTGCATCCCTAGCATCCCTGCAGCTGTGCTCACTCCCATGGTCATAAATTCAGATAGGCCATACGCTGGGGAGCGCACACTCCATTGGGAAACCAAGGATGCGGTGGCCACACCCTGTTACAATGTGAAGTATAAAATAACGGCTTTATGCTGTACATTAACATGCACGGTATACATCGCTGATTGGACGAGCTCAGGTGCATGCACCGTGATTACAGCAGAAAGTGAGTTGAGTGGCTGACCGGGGGGTTTCACACAAAGGGGCATCCCAAATTGGGATCTTCCCCGGGCAGGGATGAATCACCAGGATCCCGGTGATTAGTCCACTTTACATACACCTCGCCGATGATCACAGCTCTACTCCAATTGGCTTTTGTGACCACTCATATAAATGATCAACTAAAAAAGCTGAATGATAGCTTAGCCTCTCTTGTAAAAGGCAGCTCCCTGCATCCCTGTAACGCGGTGCCCAGCCACCCCAGCCATTCAGTTATGGCACAGAAAACACAGATGCAGGAGATGCCACTGTCAGATCATCGGGGAGGTATGTTTTATGGACAACCAGTGGCAGGTATTTAACCAGACCTAGAATCTTATAAACTCTAGGTCTCTAGGTAACAATAAAGGTCAAACGGGAGCTGTGGCAGCCCCTCGTAGGCTGCACATTATTGTATAGGTACTGGAATAGGCAGTATTTACCTCTTTGTAGCTGGCCCATCGCTGCTTTGTAGTTTCCTCACAGATGAATATTTGATTATTATATTGAATGCCCACTATGGGCTTGGTTCAACAAACATAGAAAAAAATTTGTTTGGTTGGAAAATTGGATCACATGCAAAAAACTTAAAGGAGCAGTATCGCAAATTTTTCTTGGTGACATATTTAAATGGTACTTTGAATGTAGGTAAGTGTTGGAGTAAGAATTACAAATTTAGAAAAAAATGATGTCTGTGTTGAGCAGCTGGAGACTAATAACTCATGTTTATGTCTTTTGAGTGTCGGAGCCCGACACTCTGGCCTGTTCCACGCTGAGGAGAGGGGGAAACAATGTATCAAAGTATCAGCTGTTCAGTGCTGGCAGCCGTCCAGCATAAGATAACAACATTGCAACATTGCCTGGCCAGAACTTATATATCTAAAACAGAGAGAAAAGCTCTAGAAGTCATTTAGCTGATTTTGACAGTTTTCCCTTCATGTTGGCTCTGCTGCAGAATCTTCCAGTTTTCCATTTTCTCTTTCATATTCTTATTTTTCATTTTTCCATATGATCTTTCTTTCAGCTTTGTGTGTTTTGAGCAAAGCCCAACCCAGGATTTTCACTATCTGGAGTTTTGTTTTGTGCCCCTTGGGATGCCCTGATATGTGAAATCCCCAAGTTCTCCTGTGAAAACGTACCTTTCCCTGTCCCACAGCGCATGTGCGGGCTCTCATCCAATCAGCGCTGTTTGCACACAGATGGGAGCCTGAGCAGTAACCTTCCTGGCCGCCCGGCCTGTCTAAATGACTATCTGCGTGAGCGCGCCAGAAAAATGGGGGGATCTGTGGTTATCCAGGGGTCGTTTCACACAGTGGGGCATCCTGATTTAGAATGCCCAAGGGGCAAGGTCAATGGCCGGGTCTTATAGACTTCAGGGTCGGCAACTCAGGGTTTTGTTCCACTTTAATACCTTTAGATTTTCCTGCAGTTATTCAAAGAAGAATTTCAGTCATTTTCAGTCAGTTTAGTTTATTTTGTATAGATTTTACACATTTGAGTCACCTGGTCTCATAACAAAAGCAGCACCTCACACACACACACACACACACACACACACACACAGCCATTACCACTGATTACAGTGTCAGCCTCTGAGGTAAAGTGTTGCTAGGAGACCAGTGGGCTAAATGAAGCTGCTCACTAAATACAACCCAGCAGATCCCCCTATTCAGCAAATGGACTGAGCCATTGTCATTATACAATTTAAAAGAAAGGCATATATTTTTTCCTTTTTCTATCGCCAGATTATTTATACACATGTTAGAAGCTATTGTGTGGCTATTTAATTATTTATTTTTTATTTTAATTATTAATTATTTTAATTATCTTTTTTAATGCAAATTTCGCGATACTGCTCCTTTAAGTAACTTCAAGTGATTCAACAAAGCTAATTGAATTCGTCCAGTTGAATGTGGGTGAAAGATTTACGTTTCCATACAAAAATGGCTTTAGTAAGTCAACATTTCGCATAAAGTTTCCAGCGGAAAAATCGTAATTCTCTGAAAGCGTCTCTGGTGCTGAAAAGCCTTTACCCCAAATGGTGCGTTTGTTCTCCATTTCACACAGCTACAGAATGATCAGGTGACGTCCACATGTAATATATCTCTGTGAATTTGTGCAACTAGTGACTTTGTTATGAAGGATTACATTCATCCATGTAATGCGAGATATGCATTTAGTAATAGATCAAGGAAACTGGACATGCTGTTTTCTTTTGCTTCACGTGTTTTGTTATTCATCCCACTATTAGGAAAGGCCGCTGGATGACTGGATGACTTGTGAAATGTGCTGAAGTAAAAAAAAAATCACTATTGTAGTTGCATAGATTTTTTCCTACATATACACAGGCGTTAACTTTATTTATTTATTTTGTAACTGTTTCAAATAAAATGAAAAAGGAATCATGGTCCTTCCTTCAGATTACCAGACTGGTGCACCAGGCATAGTAATCCCAGGAAACAGTCTGCCCCTGGCCCTGGCAACTTTCCATCCCCAAATCCTTTGCCCAAGGTTTAGCACTCCTCCCCGGGTGTCAGCTTTAATATTTTATTAAAACAGTAATTAAAAAATAGAAAATGAACTAATAAGGCGATGTATTGATCAAGGCAACCGGGCTTGCTGTTTTCTTTTTCCCCACATGTTTTGTTATTTATCCTACTGGATGTCTGTGTGAATTCAACTTTGCCTATTGGGAAAGGTGGCTGGATGTCCTGTGAAATATATCAAAGTAAAAAATATAGCTATTGCAATTTCATAGATGTATTCCTGCTAACCTATTGGAGTTACTTTTTATTTTTACTGTTTCAATTATATTAAAAACAAATCATGGCTCCTCCCTCTAAGTGACCAGGATGGTGCACCAGCCTGGTCCTGGCAACTCACTAGGCCTCAACAATTAGTGTAGAAAATGAAGCGGCCAGGCTGATTCATTATTAGCGTAAGGTAGCGACAGATGAGCGTCTGTAGCAGGCATTTCAGAGCGCCCTCTAGTAGTCGATGTGCTCGGCCGTGGGTCGCTAGTGCAGAGCAACTCAGTCGCTGTGCAGCAATGATGAATACATTGTGAAGAGTCACTATATGATTAGTACCGGGCTGTATGGGAGCGCATGTTAGCGACTGGTCAGTGCAACCGACAACATATTCATAAAAAAAAAAGCCTCACACAACTCCGTCGCTCAAAAATGCTTTGCTGTAGGCCAGAGCGCAGGAGGCTGTGTGTTTAAATGCGTTTTTTTAACATGTATCCACCAGTAACAAAGCGAAAACATATGGAATTACATTGTAATAACATTGTAACATGAACACTTTGAACTAATGCCAGACCTGTAATGTCAATTCTGCATAAATATATAAAAAATGAAAAATATTTTCAAAAATGGCTTTTTATATGCAAGGAGAGGTCACAACATAATTTGAGATTATTAAAAAAATTAAATAAATAAAACCCCCCTGTTCAATTAGAAATAAAAGAATGCCCATTGAAATGTATGGGAGAGCGTCGGGTAGCGAGAGGTAATACGTGGCGCTTTGCAAGGCTGACCGCCAGCGCTGTACGCTGAGGCTGGGATAATGATGAATCGGACGCTACATGGCGTTGTTCCAGTCGCTCACCAGAATCTGCTTGATGTGTAATTGCGTGCCGTGTCCGGCGTTCACCTGTCGCTACCTGTCATTTACAAGGCACTACCTGACGCTATCCCTTCATGAATAAGGGCCATAGTTTTTTTCTTTGTTCACAAGAATTTGAAAAAGCTAAAACAGTAGCATTTTCTTCTCAAAAAACAGACGAATTTCTTGGTAACAGACAGACTTTGTTGAATCGAACCCAATGTGTTTAATTCTCCTCTTAAAATAGTATATCCTTATTTTATGTAGTATTGCTCTCCTTTGCTGCCACTGGTTTATATGGGCTGACCCTTTATGCCCTTTATTGCATGGGCCATTTTAAGTGCTTTAAGTTATTTGAGTGTTCATCCATCTGTTTAATAAAGACTTAGGCCCTTATTTAAGAAGGGATAGCGTCAGGTAGTGGCTGGTTAATGACAGGTAGCGACAGGTAGCGACTGGTGAACGCCGGACACGGCACGCAATTACACATTTATCAAGCAGAATCTGTTTAGCGACTGGGATAGCGCCATGTAGCGTCTGATTCATCATTTTCACAGCCAGCGTTCAGCCTTGCACAGCGCCAGTTATGACCTCTCGCTAACTGTCGCTCTCCCATACATTTCAATGGACGATCCTTTTCTTCTCTTTAAACTGTTTTTTTTTTTTCAAAAAAATCACAAATAATTCTGTGACCTCTTCTGGCATTGAAATAGCAGTTTTTTCATAATTTTTTCATTTTTTATATATTTCCTCAGAAATGACTTTACAGGTCTGGCATTAAAGTGTTCATGTTACAATGTTGCTACAATGTAATTCCATATGTTTTCACTTTGTTACTAGTTGATAGATGCTTGAAAACAGACTTTAAACACACCGCCTCCTGCGCTCTGGGCTTCAAACAAGTATTTTTCAGCGCCAGAGATTAGTGAGGCTGTTTTTTTGCTGAATATGATGTGAGTCGGTCGCTAAGAGCAGTCGCTAACATGCGCTCCCATACAGCACTGTACTGGTCAAATAGCGACTCCTCACAATGTATTCAACATTACTGAACAGCGACTGAGTCGCTATAAAGTAGCGACTCACGGCCGAGCACTGCGACTACTAGCGGGCGCTCTGAAAATGCCTGCTACAGACGCTCATCTGTCGCTACCTGCCGCTAATGATGAATCAGCCTCTTAATTTCTATGCACAGTTGTTATATCTGGTGTTTTTTCAAGTGAGCCTCTTGCTTCCTTATTATTGCTGTTGTCTGGCAACTCCATAAAACACACATAACTGTACATTGTTTTTGTATAAACTTTTGGAGCAGTCTTGTATTTATGGAGCAAACAGACTTGGGTAAAGTATAGATGACAGAAGATCAGGTTGAGATACAGGTCAGCAGGAGTGGACAAGTCATAGGTAGAACAGGGGGAATTCCCGGTGGGCCTCACTGCTTTAGGGCCACTTGGACTTGGATGTAGCCTCCAGCATGCAGCCCATCTCACCTGAAGACTAAATAGTGTTTCTTCTAACACACCTCTTCACTTCCTGTCTCCCAAAGTCCCTGCAGCACCTCTCCCCATACGGTCCCTATTGTAACACCACCGGCCCTTACAATGCTATGGCCTCAGCATCATGATTGTGAGGGCCCATACCCACTCCTGTCACAGTATCTACTCCAACAACTTTAAAGCCTTTTTACCATCGCTTTTCACATAAACACCTCTACCCATGATATTTTTTTGTCATTCCTTCTTTTCTTTCTTCTCATTCTTTCTTTTTGGCATCCATTATTTCTTTTCTTTGTTCTTTTCTGTTTTTTGGTCATTTCTTCCTTCCTTCCTTTCATTCTTTCTTTCTTTCTTGCCATTTCTTTATTCTTTGTCATTCATTATTTTCTCTCTTTCTTTCATTCCTTCTTTCTTTGTCGTTAATTCTATTCTTTGTTACCTTTTCTTTCTTTCATGCCTTCTTTTCTTCCTTACTGTATCATTAATTCTATTCTGTCTTTCCTCGTTTGTAAAAGGGCAGTGGCTAACAGCCGTGCGATAGAGCTTTTGCTGGACTGGGGATTTGTAATAAATGCGCCCCCTCAGAACGAGGCTGTGGCTTCTACCCAATAATATTCGTCTTTTTTCCAGCCAAACCTGGATCTCCCGAATCTGAACAGTTAAGTTCGGGTGCGGAAAATCTGCATGGAAAGGAAACTTCCCTGTTCACCAACAATACCTGTGTTTTGCAGTGGGCGCCCAACATTTCTAATTTGTGGCACTGCCGTTCGGACTATCCATTGTTCCCGAAGGTCTTGGCGGTGGTGATGGCACTCCTGCGGTGTCAAGGTGTGCACATCACCCAATACCTGAAAGACTTGCTCATTCAAGCTCCGTCTCTGGCCAAGCACCGTGGGATGTTCGGGTGGTCCTGTCCATGCTAAAACTTTTTTGGTGGGTGATCAACTTTCCCAAGTCCCAGGTGGTTCCCTTCAGGGTGGCGACCTATCTTGGTATGACATTGGATACTCGACGGGCACGGGCCCTTCTTCCGGTGCAGAGGTGCACGGCTTTTCAAGAGGTGCTGGTGACAGACGAGCATTCCATTATCAGACAGGGCATGCATCTCTTTAGCCTGATGGTGTCTACCATCGAAGCACTTTCATATACCTAGTTCTAGTCCAGGCCTCTGCAAATGCTGCTCCGATCGAAATGGTGCAGGACTGTGTAGACACTGGCCTGACGCTTCATATTGACAGACAATGCCCGGCGATCCCTGAATTGGTGGCTAGTTCCTGCCAGACCGGTGGGTAATCCTGACCACAGACGCCAGTCTGATGGGTTGGGGTGGTGTTCTGGACAACCAGACAGTTCAGAGTCTCTGGAACCAGCGATAGCGCAGTCCATAAGGGCAGACTAGATGGACCGTATGGTCTCCTTCTGCCGTCAACCTTCTATGTTTCTATGTTTCCAGGAAGTCATATCACGTTGTTCAGCGTCACAGAAGATCAGGGCCCAACGATAAAAACTAATAATAAATCTAGAATAAAATCTAAATACATAGGTGTTGTACTAAATTTTTAGGTGGTCGTGCTAATTTTTTGCATAAAGCATGGTGCACCAGTGGTGTGTCTTACTGAATGAATTGCAGCCTTCATCTCAGTGAGTGTTTTCACACAAGAAAGTGCAATAAAAATGTTTGCGCCGTGTGGTGCTGATGCTTCTTAAATAAGGCTCACAAAAGATTCCCAAGAAAATCACCTAACTCTGTTTGGGCATTTTCACAGGTACATCATTTTTCCAATGGTGTAAGGAGATATTTTTTATTGGAAAAAACATTACCCTATGGGCTATACTAAAGAATTTGCTAAATTGTTCTGCACCCATAGGGTGCAGTTGTTTCCAAAAATATCATTAGCTCATTGGAAGAACGGGGTAAGTGATTTTCGTAAAAAAAAAAAATTTTGTGTGCTCAGTTAAAAAAACGCTCACTCAGATGTAAACTTCAGGTCACACTCACAAAGCACACCTAAAGGTAAAATTACTTTACCAGATCCAGAAGCGTAGCTATGGGGGGAGCAGGAGGGGCACTATTCTGGTGTCGTAAGCAGTTAAACCAGCGATGGTGAAAGAGGAAACTGAGAAACTAATAGATAGCATTGTGGTTTCTGCTTGCAAGCTCCAGATATACTAACATAACGCATAAGCCATTCTCCCCCAGCTCAAACCCAAGTGTCACACACATTTGCAGTCTCGACCATGGACTCGATGATGTCACCGCAATGATGGCACGCATATCAAGACCTGGCACTCCATCAGTGCTGTGACAGATAGCGGGAATATCATCAAGACTCGGATGTGAGCACCAAACTGTCAAGAGGGGGAGTCCCACTTTTCCTCCCCAAACTATCCCACAAAAAGTGGCACTACCACTTATGAACAAAATATATGAAATTTTATTAAGGAATGAATCCACAAAGACATATATACACTTCTTTGAAAAAACATTCTAAAAACACATACACATGAACAAAGCCTAAAGGGGGGGGGGGGGGACAAAACAAGCCCTGACACTACTGCAAGTAAGCCACTTATGATGTCGCTAGCTGGTCTAAATAAAGTGCCTAATATCTAAATAAAAAATCCATTTATATGCAATGCAAAAGTGCCAACATGAAAAAAGTGCTATCGGGCTAAAGTGCATCAAAGATAATCAGGACAAGCCAGGCAGGGAGAAAAAGGCAAACAGGCATATAACAGGAAATGATCTCACATATCCACCTTCATGGCCAGCAGTGTGTCCTCCTCTCTCCGCCGACGCGTTGCGTGGCGCAATCCCGTTGCTTCCTCAAAGCGAATAGGCACACTTGGATGTGATCGACGTTTTTGTCTTAGCATCCTGGGACGAGATCTGTCAGTCAGCTAGTATTTAGAGCATCAGATTAGGAGTGGGGGATGATAGGCGAATAGGTGCCTGGACAATTAGTTTGCCCCCTTCCCAGCCATACAGTAAGTCTTACATTATGTGTTTAACATAGAAAAGCAGCAGCGCTGCTGAGTTGCTGCCCTGGCCATGCTGCACAGTCACTGGATGACCAAGCTGTCAGTCAATGTCAGGATGGTGGTTTCCAGATGGGCAGCCAACAAGATCCACCATAGAATCAGGCATAAGGGTTGATTCAGAGCCCCTTTCTCATCATTTTTATGGAGGTCTTGCTACCAAACGAAAAATCATGCAAAAATGAAAACATTTCACACTAAAATTCTCGCAGAAAAAAGGCTCTGCTGAATCAGACGAGGGGAAAAAATGAACGAGAATGGAAATTTTCATGCAAAAAAAAAGGTGAGAAAGGGGCTCTAAATCAACCCTATAGAGTCAGACAGCCAGTGCTAAGCAGCAGAGTTCTTTATCAATTTAAAAGCAGAAATTGAGCTTAGGCTGGGCTTCCACTTAAACTATGACTTTAAAGCAAACCTACAACCTCCCTGGCAACTCAGACCTCACTATCTATAACCCCCTGCTTTCATAAAGTAATTACTCCATGACAGTGAGTTGGTTTCTGTGGAATGGCAACCTTCATGGCACAGAGTTACCAGGGAGGGCACTTTATTTTTCAGCATGTTTTTACGGAAGTAATGACTTCTGCTATTTATAGAGAACTTAGCACCTGGATTTTCACTATGCTGGTGATGGTGACATTCCGATTATGGATGCCCTGCTCTGTGAAACCCAGATCGCCCACACAAGTCATCTTTCTGTCATTCTCACAGCGCACGCGCAGGCAGCTTTTACTGCCAAGTGTGTGATAGAGTGCCATTAAAAAAACATATGAGATTTAATAGTTATTAATTAATTGTTGCTGATGAAGAATAGGAGCCAGTGGCATTTGTATTAGTCTCTTTTCTTGACATTCGCACAAGCTCCTTGATTATGTCATGACATAATGGAACTTCTGAGAAATATAGAAATATTGATTCAGAAAGTTGTGTGCTCATAGACACAATGGAGCAATGGAAATGCTTAGTAGCGATGAGGTGAGCTGGACCTCCATCATCAGTTGCCATTTACGATATTCAGTGAACTGGTGGTTAGAGTGGCAAGTTGTTCTTTAACTTCTGCCTTGCCATGCTTGTGGCTGTGATGTGACATATCTTCAAGTGATAAAAGGGCACATACTCCTACTGTTACCAGAACTAACGGTCCTACCACTGAACCTAAAGCATCCCTTTTAAAAATTTGATTTGGACGTCGCTGAATTTCCCAAAGGTATTTGGGTTTGTCCGAATTGAGATTTTAACAAATCCATGTTCAAACAATCTAAAAAAAAAGCTCACCTCATTCCATTGCTGTCAGTGCCCGCCGCTAACCACCTGCCACTGGACTGAAGCGGCAGGAGAGCCAGTGTGCAGGTAAGTGACAGTGAGTTTCAGGGAAAACTTGATCGGCATGAATCCAAGAAATTCAAGTTTGTGCCGAATCAATTTTTCCCTGAAATTCAGAGCGAATTCCGATTCGGATTAATCGGTTCGTTCATCTCTTATCACAATTGAAGGAAAGCTTCAGGGTTCAGGGTTCCGAACCCATTGAGGGGCTTGGCGTACCAACTCCCATTTTTCAAAAATTTCAAGTACCATATAACTTCCACAACACAACTTCCTGAGAAGGTCGAGATCTGCTCTGAAGAACTATATTTAATTCATATTGCCCAACAGCAAAAGCACTAGATTCTCAACTGTGCTAGTGCAGCAGCTTCTATACAGTGTTTCATGTCGACCCACTTTTCACCCTTGGTGGCCTTGAGTACCACCAGAGCAAAGCATGAATACCACCAGTAGTATTAGTCATAACGCACTAATTCCTGCCCTGGACTTTGTCGCCCACCCTACCTACAGCCACCTTCGCCACATAAACCAACAACCCTGGCTCAACACGGACATTGCCAGACTGTATTGGCACGCCCGGGTCACTGAACGTCGTTGGTGGAAGATTAAAACCACTGGCGACTTCCTAATATATAAAAACCCCTTGAGGACCCATGAAATCCTCTTTCATCTGTCAAACAAGCAAATGTTTCTTCCCTCATACCCTCACAGGCCGGAAACCCCAAACAACCTTTTAACACCTTTAGCTCTTTACTCTGCCCAAAGCCACCTCCTTCCGCCTATCAAATAACAGCAGTGGAATTAGCCTCATTCTTCCAGGACAAAGATCAACAATATCCAAATTAGATAAGCACCACTTTTCTGTTTAGACCCCCATCCCCAGTTCCATCTAGACTTTTACCCTATCCCATTGTCCTCTGCTGTCAAGGACTATCCTCTCTCATCTCTAAGGCCCAACATACTGCTTGCCCCCTTAAATCCTATTCCATCCCACCTAATTCCACAATTGTTCTCATCAGTCACTCATCAGTGACCCTTTCTATCTCAGCAGGCACCTTTCCTTCTTTAAACACGCAGTCATAACCAGCTCATCCCATTGCTCCCTTTCACAAACAAACTTCTAGAAGCCTTTTCACTCGAGAATGATCACTGTCTATTTCTTATTTGATCTCTTCCAACCTGGATTACGTTCTAATCACTCTCACCGAAACTGTCCTTACTAAGGTCTCTCATCATCTACTAACTGCCAAATCTAATGGCCACTTCTCTATTCTCATCCTTCTTGACCTATTCTCTGTTTTTGACACCGTTCACCCCTCCCTCCTACTCTATTTACTCGCCTCCCTAGGAATCTAAGATCTTGCCCTCTCATGGCTTTCCTCCTACCTCTCATACCACATCTTTAGTGTATCCCATGGCAAACAGTCTCCTTTCTTTGTCCTTGATCTGTCAGGGTACCCCAAGGGTACATCCTATTTTAAGTCTACACCTATGGCCTTGGCCGACTCATAAACTAATTTGGCTTCCAACATCATTTCTATGCTGATGGCTCAAATTTACCTCTCAAGTCCAGATCCCTCTCCTATCCTGTGTCCTGAACAACAGCTATTGCATCACTCATGCCATCTTTCTCTCTCAAACTGAACAGGGGCAAAACAGATGTTGTTTTCCCACCATCGATTTCTGCTCCTATCTCCCCGAGCCCGATGTCTTGGTGGTATACTGGACTCCTCTCTCACATTCAAACCCCACATTCAGCCACTAACCACCTCCTGTCAACTGCAACTCAAGAACATCTCCCACATCCATCCTTTTCTTACACCTAATACCACTAAAATTCTAGTGCATGCCCTGATCCTCTCTCCCAGCTTGACTAATGCAACACTCCTCTGTGTTCTACCTGCAAACACACTGTCACCCTTCCAATCAATTCTAAACTCTGCTGCTCATCTCATCCACCTGTCCTCTAGTTTTTAATGCTGCCCCTCTCTTTCAATCCCTACACTGGCTGCCAATATCTGAAGTTCAATATCAGTATAATATAGTATAGTTTAGTATAGTATAATAATTGATTTCAATTCAAAATCTTATACCTAACCTACAAAGCCCTCCTTCCTACATTTCATCGCTAATCCAAAGATACCAACCCAGACACAGTCGCCAATCTGCCCTCGACCACCACCTGTGCTCAACCTTAACAACTCCTCACACTCTTGTGTCCATGACATCACTATCGTATCCAGACAGGATGCCCCATTGTGTGAAAGCCCCCAGGAAGCCCCCAAAACAACTCATGTGCGGACTCATCCAATGAGAGCGGCGATCATTCTAATCAATGGAGAGCGTGCGCTGGCGCATCCCTGCAATCCAGGCCATGCGCGCAATCCTGCCCCAGCCTATTTGAATGGAAACAATGAGAGCCGTCTGCAGAATCACGTCATAGCAAACGGCTCTCCTTGGGCGAGAGCTCGCGAATGTGCCATTGGAGCGTGGGGGGGTGAGTTTTTTGGGGCTTCCTGGGGAGTTTCACACAGCGGGTGGAACACCCCGGAAAAAATCCGGCAGCCTGCCCTGGTATCTTTTAGATTCCAGGCTGGCCGCTGGTGGGTTTTGTTCAGCTGTAAAACCTTCAAAAGCTCCCTTAAATCTTACCTATTTAGATAAGCTTATCTTCTGTCTTAACATGACCTTCCAATAATCTGATCACCCCTCGGGACACTGGGTACCTGTTTAGTACATACTTTTTGTGACCCAACGTTGTGTCTCCATCCCCTTTCCTTTCTATTGTAAGCTTACAAGAGCAGGGCCCTTTCTCCTAATTTAACCCTTGCATCCTGCAACTCTTCTGTTACATCCGACATGGGTTATACATCCACAAGATGGCGCTGGACTGCAGAGACAGAAAAGTGGCTCCTCCCGGCCCCATATATACCAGGGACCTCCCACAAAATTCTCCAGTTCTTCTCTGCAGTCTGGACTGCGATGACGTGAAGATGGCTCTTTCTAATCGCAGGTGACCGGGGCTTATTAGCCTGCGGCCCTGTAGGACTGTTCCCACCCGTTTAGGCTGCGCTAATCGGCTGAAGGTAGGCAGCACTGCTGTAGGTGCTAAGGAGCACTGTTCCAACCGCAGGCCCCCACCAAAGGGTAAGCGTGAGCCTTATGGGATGCCCCTCCCGCGTATTTGCCCTTCACCTCCCGTTCCCCAGTTAGGCTCCTTCAAGTGGTCTGCTTCCCCCTCACTTTCCCCGGTGGTGTATGTATTACTGTGCATTTGGTTGATATACACTTTATTTGTGTTATCCTGCCGTGTTTTTGCTATTACCGCCGCGTGCTTGTACTCCGCTCCGTGGACGGCGTCGACATCGCCTCAGGCACTGCTGCATCGTCATTGGCTGACCTTGTCATGTGGGTGCTTTTTGGCGCTCTTCGGGGGGGCGGGCCTTGCGGATGACGTTTTCTGCATCACTGTCTCCGCGGCCCGCCCCTCGAGGTATATGCGGGCGCCAGGGGCGTAGCTAAAGTCTTGTGGGCCCCGATGCGAGGCGTCAAACTGGGCCCCCCCCCCATCATCAGTGACAGCGACCTACCTTATAATGAGCGGGGGCAACCTGGTGACAGGTGGAATAGAAAGGAAGTGTAAATGTGCTGGTGGGTATGTAAGAGGGTGAAACCAGGACTATTCTATAAAAACTGCCGTCCTGTTGTTTGGCCACAAGAGGCCACTGGTTCCCCTGTTCACACAGCTAACTCTCTGCAGAGACTTGTTGATCTTAAGGAGCAGGAGATGACATGTGCTGTGTGTGCTAGAGCAAGGAGCAAGCAGACTGGGCACCATCTTGAAAGAGAGAGAAAAAGGCCATGTGAGCAAGTGGTGGCCTGGCGTGCAACAGATAAAGAAAGACTGACAACTGGATCTGAATCAGAGGCTGTGGATTTTTGCCTGAAAGACTCCTGAGAGCTGCGTGGTGCATCCGGTCGTTTTGTGAAGGAGATCTGTTCAGCTGGAGTTTACCAAAGGCCCGGGTCAGTACTTTAATTAATACATGCACGTGCTATAGACTGCCTGTTAGCTAGTTAGTTAGATAGAGAGACTTTACACAGGCCAAGACTTTGCTTTGCTTTGCTGTTGGATTCTGGATTCCGGATTACACAGGAACTTTGCTACAGGAGACATTGGCTGTTGTGCACTGAGCTGTCTGCAGTTTTACTCAGTGCATCCCTCTGGAACAGTGCCTGCTACGCAGTTTGGGTCAGCTTTGGGGTAGGGAAACTGTTGTTATTATTTCACTGTTTGCTGCATATATTTGAAGTATTTTCAGAAGCCTGTTTTAGTAAACGTGTTTTGCATAAGCTGGTGTCATTGTCGCTTTCTTGTCTGTGGCTTTGCTGTACCTTGAGAGACCTACCTGTGCACGACTTACATTTTGGCGTAGCTGGCAGGGTACAGCATTCGTTATGGACGGGAACGCGGCGGGAGACCTTCCCCCGGCGCCAGTGGCACCGGAGCAGGACCCAGCTCAGGGTATGCCGGCCCAAGGTCAGCCGGGCTGTAGCACCATGTCTCCCCCAATAGCATACATCCCGGTGGGGGCGCTGTTGCGCTATCTGCCAAAATTTGATGGGAAAAGCATGACTTTGCAAGATTGGACTGAGAGGGTGCGGAGTGCTGCCAGAATGTGTAACCTGACCCCCGAACTGCAGGCAGAGGTTGCACTGGGAACGCTAGAGGGTGATTTCAGGCGGACAGTGATGGTAAGGCCCGAATCTGAGAGAGACACTCTAGAGAAAATATTGTCCCTTCTGGAGATAGCTCATGGGGGCCATGCTAAAGTTGTACAGCTAAGGAGCCACTTCTTTAACCGCCCACAGCAGGAAGATGAGACTCTTATGCAGTATTCCAATGTCCTCCAAGAAATGCTCAATGAGATACAGCGGCGAGACCCAGGTGGCATGGGAGCCTTCCGGGAAGTGGACCGACTGCTGAGAGATCAGTTCATAGTGGGGCTCTCCAACAAGTTCCTGCAGGATAAGCTGCGAGAGATGACCCGGGTGGCACCCGACATGTCATTTTATAGTATCTACCAAGCTGCCATGGAAAGGGAGGAGGAGCATGTCCCTGTGGAGGCGAGGGTTGTGAGCAGCTCTCATGCTATGAAGAAACACCCGGGATCTGAGGAATCCGAGTCCCTAAAGACAGTGGTCCAGGCCCTGCGAGCTGAATTAAGGGAACTGCGGTTGGAGGTGTCCCAGATGAAGACAGAATCTTCCCAACCCCCAGAAGTGACTCCAGCACGCCACACCACCCCACGCATGAGAAGTCAGGTGCGGGGACCTGTCAGAAGAAGCCCCCTCTGTTGGGGTTGTCGGCAGTACGGCCATATAGCCCGAGAATGCCCCGAACGGATGGAATCTGAGCAACCGTTAAACTGCCGACCGCCGCAGTAACTGGGCGCCCTGCGGCGGTATGTCAACAGCTAAGCCCTGTGCGAAAGGATCATGACTTGTATGCCAGCAGCCCCGTCATGGAAGCCGAGTTGGAAGGTCAGAAGGTACGCTGCCTGGTTGATACAGGATCAGAGTGCACCCTTATGCCCTTACAGTTCTTTGAAAGACACTTTGGACATATGATGGAGCCGGAAGATGGAAGTGTCATCAGGTTGACGGCTGCCGACAATAAGGAGATGGATGTCCGAGGGATAGTCTGGATGCGGGTCCGAGTGCTTGGGCAAGATGTGGGCAAGAAGGGGGTCGTGCTGGTGGACCACTCTTCTCGGAGCGGGATGGACGTGACGCTGGGTATGAATGTGCTGAGAGACCTAGACCATCAGCTCTATGCCAGAGAAGGGCCAAAGTATTGGCAACGGGCCACCACTCACCGGCCAACTCAGAAGGTTCTTCAACAGATGGTGAGAAGCTGTAGTCTGCAAAAGAGTAACCTCTCTGGTCGGCCTGTCGGAAGAGCGAAGGTGCCAGGGGGGACCCCGGTAAAGATCCCACCGCGACAAGAACGAGTATTGATGCTGCCGGTGGGGGCTGGGCGACGACTTAATGGATTGGAGGTCCTGATTGAGCCAGCCCAGCAAGAGGAACCCCAGGCTCGCCCATTGATAGCTCGGGCCCTTGCCATTGTGACAAATGGGTGTGTACCGGTACGTTGCTTGAACGTTGAAGACTGTGAGCTAACCGTTCCTGGCAATGCTGTCCTGGCAGACGTTTATGTGTCCGAAGGGGGTATACCCCGAAAGAGCCACTTCACGTTACAGCCTGATAGAAGGTCGTCCTGGACTTATGCTGTGGAAGTCCAGCAGAAGGAGATCCCGACAGAGAAGTGGAATGGGAGAGTGATCATGGCCCAGTTGGGAGTGGACTGTAAGACCCTGACCCCAGGACAACAGAAGTTGCTGGAAGATACTCTCTGGGAATTTCAGGAGGCGTTCTCAAGACATGACGAGGACTTTGGGTGTGCTTCTGCTATTGAACACGAAATCCCCACGGGCGATGCTGCACCGATTAGAGAACGTTACCGACAAATCCCTCCCAAAATGTACCAAGAGGTGAAGGACATGGTAGCCAGCATGCTGGAAAATCGGGTGATTCAAGAGAGTCAGAGTCCGTGGGCTGCCCCAGTAGTCTTGGTGCGGAAGAAAGATGGGAGTCTCCGGTTCTGCGTGGACTATCGGAAGTTGAATGCCCAGACCGTCCGGGATGCATATCCTCTCCCGCGGATTGAAGAGTCATTGTCAGCCCTGGGCCAGGCGAAATTCTTCTCGACCCTTGACCTGGCCAGTGGATATTGGCAAGTACCGGTAGCCCAGAAAGACAAAGCGAAGACGGCTTTCATTTTACCCATGGGACTTTACGAATTTAACCGAATGCCATTCGGCCTCACCAATGCCCCAGGGACATTTCAGCGGTTAATGGAGCACTGTCTGGGGGACCTCAACTTCGAGTCAGTGTTGATATACTTGGACGACATAGTGGTGTTTGGAGCTTCCTTTGAGGACCATCTTCAGAAGCTGAAACAGGTCCTTGGGCGACTGCGAGATCATGGGCTCAAGATTAAGCCCAAGAAGTGCCAACTGTTTCGACAGCAGATAGAGTACTTGGGACATGTGGTCACCTCCGAGGGTGTAAAACCCGCCCCCAGCAAGGTGGAAGCCGTCCAGCAGTGGCCCCGGCCGGTGACATTACGAGAAGTACGGGCATTCGTGGGGCTGGCCAGTTACTACAGGAGATTTATACCCAAGTTTGCTCAGTTGGTGGGCCCATTGAACGAGTTACTGAGAGGCACCGCAGGAGGTCCGAAAAATCGTCCCATTGGTTGGGGGCCCCGGCAGCAAGAGGCCTTTGAGGCAGTGAAGGAGTCGCTAACCAGTGCCCCGATCCTGGCTTACGCGCAGTTTGATATACCATTCCTGCTGTACACTGATGGGAGTCTGCATGGGTTGGGAGCTGTGCTATCCCAAGTCCAGGATGGGCGCGAGAGAGTCATTGCCTATGGGAGCCGGTCTCTGAGGGAATCCGAGCGCAACCCCGACAACTATAGCTCCTTCAAGCTGGAACTGTTGGCTCTGGTGTGGGCCATGACTGAAAAGTTTGCAGAATACCTGACAGGCGCGGAAGTGACCGTGATGACAGACAACAACCCCCTAGCTCATCTGGAGAATGCCAAGCTCGGTGCCCTGGAGCAGAGGTGGTTGGCTCGCCTTTCTAAATTTAAGTATCGCATCAAGTTCCGGTCTGGTAAAGAGAACAGCAATGCAGATGCACTTTCCCGAGTCCCCGTGGGGGCACCGCCGCAGAGGGGTGATGAGGAGTTAGAGGACATTGAAACTCCTGACCTTGGTCGATTACCCGTGCTCCAGGACGTGGCACATGCAAGTGGGGTGGCGTCCGGAATGCCCATGGTGTTGGGGAAGACATTGACCGACTGGGAGAGAGTCCAGAACAGCTGTCCTGATCTGTGGAGAGTGAGAGAATGGGTCCGGACCAAGACCTGGCCTCGGCCGGAAGAAAGGGCCCGTTTGACTCCAGAGGGCCAAAAGTTGCTGAGACAGTGGGATAAGCTGACTGTTACCCAGGGCCTCCTGTGTCGGACCATATACCTACAGACAGAGCTGCAGCATCGGCAACAGATTGTAATCCCTATGTCATTGGGCCCAGAGGCTGCGCGGGAAGCCCACGAGAGGGGTGCTCATTTTGGAAGTGAGAAAACGTTTAAGTGGCTCCAACGATTTGTGTATTGTCCAGATCTGGCCGACATGGTGGCCGAAGCCTGTCTTAAGTGTCGATCTTGTGGACTGAGTAAAAGCACCGAACAGCGGGCCCCCGTCCAGACAATCAAGACTTCAGCCCCGTTGGAATTGCTTATGATTGACTATGTGCAGATTGGGTACTCTGCCTCAGGACACTCGTATTGTCTGGTAATGACCGACCATTTCACCAAGTATGCGGTGGCTGTACCCACCAGAGACCAGACGGCTGAGTCAGCTGCAGAGGCTGTCTGCAAACACTTTATCCAAGTCTTCGGGTGCCCCCAGAGAATACACTCAGATCAAGGAGCATGTTTTCAAGGAAATATGATGAATGAACTGTATCAATTGTATGGGATTGAACGATCCCGCACCACTCCGTACCATCCCCAAGGGAATGGGGCCTGTGAGCGCTTTAATAGGACTTTGATTCAGATGTTACGGACATTGGAGAATGGACAAAAGGCTAGGTGGCCCGAATATCTACCTGAACTGATGTGGGCCTATAACAATAGGGTACACAATACCACTGGCTACTCCCCCCATATGCTCATGTTTGGAAGAGCCGGACGAGAGGTGGAAGATCTCCACATGCCTGACCCAAAGGAACCACAACCGAGAAGTGCTACTGCATGGATGCAAGAACACCGCCGCCGTCTAAGAGCGATCCACAAAGTTGTAGGGGAACGCCTGGAACAAGTGGTGCACCCTGCCCCAGGACCTGTGCAGAGAGATAGTTATTCCCCGGGTGATAGAGTGATGGTCCGAGCTAAGCGACCATCTGGGAAGTTGGATGGGCGGTGGGAGGCGGTTCCATATATGGTGAAAAGGAGAGTGGACCCTGACATTCCGGTCTATGAGGTAGAACCAGTGGGGACTGGGGGACCCTCACGAAACTTGCACCGTAACATGCTAAGACAATGTAACTTTGATGAGCCGGTGCATGAGGAAGAGATGCCCCCTCACGCTCCCAGAACAGAGGAGAGCCTCTCAGCCGATGAGGAAGATTGGTGGGTCGCCCCTGCCCAGATACCCGCTGTTGCCCCAGGGGGATCGGGTCTGCCACCCCGCGAGAATGCTGACAGAGTGGTGGCCCCTCCCTTGGCAGAGCTGCCTAATGCACCAGATACCCCTGAAACCATTGTGCTGAGAAGGTCAACGAGATCCAATGCTGGTGTGCCCCCGCAACGCTATGCTCAGGAGGAGTTTGTTTGGGGAGGGTTGCCGAGGACGACAACCTCTAGTGGGGTGGCATGTAAGAGGGTGAAACCAGGACTATTCTATAAAAACTGCCGTCCTGTTGTTTGGCCACAAGAGGCCACTGGTTCCCCTGTTCACACAGCTAACTCTCTGCAGAGACTTGTTGATCTTAAGGAGCAGGAGATGACATGTGCTGTGTGTGCTAGAGCAAGGAGCAAGCAGACTGGGCACCATCTTGAAAGAGAGAGAAAAAGGCCATGTGAGCAAGTGGTGGCCTGGCGTGCAACAGATAAAGAAAGACTGACAACTGGATCTGAATCAGAGGCTGTGGATTTTTGCCTGAAAGACTCCTGAGAGCTGCGTGGTGCATCCGGTCGTTTTGTGAAGGAGATCTGTTCAGCTGGAGTTTACCAAAGGCCCGGGTCAGTACTTTAATTAATACATGCACGTGCTATAGACTGCCTGTTAGCTAGTTAGTTAGATAGAGAGACTTTACACAGGCCAAGACTTTGCTTTGCTTTGCTGTTGGATTCTGGATTCCGGATTACACAGGAACTTTGCTACAGGAGACATTGGCTGTTGTGCACTGAGCTGTCTGCAGTTTTACTCAGTGCATCCCTCTGGAACAGTGCCTGCTACGCAGTTTGGGTCAGCTTTGGGGTAGGGAAACTGTTGTTATTATTTCACTGTTTGCTGCATATATTTGAAGTATTTTCAGAAGCCTGTTTTAGTAAACGTGTTTTGCATAAGCTGGTGTCATTGTCGCTTTCTTGTCTGTGGCTTTGCTGTACCTTGAGAGACCTACCTGTGCACGACTTACAGGTAGAGTGGTGTGAGTTGGTGGGCAGGCTGGTTATAGAGGATAGGGAGAGAGAGTAATTGGGCTGGATGGCAAGAGAGATGGGGATGGGAGGGCAGCCTGGTGGGTAACAGAGAAAGAGATGGGAGTGGGAAGGCATGCTGGAGGGTAACAGAGGAGGAGATGGGGGTGGGAGGGCAGGCTGGTGAGTAACAGAGGATGGGATAGGAGATAAGTGTGAGAGTGCAGCCTGGTGGGTAACAGAGGAGGGGATGGGGGTGGGAGGGCAGCCTGGTGGTGGGTAACAGAGGAGGGGATGGTGGTGGGTAACAGAGGAGGGGATGGTGGTGGGTAACAGAGGAGGGGATGGGGTGGGAGGGCAGCCTGGTGGTGGGTAACAGAGGAGGGGATGGGGTGGGAGGGCAGCCTGGTGGTGGGTAACAGAGGAGGGGATGAGGGTGGGAGGGCAGCCTGGTGACAGGGGGAGGGGTAACACACATACACAGCAACAACAAGCGCTGCCATGTGCTATAAAGCTGATCTGACACGCTGGAAGTGTGAGCGCTCACCGAGCAGCAGCCAATAGATAGTCACTGGTATTGGGAGACAGTCAGAGGCAATAGGAGACAGGCGGGGGTCAGTTGGTGAGACGGGGCAGTTGGTTTCTGGAGGACGCCTCGTGTGATGCTCCAGGTGAGCGCTTGTGCGGAGACCTGACTTCATGGATACAGTTAATGGAGCTCGCCGTCCCCGCTAGGACTTCCCCGGATGAATCGGACCTACCTGTGGAGTATTACGGGAATGTTTGGCAGCCTGCACACGTGGAGCCCGGGAGCCGGACAGTAACCCGCAGCGCTCCCCGCAGCCAGAGTTCCAGAAAGCCGCCACAGCGCCCCCTCGCGAGCCCCGGGGGACAGGAGTACTACAGGCGCCGCTCACCTGGAGAATCCGGGGGGCAGCCGCCCATGTTATCCCAGCGCTGGTCTGCCCCCAGCCCCGGCTCTCTGGCAGCTTTCCCAAGGGGCTCTGATTCCTTCCTGCTCCGCAGTGGCTCCGAGGTGCTGCGGCTCCTCCGGTGAGCCGGACCCGGAGAGTGGCGGGGGGCGGCGGAGGAGCGGAGCTTAAGGCCGGGCGCATCAAGAGGATGGTACGTCTGGGAGCTGAACTGCTGCTACTGCTGGGACTTCTGCTCCTCACCCTGCACATCACCGTGCTGAGGGGGAGCCCGGCCAGTCCCGCCAACGCCAGCCACCCCCAGGTGAGGGTCCCCATGTCTGCGGGGCCCCCCTGGCTTAGGGGCCCAGTCGCAATGGCGACCCTTGCGACCCCTATAGCTACGCCCCTGGCGGGCGCCATTTTGATGCTGCTTTGTTGCGTGTCTGGTGTCCCCTTCCGTGGTCCGTAAGTGCCCCTGCGGGCTGGCTTATTTTTCATTGTATTCCACTGCATTGCTTACAGGATCCTTTTTTATGTCTTGCAGGCGGGTCAAACCTTTAAGTGGTTTCTCCCGGTCCTATCCCCTCTATTTAGCGTAACTCCTTATTGGAGGGCTATTGTCTTCTATTGTCCCCCACTTCCCTAGCGGGCTATTGGGGCATCCCGGGTAGCTTATTAAACGTCAATCCTGATTGGCCTGTTGTGCCACAATAATCACCATATGGAGGCTTCACAGGATAATGTGTCTGGGGTTCCTTCGGGACAAGCCCGGCTGTGTTCTGCGTGTGGGGTGGCCCCTATCAGTGACGATGTCAGGGTTTGTGTACCCTGCGCCCGGCAGGCGCTTGCGCTGATGTCTGGGTTACCTGTGGCTGGGCCTGCGCCCATGGGCTCACCTACCCCCCCACGCTTACATCTGACTCCCAGTGATGTGAATACCAGTGGGGAGTCTCAACCTGATTTGGCTACTCGGGTGGCCAGCATTGAAAGGCATATTGCTGGGTCTGGTCCACGTAAGGCTACTGCTAAGCGGCGGCATTTAGCACCCGGTGTTACCCTCTTTCCTATGGAGGCTGAGGAATTTTTTTATGTTACTGGTTATACCCCCCTAGAAGAGGGGGAATTATTTTCTGATTCAGAATCATCTGAGGAACAGCCTAAGGGTTATGCTGCCGGTTCTGGATCTGAACCATGGTCCTCAGGTGACACTGATTTGGCTCAGATATTTGAAGTGCTTTGTATTTCCCCTCCTGCTGTGGTCCCTCAGCAGCAGGGGGAGCTGTTTCATACTGGTAAGCCACGCTGGGAGTTTCCTGAGCAAACTCAGTTTAATAATCTTGTGTCTAAAGAGTGGGAACGGCCTAGCTGGCTTCCCGGGGTACCAAAGAATTGGGATAGCAGGTATCCCTTTCCCGCTGAGGTGGTTAAGCGTTGGTCATCTCCTCCCGAAGTGGATGCACCAATTCTGGGGTTATCCAACACATCCGTCATGCATTTCCCTGACACTACTACCCTGAAGGATGGGGAGGAAAGGCGCATGGACCAGCTGGCCTCCCATGCCTTTGCTTGTGTGGGGACTGCGCTGCGTCCGGTCTGTGCCTCTGCCATTACTGCTGTTGCTATCCAGAGCCTGCTCAAGAGTATCTTAGATGGAGGATGCGAGTGGTGAAGAATATTCAGCTCTTATGCGCTGTGAGACTTTTGTTGCATATGTCCTTTCTGCCCTGTATGATACCATTAGAATGTGTGACAGGGCCTCTGCCTTGGTGGTGGCTATACGCCACTCTGTTTGGCTGCGCCAGTGGGCAGCTGACAATGCTGCCAAAAAGGCTCTCATTGCTTTTCCCTTTAAGGGGCTGCGCCCCTTTGGGGAACGTTTGTACTTGTTTGCCAAGTTACCTTAGCGTAGAAAGCAGTCCCAGCCCTATAGGGGTTCAGGTGCCTTTTCCCCCTTCTTTCGTGGATCCAGAATGGGATGGGGAGCTTCCTTTGCTGGGGCCCGCAGAGATTTTTGGGGCAGGGGCAGAGGACGTGGCCGCTCTGGTTCCTCCTGGGGTCCCAAGACTAAGTCCTCCCCCAAGCCCCCTCAGGCATGAAGGGGCGCCCTCACCCATCCGGGTGGGGGGACGGCTTTGGCTCTTTGCTCATGTCTGGAGGTGTCATGTCTCAGACCGGTGGATTCAGGAGGTAGTGTCCTCCGGTTACAAGATAGAGTTTGCAGCCTAGCCGCCCCCAAGATTCATCAGATCCCGGATTCCTCAAAACTCCCTGTCAAGCTCAGGGTCTTTCCCTGGCTGTCCAAAACCTGCTAGAATTGGGGGTCATTTGCCCGGTCCCCTTAAGGGAGAGGGGCAAAGGTTACTATTCCAATCTCTGCACTGTTCCCCAAAGAGACGGGTCCATCAGACCTATCCTGGATTTAAAGCTCCTCAACAAATTTGTCAGGTTCAGGCACTTTCGCATGGAGACTCTGCGCTCTGCTGTAAATTCACTACGCCCGGGGGACTTCATAACCTCTGTAGACATCAAGGATGCTTACCTTCACATACCTATCTTTCCAGGTCATCAGAGATTCCTCAGGTTCGCTATGGGGGATCAGCACTACCAATTTGTGGCCTTGCCCTCCGGTCTCACCTCGGCTCCCAGGGTATTCACCAAGGTGCTGGCAGGTGTGATGTCTCTGCTGAGATCCCAGGGCATTCGCATTCTTCCCTATTTGGATGACATTCTCATCACTTCTCAGTCCCTCCAGCAGGCAGCTGGATACTCAGCGGGTGGTGTCCACTCTGGAGTCATTCGGCTGGGTGATCAACCACCCCAAATCCTCCCTGGCTCCTTCCATGGTGAAGTCCTTCCTGGGAATGACTCTGGATACTTCTCAGGTCAGGATCTTTCTTCCTCAGCAGAAGGTAGAGAGTCTTCAAGCGCAAGCTCAGCTCCTTCTGTCTCTTGCCCATCCGTCCATCAGGCAGGGAATGCAGCTTGTGGGCCTGATGGTGTCTTGCTTCGAGGTGGTTCCCTATGCTCAGTTTCACATGAGACCTCTTCAACTTCACCTCTTGTCAGTATGGGATCGGGACCCTGTGTCCCTGGATCAGGTTTTTGTTCTGTCCCCCCTGGCCAGGCGGTCTCTCTCATGGTGGTTGGACTCAAGGAACCTGTTGGTGGGCAGATCCTTTATGGCCCCTTACTGGGAGACAGTCACCACGGATGCCAGTCTGACAGGTTGGAGGGGCTTTTTGAAATCCCTGTGATTCCAGGGTCAGTGGGGCCCTCAGGAGGCCCACACCCCTATCAACATTCTGTTTTCAGGGCGATCACCTGCGGGGTCGGACTGTTCAAATTCGCTCGGACAACCAGACGGAGGTTGCCTACATCAATCATCATGGAGGGACCCGGAGCAAGAGGGCCCTCAAGGAAGTGTCACTGATTCTGTTCTGGGCGGAGGACAATGTTCCCTGCATCTCGGCAGTGGAGAATCTGGAGGCAGACTCCCTCAGCAGGGGGACCTCTCGCCTGGGAGAATGGTCCCTCAGCAGCAGGGTGTTTTGCTCCCTGTGTCTCCGTTGGGGTCAGCTGGATGTGGATCTGTTTGCATCCCGTCACAATCACAAGCTTCCAGTCTTTGTCTCCCTGTCCCAGGACCCTCTGGCCTTAGCCATGGATGCCTTAGCAATGTCTTGGAAGAGCTTTCAGCTCCTCTATGTGTTCCCTCTGTTTCCTCTGCTGGGCAGGGTGCTGCCCAAGATAGCTCAGGAAAGGGTGCCAGTCATCCTGGTGGCCCCCTGTTGGACAAGAAGGGTGTGGTTTGCAGACGTCGTGCAGTTGGAAGTAGATCAGTATGCCCTGCCCAGGGTTCCAGATCTGCTCACTCAGGGGCAGCTACGCCACCCCAATTTACAAACGCTAGCTTGATGGCCTGGCTGCTGAAACCTCCTGATGGAAAAGGGGTTGCCTGCTTCTGTTGTTAATACCATGATCAGGGCTAGGAAAAAGTCCTCTTCTTCTATCTACTATAGGGTTTGGCTTACTTACATTGACTGGTGTGAGTCTAAGTCGCTTCCCTGTCGTGTGTTTTCCATTCCTAGGATTTTGGAATTTCTGCAACATGGTTTGAACCTGGGTCTTCAACTCAGTACTCTGAAAGGTCATGTTTCTGCCTTGGCTATTTTCTTCCAGAGATCTTTTGCTCAGCATCATCTGGTCCGGACCTTCTTCCAGGGGGTTTCTCACGTGCGTCCCCCATGTAAGCCTATGTTACCAGTCTGGGACTTGAACTTGGTCTTATCTGCCCTGCAGGGGTCTCCCTTTGAGCCTGTGCAGGAGGCTCCTTTGTCCATTCTTACGCTTAAGGTAGTCTTTTTGGTGGCTATTACTTCTGTTAGGCGTGTTTGTAAGAGGGTGAAACCAGGACTATTCTATAAAAACTGCCGTCCTGTTGTTTGGCCACAAGAGGCCTCTGGTTCCCCTGTTCACACAGCTAACTCTCTGCAGAGACTTGTTGATCTTAAGGAGCAGGAGATGACATGTGCTGTGTGTGCTAGAGCAAGGAGCAAGCAGACTGGGCACCATCTTGAAAGAGAGAGAAAAAGGCCATGTGAGCAAGTGGTGGCCTGGCGTGCAACAGATAAAGAAAGACTGACAACTGGATCTGAATCAGAGGCTGTGGATTTTTGCCTGAAAGACTCCTGAGAGCTGCGTGGTGCATCCGGTCGTTTTGTGAAGGAGATCTGTTCAGCTGGAGTTTACCAAAGGCCCGGGTCAGTACTTTAATTAATACATGCACGTGCTATAGACTGCCTGTTAGCTAGTTAGTTAGATAGAGAGACTTTACACAGGCCAAGACTTTGCTTTGCTTTGCTGTTGGATTCTGGATTCCGGATTACACAGGAACTTTGCTACAGGAGACATTGGCTGTTGTGCACTGAGCTGTCTGCAGTTTTACTCAGTGCATCCCTCTGGAACAGTGCCTGCTACGCAGTTTGGGTCAGCTTTGGGGTAGGGAAACTGTTGTTATTATTTCACTGTTTGCTGCATATATTTGAAGTATTTTCAGAAGCCTGTTTTAGTAAACGTGTTTTGCATAAGCTGGTGTCATTGTCGCTTTCTTGTCTGTGGCTTTGCTGTACCTTGAGAGACCTACCGGTGCACGACTTACATTTTGGCGTAGCTGGCAGGATACAGCATTCGTTATGGACGGGAACGCGGCGGGAGACCTTCCCCCGGCGCCAGTGGCACCGGAGCAGGACCCAGCTCAGGGTATGCCGGCCCAAGGTCAGCCGGGCTGTAGCACCATGTCTCCCCCAATAGCATACATCCCGGTGGGGGCGCTGTTGCGCTATCTGCCAAAATTTGATGGGAAAAGCATGACTTTGCAAGATTGGACTGAGAGGGTGCGGAGTGCTGCCAGAATGTGTAACCTGACCCCCGAACTGCAGGCAGAGGTTGCACTGGGAACGCTAGAGGGTGATTTCAGGCGGACAGTGATGGTAAGGCCCGAATCTGAGAGAGACACTCTAGAGAAAATATTGTCCCTTCTGGAGATAGCTCATGGGGGCCATGCTAAAGTTGTACAGCTAAGGAGCCACTTCTTTAACCGCCCACAGCAGGAAGATGAGACTCTTATGCAGTATTCCAATGTCCTCCAAGAAATGCTCAATGAGATACAGCGGCGAGACCCAGGTGGCATGGGAGCCTTCCGGGAAGTGGACCGACTGCTGAGAGATCAGTTCATAGTGGGGCTCTCCAACAAGTTCCTGCAGGATAAGCTGCGAGAGATGACCCGGGTGGCACCCGACATGTCATTTTATAGTATCTACCAAGCTGCCATGGAAAGGGAGGAGGAGCATGTCCCTGTGGAGGCGAGGGTTGTGAGCAGCTCTCATGCTATGAAGAAACACCCGGGATCTGAGGAATCCGAGTCCCTAAAGACAGTGGTCCAGGCCCTGCGAGCTGAATTAAGGGAACTGCGGTTGGAGGTGTCCCAGATGAAGACAGAATCTTCCCAACCCCCAGAAGTGACTCCAGCACGCCACACCACCCCACGCATGAGAAGTCAGGTGCGGGGACCTGTCAGAAGAAGCCCCCTCTGTTGGGGTTGTCGGCAGTACGGCCATATAGCCCGAGAATGCCCCGAACGGATGGAATCTGAGCAACCGTTAAACTGCCGACCGCCGCAGTAACTGGGCGCCCTGCGGCGGTATGTCAACAGCTAAGCCCTGTGCGAAAGGATCATGACTTGTATGCCAGCAGCCCCGTCATGGAAGCCGAGTTGGAAGGTCAGAAGGTACGCTGCCTGGTTGATACAGGATCAGAGTGCACCCTTATGCCCTTACAGTTCTTTGAAAGACACTTTGGACATATGATGGAGCCGGAAGATGGAAGTGTCATCAGGTTGACGGCTGCCGACAATAAGGAGATGGATGTCCGAGGGATAGTCTGGATGCGGGTCCGAGTGCTTGGGCAAGATGTGGGCAAGAAGGGGGTCGTGCTGGTGGACCACTCTTCTCGGAGCGGGATGGACGTGACGCTGGGTATGAATGTGCTGAGAGACCTAGACCATCAGCTCTATGCCAGAGAAGGGCCAAAGTATTGGCAACGGGCCACCACTCACCGGCCAACTCAGAAGGTTCTTCAACAGATGGTGAGAAGCTGTAGTCTGCAAAAGAGTAACCTCTCTGGTCGGCCTGTCGGAAGAGCGAAGGTGCCAGGGGGGACCCCGGTAAAGATCCCACCGCGACAAGAACGAGTATTGATGCTGCCGGTGGGGGCTGGGTGACGACTTAATGGATTGGAGGTCCTGATTGAGCCAGCCCAGCAAGAGGAACCCCAGGCTCGCCCATTGATAGCTCGGGCCCTTGCCATTGTGACAAATGGGTGTGTACCGGTACGTTGCTTGAACGTTGAAGACTGTGAGCTAACCGTTCCTGGCAATGCTGTCCTGGCAGACGTTTATGTGTCCGAAGGGGGTATACCCCGAAAGAGCCACTTCACGTTACAGCCTGATAGAAGGTCGGCCTGGACTTATGCTGTGGAAGTCCAGCAGAAGGAGATCCCGACAGAGAAGTGGAATGGGAGAGTGATCATGGCCCAGTTGGGAGTGGACTGTAAGACCCTGACCCCAGGACAACAGAAGTTGCTGGAAGATACTCTCTGGGAATTTCAGGAGGCGTTCTCAAGACATGACGAGGACTTTGGGTGTGCTTCTGCTATTGAACACGAAATCCCCACGGGCGATGCTGCACCGATTAGAGAACGTTACCGACAAATCCCTCCCAAAATGTACCAAGAGGTGAAGGACATGGTAGCCAGCATGCTGGAAAATCGGGTGATTCAAGAGAGTCAGAGTCCGTGGGCTGCCCCAGTAGTCTTGGTGCGGAAGAAAGATGGGAGTCTCCGGTTCTGCGTGGACTATCGGAAGTTGAATGCCCAGACCGTCCGGGATGCATATCCTCTCCCGCGGATTGAAGAGTCATTGTCAGCCCTGGGCCAGGCGAAATTCTTCTCGACCCTTGACCTGGCCAGTGGATATTGGCAAGTACCGGTAGCCCAGAAAGACAAAGCGAAGACGGCTTTCATTTTACCCATGGGACTTTACGAATTTAACCGAATGCCATTCGGCCTCACCAATGCCCCAGGGACATTTCAGCGGTTAATGGAGCACTGTCTGGGGGACCTCAACTTCGAGTCAGTGTTGATATACTTGGACGACATAGTGGTGTTTGGAGCTTCCTTCGAGGACCATCTTCAGAAGCTGAAACAGGTCCTTGGGCGACTGCGAGATCATGGGCTCAAGATTAAGCCCAAGAAGTGCCAACTGTTTCGACAGCAGATAGAGTACTTGGGACATGTGGTCACCTCCGAGGGTGTAAAACCCGCCCCCAGCAAGGTGGAAGCCGTCCAGCAGTGGCCCCGGCCGGTGACATTACGAGAAGTACGGGCATTCGTGGGGCTGGCCAGTTACTACAGGAGATTTATACCCAAGTTTGCTCAGTTGGTGGGCCCATTGAACGAGTTACTGAGAGGCACCGCAGGAGGTCCGAAAAATCGTCCCATTGGTTGGGGGCCCCAGCAGCAAGAGGCCTTTGAGGCAGTGAAGGAGTCGCTAACCAGTGCCCCGATCCTGGCTTACGCGCAGTTTGATATACCATTCCTGCTGTACACTGATGGGAGTCTGCATGGGTTGGGAGCTGTGCTATCCCAAGTCCAGGATGGGCGCGAGAGAGTCATTGCCTATGGGAGCCGGTCTCTGAGGGAATCCGAGCGCAACCCCGACAACTATAGCTCCTTCAAGCTGGAACTGTTGGCTCTGGTGTGGGCCATGACTGAAAAGTTTGCAGAATACCTGACAGGCGCGGAAGTGACCGTGATGACAGACAACAACCCCCTAGCTCATCTGGAGAATGCCAAGCTCGGTGCCCTGGAGCAGAGGTGGTTGGCTCGCCTTTCTAAATTTAAGTATCGCATCAAGTTCCGGTCTGGTAAAGAGAACAGCAATGCAGATGCACTTTCCCGAGTCCCCGTGGGGACACCGCCGCAGAGGGGTGATGAGGAGTTAGAGGACATTGAAACTCCTGACCTTGGTCGATTACCCGTGCTCCAGGACGTGGCACATGCAAGTGGGGTGGCGTCCGGAATGCCCATGGTGTTGGGGAAGACATTGACCGACTGGGAGAGAGTCCAGAACAGCTGTCCTGATCTGTGGAGAGTGAGAGAATGGGTCCGGACCAAGACCTGGCCTCGGCCGGAAGAAAGGGCCCGTTTGACTCCAGAGGGCCAAAAGTTGCTGAGACAGTGGGATAAGCTGACTGTTACCCAGGGCCTCCTGTGTCGGACCATATACCTACAGACAGAGCTGCAGCATCGGCAACAGATTGTAATCCCTATGTCATTGGGCCCAGAGGCTGCGCGGGAAGCCCACGAGAGGGGTGCTCATTTTGGAAGTGAGAAAACGTTTAAGTGGCTCCAACGATTTGTGTATTGTCCAGATCTGGCCGACATGGTGGCCGAAGCCTGTCTTAAGTGTCGATCTTGTGGACTGAGTAAAAGCACCGAACAGCGGGCCCCCGTCCAGACAATCAAGACTTCAGCCCCGTTGGAACTGCTTATGATTGACTATGTGCAGATTGGGTACTCTGCCTCAGGACACTCGTATTGTCTGGTAATGACCGACCATTTCACCAAGTATGCGGTGGCTGTACCCACCAGAGACCAGACGGCTGAGTCAGCTGCAGAGGCTGTCTGCAAACACTTTATCCAAGTCTTCGGGTGCCCCCAGAGAATACACTCAGATCAAGGAGCATGTTTTCAAGGAAATATGATGAATGAACTGTATCAATTGTATGGGATTGAACGATCCCGCACCACTCCGTACCATCCCCAAGGAAATGGGGCCTGTGAGCGCTTTAATAGGACTTTGATTCAGATGTTACGGACATTGGAGAATGGACAAAAGGCTAGGTGGCCCGAATATCTACCTGAACTGATGTGGGCCTATAACAATAGGGTACACAATACCACTGGCTACTCCCCCCATATGCTCATGTTTGGAAGAGCCGGACGAGAGGTGGAAGATCTCCACATGCCTGACCCAAAGGAACCACAACCGAGAAGTGCTACTGCATGGATGCAAGAACACCGCCGCCGTCTAAGAGCGATCCACAAAGTTGTAGGGGAACGCCTGGAACAAGTGGTGCACCCTGCCCCAGGACCTGTGCAGAGAGATAGTTATTCCCCGGGTGATAGAGTGATGGTCCGAGCTAAGCGACCATCTGGGAAGTTGGATGGGCGGTGGGAGGCGGTTCCATATATGGTGAAAAGGAGAGTGGACCCTGACATTCCGGTCTATGAGGTAGAACCAGTGGGGACTGGGGGACCCTCACGAAACTTGCACCGTAACATGCTAAGACAATGTAACTTTGATGAGCCGGTGCATGAGGAAGAGATGCCCCCTCACGCTCCCAGAACAGAGGAGAGCCTCTCAGCCGATGAGGAAGATTGGTGGGTCGCCCCTGCCCAGATACCCGCTGTTGCCCCAGGGGGATCGGGTCTGCCACCCCGCGAGAATGCTGACAGAGTGGTGGCCCCTCCCTTGGCAGAGCTGCCTAATGCACCAGATACCCCTGAAACCATTGTGCTGAGAAGGTCAACGAGATCCAATGCTGGTGTGCCCCCGCAACGCTATGCTCAGGAGGAGTTTGTTTGGGGAGGGTTGCCGAGGACGACAACCTCTAGTGGGGTGGCATGTAAGAGGGTGAAACCTCTTACAAGGACTATTCTATAAAAACTGCCGTCCTGTTGTTTGGCCACAAGAGGCCACTGGTTCCCCTGTTCACACAGCTAACTCTCTGCAGAGACTTGTTGATCTTAAGGAGCAGGAGATGACATGTGCTGTGTGTGCTAGAGCAAGGAGCAAGCAGACTGGGCACCATCTTGAAAGAGAGAGAAAAAGGCCATGTGAGCAAGTGGTGGCCTGGCGTGCAACAGATAAAGAAAGACTGACAACTGGATCTGAATCAGAGGCTGTGGATTTTTGCCTGAAAGACTCCTGAGAGCTGCGTGGTGCATCCGGTCGTTTTGTGAAGGAGATCTGTTCAGCTGGAGTTTACCAAAGGCCCGGGTCAGTACTTTAATTAATACATGCACGTGCTATAGACTGCCTGTTAGCTAGTTAGTTAGATAGAGAGACTTTACACAGGCCAAGACTTTGCTTTGCTTTGCTGTTGGATTCTGGATTCCGGATTACACAGGAACTTTGCTACAGGAGACATTGGCTGTTGTGCACTGAGCTGTCTGCAGTTTTACTCAGTGCATCCCTCTGGAACAGTGCCTGCTACGCAGTTTGGGTCAGCTTTGGGGTAGGGAAACTGTTGTTATTATTTCACTGTTTGCTGCATATATTTGAAGTATTTTCAGAAGCCTGTTTTAGTAAACGTGTTTTGCATAAGCTGGTGTCATTGTCGCTTTCTTGTCTGTGGCTTTGCTGTACCTTGAGAGACCTACCGGTGCACGACTTACATGTTTCTGAGCTGGCGGCGCTTTCTATCTCGCCCCCTTACTTTGAGAGACACCAGGACAAGGTGGTTTTTCAGTTTAAGCCAGATTTTCTACCTAAGGTTGTGTCTGCCTTTCATCTCAATCAGGACATTGTTTTGCCTTCCCTGTGCCCTAATCCTAGTAACCCTAAGGAACGGGTTTTACACTCTCTGGATGTTGTCCGGAACTTGAAGTTCTATTTGGTGGCTACTGCATCTTTCAGGAAGACTGATGCTCTTTTTGTTCTCCCTTCTGGGCCTAAGAAGGGTTTAGCTCCGGCTAAGTCCACTATCAGCAAGTGGATTCGCCAGGCTGTGATTCAGGCCTACTCTGCTAAGGGGAAGAATCCTCCCTTCCGCCTTACTGCTCATTCTACTCGTGCTATTGGTGCTTCTTGGGCTTTTCAGCACCAAGCTTCTGTTGAACAAGTTTGCAAGGCCGCTACTTGGTCTTCTGTTCATACTTTTTCTAAGCTTTACAAGGTTGATGTTAGGGCCTCAGCTGGCGCTGCTTTCGGCCGCAAAGTTCTGCAGGCGGCAGTGGTTTAAACTGCCCGCTGTTACTTTTTGGGGATCCCACCCTACCTTACGGACACTGCTATTGGATGTCCCATGTGTAAGGAATCTTCTGGAGCAGGACGTGCTGTATACTTAGAATACAATTCTGTGATTACTCACCTGTAGAATTGGTATTATGAGTATACAGCACGTCCTGCTCCACCCCACCCTTGTTATCATTATTCTTAGTTACCTCTTTATGGTGATTGTTCAGATGTTCATTGAATTATGATTATTATAGTTCTCCCAGCTTCATTTTAACTGCTTTTCAATACTGGGGAATTTTGTGGGAGGTCCCTGGTATATATGGGGCCAGGAGGAGCCACTTTTCTGTCTCTGCAGTCCAGCGCCATCTTGTGGATGTATAACCCATGTGTAAGGAATCTTCTGGAACAGGACGTGCTGTACACGTATAATACCAATTCTACAGGTGAGTAATCACAGAATTGCATTTTTATTTACCATCTTGTAATTTCTACCCTGTGCTGCGGACTATGATGGCGCTTTATAAATAAACATTATAATAACATGGGGTTATGGTCCACTTAAAGCAAGTATGGTCCTGTGTATCTATTTCTGCAGGGGTAGTAGTAGGGTTGGTTGTCATTAACTGTATGTTGTCTGCAATTGTTTTGTCAGAGTAATAAAATCATGTTTTTTTTCTCTAATTCTGGCTGTGCTCCTTTTTTCAATTGTTTAGTGTGCATTTTGATTTCTTGTGGTTTCTCTGACCTGCATAGATACAGATTGCGGCACGCCTAATTATCTAGCTTATATCTGTAAGAAGGTTTAGGTTAGTCCACCAGATGTTGCCTGCTTATAGAGGAAAATTGTACTTGCTTTATTTGTGAAGTTACAGTGTGGCTAGGGGATATGAACACTGTTTTAGGACCATTTTGGCTGGGTGAATCATCCAGAATGCAGCCCACTTCACCCAGAGCTTATGTGACAGGTGGAAACCATGGGCAACACTACAAGTAGGAACCATTAGAGCCCTGCCAGTGGAATAGGCCCCTGATAGTGATAGAAACCTTGAATAGTTGTAGTTAAAACCTGTTAGATGCATCTCTTAGGGTCATTGCATCATGAAACCACATGATGGCAGTGTTGCCTAAGGAATGGACCTAACCAGTACTTTAATGGACTGGCGTTCCCCTTTAGTTTGGTAAATTGAGACTTAGCCAGGTGGCATTGGCAACATTAACTGCTCTGCCATTGGTTGGGACTTGCAACTAAGTTGGAATAGCAACAATACAGAGGTTATATAAGGGAGAGATCAACCCTTCCAGAGTGTTCTACCAAGTTCTAGGTTTGGAGCTTGTCATGAGGGGATACATTTCAATGTAGTGGAGGAGCTGAGAGACCATTGGAATAGACTGTATGCTGTAACCTTTGGATTATGACTGTACTGAACTGTTTGCTGTGTTTTGCCATGGATGGAAGCCAATCAATAAAGACCATGTTGAGTTCACCTAAGAGTGTCATCTCTTGATACCAGCGACGTCTGAAGCCAGTAAGTGCACCTCCACCCACACAGGCCACACCGACATGGGATGCCCTACCCTAGGTCCAAGAACCCCCTCGCTCCCCAGAGCGCGTGCCCACGGCCAGGCACGTGCCCCCTACACTTATACATTGCTCTCCACTCCCTGTTTCCCAACCCCTCTTCTCATACCCAGTCTCATTTTAGCACCCATGCCCCCCTCCCCAGCCATGACACCCCTGCTCGCATTCTGCCCCTATAATGCTATAGCCCCAGCACCAAGACACTCTAGCACAGTATCTGCCCCTACAAAACTAAATACTATCAGTAGTTACATATCAGTCCCTGTCCATGATCTGTTCCTGCAATGCTTTAACATTCATTGATTACCCAAGAAGCTCCTTTGGGGTAGGACTAAACCGGACCTTCACTCTGAATAAGAGACTATCTTGCATGTTTCCCCCACCCCGTACATACAGATTGCCCACATTAAAAATCATTCTACCTGCATCTAGTGCATTTTCTGAGCCTTTAAACTTCCAAGATCGCAACCCATGAAGTCAGGAAGTGTCTTCTGACTGTGCCGCTCTGCATTCTGCGATTGCTGTCCTTTTCCTGACCCCAGACCTGCTCTGTCTGTGCAAAGCACAGCTATAACCTGCCCACCCCCTGTGCTTTTGCCCCCTTTCCTCTCCCTAGTACGTGATGCTTCTGAGGCAAGATGGCGGTGCCCGTATCCTAGAGTCCTGAACAGAGTTGTAGCCCAGAGGGGAAAGAATAAAAAGTAAGCTACTAAAAACGTAAAATATAGGGCTTTTCATTAAACGATGCTGAAGGTCCGGTTTAAGGAGCTCATGGGATGGTGATGGGCTGGTCAGGCCCTGTAAATTTCCGGGCTGATTCTGGCAGGATAAGAGTATTTATCACTACTGGCTGAGTTGTTTGGATAACCTTCTGTAAATTGTTAAGGTGGAGCCCGGTGTCTGTGTGGCCCGGCTCCATAGAGCGGGTGGGTGTGGCCTACGCCGATGTGGTGCAGGCCATGCCCACCCGACCCAGCCGCTTGTGTGTTCCCCGGCTATATATGGGGAATTGGGGGGAATGCCACACTGCCTATATGGGGAATGAATTGGGGGGGAATGCCACACTGCCTAAGGGAATGAATTGGGGGGGAATGCCACACTGCCTATATGTGGAATGGGAGGGGGAATGCCACAGTGTCTATTGGGAATAGGAGGGGGATGCCACTCTGCCTGAAATTATAGGATTCTGCACCTTGCCAATTATTTGGTTCAGAATATTATTTTTCTTATTTTCCTCTTCCAAATCCTCGGTGCGTCTTATAGGCAGGTGTGTCTAAAAGTGGACCAACACCCAGCGGGATCGGCCTAGGAATCTATAAGATTACCGGGCCGATCCAACCCCTCCCCATGGGGCATCCAAAATCGGGATGCCCCGCTGTGTGACCCCCCAGGACACCTGCTAACCTTACCTGGATCCTGGTCCAACAGCGCATGTGCGGAACCAAAACCCAGGATAGTCAAAATCCTGGGTGTTGGTCCACTTTAAGGGTGAAAAATCCTGTGCTTCCTGTACGCCTGAGGAAGCTTCACTAAGCATTATGACATGTATCTTTGAAAACATACAGTATCTGTGGCATATGGCATAACTGTATAATCTGGTGCTTTGCAATTGCACGGAACATAAAAAGCTCCAGACCTGTCTTATAGCTAGAGATGCTCTATAACAAGGTAAGATGGATTATAAGAAACACAGGCCACACCACAGGAATTCCCTGGGTTTTTCTTTGTGGAAAATGGTCGCTAACGCTCAGCTCATTTACTAATAAGAGTTTGTGTGTCCAGTTCACAGCGGTTATTTGCTGTGCTGGTGATACTAAACCTTCTTGTGTAAACTGTTGGGTGAGCAGATCTACTTATTTGGTCATTTTACAGCAAATAAAGCTGCATTTACATTCTGCCCACACTCTGAATATCCTTCCCTCTTCTCTCTGTGTGCAAATATTTCGTTCCGCCCATTAAACTGTGATAAGATCTTCTTAGTTCAGTGACTAACTGCTGTGTGACCAGCTCACTGACCAAATCTGGTTGTGTCATCTGTATTGTTATCTGCACCCTGACCCATATCCCTTCCATCCTCCCTCTGTGTTTAAGTAGTGGTGTATCTGTAATGGGGCCAGGTGAGGCGGCACCATCTCAACAGGCCAGAAATTGACCAGTCAGTTCTTTTTTTTTCAGCTAGGTCATCAGTGGTTCAGTAGGGATTGTGTTGTTTTTTTTTTTTTTTTTTTAATACATTCAATCATTGGTGTCTCAGCTGCAGGAGGAGCCACTGAGCCACCAATGATTGAATGCATTTAAAAAACAACAACATGATGGTGTGCATCAATCATATTGGATATACAGAGGAGACAATCGGCAATCGTGTTCTATCGCAGCAGCACAATGCACACATCACAGAAAGCTTATCTGTGAGTTATTTACAATGTATCACAGCTGATTACAATAAAAACAACTATGATTATGCTGATTTCTTTGTTATAATTGCTTAATATGCTTGGGTTTTTTTTTACTTTAGTTAATGTGTGGGAAGGGGTTAGATTTAATGAAATTGATAAGATGTACTGTGTCTAGTTTTTTATGACATAAGCCTTTATACTTTATAATTAGAATATAGAATTTAAATGATGTGTTCATGTGCACAAATTGTTTTATATAAGGATGTCTATGGTCTGTTACATCTGATATACCAAAAGTGTTCCACCTTCCCCTAACCCCGGTCTGCCTGATTCCCCCATTTATCCAGAGTCGAGGGACGGCGGTGTCGAGAACTTTGGACCGGATGGGATGGGTACACTAACCCATGGGTACACCCCAGATCAAGTCTTTCAGACCAAAGCACAGCTCCAACCCAAGTGGATTACAGATAAAGATGGAAGAGTTGGATGTAATTGACTCTAAACACATAACAGGCAGTCCTTTGCTAATCTCAATAGTGTTCCTAAAGACTCTCAAAGCTCATGTATGGGCAAGCAAATTAGCAAATGATGAGTCCACAGACATAACACACCCTGTTATTTTATATATAAATTGTTACCTCCACTACAAGGCACACCCTAGGGGCATGTGTTAATATATGGCTTTGAGCCTCATTTTACACGTAGCTCACATTTCACATACACACTAACATTACTAACCTGCAGGTATAGTCGATATGTCTGTGTCCTGTCGGGCCGAGTGTCCCTCTAAGGCCACAGGATGTAGCAGGCCCAGCACCATCTCCTCAGCTCGGGTAAATAGCAGTTTAGTTGGGAATCCTCCGCCAGTTTGTAAGCTGAAAAAGATAGTTGTACACATTTAGCAAAATGTTGGCAATACAAGAAGAAGACAAATCCACAGAGTATATATGTACCTGTAATGATGCCGTTTATTTTCTTTCTTCCGTGCTGCATACTTGAGGTCCGATATTTTCCTTTGAATCTGCTCTACATCTTCTTCCTCCACTGCATTGACCTGTCTGGTGAGCTCCTCCAAAATTTCAGCTTTGCGCTGCTTGCTTGTAGCTTTGGATCTGCGCTCATATAGATCATCATAATACAAGGTGAGGCCCCTAGCCAATGCCAGAGTTTGGGCCTCCCTAAACCTGCCATTCAACTGGCCTCTCCGCAATGTGCGCCCTGTTGGTTGGGGTTCTGGCTCCTCAGTGTTTGGCGGAAAATCAGGGGACATTCTGGCCTGGCTGTGTTGGGGTGAAATTACGGACTGCTGGCTGGTTGCAGATTGGACAGGACTTGGAAAGGGACTGGGTGTTCGTGGATGGGTGGCCACTGAAGTCGCAGGTGTAGATGTGGCATATGGTGAGTGCCTTGACACCTGTGCCGGTGGAGAATGTGGGCGAGGAGGAGAGGGTCTGGTTGAAGAAGTCGGGCTTGGGGCCCTGTGCCTCTGTGGGCCCTTAGAAGAAGCATGCCCCTTGGAGGTAGTCGGCCGGTCCAGGGATGAGCCAGAGCTTTGGCTTCTTGGCCGGTGCCTTGCCCTCTTGGCCGAGGATTTGGAGACCCGTGCGGGTGGGGATCGCGACCTTGGGCTTCTTGGGCGGTGCCTTGCCCTATTGCCATGATACTTGTGGCTACGTGCAGGTGGTGGTGATGCCGAGCCCGGGCTGCTGGGACTTCTTGGCCTTCTTTGCCGGTGCCTTTGGCTCTTGCAATAGTCTTTCAAACAGTGCGAGTGGTGGTGATGGGGAGCTAGAGCTGCTGGGGCTTCTTTCCCGGTGTGTTCTTTTTTTAGCCTTGGCTTTGGAGACACGTGGGTGGGGTGATGGGCACCTGGGGGGGCTGGGGCTTCGCACCCTCTTGGTACCTTTTTTGCGCCCGTTGTTGTTGCCTTGCTGGCCTGTGGCTTCCTCTTGGCCGCTGGCTCCTTTTTTTGCCTGGTTGTTTTAGTAGGCTTCGGCTGAGCACTGCGGGTTGCCTGCAGCTTACTTTTTGGCATCTGGGAGCGAGTTGTTGGCCCTGCACATTGCTCCTGCCGCTTTGATGGCTGTTTGCTGCTGCTGCTGCTGCTGGCGTCCTTTGCTGCTTTTGGCATATTTTTTTTTGGTGCCATAATGTTGAGACTCTCAAAGAGAATGACCTGTGTCTCCCGGACTCTTTAAATAAGAATGCTGGGGTCTGACGCTTACGCTCTCGCGTACGCGTGCGTACGGCCGTTCGTCCGGCCGTGCGGAACCAGGAAACCGCAGGGGCATTACTTATCTGCTGCAGACAAGAGGAAAGATGGCGCCCACAATCTTCACCCGCCAACAAGAAGAGCTCATCATGCTTGTAAGTGTCTTTTAATGCCTTTGATTTGCCATCTAAATGCATGCCTAGCCCTTAAGGAAGTGCAGGAAGAAACGGTTTGTTTACAAAGTGTCTAAAACTCCGTGCAAAACTGACGTGAGGGCCCACACGTGCGAACCAACACTGAGGCCAGCTTCAAGGATTGGATTAGGCTACAAATGTGTCTGTTAATGTCATTTAGTCAAATGATTGATTGTTGACAGATATTTGTATGCAGTTTTAACTAAATCCTATGTTTATTTTGTGTTTTGTATACCATGCTGGAGTGCAGGTACGACTAAGTGCCCAACTCTTTTGAGAAGCGCACCGTCGCCCTGGAGATAATTGGGAAAATACAACATCAGACAGACACCACCTGCACCCACACTCAGATCATGCAGCATTGGTCGGACCTGAAATGGCTGTACATGCCCCGGGTGTGGCGGTTTTTCTGACTCCATTTCCCTAGTAAGTACATAGCAATTGCATGCCAGATGTAACTAATCCAGAAGGTAGGCATTTATTTATAATTGCTTTTCTTTTCTAGTGTTGGAAATGAATTACAAAATCCGCCGCACCCGGAGGCGAACAGGCCGACCAGTGCTGCATGAATCTGCAGCTGGAAGTGAAGGTGGTGGATCTCCAGGGCGACGGTCCTACCCCTCCTCTGTTGGGTCCTCCGACCAGCCCCTAGACCTTTCCACAGAGGAGGGGCGGCATGGCGTGGGCAGGCAGTCGTACCCAGCGACGCAGGTGGGAGCCTCTGGTATGTGACTCTTCATGTAACCGCACACACATACATGCTATTTCCACCAAAGCTGATTCCCTTCATCTGTTTTTCTAGATGCTTCTGGAGCGGGTGAAGATGCGGAGGATGCAGCAGATCTCGCCCAGGAGGCACAGGGAGAAGGTGAGTGATGTGACACACACATTGAAAATGACATTTGATTACTGTTGACTAAGACATTATAAGTGATCCTATTTGCCATGTCTCTACAGCCTCTACTTCACAACAGTGGCAGGGCCCAGGACATAGGGTTGTCCCCAACGAGGCATCCGTCGGCCACCAACCAAGTAAGTTGTAATGTCATTCTTTGCAGTATGTGTTAATTGACATGATCACCCAGATACATCAAGCCATAGTCAATGGCATTAGCACAATGACCTCTGCCCACTTCCTTAGATTAGTGACTTAGCAGACTGACATATGCCATCATGATTTAGGTTGGCAACTAACAAACATTCCATCCACAGGTGAGAAACATGTATTTGTCGCAAAATAATGTATTTTTTTAAATGTTATACAGGGACCACACGGGCAAGAGTTGAAGAAATGAATAGAAGGGTCCTTGAGTTGGTGGCCGATATGCAGCAGCTGGTTGACTCGTTGGGGACAGCAGAAGAAGAATAGTGTCCTGGGTCCTGCCACTGTGTTTTTTTATGTAAATAATGTTTTTTTATTTTTTAAATTTTAAAACATTTTAAAGTTTTTTAAACGAAAAAGTTTTTATAAAATTTGTAAAAAAAAAAAAAAAAAAACAAAAATGGGCTTCTACGATAAAAAATAAAAGTTTTAGTGTCATTTTTTTACACAAATACATTAACACCAAACGATGGGTGAAATAAATATTTAGAGATGAAGATTCAGATGACCGGGAAGTGGTTTGGGTAAGTTTTAGGGGCCTAAAATGGAAGAAGAACCTAACCGGGAAGTGGTTTGGGTAAGTTTTAGGGGCCTAAAATGGAAGAAAAACCTAACCGGGAAGTGATTTGGGTAAGTTTTGGGTAAGTTTTGAGTTGGGTAAGTTTTAGGGGCCTAAAATGGAAGAAGAACCTAACCGGGAAGTGATTTGGGTAAGTTTTGGGTAAGTTTTGAGTTGGGTAAGTTTTAGGGGCCCAAATTGGAAGAAGAACCTAACCGGGAAGTGATTTGGGTAAGTTTTGGGTAAGTTTTGTGTTGGGTAAGTTTTAGGGGCCTAAAATGGAAGAAGAACCTAACCGGGAAGTGATTTGGGTAAGTTTTAGGGGCCTAAAATGGAAGAAGAACCTAACCGGGAAGTGATTTGGGTAAGTTTTAGGGGCCTAAAATGGAAGAAAAACCTAACCGGGAAGTGAGTTGGGTAAGTTTTAGGGGCCTAAAATGGAAGAAGAACCTAACTGGGAAGTGGTTTGGGTAAGTTTTAGGGGCCTAAAATGGAAGAAGAACCTAACCGGGAAGTGGTTTGGGTAAGTTTTAAGGGTCCAAAAGGGAAGATGGAGGATAGTGCTAAGTGGTTGGGGTGAGCTTTAAGGGTCCAAAAAGGAAGATGGAGGATAGTGCTAAGTGGTTTGGGTGAGCTTTAAGGGTCCAAAAGGGAAGATGGAGGATAGTGCTAAGTGGTTGGGGTGAGCTTTAAGGGTCCAAAAGGGAAGATGGAGGATAGTGCTAAGTGATTCAGCTAAACATTGTAGTAGAAGTGATGGAGTGAAATATGTATGCGAGCACTTTAATGAGTTAAGTTTGTAGTGCGCAGGCGCAAGATAGTAAGGATTTACGTCTGGACGATTATTTAGTGAAAAAGGGAAACAGAATCTATCGGGAAACGTAAAGGATTCGTGGGAGGAGACGATGGAAAAAGGGCAAAAACGAAAGCCTACGTTGTAACATGAGAAAATAAAACAGAAAAGTCACGCTGGAAAATGACATCCTCGTACTCGTACTCTGAAACTTTACTGAAGGTTAGCAATGCATGCACAGAATCGCTCACACACTCATACGAGAGCGGGAACATTTAAAAAAAAAACAGATCGGCACTAAAATGACTGTCTTTTTTGTCTCTCTGTATCGAGCCTATAGATCTGGTTCCCCTTTAGTCAGAAAGGTAGCTAAAGCATTTTCCTGTCCCTTTAAGGTCAGTGGGCCTAAAACGGAACTACAGTAAAAAAATAACCATGGTTCCTCCACTGAACTACAGCTATGACTCAGGTTTCTAGGTTAACTCTTTGTGCTATAATAGAGTGTCTGGCCTCTGTGGCTAACTATCTCTAGTGAGAGACCACCTAGAGTTTGCGATTGGCTCTGCAGTGAATCAGGGAGAGCGCTTCTACAGCACCATCCAGACATCACATTCACCAATGCTGGACAGGATAACTAACTATCTCTGGTGAGGTAAAGAAGATCGCTGAATCTACTTTGTAATCAAGCCTGCCTAAACTCATTACTAACTGCTAACTATTACTGTTACCTACCTCTATACCCATAACACACCAGTGCAAATAAGCCATTGCAGTGTTGCTGATTTTTTAAGAATATAAACAGAGAGGCTTATTCACTACTAACGCCAGGTATTGCCAGATGAGCGTCTTTTTAGCAGTAGACGCTGTAAGTGGGTAACAGGCGTTGTAACAGAGCAACTCAGATGCTGTAGTAACCTGGCTGGCATTGATGAATGTGATGTGTGTTGGCCGCTGTAGCACCAGTACAGCGCTGCAGTGACGGAGAGGTAGCGCCAGCTCAGTGCGTCCGGCACTCGGCGCTCCACACTATATTTAACAAAACACTGGACACAAAGAGCGTCAGCGATCTAAAGCTAGGCGCTGTAGCTCAGAGCGCCAGACACTGTGATTAAAGTCTGTTTTTGAACACGTATCCACCAGTAACAAAGCGAAAACACATGGAATGACGTTTTAGCACTGGGACAATAACACTTTAGTGTCAGATCTGGCAATTCTGCATAAAAATATTAAAAGTCAAAAAGTTTTTAAAAGTGTTTGTTTGCAACCAGGAGACGTCACACAATGATTTGGAAAAAAAAGCTGTGGAACAGTGGAAACTAGAGTTTAATGTCTCTAAATGTAAAATCATGCACATGGGTAGAAGGAATCCCTGCTCTGAGCACCGTATGGGCAGTACTGTGTTAGCCAGGACCTCGGAGGAGAGAGATTTAGGGGTACTGATTACTGATAGCTGCAAGATGAGTGGACAGTGTAGCCAGGCAGTGGGAAAAGCAAGCAGGATGCTCGGCTGCATAGCTCGAGGCATCACCAGTAGGAAGAGGGAGGTTGTGATGCCGCTGTATAGAGCCCTGGTAAGGCCACAGCTAGAATACTGTGTGCAGTTCTGGAGACCTTACCTGCAAAAAGACATTATTCAAATAGAACGTGTCCAAAGGCCGGCAACAATAATGGTGGAAGGACTTAAACTTAAAACGTATCAGGAGAGACTTAAAGAACTTAATTTGTACAGTCTGGAGGAAAGAAGGGAGAGGGGGGGCATGATTGAGACCTTTATATATGTGTAAGGATTGAATAAGGTTCAGGAGGGAAGTGTTTTTAAGAAGAAACTTAATGATAGAACAAGGGGACACAACCTGAAGCTAGTCGGGGGGGAGATCAGGAGCAATGTTAGAAAATATTATTTTACAGAAAGAGTAGTAGATGCTTGGAACAAACTTCCAGCAGAGGTAGTTGAAAAATCAACAGTCACTGAATGTAAACATGCCTGGGATAAGCACACATCTATCCTAAGATAAAGAGTACATACAGTATATACATAAGGGCAGACTAGATGGACCGTATGGTCTCCTTCTGCCGTCACCTATGTTTCTATGTTTTTACACAGCTAATAAAGTCCTATTGAAATGTATGTGAGAGCGACAGTGAGCGAAAGGTAATATCTGGCGCTCTGAAAGCTAGAGCACAAGCACTATGCGCTGAGCCGCCTGTAATAATACATCAGACGCTACATGGCGCTGCTAGAGTCGCTCACCAGATTCGCTTTCATAAATGGTTTTGCGTACAGCGCCCAGCGTTCACCAGATGCTGCCTGTTGCTACGAGGCGCTACCTGGCGCTATCCCTTCTTAAATAACCCCCTAAGAGGAGGTTGAGAGGACAACAAAAAATAGAGGGGGTTGGGGCCAGCATACACGTATCTCAATAAAACTAGAAAATTAAACAGTGCTGTAAATTATGTTGACAAGGCAGAATGTACCACGATGACATTTGAAGAGCTTGCTTGCCATGTTGCGGTCACTTTCTGTTGCCTATTAGCTGTATGAAAATTAGGAAGTGTGGCTTCCATAATAAGTAAGGTCGTTTACCCTCTACTGCAATTCTCTTAGCACAACACACTGCACTTAAAGTGGACCAAAACGGTGATCACCCCGGAAATCAATAAGATTCCCAGGCAAATCGATTCTCTCCCCCCGGGGCATCCAAGATTGGGATGCCCTTCTGTGTGAAATCCCCCAGATCACCCATACACAGTCCTACTGCGCATGCACGAGCCGCGGCCGCATCACAGCTATCCCTCTAGCAGGGCACATCCCCACACCAGGCATCTGTGAATGGCCAGAGGGTAGCAGGGGTTGCGGCCGTCAGTGTGCTCACAGCCGCTAGCCTTAGACGAAGGCTTAGACGACGTGACATCAGCAGATCAGAGCGCACTGATTGAACGAGCAGCCGTGCATGTGCTGTAGGATCGGGAAGAGTTGAGCTGGTTTCAGCGGTCTGGGGGGTTTCACACAGCGGGGCAGCCCGGGCAAGGACCAAAACCCAGGATAGTCACAATCCTGGGTTTTGGTCCACTTTAACGATGGAGTCTGAGGCTGCTGCTCTTGGAACCTAGCCATGCACCTTGACAAGCTCAAGGGACTCCGGAGCTGTCCCCCAATAATCCCAGAGAAATGGCCGCACACTCTCAAAGACTATAAAAATGTATTTCATTTATTGTAACACTGGAGTACAAAAAGCCTAGTGCAAAAAACATAAAAGACATCACTAACATTTATGACAATAGTTAAAAAACATATAATGGCTGGAGATGGAGCAGAAGGAAAACCAGGGGCTACTCACATTGGCATTTAATAATTGTAGATATAAGTATAATGAATATAATCCAGCTATTAAAAATAGATTAGGTCTGCCCACATAATGTCATGGATGGCAAAACGCTGGAGAAAAGGTGCAAAAAAATTAATCTGTTCTAAAGTGCAATGTGCTCAATTATGTATACAGAGCATGTCCTATAATGAGGTGATGCAAAATGCAAGAAAGAGCAGCAAAGAAACAAGTAAAGGTAAATATCATAAAAATCGTGCTCATAAAAGTGCATGTGCCAACTAACAAAGAGCATAGCCCCCCCCCCAAAAAAAAAAAATTGGGCTACAACAGTGTAAAGTGCAGAAATAAAGCAGCGTCAGCCGTCATGATCACAGTGAGCAGCAAATAAAAACCAATAACTACTAGAAAAAGTCAATGCATCAGTACATCACCCGAAAATCCTAAAGGCCCCAAACCATCCTACGCCACGCACTCCAGACAAGGGCAACACCGACGCATTGCGTGGTTATTGAACCACCAGGTGGCTACTCACTGTTTGCCAAGGCCTTAAATCGGACCTTCACCATGATTTATTGAAAAGCCCAAACCCTTAAAAAAAGATTCCCCAGCATCTAAAACTAATACGTTATTAGTCACTTATTATTCTTTCCCCCACTGGGCTGCAACTCTGTTCAGGACTTTAGGATACAGGCGCCACCATCTTGACTCAGAAGCATCACACTTACTGAGGAGAGGAGAGCAGGATAAAGTACAGGGGGTGGGTTATAGCTGTGCTTTGCCCAGACAGAGCAGAGCTGGGGTCAGGAAAAGGTCAGCAATCCCAAAATACAGAGCGGCACAGTCAGAAGGCACTTCCTGTTTGCAGGCTGCCTGATGTCCCATGAGCTCAACACATCAAAAACGTGATACCCTGCTGTTCCCCGGTTATTAATAGAACACTCAGGTACAAGATAGTTTGGCGTTGTGGCAGATCTAGTTAATAGTTTTATGTTGATTCATTAAATGATTTGAATATTGAAGGTGGTTCTATATATGAAGCAGGGCCAGTCCAAGTATTATATGGTCCCTTGGGATAAGATAGTATCAGTGGACACCTATTGTGATGTATCATGTCACATGCCACATCTCGTAATGTCACCCTTCAGCTTCACTGGCAGCAATGGCTTCTGTGCCACTGATCACACTCCAGGCCTCACTTCTTCTCTGCCATCTACCAGCCTCTAGAACTTGCCAATGTCTCTGCAGATACTGAGCACCCTCTGGTCCTTGTTGACTTCTCTACTTCAACCAATCACCCGCCTTTGCCAGCAAACGGCTCTGACTGGGTGAGAACATGCGCATGCGCCATTGGAGTAGGGAAAAGTGAGCTTTAAGGGCACCCTTGGGGGTTTCACACAGATTTGGGATGCCTCGGGGAGAAGCCAGCGACTGGACCTGCTGATGGTGGGTTTTGTTCTGCTTTAAAAAGAAACCTCATTTATTTATTGGAGTCTACAATATTTAACAATATCCTGTGAATATGTTGCTTTTGTCTGTCAAGAGAATCTTGGCTACTGTTGCCTATAGGGTTTGTTTTGCATTTCTATTTGCAAACCAGGGGCGTAGCTAGGGAGGAACAGTGGGGGCACTTGGCCTGGGTGCAACAGGTCAGGAGGGTGCCAAAGGGGGCCTGAGCAAAGGTAGGGAGCCCAGGGTGCCTGTGCCAAACATAGGGGGTTAACTGAGGCTAAACTTCATAGACATGTCTTTTTTCAGAATAAAAAATCAACCGGGACTGAATAAAAGCGGCATTGCAATGTGTTGGGTTGACGCACATGAGAAAATTCTAAAAGGATTAGTAGTTTGTTTAAAGAGGCTTAATGTTTCTATGGTTGAGTAGCTTTATGACTTTATAGGAGCAGAGCCAGGTCTTGTTCCTTTTTAAATAAGAGCAAAATGTAAAGAACAAGTCAAAGCAATCATTTATTAGATCAATGACTCTCCGGGACCCTCTTTAGGATCCTTTCTATGGTGCCATTGTTGCTAAGGTAAAAGCATAGCTGGCGTCAACCCTTGGCAGGCTGACCTGGGTAGGTGCCAGGGCCCACTGCACCTTGGGAGGGGCAAACTACTTTTTTCAATGCTCAGTGCCAGCACAAATAGAGGTTTGGGGTCAAAGCAGCAGCAACTTTGGCAGTGTGACTGGTAAGTATTACACATACCTACAGAAGCCTGGTAAATATAACTAAGCACACTTATTAGCCGACACTCTGATTTTCAGTGTTGGCCTTGGGACCCCCTTGCACTCTGCCTATTTATTTTTGTGTTGGGGGAACAGTTTGTGATCCATATATTATTATTTGCGTTTGGCAGTAGGATTTGCTCTTGCACTACCTGGCGCTATCCCTTCTTAAATAACCCCCTTTGTCTATTTCCTATTAAGGCGGAATTCTAGTCTAGAATAACCCCAACCCAAAGCCCCCAACATGTGAGCAAAAAAAAACCTTACCTTTCTCCTATAATACAGCAGCAATCTCTCCTGGGCATGGTTGCATAGAGCAGCATCCTCCGCTCAACTATTAGGCCCTTATTTATGAAGGAATAGCGACAGGTAGCGACTGGTGAGCGGCCGTAATGACGGGCCCCGCCACGAGAACGCCGGCTCCCCACCACAATCACACATTTATCAAGCCGATCCTGCTTAGCGACTGAGATAGCGCCAGATAGCCACTCATTCATCATTATTCCAGCCTCACCCCACAGCGCCAGCGTCCGACCTTGAACAGCGACAGGTATGACCTCTCGCTACCTGGCGCTCTCCAATGCATTTCAATGGAACAATCTTTAAATATTCATAATTAATAGTTATTAATGTTTTTTTTGTTTTTTGTTTTTTAAATGTGAAAAATTCTGTGACCACTTCTGCCATGTTAGTTAATTTTTTTAAGGTAAAAAAAAAAAAAAAATTGTGCAGAACTGAATTACAGGTCTGATATTATTGTATTCATATTACTAAATTTTCTTTTTTTTTTTTTTTTTTTTGGTTTCCAAAAATATGGTGGTTTGGGGGTTAAAAAACTACTTTTAACACATCGCCTCCAGCGCTCTGGGGTTTAAACATGCATTTCACAGCGCAAGAATTTTTTGAGCGTGATTTTTTGATGAATGTGGTGGGAGCTGGTCGCTCTGACCAGTCGCTATCATGCGCACCCATACATCGCGGAACCTGTCAAACAGCGACTCGTCACCCCGTATTCAACATTACTGCACACCGACTCAGTCGCTATCAACAACCGAACAATGGCCAAGCACAGCGACTACTAGCGGGCGCTGTGAAAATACTGCTACAGTCACTCAACTGTCGCTATTAATGAATCGACCTCTAAATCTAACTGGGGCCGATGCAGAGCGGGGGATGCCACTATGTCCAGTCTCCTTGTGCCCACCACCCAAAGTGCCAATTGTATATGTGTATTTTTCATAACCCTCCCCCGTTCTCCATGGGAAGATGGTCAGGATGGGGGGTAATTATTGTAACCAAATAAAGTCAATGGAATGCACCCCCCCCCCCCCCCCGGTGTCTGGCTTAGCTGCCGTTGCCAGGGCCCGATTAGTAAATAGCAGGTAGGATATGAGTAGGTGGCGATTTCCAAATTTTTTCATAATGGGGCTTTATGAAAATTTTGTAGCAAATTGACATTGAATAAAATTGTTTGGTTGTGGATAACGACACACAGTGGCAAGTGGCAACGAAACACATGCTTACATACCTTTGTGCTCAAGTAAAACCAGGGGCATACTTGGGTCAAAAATAAGTCCAGGATTTTACTGGCTCCGCCAGACCATCAGCAGATTATGAACAGCAGAGTCCCATCACTAATGTGACACCCAGCCAGTCAATGAGGTTATCAGTGCAGATCATGGGCAGGGGTGGATACGGCCACTCTTAATGTAATTGTAGTGAAGCTTTAGTACTGTAGGAGCAGAAAAAGTGGCAGGCGTGGGTATGGCTATGGTCTATGCCCAGCCAGCCCCAAAACCGCGTGGTCCACCAGGAATGGGTCAGTCCTCCTAGTGATAAAAGAAAACTGGCCAAAACAAAAGTATTACAAAACAAACCTCATCATGACAGAACATGTAATAGTCATTACCCCAAAAAATGGAAATGTTTTAACACATTCATATAATATTAATAATCATTTTTATTATTATAGCGCCAACGTGTTCTGCAGCGCTTTACAATCCGAGGATTCAAGTATAAACAGGGCAAAAAATTACATAGTGCGTAAACCAATGAAACTAAAGGAATGAGGACTGTGCTTGCCAGCTTACAAGATAAGAGATATATTGAAGAGAAGAGTAATTCCCGAATTTAGGAAATTAATGTACTATGCTACATGGATATTGTAAATCGAGCACTTATATTGTAATAGCACCCTTTTGCCTAAGAAGAAAATGAAAATGCATGGGATTGCCATTACATTAGAGTATTTTAGACAAGTTTAGTGAAATGCATTAGGGGTGATTTTTGGTGGCTTCTTGGGGGAGGGTCACGGGACCAAGAAGAAGTGAATCCAGGGCTGGATGATTCTCTGTCTCTATTTGGGATTCCTCACTTTGTGACACCCCCCAGGATAACTGTAAAACGTACCCCCCCAGTTGATCCCATGGCACATGCGCACACTCCAGGGCCTAGCTATTCAGATATGCTGGGGAAGGGCACGCACGCCAGACCACAGGGAAACTGGGGGGTGGGAACTCCCCGCTCCCTATGCCGGGCTTTGTTTCCATACAGAAATTAATATGCATGACATAGAGTGCTGTTTGGACGAGAGTCTGCACATGTGCCATGGGATCGCAATGAGTATATCGGTGAGCCCAGGGGTTTCACACACGGAGCATCCCAAATTGGGGTAATATATTTTTAAGGGTTTTTCTCCACTTTTGTATTTTAGGAATTTTATATGCATGATGTTTTTTCAGAGGATCAGATTTTACTGAATTACTTTAAATAACCTACTCTAAATCTAAAACTAATTTTTGCCTGGAGTGGTAATAAGCGGCACAGACTGGTTTAGATGTGCAGTTATTGGTGGTGTTACTCTTTTAGCAGCAATTTGTGTTTCTAATTTAGGCCAAGATTTAAACTACTTGCATTGAGTGTTAGCGTGGAGAGGGGTGTAGGCATATAGCTGTACCACCACACTTGCCAGTGGAGCAGGAGAGGTGAGTATACCTGGCTAAAGGTTTGCTTAGAGGCCGATTCATTAATAGCGGCAGGTAGCGACAGTTGAGCGACTGTAGCAGTATTTTCACAGCGCCCGCTAGTAGTCGCTGTGCTTGGCCGTTGTTCGGTTGTTGACAGCGACGGGGGTCGGTGTGCAGTAATGTTGAATATTGGGTGAGGAGTCGCTATTTGACAGGTTCCACGATGTATGGGTGCGCATGATAGCGACTGGTCAGAGCGACCGGCTCCCACCATATTCATCAAAAAATCACGCTCAAAAAATTCTCGCGCTGTGAAATGCATGTTTAAACCCCAGAGCACTGGCGGCGATGTGTTAAAAGTAGTTTTTTAACCCCCAAACCACCATATTTTTGGAAACCAAAAAAAAAAAAATTGTTAAAGAATTTAGTAATATGAATACAATAATATCAGACCTGTAATATCTGCACAATTTTTTTTTTTTTTTTTTTTTACCTAAAATGGCAGAAGTGGTCACAGAATTTTTCACATAAAAAAAAAAAAAAATACATTACTAATAATTAATTATGAATATTTAAAGATTGTTCCATTGAAATGCATTGGAGAGCGCCAGGTAGCGAGAGGTCATACCTGTCGCTGTTCAAGGTCGGACGCTGGCGCTGTGGGGTGAGGCTGGAATAATGATGAATGAGTCGCTATATGGCGCTATCTCAGTCGCTAAGCAGGATTGGCTTGATAAATGTGTGATTGTGGTGGGAGCCGGCGTTCTCGTGGCGGGGCCCGTCATTACCGGTCGCTCACCCATCGCTACCTGTCGCTATTCCTTCATAAATAAGGGCCTCCCGTCTTTCCATTGAGCAAAGTAGGTGTTTGCTGAGATTGAAATGAATAAACTTGTTTTTTTTTCAACCTAAGTAACTATGTACCTGAGTCTAAGTTAAGGAAGACATTACAATACCTTTGTTCCACGTGCATGAGAAAATGCTAGATAGATTAGCTATGTGTTTATAGAGGATTAATGGTTTCACAACCAGTAGCTGTATGCTTGGATAAGGGAACAGCTAGTGTATATGATTTTTGGATTGTACAACTATATTCCAACCTGACTTTATACTGTGTGCTCTGAATGTATAAAATATTGCATCAATCTCAAGTCTGAAGACATTATTTTGATCAATGATGCCCAACAAGCATGAGACCCTTTTTTTGGCTCTCATTGACCTTTTAATACATTGATTATTTGCAGAGAATGGTAAACCCAGTGTCACCACACATATATGTTATCGGTTGGTGTGTGCTATCCTAACAAGGCTGAAATCTATAAACTAACTAAGTGGGGTTGAATTAGAGCCTTTTTAGGAGAGAAAACTGCCATTGACTTTGATTGTCTACTGGGTGTAAATCGTTACCTGGCTCTGAATCAGCCTCAGGATAGACAATGAAAATGAATGACAGTTTTCTCTCCTAAAAAAGAAGTGAGATTTCTCACCAAGCTCTGAATCGACCTCAGTAGTAGTTGTAGGAAAATCTAAGAGGCCGATTCATTAATAGCGGCAGGTAGCGACAGATGAGCGACAGTAGCGGTATTTTCACAGCGCCCGCTAGTATTCGCTGTGCTTGGCCGTTGTTCGGGTTGTTTGACAGGTTCCGCGCTGTATGGGAGCGCATGACAGCGAATGGCCATAGCGAACAGCTCCCACCATATTCATTAACAAATCACGCTCAAAAAATTCTCGCGCTGTGAAATGCTTGTTTAAACCCCAGAGCGCTGGCGGCGATGGGTTAAAAGTTGTTTTTTAACCCCCAAACAACCATATTTTTGGAAAAAAAAAAACAAGTTTTCAAAACATTTTGTAATATGAATACATTAATATCAGACCTGTAACATCAATTCTGCAAAATTTTTTTTTTTTTTCTTTACCTCAAAAAAAATATCTAACATTGCAGAAGTGGTCACAGAATTTTTGACATTTAAAAAAAAAAAAAAAAAAAAAACATTAATAGCAATTAATTAAGAATATTTAAAGATTGCTCCATTGAAATGCATTGGAGAGCGTCAGGTAGCGAGAGGTCATACCTGTCGCTGTTCAAGGTCGCTCGCTGGCGCTGTGGGGTGAGGCTGGAATAATGATGAATGATTCGCTATCTGGCGCTCTGTCAGTCGCTAAGCAGGATCGGCTTGATAAATGTGTGATTGCGGAGGGGAGCCGGCGTTCTCGTGGCGGTGACCGTCATTACCGTTCGCTCACCATTCGCTACCTGGTGCTATACCTTGTTAAATAAGGGCCTAAGTTTCTGATTTTACCGCCTTGGCATGTCACTAACAGCATGGAAACAGGTGGGTTAATAAAGCTGAACAAAACCAGCGATTTTGACTTTCTGGCTCATGTCCAATCAGAGTTGCTTGCTGTGGCACACGGCTTGGTTTACATGCAGGGCTTCGGCAATCTAGAGCTCAGCAGCTGCCATCCCAGAAAAGCTCCCACTCCCAGCCTATATGAATGGCTGGGGTAGGGGGCTCGTTCACATACACATATACATAAAGCAAAAGGAAAAAAAGCTATTAAAGTGGACCAAAACCCATGGGCCGATCCCCGGGCCGACCGACTCCCTCCCCCTTGGGCATCCAAAATGTTGCTGTTTGAAACCCCCCAGGGTCGCCCTTGTTTCTCGGTCCAACGACGCATGCGTGAGCCGCAGCCGCATCCAGGCTATCCCTCTAGCAGGGCACGTGCCAGCACCAGGCATTTGTGGTGTGGGCATGTTCCCTGTTAGAGGGTAGCGGGGGATGTATCCATCAGTGCGCTTGGAGCCGCTCGTCTTAGATGAAGGCTTAGACGCGCTGACGTGAGCGGATCCAAGCAAGCTGATTGGACGAGCAGCCACACATGCACCGTAGGACTGGGAAGAGGTGAGTTTGTTTCAGCAACCTGGGGGGTTTCACACAATGGGGCATCCCGCTACTCAAAATCCTGAGTACCTTCATTGTGGTTGACCACTGGTTACCAAATCACCTATAGTGGAAGTCTAGTCGCTATGTAACCCTCTGCCCTGCCTCTCTCCTCTTGCTCAGACAGGACGGGGGGTTACAAAAAAATAAACATCTTACCTCGCCCGAGGTCAGAACTGGCATGAACGTGAGGCTCGATTCAGAGGCACATTCGTCTGGACTTTTGTAGCTGTCTGTGAAAGTTTTTGTGTGTGTTTGTAATTTTTTTTGTATTTTTCGTTCATTTTCCCTTCGTACGAACGTTCGATGGACGAATCTAAATCGGATCATTAGCTTTAGTTCGGCTCATTTTCGGATCTAAATCTGATAATTTGTGTTACTTCAGATAACTTACGTTGTTGGAATGGGTCTCCGTGTGATTCAGAGACCTGATTGGCGATGGACCTGAACATGTTTTGCGGCTATGTGGAGGAGTCTGAGCGCCTTCAGCTCCAAGGCATTGCATGTATCAGCATGGCCGAGGCCATAAATTGAATAGCAATACATACCTGAATCAATACATTTCATGTATGCCTTATAAAAGCATTTTAATGCTGACCTTAATTAGTCCTTAGTATGTAAACCTTTATTTTCCCACACATCCATATATTTGCTATATTTTTTTAGACTTATGTCCTTTGTTATTTATATTTGGATTGTTGAACTTGAATCATAATTTGTTGTTGGAGTTATTGTTTTAGTTGGTTACCTTTGCTTTGTGTTATTATTTTATATTTGGTTGCAGGAACCGCAAGATGTGCCACTCGCACAACATACAAGCAGTGTTTGGTCCGGATATGCGATTCCTCAGTGTTCTTGCAGGGCATCCAGGGTCGTCCCATGATGATTATATATTGTGGAGCTCCAGCTTATTTCGTCAGTTTGAGTCAGGAAAATTATCTGGTGGATGGCTCCTGGGTAAGTTTGCTCACATTCCATCAATCCATTTTCACTGTATGGCAATGAATATAGTTGATGACTTGTGTCTTAACCTATGGCTGTTTTTATCCCTTGATGACATGTCAAACAATATTGTTGCTTAGAATGTGTATTTTATGTTAGTATTTTTAAATTCTTTCAGGGGATTCTGGATATCCGCTCCTGCCCTTGCTCCTGATGCTTTTGAAGTCCAGATTTAGGTGTTTGGACCATACGGGGGGGGGCACTGCAGTATGACCCCAATAAGGTTATACCAATTTTATGTTTTTTAACAGCGACCACAGTTGTGCGACCAGAGTGGCACAACTGAGTGCCAGGGTCCTTCAATTGGTGGGCGAGATGCAGGAGCTGTGCGACTCGTTGGGGACCACAGATGAAGAATAATTTTCTGTGGCCTGCCATTGCTGTGTATATATTTTATTACGTTTTATATGTTATTTTAACAATTTAAAATATGTTAAAAGTTTTATATTAAAAAAAAATAAATCAAAAATATTAAAGTTGTAAATTTGTTGAAACTATTTTACTTAAAATAAAACCCCTGAAAAATGTGAAAAATAAAAAAAAATTGTCTCGGTGTCATTTCCTTTTCTAAATACATTCATTAAGGGTTGGTTACCACAAAACGAATGCAAAACACTAAATTTAGATATGAAGATTCGCCAGACCGCGAAGTGATTTAGGTAAGCTTTAGGTGTGAGAAATGGAAGAAGAATGAGACCGCGAAATGATTTGGGTCAGTTTTAGGTGTGGGAAATGGAATAATATGTAGCGCGATGTGATTTAGCTAATGTGGAGATTAGCTCTGGTAGGCGACCGGGTGTCAGCAGTATAGAGGCGGAGGCAAACAGCTCAAAGTAAAGTCTGTGTTTATTTCACACAAAAATCCACAAAAGCATATGTCCATACAGGTTACATCACCTTTTCAGGAAACCGCAGCATAAGTGATACAGTCAGGCAAACAGCTTTTAGTCCTTGAGCAAAGGATTTACAGTCAAATAGGCCTCAGGTCCGCATGAACAGCCTCCACAGGAGATTTCAGCCAGGCTCACAGAGTCTCACTCCCATGTGAGCTCTAGACAAAGGCCAGGCCACAGCTGATTCCTCAGGCTATTTAAACAGCCCGCAAAACCCGGACCTGGGTAGTGGGATGGAGTCCCACCCTGCTCTACTCCATCCCAGTAAAGCCATCCCAGGTTAGCCTTTCGGCTATTCTAAAGCAACAGCAGCAAACTGCCACCAGCAGCTGATGCTGGAAATCAGACTACACGGTTTTACTGCACCAATGCCAGGTACATTGGTGCTACATACCTGCCGTCAATAACAGCCCCTTGCACCTTACCACACTAAGCATTGTAGCAGAAGTGAGTGAACCAAATATGTAGGCGAGCACATTAATGAGTTAAGTTTGTAGTGCGCAGGCGTATAGTGTTAAAGATTTTCAGCGGGACGATTATTTATAGAAAAAGGAATTCAGAATCTAACGGGAAACGTAAATGATTTGTTCGAGGAGATGATGGAAAAAGGGCAAAAACGAAAGCCTATGTTGTAACATAAGTAACATAAACGGAAAACGAAAGCTTGCAAATGACATTCTCGTTGGCATACGAACAAACGGATACTTTACTGAAGGCTTGCGATGCATGCTTTGAATCACTCGTACACTCATACGCGAGCGGGAACAAAACGAAAAAAATTCAGATCGGCACAAAAACGAAAGTCTTTTTTTGTCTCTCTGAATCAACCCTGTGGTCTTAAACCAGCGATCTGCCTTCTATCATCACTCCAAGTTCACTGCTCTTACCACTGTGCTTTGGTGGTGTTGTATGTCTGCTGGATTGGTGTGGTTCTTACTGCTCCCTTCTTTTTCCTCACCTGGCTTTCAGCATGCTGTTGTGTTTTCCATAAATGCATGTGCTTGGCCTCACCCCCATGTTGGTTTCTTGGATTGGTTCTCTGCATTGTCTCTGATACTATCTGTGCTCTCCAACCTGTTGAGTTTTACCTTCTTAAATTCTGTATTGGGGATCTCGCCCTCCTCGTCCTTGCTGGGCCCATGGCCCTTCTTGAATCCTGTATTAGAGCTAATTTTCTTCCCATCCTTGCTGAGCCAATAGCCCTTCTTGAATCCTGTATTGAGGCCCACGCCCTCCTTGTCCTTGCTGGGCCCACAGTCCTTGAGTCCTGTATTGAGGTCCATGCCCTCCTCTTCCTTGCTGGGCCAATAGCCCTTCGGTGTTCGTGCCATTATCTGTGCTGAGCCCATGGCCCTTCAGTGTTCATGCCATTGTCTGTGCTGTGTCTGTGCCAAGTCTTTGTACATTCTCTCTAGCTGTGACTAGCAAAACGGCAGGTCTATCACCCAATCCTGTGCAGCAGTGTGACTGTATTGGCTATTCACTGGAGTCCAACTGTCACTACGGTCCACAGCTGGAAACCACAGGAATCAAGATAGGATTGCAGCAATCTGGTGAGTTGTTTTATTATTTTAACACCCAAATCGGACTTAGCATCGGTGGGATGGCTGCAGGATTACCGAATGCTTGGAGTTCCTCTTTAATTGGCCCATGCTCTTCAAAACGTTTATGAGAAATGTCGACTATGACTTTGTAACTATTGACCTAATATAATTGTTTGATCTAGAAGATCATCTGGTGTGCTGGTCTTTGTGCTACTTTGGATCTGCGGTGTCTCTGCTGACCGTGCACCCATACTACTACAGACTTTTGAATATATGGTAGGAGTGCTGCAGCCATAGATTTGCAAATGATAGATTGGCACCTGTTCACGTCAATAGCACATCCTCCTTATCTTTTCTCTGATGACGGGGACATAACTGCTTGTCAGGCTAGGGATCCCCCTTCACCCCAACACATGCATCCAACTTTCCTATGTGAATGAAAATTATGAAGCAAGGAACTGTCACCTCAATTGACTAAAGGACAGAAGGTTGGGCAGAGCTTTTTTTACTGTTGACATTTCTGGGTTTGGGGAATAGGTGGGAAAGCAAATGCTGAGAATAAACACAGGTTGATGCTTGGCACACATTTGTTACCCCTATTGTATATCATAATTACCACAGCAGCACAGTCCTGGATTAAATAAGACTATAATAAGACCTGAAAAAGAAATGCTACACTCCCCAGTAAGGTGTGTCTGATATTTCTCATTCAAATACAACTGAACCATGGACAACTGTGTCAACATTTGCCAAAGAATGATAAGGATTAATATTAAAATAAAGTCTGTTTATTGCAGTTATTAGTAAGAGAGTTACACCCAACAATTGCTTTGTTCTCTGTGTATTTACTTAGTGAGTAACGTTTGTGTGGCTCCAAAGAGATCTGACATCCAAGACCAATATAAGGTCTGCAAAGTTCAGGGCTTATCATTCTGCCTTAACCTCAAAGCAAGCTCAGCAACTGCACCACTGACCACTTGTGAAAATGTCTGAATTGGAGACAGCCGTCTGTATGATCATTAGGGTCTTTCAAAAATTTGCCTGCAAAGAAGGCAATAAAAACACTTTATCCAAAGCCGAGGCGAAGAGCCTGCTGGAGGCAGAACTTCCCGACATCCTTAAGGTAGGTTTATGCATGTGCACCAAAATGTGACTTTTTACAAATGAGCTCTATCTCTGTATATGGTTAAAAATCTATAGATAATGATAGGAGAAGTTACTTATACACATCAACTGCAACCTGCAAGCTTGTGGTTTTCTTCTACTGGTAGGAATGAAATGAAGCGGTATCAGGTTTTTGAAGGTACCATTCCACTTTTAGAGGGGGGAGCTCCTCACATTTGCTTGTCTCCTGACAAAGCAGGATAATCACTTTAAAGAAGTCCAAGGATAATGTAAACCTCCTGCCACCCCTTCTTCATGCTGTACTAAGTCCGGTTTGGGTGTTAAAATAGAAAACCTCACTTGGTCGTTGAAATCCCCCAAGATGCCAGCAGGCTTATACATAAACTGGACCTTCAGCATCATTAATGAAAAGCCCAAACCCTTAAAAACCTATTCCCCAGCATCTAAAATTAATATATTTTAAGTCTTTTAGTCACTTACTTATTATTCTCTCCCCCACTGGGCTGCAACTCTGTTCAGGACTCTAGGATAGGGGTGCTGCCATCTTGCCTGAGATGCATCACATACTGAGGAGAGGGGGCAAAAGTACAGGGGGGGGGCAGGGTTATAGCTGTGCATTGCACAGACAGAGCTGAGCTGGGGTCAAGAAAAGGACAGCAGTCCCAGAATGCAGAATGGCATAGTCAGAAGACACTTCCTGTCTGAAGGCAGCCCGAGACTCCACGGCTGCCATCTTGGATAGTAAAAGGCTCAGAAAAAACAGTAGGTACAGGTAGGATGATTTTTAATGTGGACTATCTGTATGTACAGGGTGGCTGAAACATACAAGATATGCTCTTAATTAGGGTGAAGGTCCGCTTTAAGCGACCACTGGACTTGGGTGACAGACTAGTACAGTAACACTGCTGCACAGGATTGGGTGACAGATCTGTCATTCAAGGTCCCACCTTCCCAGGGGAGGATGGATGGATCGAGTGTTACAAATGCTTCCTCTTTGACATCTTCCCAAAGCAATGCAGTTTATAGGCAAAAAAGCTCTCGGTGCTGGAAAGAAATAATTTTATTGCTGCTATCCCATACTGTTATGTGGAATGCTGAGCCTTTTCTTGAGCAGCAGGAAGTTTCCCATGACTGGGCCCAAAATGGAGGTTGAGGGGCCTGGTTTATGTCCAGACCTGACTCATCTATTAAAACAGAATGGATGGGATGAAGACACCCCTCCCACATACACAAAGTTTTAGAACCCAGGTCAATCTATGACCAATGCATGATAGGTAAAGGCATCTACACACATTGCAAACAATTGTTATAGCAATTGCAGTACAGGGTGGCCCAGGGAATGGTCAGTTACTTCCTGTAAAAGCAGAATAACACATTTAAAAGCTGGGCTGGACACATTTTTGTGCAGGGTGTATAAATGACCTCATTTTGCTATCCACTGTGTTTATGTAGATTTTTTTTTTATTGGAAATACATTTTCGCAACAGTGGGGCAAACAGGATATTGTCAGAAGGGGAAATTAGCTCATTAATAAGTAGAATTATTTGTGTAGGCTACTACTGCTATGAGTGTGATCTTTCTGTGAACTCAGAAGGGCTTGTCTGTAGAAGTAACTTTTTTTCTCTATAGATTACTGAAGAAGAAGCTTATGTTGCTGTTTATTTCTTAAGAAATTTCACCAGTTGCCTAAATGTTATGGTTTATATAACTGATAGTGTATCTGCCACAACATGAGAGTAACTAAATCAGCATAATCTGTTTAACATAATCCAAAATTTAGGTAGATGTAAAATGGATTTACTTTACTAAATGTGTAAATCATTATGAAGCTACCACTTACCAGCATTGGTTCTTTACACCAGGGCAGGGGTGGACTGGCCATAGGGAGACCCGGGCAAATGTCCGGTGGGTGCCATACTCTGAGGCAGTCTGGACTGTTACCTTTACTAACAGTCCCATCCAATCCCAGCCCCCCTGTTCTCTTCACCACTCTATCCCCTTACCCAAGCAACCCCAGCCCATGTCCTCACCCTAATGATACAGCCTCAGTCTTGGAGCACACTAGTTGACTATCCAGAAGGCAGCAGGTATACCACTGGTTGGCCATGGGCAGGCCAAGTGCTGGTAAAATTCCAGGCTGAATTTTGGCCCTGGTCTGCCACTGAACGAGAGTGTTTGGTTGCAAATGAATGATTATGTTATAACTGAGTATAAATACCAGGTTGATTTCACCACCAGCCATAAAACTTGAACATTTGTTGGAGTGTCTTCTATAAGACACACACACACACACACACACACACACACACACACACACGATCTAGACATATCGGGGTGGTTGTAGGCATCGCACAGATAGGGAGTAGCTTCTGTGTTCCAAAGTTGGCCGAAGTAGGGAACATGAGGATGTGACTTCTAAAGGAACCATGATGGGTATAATGAATGACTTTCTGGCTACTCTGTACTGAATTCTTTGTGACCAGGCACCCACTCCCTGCAGCTCCTGAACCATGACAACTTTCTATTCTGGAGATGTGCCCTGAGCTCCATGAACTTTTAGCTCCCTCTCCCCTTCTCTTGCCGCCTCTTCCCCATTGCCGATGTACGGTAATTCGCATGCTACTAAGCATCCACCAATGCAAACATTGACCATGCTGCACTGAGGTGTGCTCTTACCTTGCTCTTGCTCTTGCTCTTACCGGTGTGGTCTATAGAAATACATGGAGCTTTTTCCCTCATACCCCCAAGTTCAGCAAAGAGATCCTTCAAAAATAATTAGGTCCTCCCACCTGTAAATGGGGCATAAATGCACTTTTAGACAAATATTATTGGAAATAACGGTAATTTTAGGGATGGCTACAAATCTATGTTTCTCTGCTCCATACAGGAATTTAAAGCAGACCTAAATCACCATGTCAACTCTGTGCCAAGTAAGATCCAGGTCCACAATGACCCTAGGTCACCACTGCAAAATTAAGTCATTATAAACCTTCTACTCATTAGCTATACATGATAAGGAGCAGGAAACAGTGGTGTACTTCAGTAAAGCATGCCTCCTATTGGAAGAGGGGGGGCTGGTGCATATGTGTCCAGCAGTTTCCTGCCCCCATCAGGTGGAGCTCAGCTAGGAAAATGTGTATATCTCTCTAATGTCAAGCTCACTGATAGCGTAAGTTGGTAGATTAGGTTATTTTAATGTTCCTATGGAACAGTGTTACCCAACCCTCTCCTCGAGAGCTACCAACATGTCATTTTTTGTGGCTCTCCATAGCCGTCTCCATAACTATTTCTGAGCATAAATGGCTTCACCTGTGTATCTGGGTGGAGATCTGCAAAACATTTCCTGTTGGTGGCTCTCAAGGAAAAGGTTGGGGAAAACTGCTATGGAACACGACTCTCCATGTTTATGGACAAAACCTATAAAAACCTTTTCAGTTGATTTCAGTTCCAATTTCAGTTGATAACCACATAGTGAATATGAATAAACATCCAGACTTTTTCTGGAAAAAAAATCAGACCAGACTTTTGATTCCAGTAGGGCCTACCTGCTGCTGCGGCGGCGGCATGCACTGATACCATCTACTCTTTCTTCACCGGCTCATTTATGGGCAGGGAGAGAAATGCAAGACATCAGGCACTATACCATTCCAAACTTTGCTCCACTGGGCACCAAAAAGTTCTGGATAATAGTTATCAGTGTTACCAAATGGGCAATGGGCCTTGTAGCACTTTTAAAGGAAGTCTAACAGTCTAAATATAACTTGTCATTTTTCTTAAATGTATGGTTTAACTCTAGAAATGTAAAATAGATACAGCTTAGCGAATGTTTTTTAAAGGGTATCTGTAGTAATACAATATAAGAGATACAGTAACATAAAAAAAGACAAATACTAGATCAGTTTAGCACCTTGCAGACATCATTTTGGCACACAAAAACATACACTTAAAAATGCATCGGAACTGGACTTTAAAAGACCTAAGGGCCAGGTGACTGTGCTAGGGTCATCCCAATTTGGGATATGCCACATGGCAAAAAACCCTGGTTTCAACATATTGGCCTCGATTCAATAAAGGTAGAAAAAAATTCTCATGGTAGTAAAAGATTCAATTCATGAGAAAAAAGCCTGAGAATGTCACTGTTGATGAATCACCAGCTAAGAAAACAATGAAAGTCACTGGCGCTTTTTTACTCCTAAGAAAAGTAGAGAACTGTTTACTCCTTTCGACACTGTAGTAAAAGCTGCCATTGACTTTCATTGTCTTTTTATCTGGTGATTAAGTAACAGTGACATTCTCCGGCTTTTTTCTCATGAATTAAATTTTTTACGACCATGAAAATTTTTTTCTACCTTTATTGAATCGAGGCCATACTCACCTTGATCCTTGATCACATGTGCTACCTGGCACCATGAGCGCACAGACCAGGGATGCCGCCAGTGAGATAGAAAAACAGAGGGCTACAGATGTCCCTTATTTGCACTGTACAGAACTGTTTAGAACAGCAATGCCATCTCTAGAATTGTAAAAAATAGAGGACCCATATTAGGGAACTTAATTATTTAACTCACTTCTCTAACCATTTGTACGCCCCGGTGAGCAGTGCTCCCAAGGCACCAAAAATGCAGGGGGTGCCAAAATGTCTAACCTTTGGGCTCTGAGAGCAGCACCCCCTACACTGTACTGGAGTTCTCCCTGGCTTCTTTCAATTCCCTCTGCCATGTCCTGGGGGTGTGCGTGGAGAAGGAAGGTGCTGACAGGAGCAGGATGTGGCTGGAAAGCATGGCGTTGTACTCACCTCGGCTCCTGCATTCTGCTTCTCGTCCTCTGTGGTCTACACTAGTGATATAAAATGTCATGTGATGCTTACAATGCCCGAGATGCGGATGATAGGAAGCAGAACACAAGAGCCTGAGTGAGTATAAGAGCACGCTCTCAGCCTGCACCATCTACAGGTCAAGGCTGCACTGACAGGAGAAAGATGTGGCTGGAAAGCATGGCGTTGTACTCACCTCGGCTCCTGCATTCTGCTTCTCGTCCTCTGTGGTCTACACTAGTGATATAAAATGTCATGTGATGCTTACAATGCCCGAGATGCGGATGATAGGAAGCAGAACACAAGAGCCTGGGTGAGTATAAGAGCACGCTTCTCAGCCTGCACCATCTACAGGTCAGTGCTGTGCCTCCCTAAAAGTGTCTTGATTTATGTTTTAGAGGGATTGTGCTCTGCATACAAATGATTGGGTCTGTAGTGTGGCACTGGCATCTATGGGGGGGGGGGGGGGGGGTTTCACCACCTTGAGTGCTATTTAGCCTAGATATGGCCACACTCCAAGCAATGACTTACAGTATGTCTAGTGTGCACAAATTGTGTTGTTAGAGTCATACATTTTTTTAACTACATAGCTTTTCTAACTTATATTAAATAAATTAATTTCTATTCAGGGGGCAAAAGGAAAGGGTGAATGTGACAAGCTCTTGAAGGACCTGGATGAAAATGGTGATTCTCAAATCGACTTTCAAGAATTTATCGTCTTTGTTGCGGCACTGGCCTGCGCGGGGCACAAGGCGTTTTCTGAATGCAAGAAATAGTTTTACAAACCAATTCATGATTTTTTTTTAAATAAAGCATTTTAGTCTACAAAATGGAAATGCCCCAGCTTTGTTTACTTACATTATTTAATAATGTGGAAAATTCTAATTCAACTTCCACCTCTCAATTTCTCAATATCAATGTCACGGATTTCTCAATGGAGAAATCCTCTATTTAATAGTGACCAGAAATTTGAGAACTGAGAGACAGAGAGACTATGAATATGCAGCACACTGTGTTTAATTGTGATAAGCAAACAAACATTCACACTGAGATTGCTATACATAAACAAAGGTGGAGTGAGGAAAACATACATGCATAATGTCTAGCTGAAGCCCAAAGTCCAAGATGGATATAAGGCAAAGCAGAAAGAAAAACAAATGGCAAAGGTAGGAGTCCTGGGTTCAGAGTTCAGGCATCAGAGTTCCAGGCTCCATGTTCAGAAGACAGATTCAATTGTGATCCACTGAGGCTATGTGTGGATCAGCATATATAGGCCAGGTAATGTCACAGGTGCAAGCTGACTTCCAGGAACTCTGCAGAACAGCGCCATATGCTGGTCAAGCTGCATACAGCAGAGAAAAGTCCCAGAAAGGAGCAGCTGAACGCTAAGGAGGAACTCCAGGCATGACAATCAAAACTCAAGGTGTTTTTCAATATCAATACAAAGTGCACAGGGTAAAAAAACAACTGAATGTATGTACTTTATTTGGTTTGGAGAAGCTCTTTATTATATACTAGTCAAATGACACAGAGAGGCTTTTTAATAAGATATTGAATATATTTCTTGGGAGGCTGTGAGAGTCAGCGAGGGCTTTTCTCCCTCAGCATACCATAAAGTGAAATAAAAAAGTTTTATTAAAGCAGCACAAAACCGTGCACCTCCCACCCACCTTCTCCACTCGAGTATCTCAAGCAAAGTAAAGTGGTGGCCTGGTTTAAAAAAAAAAAGTTCTTCCACCACCAAGGCCACGCCCATGGAGCATTTTTGAGATTGCTGATTGGCTGATCTGAAGAATGAGGGCTGACGTGACCCAGCCCCCTGGTCACATCCCTGGCTTCCCTGTAGACTGGAAAGCGCTCCCGTCCCCAACCTGTCTGAAAGGACACCTCAGCAACAGGAAAGCCAGGGATGTGGCCGTCTGCAAAGACAGGGTCGTAGGAGGCGCGGGAAAAGGTGAGTTTACTGGTGACACGGGGGGTTTCACACAGTGGGGCAACTCAACTTCTGATGCTCTGGGGGCAGGCCAACGACTGACTCTGCAGTCTTACAATCCAGGATCGCACTGCACAGCTTTACAGACATTTTAAAAATAAGCCTACACAAGTCTTAAAGGAGCCACAGCACTCAACCCTGTTAGCTTGCAGGCCAGCCTATAATCTGTCTCTAAACTTGGTTAAAAACAGAGGACTCGGTCACACACATCTGCAGAAGTATGCTTAAAGCGGACCTTCACTCTAAATAAGAGTCTATCTTATATGTTTCCCACACCCTGTACATACAGATTGCTCACATTAAAAATCATCCTACCTGCATCTACTGCATTTTATAAGCCTTTAAACATCCAAGATGGCGGCTTATGGAAGCTGCCATTTTTGCAGGCAGCCTGCAAACAGGAAGTGCCTGCAAACAGGAAGTGACTGTGCTGCTCTGCATTCTGGGACTGCTGACCTTTCCCTGACCCCAGCTCTGCTCTGTCTGAGCAAAGCACAGCTATAACCCGCCCCCCTGTACCTTATCCCACTCTCCTCTCCTCAGTAAGTGTGATGCTTCTGAGTCAAGATGGCGGCGCCCATATCCTAAATTCCCGAACAGAGTTGCAGCCCAGTGGGGGAAAGTATAATAAATTAGTGACTAAACATGTAAAATATATTAATTTTAGATGCTGAGGAATTGTTTTTTAAGAGTTTGGGCTTTTCATTAAATCATGGTGAAGGTCCGGTTTAAGCTGCACCACTACGCCAAAGTGCCTCTGTGGGGTGCAGTCCTAACTCTAATCTCTGAGAGCCCATTTGGGACATACAGTGCAGTTTGGAGACAGATTATAGGCTGGCCTGCAAGCTAACAGGGTTGAGTGCTGTGGCTCCTTTAAGACTTGTGTATACTAATTGCCCTGCTAACGTGCACCTCCCAGGTTAGTTATAAAATGGTCTGAGCGGCTGCCACCCCCCCTTTGTTTCTTTTGAAAATAAGCCTCTTCGAATTAGTTTGGATTTCCTGCAGACTGCTGATATTTCCCATATGCTGCTATGTAACTTGTAAAATAAAGTATCTACCCCGTTAAATATAATTTGCACCTCACCTATAGAACTGGCCCATCGCATTGGGCGGGGAATTTTTATTTTAAAATAGGCCAAACGTTTTTTCACTTTATTGTGTGCTGATTGAAAAAATTATTTGGCTTCCTCCCCAAACTCAACCTCTCAAGAAAAATCCAAAATCATTGGGAAAACCCTCAGTCTTCTCCAAAATGTCTGGAACACATGGAGTAGGTCAGAACAAACTAGAGTAAAATATTCCCCCTACACTTGAATTAAAGTAAAAAAAGTTTTTAGGTCGGCTTAAAACAATCCTCTGTGCATTCTGATTCTGATTTTCACTATCCTGGGTTTTGGTCGACTTCCGCGGGGCACCCCGATGCGTGAAACCCCCCAGATCGCCCTAAAAAACTCACCTCACCCCGCTCCTACGCGAGCGCTCGTCCAATCAGAGCGCTCAGAGCCGCTGTGGTATGTACAGACAAGCGACGGACAACCACAGCGGCTCTGAGCACGCTGGAGGCGTGTCACAAACGGCCGTCACAGGTGCACGTCCGGCTAGAGACGTGCGTTGGAACGGGGATAAGGTAAGGTTTCTGGGCGTCCTGTGGGGTTTCACCCCGCGGGACATCCCGATTTCGGATGCCCCGCAGGGAGGGATCTGATCTCCCCCCTGGGTGTTGCTCCACTTTAAAGAGGCGCTCCACACCATACTTATCAAAAAAACTACACACACAGCTTTGGCGCTCTAAATCTGGTCGCTATAGCATAGAGCGCCAGACGCTGTGTGATTAAAGTCTGTTTTTTTAACACATATCCACCAGTAACAAAGTGAAAACACATGGAATTACATTGTTGTAACACTGTGACATTAACATTTTAGTGCTGGATCTGTAATGACAATTCTGCATAGAAAAACAAAGAAATCTAAAAAGTTTTCAAAAATGATTCTTTCTAGGCCAGGAGAGGTTACACAAATATTTGAGAGAAAAAAAATATATAAAAAAACCCCTGTTTAAACAGAAGAAAGGAACATCCATTGAAATGTATGGAAGAGCGACAAGTAGCGACAGGTAATACCTGGCGCTCTGGAACTAGAGCGGCGGCACTATAGGCTGAGCCACCTGGTAATAATACATGTAACACTACTTGACGTTGTTAGAGGCGCTCACCAGATTCGCTTTAATAAATGTGGTTTTGCGTACAGCGCCCGGCGTTCACCAGATGCTTCCTGCCGCTACGAGATGCTACCTGCCGCTATCCCTTGATGAATACCCCCAAAGTGAACCAAATCCTGTTAATAAAGCTCTAGGATTTAAAATACTCCAGGTTTGGGTTACAGCTTGTCCCTGAGGGCATTCCTATTTGGGGCATGTCCCACTTTTGGAAACCCCTTAGGAATCAATCACAGGATTCACACGCGGGTCTCCGATGGATGCACACAATACTCCACTATCTGATGCATGCACACCTGTCATATCTGATTGGCTGGCATTGGGTGCATGCAACATAGTGGAGCAGCCGCTGGAGGTTGCCTAGCAACTCAGAACTTGCTGCCGAGCATAATTATGTACAGCAGAAAGTTTGGACTGGAGCAGAGCTTGCGTGAGAGCGTAGATCAAGAGCTTATAGATGGTTTGGGCACCTTCAGCGCGGTGCAGCGCGACCCCTCTCCAGAGAATGACGCAGTTTGGGTCTCCCAGGCCTACCTTTAAGCGCGGTCTCTGCCACGTTTTAGCCCCTTCACCCTCCTTCCTCACAGACACAGGTCCTGGGCAATTTTATGAAGCCTCATATGCTATCACACCTCACCAACGAAGAAGGATCCTGGCCTCTCGCTGTCTGACCAAGGTGTTAGGGGAGCCGCAGGGGGGCTTTCATCCTCGAACTGCCTTTTCTGAGTGTCAGAACCTCATGTCCAATTATAGACTTCATTTTCCTGCTAGGATTATAGGGGTGACGTGTGCTAAAAACAGAGAATCTTAAATGGAGAAGCCGGGCATCAGCGATAAAATGAAATGTAACATTTGCCCTATTCCTCACAGGAATGCTTCTGTCATTCGGCAAACAGTTCTGCAGAGGCGTTTGGCGAATGACATATGCACAGCAAACGGCTCTGATTGGATAAGAGGCCGTGCATGCGCTATAGGACCAGGAAGAGGTGAGTTAACAGGGCAATCTGGGTATGTTCGGGGGAAGGCCAGTAGCTGGGCCACGCTGAGTTTTGTTCCACTTTAAAGAGGAACTTCATCCACAGTCTGGAAGTGACACAGATATTACTTCACGCCATACTTTAGGGCTGCCTGGCTCAGGCTGACTATCTTAAAGTGGACCAACACCCAGGGGGGGATCGGGCCGGGAATCTTATAGATCAGATCCCTCCCCACGGGGCATCCGAAATCGGGTTGCCCCGCGGGACGCTCAGAAACCTTACCTTATTCCCGTTCCAACGGCGCATGCGCAGGCCACATCTCGCGCTTCCTTCTAGCAGGGCGCGCACCCGCTCCGGCCGTTTGTGAATGGCCGGTGCGAGCGCGCTCTCTGTTAGAAGGAAGCGCGAGACGCGGCCTCCAGCGCGCTCAGAGACGCTGTGGTTGTCCGTCGCTTGTACGTGCATACCACAGCGGCTCTGAGCGCTCTGATTGGTCAAGCACTCGCGTAGGAGCGAGAAACCCCCCAGATCACCCTAACAAACTCACCTCACCCCGCTCCTACGCGAGCGCTCGTCCAATCAGAGCGCTCAGATCCGCTGTGGTATGTACGGACAAACGACGGACAACCACAGCGGCTCTGAGCGCGCTGGAGGCCGCATCTCGTGCTTCCCTCTAACAAGGAGCGCGCCCGCGCTGGCCATTCACAAACGTCCGGCGCGGGTGCGCTCCCTGCTAGAGAGAAGCGCAAGATGCGACCGCGGCTCGCGCATGCGTTATTGGAACAGGGATAAGGTAAGGTTTACCGGCGTCCTGCGGGGTTTCACACAGCGGGGCATCCCGATTTCGGAATCTTATAGATTCCCGGGCTGATCACCCCTGGGTGTTGGTCCACTTTAATGTATATTATGTTAGTTTGCTGCCACCTAGTGGCCATTGCTAAAGCAGTTTTATTATTGCAATCTGTAATGTGGTAACTGCAGCTAGTGTTCCACACATACCCAGCAAACCCAGCAGGCCCAATAATAGGGGCTGTGGAGTGCTTAGCCTGGAAAGGCAATCAACCTGTGCCCCATCATCAATAAAACTGAATAAATGACTTAAACCGGACCTTCACTATGATTTATTGAAAAGCCCAAACCCTTAAAAAACGATTCCCCAGCATCTAAAATTAATATATTTTAAGTTTTTAGTCCCTTTATTCTTTCCCCCACTGGGCTGCAACTCTGTTCAGGACTTTAGGATACAGGCACCGCCATCTTGACTCAGAAGCATCAGATACTGAGGAGAAGAGAGCAGGATAAAGTACAGGGGGCGGGTTATAGCTGTGCTTTGCTCAGACAGAGCAGAGCTGGAGTCAGGAGAAGGTCAGCAGTCCCAGAATGCAGAGCAGCACAGTCAGAAGACACTTCCTGTTTGCAGGCTGCCTGATGTTCCATGAGCCGCCATCTTGGATGTTTAAAGGCTCATAACATGCACTAGGTGCAGGTAGGATGATTTTTAATGTGAGCAATCTGTATGTACAGGGTGTGGGAAACATATAAGATAGACTCTTATTCAGGGTGAAAAAAGGAAAAAACACAACAAACAGTGCTCATATGCATTCATCCCAAGGGCAATTCAGATTGCTGCACATAAAAATTAATTTACCTTTTGCTGTGGTAAATTTTAAAAACAAAATGGCGGCTCATGAATCTGCAGGCTGCCTGCAAACAGGAAGTGCTGCTGGGTTTCCTGTTACTGTACATTGTCAATTATGTCAGTTGAACCCAGGCAGCAGCATGGCTGAGATGCTGGGAGAGAAAGCTCTGAAATGGTCGTTACCACTAGAAAACTACTGAGGCGGCATTTCAGCTTCGAGTGGATGCAGGAGCAAATGTAAGTGCTGACAATGCTTCAGGATCATGCATGCAGATGGGGCAAGAGAGTTTTAGGGAGTTTTCTTTTCCATCCCAAGAATACACAAAACACTAATGGTTATATGTGGGACTGGCGCTAGGGACTCTCACTGACAACAGTCTGCCATAGTGAAAACAACTTTACTTTACACATTGCACACAACCCATAAAACACAGAACATTGTATAATTAAAAAAGAGGGGGGGGGGCACCCGTTTGCACACATGCCTCACCAAATACCCATCCACACAAACACACACACTATTGCACTGTAGACTCGGATGGCCAAAGTTGGTAAAGATATACTCGGCAGCGTTGGGCGACTTAATAAGTGTCATTCAAATTCCTCCATGCAGATATTTTAGGTCAGCATTAGGCTCAGCTACCCACTTCTCATGTGCCACTCCCAGGGCTACACATTAAACACAAATGTCCAGCAAATGACACAGGGCCATTGCCGCCCCTTCCGCCGCGTACGCAGCGTAAAAAGCTGAGTCTATCCGGGGAACATGACTTATATTAGCTCCGTATTCTTACGTGACCCAGTGCACAGGCTGACGTTCCAACAAGACACTCAGAACCAGTCACAGTGTGTGGTGAGAGGGGAGGATGTGAGGCAGGGCAGGGCCACCATCATCCGACGCGCGTTTCACTCCGCCCATTGGAGCTTCATCAGGGTTTTATTTTCCAATTGTGCCAGGCTGTTGGTCCGGTTTAACCCTTCTAGTGCCAGCTACGCGAGTCTCACGTAGCTGCCTCTCCAACCGTTAAAGTGGACCAACACCCAGGATTTTGACTATCCTGGGTTTTGGTCCACTTCGGTGGGGCACCACGATCGGGGGTGCCCCGTTGTCTGAAACCCCCCTGAAAGCCCAGACACACTCACCTCACCACGCTCCCAAGTGACCGCTCCAGCCAATCACAGCACGCATCCAAGGCAGCTCATTCACAAACGGCCAGCGCGGGTGCGCGCCCTGCTAGAGGGAAGCGCGAGACGCGGGCGCGATGGAACGGGGCTGAGGTAAGGTTTGTGGGCCTTCTGGGGGGTTCCTCCCCGCGGGACATCCCGATTTCGGATGCCCCGCGGGGAGGGATCTGATCGGTCTGTGAATCTTATAGATTCCCGGGCCGAACCCCCCTGGGTGTTGGTCCACTTTAACTGCCAGCTACTTGAGACTCACGTAGCTGATTTTAGAGCCCCATAAAATAAAAAGTAAAAAACATACAGACTTACCTGACCCCTCGTGTGAAAGTGCCAGCGATTCTCTACGAGCATCATTACTTCGATTTCCTCCCCCGGGCCTCTGATCTTCAGCAGGGGGCCCAGAATAGCCCCCCCCCCCGCTTCCGCCGCCGACATCTGCAAGAAAAAAAAAAATGGTAAATGTCAGTACTCACCTCGGAGCCCGGTCGCTCTCCCCAGGTCTTCTCTTCACCAGGGGGGGCTCCGATCCCCCCCCCCTGCGCTTTCCATGCTGCTAGTGAGGACCCAGCAACAGGCCCTCACCATCCTTTTCGGGCGGTGCTAGCCCCGCCCACTTGTAGGAGGAGCAGGATGACGTCATCCCGCTCCTCATAGTGCCACGCCCGGGCTCCGACTGTCACTGGTCGGTAGCGATCGGAGCAGGGAGGGTGGGAGGCAGGGTGGCTCTGATCTCCTGCCTCCCACCAGTCCTGTTCCGATCACTACCGACAAGTGTCATCTGCAGCGGCGCGGGACACGGGATCAGAGGTAAGTATAAGTGAAAAAAGAATAAATAAAGAATTTTGTGTCTGTGTCTTTTTTTTTTACTTAACCCTTTGTGAACTGGTAAGGGGTCCATGAGACCCCTTATACCAATTCACAAGGCTCTGGGGCTGGAAATCAACTGCGGCTAGCGGGTGACTTGCCATAACCCCCAGCTCCCCCATTACCTGCCCTACGTCATTTTTGGGGAGGGATTTTAAGGGTTTTTAGCCCTTAAAATAAAAAATAAAAAAAATGAGGTCCCCCCCCCCTGGAAGGGGGACCCTATGTCATTATTTTTTTAAATTAACCCCTTACAACTATGCAATCGTATTGCATAGTTGTATCCTATCTGAAATCTCCTAAACTGCTGTTTCAGTTTGGGGGAGTTTCCTGGGCAGGAAAGGGTGTCTACCAATACATATGTGGTACCGTTATAACCGGGAGAAATAGGGCTTTCACACGCAATAATATTTTATTAACAAACTTACATTTTTTTATTACAAAAAAACACTACAAATTGTAAAAAATAGATTTTTTTTTTATTTTTTTGCACATATTTCACCCAAAAGTATTGAGAATACACTAAAATAAAGGCCAAACAAGACATTTCATGTTGAAGCTCAGACTTTGCTGAAAAAAAACAATATATAATTTTCCTGGAAAATCCCTGGAAATCCCTTCAAAAATCAAGGTTGAACATGTGTAGCGCAAAAACGTGAAAAGTAGTCTGGCAACAGTGTGTGTGACAAAAAATCTAGGTAGGCTGGCACTCAAAGGGTTAAAGCAAGGAATTTGAACCAGGATTTTTTTGTTCCAGTCCCCCTGTCTGAAACCCCCAGAACACTGCATTTCCCTCACCTCTTCCTGGTTCCAACGGCGCATGCACAGGCTCTCATCCAATAAGAGCCGTGCTGCATCCCCAGCAGAATGCCGACACTCCCGCCCTAGCCATTCAGATAGCTCCCTATTGATTGGAATGAGAGATGTCTGCCGAATGACATTGTCATAGAAAGGCAGCTCTCATCTGATGATGCGTATCCTCCCGGGGGGTATCACACAGAGGGGCATCCCACTTCTCCCTCACGGAACAAAACCCAGAAAAGTTCAATTCCCGAGGTTTGTTCAGCTTTAAGAGTTGTTTTGATTAAAGTATGTTGATGGATATATTGTTCCCGATAAAAATGGTGACCCATACCAACACTATGGTCCAATTTAGCAAAGTCTGTAACAAGTAATTAATCTGTTTTTTGAAAAATACTCAATTTTTAGCTTTTTCAAATCCTTGTGATTCAGCAAATAAAATCCATGCTTCATTTTCTACACTAATTTTTCACTTGTCTTCTCCCATAAAGTAAACTAAATGTCTAAAGTGAAAAAAAGACCAAAAGGCGGCACCAACTTGATTATCAATTTGGGTGTGCAATGCTCTGGCCACCAAAAGCTAAATTATGTACAATGGTTTTGCCCTTGGTTGTATGTGTGCCAGAGACTAATATTGCACCACCCCAACAAATCAGGAAATATATAATTAAACTGAGAATATCTTTATTAGCCAAAACAACAAACAAGACATGCGACCAGCTGATCTTTAGCCAGCAGCTGTGCAGGGACGTGGGAGTGAGGGTGGGTGCGTTTAAAAGGGCCTGGTGAGCACAGGAATACTTAGGGGTTTATTCATCAAGGGATAGCGACAGTGCCTTGTAAGCGATGGGTAGAAAAAGGTGACGGTCGGGCGCGGCACGCAATACCACATTTATGAAGGCGATTCTGGTGAGCGCCTCTTACAGCGTCAGGTAGCATCCGATTCATCATCACAGACGACTCAGCGGATCCCGGTGGCGCTCTGGCTTCCAGAGCGCCTGGTAATACCTGTCGCTACCTGTCACTCTCCCATACATTTCAATAGATTATAGTTACTTTTCCTCTCTTTAAACAGGGTTTTGTTTTAATAATTTTTTTTAACAAATCATTGTGTGACCTCTCCTGGCCTATTTAAAGTCATTTTTGCAAAATGTTTTGATTTTTTATATTTTTATGCAGAATTGTCATTACAGGTCTGGTAATAAAGTGATAATGTCACAATGTAATAACAATGTCATTCCATGTTTTTTCGCTTTGTTACTAGTGGATATGTGTTCAAAAACAGACTTTAATCACACAGCTTCTGGCGCTCTGGGCTACAGCGACACTGTGTGAGGCTGTTTTTTTTTTATGAATATGGTTTGAGTCTCTCACACTGACCAGTCGCTACCGTTCGCTCCCATATAGTGCTGTACTGGTGTTATAGCGACTCACACTTCAAATTCATCAATGCCGGCAATGTTACTACAGTGACTGAGGCGCTCTGTAATAGCGACTCACGGCCGATCAGAGCGACCACTAGCTGTACAGACTACCTGGCGCTTGTAATGAATCAGCCTGTCCGCATACAGCCTTGAGGAAGTGACTAATCTAGTCACGGAACGCGTGGGCCTCGGTTAATAATTTTAGCACTTTAGATAGAATATTATAAATTGATGCACTTCATGTCAGCACAATCACTTCATATGATTTATATATATTATACAGGATTCATTTAGACACATTAGATAGCAGGATTTATTAGTGTGGTGATGAGGGGGCATGAAATAGCACATACATCAAATCAGGCTTATAGCTAGAGGGTGATTTGGCGCCCCCTCCTGGCAGATTGTGCTCTTTCTTGTTATGTGTGTTTTAAAAGGTTTTTTTTTTAACATGTCTTGTTTGTTGTTTTGGCTAAAAATAGATAGTCTTAATGTAATTATATATTTTCTGATTTGTTGGGGTGGTGCAATATTAGTCTCTGGCACACATGCAACCAATGGCAAAACCATTGTACATAATAAAGTGAAAAAATAACAGAAATTTACAACTGTAAAAACACTCAGTACATTCACTTATGTTTTTTGTTACCTAAAATCCAAATCAGCAATTGCCAGCATGTTTTTTTATCAGTGTAAAAGACATGTGGAATTAATTTTTTATGACCAGGGGCGGAATGGAAGACCCGGGACAATGCCAAGTGGGCCGCACTGTTTAGGGGCCAGTTAACACCCACATTTAATTCCTGACCCCAGGGCTGGCGTCAGCACCTGGCAAGCCCGCTCAGCTGCCACGGGGCCCCCACCCTCCAGGGGGGCCCGCTGACAGCTGGCAAAATGGGGTTAAATAACTTTTTTGCCACTAACATTGCAATGGGCCCCTAGCGAGCTGGGTCATCACTAACCTCTTAAAGAGGACCAACACCCAGGGGTGATCGGCCCGGAAATCTATAAGATTCCCGGGCCGATCACCTCCCACACCGCGGGACATCCGAGATCGGGATGTCCCGTGGGGTGAAACCCCCCCAAATACCCCAAATCCACTTACCTTGTCGTCCCTCTAGACGTGCCCGCGCCGGCCGTCTGTGAATGGCCGGCGCGGGTGCGCGCGCGTCAAGAGTGACGCGCGGGAGGCGGCGGCGGAAGAGCCGCTTGTCCGCGGCTGTCAGACCGCTTGTCCGTCGGCACTGGGAGCGGGGAGAGGTGAGTATTTCGGGTGATCGGGGGGGGGGTTCACACAGCGGGGCACCCCGATCGGGGGTGCCCCACCGATGTGGACCAAGACCCAGGATAGTCAAAATCCTGGGTGTTGGTCCACTTTAACAAGGCTGAGCTGTACAGGGGGGTTGGAGGGCAAGCAGCCCATATTAGTTTTGGCCATGGAATTTATAGACCCCTGACCCGTGACAATCCACCACAAAGGGGCCCACTGTGACCATGCCGCCCAAGGGCCCACATAAACCTGGAGCCGGCCCTCCCTGACCCCTTAGTCTCCCTCTCTGAGCCCCCTGTACCCAGCCCCACTGTACCCACAAGCCAGGGAAGCCCAGCCCCAACACTATAGCCCTGGCATCATGGTTGGGGGGGGAGGGATGTCTCGGGCCAGTCAGGGGCTGGTAAAATCCAGGGCTGATTTATTACCCCAGTCTGCCACTGTTTAGTCCTGGACACCAGCAAAACCTATATGTCTAAGCTGCTTCTGCTTCACATCTTCTGTTCTGTTTTCCAAGACACATATTAAAGATGATTTGGCTGAAACTTGCAGTCCTTCCCGGATTCCGGTGGAGGGCAGGACTCTGACTGGCAGCCTTAGGCCTGAGTGACAGGTGGAGGGAATTAAGGCATAAAGACTGTACTTTCGCTTTAGGAAACACACAAAACAACCATATTAAAGTGTATGAAATGCACCTATATATTTTTCATCACCTTTGGAACTGTTTTGTCAGCAAATCAGACTTGAGTAAAGTTTTGATGGTAGCAGATCAGGCTGGGTTCTAGTACAGTCTGTGGTCTGGCAAAGTACCACCAGATAGGATCTCAAGTACTTTCAATGGTTCTTGTTCCACTGGTTTCAAACACAACACCACCCCTCCCCCCAGCAACAAGCCCAATTTGGGGGTTACATTCACCCAGTCACTGCACAGCAAGCGTACAGTACCACTTTTGCATTAGTTGGGTGGCTAAGAAGTCACTCAAGCTCTGTGCTGCTCCAGCTATGGAATGGGGAGCCTGTCACAAAGAAGAGTTTTTATATTTTTACATATATTCTCAAATGATTCTACTTCTTCTTCAGGTACACACCTGCAGGAGAAAAAAGGGGTGCCCACTATTTGTGTACCCCTTAAAGTGAACCTAAAGAAGAACTATCCTTGGTTTGTAAGCAGCATATAAATACTTTCTGTTTTAATAAATCACTCTCTACCCAAAACAGAACAAAATGCACATGGATATGTAGGGTCTGTATAGGTAGTAACAATAGAAACGCATAAAGTGTGATGAGCACAAGAACAGAGCATATGTGTTAGGATTTGAGTGTAGTAGAGCAGTAAGTGACCACTAGAGTGTAGTATAAGACCAGGACTGGGACTATCAGCTGAGACAGGATGTTAGAAGTTAGTTTAGTGTCAATGATGGGTTCCTGTGATTGGGTTAATGAATTTAGAGGAAACCTAGAGAGCAAAGGGGGACCCCCTACAGATATTGTATGCTGATACAGAAGGATTTCGGGGTGAGACTAAAGCTCCTAAGGGTGACTAAAGGCAGCAGGAATTGAGAGCCTGTGTGAGGAGCTGCCCGGGAGGAATAGAACTGTGATAAATGTATTGTCTGACTTGCAACTAGTATGTGAAGAGATCAATAATATGTGCCATCTTAACCCTAGGAGTACTGCTCGCTTCAATCTAGGAGAGCCTCGGCAACCACAGTGTGTACCACTGTATACCACACTAAGTTACCCCTGAATACAAGAATCCCAAACTCGACTGCACATCCCACTACGAGAATGTGTATACAACTATGGTGGCCCTAGTGGGGATTTAGGTAGAGTAAAAAGAAAGAGACGGTGTACATGTAATTACTTGTTCAAAATGCTGTGACCAAGGTGGAAGACTGGGACTGAAAGAGATAACTGGGGCAAGAAACCTGAACAACAGTGTAACCATTGTCTGCCCTGTCCTGAGACCTCCTGACCCTTGCAGTGAAGTTCAAGTATGGGTAGACCTACAGTAATCCAGGGATACCTAATGGGTCATTGGGAGGGTAGGAGGTTCACTAAAGGGTAGTTGGTCTATGTCACAAGCTGTAGAATGGATGAAGTAATGTGACAGTGTGTATTTAATCAGCTGTGAGTTTGAGATTAGTCAGAGGGACCACACTCATGGTCACAAGCTTAAAGAGGACTACTGGTTGAACATGGGCGACAGTAGAGCCTAACCCCCCCGGGGAGGACCACTAAAGATTAACTTGTAGAGCCTTACTTAGAGATAGAATCTCCCAGGTAAAACATGGTAAAGTGGATCAGTCCCATGGGGTTATAGTGTATGAGGACCAGGGTTAGTCTCAGGATTAGTCTCAGGAAACTAATAGATGTTGGTACCGCAGGGAAGGCGCACACAACAATTGGGACGGAAGGATTAGGGGAACCCCAATGGCTTGTCTGACTGGCAGGAGGAATCAACATTCAGGTCCAATTATCTAGTAGCGTTACCTAATTCTGGGATCACAAATGATCCCAGAGGTTTTGATTGGAAGGGATAGAGAGTGGGGGTAGTTGCTGTGGCTGAGGCACTAATGGCTGAGGATGGATTCCCTTCAGGTGAGTATCCAGGTCTAATTGAATCAAGGACTTAGGTCCTTAGCCATGGTGTGTGTTCAGAGTGGATCTAACGTGTCTATTCCCAAACTATGGTTTAAGGATAGCAAGTACAGGAGGAAGATAATAGTAAGTTTAGAGCATGGCCAGTGACAGAGAGCCCTGCTCACAAGATATAGGAAAAGAGAAAGATTTTGTGTTTAAACTGAAATTTACACCTGCTTAAGCTTTTTTACATAACACTCGAAATATTTTTTGTTCTAGTTTTCCCCCAAAGATCACTTGCACCTGTGATGGGGCATTATTACTGGTGAGGTTAAGGATAATTTTTCTATTTTCTTGAAAGTTTGCAAAAAAAATCTCCCTATGGGGCATGCTAAATAATTCACCACATAGTTCTGTAATTTGCATTGGGTGGTGCTGTTTCCAAACTTGAAAAAAAATACCTTTATCTCACTGGGCAAATTATGTACCGCAAATGCCTCAACAAATCATTTTATTATTTATATTTAGAATAAAAAAATACAATTCTGTGATTACTCACCTGTAGAATCGGTATTATATGTATACAGCATGTCCTGTTCCAGAAGATATTCCTTACACTTGGGATATACTCCAGTAGATGGCGCTGGACTGCAGAGACAGAAAAGTGGCTCCTCCCAGCCCCATATATACCAGGGACCTCCCACAAAATCCCCAGTATTGGAAAGCAGTTAGCAAGAGACCGGGAGAACTATAACCATTATATGATTTTTTTTTTTTTTTTTTATATATTCTTTATTTAGAATTTTCAGTATACAATAAAAATAAACAGACAGATTACATGACACATGGGTAGCATAATTACAAGATGGAGAACAATCAAGTACATACAACCACCAACATATTTGTGTCTGACAAGGGTCATGCGGGAGGCCGATGACATGTCCCGGCTCTCGTGGCATAAGACTCAACAACCAATCGACAATCACTATCTGCGAAAGTCAGATCAATAATAACTGCCTGCGTCAAAGGCCAGCGTGCGGACGGCTCTTAGGAACAAAAGGGGGTTGCCCCCCAGGCCTGTGGCCCATAACCAAACAATCCAGTCGCAGCAGTTTTTAAGCAGATACTGTGTCTCCAAGCTATCATTAACACAAACTAATACAAAAACAGTTGGTGAAAGGTGGGGTGTTGGCTAGACAGTCGACGAGGGAGGGATAGAGGTATGGGAGAGGAAGGGGGTAGCAGCAGGGGGGAGGAAAGAGGGGAGATATAAGAAGGGGGAAGAAAAAATAGAGGAACTATGGCGGAGAGAGGCAGGTCCGTTACTACTCTGTGGACCATTCCACCTACTACGCCTCTGCCCCCAGTAGGTCCTTGTATGCCTGTGACATTGTGAATTCGACCCAATAGGCCCACTTAAGTCTGTGTGCTTCCTCCAACTCCCGCTGAGCCGCTATCATCCCCTCGAATCTTTCAATTTCACCTACCCTATCCAGCCACTGTGTGATGCTGGGAGGCGTCTGACTCTTCCAACGCGAAGGGACACACGCCCTTGCAGCATTAACCAATTGAGGCACCACCGATCTCCGGTAGCTCTTGGCGGGTATGGCCGAGTGGTGGAGGAGGAAGAAAGCAGGGTCCCAAGGAATCTCTCTGTCGGTCATGCGTTGCACCACCTCCCTGACCCCCTTCCAGAACGATTGTAGAGACGGGCACGACCAGAAAGTGTGTAGAAGATCGCCACGGTTGGAGTTACATCTCCAGCACAGCGGGGGGACAGATGGGAACCATTTGTTGAGCTGTGTCGGAACTCTATACCAACGCATGAGTATCTTATAATTGCACTCTTTATACTTAGTGCATGTCGAGGTCCGGTGGACCATGTCGAGAATTTTCTCACGTTGCTTTGGCGAAAATGTAACTCCCAGATCCTCTTCCCATCTGGCGAAGCATGGGAGATCCCCCTGGTTTTGTGTGTTTAACAAAATTTTGTAGGCCAGGGAGAGTGTGTGTCTAGCAGGACCCTCCTCTTCGCACAGCCTCTCAAAACTAGTTGTTTCCCTTAGCTGGAGCAGCTGGTGTCTAAGGGAATGCAGAAAGTGACTAAGCTGCCTCCACTGCCACGCGTCCCACCTCGGGAGTCTATGCGTCTCAGCAAGTCTCTCCATTAGCGTGTTATCGCTAATGTGACTGAAATATTTGGCTCGGCAGATACCCCTTTTAATCCACTGGTCAGCAAGCCTACCACCCATCCCGGGCATAAATTCTGGATTTCCGAGTATTATATGAAAATTTTAACATAAGAACAATCACCATAAAGAGGTAACCAAAGATAATGATAACAAGGGTGGGGTGGAACAGGAAGTGCTGTATACATATAATACCAATTCTACAGGTGAGTAATCACAGAATTGTATTATTCTAAGTATACAGCACGTCCTGTTCCAGAAGATATTCCTTACACTTGGGACATCCAATAGCAGTGTCGGTAAGGTAGGGTGGGAGTAATAGCAGACAGTGTAAACCACTGCCGCCTGCAGAACCTTGCGGCCAAAAGCAGCATCAGCTGAGGCCCTAACATCAACCTTGTAAAACTTAGAAAAAGTATGAACAGAAGACCAAGTAGCAGCCTTGCAAACTTGTTCAACAGAAGCTTGGTGCTGAAAAGCCCAAGAGGCACCAATAGCACAAGTGGAATGAGCAGTAAGGTGGAAGGGAGGCTCCTACCCCTTAGCAGAGTAGGCCTGTATCACAGTCTGACATATCCACTTGCGTATCCACTTGCAGCATACACATAATGAACTAGAAACTCTCTGGGTTACCATGCAAACTAAGGAGGGAGCTGTGGTCAGAATTGGTATGATATATAGGCCCCCTGGACAATCTGAGGATCTAGATAACCTGTTAATAGATGAAATCAGTGGAATGGCAGAGAAGGGGGACATTGTAATTACAGGTGACTTCAACATGCCTGATGTGGACTGGAATATCCCAAGTGCATCGACATGCAAGAGCAGGACTATATTAGAGGCACTTAATGGAGTATCTCTAAAACAACTTATGACATTGCCAACTAGAGGAGATAACATTCTGGACTTAGTTCTGACCAATGGGGATCTGGTGTCCGAGGTCAGGGTTGAAGAAAATCTGGGTTCCAGTGACCATCAATGCTTATGGTTCAGAAAAAAAACAGACATTGTGCAATCACACACCAGAACCAAAGTGCTAGACTTTAGGAAGACAAACTTCAAGGAAATGGCGGAGTATGTAGAAAATTAGGTGAGTGGAACAGAGTAGCAGAAGTGAGTGCCCAGTGGTCACTATTAAAAATGGCCATCTTAAAGGCAACTAAGCAATATGTGAACCAAACTAGCAAGAATAAAAGGAAGAAGAAACCATTATGGTTTACTAGGGAAGTCAGCACTATCATAAAAGATAAGAAGTCTGCCTATAAGAAGTATAAAGTAAGTGGAAGTGTAGCTGACAGAGAGGCGTATAAAATTAAACAGAGGGAAGCAAAACTGATTATAAGGACTGCTAAAGGGCAAAAGGAGGAAGAAATGGCCAAATCTATGAAGAGGGGAGATAAAACCTTTTTCCGATATATTGGTGACAGAAAGAAGAAAAACAATGCAGTCTCAAAAATTAGAAATAGGGAAAATAAATATATTGACAGAGATAAGGCTGTGGCTGACCATCTGAATAGCTAATTTTGTTCGGTATTTTCAGATAGTAGCAGGCATGGCCATAGCACAGCATCCCGCTGGGAGGGCACAGCTCCGGAGTTTCTGGAGGCTGATGTCCTATCCGAGCTGGCACATCTAAAGGTAAGTAAGGCGATGGGTCCAGATGGAATCCACCCCAGAGTTCTAAGGGAACTTAGGTTTGTGATTGCAGCCCCTCTGACTGATTTACTTAACCATTCCCTTTCAACTGGTGAGGTTCCAGATGATTGGAGAATGGCCAATGTCGTACCAATCCATAAAAAGGGGAGTAGAGAAGAAGCCAGTAATTACAGGCCAGTTAGTTTAACATCTATAGTGGTCAAATTAATGGAAACACTCTTAAAAAAACAGATAATTTCCCATCTAAAAATTAATGACCTGTTGGACCCAAAACAGCACGGCTTTACTGAGGGCAGATCATGTCAGACCAATCTTATTGATTTCTTTGACAATGTCACTAAAGTGTTAGATGAAGGTGGTGCTGTGGATATCGCCTATCTGGATTTTAGCAAAGCCTTTGACACTGTACCACATAAGGAGCTCATAGATAAGTTATTGAAGCTAGGACTCAATCCCTGGATAGTTCAGTGGATTTCCAGTTGGCTGAGGGATCGGTATCAGAGCGTTGTTGTAAATGGTGTGCAATCTGAACAAAGGCGAGTTACAAGTGGTGTGCCGCAAGGCTCTGTCCTGGGCCCCATTCTTTTTAATATATTTGTAAGTGACATAGGAGAAGGCTTGGTAGGAAAAGTTTGTCTGTTTGCTGATGATACAAAGGTTAGTAATAGGGTGGATATTCCTGGAGGTGTCTGCAACATGGAAAATGATTTAGCTTTACTGGATAGATGGTCAAAACTGTGGAAACTAGAGTTTAATGTCTCTAAATGTAAAATCATGCACTTGGGTAGAAGGAATCCCTGCTCTGAGTACCGTATGGGCAGTACTGTGTTAGCCAGGACCTCGGAGGAGAGAGATTTAGGGATACTGATTACTGATAGCTGCAAGATGAGTGGACAGTGTAGCCAGGCAGTGGGAAAAGCAAGCAGGATGCTCGGCTGCATAGCTCGAGGCATCACCAGTAGGAAGAGGGAGGTTGTGATGCCACTGTATAGAGCCCTGGTAAGGCCACAGCTAGAATACTGTGTGCAGTTCTGGAGACCTTACCTGCAAAAAGACATTATTCAAATAGAACGGGTCCAAAGGCGGGCAACGAAAATAGTGGAAGGACTTAAACTTAAAACGTCTCTCAGGAGAGACTTAAAGAACTTAATTTGTACAGTCTGGAGGAAAGAAGGGAGAGGGGGGACATGATTGAGACCTTTAAATATGTGAAAGGATTGAATAAGGTTCAGGAGGGAAGTGTTTTTAAGAAGAAGCTTAATGATAGAACAAGGGGGCACAACCTGAAGCTAGTCGGGGGGGAGATCAGGAGCAATGTTAGAAAATATTATTTTACAGAAAGAGTAGTAGATGCTTGGAACAAACTTCCAGCAGAGGTAGTTGAAAAATCAACAGTCACTGAATTTAAACATGCCTCGGATAAGCACACATCTATCCTAAGATAAAGAGTACATACAGTATACACATAAGGGCAGACTAGATGGACCGTATGGTCTCCTTCTGCCGTCAGCCTTCTATGTTTCTATGTTTCTATGATAGTGGACTTAGCCATAGCCAGGCCTTTCTTAGGTCCAGACGGAAGCACAAAAAGAGCATCAGTTTTCCTGAAGGATTCAGTAGCCACCAAATAGAACTTCAGAGTTCTGACTACGTCCAAAGAATGCAAAACCCTTTCCTTAGGGGTACTAGGATTAGGGCACAGAGAAGGCAAAACAATGTCCTGATTGAGATGAAAGGCAGAAACAACCTTAGGCAGAAAATCTGGCTTAAAACGAAACACCACCTTGTCCTGGTGTCTCTCAAAATAAGGAGGCTTGATGGATAGCGCCGCCAACTCAGAAACACGCCTAACAGAAGTGATAGCCACCAAAAAGACTACCTTAAGCGTAAGAATGGACAAAGGAGCCCCTTGCAAGGGCTCAATGGGAGACTCCTGCAGGGCAGATAAGACCAAGTTCAAGTCCCAGACTGGCAACATAGGCTTATGTGGGGTACGCACGTGAGTAACCCCCTGGAAAAATGTCTTGACCAGGGGATGCTGAGCAAAGGATCTTTGGAAGAAAATAGGCAAAGCAGACACATGGCCTTTCAGAGTACTGAGCTGAAGACCCAGATTCAAACCATGTTGGAGAAACTCCAGAATCCTAGGAATAGAAAGCACACGACAAGCACACACACACAAAGCGAGTGGGACTCGCACCAGTCAATGTAAGTATGCCAGACCCTGTAATAGATGGAAGAAGAGGACCTCTTCCTAGCCCTGATCATGGTATTCACCACCGAGGCAGGCAGCCCTTTTTCCATCAAGATGGAGGTTTCAACAGCCAGGCTGTCAAAGCCAGCGTTTGTAAATTGGGGTGGCGTAGGTGTCCCTGAGTGAGCAGATCTGGAACCAGTGGCAGAGCGTACTGATTTACTGCCAACTGCACGATGTCTGCGAACCACACTCTTCTTGGCCAACGGGGCCACCAGGATGGTTGGCACCCTTTCCTGAACTATCTTGCGCAGCACTCTGCCCAGCAGTGGAAACGGGGGAAACACATACAGGAGCTGGAACCTCGTCCAAGACATTGCCAGGGAATCCGTGGCCAACGCCAGAGTATCCTGGGACAGAGACACAAAGACTGGAAGCTTGTGATTGTGACGGGATGCAAATAGATCCACGTCCGGCTGACCCCAGCAGTGGCACAGGGAGCGAAACACCCTGCTGCTGAGGGACCACTCTCCCAGACGAGAGGTCCCCCTGCTCAGAGAGTCTGCCTCCAGATTCTCCACCCCCAGGATGTACACAGCTGAGATGCAGGGAACATTTTCCTCTGCCCAGGACAGTATCAGGGACACTTCCTTGAGGGCCCTCTTGCTCCGGGACCCTCCCTGATGATTGATGTAGGCAACTGCCGTCTGGTTGTCCGAGCGGACCTGAACAGCCCGACCCCTCAGGTGTGGGGGTTAAGTGGGCGAGAACCAACCTGATTGCCCTCAATTCCAGAATGTTGATAGGGGCATGGGCCTCCTGAGGGCCCCACTGACCCTGGAATTTCAGGGACTTCCAGAATCCCCCCCAACCTGTCAGACTGGCATCCGTGGTGACAGTCTCCCAGCAGGGGGCCAGAAAGGACCTGCCCCCCAGCAAGTTCCCTGAGACCAGCCACCACACTAGAGATCGCCTGACCTGAGGGGACAAGAAAAACACCTGATCCAGGAACACATGGTTCCAATCCCATACTGACAAGAGGTGAAGCTGAAGAGGCCTCATGTGGAACTGAGCATATGGGACCGCCTCGAAAGCAGGACACCATCAGGCCCACCAGCTGCATTCCCTGCCTGATGGATGGATGTGGATAAGACAGCAGGAGCTGAACTTTCTCTTGAAGGACCTCCACCTTCTGCTGAGGAAGAAAGATCTTGACCTGAGCTGAATCCAAAATCATGCCCAAAAAGGACTTCACCATGGAAGGAGACGGGGAAGATTTGGGGTGACTGATCACCCAGCCGAATGACTCCAGTGTGGACACCACCCTCACCAGCACAATATCCTGGGGGCCGAGGTGAGGCCGAAGGGCAAGGCCACAAATTGGTAGTGTTGATCCTCCAGAGCGAACCTGAGGAACCTCTGATGACCTGGAAAGATAGCAACATGAAGGTAAGCATCCTTGATGCCTACAGAAGTCATAAAGTCCCCTGGGCGTAAGAAGGTCACAGCTGAGCGCAGAGTCTCCATGCGAAAGTGTCTGAATCTGACAAACTTTTTGAGAAGCTTTAAATCCAGGATAGGTCTGATGGACCCATCCTTTTTGGGCACAATGAAAATATTGGAATAATAGCCTTTGCCCCTTTCCCTCAAGGGCACCTGACAGAAGGCCTTGGACAGCCAGGGAGAGACACTGGGCTGACAAGGGGTTTTGAGCTAAACGAGATTTGATGAATCTTGGGGGCGGCCAGGCTGCAAACTCTATCTTGTCTGGCGCAGCCAGATCTTGCGGCGTATCGCCACCAACAAGGCAGATGCCCTGCCACACATTTTGATGGTTGGAGAACATATGCAACAAATTCCTCACAACGCAGAAGAGCTCTATACTCTTCACTATCAGCATCATCAGGGGCCCCATCTAAGAGACCCCTAATAGCAACAGCCGTGATAGCAGAGGTAAAGACCGGACAGAGCGCGGTTCCAACACAGGCAAAGGTATGGCAAGCCAGCTGATCCATGCGCCTGTTCTCCCCATCAATCAGTGTAGTAGAGTCAGGGGAATGCATGACGGATGTGTTAAACAACCCCAGAACTGGTGCATCCACCTCTGGAGGACATGACCAATGTTTAACCATCTCAGCAGGAAACGGATACCTCTTATCCCAACTCTTTGGTACCCCGGGAAGCCAGCTAGGCCGTTCCTACTCCTTGAGAATCAGATTATTAAAGTAAGTTTGTTCAGGTAACTCGTGGCTTAACAGTATGAAACAGCTCCCCCTGCTGCCGCGGGGCCACGGCAGGAGGAGAGATACATAGCACTTCAAAAATGTGAGCCAAAAGTCTGTCAGTATCATCTGAAGCCCTTGGGTCAGACCAAATCGCGTCATCCGCAAGGCCCGCCCCCCCGAAGAGCGCGAAAACGTGCCCACCTGACAGCGCCTGAGGCGATGTCGCCGCCGACCGCGGAGCGTAGTACAAACGTGCGGCGGCAAGGAGAAACCAGTGCAAACGGGATCAAAACACAACATATAGCAAAGACATGACTTTGATCATACAGCGTCAGGCGCTCTATGCTACAGCATCCAGCTTTAGAGCGCCAATGCTGTGTGTGTGTAGATTTTTCTTGAATACGGTGTGGAGCGCCGAGTGCCGGACGCACTGAGCTGGCGCTACCTCTCGCTCGCTGTAGCAATTTACTGTTGTTAGAGTGTGCAACATACATCACATTCACCAATGCCAGTCACACTACTACAGCGACCGCAACACTATGGTACAGGGCCCGATACCCGCTTACAGCGCCTACTAGCGGTCGCTCTAAGCACCTCTATACAGGTGCTCATCTGGCAATACATGGCGCTAGTGGTGAATCAGCCTCTTAGTGTGTTTCCTTGAGCACACTTTTGTGAATACTGAACTTTAAAGTGCTTTTGTTTTTCCTACAGGCTTTTTTGGACACCCTTAACGTCTGTTGTTCAAAGGCATCATATTTATTTTCAATGTATTTATATCGTATTTTGTTTACAAAGTTTTAGTAAAAATTAGTTACTGTGTAATTAGTGCTGATGGTAGGCTTCCAGTAATTAAAGCATCTTGAGTTGGACTCAAGTGACCTTTTTCTGGGTAAGTTGTAAAGGTACTCCTGTCTGAGCAAAGACTAATTAGTCTAAATAAAAGGACAAGTAATTATCTTATCTATGCTCTTGTGGGAAATCAATGAGATTTGAGTGTTTGGAGCATTTGAGGACATTGTTCAGGTACACTGAGATGTGCAGTACAAACCTGAGTGTAATGAAGAATATGGACAGTAATCAAAGTGTATATATTTTCAAATTCAACAGCCAAAACAACAGATGGATTAAAAGGGAATTTTAGTATACTACTTACCATAAGAATCTCTTTATCTTCATCTTTACTCAGTCACACAGTCCTTATATTAGGGTTATATTCTCCTATTGTAGGAGAATCAGACCTGGACGGAAACATTTGTGAAACGTGATCCCTCTTCCTTCGGTGGGAGAATCTATCCCTGCCCCAGTGGTAGACAGGAAGAGTACCCAGAGAATAATACAACTTTACTAACCATTGCATAGCAACCAGTACATTAAACATGTCTCTCTAGGGCAATAAGTAACTGCATCTGGAAAAATCACAACAAGTAAACCAACATGGTTTACTGCTGGAACAACACAGCCATGTAGGTGTTGTTTAAAGATGAAGAGAAAGAAATTCCTTTGGTATACCAAAGCTTTCTTTTCTCTTCTCTTCACATAGTCACACAGGAAAATCATTACATTAGGGACGTCCTAGAGTAGTGCAAAAATGTGGGTAACACCAAATAACTCTCAGCTGAATAACAGATGATAGTATATGATAATAGTAACTCCAACTGACAAAGTGGACAGGGCCAAATGCAGCGTCAGCAGATACGGGACATCTTGTAGAATTTGAAAAGGTAAGTAGGTGTTGAGGAAGAGAATCGAAAGGCCCAGGAAAAACCAACTGCTCTTAGATAGATTATCCCACCGAAGGAGGACGGCTCAAGTATTGCACTTCTTCCAGTCCAGGTCTGACCTATCTTTGAATAGGGAGATATAACCCTAATGTAAGAACGCTCCTATGTGATTGGCCAATGATCTGGACAGGGCCCCAGATGTCAGCAGACATTGAGATTCAGTGGGACAGTCCCTCACAGGGGCATAACTTGAGGGGGTGCAGGAGCTGTAACCACACCGGGGCCCAGAAGGTCAGGGGGCCCCATCGTTGTTGCTCCTCCACCTTATTTATCATATTTGTGCTCACTTGGTATCATTTAGAGAAAGCATGCGGCTATTTGTTTAAACTCTTTTAGTCTATAGTTGTCTAGCTGCATCCAGTTGAGTTAAAAGACAGAAAACAGTTTACCGTATCAGCCTTCACAGGGCCCCATTTAATGTTCACACCAGGGCCCTGTCACATTTAGTTACCCCACTGGTCCCCCCCTTCCATAATGTCATCAAAGTGAGACATTTAGGTGTCCCCAGGTTTTTGGGTGGGACATTGGGACAAAATGTCTCAAAGTGCGACTGTCCCCCCTGAAAGTGGGACATCTGTTCAGTTTAGTATAGCAGAACGCCATCAGAACAGTTCTACAGGATTAATAGCTTACTTGGCACAACAATAATAATAATGACTTAGCCTGACGGCCTTCTGATGGACATGAACAAATACACTGCAATCAATGTCTTAGCTGGGGACAGAAATATCTCACAAACCCCTGGAGCCTCTTGTTGGCTCCCCATATGCACTGTGCTTTACTGACCATATCATGCTTACATTTTTTATGTGTTGATCTGCTTTAGGAAATGGTTGGGGAACAAACATCTCTGCTACTCTGGTACCTTTGTCATGACGGGTAATTTACTGGACATTACAGAACTACAAAAGATGTCCCAGGATAGTGGACTCTGGTCAACCTATAAGTGAAGTCCAGGCACTTTCTATTTATTATAACAGTAACTTTGATGGCCATAGTTTACTTTTCATAGCATTTAATACATGATCATTTTATTATGGAATATTCTGATGCCACTAGTATACAGAAAGCCAAAATAAAGAGTCTGTGGCTATGTAAGCTATGTGACCCATCATGTCTTTGGAAGTCTGAAATTCCAAGGATTCCTCTACACCTAAGCCTGACCTCTGATGTTCTGGATTGTTTACTTGTGTGTGAAACATTCCAACCTGTCCCAAATACTACCTTCATTCTTCCTGCATTCCAGTCCTCTCTCCGTGTGACCGCCCCGCCTGCCACAACATGGCTCTGTTTTCTTTCTCTGTTCTTTGTATTGCAGTCTTGCCCCCTGGAACAAGCCATGTATTTATCTGTACGTGTTACATATATGATGTCTTGTTTATGACTGTAATCGTGTTCACAAAAGGCTAAGTGCCTTTAAATAAATAAAGGTTCACATGGGTTGGATTAGTTTGGAAATACTCAGGGTGAGCAATCAAGCAGGATATGCAGGTCATTGAGTCCTTTAGACTCCAGGTCTGGCCAAGAGATGAGTGTTCCTCCTTAAAGTGGACCAACACCCAGGATTTTCACTATCCTGGGTTTTGGTCCACTTCTGCGGGGCACCCCGATGTGTGAAACCCCCCAGAACGCCCCAAAAAACTCACCACACCCCGCTCCTACGCGAGCGCTCGTCCAATCAGAGCGCTCAGAGCTGCTGTGGTATGGACGGACAAGCGACGGACAACCACAGCGGCTCTGAGCGCGCTGGAGGCCGCCTCTCGTGCTTCCTTCTAACAGGAAGCGCGCCCACGCCGGTCGTTTGTGAATGGCCGGCGCCGGTGCGCGCCCTGCTAGAGGGAAGCACGAGAGGTGGTCGCGGCCCGCGCATGCGCCTTTGGAACGGGGAGAAGGTAAGGTTTGTGGGCGTCCTGGGGGGTTTCACACAGCGGGGCATCCCGATTTCGGATGCCCCACGGGGAGGGAGCTGATCAGCCCGGGAATCTTATAGATTCCCGGGCCGATCAGCCATGGGTATTGGTCCACTTTAAGCAGCATTAGTAATCAGACTATCAGACTATATAAATATTTGAAAATTATTAAAGGCAGACCTCGGAAAAGGGAGGTCTTATATAAGCAGGGGTGCTCAACCATTTGAAGAGTGCAGACCACATAAAGTGGACCAAAACCGGGATTTATCCTGGGTTTTGGTCCTTGCCCTGGGGATGCCCCACTTTGTGAAACCCCCCAGGTCACCCGAACAAACTTGTCTCTTCCCGGGCTTGCGACGCATGTGCGTCCGTTCGTCCAGTCAGCTCGTTCAGATCTGCTTGAGCCCCTTTGTCCAGGAGCTCCTCTAATGCGAGCGGTTCCAAGCACGCTGGCGACCCCGTCCCTGCTACCCTCTAACAGGGAGCATGCCCGCGTCAGCCATTCACTGGTGCAGACACGCGCTCTGCTAAAGGGATAGCAGGGATGCGGCTGCTGCTCACACATGCACTGTTAGTCAAGGAACGAAGGTGAGTTTTCGGGCAACCTGGGGTGTTTCAGGCAGCGGGGCAACCCCGATAGAGTGAGTATTCCGCTGATCGCCCAATTTAAATACCTCAATGCGGCTGGGGAAACTTAATGGAATCCCAGCCGCACTCACGATCAGCACATGGCACCCCCACGAAATCCCTAAGTTGTGCACGGCCATGCCAGCAATTCAGTTTGTGGACATTAGGCTGACCATACTTATAGTGTTTTTATAGTGTGGGTCCACTATAAGAACTCCTCTCCCCCCCCCCCCCCCGGGACCATTAATGGGAACACGGCGCAGGGATGGGGGAGGGACAAAGCATGGCCCTGGACCAAGGTGCTCCATGGGGTAAGACCAGGGATTTAAACTGCTTTCCTGAGGCCCTTCAGCATGGAACTAGGACCCTGCTGCAGCCGCTGATCCACTGGAGCAAGTAATAAATAAAGTCATTGTATGCTTGTTTAGTGTCAGTGTGTGTGTGTGTCAGTGACACAGTCATTGAGTGTGGGGGGGGGGCCTCTGCAGTGCTTGACCCACACCCACACCTAACCCAACAGTGCCTTAAACGTACCCTCACCTAATCCCCCTTCCCAGCACCTGACCTGCACCCTTCCCTAACACCCCATAGTAGTGCCTGACCCACACCCTTACCCAACCTCTGACCCATGTATCCCCTGCCCAGCTGATGACCTTTACTCCTCACCTATTCCCCCACCTTAACACTCACCTAACCTCACTTTATATTTGGGGCCCTACTTTTTGCCCACGGCCACCTTTTCTCTAAAATTGGCACTGCACATGGAAAGGAAAAATTGTGGCACCACATGACATTCTTATGAGCTGTTAACATACTAGTTAAACTGGTTCTAAATTGCTCCAAAAAAACAAACATTGAGCCAAGAGCTCAGTTCTGGTTAATAAGTGATGTAACTTATGAAATGATACACCAGCATTTTAGAGAAAAGAAAACTTCAAGTGAAATGTGCAGCAATGGCAGCAATTGTATTTCTATCTCTAAAAGAAACTTTATGGCTGTTTAACACTGACCTGAAAATCCCCTGGCTGCAATAATGACATTGCAACTTCGGCGCTTAAAGAAGAGTTTGTGGTATTTTGCAAGGTATGTTAATTTTAAAAAGCCTGAATATTTCAGACCGATAATAAAAAAGGAAGACTGAAGTGTTTTTCATACCACTCTCCAAAAGCTGTTACTATTAAAAAAAGGTTTTACTTCATTGGAATACCTCTGTACCTCACCTGGAGGCAGGCTCGGACTGGGCTACAGGGATACCACAAAAAACTTGGTGAGTGACTGTAGCATCATCTGAATAGATCCACATCAGTGATTACTTTATTATTTCAAGTGGCACAGTGACAAAAGTATTAGTCTTAGCCCAAGGACATTGATGGAGAGCTGTTCCTCCTGGAGGACACAGCCTCAGTTCATCAGGCTGGCATTTGTTGTGAGTTCCCTTCACTAGACAGGAGAAAAGGAGGCCCCAATATGCCCAAAATGGGGCAAAATGTTCTGCTACACCACTATCAACCTCCAAACTCACATGCAACAAAAATCTGGGATGCCTGAGCCACTTGATACAAAGGTGCTTCTCAGGAAGGAGGGCTCTTACCAAAATTATGAATACGCCCTTCTTCAGAAAAGAAATGGAACTGGGCAGGCTCAATGGCTTTTTTATTGATTTAGTATCTAGCCAAATCTTTTGAAGACTCCCTAGGTGCGTTTACCAGACCAAATGGCAGGGAACTGAAAGTGGTTCTCGCCTACAGCAAACCACAGATCTGTGAACTTTTCTGGCAACTCGGGATATGAAGGAATGAAGGTATGAATTCTCAATGTCCATGCCCATTCAAATCAAGGGCCTCCTGAAGTTGCCAGCAACCGGCCATGTTTTGCAGATCTCCTTACAGCCACACACGTGGAGCAATTAGTGCTCAGGCAGAGCTATGTGGAAATCCACAAAACATGCACTATTGCTGACCTCTAAGGAGGGAGCTTGACACCCCTGCCTTAGGACATTCCCTGTGGTCCCCCAGCATGAGTGAGATTAAAATGAACCCCTCACCTATAGCTGTCCCCGACCCAAAAATCGCCAACCCTGGCTAAATGCAAGCACAACCAGATTGAAACTGCTGTCTCGAGCTTCTGAACGGCAATGGAGGAAAACCAAATCCAGTTGTGACTTTCAATTCTATAAACAAGCCCTTCAGGAACTCAGGACGGCCCTTTCATCTGCTAAGCAAGCATATTTCTCTTCACTGATTTCTGCACAAGCCTGGAATCCCAAACAACTCTTCAACACTTTCAGTTCCTTACTCCGCCCACCACCCCCTCCTCTAACCTCCCAAATAACAGCAGAAGAATTTTCTACAATCTTCAAAGAAAAAATTGACAAAATCCGACTTGGCTTTGCCCCTCAGAATCCCTCACCACTTCAAACAATCCCCCCGCCTTACTCTCTTACCTTCTTCACTCCAATAAGTGAGCTTGGACTAACCTCTCTCATTTCAAGGGCCCACCTGACTACCTGCTCCCTCGATCCTATTCCATCCCACCTTATTTCTCAACTGTCTCCATCCCTCACTCCAGCCTTAACCTTTATATTCAACCTTTCCTTCTCCGCTGGTACCTTTCCTTCCTCCTACAAACATGCAGTTATTACTCCGATAATCAAGAAACCCTCTCTCGACCCCTCTGCCCTCTCCAGCTATCGCCCTATCTCACTACTCCCTTTCTCCTCCAAACTTCTTGAACAGAATGTCCACTCAGAACTCGCACAATACTTATCCACTAACAACTTACTTGACCCCTTACAATCAGGATTCCGCCGTAACCACTCCACTGAAACTGCCCTCACCAAAGTCCCCAATGATCTGCTCACTGCCAAAAGCAAAGGTCATCCTCATCCTTCTTGACCTCTCCTCAGCCTTTGACACTGTCGACCACTCTCTGCTTCTTGATATTCTCTCCTCTCTTGGGGTTCAGGGTCTTGCACTCTCTTGGCTCACCTCTTACCTCTCTGACAGATCATTCAGTGTATCCTATTCTAACACAGTCTCATCCTCACGTTCCCTTTCTGTTGGTGTGCCGCAAGGTTCTGTCCTAGGCCCCCTACTTTTCTCAGTCTACACCTATGGCCTGGCAAACTTATAACTTCACTAGGCTTCCAATACCACTTCTATGTGGATGACACTCAGATATAGCTCTCAGGCCCCAATCTCTCCTCTCTCCTATCTCGCCTCCCCAACTGCTTTGCAGCTATTTCTTCATTCATGTCCTCTCGCTACCTCAAGCTAAACATGGACAAGACAGAACTGGTCATTTTCCCACCATCTAACTCCCCTCCCCTCTCTAACACGTCTATTTCTATCAACAATTACACAATAACAGCAACTCCCCAAGCTCGGTGCCGGGGAGTCATTCTGGACTCTGCCCTCTCATTCAAACCACATATTCCCTCCCTGGCCACCTCCTGTCGCCTCCAACTTAAAAACATCTCACGCATCCGTTCCTTCCTCTCACCTGACACCACTAAAATGCTAGTGCATTCCCTGGTCATATCCCGACTGGATTACTGCAACATTCTTCTTTGTGGTTTACCAACTAACAGACTGGCACCCCTCCAATCTATCCTGAACTCTGCTGCTCGCCTCATCCATCTCTCCTCTCGCTCCTCCAGTTCTACGCCTCTCTGCCAATCCCTACAACGTCTGCCAGTCCCACAGTGAATCCTGTTCAAAACTCTAATTCTTGCATACAAAGCTCTCTCCAACCAGGCCCCTCCCTACATCTCATCTCTAATCCAACAATATCAACCTAGACGCAGTCTTCGCTGTGCTGCTGACCTTCTCCTGTCCTCCACCCTGGTCACCTCCTCTCACGCCCGCCTCCAGGAATTCTCACGTGCAACTTCAATCTTCTGGAATGCCCTCCCCCACCCAATCCACCACTCCACAACTCACTTATACAGACAAGCATATACTCTGGTTTAAACAGTTTTCAAATGGGCACATGCCCAATAATGCCCATTGCCACAAAGCTCAATATTGACTGTTTCCCCCTCGTCTTCACCCCTCATCCTTTAGACTGCAAGCTCGCAAGGGCAGGGCTCTCTTCCCTATTGTATCTTGTACTCAGAATATCCATTGTACAACTCTGTAAAACTGCACTTGATATATTATATGTACTATATGTTTCTACCCTGTCTGTAACTACTACTTTGTAAAGCACTATGGAAGAGGATGGCGCTATATAAATAAACAATAATAAATAAATAAATACATAATAAAATGAAGGCTCTCTAGTGGCTGTTAGTGTGTCAACTTTGGCAGACCAGTTACAAATCTCAAATTTACACTCGGGCCTTCTGCAAGAACCCCTGAAGTCAAATTTACAGTGGGTGCCTCCCATACTGAGGTTATTATCTTATTTGCTCCCCTATTATTGTCCCCTCATCTTCATTTAACTTGGGGTTGCCCTGGCTTCGTAGACATAATCCTTTTTTAAGAAAAGAGACTAATCAGCATATAAGGCCTCAAGTGTGCCACTGAATGTGTCCCTTACACAAAGCTGGTTGGGAAGACCACTTCACCTGACCAGTAAATTGAGAAGGATCCCACTTTTAACCAGCACTTATGTTGACTGTTGCCCCAACACTTATACTGCTGTTGCCTGCTTTAGGATTCCCGGTTCATTGCCGGTATGTACCCATAGATTATGTCCTGTGCCTGTGGTAACTTAGGCAAACCTGTATCGAGTGTCAGCAAAATCCTTACATTTGCGCACTTGCTTGTCATATGTATATTAACTTTTCAATTAGAAAATCTCTTGCTAGGTACAACAGATTTTCATGCACTCGCTTCCTCTCTTTGCAGAGAATCCCACCCACTCATGGGATGAGTACTCAGCATGGCAACCTTCTCCTGCTGCCGCCCCATTCAGGTCATTAATAGAGGATACTCTACATCTACAAGACCTGCCATGGTTTTCTGTGATACAAATGTTGGATCCACCTATGCCCTCTGCAGAACATAAATGGTGATTCATTTACCACATCAGGGATAAATTTACTTTTGTAGCCCTAGTATCCTAGGATAGCACTTGGATGAATTACACCAGAATCCTCTGCCATTTTAACAATGTTGTCTGAACCTGACCATTGCTTAGGTAGTCCCTAGGGATCTAGCCCTGTTAGGCACAATAACCTGGTACATCCAGGAGATGAAGTAGGTCTGACTTAAAATTTACTTTTCTGCTAGATAGAGTCCCCTGTCCCAGCATTTGCTACATACTGTAAAAACTGAACAACATCTGAATCTGACTGCAAAGTGGCTGTGAGTTACAAACTGCCACCGGGTTGGAAAAAGAGACAAGAAGGTCTAATGCGCAAAAGCTATTATTCAGCCTTTGCCCTGTTGCATTTGGGGGGCAGCAAAGTTCCTCACGAGGTGCATTCCCTATGGCGATTACCTTAGGGCTCACTGTAACTTCTCAACAATGGGGTTGTTCCAGGTGGTGGCAGATTAGTCAATGGGGTTACAGTAAAAAGGTGTTAAATAAAGCCTATAAAAAAGCTGTAAATAGAGGGAACAGTGAAATACTTTTCAGCAAAGGCCCAAATAAAAAGAAGAATTGAGATAAATTGGGATTAGATTTAATAAGTCCCTTCTCCACTAAACACAATATTATTTGTTCAATAATACTAAAACATTGGCACATATTAACAAGTATCAACCATATTTTGAAAGGAATTATACCAGAAAAAAACAGAAATTGTCTACCGACAAAACAAGTCAATCAAGGACCAACTTATATCAAGGCACTTAGACAAGGCATGTAGAAAAGAAACAAGTGAATTGTTGCAATACTAAAGGATACATTCCCTGTGGAGGTTACAACATATGTAAATACATAAGATGTGATAAATTCAATAAGATACCAGGTTATCTGAGGGAACCGATAAGCCACTTTATAAATTGCAATTCTGACAATGTAGTATGTGCACTGGGATACCATTGTGGCATGTAGTTTATTGGCAAGACCAACAGGAAGTTTTAAAGTTAGAATCCAGGAGCACTGTAATGGTAACCTGTGCACCCCAATGGAATCTCACAACATGGATGGACAAATGTGAGTGCAAGGGTTAGCTATAACGTTTACTCTACAGCAGGAAGATGGATTTTCAAATACATAGCCCATAGAACCCAAGGTTTAAATGAGGGCTGCAGTTTTGCCCTGTTTCTATAAAATGCCCAATCTCACAGACTATTACTAATAGAGAAGTATGAGTAGCCAGAATCATTAAATAGGAATAATCCCTACGTATGGGATTTACCCAAGATTAAATAGCATAAATAAATCAATAAAAGAATACAGGGACATATTTGTTGAAGGTCAAGAAGTGGAACAATGGGCAACTCATGAAATGAAGCAATAAAACTGTAGATGTCTGATTTTCAATTTAGGGAAATAAGGGAATTGAGAAATTTATGTTTTAATCATTGTCAATTTTCTTTAGTTATAGATGAGGCAGAATGACCTACACTGGAAAGTTTTAACTTATGAGGCAAAAAATGTGAACAACATAATATGGAGAAATTAAGGGTGGTTTCTTGGGTGGTCTGGATGACGGCGGGCAGGACATGTAATTATGTCCCTTCACGCCATTCTGTGGGCCTCATAGAGGCGGCAGTAGGCCTCGCAATGACATCATGGGAAAGCATTCCCCCAGGTGGTCAGAAGTTACAGACATAGGCCTTGATTCATTAAGAGTTGAAAAAACTCTCATGGTAGTAAAAAATTCAATTCATGAGAAAAAAGCCTGAGAATGCCACAGTTAGTGAATCACCAGCTAAGAAAACAATGAAAGTCAATGGCACTTTTTTACTCTTGAAAAAGGTATTGAAGTTTTTACCTGTAGTAAAAAGCTGCCATTGATTTGCATTGTGTTCCTATCTGGTGATTCACTAACAGTGAAATTCTCAGGCTTTTTTCTCATGAATTGAATTTTTTACTACCATGAGAGTTTTTTTCAACTCTTTGTGAATCAAGGCCTTAATATCCAAATTCAGAAGTCAGAGCTGAAGTCGAACCAGGTACACATAGGAACAGGAGGCCAGCTTCCTTTTAAGGGCCGCTTTGCACAGGGAAGTCCCTGTCACGCATGCGCAGAGACATGGTACAAATGTGCAAGAACCCGCGCACAAATTTGTACGCCAAGAGACCTCCCCCTTGCTGTCCGTCCTCCAATCATCAGTTCTACAGGCATTGCATCATAACTGTCTGGTTACGCGGACTAAGGATCCCAGCAGCGCTCCAATAGTTATACATCGCCTCAGCTCCCCAGTGTGTATCAGGCACTAGCTGCCCAGATCATCCAAACAAAAGTGGGGCCTCCATTGTAGGTCCCACTGGACACAATACTGTATTGTTTTATGAATGGCATATATGATATAATATATATGGTGCATTTCGGCAAATGTCTCTCTATTTGGCAGCGCACGTGACATGGTGTATCGTGACTCATACAGACCACTATCATTCAGACACATTCATGTATCACATTTCCACTTAACATAAGGCTACTACTTCGAGCCCATAAACTACATAGGCTCCTTTCTTAAAGGGGCAATACAGCCCCCATCACTGAGGCCCCATTGCGCTCCCCCCCCCCCCCGCCCCCCTGGCTTATACCACAGGGAGACCATTAACAAAAGGAACCTCACAATGCCCAGTGGACAGCCCACTAATTTTAGAGGTTGTAGTAGGCCTGCTGGATGAGTGAGTTTTGCATCTGGCAGTGATGTCACAGTTGTTAACATGATCTTTGCAATCGGAATTGGTGGTAGGCTGCTAAAAAGATCGTTTAACCAGGTTTGAGTTTTACGTACCCCAAAATATCCAGACACGGGGTAATCATGGAAGAGAGCTAAGATCCTGAATTGTAATGGTTCCGGAACGAAGATTCTACCTTTAATTACAAGCCGAGGGTTAAGAGCCAGAGCGTGGTCAGTATCCAAAGCCACAGGGTCAGATCCAGAGCGGAGTCAATATGCAAATCCAGAGGGTCAGAGCCAGAGCAGGGTCGATATCCAAAGTCAGAAGTCAGAGCCAAAGTCGAGCCGGCAACAGGAGGCGTCATTTTAGCAAGATATGCAGGCAACATCCCAGCGCTGCAGGTCTCATTTTAAAGGTCGTTTGGCCATAAGGTTTTGATTTTGAAAAAAGTTAACCAACAATCTATATCTAAATTTTTGGTCCACCTAATGGTGACCAAGGGCAAATCTCAAAACATGTTTTTTTTATGTGGACATACTGAAAATAAAGAGAGGCTAATATGTGGAAGAATAAAACCTCTTTAAAGAAAATATATGGCCAGATATATTTATCCATTGATACAATATTTGCATGTGTATATTTATGGTTGTTATGCTATAAATTATATCTAGGGAATAGAAAGAGATTTTTTTTTACTTTGTCCCTAACAGGATAAATGTATTTCGGAATTTATTGTGCAAATAGAAAATTGTAAATGCTGTTATGTGGATGATGTAGGGTAATTCATCTGGGTGTCAGAATTAGTAAATCTTTCACACATGTCTCTGTCAGTCACGACTAGTAGGAGAGCTGCCCAGAGGAGAGCACCTCCAACCATTTCTCTGTCCCTAGCAAGTGTTTTGATTGCTGAGGGAAAGCTAGACACTTGCCCATGGTGTAAGCCTACAGTACATGCTACTACGTTCATTTTGTTGTCAATTTGTAAAAAATAATATTTTACATGCAAAAATGCTATTTTGGTTTAGGTCCTAAAGCATTTCACTGAGCTTTAAAGTAAAGGATTTCCCCAAAAATGTTTGTGTTGCATTTTTGTTCCCCAACCCTCTCCTCGAAAGCCAGCAGTAGGCCTTGTTTTGTGGATCTCCCCACTGATGCACCAGTGTAAGAATAAGAGCTATAGCTCTGTCTGAGCACTAATTACATTACCTGAGCATCGGCGTGGAGATCTGCAAAACTTGACCTATTGGTGGCTTTTGAGGATAGGGTTTGGGGACCACCAACTTGTGTAACAACCACCAGAAGAATTTGTTGGTTGTATTTATTTGGTACTTTTCCCGGTAAGACAATGATTGCATCAAATAAACCTATTTTGGCTGCCCTCATAATAAAATTGGAGCAGAAGAGACCCATTCCTGCAGGGTGATTTTCTCCAGTCCTGCACTTCACAATGACTATTTACCTCAACACCCCTGGACTAGATAATTAGAACTCCTGTTCAGCCCAGTAAATTGGCTAAGCACAGGTGTGTTGAGTTAATAATCATTGTAAAGTGCAGGACCAGCCCGCAGGAATGGGTCAGGTTGGCATCCATGTAAGGGTAGTTTATAGAATAAGAAGGCTTTGTGTACTCAGCATTAAATCAGTTGAAGAACATCTGTACAAAAGGCCCCTATTACCATGAAGTTGGACACTCTTTAAATATGTTCACCAGTATGTGTTTTATACCCTCAGTAGTTGCCAGCGCTCTTTTAAGTTTCAAGCCCTGATATAACCCTACACCAAAGGACTGATGATGCCCACCTCCAGATGCATCTGCATTATATAATAACCAATATCATCTTCTGGCTGTTCAAAGAGCAGTGTAGGGATTTTGAAGTGGAGTACATGCATAGACAAGAGAGCAAAGCGAGAAGGTATAAGTGAATTCTGGCACAGTCAATGGCTAAAGTGAGCTGTGTGCTGGGGACAATGGCCAGCCAAGACGAACCTAAAGCAGTGCAGCTCACCAGGAATTTCCTCTGCTATCCCTATGGTTACAGGGCACACATAAGTATTTGCACGTATTTGACTCTGCAGCCCCATATTCGCGCTCTATCTGCAATTATAGGCATGACTGACACTAAAACTGGTCCAGGAGATAACTGGACTTTTTGCAGCTCATACTTGGGCCTTAATTCAGTAAGCACTGAAAACATTCTCCTGGTAGTTAGAAATTCAGTTTATGAGAAAAAAGCATGAGAATTTCAATGCTGCCGAATCACCAGCTAAGAAGACAATGCAAATCAATTGCACTTTTAATTACAGAGAAAAAAGTTAACTACTTTTCTTAAAAAAGTACCATTGACTTTCATTGCCTTCCTAGTTCATTTTTTTACGACCATGAGAATTTTTTTCAACTCCTCCTGAATTGAGGCCATGGTGTCCATGAGCCATTTGAAGTGTGTTATATTAGAAATGCTTAATTGACTAAGAGGACTACCTCAATTCAAAACCAAAACATGTACAAAGGGTTTAAAAAAAACTCTTACCAGTTGATCATGTGTTGAGGTCCTTCACATGGGGAAAATCACTCTCCACTTTTACATTGGTGCCTAAAAGAGAGGCTGGGAAATGTTTAGGTGGATAGCAGGAGACATAATTATGTTGATAAGGGATTTTTTGCTTTTTAGTTAAACCCCTAACCCCAATTCAAGACTAACCACTGAGTAACTAGAATATTATAGTCCCTTTTTTCCTTATGAAGCTGCTACATGAAGGTCACAAAAATGGAGTATTCGGTACTGCAGAGGTTTAAAACAGAATTTGCATATTACATTGGAAAGCAAAAAGGGGAAAGTCATACAGGCCATTAAATAGGAACTGACAAACTTCCCCATACCTTTTTCAACCGTCAGGTTTTAATTATTAAATCTGTATATTTAACATCCACGGGAATTTGGGACTGATTGTAAGCACAAGTGAATTCTGTAAAGTAAGAGTGTTTTCAAAAAGTGTCATTAGCTTATTTTAAAAACCAAATGCAAAGTGAATGAACAGAAGAGAAATCTAAAACAGATCAATAATTAGTATGACCACCCATTGCCTTCAAAACATCATCAACACTTGCACACACAGCAGAATCACAGCAGGAAGGTTGTTTCTTGGAAAACTAACCACATCTGTGATTTTAGGCATGCTCAAGCTCTTTTGTATCTTCATGAGATCAAATTATTGAGATCAAGGCTCTGTGGGGGTCATATCATCACTTGGGATTAGGAATCCTTCCTCTTCTTTATGTTGGAAATCGTTCTTAAAGCAGCTCAGCAGGCAAAAAAAGAACAAAGGGCACTTACCTTTTGTCCCGCGCCATTGATGGGTGCTGGTCTGGCGATCAGGAACTCACCTGATCCACACAATCAGCACCCTTGCCACATCCCGCAATACGGTATCATCCAGAGCCTCAAACTCCATTCTCCAGCACTTCCATGCCGGACCATGCCCCCCGCCATCAGTCACAGGGGGTGGTGGCCACACCCCCTACATTCACTTTAATGAAGAGGGGGCGTGTAAAAGCTCTCTCACTATCTCCATTGCAATGAATGGAGAGGGCGTGGCCACACCCCAGTGATTGATGGCAAGTTGCGATTCCGTCCTACCATCAATCACCTCCCTGTGGTCTGGCCCTGGAAGATGCGAGAGGGGCCCTGAGTTTGGGAGAGCCAGACCTGCAGCGGCAAAAGACACAATGTACCTTTTTTTGCAGAATCAGTTGGAAATTGGTTAGGTGGGAAGAGATGAGGCAAAAAGAGTGTGAAACACGCACAAGTTAGAAGAGATGACACAAGCATAGGTGAGGTGGGCAAGGTTGAGAGCCTCTGCAGCTGTCAGTGCTTTCTGTCCATGGCTGTCACCGCTTCTTCTCCCTGCCTCTCTGTGCTTCCTCCCCTGGCATTCGGCGTCCCCCCCCCCCGGCACTTGGCACCCCCTATCCTGCAATTAGCAAGTTGCATCCACTTTATAAGACACACATGTATTTTCTCCCCACTTTGTGGAGAATAAAAGTGTCTTGTGGAGTGAAAAATACAATATATATTTTTTCTGGAAATCCCTGAAAAGATCACAGTTTAACTTATGTAGTGCAAAAGGCTTAAAATTGCTAGACAACAAGGGGTGACACAATATTTAGGTAGGCTGGCACTGAAAGCGTTAAAGTGACCCTATAGTCTATAGGGAATTGAGATTATAGAGCACTGACACTAAAGTAAAGCACAGAACACATTTAAAACTTGCAATGGTGTAATTAGCTAACGACTGTGGAGAAATATTTGCCTTCCCAGCAACCGGACAGACTGCATGTTAATGTCTCAGAAATGTGGAAATATGTCATGCCCTGAAATTACCTAAAGCAATCATCAATTTCAACAAGTGTGACGTAAACTTATTCATTCACAATGCAGACTAACATTTAAAAAACCTTCAAAAAAGAGATTTTGTCACCCTTTTTTGCCATGCCATTTTCACTTTTTTTTTTGCTATATATGTTTAACTGTGGTTTTTGTGGGAATTTCCATTCAAATAATATATACTGTTTTTTTGGCAGAGTTTGGGCTTCAACATAAAATGTCTTGTTTGTAATTTTTTTTAGTGCTTTCATAATATTTTTTGGTAACACATTTTTTTTTACATTTTAAACTTTTTCTAATTTTTTTAAATAAAAAAAAACATACGGCATGTAAAAGTCCATTCTTTTTCATTACAACTGTACCATATATGTATCGATAAACACCCTTTGCTCGGTAGTTGACCTGATAGACTTGCACAGACACTTAAGGGGCGGAGAAGTTTCAGATGGAATCTCTGGCAACCATCTTTCCCACATTGATGCAAAATGATTTGATGAAATTTATCGATGGAAAAGATGTGTATCATGTCCCAATCTTCACACCATATCAGAAATACCTGCGCTTTGCTACCTGTAATCAGCACCTGCAAATCCAAGTGTTACTCTTTGGGCTCTTAACGTCTCCAAGAACTTTCACAAAAGTATTAGTGACTATCAAAACATTACTGAGGGGAGAAAGTCTGAAGATATTCCATTATTTAGATGACTTACTGTTGGTGGCAGAGTGGCAGACCCTACTTCTGCTGCAGAGGCAAATCACCTTGATTACCCTGCAGAAGTTTGGGTGGCTGGTGGATTAGGGAAAGAGTCACCTGGACCTGACTCAAGAGCTGATATACTGAGGGGCCCTGATCAATACAAAGAAAGGCACAATCTTACTCCCAGTGGAGCAAAGGGAGTCAATTTGGTCAAAAGCACTGGAAATCATGAAGAAGTCCCATGTTTCTGCAAGAGAATGTCTGAGGCTATTGGGCAGCCTTTCATCAACAATATTGATGGTGAGGTGGGTGCACTGGTGCATAAGAATCCTACAATGGGGCTTCCTACGGCAGTGGGACGGATGTTTTATGAAGCAACCGATCCTTTTGGAAGATCAGATGAGGTAATTTTTCACCATTTTCGAGTTGTTAACTGTGATTTTTTTGCAGGATTTTACAATTTAACATGAAATGTCTTGCTTGTATTATTTATTGTATTATTTTTGAGAAAAAAAACTTTGGAGTTGGCTTATGGTAGAGAAATGAACATTCAATTCGAATTCAACAGCTCTGGTGGACATTCCTGCAGTCAGCATGCCAACTAAATGCTCCCTCAAACATGCAACATCTGCGGTATTGTGCTGTGTGATAAAACTGATCACTAGAGTCTAAGCATAAGGCACACCTATGCAATAATTAGGCATCTGAATATGCCACACCTGTGAGGTGTGCTCACTAATACAAATTGAGACAAATTTGTGAATGATATTTGATAGAAAAAGGCCATTTATGGACATAGAAAAAGTCTTGATGTTTCGACTTCAGCTCATGAAAAATGGGAGCAAAAAAATGTAGTATTTATAGTTTTGTTAAGGGTATATACCACCTCACTGCAATTATTTCTAAAAATAATGAAAATTGTTAAGCAGATGCTCAGCTACCGTCTTCCAGGCAATAAATGGTTTGCATATAACATGCACGGGCCATGTGTAAATGTGTATAATATATAATACAGCAGCATGAGTGCATGGGCCAGCGAGACGTTTACTTTTGTAGTCAGACATTTGCTTATCATATCACTCAGGCTAGCATGTGAAGAATCTGCTGACTGCTATCACATACAACATGTACACAGGTCATTGAGGAAGGCATTGTCTAATTAAAGCAGAAACTGCAGGGGATGAACCCAAAGCTGGAAACCGGATATACATGAAAGCTAATGAACAACCAGGGATAAGGAACTGTAATTAACCTATAATGTGCAGTTAGATAGCAAATAAAAAACTCTTTTTATGAGCCAAGTGTGCTTGTTTCCTCAAAAAAAAACGAAATTCAAATATATACTAACCCCAAACAACAGGTGAATGGAATAATATCCACTGAGCCCATGCCATGGGCAGGCCACGACATAGAAAAACAGCAATGTCCAGCACATGTTCAGCAAAAGGCTGGAAATCCTCTGAGTGTGATCATTATGAAGGTAGGTGGTTCTGCCAACAATCCCATACTAAGCAGTATGTGGGAGCTGCGAGGAGTGCCATCACTTTCCAATTACTACTGCTGCACAACATACAAGTGGTCCACAGGGCAGTTCTCTTATGTTTAATCAAACTTATCAATTAAGACTTAAGAGCAGAAAGCTCTAATCAATAATTGTATACCAATTCAAAGCAAGCCTCAGAAATTCAGGAAATGAATAACTTAGTTATAGAAATATACTCAATAAAAAATATCATAAAAGGCAACTCACATGTTATGGGCGCTCCAACATTGCTGTCCAGGCTGCCATACTGCAGGAAGCCAGAAGATGGAGGAGCGGCAGGCGCTGTTCCCATCTCTGCAGCTGCCGTCGCTGCTTTTTCTGGCCAGGGCACAAGCAAATGCCCGGCTCCGTGCAGTGGATGGGCGCGGCCTGCACCTGCCCACCCGTTGTATGGAGCCGGGTTTCACGTGTTCTGGCCGGTAAGGGTTGACTGTTTTTTTTTTCATCTTCTGCCACCTATGGGGAATGGGAGAGGGGATGCCACATTGTCTATGGGGAATGGGAGGGGGGATGCCACACTGTCTATGGGGAATGGGAGGGGGATGCCACATTGTGTACAGGGAATGGGAGGGGGGAATGCCACACTGCCTATGGGAAATGGGAGGGGGGATGCCACACTGCCTATGGGAGGGGGGATGCCACATTGTCTACGGGGAATGGGAGGGGGGAATGCCACACTGTCTATGGGAAATGGGAGGGGGGATGCCACACTGTCTATGAGGAATGGGAGGGGGGATGCCACACTGTCTATGGGAAATGGGAGGGGGCTGCCACACTGTCTATGGGGAATGGGAGGGGGATGCCACATTGTGTACAGGGAATGGGAGGGGGGAATTCCACACTGCCTATGGGAAATGGGAGGGGGGATGCCACACTGCCTATGGGAGGGGGGATGCCACATTGTCTACGGGGAATGGGAGGGGGGAATGCCACACTGCCTATGGGAAATGGGAGGGGGGATGCCACACTGCCTATGGGAGGGGGGATGCCACATTGTCTACGGGGAATGGGAGGGGGGAATGCCACACTGCCTATGGGAAATGGGAGGGGGGATGCCACACTGTCTATGAGGAATGGGAGGGGGGAATGCCATGCTGCCTATGAGAAATGGGAAGGGGGAATGCCACACCGCCGGTAATTGGAGGATTCTGCACTTTGCCTATTTTTTTGTTCACAACATTTGGTTCAGAATATTTTTATTATTATATTTTTCTAATTTTCCTCCTCCAAATTCTAGGTGCGTCTTATGGGCAGGGGCGAAATATAGGGTATGTTCCAGCTTAATTCTTCTAAGTTACAATAAACTTTCCATGCTGTAGCCATTCTGTTGCCAGGTGGATATGTGGTTTCCAGCAAGCAAGAATCAAGAGTGAACTCATGATGAGGAGGTTTGTGCTCTACCCTAATAATGGGGGAGGAAAGAGGTATTTCATCTCAACATTGTATACTATATGTTCAATATCAAATAGGGAGATGGTGCAATTCACTTGCACTCCCCAAGCATCTATGTGCTTTGAACTGGCCTGAATCTGACACAAGTAATAGCATGCAGCTAATAGCCATATGAATACATTTTAATTATCAAATTGCTCCATTTGTTTTTAAATTCGCCCGATAAGACACTACGCCTCCTCCTATGTTGTTAGCAAGAAGCACAGACTTCCTTCCTCATGAGATCAATTCTTCTAATTATTCATACTTGCTAGGAGCCATGGATCCACATTGTTGCAAGGTGGAAGTTTTTGATGAAAATATATAGTAGAGACGATTCTGGAGACATTGCAGGAAACCGTGGCTCCACATGATGGAGAATTCTTTATAAATGGATGTAGCCGGGGAAATTCTAAAAACATGGATAAACAAAATGAAAAATAGTAAGTCCTCTCTAATGAGACACGTTCTCCTAAAAGAGAAATGAGTATTAATCTATAGAATACCAGAGGAGTTATTTACCTCCCAAATAAAGGGAGAATGAAATGTCCTCATTAAGGCTCATAGGAGCCTGAGAACCTGAAAGATAAATCCAATCTCAACTCTTTATGCAATAGTAGTTGTTTTAAATTCCCACCTCTGGGTCTCACTTGTACTTTTTCTTGACATATTGTTAATCGGTGTTTTAAGAATCTAAAACGCCCACCCACACACTCCAGCCGAGACATGAAATGTACCCATTCTGTGCAAAAAAGCTGATGACGGGGGACACAGAAACCACTGCACACTACCCTGATGCATGTCACTGGTAGACACTAAGAAGCAGGCTCCCTCCTTCATTGGCCACAGAAGATACATGAGCTTCCACCTTTAATATTCATCCCAAATTCAAATTGGGATGCCCCAGGGAAACAGACCAAAACCTTGAATGTTCAAAATCCTGCGTTTTGGTCATAGAGTTTACACTGTCTACAGGAGCTCTGCCATATATACTGTGTTTATTCATGATACACTGTTTATTTGCTGTGATACCAGTGCAAAAGGGAAGCATAATTGTAAATAATGGGGGAGGGAGGTTTAAGCCTTACAGCTTCTTCTAACTAGAATTTCAGGTTCGCCTAGTATTACCGGGCTTGTTTTCATAATGCCCCAGTGTGCTCTTTATTACGCCTAAAAAAGTGTCACTGTCTTCCATTGCACAGTCCAAATGTCACTCCTTGCAACATTCATGGGTCCTGCTGGCTTACTGTACCCTTCAGACACTGAAGCTATGGACAGACAGGCAGGCTCAGACTGGGCTTCAGTGTCAGATCTACTGGTGGGCTTCCTGGCATCCCAGTCCAACACTGCAGACAAATAATCATTTACATTGAATGATTCTGATGTGATTGTTTCCTGTACACACACTAACTTCCTCCCCCATTACCTTGCAGTCCATTCAGCATTACTAAGCTGATTTGACATCAGAACGACCTAAGAGGAACAAAGCCCACTAAGATCAGCCCAGGAATCTTAGACGAGCTGACATGAGCAGATCCGAGCAAGCTGATTGGATAAGAGGATGCACATGCGCCGTAGGACCAAGGAAGGGTGAGTGCGATTGGGCGACCTGGGGGGTTTCACACAGCAGGGCATCCCCAATCAGGGTGTCTGGGGGGCAAAGACCAAAACCCAGGATAGTCAAAATCCTGGGTTTTGGTCCACTTTAAAGTGGATCAAACCTAGTTTGCCCTAATAACTCATTTTCCCGTTCCACACCGTGCATGTGCAGGCTCTCATCCAATCAGCACCGTAAGCGTGTATATGGATGATTGCCATACTGCCCTGTTTAGACACAGAATCTGGCATACGGGAGTGGCCGCATCCCCAGTTTCCCTGTGGTGTGGAGGGTCTAAAGTGCGCCTCCACTACAGGGGTGCCAGGGACGTGGCTGTGGCCTGTGAGTACGATGTGGGAGCAGTGGAAAAGGTGAGTGAATGCAGGGCGATTTGGGGGAGGGGCTCACTTATTGGGGCTTCCTGAATCAGGATACCCCAAAATGACTTGATCCGTCCCCTGTGGACTCTTAAACTTTTAGGGTTGGCATAATAGTTGGTTGATCCCCTTAAGTAGACCAAAATTTTTAATACCCCAGGTTTTGTTTTTGATTTTCCCAATTTGGGATGCCCCACTGTGTGAAACACTCCAGTATGCCCCTAACAACCCACCTCCCAACATTCCCACTGTGCATGTGAGGGGCCAGGTCCCATAAGCACTGTGGGCCATGCATATTCATGATTTTTTTCATTCCCACTGTGCATTCACAGGCCGTTCAGCCAGTCAGTGGCCTGTGTTCCATTCAGCTTTCATACAGAAAAGCTGAATGGAGCGCGCATCACCGGCTGCATCCCTGCTCACCTCTATCTGTGAGGTGTACCTGAGCCATGAAAGGGCCACATTTAATGTTCACACCAGGGCCCCGTCACATTCAGTTACACCACCGGGTATAAGGGGGATGCAGCGTGAGATCACCAGCAAGGTGGGTGCACCGGGCAATCCCAGGGATACCCAAATTGGAACATTCCAATTCGACTGCCTCATATAAAGGGAGATCATGGCCCTAGAGTCTTATATACTCCTTTTAAAGGAGCACTATCATGAAATTGTGTAATATTAAAAACCCATATAGACATGTTTGTTAATGAAAGGAGTCACTTATAATAAACCCAAACCGAATAAAACTCTCACCAAGCTTGTGGTTTTCTTCTCCCAGAAGGATTAAAATCCAGGGGTACCAAGTTTAGTGTATCGGGGTGACAGAGCCTGTCACCCGATTTCCTCTAAAAATAAAAAAACAAGCCTGGCTGGATATTTCTTGATGCAGGGTGTATAAGTGACCTCTCCTCCCGCCATCCATCATATTTATATGGATTTTTATCATTGGCCCATTTCTTTGCGATAGTCAACCTTTAAGGAGATTGGAGATGAGAGCAGACAAGGCGTTCCAAGATTTTACCTATAGATGAAGCCTTAAACAATCTGGGCAATACACCCTCAGGAAGGCCATATGAAAAAAGTAGAGAGTGTACTAAAGGTGGATCCCAATAAAGAGGTGCCCTCTTGCATCAGCAATAGGAGTGTTGGGTGAAGCATCGTTCTCATTTCTGATACACCCTATATCTACAGTGCATTATGCATGAATGTGGAATGACAGATACTCATCCTGAATATACTCCGTAATTATCCAAATAAATCGGGCGTGACCACATTTACTACTAGGCTTGTGTATAAAGTATACAATGTTCAGGTTCATCACTACTGTATTTGGCAGTTTAATGCCTTTGAAGACTACTTGAGCAATTTTAGATTTCAAAACTTTTAGTAACAAAAAATAGGTTGGCTATACATGGCTTTAAAAAATCTACTGTAAAAAAATAGCTGATACACACTTACTTCCTCCCACCTTTCCCTTCATGAGAACAGTGAAAAATTAGCCATTTCAAAGCATCTTAAAATCTCTGATTACATTTAAATAGCTTATGTATTCTAAGCCAAGCTGTAATCTTCACTTCATTTTCTGGGTCATGGCTGAGCTGGGAAGTGAATGTCATGGCGCAGCTTTATGAGTCATGAGTATACTCTGCTGTGGTCAGAGACAGCTGTGGCTGTGGAACCACTTTATTGCATGGCCCTGGATGAATGAAACTGAAAGTAGGGCAAACTTTGGAGCCCTGCTATGGCTACTACATTGGACTGCAGGAGGAAAGGCACATGGGACAGGCATCAGGTGAGCTAATTGCTGCCTTATTATTGCCATTGGGTTTACAGTCCCTTTAACTGCCAGTCTACCGATTGTGATTTATGCAGGAATTCCCAGGAAAATTGTTTTTTTTCATGGGAATTTGGGCTTTAAAAGAAGACTCCTGTTTTGTCAGGTTTTGGTGTTCTGCCTTATTGTTTTCCTCTTTTGGAATGTAAAGAAACATTTGTGTTAGGATTGTGCCCCCATCGGCATGCTGTTTCCATGATTCTCATAATCCTTTATTTAAAAAAAGTGTCCATAATCTCCTATGGATACCCCATCAGCCTATTTTATAGAACTAAGAAGAATTCCGATTGCGTCCTCCACATGTCTCTGTTTCTGGTCACTCTAGCGTTCTATGGCTAAATCTATGGCTGGGAAACCATCCAGAAGGCCTTTGTGGTGAGGGATATTAGCCAAAAACATGGGTATTGGTCCACCTTAAATAATTTACCCATTCAAAGTGGAGCAACCATGTCCTATGGAAGATTAAATAAAAAAAATATGTATCAACTCCCCCTTAGTGTCCTAGTAATGAATTGAATAAAAATACAAACAATTTTGGCTTCACAGACAAAATTGGGGGAAAATTAAGGAAAAAGTTAAATCTTCTTTTGGCTCTTGTCTTCCTTCTAGCACTATTTTCAGTAGGCATTAATTGACCCCAGCACAAGATTGCGAGGAGGGGGGCTTAAAGAGAAACTTTGCAGGTATTGGGGAGTTATTAATAACTCCCCAACCTGGCTTCCTGGGCCCTCCTTCCCCTCTGGTTTAACTTACTTGTCCGGTCACATTGGGTCTCAGCATTCCTCGGTACCGCACCGTCTCTGTGCCCCCCCCCCCCCCCTCAGATCTGCATAGGCTGCAATGGCACTTGGCACAAATCCCGCAAGATTTGAAGAGCAGCGCGGGACATTCAAAGAGGGATGGCGAAGGGTGAGTACGGGTAAAGCTGCAGCCTACACTCAGCGATGGCTAAGGAGGGAGAGGGTGCAAAGGGTCCAGGAATGCTGCCGGATGTCTTAGATTTTAGATCCAAAAGGCAGTGAGTGAGGGGGGAGGAGGGATGTTTAGAGAGGAACATCAGAAAAGGTCTGATGTTCCTCTTTAAAGCTGACCTTCACCCTGAATAAGAGCCTAGCTTGTATGTTCCCCCCGCATTAAAAATCATCCTACTTGCACCTAGTGCCTTTTCTGAGCTTTTAAACATCCAATATGGTGGCATGTGGAGTCTTAGGAAAACAGGGAGTGTCTTCTGACTGTGCATTCTGGGCTTGCTGTCCTTTTCCTGACCTCTGCACAGCTATAACCCCACCCCCCTGCACTTCCCTCTCTCCTTAGTATGTGATGCTTCTGAGGCAAGATGGCGGCGCTTGTATCCTAGAGTCCTGAACAGAGTTGCAGCCCAGTGGGGGAAAGAATAATAAATAAGCTTCTAAAAACGTAAAATATTTAAAATTTTAGATGCTGGGGAATAGTTTTTTAAAGGTTTGGGCTTTTCATTAAATTATGCTGAATGTCCAGTTTAAACAGTTACTTTTGTGTGGTACTGTAATAATAGGGAGGAATGGGGCTTTTACACACACAACTGGAAAAAAAGAAATTCAGTCTCTGGAGGCGACAATCATTCTTTACCACAAGAACTATAAATCTGCAGAAAAGCCTCCTCCAGAAGCATGTTACAGCATCAACCGATAAAAAGGATTAGATGCTTATTTAGAAGAAAATAACATTAACAGTTACTATTAGCTGGTATCAGTAAAAATAAAATAAAATAAAATAATACAGAACTTCCCCTACCCCAACACCCTTGGTTGAACTTGATGGACATATGTCTTATTTCACATGTAACTATGAAAAATTTACATTTTCTATTTAAAAAAAAAGCTACAACATTTAAAGAAAGAGTATTCTTTTTCTACATTTTTCACCCAAAATATTGAGAAAGCACTAGAAAATTACAAACAAGACCTTTCATGTTAAAGCCCAAACTCTGCTAAATAGAATTCATAGTTAAACATGTTTTGTGCAAAATCCTTAAAAATTTCTTGCCCAATTTATCCCTAGGTACCAGAAACAGACACAAGCACCATCTGTGAGGGACTGGATCAGGGAAGTCCTAAACATCAAAGAAATGGAGGACATGACACTCTCCCTACATGACCAAGACAAACAGTTTAGGGTCACATGGCTTCCCTGGTTAATCTTTCAGGAGTCAGAGGGGTTCCAGGAATTATTCGGCCCATGAGGTCATGGGGGGGGGGGTCCTGCAATGACATACCACTGGAGACCACCAGGACAGATTAGACGTTCTGTGTGAGACAAACTCACACTATCCTAACAGACTGAGAACAATCAGGGTGACCCAACCTACCTCTCCCGCCTTCCCTCCACTCCACACCCTAATTACACTTCATAAACTTAACCCTCTTTATTCCTTTCCAACTCAGCAGCTTCATGCACAGTTCCATATAGTGTAGAAGTTATACTTGCACAGGGGAATAGGTGAAGGATACATTGGGCCTGATGCCAAGCACTTGCATTGATATTGGCTCCTAGAGGTGTATGTTCAGGAAGCCTGGACAGGGCGTTGTTAAAGCAGACCAAAACCCACATTTTTAACTAGCTTCCTTTGAGTTGTTCCCCCCCATTAGGATTACCTTTTGTCATTGTTCCAGCTTCACTCTAATCCCAGATAATGACTCTTGTTTTAGCTGTAAAGCTCCACCTCCTCCATTTATTGCCACTGTTGTGTGTGGCAATGATGTCATTGCCAAACCTATGCAATGACTGATCACCTGCCATCTTACAGAGAGGGACAGCAAAAAAAAAAGTGATCCAGGACGATTCGAAAAGCAAAAATATCCATTCTAGTCCTACACCCTAAGAAGGGAGTATCGGCAGGTGTTTTGGCCGAATGTATTTTACAAGTTCAGTTTTGGTCCAATTTAAAGTGGCTCAAAACCCAGCTCGATCGGTCCAGGAATGTATAAATTCCCTCCCACCGGGGCATCCAAAATCAGCATGCCCCGCTGGGTGAAACCCCCCAGGTCGCCCTGTCCACTCACCTTTGTTCCTTCTCCAATGGCGCATGCGCAGGCTGCATCCCCGCTATCCCTCTAGCAAGCCAGCAATTTGTGAATGGCCAGCGGAGGCACGCTCCCTGTGAGGGAAGAGGGGGATGCGCACTCGGGTTGGAAGAGCAGACACGCATGCACCATAGGGCCAGGAAGAGGTGAGCTTCTTCGTGCGATCTGGGGTGCCGCGGGGGAAAGGACCAAAACTCAGGAAAGTCAAAATCCTAGGTTTTGATCCACTTTAAGTGCTCCTGTACAATGTCAATTTGGTGGACAGCATACATAAATATGTGGCAGGTTTTTTATTTGAATTCAGTTGTACACTTTGTTTCCCACCTGGGCGGGGACAACAGTGCTGTCTCCACCACGGAGAGAGGAAGGGGCCTTACCCTTGGACCCCTGTGGTTTGGCCGTTAACTCAAACTGGCGATCCCACAGTGCATTCGCCAGTTCAAGGAAAGTAATGAACGATCGGGGGGGTGAGGGGGCACACACAGGGGCATCCAAAATCAGGAGAATATAGATTTGTTTAGAGGTTTGGTGAGCTTCAAAGTAGACCAAAGCTAGAGTTTTGGTCCAAATAGCATGATCCTTAAAGGACATCCAGATTTGGGTCGTTCCTCTTCACCACCAAGGGGCCCACTGAGACCATGCTGCCCAAGGGCCCACATAGACCTGGAGCCGGCCCAGATTGTGAAAATGTGAAATTTGCATGCTTGGATGATTCCTTATTCTGAATCTGTTCTGTCCTTTTTCCTTTGTATTACTTAAATAAAGGATATTAATAAAAAATGCTTGGCAACATAGGCTGACAGCATCTCTAGGTAAGCTGGCACGGAAAGGTTCAAAGTGGCTCAAAACCCAGCTCGTTCGGCCTGGAAAACTATAAGATTCCCAGGCTGATTGCTTCCCTGGGATGCTTTGCTGTGTGAAACCCCCCAGGTTGTACCTGTTCACTCATCTTTGTTCCAGCTCCAACTGTGCATGTGCCGGCCATGGCCGCATCCCCACTATCCCTCTAACAGGGTGCGTGCCCACACCAGCCATTGGTGAGTGGCCAACCCAGACAGGCTCCCTGTTAGAGCGACAGCGCGCTCATAGCCAGTGGACTTAGACGCCCTCTTAGATGGCGTGACGTCAGCGGCTCTGAGCGCACTGATTGGACAAGCGGATGCACGTGCGCCATAGAACCGTGAAGAAGTGACTTTCTTCGGGCGATCTGGGGGGTTTTACACAGCAGGGTACCCCCGATTAGGGTGCCACAGGGGAAAGGACCAAAACCCAGGATAGTCAAAATCCTGGCTTTGGTCCACTTTAAAGGTCATCTGTATGTTTTAGGTAAGTATTTAAATCCTGATTCCTGACTTCAGAGGTTTTAATTACTGTATATTGCCAGCCCCCCTCCCCACCGCCCTTGTCATTTGCCACTGGTTAAAAAAAATAAGTTTGCCTAGAGCTGACACTATCCAATCTTATGGTACATATTTCTTAAAACACAGCAAAAACTGACATTTCTAGATTGTTAGTTTATCAGAAATGCCGGCATAGACAGCTCTGCAGCTGGTGCTGTAGGAATATAGCCAGAGATTGTTGGCATCAGAGTCCAGAGTGATTATAATGATCTTACAGAAACTTCTCACTGAGATAACACCTTTTGGCGTTCGATATAATGACGCGTCAAACTGCTCATACAGCATTCCAGCTACAAGCCAGCTTTCTTTCTTCCACCAGGAAGAGCCGGTGCGCATTGCTATTTAAGGAATGCAGTGGTGGGTTTTAAAGGTCTGTTAAGCATTTTGATACATGGATAATTGTAAAATAATTTATGGGATTTCGCATCCCATAATCAGCCTCCTATAAAGTGTATTACTCTCCTCTGTGACATACTGACATATTTGTCTAACCAGTGAGATGTAGTTGAAATTAAAGAATTTTGACTATCCTGGGTTTTTGTCCTTTCCCCAGGGGCGCCCCGATTGGGAGTGCCCTGCTGTGTGAAACCCCCAAGATAACTGATGCCAACTCACCTCTTCCTGGTCCTATGGCACATGTGCTGCCGCTTACCCAATCAGCACGCTCGGAGCTGCTGACGTCAAGTCGTCTAAGCCATCATCTAAAGCCAGCGGCTCAGAGCGCACTGGCGGCCGCATATCGCCTGCTCTCCTCTAACAGGGAGCAGGCCCATGCCAGCCATTCACAAATGCCTGGCGCAGGCACACACCCTGCTAGAGGGATAGCGGGGATGCGGCCACGGCTCGTCATGCACTGTTGGACCAGGAAGCAAGGTAAGTGTATGGGGCAACCTGGGGAGTTTCACACATGGGGGGCATCCTGATTTTGGATGAGGGGGGGGGGGGGATCTATCGGCCTGGGAATCTTATAGGCCGATCAGCGTGGATTTTGGTTCACTTTAATGGCAACAGTGTTGGAGATACAGTGCAACGTCTTGTCTACATTTATGACAGTATATGGCACTGTTACATATATCTATGTGTAGTCTCTGTTGTACATACTCCGCTGCATATTGTGTTTCCTGTACATTGAGGTGATCTCTATGACTTCTTTTTGCTGTCTATGTTATCCATCTTCTCTTACTGCACTCATGTTCCAGTAAAGCCAATTCCTGTTACACCACACGTATCTATCTGGATTTGACTCCGCTGCACCCAGCACTCACACTCTGCAACAAGCCTAACTACAGTAATTTCATTGCTTTGCTGTATGACACCCTATTGAGGAGATACAGCAAACTGGTTTGGTTTATTGAAGTTGAGTTTATTTAAAGAACTCCAGGTTACTTACAAACAAACCCATCCTACCAGGAAATCTTACTTTACATACAAGTATAAAACAGCAGCAGGAACGTTTTTGTTGGCTTTGATTTTTACATTAAAGTGGACCAACACCCACGGGTGATCGGCCCGGGAATCTATAAGATTCCCGGGCCGATCACCCCCCACCCCGCGGGACATCCGAGATCGGGATGTCCCGCGGGGTGAAACCCCCCCCAAACACCCCAACTCACCTACCTTATCTTCGGCGGCGGCCGGCCGCCGCCGCCTCCCTCGTCTGCGAATGGCCGGCGCGGGGGCGCGCGCGTTCAAAGTGACGCGAGGGAGGCTCGGGGGGGTTTCACACAGCGGGGCACCCCGATCGGGGGTGCCCCACCAAAGTGGACCAAGACCCAGGATAGTCAAAATCCTGGGTGTTGGTCCACTTTAAAGCAGTTGTAAAGTCTAAAAAGACTTTAGGCTTGCAGACCCCCCTCCGGGAGTCTTTTGAGGCATCCAGTATAAAATGGATCCACCCTGTGTGGTGCTGAAGGAAAGCCTGCCAAACCCCCTCCACCCCGCATAACATATTCACCCCATTCAGGTATGGGGCTACATGATGTGGCTACATATTTGTCCCCTGCAGCTGATTGGTCCACCATCGGTGAAGCAAGCAACTCACCTGACCGCATCCAGTCTCCTGGCTTGCATCAGTCACAGGAGCACTACCACACCATGTCCATTTACTACAACCAGGGCAGGCATCAGCACGGGGTGTACCCAGGCAGCTGCTGGGGCCCCTGCACCTTGTGAGGGCCCACCTCATTCCCTCTACTATGGGCAGCCCCGATGCAGCACCCAGGACCATGCAGTAACCAGGACTAAGGACTATCAGTCATGGGCATATTGGCCACTGGGAGAGCCTTTCTATCTGCCAGACCTTCTATTCTTTTTATTCTTTGCCTCTGTTCTTTTTCCCATTTATTCTTTGTTTCTTTCTTCCACCTGTTTATTCTGCCATTCCTTTCTTTTCTCTTCCAGTCTACTATTTTTCTGTCATTTCTTCTCTTTTCTGTTTTTGCGGTCAGTCCTTCTCTTCTTTCTTTCCATCTCTTTTTTTCTTCCATTCCTTCCCTCTTTAGTGCTTTTCTCCGTCATTCCTTTAATTCTTTCACTATGTCATTTATACATTCTCTCTATTTCTAATATTCATTCCGTTGTTTTTTTTTTTGTTTCTCTCCATTTACCGTATTTTCCGCCATATTTTTCCCCCAAAGTGCGCGGGGGGGGGGGGGGGGGGGGGGGGATGTCAGTTCGTCTTATCGGGCGAATGTAAAAAAAAAACCCTTGCATTTCCCGGCTTCTTCACAGTGTCTTCCGTCGACTTAGAGAGAGAGAAAGACATATACATATATATTACTGGTGTCCTCCACCTCCTTAAAGAGGACCAAAACCCAAGATTTTGACTATCCTGGGGTTTGGTCCTTTCCCCTCGGGGCACCCCGATCAAGGGTGCCCCACTGTGTGAAAGCCCTCCAGATCGCTGCAGCCAACTCACCTCTTCCTGGTCCCATGGTGCGTCTAAGAGCAACGGCCAACGGCTCTGAAGGCCGCATCCTCCGCTTTCCGCTAGCAGTATGCGTGCCCACGCCAGGCATTTCTGTTAAGAGGGATGTGGGGGATGCGGCCGTCAGAGCTGCTGCTCTTAGATGCGCCGTGGGACCGGGAACTCGTGAGTTGGCTGCGGTGTCCTGGGGGGTTTCACACAGTGGGGCACCCCCAGGGAATGGAACAAAACCCAGGATAGTCAAAACAATTGACTATCCCTGGTTTTGGTCCACTTTAAGTTCTGAGTGGGTGTTGCATATGACTCCTGCCAGTGTCACTGGACGCTGGTACGAGTCACAGGCAATGCCCCACCTGGTGGCTGGAACCGGCTCACTCTGAACTTGCAGCGGCTACGGGGTGAGGTGCACATGAGCAAGGCACCTAACTCCTCAATTACACAATGGGCATGCATGCCCCAAAAATCATCCCCAAAATCATAAACACAGCACAGTACACAAAAGTTGTATTCTATTGCCGAAGCTGTGTTGTTTTGTCATTCCAAAGCAATGGAAAAGCAAGTATATATGCTGTATTATCACCCCAATGCAATGATAATGCATGAATGTATACAAAAGTCTTAAAGTGGACCAACACCCTGCCGTTTTTTTTTTTTGCCTTTTAAATATATGCCAATACTGCTGCCGGGCCCTTTATCAATAATAAAGGAAAAATAACTTACCTCTAATGCTCCAGCGCTGTGTCGCTTCCTTTTGAATCTTCCGCCGCCATCTTCGATTTGCTTGTAAAAGGAAGAGATCGTTTGACCTCTTCCTAAAGCAAATCTCGCGCATGTGCAGTAGGTCAGTTGAAGCACCGCTTGCATCGGTAGACGTCGAGAAGAGAAGCGGAAATTGCGCGAGAGAGGAGGAAAGCGTGTCCACGGACAAGGAAGAGGGACAGCATGCAAATGAACGGACAATCAAGACGGACAGCATGCTAATGCATGCCTCCCAAATGTCCCGAATTTTGCGGGATTGTCCCGATTGCTTTCCCGAATCCCGCGATCCCGGATGTTAGTATGATGTCCCTGGACGCCCTGCGGTGTGCCCAGGGCCACCACGACACAGCCGGCGCCTTCAAATTAGTTTACAATGGCCGGTGCCTGATTAAACAATGACAGTGCGCGTGGTGGGGGGGCGGGCGTAGGTCGGCTGGGTGGTCGGGGGGAGCAGGCGGGGGCTGGGTTAACTTACTGCAGGCTGGCAGTCAGGAGAGGAGAGCGGGATAAAAATACAGGGGCGGGGTAATAGCTGTGCTTTGCACAGACAGAGCAGAGATGGGGGTCAGGGAAAAGACAGCAATCCCAGAATGCAGAGCGACACAGTTAGAAGACACTTCCTGTTTGCAGGCTGCCTAATGCTCCATGAGCCGCCATCTTGGATGTTTAATGGCTCATAACATGCAGTAGATGCAGGTAGGATGATTTTTATTGTGAGCAATCTGTATGTATAGGGTGTGGGAAACATAAAAGATAGGCTCTTATACAGTGTAAAGGTCCACTTTAAAAACAGGACTCGGGCCCACACGCTTTACACAGTGACTAAAAACGTAAAATATATTAGTTTTAGATGCTGGGTGATTTTTTTTTAAGTGTTTGGGCTTTTCATTAAATCATGCTAAAGGTCAAGCTGAACCTGTGTGAGGTGAGGTATATATAATTATTTATTGTTATTATGACTAACTCATCATGGATATATTCTAAGTATGTCACACACCCCGCTTCAAGAAATTCATAACGTGTGGGTAATACTGACCTGTAGAGGGCGATATGCAGAGATGCCAGGAAAAAAGAGAGCCCCTCCCGGTCCATAAATACCTGGGACCTCCCACTCATTACCCAGTCTTCATCTCTGCAGTCGGCGAGCAAGTCAGAAGATGTGGTCTCCTCCTTGCACAGGGGGATTTCAGGTAGCCGGGATGACTCCCGGCCCTTTAGTTATCCATTTCCGCCTGGATCTTTTTTTTCTGTTACCTCATGCCTCCCAGCCTAGGCTGACGGTCCGGGTGAGGGTAGAAAAGCACCCTTGGCGCTTAAGAGCAAATGCTCTCCCGTGAGACCCTATATAAGAGGGTAGGCGGTCATCCGGGACGGTAACCCTGGTTTGGGATGCCCCGTCCCTTGGCCTTACACTTTGGGTGGTCCCCCCCTTTGGGTAATGCCCCTCTCGCTAGCGGGATAGCGGAGGGTAGGAGCAGGGCCCCTTATTCGGTGTTAGGTCCAAATTTTGTAATCATTAATTCTTAATAAATGTTTTAATGTATTAATTTATTAAATTATCCTCCCAATAGTTATTAACTTATTTATTACTTCATAACAGCGTGTATTTCTCTGTCAAAACGGCACTGTGGCCGCCATTTTTATGCAAGCTTTCTCCCTGATGTAAAAGGGGCGGGGCCGGGCGTCAGGGTCAAAGCCACGGCCCGCTCCCCTCCTTCTGTCTCTTCTGAGACCGGCACCGCGGCCGCACATGGCTGCGGTGCCGGCCTTTTTGCATTGTCATGGCGGAGGGGAGCTTCTCCCCTCACGATTTTACTCTTTCCAGCGCTGCGGCCCGCCCCTGTGTCACAGGCACCGCTGAGGTACTTTTCTCTGTGCCTGTTTCCTCAGAAGGAGCTGGCCACGCCCCCTTCTCTCCTCAGAGCTGCTCTTTACCTCACGGAGAGAGGAAGCTGTCTTCAGGACCACAGTGAGTGGCCCGTGGGCCCCCCTTCTGTCCCATCACCTATAATTATATATTTTTATGTCATATATATATATATATATATATATATATTTTATACTCCGCTTTTCTTATTAGCCTTTTTTATTATGTCTTTCAGATATAACCTACAGTGGTGTTAGGGGGTTTCTCCCGGTCCTAGGGTCCCTGGGTTCTTAATTGGCTTATTGCAAATCCTCCCACTTGGGACATTAAAGGGGCATCCCGGGTTGCTTATATGCGTAATTCCCTCGGTCATTGCAACCAACTATAAGTTCACCTTATGGAGGCATCCCCGGATACTGGGCTCAGGCTCCCATCGGGGCAATCCCGGAAGTGTATGGGGTGTGGGGCATCCCTTACTGGCGATGATGTATTTCTGTGTATAACATGCGCACAGCAGACTATTACGCGGCAGTCCGGACCCCAGGCGTCTGGTTCAGCGCCGCCGGTCTCTCCTCCCCCCCCTCCCAGTTTGATCCGTGCCCAGTCTGACGTTGTCATGGGCGGGCAGTTGCAATCAGAGATGTGTGCCCGACTGGCCAATCTTGAAAAATTATTCTCCAGCACGGTCACCAGAAAGGCTCCGGCTAAGAGAAAGCACTTGTCGCCGTCTTCACCGGTGGCCGACTTGGATGATCTTGATAATCTGGGCTGGTCTGATTACTCCCAACTTGATGAAGGGGAGGTATATGAAGAATCAGATAATTCAGATGATCAGCAGTTTGTGGGTGCTGATACCTAGCGGGGCTTGGGGAGGTCTTCGGATACTCCTAATGTTCTGGCTCAGATGTTTGAGGTTTTGGCTATTTCTCCTCCTGAGGCGGTTCCACAGCAAAAGGGGGAATTTTTCGAAGAATACAGGCCGCGCTTGGAATTTCCTAACCAAAAACATTTTGATGGGATTATTGCTAAGGAATGGGAGAGGCCTGCCCGGCTCCCAGGTGTCCCTCAGGGTTGGGACAAAAAAAATATCCCTTTCCCTTGGATACGGTTAAGCGTTGGGCGTCCCCTCCCGAGGTGGATGCACAGATTCTGGGTTTATCCAACACTACTGTTTTAAATTCTCCTGATTGCTCCACGCTTAAAGATGGTGAGGATAAACGCATTGACCAAATGGCTTGTCATGGTTTTGCCAGTGTCGGGTCAGCCATGAGGCCGGTTTGTGCTTCAGCGCTGCTGGTGGTGGCTACCAGGTCGGTGGTCAGGGACCTGTTGACTTCTTCCGGGTTAGATCCGGATAGTGACGAATTCCTTGGCCTTAAAAGGTGTGAATTGTTTTTGTCATTTGTACTAGCCGCCTTGGATGACACACTGATGATGTGTGGCAGAACGTCGGCTCTATTGGTGACTATTCGGCGTTCGGTTTGGTTGCGCCAGTGGGCGGCTGATTTTGTGTCTAAAAAGTCGCTGACCGCTCTTCCCTTTGTGGGATTACGGCTCTTTGGTGAGAAGTTGGATTCAGTTGCCAAGGGTGGTAAGTTACCTCAACGCAAAAAATACCATTTTGTGAATACTCACCAGTAAAATGGTTATTATTGGTGTGTCACACACACCTCGCTTCCTGTAGTAATAACGTTCGGGTAAACCATCTCCAGATGTCATTGCAGAGAGAGAGAGATCTTGAAACTGGCCCCTCCCAGTCTATATATACCTGGGACCTCCCACTCAATCCCCATTGAAAAGCAGTAAGACAAGGTAACAGAAAAAATTAACCCTCAGTAAACGTATAGCTTCACCAAATAGAGAAAACCAGGATACTAAAAAGGGTGGGTGAAGTGGGGTGTGTGTGACACACCAATAATAACCATTTTACTGGTGAGTATTCGCAAAATGGTATTATTCTTTGTGTGTCACACACACCCCGCTTCCTGTAGTAATAACGTTCGGGACATCCAAAAGCAGTGTCCCTAAAGGGTGGGTATCCAGCAGGAAGATGAAGCATAACTCAAACCACTGCAGTTTGCAGAACCTTGCGGCCAAACACAGCATCCGCTGAGGCTCGCACATCAACCTTGTAAAACTTTGTAAAGGTATGAACCGAAGACCAAGTAGCCGCCTTACAAACTTGTTCAACAGAAGCCTGGTGCTGAAAAGCCCAAGACGCACCAATAGCACGAGTAGAATGAGCAGTGATACGGAAGGGAGGAACTTTTCCCTTAGCCGTATAGGCGCCAATAATGGCTTGACGAATTCATTTACTAATGGAAGATTTAGCAGGGGCCAAACCCTTCCTAGGCCCGCAAGGTAGAACGAAAAAGGCATCAGTCTTACGGAAAGAAGACGTAGCACGCAAATAAAAATGAACACAGCGAACAACATCCAAACAGTGCAAAACCTTCTCCTTGTCATTCTTGGGTTTAGGACACAAGGAGGGAAGAACAATGTCCTGATTCAGATGGAATGCAGAAACAACCTTAGGAAGAAAATCCGATTTGAACCGAAATACCACCTTATCTTGATGTTTCTCAAGGTAGGGCGCCTGAATGGACAAGGCCGCCACAAGAAAGACTACCTTCTGAGTCAAAGTGGAAAGAGCAATATCCGACAAAGGCTCAAAAGGAGGAGCCTGAAGAGCAGACAAAACCAAATTCAGATCCCAAACAGGTAGCAACGCCTTCCTAGGAGGCCGCAGATGCGTAACCCCCTGGAAAAAAGTCTTGACCAACGGATGAAGCGCAAAAGCCTTCTGAAAGAAAATAGACAAAGCAGAAACCTGCCCCTTTAAGGTACTAAGCTGGAGACCAGCATCCAGTCCAGATTGAAGAAAATCCAAAATTCTGGAAACAGAAAAGACTCTGCAGGGCAAAGATCTAGCCTCACACCAATCGATGTAAGAACGCCAGGTTCTGTAATAGATAGCAGAGGAAGACCTCTTTCGAGCACAGATGAGAGTCTTAATAACTGAATCAGAAAGACCCTCCTCCTTTAAGATGGAGGTTTCAGCAGCCAAGCCGTCAAAGCCAGCGTTGGTAAATTGGGGTAACGCAGCCGACCCTGAGTGAGAAGATCCAGCCGCAGAGGAAGCTCGAACTGATCCACTGCCATCCGAATGACGTCCACGAACCACATTCTTCTTGGCCACCTTGGAGCCACGAGAATGGCGGGGACCCTTTCCAGAATCAACTTTCTTAACACTCTTCCTAGCAAGGGAATCGGAGGGAACAGATACAGGAACCCCAGCTTCCCCCAGCTCAGAGACATGGCATCCACCGCCAGAGCCAGAGGATCCTGAGACATTGATACAAAAGTCGGAAGTTTGTAATTGTGACGAGAGGCAAACAGGTCCACCTCCGGTGTTCCCCACCGAAGACACAGAGCCTGAAAAACCTGAGGATGGAGAGACCATTCCCCCAGACGGGAGGAGCATCTGCTTAGAAGGTCCGCTTCCATGTTTTCCACCCCTGGAATGTAAACTGCCGACAGGCAAGGAACATGAGCCTCTGCCCAGGTCAGAATCAGGGAGACCTCTCTGAGAGCTCCCAGACTGCGAGTCCCTCCCTGATGATTGATGTAGGCAACCGCCGTCCTGTTGTCCGAGCGCACCTGAACCGGAAGGCCCCGGACATGGTGAGTCAGAAGAGAAAGAACCAGACGGATAGCTCTCAGCTCCAGAACATTGATGGGCAAGTGAGCCTCTCGAGGACCCCATTGCCCCTGGAACTGAAGACCCTTCCAGAATCCCCCCCAGCCCGAAAGGCTGGCGTCCGTGGTGACAGTCTCCCATAGAGGAGTCAGGAAGGACTTGCCCTTCAAGAGATTGTTCGAAACCAACCACCACCGAAGAGACTGCCAGACCCGGGAGGACAACTGGAAGGGTTGGTCCAATGAAAGTGGAGAACGGTCCCAAGACGCCAACAGATGCATCTGAAGCGTCCGAGTGTGAAACTGAGCAAAGGGAACTGCCTCGAAGGAGGCTACCATCAACCCCACCAGCCTCATCCCCAGACGGATGGACGGTCGAGGATTGGAGAGAAAAAGCCGAACCAAATCCTGAATCAAAAGTATCTTCGACTGAGGTAGAAAAACCCTGTGCTGACAAGAGTCTATTGTCATCCCCAAGAAGGACGCCACCTCGGCCGGAGTCAGGGAGGACTTGGGATAGTTGATTACCCAACCGAAGCTTTCCAGCGTAGAAACCACCATGTTGGTGTCCTTCTCCGCTTGATTGAAGGAAGGAGCCATGATAAGAAGGTCGTCCAGGTAAGGCAAAATTCGAATGCCTTGAGTTCTGAGAATGGCCATCACCCCTGCTAGAACCTTGGTGAACACCCTTGGCGCCGAGGTAAGACCAAACGGAAGCGCCACAAATTGAAAATGCCAATCCTCTACCATGAAGCGCAGAAAACGCTGATGGACCGGGCAGACGGGAACATGCAGATAAGCATCCTTTATGTCTATGGAAGTCATGAAGTCCCCCTGCCGAAGAGAAGTGATGGCCGGGCACAGAGTTTCCATACGAAACTTCCGTGGACGATTCAACCTGTTGAGGAACTTCAGATCCAGGATAGGGCGCACCGATCTGTCCCTCTTGGGCACCGTGAAAAGATTGGAATAGAAACCGAGACCCAATTCCAAGGTTGGCACTGGACGGATGACCGCCATATCTAGAAGATTCCCTACCGACACTCGAAGTTCTTGGGCGACCGAAGGATCGGTAGGTATGCGGGACTTGAGAAATCTTGAGGGAGGACGGGACTGGAACTCCAGTTTGTAACTGGACGACACCACCTCCCGAATCCATCTGTCCGGGACTGCCTGAACCCAAGTCTGGGGGAAGTGTCGCAACCGTCCCCCCACCCTCACGGGTGAGGGCGCCCCCTCATTGCTGAGCAGGCTTGGGCGTGGGCTTAGGCTTGGAGCCCCACGAATGACCGGAACGGCCGCGGCCTCGCCCCCGGTTCCAGCCCGTGCCCCTGGTAGCAGGAAGGGAGGCCCCTCTACCTGCCCTGGCACCCCGAAAGAAAGGATTGAAAGAAGAGGTTCCTCGAAAAAGACGCCGCGGCTTCCTGCGCTGAGGCAACTTGCCTCCCTTGGTGACTGAATCCAACTTGTCACCGAACAGGCGTAGACCCAGAAAAGGAAGAGCTGTAAGTGATCTTTTGGCACCAACGTCCGCCGTCCATTGACGGAGCCACACTGACCGCCGAATAGCAACCAAAAGAGCAGATGTCCTGCCACACATGGCCATAGCATCATCCTGGGCGGCCAGAACATAAGAAGCAAAAGATTCACACAATTGAAGAGAGGTAAACTCCTCACATTCCGGATCAAGATCCGCGTACAAATTTTTGATCAAAGCTTTAAGAGCCAATAGGACAATGGAAGAAGCACATACTGGACGCAAGGTCGAACCGGCACTGATGAAACCATGACGAGCCAGTTGATCGATTCTACGATCCTCAACATCCTTAATTGCAGTAGTGTCTGGTGAATGCAGCACTGAAGAATTAGAGAGCCCCAAAACCGGTGCATCAACGTCTGGGGGTACCGTCCAAAGTTTGACCAATTCCTCCGAAAAGGGATACCTCCTGTCCCAATTAGCCGGGGAGCCAATAAGGCGGGTCGGCTGTTCCCATTCCTTAAGCACAACCCTTTCAAAATGTAGCTGACCAGGGAATGCTAAACGCAGCTTAGGCATCTCAAATAGCTCACCCTTAGGCGGAGGGACCGCCGCAGGTGGATCCAGAGACAAAATTTCAAAAACCTTGGAAAGGATAGAAGGAGTATCACAAGACACCCCAGTAGTCAAATCTGCCGAAGTATCAGTCAACAGGGGAGCATCATCATCCAAATCTTCCAAAATTTCCCCTTCTTCAGGCAAAGGACAATCTGACCAGTCTAACACCTCCACTGCCTCCAAGGCAGGAGTCAGAGAAGGAGAATCAATGTGTTTCCTTTTAGCCGCAGCCTTATGAGCTACTTGTGCAGACAACAACTTCTCGAGAGTGGCCACTCAAGCGCACAACTCAGATTGCGAATCCCCAGCTGTGACAACATCACCCTGGGTCCGGAATAAAAGTGGAGGGGCAGGGGACGACTGAGTGCCAGACTGGCGCGCAATATTCTGCTGTGCGCAAGGAACGCACAAAATGACATCATCCCCTGGGAGTGTAACCCCACATCTCCCACACTGCCTAGATTGCTCCGAGGAGCCATTTCCTGTATTATTGGAAGCCTCCATTCGGTGAAACTTTTTTGGAATTCGCAGAGCCCAGGGATTTATGCTATAAGCTACCCGGGATGCCCCTTATTCATTAAATAGAGTCCCGGGAGTGGGAGGATTTTTTGTAACCCAAAATAAGACTAGCCAGGTATATCAGACTGGGAGACCCATGCAGCAGGGGTATCCCAAATCTGGAAGACAGAAAAAATACAAAAAAAATGTAAAGCTCAAGAAAAAAATGCACATGCACACAGAGAGGAAAACAATATTATCCAATAAAAATAATAAATATATGTATATGACTTAAAATAAATACGATCATATACCTTTAAGCCTGCTGATGCCTAACTAAAGGCTCAAGCATTATATATAATGCATAATGAACAGAAAGCCACCATGGCTTGATATACTGACAAAAAAGCTTACAATGTATACTAATATGGACCACAGCATAAAGTCCCCTTATGGGAATAAGCACTCATTGAAAGAAATACAGAAACGAAAGAACAATAGTACAAGACCTTATTGAAGTGGCCGAAGTTGAAGAGGCAGCGGGACCAAGGCGCAGAAATCACCTCACAGGCCGGTAATCAGTGCAAGCGATCCACAGCTGAAGGAGACGGGCAGGCCAGAGAGCGCGCACGAAGCGCTCTGACCCCGCCCCGTCCGCCAATCACCGCACAGCACGGGCGCCCCTAAAGCACAAATTACCTCAGAAAGGTAAAAAATGGCGACAGCGCCATTCTAAAATGCCCAAACCGGACCCGGTCTGCTGACCCCGGCAGAAGTAAACGCCGCACACAGTAAACACTCTTAATTAAAGGCACACACACACACATACACGCGCGCACCGACGTTCCACAAAAATAAGTACAAATAAAAGGGAAATTACCTCAGGATATCCTAGAAAGACCCCTCACCTCCCCCCCCTCCCCCCTAAAGGACTTCCCCACCAAAAAAGGGAAGGCCATGAGAAGGAGAGAAGAGATATGGGGACAACGGGACGGGGCATCCCAAAATCCAGGTCACCAACCGGATAACCACTCTGTCCCAATAATGGGGACTAGTGGAGGAGATAAGCTCCTAGGCACCACCAGGTGCCGGCTACCATTACCCAGTCAGCAGCCGAAGCTGGGAGGCTTCCGATAGTTACCAAATACAAGTAAAAAAGAACTGGGCAGAAATAGACCAGGGGGGGTGCCGGGGTCACTCCAGCTCCATCTGTTGGCGGCCTGGGACGGGTCGCCACTGTCGTTGGATCAGTCCTTCCTGATGACCCCCCGAGTTCGGTGCTCCCTTCAGTGGTGGCTGGATCCAATCAATCTGTCGAGGGGCAGATCCTTTCTGGCCCCTTGTTGGGAGACGGTCACCACGGATGCCAGTCTATCAGGATGGGGGGGGTTCTGGAAGGATCGTCAGTTTCAGGGACTGTGGGGGCCTCAGGAGGCTCACGAGTCCATCAATGTTCTGGAATTGAGGGCCATCAGGATGGTTCTGTTTCGCTTGACTCATCAGTTGCAAGGATTGCCGGTTCAAGTCCGGTCAGACAATCGGACGGCGGTCGTCTACATCATTCACCAGGGAGGAACTCGCAGCAGGAGTGCCCTCAAGGAAGTGTCTTTGATTCTGGCCTGGGCGGAGACCCACGTCCCGTGCATTTCAGCAGTTTACATTCCGGGAGCGGAGAACACGGAGGCGGACTCTCTGAGCAGGTTCTCAGCTCGCCAGGGGGAATGGTCTCTCAGCCCCAAAGTGTTTCGCTTGATTTGTCTCAGGTGGGGGTCCCCGGGGGTGGACCTCTTTGCCTCTCGTCACAATCACAAACTTACGACATTTGTGTCTCTCTCACGGGATCCACTGGCTCTGGCAGTAGATGCCATGTCTCTGAACTGGAGGGATCTGGGGTTTCTGTATCTGTTCCCTCCGTTTCCCTTGGTGGCCAGAGTGGTGCGCAAGCTGGCCCTGGAGGGTGCGTCAGCAATTCTGGTGGCTCCAAGGTGGCCAAGACAGGTTTGGTTTGCAGATGTGGTAAGGTTAGCAGAGGATCAGGTCGCTCTGCCCCTGCTGCCGGATCTGCTCACCCAGGGTCAACTACGTTATCCCAATTTACCAACGCTGGCTTTGACGGAGTGGCTGCTGAAACCTCCATCTTGAAGGAGAAAGGTCTTTCCGATGCTGTGATTCGAACTCTCATTAGTGCTAGGAAGCGGTCTTCCTCTAATATCTACTATAGGACTTGGAGGTCTAATATTGATTGGTGTGAGATCAGGGCGTTGCCTTGTAGGGAATTTTCCATCTCCAGAATCCTGGAGTTTCTTCAACATGGTCTGGACCTGGAGCTTAGTACTCTGAAGGGGCAGGTTTCTGCCCTGGTGGTGTTCTTTCAAAGGTCATTTGCCCTACATCCTTTGGTTAAGACTTTTTTCCAGGGAGTCACGCACGTGCGGCCTCCTAGAAAACCTTTGCTCCCTGTTTGGGATTTGAATTTGGTTCTTTCTGCTCTTCAGGATTCTCCTTTTGAGCCCTTGAATGATATTGCCTTGTCTTCACTTACGCAGAAGGTGGCCTTTTTGGTAGCCATCACTTCGGTTAGGCGTGTCTCTGAGTTGGCGGCTTTGTCCATTCAAGCCCCGTACTTTGAAGGGCATCAGGACAAGTCCGATTTCCTTCCTAAGGTTGTTTCTGCCTTTCACCTAAACCAAGACATTGTTCTGCCCTCTCTGTGTCCTAATCCCAGCAATGACAAGGAGAGGGCCCTGCATTCTTTGGATGTGGTTCGTGTTGTGAAGTATTATTTGGAGGTAACGTCTTCCTTTCGTAAGACGAATGCCTTTTTTGTGGTGCCCTCCGAGCCCTGAAAAGGCTTGGCACCTGCCAAGTCTTCCATTAATAAATGGATCCATCAGACCATAGTTGGGGCCTATTCTGCCAAAGGGAAGGTACCCTTTTCGTGTTACTGCTCATTCTACTCGTGCGGTTGGGGCGTCCTGGGCTTTTCAGCACCAGGCCTCTGTTGAGCAAGTTTGTAAGGCTGCTACTTGGTCTTCTGTTCACACTTTTTCCAAGTTTTACAAGGTTGATGTTCGGGCCTCAGCGGATGCTGTGTTTGGCCGCAAAGCTCTGCAAGCTGCAGTGGTTTAAGTTGTGCCTTGTTTTGGATCCCCGCCCTTTATGGACACTGCTGTTGGATGTCCCACACGTTATGAATTTCTTAAAGCGGGGTGTGTGACATACTTAGAATAATACCATTTTGTGAATACTCACCTGTAAAATGGGTATTATAAGTATGTCACACACCCCGCTTCACCCTGCCCTTTTGTATTCTGGATCCTTTATATGGTGAACTTTGCGTTGTTATGCTTTGTGTTGGGCTCTTCCTGGTCCCTTACCTTACTGCTGTTCTTATACTGGGTAATGAGTGGGAGGTCCCAGGTATTTATGGACCGGGAGGGGCTCTCTTTTTTCCTGGCATCTCTGCATATCGCCCTCTACAGGTCAGTATTACCCACACGTTATGAATTTCTTGAAGCGGGGTGTGTGACATACTTATAATACCCACTTTACAGTATTCACAAAATGGTATTTCTTCTTCCCTATTCCTAAAAAATAAAAAAAAAAACACGGACGCTCTAAACGTTCGGAGCAGAGTGAAATAACACGGTGATAACAAATAGCCACCATGTCGTATAAGGAAATGGTTCGGTTAGAGCCGTAGTGTCTGAGGCGCCGCTGTTCCCGCCACAGCTGGTCGCCATGGGAAACTGCCGGCGTGTGAGGAACGCTCAAGCGTCCTCCAACCGCCTTTGCAGGCGAGTCCTGCCCCTCTTACTGCGCATGCGCAATATCTGCCCAGTCCAGCGTTGGACGTCGCCGTGTGACGCCATTAGAGGAGAAGGTGGGCGTGTCCCGGGCAGCTCTCCTCCGTCACTCCCGGAGCGGGCTGGTGTAGATTGGAAGGAGTCGTACGCGAGGAGGCCGGGCCTCACCTACTTCCTTCCTCGCCGCCATTGTACGGTACATTCGGTGTCACCGCCGCCACTACCGACTGTCCTCTTCTCACTGGCAGGTAAGCTGCCGCCGCCGCTATGTGGTAGACGGGCCTTTCCAACATGGCCTCCTCTTCCCAGGCTTCACCTGTCCTTCCCGGCCATGAAACGGGAGGCCACGGAAAAGACGTGTCTTACCGTTTCTATACCGCTATTGCTCTCTTACCCCCTTTATCTTGCTGCGTGTCGTCACTGGCTGCTGGAGCTGTCATGACGTCATAGGCTGGGGTTTTAGACCATCGCCCCCTTCCTCCCCCGGGCTTTGTCGTTCCTGGAAGCTGCTCTGTGCACCGTGTGGGTGTCTGTAAAGTGGACCTGTCTCGGGGGGAGATCCCTGGCCTTTGTAGTGTTTACCCAATGAAATCGTTATTGGACTCGCTGATCGTTTCATGTTAGATCTGGCTGAAGGCTACAAATGTTACCATGGTGACTAGAAATGGAGCCCCTCCCCCCCAATAACTCATCCTCCTGGGTTTTGTTCTGCTTTACAGGGGTTGCCCCTGTGTGAGAAGCCTTCTTGCTACTTGCTCCCACAGCGCATGTGTGGGCCCTTGTCTTGTCAGTAAATTGGGGTGCATATTAAAGAGGAACAAAATTGTTCTGTTTCTCCTGCCAGTTTGGGATGCCCTGCTGTGCATTCCCCCAGAATCAGTGATCGGTAAAGCAGACCAAGACCCAGTATTTTTGCCCTTTCCACTTAAAGCTGAAAAAAACTCAGGAATTTGATATTCCTTGGTTATGTTTTGTTCCCTGGGGACATCCTGAATTGGGATGCCCTGCTCTGATTGGGAAAGTGCTAGATTCTTTTAGATTCCAGAGTGCCTGTTTTTTTTTTCTTCTTTAAAGAGGATCAAAACCTGGGATGTTGACTATCCTGGGTCTTGTTGCTCCATTTTGTGATCCCCCCCCCCCCCCCCCAGAATCACAGTGAACTGTAAAGCAGACCAAGACCCCAGATTTTTGCCCTTCTAGGTCTTTGTCCACTTAAAGCAGGAAGAAACCACCTGGACCTGTCCTCTAAAAGCTGGCCTCCCCCCTGGGTCATCTTAGACAAATTGGGATGTCCTGCTGTGTGAACCCCTTGTCCGGCCCCCAGCAAAGCTCACCTTTCCTAGCTGCTCCCTCGGTCATGTAATCAATGGGGAATCAGACCTGCCAGCAGCTCAGGGATCCAGTGCCCAGCCATTCATATACACTGGGGCCTGGAGTGAGATACGTCTGCTTTTGTTTCAATTGGATGAGAGACTGCACATACGTCGCAGGACCGGGGTAAGGTGAGTTTGTATGGACGATTTGGGGGGGGGGGGGAGTTGGTTGCACAGCGGGATATTCCAAATCGGGATGGTCCAGGAGCAAGAAACAAAAACCAAGATAGTCAAAATCCCGGGTTTTATTTTGAGTTTTTACTACCCTGGGTTCTGTTTCCCTTGTCTGGGCTCCTATGTGCATTCCACCAGAATTACAATGAACTGTAAAGCAAACGAAGATCCAGGATTTTTGCCCTTCAGTTTTGGTCCCCTTAAAGAGGAACACCACCTAAGAAAATCTGTTCCTCTCTGGGAATGCCAATCGGGCTACCCCGTTATATGTATCCCCCAGAAACACCTGTTCCCATGACTTAGCCAATCATCAGTGCTCATTCCATTCAGATTTCCTTTGCTGACATCAGTGAGCATGTATCTCTGCTGAAGGGAGAGCAGGGATGCCGGTGCTCCCCTTTAAGTTCTGCGCCATAGGATTGTTGGAATGGTGAGTTCTGAGAAGTTTTACATAGCCGGGTATCCCAAATAGAAACAGACTCGGGATGTGATAGTGATGGGGGGGCATCTAGATTGCAGGAGCTGCCCACAAACCTTGGCTTCACTTACCTCTACTGCATTTGGCCGGCAGCGGTGACATGGTTGCAGTCATTACAGTTGAAGTTCAGCCAAAGGACAGGAAATAGAGGACTTCTGATGGACTTCTTTAACAGGGGTATCCCAGTTTGTGTGTGAAACCCCTCTGAATGCCAGTTTTTTTAACCTTCCACACTGTATGTGTGGCCCCTCGCCCAATCATCATAGGTAAGTATATGGTAGGACTAGGGAGTTTCATACAGTGAGGACAGTCCCGGGCCGATCACCTCACACACCGCGGGACATCCGAGATCGGGATGTCCCGCGGGGTGTAACCCCCCCAAACACCCCGAAAAACCGTACCTCTCCAGACGCTGCTTCTGCCGCCGACGCCTCACTCGCGCTCCTCCAGACGTGCGCGTGCCCGCGCCGGCCGTCTCTGAATGGCCGGCGCGGGCGCGCACACGTCAACAGTGACGCGCGGGAGGCGGCGGCGGGCGCAATCCCTTGTCCGCTGACGGACGGCACTTGTACGTCGGCGGGCATTGGACAGCGCAGTCACGTGGGATCGTGGAGAGGTGAGTTTTCGGGGTGTTTTGGGCAGCGGGGCACCCCCGATCGGGGTGCCCCAAGGAAGTGGACCAATACCCAGGATAGTCAAAATCCTGGGTGTTGGTCCACTTTAAAGGGCCACTCCAGCCATCTTAAGCAAATGTAACATGCCCTGCCACCCTGCGTTAGCACTGAAGCACGGCTAATAAAGTAGTGGCGGAAGATCGGTTGAAATGTGTGGCACTGCCGATTCCGGGTGCAGGTAAGTGTATTTTCTCAAAACATCCTTAGGGCAGCATACTCTTGAGACCTTATGCTTGCTTCAGAGCTAACACAGGGTGGAGGGGGTATTACATTTGCTGCCGGTGGCTGGAGTGGCCCTTTAATTTGTGTGCGTTCCAGGGCAGAGTCCCAATTTCAGGCCAATTTTGTTATTCTCTGTTCCCTGACCATGAAAAATCCCGAAATGGCTGGTGGGTTTTTCTGTAATGCCCTATGTTGTGATGAGGCCTCAGTAACGCTCCCCTGTTCATACAGACCGTTCGCATGTTTCTTTGTGACTCTTGAAGGGACTGTCTAGGCTGCAGCCGCCCAGTTTCAGAACTGTCTGCTCTGGTGTCGACAGCCCGAATCTCCCTCGGCCTTGACTGCCCAACACTGAATTCAAATCAGTGCAGCAAACTCACAAGGGATCACATGATGCACTTCCTGCTGCCAATCAATGAGCGGATCTACAGCAGGTCCTCTTAATGAGGCTGAGAGAAACCTGCAGGCTGTCTGGTATGTGCCATTTCTCTCTTTCTAAATAGCCGGTGTGGGGATGTGGCCAGCAGCACTCGCTCCGTGCAGGGTTATTCTCAATTCACTTGCAACCTCTGGGACAAACTGTAAGGTATATAATCAGTTGAGGATAGGTGGATGTGCCTGGGAATAACATTGTGGATCTGTCACAGAACTGGCACTTCTATTATATGCATTACACCAATCCAGGAATAAAACTGGGCAATCTGGCATGTAGTACCCTGGTATGGAAGGCCTTCGGGGCAGTTGTAGGTCAGTGGAGTAGTCTTTTCCAACATTGGGCTCAGGTCCATTTGGGAGGGGACATCAAGTCTTAAACTTCCTTTTTGGGTATAGGATCGCTTTATCACATTCTGTCCCCAGCCCAGTGCCCCAAAATAGCCTGTTTCCTTCTTTACTAAAGCCGTTGCCCAATATTCATAAAAACACAGTCCAACCGGTTGGCCATATTGCTTCCTGGAGCTCTCCAACAAAGATACATGCAGTTACTGAGGAACTTCGGGGGCCCTGGAGTCTAAAAGACCTGAGTTCCAGTCCTTGGGGCATCCTGAATTGGAATGCCCCGCTGTGACCCCGCCCCCAACTCCCTGGAACACTCCCCCCTCCCCCGGAACCTTTGCCGCGTCTGTTCCTTCTGGCCGGATCCCCGCTCACCCCAGCCTTTCACACGCCTACCCTTCCTGAATGGGCGGCGCGTACATGCCGTGGCTGGCGGTGTCAGAGAGCCAAGTGACAGCAAGCACTCTGATTAGCTGAGCGAGCCGTTCAGCCAATCGGCGCTCTCACTCGAGCCTGCGCTGTCGGAGCAGAAGGAACGTGAGTAAAACAGGGCGACCTGCGGGTACACTCAGCGGGGCATCCCAATTTGGGATGCCGCTGTAGAGAGGAACCCCACACAGGAAAGTCCAATTCATGTGTATTGTTCCTCTTTAAACCCAGCTCAGCACTGGGGGTTGGCCTTATCGGTTAGAATAACTGTAATAAATCTGAAAGCACTACTGAAATGAATTTTGTAAAACAAGAATTTCCTATCTGGATATATATAGGTCCACTTATAAATGGCTGTGAAAAGTGAGTGCTATTGTATGATGGGTTATAGAGAAATATATTTTTTTCTAACCACACACACACAGATCATTGTGTCCAGAAATGAGACAAAACTGAAAACTATGATGGTACAGGGCTTGTGATTGGTGTGTCGCGAAGACATGGCACTGTATTTGAAAGCGTTTAGTAGATGCATGCCGGAGTGTACCTTTCTGCTTCCCTTTTTTCACCCCCATCTGGACAGGCACCTTTAGATCCCTAGAAAGGCAGGCAATCATAATAATAATATATAAATGAACAAAGGGGGGTGGGAGCAGCTCAATCACTATTATTTATACAAAATTATCAACATTATTATTCAGGGCCTGGGAACTAATTTACCGCCCAGTTTAGCCCTCTCATCAACTGAATATCAAGCAACAAACATGTCTAGCTATGTGGAAAGACAGATTTGGTTGCATATATCTGCAGATACATGTGGAAGCCACACTGCCCCGGCAAGGCACTCTGTGTTTAGTGTGGTCCCTACTCTTAATTCTGAGTCCCCAAAGTTGGGACATGCAATGAAGACAAATATCTGAGAGCTACTCACCTGGGAAGCAGCCAGCCTCCCTTTAGAACACTTCACAGGGAGAAATCCATATTAGCTGAATTCCTCCCTGCTTGTGCTCATGGCAATTCAAATGAACAAAGGGGGGTGGGAGCAGCTCAATCACTATTTATACAAAATTATCAACATTATTATTCAGGGCCTGGGAACTAATTTACCGCCCAGTTTAACCCTCTCATCAACTGAATATCGAGCAACAAACATGTCTAGCTATGTGGAAAGACAGAGATTTGGTTGCATATATCTGCAGATACACGTGGAAGCCACACTAATATATAAATAACGGGCATGCTCGCACCATGTCGCCCCAGTGAACTTTATTTGCTGCCATAGGTCATGTAAGTTATGAGAACCGCACAGACTGGGTTAGTAATCTGTCTAGCTTCCTAGGGGTGATTATCAGAAATCTTGGTTAAATTGTATGCTTTCTCTGATCCACTTCACCTCTGGAGCCAGTTATACCTACCTGCTTCTGGCTGGGCTTCTGAGATGAGGGGCTAGAAGCCGCAAGGACCAATGCCTGCTGGTGCAGTTTGTGCTGCGTCCTATCGAATGAAGACCCAGTCTGGACCATGTGAGTATAGCTAGCTATAGGTGGAGTTGGGTGTAGATTGTTTTCCTATGCATTAATCCCAGAATAGTTGTTCAGGAGTTAATTCATTTGGTTGGCTTTGAACAACTGAACAGGGCATGTCATTTTGCACTGAAAATGGCTTTTTCATCGCTAACTACCCTGTAAGTCCAATTCCGTGTACATGAAATACACATGTAAAACCCTCCACATAAACTGGTACAACTGTCTCCAAAGCCTCCACTCCTTTCCGGCTGCTCTGGCTCATGTTTGCCTTTTCCCACCCTCTGGGCAACTTGTGCCTGCTAACAAAAGGGTTAATGGATAGGAGAGCCTCCCACTCATAGGAGTAAATACAGTGTTTGTGACCAGCTAGTGGGAAATGGGTGGTGGTCTAGGATTTTCTGTTCAGTTGCATGCAGTGATGGTGTCCTCCCAGGAGCTGATGCAATCTGACAGTGTGAACTAGGATCCCGATGCTTCCCCCTCCCCCTGTGAGAGTCTCTTCTCCTTCCGCTGCGGCTCATCATAAGCTCAAAATCAACACCCCCTTCCCTGGTGTATAGGGGGGAGGGGCCTCATTGCAGTCGGACATTTTGACATTTTCCCCCTCTCCTCCCTGCCATGCGAGAGTTCATGTGAGGTGAGCTGCTGGAGAGAGCAGGGAAAGAGGTGCAGAAGAGGGTCCGCCTGCTTATGCTCTGTATAAAATCACGTTCATTTCACAAACATCACGGTCATCCAGAACAAATCTTTGCGGTCATACCGTATCATTCTTATTTGGTGCTGGTTGTGGCCAACTTGCTAAACAACGTATCATTTTGAATGGTTACCGTGCTGACAGATGGTTGTATAACCATTTTTGTCCATCTACTGGAAATGTAAAGACGATAGCGTTAAATACATGTTCTGTTGGCTGACGGCTTTCATGTGTGTGCAATTGTATTGGTGCAAAAATGTCATTTTTATTTGTGTAGGTGTACAGTGACACTATTTGTAACCTATCAGCATAGTTTGCACTTTGTTTTGTGTGTGTGATGCATGTTTAGCCTTTCAGCACTTTGATGATTTCATCAGTAATGCAGCAATGTTGCAAGGGCTTCCTTTGCGGCTGAACTAATAAGGATCTATTATGCAACACTTTCCATTTCCCTGAGCTGATCTTTGCCCCTTAACCTGTCTGAATTTGTATAGTTTTTTTTGTTAACCTTTAATGATTCCCCCCACCCCGCTATAGGAGGCTGCATCAACTTCAAAATGACAGACCAGGCGATGGCAATAAGGCAAAAAATGGCTGAAAATCCTGGGTTTCGGTCAGCTTTGTAGCAGATGGCATTTACATGGCACATACAGCCCAATAGTAACAATATTTTCCACATTAGATGTGCTGTAGTGATGTTCTTTGGTAGTACAGGTAAAGGCTTGCTTTTCTTAGTATACAGTATGTCCTGCTCCAAATCTAATACTTACAGTAGGGATATACTCCGCCAGATGGCGCTGGACTGCAGAGACATCGAAAATAGGCTCCTCCCCGCCCCTCAAATACCCGGGGACCTCCCACAAATCCCCAGAATTTCTCTGCAGTCTGGCTGCGAAGGACGAGAAATGGCTCTCTACTCGCAGGTGAGCGGGGCTATTAGCCTGCGGCCCTGTAGGACTATTCCTACCCGTTCCACTAGTAATATGCCTCCCAGCCTTGGCTGCGCTGGTCGGGTGAAGGTAGGCAGCACCGCCGTTGGTGCTTAGGAGCAATGCTCCACCGCAATCACCCACCAAAGGGTAGGCGGTTCAGGCTTATGGTGAGCCTCTATGGATGCCCCTCCCGCACTAGTGCCCCCTTGCCCCTGCCCATCGGTGGGCCCTGTTTAAATGGCTGCTGTCCTCCCTCATCCTCCTTGTAGTCTTCGGGGGAAAAGGGGTGGGGGATGTAAATATGTATGCTGTGCATTCTGTGTTTTACACTTTTTTCCATTCTGTTTAGTCTTGTCAGCCGCTGCGCTGGCTTGTCTTTACTGTCTTTTTTAAAATTGCCGCCGCGCGCTGACTTGGTTCCGCGCTTGGCGGCGGCATTACCTCAGGCGCTGGTGCGCCATCATTGGCTGCTTGCAGTTCTGGCTTCGCGCTCTTCGGGGGGGCGTCTATGGCGCGCTCCGCGTCATCGCTGATATCGGCCCGCCCCTCGAGGTATACCGACGCCATCTTTATCCTGCATTTGGCCCATGCGCGACGGACCCCCTACCTACCGTGGTCCGTAAGTGCCCTCGCGGGCGGTTTTATATCTTTCACCTTTTGTTACTGTGTGCTTACAGGTCTTGTCTGCTTATGTCTTTCAGGCGGGGCGAACCCTTTTGGCTTCTCCCGGCCCTGTATTAGTATATAACTTGTAGGCTTTGTAAAAATAATACTCCCACTTCCCTAGCGGGTTATTGGGGCATCCGGGGTTGCTATATAGCGTTATTCCCTATCTGTGTATAGCGCCGCCATAATCACCATATGGAGGCATCCCAGGATATTGTGACCGGGGTCCCTTCGGGACAAGAACGGCTGTGTGTAGCGTGTGGGCAACCTCATGCTGACGCTGACAAGGCGCGGGTCTGTGTACCCTGTGCTGAGCAGGTGCTTGCATTGCAATCTGGCCTGCCAGTGGCTGCACCTCGTTTCACTTCACCTACTCCCCCAAGCTTAAATCTCACTCCTGCTGAGTTGCATACTAGTGGGGATTCTCAGCCTGATGTGTCTTCTAGATTGGCTACTGTTGAGCAGTTGATTGCTAAGTCCTTAGCGCGTAAGGCCCCTGTTAAGAAGCGGCACTTGACGCATAATGTCACTGTTTTCTCTATGGGAACTGAGGAGTTTTGGAATCTTTGTGGCTATACCCCGTCTGATGAAGGGGAGCTCTTTTCTGATTCAGGCTCATCTGATGAGAGACCAAGGGGTCATGACGATTCTGGCTCTGACCCCTGGGCCCCGGATGACACTGACAGATTATTGACCCAGATTTTTGAGGTTCTGTCTATCCCTCTCCCTGTTGCGGCTCCCAGGCAAAGAGGGGAGCTTTTCCATACAGCAAAATCACGTTTGGAATTTCCCAAGCAGGCACATATCCATAACTTTGTGCTCAAGGAATGGGAGCACCCCAGTAAATTTCCCGGGGTTCCAAAAAGTTGGGATAGGAAGTATCCCTTTCCGGCTGAGGTGGTTAAATGTTGGTCATCCCCCCCCCCAAGGTGGATGCCCCGATCTTAGGGCTATCTAACACCTCTGTCATGCATTCCCCTGACTCTACTACCCTGCCGGATGCTGAGGACCGGCGCATTGACCAGCTGACATACCACACCTTTGCTGGTGCAAGGACGGCGCTGTGCCCAGTCTGTGCCTCTGCCATTACGGCTGTGGCCACTAGAACCCTTATCAGAAATATGCTGGATAGTGCCCCTGATGATTTGCCTTGTGAGGTGTTTAATGCACTCTCCAGTTTTGATGTTTTTGTAAATTTGTCCTCTCAGCATTGGATGACACCATCAGAATGTGTGCCAGAACTTCTGCCCTTGTGGTGGCTATACACCGCTCGGTTTGGCTGCGCCGGTGGGCTGCCGACAACGCTGCTAAGAAGGCCCTCACTGTGTTTCCCTTTAAAGGACTACGCCTGTTTGGGGATCGCCTGGACCTTTTTGCTAAGGGAGGCAGGTTACCCCAGCACAGGCGGCAATCTCGGCCCTTTCGGGGTCGGGTTCCTTCTCCTCCCCTTACCGTGGTGCAAGACAGGGAAGGGGGGTTTCCTTTCCTGGGGCCCAGGGAGATTTCTGGGTTAGAGGCAGAGGATGTGGACGTCCTGGCTCCTCCAGAGGTCCCAAAGCAAAATCCTCTCCCAAGCCCCCTCAGGCGTGATGGGGCGCCCTCACCCATCCGGGGTGGAAAATTGCCTGGCGGACTCTCTGAGCAGGGGGACCTCTCGCCAGGGAGAATGGTCCCTATGCAGCAGGGTGTTTCAATCCCTGTGTCACCGTTGGGGCCAACCAAATGTGGATCTGTTTGCGTCCCGCCACAATCGCAAGCTCCCAGCTTTTGTCTCTCTGTCCCAGGATCCTCTGGCCTTGACCTCTGATGCGCTAGCAATGTCATGGCAGGACTTTCAGTTCCTGTATGTCGTCCCTCCAATCCCCCTGCTGGGCAGGGTTCTGCGCAAGATCGCTCTGGAAAGGGTGCCAGCAATTCTGGTGGCCCCCAGGTGGCCAAGAAGAGTGTGGTTCGCTGACGTGGTACAGCTGGCAGTAGATCAGTACGCTCTGCCCATGGTGCCAGATCTGATCACTCAGGGCTCACTACGCCATCCCAATTTTCAAACTCTGGCTTTGACGGCTTGGCTGCTGAAACCTCCATCTTGATGGAGAAGGGGCTGTCTTCCTCGGTTGTGGATACTTTGATTAAAGCTAGGAAGAAGTCTTCCTCTTCCATTTATTACAGGGTTTGGCGTGCCTACATTGACTGGTGTGAGTCTAGGTCTCTTCCCTTTCATGTGTTCTCTATTCCCAGGATTCTGGATTTTCTTCAGCATGGGTTGGAAATGGGGCTCCAACTCAGTACTCTGAAGGGTCAGGTTTCTGCCCTGGCTATTTTCTTCCAGAAGGCCTTGCTCAGCACTCTGATCAGGACTTTTTTTCAGGGGGTCACTCATGTGCGCCCCCCAAGTAAGCCTATGGTGCCTGTTTGGGATCTGAACTTGGTTCTGTCAGCCTTGCAGGGTGCTCCCTTTGAACCTGTGCAGGGTGCTGCCTTGGCCATTCTTGCGCTCAAGGTTGTATTTCTGGTGCCTATCACTTCTGTCAGGCGTGTGTTCTGAGTTGGGGCCGTTTTCCATTCAGCCCCCTACTATGAGAGACACTAGGACAACATGGTGTTTTGTTTCAAACCTGACTTTCTGCCTAAGGTAGTGTCTGCCTTTCATTTGAATCAGGATATTCTTCCTTCTTTGTGCCCTAATCCTAGCAATGCTAAGGAGAGGGTTTTGCACTCTTCGGATGTGATTAGGTGTCTGATGTACTATCTGGTGGCTACTGCACCTTTCAGGAAAACTGATGCTCTTTTTGTGGTCCCTTCTGGTTCTAGGAAGGGTTTGGCTCCTGCCAAGTCTACTATCAGCAAGTGGATTCGTCAGGCTGTGATTCAGGCCTACTCTGCTAAGGGGAAGAATCCTCCCTTCTGCCTTACTGTTCATTCCACTCGTGCTATTGGTGCCTCTTGGGCTTTTCAGCACCAGGCTTCTGTTGAACAGTTTGCAAGGCCAATACTTGGTCTTCTGTTCATACCTTTTCAAAGTTTTACAAGGTTGATGTTAGGGCCTCAGCTGATGCTGCTTTTGGCCGCAAGGTTCTGCAGGCGGCAGTGGTTTAAACTGCCTGCTGCTGATTTTTCTTGGGGATCCCACCCTACTTTATGGACACTGCTATTGGATGTCCCAACTGTAACTGTTTTTCAATGCTGGGGATTTGTGGGAGGTCCCCGGGTATTTGAGGGGCCGGGAGGAGCCTATTTTCGATGTCTCTGCAGTCCAGCGCCATCTGGCGGAGTATATCCTAACTGTAAGTATTAGATTTGGAGCAGGACGTACTGTATACTCCTATCACAGAATTGTATTTTTTCACACCTAGGCCATTGTCAAGAATTCACTATGAAAGAAGCCCCCCCCCCAAATAGTAACCTTTGGGTGCGTGCACATCACAGTGCGATCGCCCCCCCCACACAAGTCTGACATTGCGAGTATTTGTCTCAAACTTGTCTCAAACGCTATACTAAAGGGCCACTCCAGCCCCTTCCTGAAAAAAAAAATAACCCCTGTCCTGCCCCCTCCAAATGATCCTGCTAATGTAATAAAGACACTCTCCTTTACCCTGAATACAGTCCCTGAAGTCGGCAGGGCCGCAGCTGCGGCACCGATCGCCCGCCGCAATCTTCCTGAAACCCTGGCTGGTCGCTAAGAGCAGACACTCTGCATTGTGCACGCTCCCACACGCCCATTCAGGTGACTTCAGGGCTGGTTTTCTATGATTCCTGGACCAATCGATTCCTTCTCCCCGGGCATCCAAAATCGCGATGCCCCGCTGTGTGAACCCCCCCCAGGTCTCCCCTTCATTTAACATGCTTCCTGGTCCAACAGTGCAGGCCAGGTCCCCACTATTTCTATAGCAGGGTGCGTGCCCGCGCCAGCCATTTGTGAATGGCTGGTGCGGCCACGCTCCCTGGTAGAGGGAAGCTGAGTATGTGGCCCCCAGTGCGCTTGAAACCGCTTGCCTTATATGCTGTGTTAGATGGCATGCTGATTGGACAAGCAGCCATGCATGCGCCGTAGGACCAGGAAGAGGTGCGTCTCACACAGCGGGGCACCCCCGGTCGGGGTGCCCGAGGAAAAGGACCAGGAACCCAGGATAGTCAAAATCCTGGATCTTGGTCCACTTTAAGGTATTTTAAACCTCATTATTGGAGGTGAGCCCTTAAAGCGCACGAAAACCCACGTGGACGGGCCCTGGAATTTAAGCTTTACAGCCCAGTCGCTAGCCTACCCCTGAGGCAACCTTTATCGGATGCCCTGCTGTGTGAAAGCCCCCTAGGAGGGCTGGTGATCTTATCTGATCCTGGAAGGTCCCACAAAACGATTTGTTGGCACTGCATCCCCGGCATCTCTGCAGCTGCATGCTCCCACCCCAAGCCTTTTTGAATGGCTGGGAGCACATCCCCGGTACACTGTACGGGTGCGTGGTCACCCCCCCTCGTCACAGCGGCAATTTTGAGAGCGGCAAGGCAACAGCAGTTCCCGGCAGCTCAGGCCCCACACATTTAGCGGTGTATACAAATCTAGTTTTCAATCTGTTTTATAGTAAAGTGTCAATTTCTTTTTCCTATCTTTTGAAAGGTAGTTGCAATATTTTGTCTCCCTTCCATTCCAATTGACTTTCTGTAAGTGGCATCAAAAGCTGAATGAAGGAGAATTGTCGGGCATCCTCACAGTTGCTTTCCTCTGGCTGTGCATGCCCATGCCAGCCATTTAGATAGGGCGGGAGCATGCATCACCCGGGCAGCCTGCACTTGCACCGTGGGATCACCGGAAAGGTGGGTTTCCCAGCGGCACTGCTCCATACACTGAGACCAAGGGACTGTCCCAGGCATGCTGCATACAAGACAGGGAGCATGTCTTGATGTTGCGGGGTACAAACTGGTGAGCCTCTGAGCTGGCTGCTGCAGGGGAAAGGTAAGTAAATGTTGCGTGCTATGAAAGGTAAAGTAAATGTTTCCTGCACATGGGGATACATATATATATATATATATATATATATATATATATATATATATATAAATATTTTTATGTCTGCTTAACAGAGGACCAAAACCTGTTATGCCCAGTCTGAAAGACTCCAGGGCCAGAAGATTTCCTGTCCTGGGGGCATCTGGTCGCATTATGCCTCCAGCCCCCCCCCCCCCCCCCCCCCAATGCTCCTTCACAAATACCTGCTTCCCCAATCGCGCAGTTTACCTTGCTCTGCAGACTTGAAGCAACCCCGCTCCCTCTGCCCTGTGTAGGCAGGTTTGTAGTGCAGGGATGCCGTGTGGAATCGGGTTTATGGTGACCCTGGGGTCTTTCACAATATATGGGGGCGGCGTTTCTTATGTGGGTTTTGGACTTTTTTAGGTAGCTTTTCATAGTTTTTGTTTATTTCTAAATTGATTATCAGGGGGATTGATTTGTTTTGGTGTATCTGCTAAAATTCTATTAAATCTTTATCTTGCAGTGTGCCGATTTATATGAATGTAGAAAATATAAACATCAGTGCTAAAAAGTTGCCCTCGACAGCCCTTAGTGTGATCCACCTACAGCTTATCTGTGCTATTTTTACAACTATAATGACTTGTAAGCTCCTTCATTAACCTTCCTTCATTGCTCTCTATTTTAAGTAGGTTAGGTGTGGCTGAGGGTTGCATGAAAGCACATTTTTCTGGTTGGGTTTGTCCATGTTCCCATACTGTTCAAAGTACTGGATACGTGCTGATGCTACCCTTGGAAAAATGCCCTTGTAAGAGCCATTGCTCACCGGACCAACACAGTTGGAAAAGAAAGGTAGCGCCCATCTCTGCGCGTTCTCTCCCAATTGACATAACTGACAATGCACAGTAACAGGAAGCTCAGCAACACTTCTTGTTTGCAGGTGGTCTATAAGTCCATGAACCACTATCTTGTTTTTTAAATTTACCGCAGCAGGAGTTTAGAAAAAGGTAAATTTACGTGCAGCTATCTAAATTGCCCTGGGGAGGGATGTATATGAGCATTGTTTGTTAGTCTGGTTTAAGTCGTTTTTGTCTGTTGTTCCACTTTAAAGCGGACCATCTATAAGATTCCCGTGCTGATCCAATCCCTCCCTGCGGGGCATCCAAAATCGGGATGCCCCGCTGTGTGAAAACCCCCAGGACGCTTGCAAACCTTACCTGAATCCCGGTCCAGCGGCGCATGCGCGGGCCTGCGGCCACATCTCGCGCTTCTCTCTAGCAGGGCGCGTGCCCGCGCCGGCCGGGGCGCTCCCTGTTAGAGGGAGGCGCAAGATGTGGCCGCCAGCGTGCTCTGAGCCGCTAAGTTAAGACGTCGCTTTGAAGTGCATAGCTCAGCGGCTCCGTGCTTATTGGACGAGCGCCCGCGCTGTAGGAGCGGGGTGAGGTGAGTTTATTGGGAGATCTGGGGGGTTTCACACAGCGGAAGTCCAGGATAGTCAAAATCCTGGGTGTTGGTCAACTTTAAGTCCTTGGACAAGTCTCTAACAGTGAGATTCAACGGCGGGCATATGGATCAATGGCAATACAGTGGACTCAGAATGTGTGGAAGGGTATTTTAACCTATCCTTTACTATTTTACATGCAGCATCCTGTCTGAAAAGTTTTGCTTCAAAACTAATCTATACGTAAGATGCACTGATCTCTCTAATTCCCAAATATTTTTATACCCTTCCTCCCTCCTGCTAATTGCAAGAACTGCTTTTCTGAGCCAGTTACACACCATGTGATTGGCATGCACAGGGCAGCACACTACAGGCTTGTGTGTCCTATGGCCAATCGGTCACCCTGCCAGCAGTCACGTGTACTTGGCCGGCTAAGAATAGAGAAGTTATTGCAGTCAATGGGTGGCCTAGGAGGATTGGGGTCCCCCTATTCTGGGCAGCATTAATGGACTTGGCTGGTTCTAAAATAAAGTATGTCTTTATAACATTAAATGGGATACATGGCTGATCTTATTTTTGTATTTCTGTTCTTAGGTTCTGCCATAGAGCTAATCCTTCTATCAATGTGACAGGCTACAGAAAGCACATCCCGATGTGTATCCAATTAAAATGTTTTTGTTCAGTAATGCCTGTGGAATGAAAGGACTAAACATCAGACATGCTTAATTCTCTTTCTGAGGTCAAAGTGCTTCTCCGCTTTTCTGGAATGAAGATACACTCTACCTTCTAGAACAACATCCTCCCAAAACAATGCTTCATGTTCTAGGAATGCCAACTACCTAGATCCATGCGCCCTATCTGTACAGTTGTGGATGGTTTACCATCAGACGGCACACTAAGCTCGTTTCCCGGCCCTGTTTCGGTCTTTGAAATGTCGATGCTTCGTGCTTTAGACCCAGTCCAGACCTGGCTGGGGCAAGAGCTGGAGAAATGCGGCATTGATGCCATGATTTATACAAGATACGTTTTAAGTCTCCTACTGCATGACAGCTATGACTACGACCTCCAGGAACAGGTATAACACACAATTTCTGCAGTTCACATTATAATACCTGTAATACTGCTTTTAAATCATTACTTAGGGCAGAGGTCCATAGCTATTCTCGCAATGACCCACACTTTCTATAGAAGCCATAGAGGTGATTTACAACCGTAAGCAAATGGCAGTACTTGGCCCAGGGGACTGTAAACCTCAACTGGGAAGTGCTAGACCCATAATGTCTAGCAGCCTGTGAGCCACACAGCAGGGATTTTTCAAGTTACAGGATGGGGACTCCTCTAACTTGTAGCATACATTTAAATTCAGAAAGTCTGACACTTTCTAATTTAGTGGCAGCATACTATTTATTAGTCAGTGGCTTAGTGAATTTTGCCTGTGGAAGATTAGCATGTGCTGCGCTTCCAGTTTCACCAGATGTGTATACTGTAGTTTGCAGTCAGGTCAAGGTGCCCAAAGACTATATTGGGCACCTTGGATTGGGATTGTAACTCGGCACGTTGCCATCTTGAGGCTGGAAGCACAATCTGGCGTGGAGATAGAGATACTGGGCATTTGGAGGGCTTGAAAATTGCACCATAGCCCCATTCCAATGCTGTATTTACAGTATGGATGACATATAAATTGTTACCTCTGTCACAAAATTTGACCTGGTATATGAACTTCCGAATAGTTATTAGGTAATTTTAAAGGGAACCTAAAAGTGGACCAACAGTCAAAAATGAAATCAGACTAACTCAACAGTCCTCATGCATTCCTCTCCAGGGCAATTTAGATTGCTGCATGTCAAAAATAATTTACCTTTTTCTAACTACTGGAATACATTTTTTAAAAAAGTTGCCTGCTCATGGGCTTGCAGGCCACCTACAACACAGGAAGTCATACTAGGCTTCCTGTTACTGTGCATTTCAGTTATGTCAGTTGGGAGAGGAAGCTTCTAAATGGCCACTGCCTTTCTTTTCCAACAGTGCCAGGCTGTTGGTCCAGTTAAAGTCTAAACTTAAGAAATATGTCCACTTTTAACCCCCAGGGCATGCCCGATGGGGGATGCCTCACAGTAAAACCACTCACTTAGGCTCCTTTCACACTGGAGCGAGACGTTGTGTTATGCGATTATTGCAACGTGATAGTCTGTGTACTGGTGACTTGCTGGCAGTTTAGTAGCAATCGCAATTTGCTATAGAGTTAGCGTGGCTAAAACACCGTATGCTGGAAGAGTGGAGTTGAGTGAAATTGCCAGTATATAAAAGGACCCAAGATGTCTATGGGCAGTGTTTCAGAGGCTGTTAGAGCGCGATTGCGAGTGTTTTGCTTTCGCCCTGCAGTGTGAAATAAGCCTTAGGGGGTGAATAAAATCACCATGCATGCAATGCCAGTATATGAAAGCACCCAGAGATTTCTATAAACCGCGTTTTACAGGCAATTTTGCAATAGCCCCTGTGGGAAAGGGGCCTTAGAGAATATTGGTATTGTTGCAGCAACACGTAAGCCTAAACCTCTCATGTACATTGCAGGAAAATGACATCTTTTTGGGCTGGGAAAAAGGAGCATGTAAGAAGTGGGGAAAAGGCAAGAAAAAGAGTTCAGATCTCTCCATGGAAGAAATGAAGAAACAAGCTGCTGTACAATGTCTGCTTTCTGCTTCTGATGAAGTAAGTGTGCACGGTGTCAAATGTAACAAACCTAAGACATAAGGTATTCTTAGTATACAGTACGTCCTGCTCCAGATAGATTACTTACACTCGGGTATTACTCTGCCAGATGGCGCTGGACTGCAGAGACATCGAAAACGGGCTCCTCCCGGCCCCTCAAATACCCAGGGACCTCCCACAATCCCCAGATCTTCTCTGCAGTCTGGACTGCGAAGGACAAGAAGATGGCTCTCCTCGCAGGTGAGCGGGGCTATTAACCTGCGGCCCTGTAGGACTATTCCCACCCGTTCCATTATTTATGTGCCTCCCAGCCTTGGCTGCGCTGGTCCGGGTGATGCTAGGCAGCACCGCTGTCGGTGCTTAGCAGCGCTGCTCCACCGCAATCCCCCACCAAAGGGTAGGCGGTATGGGCATATGGTGAGCCTCTATGGGATGACCCTCCCGCCCTATTGCTCCTTGCCCCTGTCTATCAGTGGGCCCTATATTTAGTGGCCGCTGTCCTCCCTCGCTCTCCTTGTAGCCCTCGGGGGAGGGGGGGTGTGTGTATGTACTGGCCTTGTGCTTCACTACATTATTTTATTATGCTTAGTGTCAGTCGCCGCGCTGACTTGTTTGCACCTATTGTGTTTTTACAATTGCTGCCGCCTCGCGCGCTTCCACTGTGTTCCGTGCTTGGCGGCGGCGGCGTTACCTCAGGCGCTGGTGCGCCGTCATTGGCTGCTTGTCACATGTATGGCTTCGCGCTCTTCGGGGGGGGCGGGGCCCGCTTTTGGCGCGTTCCGCATCACTGTCCCTGTGGCCCGCCCCTTGAGGTATACCCAACGCCATTTTTTTTTTTTTTTTTTTTTTTCTTGGTTCCGGCTGCTGCGTGACGGGCTTCTACTACCGTGGTCCGTGAGTGCCCTCGCAGGCGGCTTTATTACCGCTGTTATTTATTTGTATACTTACGGCCCCCCTTTGCTTATGTCTTTCAGACGGGCCGAACCCTCTTGGCTTCTCCCGGCCCTACTCCCTCTATTTAGTTGATTAACTTGTGAGGCCTAGTGTTAATTACTCCCACTTCCTTAGCGGGTTATTGGGGCATCCCGGGTTGCTTTACAGCGTCAATTCCTATCGGCCTATTATGCCGCTATAATCACCATATGGAGGCGTCTCAGGATAATGTGCTCGAGGTTCCTTCAGGACAAGCCCGGCTGTGTGTAGCTTGTGGGGTGTCCCCTATTAGCGCTGACAATGCGCGGGTCTGTGTACCTTGTGCCGAGCAGGTGCTTGCGCTGCAATCCGGCCTTCCAGTGGCTGGGCCTGCGCTTCGTTTCACTTCACCTACCCCCCCCAAGCTTAAATCTCACTCCCACTGAGTTGCATACAAGCGGGGATTCTCAGCCTGATGTGTCTTCTAGACTGGCTAGTGTTGAGAAGTTAATTGCTAATACCTTGGCGCGTAAGGCCTCTGCAAAAACGGCACTTAACGCCTGATGTCACTCTTTTCCCTATGGAAGCTGATGAGTTCTTGGAACTGTCTGGCTATAGCCCTTTGGAGGAAGGGGAGCTATTCTCCGACTCAGGGTCATCTGATGAGAGGCCCAGGGGTCATGACGATTCTGGCTCTGACCCCTGGGCCCCAGATGATACTGATAGGCTGTTGGCTCAAATTTTTGAGGTTCTGTCTATTTCTTCCCCTGTTGCGACCCCCAGCCATGTTAATAACCTTGTGCTCAAGGAATGGGAACGCCCCTATTCAAGAGTTGGGATAGGAAGTATCCCTTTCCTGCTGATGTGGTGAAGTGTTGGTCATCCCCCCTCCTGAGGTGGATGCCCCGGTCCTAGGGTTATCTAACACCTCTGTCATGCACTCCCCTGACTCTACTACCCTGCGGGATGCTGAGGGCTGGGGCACGGGCACGAGGAGACTTCTGGGGTAGGGGCAGAGGACGTGGACGTCCTGGCTCCTCCTGGGGCTCCAAGCTTAAGTCTTCTCCCAAGCCCCCTCAGGCATCATGGTGCGCCCTCACCCATCTGGGTGGGGGACGGCTTCAGCACTTTGCTCACGTCTGGAGGCTTCATGTCTCAGACCGGTCGATTCAGGAGGTAGTGTCCTCCGGTTACAAGATAGTTTGCTGTCTGCCCCCCCCCCCAAGGTTCATCAGATCCCGGATTCCTCAGGACCCTGTGTCAGATCAGGATCTAGTGCAGGCAGTGCAAAGCCTTCTGGAGCTGGGGGTCATCTGCAAGGTCCCTTTCAGAGAAAAGGGCAAGGGCTTCTATTCCAACCTCTTCAGTGCCCAAAAAAGATGGGTCAGTCAGGCCCATCCTGGACTTGAAGATCCTCAACAAATTTGTCAGGTGCAGGCATTTTCGCATGGAAACTCTGCGCTCTGCCATCATTTCCCTGTGCCCAGGGGATTTCAACGTCTGTGGACATCAAAGATGCTTACCTTTATATTCCTGTATTTCCAGGTCATCAAAGGTTCCTCAGGTTCGCTCTGGAGGATCAACACTACCAATTTGTGGCATTGCCTTTTGGTCTCACTTCAGCTCCCAGGGTGTTCACCAAGGTGCTGGCAGGAGTGATGTCTCTGCTCAGGTTTCAGGGCATCCGCGTGCTGCCATACCTGGACGACATTCTCATCACTTCCCAGTCTCTACATCAGGCAGAGTTGGATACTCAGCTGGTGGTGTCCACTCTGGAGTCATTTGGATGGGTGATCAACCACCCCAAGTCTTCTCTGTCTCCCCTCCTTAGTGACTTCATTCCTGGGAATGAATCTGCATACAGTTCAGGCAAGGATTTTTCTTCCTCAGCAGAAGGTGGACAGTATGATTGTGCAGGTCCAGCTCCTGCTATTTTGTCGTCATCCCTCCATCAGGCAGGGAATGGAGCTGGTGGGCCTGATGGTGGCGTGCTTCGAGGCGGTCCCTTATGCTCAGTTCCACTTGAGGCCTCTGTAACTCCACCTCTTGTCAGTATGGGACAAGGACCCTGTGTCCCTGGACCGGGTCTTTGTGCTTTCCCCCCTGGTCAGGCGGTCCCTCTTGTGGTGGCTGGACCCCAGGAACCTGTTGGGGGGCAGATCCTTTCTGACCTCCTCCTGGGAGACGGTCACCACGGATGCCAGTCTTGTCAGGTTGGGGGGCTTTCTGGAAGTCCCTGCAGTTCCAGGGGAGGTGGGGCCCTCAGGAGGCCCACACACCTATCAATGTCTTGGAGCTGCGGGCGACCAGGTTGGTTCCGGCTCAGTTGACTCGCCTTCGGGGCCTGCCTGTTCAGGTGCGCTCGGACAACCAGACGGCAGTTGCCTACATCAATCATCAGGGAGGGACCCGGAGCAGGAGGCCCCTCCAGGAAGTGTCTCTAATCCTTACCTGGGCGGAGGCCAATGTTCCCTGCATATCAGCGGTGTACATCTCGGGGGTGGAAAATCTGCAGGCAGACTCTCTGAGCAGGGGGACCTCTCGCCAGGAAGAATGGTCCCTCTGCAACAGGGTGTTTCAAGGTGTGTCACCGTTGGGGCCAACCAAATGTGGATCTGTTTGCGTCCCGTCACAAGCTCCCGGCCTTTGTCTCCCTGTCCTAGGATCCTCTGACATCGGCCAAGAATGCCCTAGTAATGTCATGGCAGGACTTTCAGCTCCTGTATGTCTTTCCTCCATTCCCCCTGATGGGCAAGGTTCTGCGCAAGATTGTTCTGGAAGGGGTGCCAGCGATTCTGGTGGCCCCCAGGTGGCCAAGAAGAGTATGGTTCGCAGACGTGGTGCAGCTGGCAGTAGATCAGTACGTTCTGCCCAGGGTGCCAGACCTGCTCACTCAGGGTCCCTTGCGCCATCCCAATTTACAAACTCTGGCATTGACGGCCTGGCTGCTGAAACCTCCATCTTGATGGAGAAGGGGCTGTCTACCTCTGTTGTTACCATAAGGGCTAGGAAGAAGTCTTCTTCCATTTATTACAGGGTTTGGTGTGCCTACATTGACTGGTGTGAGTCAAAGTCTCTTCCCTGTTGTGTGTTCTCTATTCCCAGGATTCTGGAGTTCCTGCAGCATGGGTTGGAGATGGGGCTCCAACTCGGTACTCTGAAGGGTCAGGTTTCTGCCCTGGCTGTTTTCTTCCAGAAGTCCTTTGCTCTGCATTCTCTGATCAGGACTTTTTTTCCAGGGGGTTACTCATGTGCGTCCCCCACGTAAGCCTATGTTGCCTGTTTGGGATCTGATCTTTGTTTTGTCAGCCTTGCAGGGTGCTCCCTTTGAACCTGTGCAGGATGCTGCCCTGGCCATTCTTACTCTCAAAGTTGTCTTTTTGGTGGCTATCACCTCTGTTAGGCGTGTGTCTAAGTTGGCGGTGCTCTCCATCCAGCCCCCTACTATGAGAGACACCAGGACAAGGTGGTGTTTCGCTTCAAGCCAGACTTTCTGCCTAAGGTTGTGTCTGCCTTTCATTTGAATCAGGACATTGTTCTTCCGTCTTTGTGCCCTAATCCTAGTAATGCTAAGGAGAGGGTCTTGCATTCTTTGGATGTGGTTAGGCGTCTGAAGTACTATCTGGTGGCTACTACACCTTTCAGAAAAACGGATGCTCTTTTTGTGGTCCCTTCTGATCCTAGGAAGGGTTTGGCTCCTGCCAAGTCTACTATCAGCAAATGGATCCGTCAGGCTGTGATTCAGGCCTACTCTGCTAAGGGTAGGAATCCTCCCTTCCGCCTTACTGCTCATTCCACTCGTGCTATTGGTGCCTCTTGGACTTTTCAGCACCAGGCTTCTGTTGAACAAGTTTGAAAGGCCGCTACTTGGTCTTCTGTTCATACCTTTTCAAAGTTTTACAAGGTTGATGTTAGGGCCTCAGCTGATGCTGCTTTTGGCCGTAAGGTTCTGCAGGCGGCAGTGGTATGACCTGTCTGCTGTTACCTTTGGGGATCCCACCCTACTTTATGGACACTGCTATTGGATGTCCCGAGTGTAAGTAATCTCTCTGGAGCAGGACGTAATGTATACTTATAATACCAATTCTACAGGTGAGTAATCACAGAATTGTATTCTTCTAAGTATACAGTACGTCCCGGCTTCTCGTTAACTGCTTTTCAATGCTGGGGATTGTGGGAAGTCCCTGGTATTTGAGGGGCCGGGAGGAGCCTGTTTTCGATGTCTCTGCAGTCCAGCGCCATTTGGCTGAGTAATACCCGAGTGTAAGTAATCTATCTGGAGCAGGACGTACTGTATACTCATAATACCAATTCTACAGGTGAGTAATCACAGAATTGTATTTTTAGGCTGTGCCAGAATTGGAGCTCCCCCTACAAAAATATTTTGAAGAAAACCAATTAGAAACCAGTGTTGGTTGTATAACTGCCCTAGCAGTGTCTACAGTTTTGTAATTGGTTGGGACATTATTTCTAGCATAAAGTCTAAAACCTTTTGGTTGAGTGGGGTTTTATAGAAACTTGTTTAAACTGGACCTTCATCCTGAATAAGAGCCTATCTAATATGTTTCCCCCACCCTGTATATACAGATTGGCCACAATAAAAATCCTCTAATGGAGTCTAAGCCTGCCTGCAAACAGGAAGTGTCTTTTGACTATGCCGCTCTGCATTCTGGGATTGCTTTGCTTTTCCTGACCCTGGCTCTGCACTGTGCAAAGCACAGCTATAACCCTGCCCCCTGCACTTTTGCCCCACTCTCCTCCCCTCATTATGTGATGCTTCTAAGACAAGATGCCAACACCCTTATCCTAGAGTATGTCACACCCCTTACATTGTAGTGAATGAAGAGGGTGTGACCACACTGTGACTGGTGGGGGCATGGTATGGCATAGAAGAGAAGTTGTGCAGAGTTTGAGGCACATGCTGTTGCTGGGGGCTCGGATCCAGTGATTGTGCAAGTTGCTGATCAGCGACGGGGGACCAAAAGTAAGTACCCTTTATGTGTTGTGATCTAAATGGCATGTGCCATGTTTTCATTGCCACAAGGGCTAGAGCTACATGGAGGGGGTGGTCCCATCTGTATAAGTGGGGTTGATGCTTGAGTTTCAGAGGTATGGTTGGTGCAGGTTCCTTTTAACACCTGGATCAAGAGGATGGTTTTCTTTGATTCTGCCATGTTTCAAACATCTGTCTCCCTCCAATGTGTATGAAAACAATAAAACAGTCTTACCTGCTTCTGCAGCATAAGTATGGTTGGAGGGACATGTGTGCCCCAGATTTCCTGGGCTACTGTTAGTCTTCCGACTGCTGGGCTGTATTCATAATGGTCTCATTACCCAGTCGCAGCACCACTCTGCTGCCAATGGCTGGTTGATGTGACAGAAGCCAACCAAAACAGCAGAAGCCCGGTCTAGCAGATCTTCTCTCCTTTTCTACACCTTTCTACTTTCTATGGCATAGAGGAAACCATGGCCACTGAATGAGTTGGACCTACATGCTCGATCTGTAAGGCATCTCATTGGTACGTGTTTGTGGTACTGGAGAGCGGTAGGCTTTCTGCTAGAAGTATTCTTACAGGGGGCGTGGCCAAGATGGCAACCTAGGTGGACGTGCCTCATCGGGGCTCAGAGACAACATCCTGACTTACCTCCTTGTGTGGTGCTTGGGTTGCCGGAGGTCCCCCTTCTGTGGCTCTCCCTGTCTGTGGGGGAGGGCGAGTGTGCCGTGCGGTGGCCCGTGTGGACGGCGGTGTGCGGTGCCGGGGGGGCAGCGGCTGGTCTCCAGCCGCATGCTGCTTGTGTGAGGAGAGGGGGGCGGTGTCGGCGGTGGGGCGCCGCTTCTGGTCTGTCTGGGGTGCTGTGGTTGTGGGGGGGAGGTGCCTGGGGGTCGGGCCGCGCCTCCCCGCGGAGTGGTAGACGCTTGGCGGCATGGGGGGTAGCACCCGGGCGCCATATCGGCTCTGGAGGTGGGGAGGGGGGCGGCCCCCTGTGGTCTTGTAACATCCAGGCAGTACATAAGGAGACAGCCTCTCTACTGATAAGACTGCTCTCTGGCTGAGACTGTGTGGGGGGGAGCTTTCCAGTAAAGCACAGCAGATGCTGAAAGAAGCCTGCCATTACTAGCAGCTGCAAAGCCACAATAATAGCAGAGGACCAGTTGTCTGCTCAGGCGGGGGATCTCGCAACCCTGAGGAGGCAAGTGACCACTCTGATGGGAAGGGCCGAGGATGCTGAAAATAGGAACCGGAGAAATAACGTCAGAATACTGGGTCTGCCCAAAAAGGCGGAGGGGTCCTCCCCAGAGCAATTTGCCGAGAATCTTATAAAGGAGACTTTAGCGCCAGTGAACCTGACAAAATATTTCATGGTGGAAAGGGCGCATAGGATCCCCATGAGGTCCTTCACTATGAGGATGCAGCTAGAATGAAGGGTATGGTGACCTTTGACAATGCCCGGATATCTTTTTTCCCGGACTTTACCTCAGAGGTTCAAAAGATGTGGCGATCCTTTAATGGAATCTGAGAGAGGCTCAGAAGAGAATTAAATATTCTATGATGTTCCCGGCACGTCTGCGGGTGCAAGATGGAGAAACCTCCAGATTTTTCACCTCTGCCGAGGAGGCCAGTGCCTGGCTGGACTCTCTGCCTGGAGCCTGATAGACTGGGCCCTGGTCGGAGAGAACCGACGTCTGAATGCATAAGTATCAGCCTTGTTTGCGTGCCGGGCGCTCTCCCCTTCTCTATGGGTCGAGTGGCACCGCTGCTGGGCATCCTGATGCCGCCCGGAAGGGGGGGGTTGTTCGATTAGTTTTGTCTGTTTGAAAGTTAGCGAAGGCGCTGTGCTTTGACTTTGCTACCCAAGTTACCAGTGTATCCTGATTTGAACACTACAGGGAGCTGCGGCTCTAATTCCCATGGTGGGAAGGTTCTCCTGCCTCTCCCCCTTAAACCTTCCTCCTGCCCTTTACTCCTGCTGGACCTTTGATGATGGGTGAATGTATGCACATAAAAATACAAAATGACAATGTTAAAAAACATGCACACACTAATACAAAAACACGGGGGGGGAGAGCCACTCCTGCGCCCTGGTGAAGTGGGGAGTCAACGGAACGCGTCGGCGGGCCGGTACATACACGGGGGGGTCTGAGGCGGGCGACAGATGACATGTGGTAATGTAAACTAAACCTTTCCTTTTGGTATATATTTTTTTCTGACTGTCTCCTGACTGCCTTCATATTATTAGTGCCTTTCAGTCTGATTAGTTTGTGCACAATTATCTTATATTGGATTAAATACCTTGGAGAGATTATATGTGTGATAGGACACTGCCAATATTTACATTGCTGGTCAGTGAGACAAGTTTATTGTTAGGAATAATATTTGTTGTACAATACATATAAAGCCCAATTATCCTCTTCCCCCCCCCCCCCCCGTGTTTTTGTATTAGTGTGTGCATGTTTAACATTGTCATTTTGTATTTTTATGTGCATTGGCTCCCATAGGAGTCCTTTTTAATCACTAATAAAATTGTACATTTTTTCTAGTACTAGTTACTGTGGCTTATCAATATTACATATAATTTTGTGGGTAGAGTGCAGACCTTCTGGGGACCAGTGTGGGATTTCCAGAAATCCCCCTTTCAATGGTTGTGGATTAGCCAGGGTGGTGTCTTGCAACCACCTCCCGAGAGGCACCTCGGACCACTCCCCCCCCCCCCCCCCCCGTTAACGGTGATAGGACTATCTAGAGTTCGGGAGAGTCGGGTGGGTTGGGCCTTTAACCCCCTATGACTGGAGACCCCTGAGGTCAAGGGTAGCCTTTGGGAGGTGAACACGGTTGAGACCTCTGCCATGGTAAGATGGGATGCTTTTAAGCCAGTCATTAGAGGGTGTGCCATAAGCGCCATCGCTGCGGTTAGGAAGAAGGGGAGAGAGGGTAGCGCTTGAAAGCAAACTTGCCACAGCGGAAGAGAAATTTGTTGCCTCAGCCGATAGTCGGGACCACTCGACACTGACTTTGAATATAACTTATAACTGCTTATTGACTCTGCTAGGAAATTGCTGCTATACAAGCAAGCCACGATTTTTGATAAAGGGGACAAAAACGGTAAGACCCTGGCGTACTTAGCGAGAGCCGAAACCAATACCTATAGCATTGCCGCGATATCTGATGGGAGGGAGACAGTAACGGAAGGGGGTGAAATTGCCCAGTATTACTCGGCATTGTACTCCTTGAAGGCTAGCTATGATGTTGAAGAACTGAAAAATTATTTAGATCAGATCAACTTCCCAGTGTTGGCCCTGGAGGGTCAGGAGATGTTAGACGCCCCCATCTTGGTGGAGGAGGTCATGAGTGCAATAGGGGCGCTCCCTGGAAGGAAGGCATCGGGTCCCGATGGAATTCCGGACGAATGTTATAAGCAAGAATCAGAACAGGTTGCCCCTAGACTCTTAGAGGTGCTGAAGCAAGCACTAGAAAGTGAGTGTCTCCCGGCCTCCTTCCATGAAGCGCATATCGTCCTTCTTTATAAAGAAGGGAGGCCCCCTGATGCCTGCGCGTCATATAGGCCCATTTCCTTACTAAATCATGATGCTAAAATACTAGCCAAAATATTAGCTAATAGGTTAAACAGGGTTATACTACAACTGGTAGGACCAGACCAGTCTGGCTTTATGCCCGGGCGCACTACAGGTATAAACCTGCGTAGGCTCTTCTCAAAACTCCAGATTGTCCATGATAATTACGGAAACCGGACAATTACCTCACTTGATAACGAGAAGGCCTCTGATTCAATTGAATGGGCCTATTTGTGGGCAGTGCGACGGGCAGAGTGGCGTGTCCCACCCCCCCTCTCCCCGATGGGCAGAGTGGCGTGTCCCACCCCCCCTCTCCCCGATGGGCAGAGTGGCGTGTCCCACCCCCCCCTCTCCCCGATGGGCAGAGTGGCGTGTCCCACCCCCCCTCTCCCCGATGGGCAGAGTGGCGTGTCCCACCCCCCCTCTCCCCGACGGGCAGAGTGGCGTGTCCCACCCCCCCTCTCCCCGACGGGCAGAGTGGCGTGTCCCCCCCCCCCCCCCCTTCTCCCCGACGGGCAGAGTGGCGTGTCCCCCCCCCCCCCTTCTCCCCGACGGGCAGAGTGGCGTGTCCCCCCCCCCCCCTTCTCCCCGACGGGCAGAGTGGCGTGTCCCCCCCCCCCCCCTTCTCCCCGACGGGCAGAGTGGCGTGTCCCCCCCCCCCCCCCCCCCCTTCTCCCCGACGGGCAGAGTGGCGTGTCCCCCCCCCCCCCTTCTCCCCAACGGGCAGAGTGGCGTGTCCCCCCCCCCTTCTCCCCAACGGGCAGAGTGGCGTGTCCCCCCCTCTCCCCGACGGGCAGAGTGGCGTGTCCCCCCTCTCCCCGACGGGCAGAGTGGCGTGTCCCCCCTCTCCCCGACGGGCAGAGTGGCGTGTCCCCCCTCTCCCCGACGGGCAGAGTGGCGTGTCCCCCCTCTCCCCGACGGGCAGAGTGGCGTGTCCCCCCCCCCCTCTCCCCGACGGGCAGAGTGGCGTGTCCCCCCCCCCCTCTCCCCGACGGGCAGAGTGGCGTGTCCCCCCCCCCTCTCCCCGACGGGCAGAGTGGCGTGTCCCCCCCCCCCCTCTCCCCGACGGGCAGAGTGGCGTGTCCCCCCCCCCCCTCTCCCCGACGGGCAGAGTGGCGTGTCCCCCCCCCCCCCTCTCCCCGACGGGCAGAGTGGCGTGTCCCCCCCCCCCCTCTCCCCGACGGGCAGAGTGGCGTGTCCCCCCCCCCCCCTCTCCACGACGGGCAGAGTGGCGTGTCCCCCCCCCCTCTCCACGACGGGCAGAGTGGCGTGTCCCCCCCCCCCCTCTCCACGACGGGCAGAGTGGCGTGTCCCCCCCCCCCCCCCCTCTCCCCGACGGGCAGAGTGCCCCAGCTGAATATATACATTTTTAAAAAAAGGCAACTTGCATGCTCCTGGCTTCCAGCTGCTACCGCTGCTTGCTCCAACGCCCGGTTCAAGCAGTGTGTGGGTGTGGCCTGCGCCCGGTCAGCACAGGCCGCCCCCATCTTCTGCTCGGACTGGGTTCCTGGCCAGAAGATGATGGAGGAGTGGCTGGCGCTGTCTCCGTCCCTGCTGCTGCCGGAAGAGACAGTGATGGCAGCGCTGGAGACGGGGACAGAGCCTGTCACTCCTCCATCTTCTGGCCACAGTGTGGCAGGCAGCCCAGACAGCAACGCTGGAGCACCCATAACATGCAAGTTTACTTCCCCCCACTTTTGGGGAAAAGGAAGTGCGTCTTTATAGTGCGCAAATACTGTATGTTATGTGCTTAACAAAATCTTTTTAATGTCTTTTTGTGTTTGCTCAACATCCATAAAACTTTGTATGGGTTTGGAACGTTATGGTGGTGCAGGACCTTTTTTGGTGTGGCTTTGGGGATTTTGGCCTATCCCCACTTGTTTTGTTTATAGCCCTTTTTAACATGCTTATATAATATTGGACATTTAATATCCACAGCAGCCCATTGCCTTTTTGTTTTACCCCTAAGCGGAATTGAATTCTGCTTGATGGTCTGAAACGTTGTCATTGGTGTTTTGGTTAAAAAGGACAAAGTGCTGTGGATTGATTTTTATATAGTTTCATAGTTACTGGAATCTTCTGTTTTTAGCACTGAAAGTATGGTGCAATGATTGTGTGTTAGGTGAATCACCCTGTGTCCCGGCTCACGTGGCCGAGCAGCTGACTAGCACACAACAGCTGCTTAATCCGTCACTGTGACAGCACACATTCCAGGAACAGCGGCCCCATGCACTGTGCCCGTCTGTCCCCAGCACATACATGCACTCTCTGTTCCCCCACCTCACTCTTTCATTTACCATTAATCAGATGGGTGAGGCTGCTTTTTAGAAAGCATAAATGATTATTTTCTTTAGTACCTCATTTACTTTCCTGGTTAAAAAGAAATAACTTTTATCCAGAGGACAGGTTCAACTTCAGCATGTCTAATGAAAAAGTTACATAAGACGCATAATTACCTTTTAACCAAGAATAACAATCGCCAATCCATTAATAAAGACCATGTAAAGGTAGATTGTAAAATGAAAGCATGAAAATGGACCAAAAGTCCAATTGCATGGCAATTTCAAAATGATCTGCTCACTGCAGTGGCCCAGCTTCACACATTGCCATCACATGTATATCATTTTTTTTTTTTTTAAAAAGAAAGCTCTGCTCCTCCTGGGGGACTTAAAGTGGATTTTTTAATGTTTTGTTGGGTATAGGTCAACCACAACTATTGTACCAAGGCCTTTGAATTCGACCCGCCAAAAAATATTTGCACTTCAATATTGCAATAGAAAAAAAATTTTTTTTTGGACCATCACATCACCTTACCAGACTCCGTCCAGTGGTCTCTAGACTGGTGGCTGGACCAGAGCAAGCTGGCGTGGGTCAGTCCTTCTTGCCAGTTCGGTGGGTCAGCTGGAGCATGCCAGTCTGCAAGGGTGGGGTGGCGTTCTGTACAACCAAACGGTCTAGGGTTGCTGGGACCATCGGAAGCGCCAGTGTGTTGGACCTAAATTCTGTTCTATTGTCTGTCAGACATTGGGCTCAGCTCCGAGGCCTCCCAGTCAGTGTAATCTGACTCCTGCCAAGCTTGTGTTTTTTTTTTTCTCCTGGTAGGAATAAAATCTACGGGTTACAGGTTTAGTCTATAAATGGTGATGGAGCCTGTCGCCCATAATCTCCTCTTTCTACCATAAAAAAAGACTGGCTAGATATTTCCTGACACCGGATCTATAAGTGACCCCTCCACTTGCCATCCAACATATTTATATGGATTTTTATTATTGGTCCATTTTTTGCGATAGTGCTGCTTTAATGTTTGGGGCAACGGAGATAAAAAAAAAAATCTGAAAATTACAAAACGGTTCTACCAGTTTAGTTTGTCTTCCAGCAAACATGACTTTGTTTATTTGTATCCCTCGTTGCCTGCCTTCATCTGTAACATTATACCAAATATTTCACAGTCGTTGAAGGTCTTTGGAGAGAGAGGAGTTCACCAGTAGCTGCAGTCGTGGGTGGTAACTAGTGCAGCTCTGCGTTTTTTAATGTCTGCTTTGTTTTTTCTAAGAGGTCTCCATGGGCAAGCTTGATCTGTTTAGACTTGTGTCAGTCACCCAGTTATCAGAGGAGCTATTAACGGGGAGCTGAATCAGTGGCTGGACTTTTACCCCAGTGCTGCTCTAGAAAGCAGTGAAGGTGGTTACCATGTTTCATGGGTTTTTGCAGGCAGCAAGATAATCTCTCATGCAATAGATTTGAAAGAATGAGGACTATGATTCCCGCAAGAAGTCCGAGTGATCTCTAATATTTTGCACTGTAAGGATTTTTTTTCTCTACCACCTGCCCCCCTCTCTCCATAACTATGCGCTGCTCAACACAACATGCAGAATGTCAGCTGGTGTAAGACGTGTGTGATTCAGGAACAAATAGTCTGTTTCCGAAACTTTACTCCTTGAGCTATGGTAAGGGGGTGACCAATGGAACCGGCGTCTGCACATGTAGTATGATTCGATTTTATGTCGCTCTGTGTTGTAGGCTTTTGGGCTAACAATTTGTAGCTTTGCCACAGTTCTTTGCACTAGTCCACAGTCAATTGCACTATGAAAGAGCATCTGTATCTCTATTTCTATATTGCCTTTTCTATGCAAACTAGTTAGCTGTTAACTGTTGCACCGTGAATATGCCAAAAAGAATTCCTTGTTCATCTCACGATGTACTTGGCGAACAATAAATTGAATTGACTTTAGATTGGGACACAAAACCAGCCTGGTTTCAGTGTTTTTAATTTGTTTGCTTAGTTGGGGGGTTGCTTGTTTACACCCTTGTAATTTTTTGACATTTGTACTCGTAATTGAAAGCGTAGCTTCTTACTGGGCTTGCTGTATAGTATTTGTTTAAAAACGCTGTGGACCCTGCTCTCTCGTCTCCACAGAGAATCCTGGGTCCGCTTGGTGTGATTTTAATGTCTTGGAGCAACAAAAGGGATAAACCTTGGGTTCCCAGCCAGTGGTTACGGTACCACTGGTGGTACTTGAGATACTTCCAGGTGGTACTCGGAAAGGTTGCAGACTGATGTGTACACAAACCTGATTTCCTCTACTACAAAAGGGAATGAAAACGGTCTGTGCATTTGCTGTTTAATTCCCTTTAAATCGCTGCTTTGTGTGCTTTCACCTCGGTTTTAGGTGACCATCAACCCACATGCACCACCCAGGTAGTACTTGATATATAACTGAAAATGATAGGTGGTACTTATCCCCACAGCCACCCTCCAAAGTTCGGGTCCCCATTGATTTCAACACCGGATTCAGGTTCAGGCCCGAAAAAAAAAAAAAAAAAGTTTAGGAATCCCTGGTAGAAAAAAATCCTTTTTTTCAGCCAGTAGCTCTTTCAGCTTCCTCAATAGCGTGCTATTGGCCATCAAGGTGAAGAAGTGCAGCATCTTGCCATACATCTTGCCATGGAGTACATACACTATAGGTCCTCATATCAAGCTGTCTTAAAGTGGACAAAAACCCAGCACGATCGGTTCCCACCCCCCGGGGCATCCAAAATCGAGATGCTGTGTGACGCTGGCCTTAGACGTCGGCTTAGATGGCGTTACGTTGGCTCTGAGCGTGCTGATTGGATGAGCGGCCGCGCATGCACTGTAGGTCTGGGAAGAGGTGAGCTTTTTTGGGCAACCTGGGGGGTTTCGCACAGAAGGAGACTCCCGATTGGGGTGCCCCAAGGAAAAGGACCAAAACCCAGGATGGTCAAAATCCTGGATTTTTGGCCACTTTAACTACTACCTACTACAGACTCCTCCATGAGGGTTTAAACTGGACACCCTGGCACAGTTGGAGAGAAAGGTAGCGACCATTTTGGAGCTTCCTCTCCCAGCATCTAAGCCATGCTGCTGCCTGGATTCAACTGACATAACTGACAATGCACAGTAACAGGAAACCCAGCAGCACTTCCTGTTTGCCGGTGGCCTGCAAATGCATGAGCCACTATTTTATTTCTAGAATTTACTACGGCAGGAGAAAGGTAAATTAATTTTTATGTGCAGCAATTTAAATTGCCCTTTGTTGTGTTGGTCTGGTTTAAGTAATTTTTGACTGTTGGTTCACTTTAAGATAATTGGAATATGGGACCTTGTACTTGGAAAAAGGTTGCAAAAGGAGATATGGTTTTGTCTGAAATGTTGAAGGTTAAATGTATTTGTATACGTTAGTTTTCCCATCAGTCGGCTTTTGACATAAAGATATATTTCTGTTTTGCAGGGTTCTGGAATTGAAACTTTGGTTGAAGAGCTCTGCTCCAAACTGAAAGATCTCCAGAGTAGCCAAGATGACCAGCTGGCAACAAATAAAGGTAAAAGCATGCAAGACATGACATGAATTTTTTTAATTGAAAAAATATACTTATTTATAAATAAATATACATTTACAGTTACATTCATACGTTGTATTTGCATTGTAGTGTGTGTTTATGTACTGCAATGAGATGCATTTCATTCAAATCACTTTACGTCACATTCTTTCAACAGTAGGTGGGCGATGCCTGATGATCAGTCCTGAGCAATGGTCCTGACTGTTCATCATTCATGGTTCCACCAAGTCATACGTTACAAAGCAGCAGGTGTGAAAGGGAGTGGGGGTAAGGGGTAGGAGGGTAAAGGGAGGGGACTTCACAGGCCTGAAGCTTTAGTTATCAGCCTGCGACAGTCCTCGATGGACATCCTCACCCTATTGTGGACCAGGCGGTTCCTGGCACACCACAGAGCGTCTTTAACACAACACATGAGGTGCCAGGCACGCTGGATCATTAACATTAAAGTTGCCGTATAAAACGCCGCAGTGAGTCGCTGCGTTCATTGGCACGCAGTTCGTGAGGTCTGGTCCCAGAGCATCCAACAGGTCTTGGGCATAGGGGCAATCCCACATGATGTGGAAAGAATCACGCACATAGGGCAGTGTCTATAGTTTATCAAACCTCTGGCATGCAGAAAGGAGCACACAGGCAGACCTCCCTGAATGGCTTGTGAACATGAAATATGTATTTTAAAATTTGGGGGGGGGGGGGGGGGGGGGTACATTGTTATGTGAAAAATCCTATTTTGACTGGACGCCAAACTCTTTCACTTAAAACAGAGTGAAAGTTCCATAGTAAGGCCCTTTCACACCAGGCCATTTGCGTTGTGTATGTATAAATACTCCATGTGGCAAACTTACGGAAGATGCAGCCCAGTAAAATGAACGGTCTTTCTGATCAGTCCGCTTCAGTTTTTAAAACTCGTTTTGCCCGCACCCCAATCACAACGTGCCCCTATAGAAGTCTATAGGCACCACACGTAAAGCGCATGTATTTCGCTTTACATGTGAGAGTCTTATTTGCCCTCACCACCTGATCCATCGACTCTGTCCTGACCTCCGTCCTCCAGTCAGGCGCTGCTGCAGGCGGCTTTTTGGTGGCCTTCAGTCCTCTGCTCTAGCAAGTGGAGGAGGTGGCTGCAGCAGTGCCTGACCAGAGATGCCAGTACGCTGCCTGCTGCCCTTCTCTATTTCCTGCCTCCACCGCCGCGGTCTCTAGCCTCCTTTGCCTCCAGGTACCCACGTTGGGGGACAGGAAACAAGGCAGTGCAGAATGGCATGTACATGCCGTCGTGGCACCACCCCAGAGACGCAGCGCAGCACACAATTATCTATAGCGGAGGTCTGTGCGTTGCGTCAATAGCAGCATAGTGTGTAATTAGCTTAAGGGTTGTGGGTACCTGGGGGTGGTGTAGACAAGAGTTGGCAGCAGGCGGTGGCAGGACCGGCATCTCTGGCCAGGCACTGCTGCAGCCACCTCTTTGGGGCTTTCCACTAGTTCTTGCTGGAACAAGGAACTGAAGGCCCCCAAGAAGCTGTCTGCAGCAGTGCCTGACCGGAGGCTGGGACAGCGGTGGGGGGGAACAGCGGCAGTAGATCAGGAGGTGGCAGGGAGTATGGCTCTTCCAACGCACCGCAGGTAAGGTGCAGCACATGCACTTTACCTGCGGTGCCCATAGACAATCTGGAGCCATGCTGCGGCTACGCTGCTGGCAAAAAGCTGTATGCAGCGTTTCACAAACCGCAGCAGCATCTTGAAAGGCCTATTTATATTCTAAGTATACAGCATGTCCTGTTCCAGAAGATATTCCTTACACTTGGGATATACTCTCCAGTAGGTGGCGCTGGACTGCAGAGACAGAAAAGTGGCTCCTCCCGGCCCCATAAATACCCGGGACCCACAAAATCCCCAGTTCTTTTCTGCAGTCCTGGCTGCGATGACTAGAAGATGGCTCTCTACTTGCAGGTGAGCGGGGCTATTAGCCTGCGGCCCTGTAGGAATATTCCCACCCATTTCTTTCTACTGCCTCCCAGCTCAGGCTGCTCTGGTTCGGGTGAAGGTAGGCAGCACCGCTGTCTTTTGCCGCCGCCACACGTTTGTACTGCGCTTCGCGGTCGGCGGCGACATCGCCTCAGGCGCTGCTGCGCCGTCATTGGCTGGTCTTGTCGGGTGCGTTTTCGCGCTCTTCGGGGGGCGGGCCTTGCGAATGACGCGTTTTGCATCACGATCTCTGCGGCCCGCCCCTCGGTATATGCAGGCGCCATTTTAATTTTGTGCTGCGTGTGCCTGGTGTCTATTATATTATGCAATATAGACAAATTATATTAATATATATCGCTTATGGGATCTTTTGCTTATGTCTTGCAGGCGGGTCAAACTTTGTGGTTTCTCCCGGTCCTATCCCCTCTAGTTTAGTCTTAACTCTTATTGGAGGGCTATTACATACCATTACTCCCACTTCCCTAACGGGTTATTGGGGCATCCCGGGTTGCTTTTATTAGAGTCAATCCCTATTGGCTTGTTGTGCCGTGATAATCACCATATGGAGGCTTCTCAGGATAATGTGCTTGGGGTTCCTTCGGGACAAGCCTGGCTGTGTGTGGCTTGTGGGGTATCCCCTATAAGTGATGTCAGGGTATGTGTACCCTGCGCCCAGCAGGTACTTGCCCTGCAGTCTGGTTTACCTGCGGCTGGGCCTAGTGCTGCGCCCCCTCTGGCTTTGCCTACCCCCCCACGCTTACACTTGACTCCTAGTGAGGTGCATACCAGTGGGGAGTCTTAACCTGATCTGGCTACCCGGGTAGCCAGTATTGAAAGGCATATTGCTGGTTCTGGTCCACGTAAGACTCCTGCTAAGCAGCGGCATCTGGCACCCGGTGTTACTCTCTTTCCTATGGAAGCTGAGGAATTTTTTGATGTTACTGGTTATACCCCCCTGGAAGAAGAGGAATTATTCTCTGATTCAGAATCATCTGAGGATCAGCCTAGAGGTTATGCTGAGTCTGGGTCTGACCCATGGGCTTCAGATGATACTGACAGACTTTTGTCTCACATTTTTTAGGTGCTCTGTATCTCTCCTCCTGCTGTGGCCCTACGGCAGCAGGGGGAGCTGCTTCATACTGTTAAGCCACGTTTGGAGTTTCCTGAACAAACTCACTTTAATAATCTGATTCTCAAGAAGTGAGAACGGCCTAGCCGGCTTCCCGGGGTACCAAAGAGTTGGGATAAGAGGTATCCCTTTCCTGCTGAAATGGTTAAACATTGGTTATGTCCTCCAGAGGTGGATGCACCCATTCTGGGGTTGTCTAACACATCTGTCATGCATTCCCCTGACACTACTACACTGAGGGATGGGGAAGACAGGCGCATGGATCAGCTGGCTTGCCATGCCTTTGCCTGTGTTGGGACCGCGCTCTGTCCGGTTTGTGCCTCTCACGGCTGTTGCTGTTAAAAGCCTGCTCAGGGGTCTCTTAGATGGGGCCCCTGATAATGCTGGTAGTGAAGAGTATAGAGCTCTTCTGCTTTGTGAGGAATTTGTTGCATATGTTCTCTCTGCCCTGGATGATACCATTAGAATGTGTGGCAGGGCTTCTGCCTTGTTGGTGGCAATACGCCGCTCGGTCTGGCTGCGCCAGTGGGCAGCTGACAATGCTGTCAAAAGGCTCTCACTGGTTTTCCGTTCAAGGGGCTGCACCTTGAAGCGCCTTTAGAAGGCAGCCCCGGTCCTTTCGGGGTTCAGGTGCCTTTTCTCCTTCCTTCAGGGGCTCCAGAATTGGACGGGGAGCTTCCTTTGCTGGAGCCCATGGAGATTTTTGGGGCAGGGGCAGAGGACGTGGTTGCCCTGGCCCTCCCTGGGGTCCCAAGACTAAGTCCTCCCCCAAGCCCCCTCAGGCATGAAGGGGCACCCTCACCCATCCGGGTGGGGGGCACGGCTTCGGCTCTTGGCTCACGTCTGGAGGCGTCATGTCTCAGACCGGGGGATTCAGGAGGTAGTTTCCTCTAGTTACAAGATAGTTTGCAGCCTGGCCGCCCCCAAGATTCATCAAATCTCGTGTAGCTCAAAACCCCTTGTCAGTTCAGTGTGTCTCCCTGGCTGTCCAAGGCCTTCTAGACCTAGGTGTCATCTGCTGGGTGCCCTTGAGGGAAAAGGGCAAAGGCTATTATTCCAATCTTTTCATTGTGCCCAAAAAGGATGGGTCCATCAGACCTATCCTGGATTTAAAGCTTCTCAACAAGTTTGTCAGATTCAGACACTTTCGCATGGAGACTCTGCACTCAGCTGTGACTTTCCTACACCCAGGGGACTTCATGACCTCTGTAGACATCAAGGATGCTTACCTTCACAACCCTATCTTTCCAGGTCATCAGAGGTTCCTCAGGTTCGCTCTGGAGGATCAGCACTACCAATTTGTGGCCTTGCCCTTCGGCCTCACCTCGGCCCCCAGGGTATTCACCAAGGTGCTGTCAGGAGTGATGGCCCTGCTGAGATCTCAGGGCATTCGCATTCTTCCCTACCTGGACGACATGCTTATTGCTTCTCAGTCCTTCCATCAGGCAGAGTTGGACACTCAGAGGGTGGTGTCCACAATGGAATAATTCGGCTGGGTGATCAATCACCCCAAATCTCAAGATCTTTCTTCCTCAGCAGAAGGTGGGGGTCCTATAAGAGAAAGTTCAGTTCCTGCTATCTTTCCCTCCCTCCATCAGGCAGGGAATGCAGCTGGTGGGCCTGATGGTGTCCTGCTTCGAGGCGGTTCCATATGCTCAGTTCCACATGAGGCCTCTTCAGCTTCACCTTTTGTCAGTAAGGGATCGGGACCCTGTGTCCCTGGATCAGGTGTTTGTCTTGTCCCCTCAGGTCAGGCGGTCTCTAGTGTGGTGGTTGGTCTCGGGGAACCTGCTGGGGGCAGGTCCTTTCTGCCCCCCTGCTGGGAGACTGTCACCACGGATGCCAGTCTGATAGGTTGGGGGGGATTCTGGAAGTCCCTGAAATTCCAGGATCAGTGGGGCCCTCAGGAGGCCCATGCCCCTATCAACATTCTGGAATTGAGGGCAGTAAGGTTGGTTCTCGCCCACTTAACCCCTCACCTCAGGGGTCGGGCTGTTCAGGTCCGCTCAACCAGACGGTGGTTGCTTACATCAATCATCAGGGAGGGACCCGGAGCAAGAGGGCCCTCAAGGAAGTGTCCCTGATACTGTCCTGGGCGGAGGAAAATGTTCCCTGCATCTCAGCTGTGTACATCCCGGGGGTGGAGAATCTGGAGGCAGACTCTGAGCAGGGGGACCTCTCGTCTGGGAGAGTGGTCCCTCAGCGGCAGGGTGTTTCGCTCCCTGTGCCACCGCTGGGGTCAGCCGGACGTGGATGTATTTGCATCTCGTCACAATTACAAGCTTCCAGTCTTTGTCTCTGTCCCAGGATCCTCTGGCCTTGGCCACGGATGCCCTGGTAATGTCCTGGACGAGGTTCCAGCTCCTGTATGTGTTTCCCCCGCTTTCACTGGTGGGCAGGGTGCTGCGCAAGATAGTTCAGGAAGGGGTGCCAACCATCCTGGTGGCCCCCTGTTGGCCAAGAAGAGTGTGGTTCGCAGACATCATGCAGTTGGCAGTAGATCAGTACGCTCTACCACAGGTTCCAGATCTGCTCACTCAGGGGCACCTACGCCACCCTAAATTACAAACACTGGCTTTCACCGCCTGGTTGTTGAAACCTCCATCTTGATGGAAAAAGGGCTGCCTGCCTCGGTGGTGAATACCATGATCAGGGCTAGGAAGAGGTCCTCTTCTTCCATCTATTACAGGGTCTGGCTTACTTACATTGACTGGTGTGAGTCCCACTCGCTTCCCTGCCGTGTGTTTTCTATTCCTAGGATTCTGGAATTTCTCCAACATGGTTTGGATCTGAGTCTTCAGCTCAGTACTCTGAAAGGCCATGTGTCTGCTTTGGCTATTTTCTTCCAAAGATCCTTTGCTCAGCATCCCCTGGTCAAGACATTTTTCCAGGGGGTTACTCACGTGCGTCCCCCACATAAGCCTATGTTACCAGTCTGGGACTTGAACTTGGTCTTATCTGCCCTGCAGGGGTCTCCATTCGAGCCCTTGCAAGGGGCTCCTTTGTCCATTTTTACTCTTAAGGTAGTCTTTTTGGTGGCTATCACTTCTGTTAGGCGTGTTTCTGTGTTGGCGGCGTTTTCTATCAAGACTCCTCATTTTGAGAGACACCAGGACAAGGTGGTGTTTAGTTTAAGCCAGATTTTCTGCCTAAGGTTGTTTCTGCCTTTCATCTCAATCAGGACATTGTTTTGCCTTCTCTGTGTCCTAATCCTAGTAACCCTAAGGAAAGGGTTTTGCATTCTTTGGATGTAATCAGAACTCTGAAGTTCTATTTGGTGGCTACTGAATCCTTCAGGAAGACTGATGCTCTTTTTGTGCTTCCATCTGGACCTAAGAAAGGCCTGGCTCCAGCTAAGTCCACTATCAGCAAGTGGATACGTCAGGCTGTAATACAGGCCTACTTTGCTAAGGGGAAGGAGCCTCCCTTCCGCCTTACTTGCTTATTCTACTCGTGCTATTGGTGCCTCTTGGGCTTTTCAGCACCAAGCTTCTGTTGAACAAGTTTGCAAGGCCGCTACTTGGTCTTCTGTTCATACTTTTTCAAAGTTTTACAAGGTTGATGTTAGGGCCTCAGCTGATGCTGCTTTTGGCCGCAAGGTTCTGCAGGCGGCAGTGGTTTGAACTGTCTGCTGTTACTTTTGGGGATCCCACCCTACCTTACGGACACTGCTACTGGATGTCCCAAGTGTAAGGAATATCTTCTGGAACAGGATGTGCTGTATACTTAGAATAATACAATTCTGTGATTACTCACCTGTAGAATTGGTATAATATGTATACAGCACGTCCTGTTCCACCACACACTTGTTGTTACCTTTAGTTACCTCTTTATGGTGGTTGTTTATGTTCAAATTTCATATAATGGTTATAGTTCTCCCGGTCTCTTGCTAACTGCTTTTCAATACTGGGGATTTATTCTAAGCATACAGCACGTCCTGCTCCAGTCATAGTAATAACATGTGGGTAATCCTCCGGCGCCGTGCACTGCAGACATGTAGAAAACAAGCTCCTCCCGGCCCTACATATACCGAGGGACCTCCCACAAATCCCCAGATTTCTCTGCAGTGCTGGAACTGCGAAGACATGAAGTATCACGCTCTCGCAGGCGAGCGGGGCTTGACAGCCCGAGGCCCTGCGGGACTATTTCCACCCGTCCTCATTGTGAATTAATGCCTCCAGCCTGGGCTGTGTTGGTCGGGTGAAGGTAGGCAGCACCTAGTGTGCTTACGGAGCTAGTCTCCATAGGGTAGGCGGTTAAGGCGAATGGTGAGCCTTCAGTTGGATGCCCCTCCCGCACCAGTGCCCCCACGTCCCATGTAACGGTGAACCCTGCATTTGGGTCACCTTCCTCCCTAGATTCCCCCGTTAGTGGGGGGAAAAAGGGGGGGTTGTGTGTTCGATGGCCTATCCTTGCCCTAATTACACTAGAGTCCTATAGCTTTTAACCGTTACCGGGTGTCAGAGCGCGCTTCGCTTTTTTTTAGCTAACCGCAGCGCTTTTATTCTCTATGGTGCGTACGGCAGCCCTGTTCGGGGAAGCTACTTGCGTTTTTATTCCTGTTTTTCACTCTGTCAGACGTTTTCTCTGAGGTGATTCTGACATAACTACTTTTTCTCCTGATTTGGCTGCGCACCTTCGAGCTTCGCGCTCTCCGAGGGTGGGGGCGTGGTTCGGTCTGGCACGTTCCGCGTCATCGCCCACTCTTGCCCGCCCTTTGAGGTTCGCTGGGCGCCATTTCCTTCTCGCATGCACGTGGTGAAGACGGTCCTCCCCTCGCAGAACAGTAAGTGCCCTCATGGGCGATCTTTCCCCTAGCTTGCTTCTTCGCGCTCGGCTCTGACATCCCTGTTCCCCTTGTGTCTTTCAGACAGCGTTCTTCGGTGGCTTCTCCCGGCCCGACGTAGCGCCCTGTCCAGACCATTTTAAGAAATTACTCCCACTTCCCAGCGGGTTATTGGGGCATCCAGGGTTGCTTACAGCGTCAATCCCTACTGGCATATTGAACTTAATAATCACCATATGGAGGCATCCCAGGATATTGTGAATGGGGTTCCTTTGGGACAAGCCCGTCTGTGAGTAGCTTGTGGAGTCTTACCTAGCAGCGGTGACAATGCACGGGTCTGCGTCCCTTGTGCCCCGCAGGCGCTAGCCGGTCTCCTCACCTCTTCCGAGGCTGGGCCCGCACCTCGCCTTACTTCCCCTACTCACCCAAGCTTGAGCCTAACCCCCAATACTAGTGGGGATTCTCACGCTGATTTGGCCTCTAGACTGGCTAGTGTGGAAAACTTCATCGCTGGCTCCTTGGCGCACAAGGCTACTGCCAAGAGGCGTCATTTGAATCCTGAATCTACTATTCTTCCTCTAGAATCTGATGATTTACTGCTTTCCTATGCACATTCCCCATCAGAGGAAGGGGAACTGCTCTCTGACTCAGGGTCCTACGATGATGAGTCCAGGAGTCAGGAGGAGTCTGGTTCTGATCATTGGTCCCAGGACGACATTGATAGACTGCTGACCCAGATCTTTGATGTGTTATCCCTCTCGCCCCCTCCCGCGGCTCCTCGGCAAAGGGGTGATCTGTTTCATACCGCTAGGGTGCGGTTGGAGTTTCCCGAACAAACTCATTTTAATAGCCTAGTGCTGAAAGAATGGGAACATCCCAGCAAACTCCAGGGGATTCCTAAAGCTGTGGATAAGAAGCATCCATTTCCTGCCGATCTGGTTAAGTGTCCGAGGTCGATGCCCCGATTCTGAGTCTGTCCAACACTCTATGCACTCCCCTGACACTACTACGCTGCGGGATTTAGAGGATCGGCGAGTTGATCAATTGGCATGTCATGCCTTTGCATTTGGGGGAGCGTCGCTTCGCCCGGTTAGCGCCTTAGCCATCACGGCGGTGGCGCTCAGGACGGTGGTTAAGACTGCTCAGGAAGGGGCGGATGACTTGCCCTCTGAGGCCGCCAACGCTCTGGCCACCTGTGAGACCTTTGTGAATTATATCCTATCTGCATCAGACGATGCTATTAAGCTGAGCGCTAGATCCTCTGTTCTGGTGGTAGCCATACACCGTGCGATCTGGTTACGCCAGTGGGCTGCTGACAACGTCGCCAAGAAGGCCCTTACGGGGCTTCCATTTAAAGGGCTGCGCCTGTTTGGAGAAAGGTTAGATATCTTTGCCAAGGGTGGCAAGTTGCCCCAGCGCAAGCGTCGGATTCGGCCCTTTCGTGGCTCAAGCTCCCATTTGACCCCCTACCGTGGGGCCAAGCAGGGTAGAGGGGTGTCCTTCGCTGGGTCTCGCGCAGAGTCCTGGAACAAGAACAGAGGACTCCGTCCTGGTTCCTCCTGGGGGCCCAAGCCCAAAGCCCCCCCAAGCATGAAGGGGCGCCCTCGCCCGTCAGGGTGGGGGGATGTCTACAGCACTTCGAGCATGTCTGGAGACGCCTTGTCCCAGACCGGTGGATTCAGGAGGTAGTGTCCTCTGGTTACAAGATAGAATTTGCTGTACTGCCCCCTACCAGGTTCATTGGGTCTCGGATCCCACAGGACCCTGCCTCAGCTCGAGTCTTGATGCTGGCTGTGCAGGGTCATCTGCGAGGTCCCCTTAAGAGACAGGGGCATGGGGTTTTATTCCAACCTGTTCACGGTGCCCAAAAAGGACGGGTCAGTCAGACCCATTCTGAATTTGAAAATCCTAAACAGATTTGTCAGAAACAGGCATTTTCGTATGGAAACTCTGCGCTCGGCCATTGCCTCGCTGCGTCCAGGGGACTTCATGACATCTGTGGACATCAAGGACGTTTACCTGCACGTTCCGGTGTTCCCAGGGCACCAAAGGTTTCTCAGATTTGCGCTGTTGGATCAGCATTATCAGTTCGTGGCCCTGCCATTCGGCCTTACGTCGGCTCCCAGGGTGTTCACCAAGGTGCTGGCAGGGGTGATGTCTCTCTTAAGACTAAAGGGCATACGCGTGTTGCCCTACCTGGACGATATACTCATCACCTCTCGGTCTCTGCGGCAGGCAGAACTGGACACTCGGTTGGTGGTGTCCACCCTGGAGTCCTTCGGCTGGGTGATCAATTACCCAAAGTCCTCTGTCCCCCTCCTCAGTGACCCCGTTTCTGGGGATGATTCTGGACTCGGTTCAGTCAAGGATATTCCTTCCTCTGCAGAAGTTGGAAGCTCTGACAACGCAGGCGAGGTCCCTGCTCTCGCACCCTCATACCTCCATCCGGCTGGGAATGCAGTTGGTGGGCTCAATGGTGGCAAGCTTCGAGGCGGGGCCCTTTGCCCAGTTTCATTTGAGAACCCTGCAGCTTCACCTTCTGTCAGTATGGAACAAGGACCCAGCGTCCTTGGACGACAGCTGGGTGATTCCCCCCTCGGTCAGACAATCCCTTGCGTGGTGGTCTGACCACAGGAACTTGACAAGGGGCAGATCCTTCCTGGCTCCCTCTTGGGAGACGGTCACAACGGATGCCAGTCTTTCGGGCTGGGGGGGGATTCTGGAAGTCCCTGTGCTTCCAGGGGAGGTGGGGCCCTCAGGAGGCCCATCTTCCTATCAATGTCCTGGAACTCAGGGCGATCAGATTGGTGCTGGAACGAATGACCCAGCACCTGAAGGGTCTGGCGGTTCAGGGACGCTCAGACAACAGGACGGCGGTAGCCTACATCAACCATCAGGGAGGAACCCGGAGCAAGGGTGCTCTACAGGAGGTGTCTCTGATTCTAACATGGGCAGAGACCAATGTCCAATGCATCTCGGCTGTCTACATTCCGGGGGCGGAGAATCTGCTAGCAGATGCTCTGAGCAGGGGATCGTCCCGTCAGGGGGAATGGTCCCTCTGCGACAGGGTTTTTCAGTCCCTGTGTCACCGTTGGGGTGTGCCAGACGTGGATCTCTATGCGTCACGACACAATCACAAGCTACCGAGCTTTGTATCCCTGTCTCAGGATCCTCTGGCTTCGGATGCCCTGTCAATGTCTTGGAAGGAGTTTCGGCTCCTGTATGTGTTTCCACCAATTCCCCTTCTGGGCAGAGTGCTGCGCAAGATCGCTCTGGAAGGGGTACCCGCGATTCTGGTGGCCCCAAGGTGGCCAAGAAGAGTGTGGTTCGCAGACGTGGTTCAAATGGCAGTAGATCAGTACGATCTGCCAAGGTTGCCAAATCTTCTGACTCAGGGGTCTCTACACCACCCCAATTTACTAACTCTGGCTTTGACGGCTTGGCTATTGAAACCTCCATCTTAAGGGAAAAAGGTTTGTCTGCATCTGTGGTAGCTACTATGGTGCAAGCCAGGAAGAAGACTTCTGCCGCCATCTATTATACAGTATGGCGCGCTTACATTGACTGGTGTGAATCCAGGTCTCTTCCCTGCCGGGAATTCTTAGTCTCCAGGGTGCTGGAGTTTTTACAACATGGTCTAGACTTAGGTCTTAAGCTTAGTACCTTGAAGGGCCAGGTTTCGGCCCTGTCTATCTTCTTTCAGAGGATCTTTGCCCAGCACCCTCTTAACAAGACTTTCTTCCAGGGGGTCACTCATGTGCGTCCTCCTCGGAAACCTATGGTTCCTGTTTGGGATCTGAACTTGCTGTTGTCGGCCCTGCAGGGGGCTCCTTTTGAGCCTATTCATGAGGCCGCTCTCGCGGTGCTCACACTCAAGGTTGTCTTCCTGGTAGCTATCACTTCGGTTATACGTGTGTCTGAGTTGGCTGCCTTGTCTATTCAGCCTCCCTACTTTGAGAGACACCGGGATAAGGTGGTGTTTCGCTTCAAGCCAGACTTCCTGCTTAAGGTTGTGTCTGCATTTCATTTGAATCAAGATATTGTACTTCCTTCCTTGTGCCCTAATCCTAGTAACCCTAAGGAAAGGGTTTTGCATTCCTTGGATGTGGTTAGGTATGTCAAGTCTTACCTGGTTACCACTCAGGCCTTTAGGAAGACGGATGCTCTCTTCGTTGTGCCTCATGGGCCTAGGAAGGGCTTGGCTCCCGCCAAGTCTACCATCAGTAAATGGATTCGTCAGGCTGTGGTTCAAGCCTATACTACTAAGGGGAAGACTCCTCCCTTTCGTCTTACTGCTCATTCTACTAGAGCTGTTGGGGCTTCTTGGGCTTTTCAGCACCAGGCCTCTGTGGAACAAGTTTGCAAGGCCGCTACTTGGTCTTCCGTTCATACCTTTGCAAAGTTTTACAAGGTAGATGTTAGGGCCTCAGCTGACGCTGTGTTTGGCCGCAAGGTTTTGCAGGCGGCAGTAGTTTAAACTGCTTGCTGTTGCCTTCTGTTGGGGATCCCACCCTTCTTTATGGACACTGCTATTGGATGTCCCACATGTTATTACTATGACTGGAGCAGGATGTGCTGTATGCTTAGAATAATACAACTCTGTGAAGTACTCACCTGTAGAGTTGATATTATATGCATACAGCACGTCCTGCTCCACCCCACCCTGTTTCACCTTGTTCTGGATCCCGTGTTTGGTGATTGTTGTCTTTGGTATTATTGCCAGTTTTGGGTGGTGGTTTTCTCCTGGCCTCTCTTTCTCACTGCTTTTCAATGCTGGGGATTTGTGGGAGGTCCCTCGGTATATGTAGGGCCGGGAGGAGCTTGTTTTCTACATGTCTGCAGTGCACGGCGGCGGAAGATTACCCACATGTTATTACTATGACTGGAGCAGGACGTGCTGTATGCATATAATATCAACTCTACAGGTGAGTACTTCACAAAGTTGTATTTTTGGGAGGTCCCGGGTATTTATGGGGCTGGGATGAGCCACTTTTCTGTCTTTGCAGTCCAGCGCCATCTACTGGAGTGTACAACAGGACGTGCTGTATACATATAATACCAATTCTACAGGTATGTAATCACAGAATTGTATTTTTACTGTTTTCTGGCCGCTTGTGACATGTTCCTTCAACCTTTGGTACCTTGAGAGCCACATTCAGCATCGCAAGGCGGTTTGGAGCCACATTCAGTGTGAAAAAATTGGCCATTGAGCGATTGCACACACTACATGAAATATTTCCTCTTCAGAAGCATAGCTGCTTCCTTTCAAAGCAATGAAGCAGGCAGAGAAGCTTGTCGGCTTACCCTTTAACTTACCTGCAGCTGCCAGTACACAGTGTGGGGCCACTGGAAGCTGTTAAGACATGTAAGCTGACACACTTCTCCACACTTCTCTCCAAGGCCGTCTGCGTGCCACACAGCAAGGGCAGATTAGTCACATGTGGCTTACAAGCTACGGGTTGGGGACCAGTGCCCTAGCGCGACACAAACTGCCTGGGGTTAAAGGGGCCTTAATGACTGTATGTGTTCTGCACTGCTTAATGAGCTTCTCTGTACTTTTCTCTGGTGACAAGCGTACAGGTGCAAAATTTATATTCTTAGTATACAGTACGTCCTGCTCCAGATAGATTACTTACACTTGGGTTATCCTCCGCCAGATGGCGCTGCACTGCAGAGACATGCAAAACAGGCTCCCCCAGCCCCTCAAATACCCGGGGACCTCCCACAAATCCCCAGATTTCTCTGCAGTGCTGACTGTGAAGAGATGAAATATCACTCTGTCGCAGGTGAGCGGGGCTATTAAAGCCTGCGGCCCTGTTGGACTATTCCCACCCGTCCTTGATGTGATGTGCCTCCCAGCCTGGGCTGCGCTGGTCAGGTGAAGGTAGGCAGCACCATGTGTGCTTAAGGTGCGCTGCTCCACCGCAGTCCCCCACCAAAGGGTAGGCGGTATAGGCTGATGGTGAGCCTTCATGGGATGCCCCTCCCGCATTATTGCCCCATGCCCCGGTAGCGGTGGGCCCTGTACAAAGGGCCGCCATCCTCCCTCATTCTCCCTGTAGCCTTCGGGAGGAAAAGAAGGGGACTAGTATACACTGATTCGTGTATATCGCCAGTCGGTATGTGTGTTGGGACTAGTATATGTGTGTCAACTGCCGCGCTGACTTGCCTTTTACTATTGCGAACGCCGCCGCCGCGTGCGCCCTTTCCTTCATTGGATGCCCTACGCCGGGCGGCGAAGTTGCCTCAGACGCCCCTGCGTCCTCATTGGCCGCTTGTCTGTGGACTTCGCGCTCTTCGGGGGGTGGGGCCTAGCTTGGCGCGCCCTGCGTCACGGCCCGCTCTGGCCCGCCCGTTTGAGGTTCTTTTGGCGCCTTTCTCTGTACAGTCGCGCGCACGTGTGTAACGGTCCCCCCTCCCGCGGTCTGTAAGTGCCCTCGCGGGCGTCTTTAATACTCATAATTTTCTGTGTATGACTCTGACACCCCTCCTTCTCATTGTGTCTTTCAGACTGGTGAATCCAGTGGCTTCTCCCGGCCCAGTGTATTGTAGTTGGGCCTAGTATAATTACTCCCACTTCCCTAGCGGGTCATTGGGGCATCCAGGGTTGCTTTATAGCGTCAATGCCTACTGCCATATTGTGCCTAATAATCACCATATGGAGGCATCCCAGGATATTGGGACCGGGGTTCCTTCGGGACAAGCCCGGCTGTGTGTAGCTTGCGGGGGTCTCGCCTATCAGCGGTGACAGCGCACGGACGGGTCTGTGTTCCTTGCCCACAGCAGGCGCTAACGTTGCAACCCGTTCCGGTGGCTGGGCCTGCACCTCGTCTCACTTCACCTACTCCTCCCAAGCTTGAGTCTCACCCCCATTGAATTACATACAAGCGGGGATTCTCAACCTCTGCTAGACTGGCCAGTGTTGAAAGATTGATCGCTAATACCTTAGCGCGTAAGGCATCCGCTAAAAAGCGCCACCAACTCCTGATGCCACTCCGTCTCCTATGGAATCTGAGGAGTTGTTGCATCTGTATGGCTACGACCCATCAGACGAAGGGGAGCTGCTTTATGACTTGGGGTCATCTAATGAGAGACTAAGGGGTCATGACGATTCTGGCTCTGACCCTTTGACCCCGGATGATACTGACAGACTGCTGCTCCAAATATTTGAGGTTTTGTCTATCTCTCCCCCGGTTGTGGCTCCCAGGCAAAGGGGGGAGCTTTTCCATACTGCTAAAGCTCATCTGGAATTTCCTGAGCAAACCCATTTCAATAACCTCGTGCTTAAGGAGTGGCAATGTCCCAGTAGACTTCCCGGTATACCTAAGAGTTGGCACAGAAAGTATCCCTTCCCTGCTGACATGGTTAAGTGCTGGTCATCGCCCCCTGAGGTCGATGCTCCTATTCTAGGGTTGTCTAACACCTCTATTATGCACTACCCGACACTACTACGCTGCGGGACGCTGAGGAGCGGCGCATTGACAGATTAGCATGTCATGCCTTTGCGTTTGTGGGGGCGGCGCTGCGCCCGGTTTGCGCCTCAGCCATTACGTATGTGGTGCTCAGGACCCTGATCAGAAGTGTACTTGATGGGTCTGATGAAGGGCAACCTGATACATGTACTGCCCTGTCTAACTGTTTTTGCTAAAAGAGGTAAGTTACCCAAACGCAGGCGGCAGTCTCGACCCTTTCGGGGCCAGGGGCCCCCTTCACTCCCCTACCGCGGTGCTAAGCAGGGCAAAGGAGTGTCCTTCACGGGGGCTCGCACAGACCCCTGGCGCAGGAACAGTGGACGACGCCCCGGCGCCTCCTGGGGCTCTAAACCAAAACCCTCTCCCAAGCCTCCCCAGGCATGATTTGGCGCCCTCGCCCATCAGGGTGGGGGGACGGCTACAGCACTTTGCGCACGTCTGGAGGCATCACTTCTCAGACAGGTGGATTCAGGAGGTAGTGTCCTCTGGCTACAAGATAGTTTGCTGTGCGCCTCCCCCCCCCCCCCCCCCCCTAAGATTCGTCAAGTCCAGGATCCCCCAAGCCTCAGGTCTTGATGCAGGCCGTGCAAGGCCTTCTGGATATGGGGATCATTTGCAGTGTCCCCTTAAGAGAAAGAGGCAAGGGGTTCTATTCTAACCTTTTCACAGTCCCCAAAAAGTATGGGTCAGTCAGGCCCATTCTGGATTTAAAGATCCTCAACAAATTTGTCAGAAACCAGCGTTTTCGCATGGAAACTCTGCGCTCGGCCATTGGCTCCCTGCGCCCAGGGGATCTCATGACGTAGGTGGACATCAAAGATGCTTACCTTCACATTTCTGTGTTCCCTGGACACCAGAGGTTTTTCAGATTCGCGTTGGACCAACATTACCAATTTGTGGCCCTGCCCTTTGGTCTCACTTCAGCTCCCAGAGTGTTCACCAAAGTGCTGGCAGGGGTGATGTCTCTGGTGCGGTCAAGGGGCATACGCTTGCTACCCTACCTGGACGACATACTCATCACCTCTCGGTCTCTGCAACAGGCAGAGTTGGACACTCAGCTGGTGGTGTCCACCCTGGAGTCCTTCGGCTGGGTGATCAATCACCCCAAGTCCTCCCTGTCCCCTTCCTTGGTGACCCCATTCCTGGGAATGATTCTGGATACGATTCAGTCAAGGATATTCCTTCCTCAACAGAAGGTGGAAGCTCTAACTGCGCAGGTAAGGTTCCTGCTATCGTGCCCACAGTCCTCCCTCAGGCAGGGAATGCAGTTGGTGGGCCTGATGGTGGCGTGCTTTGAGACGGTGCCCTTTGCTCAGTTCCATTTGAGGCCTCTACAACTTCACCTTCTGTCAGTATGGGACAAGGATCCAACGTCCTTGGACGGGATCTGTGTGCTTCCCCCCTCGGTCCGACGGTCCCTTTCCTGGTGGCTGGACCACAGGAACTTGATGGGAGGCAGATCCTTCCTGGCCCCCTCCTGGGAGACAGTCACCACGGATGCCAGTCTGTCAGGATGGGGGGGATTCTGGAAGTCCCTGCGGTTCCAGGGGAGGTGGGGCCCTCAGGAGGCCCACTTACCCATCAACATTATGGAACTGCGGGCAATCAGGTTGGAATTGGAGCAGTTGACCAATCACCTGAGGGGTCTGTCTGTGCAGGTGCGCTCAGACATCAGGACGGCGGTTGCCTACATCAACCATCAGGGAGGGACCCGGAGGGCCCTCCAGGAGGTATCGCGGATTCTGACATGGGCGGAGGCCAATGTTCAATGCATTTCGGCTGTGTACATTCCGGGGACAGAGAATCTACTGGCAGATTCTCTTAGCAGGGGGACCTCTCGTTAGGGAGAGTGGTCCCTATGCAACAGGGTATTCCAGTCCCTCTGTCACCGTTGGGATCTACCGGATGTGGATCTGTTTGCATCCCGTCACAATCACAAGCTCCAGGCTTTTGTCTCCCTGTCTCAGGATCCTCTGGCCTTGGCCACAGATGCTCTGTCCATGTCATGGCGGGAATTTCGGCTCCCGTATGTCTTTCCTCCATTCCCCCTGCTGGGCAGGGTTCTGCGCTAGATTTCTCTGGAAAGGGTGCCAGTGATTCTGGTGGCCCCCAGGTGGCCAAGAAGAGTGTGGTTCGCAGACGTGGTGCAGATGGCAGTAGATCAGTACGTCCTGCCAGCAGTGCCAGATCTGCTCACTCCGGGCTCCCTACGCCATCCCAATTTACAAACTCTGGCCTTGACGGCCTGGCTGCTGAAACCTCCATCTTGATGGAGAAGGGCTTGCCTGCCTCCGTGGTTTAGACCATGGTGAAGGCTAGGAAGAAGTCTTCATCTTCCATCTATTATGAAGGGTCAAGTTTCTGCCCTGTCTTTTTTTTCTTTCAGAAGTCCTTTGCTCAACATTCCTTGGTCAAGACTTTCTTTCAGGGGGTTACTCATGTGCGGCCCCCCGCGGAAACCTATGGTCCCTGTTTGGGATTTGAATTTGGTCTTGTCTGCCTTGCAGGGTGCTCTCTTTGAGCCTATTCAGGTTGCTGCTCTGGCTGTACTTAACCTCAAGGTTGTTTTTCTGGTGGCTATTACTTCGGTCAGGTGTGTGTCTGAGCTGGTGGCTCTGTCTATCCAGCCTCCATACTTTGAGAGACACCAGGATAAGGTGGTGTTCCGCTTTAAGCCGGATTTCCTGCCTAAGGTGGTGTCTGCTTTTCATTTGAACCTGGATATTGTTTTTCCTTCCTTGTGCCCTAATCCTAGTAATGCTAAGGAAAGGGTTTTGCACTCCTTGGATGTGGTCAGGTCTCTGAAGTATTACCTAGTAGTCACTGCGTCCTTCAGGAAGACTAATGCTCTTTTTGTGGTCCCTTCTGGTCCTAGGAAGGGTTTGGCTCCTGCCAAGTCTACTATCAGCAGATGGATTCGTCAGGCTGTTATTCAGGCCTATTCGGCTAAGGGGAAGAGTCCTCCCTTCTGCCTTACTGCTCATTCTACTGGTGCTATTGGTGCCTCTTGGGCCTTCCAGCACCAGGCTTCTGTTGAACAAGTTTGCAAGGCCGCTACTTGGTCTTCTGTTCATACCTTTTCAAAGTTTTACAAGGTTGACGTTAGGGCCTCAGCTGATGCTGTTTTTGGCCGCAAGGTTTTACAGGCGGCAGTGGTTTAAACTGCCTGCTGTTGCCTTTTCGTATTGGGGATCCCACCCTACTTTATGGACACTGCTATTGGATGTCCCAAGTGTAAGTAAGTAATCTGGAGCAGGACGTACTGTATACTAAGAATAATACAATTCTGTGAAATGCTCACCTGTAGAATTGGTATTATACGTATACAGTACGTCCTGCTCCACCCCACCCTGTTGTTGCATTATTCTGGATCCCCTGTATGGTGATTATCATCGTTATAGTTACCAGTCTCATTTTGGGTGGTTAAATTCTCCCGGTTTCTTTTTCACTGCTTTTCAATGCTGGGGATTTGTGGGAGGTCCCCGGGTATTTGAGGGGCCGGGAGGAGCCTGTTTTGCATGTCTCTGCAGTGCAGCGCCATCTGGCGGAGGATAACCCAAGTGTAAGTAATCTATCTGGAGCAGGACGTACTGTATACTTATAATACCAATTCTACAGGTGAGTATTTCACAGAATTGTATTATGCACCCAGAAGGATTGTGGGATATATACACCACCCTGGTGCTGCGAGATGGGAGCGTAGTACACGGAGCTACTGAACCATTGAGAATGCAGCGATTTGCACGCTTAGCAATGGTCGTTTATTCCAAGTATATCACACACCCGCTTCCACTATTCAGACATATGGGTTATGGTCCAGTAGATGGCGAACTTCTGCAGAGATGAAAGCAAAAAAGAAGCCCCTCCCGGTCCATAAATACCTGGGACCTCCCACACATTACCCAGTTCCTTCTCTGCAGGACGGCGAGCAAGTCAGAAGATGTCTGCTTCTCTTCCTTGCAGGTAAGCCGGGTTTACACCCGGCCATGTTGTGCTCTATTTCTGCCCGGACCTTTATGCATTAAGCCCATTTCTAGCCTCCCAGTTTTGGCTGCAGGTCCGGGTGTTGGTAGCCTTCACCCTAATAGGTGTTTAGGGAGCCATGCTCCCCCGTGAGACCCCATACAAGGGGGTAGGCGGCATCCGGGTTGGTGATCCTGGTTTGGGATGCCCTGTCCCTATTTAATTCCCTTACACCCTTTTGGTGAGGGATTCTCCCCCTTCTGGGTCCCCTCTGTTACCCTCCAGCGGGGGGGGTAGGGGGGTGGCATTATTCTTCTATTTCTTACTTTATATATGTGTGTGCGCGCGCGCTTGATTCACGTTGTGCTGTGCGCTCTGCCTGCAGTCTGGGGAGCTTTGTCCCCTCAGGCTGATTCTGTGAGGGGGCCGGGCACTCGCGCGTTGTCGCGGCCCTCCCCCTTCTGTTGGCGCCATTGAGGACCCATCCCATTGCTGGGAACCGCATTACAGGACTCTGAGGGAAGGGGGTGGGACCGGGCTCGGCGCACGATCCACGCTGGCCCGCCCCTTCTCCCTTCCTCTCTCCCTCTCAGGCGCTGCTGGCTGAATAAGACACCATTTCTGCGGTGGGTGAGTGCCCTGCTGGGCCCCCCCCCTCTTCCTGCTATACTTGGCCATTATGCATCAGTGTCCGCTTGGGGCAGCGCTGGCCTCCCTGCTATTGTTGTTTCTGATGACATGTAGTATTTCACTGTTTGTGTGTGCATGTGCTTATGGCCAAATATTTTGTCTTTCAGGAGACACAAGAGACTCCTTAAAAGGGGGTTCTCCCGGTCCTAGGGTCCCTAGCTGTAATTTGGGGCACTTATAAATCCTCCCACCCGGGACTTAAAGGGGCATCCCGGGTTGCTTACCAGCATAATTCCCTCAGTCATTGCGACTACCTTAAAATCACCATATGGAGGCTCCACAGGATACCGGTCTTGGGCTCCCTTCGGGGCAATCCCGGCTATGTGTGGTTTGTGGGGTACCCCTTATGGGGGAGAATGTACTAATTTGCATACCATGTGCGCAACGGGCCATTACGCGGCAGTCGGGATCCCAGGCGTCTGGGTCCGTGCCTCCCGCCTCATCTCCTACCCCTCCCCGCATCATCCGTACCCCAAGTGACACTGTCATTAGTGGGGAGTCGCACTCGGAAGTATGTGCTAGGCTGGCCAACCTCGAGAAAATTATTTCTAGCTCAGTGGGCAGAAAGGCCCTGCTAAGAAAAGGCATCTGTCACCGGCTACGCCGGTAATTGATTTTGATGAATATGACTCCCCTGAATGGGCTGATTATTCCCCGCTTGAGGAGGGGGAATTGTTTGAGGAATCTGAGACTGAGGAACTGCAGTTCTTTGATTCGGATGCCGGCCAGGCGCTGGGGGATGCTATGGATACTCCCAGGGTCCTGACCAATCTCTGAGGTTCTGGGTATTTCCCCACCAGCGGAGGCCCCTCTGAAGAAGGGGGAATTCTTTGGGTTCTCTAAGTCCCGCTTGGAGTTTCCAAATCAGGATTATTTTGACAGCATGATTCTTTAAGAATGGGAGAAGCAGAGTCGCCTTCATGGTGTTCCTCAGGGATGGGATAGAAAGTATCCCTTTCCGGTGGACGCGGTAAAGCGCTGGTCTTCCCCGCCCAAGGTTGATGCGCCCATCTTAGGCCTGTCCAACACCTCCGTTGTACATACTCCTGACGCCACTACTCGTAAGGATGGCGAGGACAAGCGCATTGATCAGATGGCTTGCCATGCCTTTGCCAGTGTGGGTTCAGCCTTGCGGCCTGTCTGTGCATCGGCACTCGTGGCTGTGGCTACCAGGTCGGAGATCAGGGACTTGTTAAATGGGTCCCAGCTCAACCCGGACCGCATTGAATTCACAACCCTTAAGAGGTGTGAATTGTTCATGAATTTTGTTTTGTCGGCTATGGACGACACTATTACCATGTGTAGTCGAACTTCGGCTCTGTTGGTGGCCATGCGCCAGTGGGCGGCTGACATTGCGGCAAAGATATCACTTACAGCTCTGCCCTTCCTGGGAACGCGGCTGTTTGGAGACAAATTGGATTCTGTGGCGAAAGGTGGAAAGCTACCTCAGGGTAAGAAGCAGCGTCGCTCCTTTCGGGGAGCAAGCTCCTTCAGTCCTTCCTTTCCCGGCACCAGAGGGGGCAGAGGTCTTGCCAACTCTGGCTTCAGAGGGGGTTCCTGGAACAGAGGTAGAGGACGTGCCCCTCACCCTTACAGGTGGGGGGACGGCTGCGGCTCTATTTCCAGGTCTGGGCCCGGGAGGTTACGAACAAGTGGATATTGGAAGTGGTCTCGTCTGGGTACAAACTGGAGTTCGAGTACTGGCCTCCTCCCAGATTCCTAAGGTCTCGGGTGCCTTCGGATTCGCATTGTGCCATATCTGGACGACCTGCACATTACAGCTTCCTCCCTCTGCCAGGTGGAGCTGGACACCAGGACGGTGGTGACGACGCTGGAGAGGTTCGGATGGGTGATCAACCACCCCAAGTCTTCTCTCTCCCCATCAAGGGAGATTTCCTTTCTGGGCATGAATCTGGATACCAGTCAGGCCAGAGTGTTCCTACCTCAGCCAAAGGTGCAGAGGGTTCAGGATCTGATACGTGTTCTCCTGACCAACCCTCGCCCTTCTATTCGGCTAGAGATGACTCTGGTAGGTTTGGTGGCCTCCTTCGAGGCAGTCCCCTTTGCTCAATTCCACATGAGGTCGCTACAACTCCATCTATTGCTGAAATGGGACAGATGTCCACACTCCTTGGATCAGTCATTTCTGATGTCTCCCAGGGTTCAGCAGTGCCTTCAGTGGTGGCTGGAATCAAGCAATCTGATGAGGGGCAGATCATTCCTGGCCCCTCGTTGGGAGACGGTTTCCACGGATGCCAGCCTGTCGGGCTGGGGAGGTTTCTGGAAAGATCATCAGCTCCAGGGGTTGTGGGGTCCTCAGGAGGATCACACCCCATCAATGTCTTGGAGCTCAGAGCTATCCGCTTGGTTCTGTTGCGTCTGACACTTCACCTACAGGGTTTACCAGTTCAGGTTCGATCAGACAATCGTACTGCTTACATCAATCACCAAGGAGGGACTCGCAGCAGGAGTGCCCTCAGGGAAGTCTCTCTGATTCTGACATGGGCGGAGAGCAACGTTCCTTGCATCTCGGCAGTATACATTCCGGGAGTGGAGAACACGGAGGCGGACTCCCTGAGCAGGGGAGTGGGGGACTCTGGAGGTGGATCTCTTTGCCTCTCGGCACAATCACAAGCTCCCAACCTTTGTATCTCTGTCTCTAGATCCTCTGGCCCTGGCAGTGGATTCCTTGTCCCTTGCCTGGAGGGATCTGGGGTTTCTGTACCTGTTTCCCCCCCTTCTCCATGGTAGGCAAGGTAGTGCGCAAGCTTGCTCTAGAGGGGGCACCAGCAATTCTGGTGGCCCCAAGGTGGCCAAGACAGGTTTGGTTCGCAGACGTTGTAAGATTGGCGGTAGATCAGTACAGGCTGCCCCTGTTTCCGGATCTGATCTCTCGGGGTCAACTACGTTACCCCAATTTACAAACCCTTGCTTTGACGGCGTGGCTGCTGAAACCTTCCTCCTGAGGGAGGAAGGTTTGTCTGAGCCGGTTATTCAAACCTTGATTAGAGCTAGGAAGAGGTCTTCCTCTACCATTTACTATAGGACTTCGCCGTCCCATATTGACTGGGGTGAGTCTAGGGCCTTACCTTGCAGGGTGTTTTCGATTCCTAGGATTTTGGAGTTTCTACAACACGGTCTGGATCTGGGGTTCCAGCTCAGTACTTTGAAGGGTCAGGTTTCTGCCCTGGCTGTCTTTTTATCAAAGGTCTTTTGTTTTGCATCATCTGGTCAAGACTTTTTTCCAAGTGATCACTCATGTTCGGCCCCCTAGAAAGCCTTTTGGTTCCCGTTGGGACCTAAATTTGGTTCTTTCGGCCCTCCAGGGGCCTCCCTTTGAACCGATGCAGGATGTGGCTCTTTCTGTGCTCACTCAAGGTTGCCTTTTTGGTGGCTATTACCTCTGTTCGGCGTGTCTGAGTTGGCGGCCCTGTCTATTCGGGCCCCTTACTTTGAGAGACACCAGGATAAGGTGGTTTTTCGCTTTAAACCAGATTTCCTTCCTAAGGTGGTTTCTGCCTTCCATCTCAATCAGGATGTAGTTCTCCCTTCCTTGTGTCCTAAGCCTAGCAATGACAAGAAGAGGGTTTTGCACTCTTTGGATGTGGTTCGTTGTGTGAAGTACTATTTTGGTTGCTACTTCTCCTTTTTGTAAGACGGGACGGGCCTTGTTCGTGGTGCCTTCTGGGCCCAGAAAAGGGAGGGTTCCTCCTTTTAAGATCACTGCTCATTCTACTCGTGCTGTTGGGGCTTCCTGGGCTTTTCAGCACCAGGCTTCTGTTGAACAAGTTTGTAATGCTGCTACTTGGTCTTCTGTTCAACCTTATAAAACTTTATATAAAAAGTATGATGTGCGGGCCTCAGCGGATGCTGTTTTTGGCCGCAAGGTTCTGCAAGCTGCAGGGGTTTAAATTGGTGCATTTTTTTGCTGTATTTGGATCCCCACCCATGACGGACACTGCTATTGGATGTCCCATATGTCATGAATAGTGGATGCGGGGTGTGTGACATACTTGGAATAATACCCTTACTCACCTTTAAAATGGGTATTATAAGTATGTCGCACACCCCGCTTCATCCCGCCCTTTAGTATTCTGGATCCTTTATATGGTGAACCTTTTTATTGTTAAGAATGTTTTATTAGCTCTTCCTGGTCCCCTTACTGCTGTCATATACTGGGGAATGTGTGGGAGGTCCCAGGTATTTATGGACCGGGAGGGGCTTCTTTTTTGCTTTCATCTCTGCAGAAGTTCGCCCTCTACTGGACCATAACCCATATGTCATGAATAGTGGAAGCGGGGTGTGTGACATACTTATAATGCCCATTTTAAAGGTGAATAATCACAAAATGGTATTTTCTTTATTGCATGGCACGGCCTGCTTCGGTATTCATAACAGGTTATTCCGCCACAAGGTGGCGCAGTGGTACTGCAGAAAGCTGTGGCATCTCCCGGCTCCCTATAAAAACTGGATTAACCATAGAGTCCCCAGTGTTTTCTCCGCAGTGATACTGCGAAGTTAGAAGATGGCTCTCTCTTGCGCAGGTGAGCGGGGCAACCAAGCATGCGGCCCTGCGAGTCTATTTCCATCCGTTTCTGGACCCTCTCGTTGTGAGGTATTTGTTGCTTATGTGGATGATACCATTAGGATGTGTGGCAGAGCCTCTGCCCTGGTGGTGGCTATACGCCGCTCGGTTTGGCTGCGCCAGTGGGCAGCTGACATCGCTGCCAAGAAGGCTCTCACTGGTTTTCCCTTCAAAGGGCTGCGCCTATTTGGGGACTGCCTGGACCTGTTTGCTAAGGGAGGCAGGTTACCCCAGCGCAGGAGGCAGTCTCGGCCCTTTCGGGGCCCAGGCTCCTTTTCTTCCCCCTACCGTGGATCCAGACAGGGGAGGGGGGTCTCCTTTACTGGGGCCTGAAGAGATTTCTGGGGTAGGGGCAGAGGACCTGGCTCATCCTGGGCCTCCAAGCCTAAGCCTTCTCCCAAGCCCCCTCAGGCATGAAGGGGCGCCCTCACCCATCCGGGTGGGGGGGCGGCTTCAGCACTTTGCTCACGTCAGGAGGTAGTGTCCTCCGGTTACAAGATAGAGTTTGCTGCCTGGCCGCCCCCAAGATTCGTCAGATCCCGGATGTCTCAGGGCCCCTTGTCAGCTCAGGCTCTGATTCTGGCGGTGCAAAGCCTTCTAGAGCTGGGGGTCATCTGTCAGGTCCCCTTACGAGAAAGGGGCAAGGGGTTCTATTCCAACCTTTTCATCGTGCCCAAAAGAGATGGGTCAGTCAGGCCCATACTGGACTTGAAGATCCTCAACAAATTTGTCAGGTGCAGGCGCTTTCGCATGGAAACTTTGCGCTCTGCTATCAGTTGCCTACGTCCAGGGGATTTCATGACCTCTGTGGACATCAAGGATGCTTACCTTCATATTCCTGTTTTTCCAGGTCATCAGATTCCTCAGGTTCGCTCTGGAGGATCAGCACTACCAATTTGTGGCATTGCCCTTCGGTCTCACTTCAGCTCCCAGAGTGTTCACCAAGGTGCTGGCAGGAGTGATGGCTCTGCTCAGGTCTCAGGGCATCCGCGTGCTGCCCTACCTGGACGACATCCTCATCACTACTCGGTCCCTCCAACAGGCAGAGCTGGATACTCAGCTGGTAGTGTCCACTCTGGAGTCATTTGGCTGGGTGATCAACCATCCCAAGTCTTCCCTGTCTCCCTCCTTGGTGACACCCTTCCGGGGAATTAATCTGGATACAGTCCAGGCAAGGATTTTACTTCCTCAGCAGAAGGTGGACAGCCTGCTAGCGCAGGTTCAGTTCCTGCTATCTTGCCCTCCCTCCATCAGGTAGGGAATGCAGCTGGTGGGCCTGATGGTGTCGTGCTTCGAGGTTCCTTATGCCCAGTTTCACATGAGGCCTCTGCAACGCCACCTCTTGTCAGTATGGGACAAGGATCCTGCGTCCCTGGACCAGGTCCTTGTTCTGTCCCCCCTAGCCAGGAGGTCTCTCTCGTGGTGGCTGTACCCCAGGAACCTGTTGGCATGCAGATCCTTTCTGGCCCCCTGCTGGGAAACTGTCACCACGGATGCCAGCCTGATGGGTTGGGGGGGCTTCTGGAAGTCCCTACAGTTCCAAGGGCGCTGGGGCCCTCAGGAGGCCCACACGCCCATCAACATTCTGGAATTGAGGGCGATCAGGTTGGTTCTGGCCCACTTGACCCAACACCTTCGGGGCCGGCCTGTTCAGGTACGCTCGGACAACCAGACGGCGGTTGCCTACATCAGGGAGGGACCCGGAGCAAGGGGGCCCTCAAGGAAGCGTCTCTGATCCTGTCCTGGGCGGAGGACAATGTTTCCTGCATATCGGTTGTGTACATTCCAGGGGGTGGAGAATCTGCAGGCAGACTCTCTGAGCAGGGGGACCTCTCGCCTGGGAGAGTGGTCCCTCTGCGACAGGGTGTTTCAATCTGTGTCACCGTTGGGGTCAACCAGATGTGGATCTGTTTGCGTCCCGTCACAAGCTCACAGCCTTTGTCTCCCTGTCTCAGAATCCTCTGGTCTTGGCCACAGATGCTCTAGCAATGTCATGGCAGGACTTTCAGCTTCTGTATGTCTTTCCCCCATTTCCCCTGTTGGGCAGGGTTCTGCGCAAGATAGCTCAGGAAGGGGTGCCAGCTATCCTGGTGGCTCCAGGTGGCCAAGAAGAGTGTGGTTCGCAGATGTAGTGCAGCTGGCAGTAGATCAGTACGCTCTACCCAGGGTTCCAGACCTGCTCACTCAGGGACATTTACGCCATCCCAATTTACAAACTCTGGCTTTGACGGCCTGGCTGTTGAAACCTCCATCTTGATGGAAAAGGGGCCGTCTGCCTCTGTTGTTAACACCATGATCTGGGCTAGGAAGAAGTCTTCCTCTTCCATTTATTACAGGGTTTGGCGTGCCTACATTGACTGGTGTGAGTAAAAGTCTCTTCCCTGTCGTGTGTTCTCTATTCCCAGGATCCTGGAGTTCCTCCAGCATGGTTTGGATCTGGGGCTTCAACAGTACTATGAAGGGTCATGTCTCTGCCCTGGCTGTTTTCTTCCAGAGACCTTTTGCTCAGCATTCTCTGATCAGGACCTTTTTCCAGGGGGTTACTCATGTGCGTCCTCCACGTAAGCCTATGTTGCCTGTTTGGGATTTGAACTTGGTCCTGTCTGCCTTGCAGGGTGCTCCTTTGAACCTGTGCAGGAGGTTGCCTTGGCCATTCTTACACTCCAGGTTGTCTTTTTGGTGGCTATCACTTCTGTTAGGCGTGTTTCTGAGTTGGTGGCGCTTTCCATCCAGCCCCCTACTTTGAGAGACACCAGAACAAGGTGGCGTTTCGTTTCAAGCCAGATTTTCTGCCTAAGGTTGTGTCTGCCTTTCATCTGAATCAGGACATTGTTCTACCCTCCTTGTGCCCTAATCCTAGATTATGGAATTCTTACAACATGGTTTGGATCTGGGCCTTCAACTTACTAACCTAAAAGACCATGTTTCAGCTCTGGCAATAGCTTTGTTGCTAGACCAAGAAAAGCCTCCTGGACAAGGAGAAACTCAAAGGTTGGTGGAGGCCCCCTTTGCAGGGCAAGTGGTGGAGGCCCTGGGGCTAGAGGCCCCTTGCGCACCTCTCATAATTCGGCCCTGCAAGGACCTATCACCAGGATACTGAAAATTCTGCTGATAGGTCCACTTTAAGTGTCAAGAGTTATTAAAAAAATGTAATTAAGGATTGTCTGATTTGCTGCTTCTTCTGAAGGGAGAGGAAAGAAGGGGGAGAGGTGACATGACTGAGACCTTTAAATATGGTAAAGGATTCAATAAGGTTCAGGAGGGAAATGTTTTTAGAAAGAAACTTAAAGGAGCACTATCAAGAAATTGTGTAAAATTAAAAATACTTAAAACATGTTGGCTAATGAGGAGGGGTCACTTATACACCCGAACTGAATAAAACTCCCACCAAGCTTGTGGTTTATTCTCTTATTGTAGGAATAAAATCCATCGATGACAGGTTGAGTCTTATCAGGGGTGACAGAGCTGGTCACCCCGGTTGTCCTTTTTCTTTCCATTAAAAAAAAGAAAAAACAAGCCTGACTGAATATCTCCAGATGCTGGTTGTATACGTGACCCCTCCTCCTGCCATCCAGCATATTTATATGGGTTTTTAGCATTGGGCCATTTTTCACAATAGTGCTCCTTTAATGATAGAACAATGAGGCACAAACTGAAGCTAGTCGGGGGTGAAGATCAGGAGCAATGTTAGAAAATATTATGTTACAGAAAGAGTAGTAGATGCTTGGAACAAACTTCCAGCAGAGGTAGATGAAAAATCGATAGTCACTGAATGTAAACATGTCTGGGATAAGCACACATCTATCCTAAGATAAAGAGAACATACAGTATACACATAAGGGCAGACTAGATGGACCGTATGCTCTCCTTCTGCCATCAACCTTCTATGTTTCCGTGGGTATAAATACATGCCAGACTTGATGTTTGTTTTTTTTCTTCTTTTTTTTTTTACAGATGAGAACAACAAAAAGAATATAGATGGATTTTTGTTGCCAGAAGCTACATCATCACTAGCCAGAAAAGACCAGGCAGAAATGTAAGTGTGTAAGTCCCTATCTGGGCAAAAACAAATGAAAAGCTGGTCTTTCCAGCTGCTGCTTTCTCTGTCTCCTGCTGTGAAATTCTCCCAAAAGCAAGATTAGGTCCAGCTGAGTCCTGGCGGTTAAAGCGGAACAAAACCTGGGAATTTGACTTTCCCAGGTTTTGTTCAGGGCCCTTAAGGTATCCCAAATTGGGATGCCCTGCTGTGTGAAACCGCCCTTTTCACTCATAAAAAATCACTGGCTCTCCCATAGCAGCCTCACATACTGCATGCAGGTGCTTTCACAGAGCACTCACCCTCCTATTCAAGTGACTGACTGAAGGGGGAAGGCTGCCCTGTGCATGTTCTTCAAGATGGTGGAGCCTAGCATCTGAAGCACCAGGCGAACAATGCTAGCTCCTGGGCAAGGTAAAGTCCCCCCCCCCTCCCCTTATGTAGCACACACCCGCCTCAGTGACGGGGCAAGGGAGTTACCCAAGCCTGGACTTCCGTCTCTTATTTCTCTAATATGGTTTCAGGCAGAGCTCTTTAGCAGAGAATTTTTTTCGTGAGAAGATTTGCTTTGGTGTGTATTCCTTCCTGATCAGCTTGCTGGTTACCATGAGTTTTAGACCTTTTGTGGGCCACCCTACATAAAATTACCAGATGTCCCACTTTTGGAGTTTTTTAGGCATTTTGTCCCACTGTCCAAGCTGCTGTTATTATTCCTAGTATGTCACACCCCCCACTTCCCGATAGTCATGACACTTGGGAACCCGGCCTGTAGAGGGCGATCTTGCAGAGATGACATGGAAAAAAAGGAGCCCCTCCTGGTCCATAAGTACTGGGTTCCTCCCACTATTCCTCAGTCTTTTCGTCTCTGCAGTCGGCGAAGCATTCAGAAGATGACTCTCCTTCAAGCTGCAGGTAGCTGGGTTTGCTCCCGGCCCTTTTTTTCTCTATTTTTGTCTGAAACTCTTTAAACCTGTTTGGTTATATTGTATTCCTCCCAGCCCTGGCTGTGTGGTTCAGGCAAAGGTAGATACATACACCTTCTGGTGTATACAGGAGTATTACTCCTCCGTGAGACCTAAATGTGGGTAGGCGGCTTCTGGGTGTTCCTGGCATGGGATGCCCCTGTCCCTTTATAATCCCCTTGTGGGTGCCTTTCTATCCTCTCCCCTTAATTCTCCTTTAACCCTGCTAGGTAAAGGAGGGGGGAGGGGGGGGGGGGGGGCGTTATCTGGGCTTATTTGTCACCATGCACACAAAAAAAAGATATATAAAATAAGTCTTTATTTCTTATTTTTATAATATATGTTTTACTATACTATTTAATAGGAAATGTTTTATTTAGCTTTTCCTATCTCTGTCTAGGCAGCATTTTTTGCTTACCTATTAAAGCTTTGTTTTCTGGCTGTGTTCAGATTTGAATTTTCCCTCCATTTTTGGCCATGTGATCCTGGAAGTGGGCAGGGCTTAGGCATGCCTTTATTCAGAGAGCACCTGGTTTCCTGCTTCCCTGTGGCCTTCCCTCATGATGTGAGCTTATTGCATGAGTTTTTTTTTGTCATTTATTTATATTGTGTGCATTTGGTGACCTGTTTTTTTGTTCTCTCTGTAGGTAGAAACTCCTTATTTAAAAAGGGGTTTCTCCTGGTCCTTTATATATAAAAAAAAAATAATAAAAAAAGCCCTTAAGCCTTATTTGGGGGTCCATTTGTGTTTCAATCCTCCCACTTGGGACTATTTAAAGGGGCATCCCGGGTAGCAATTGCGTAAATCCCATATATACTTGGCGACTATAATCAATTATAGTATAATACTAAACACCATATGGAGGCATCCCAGGATAACGGACATGCAATTCCCTCTGCACAGACTCGGCAATGTTTTGGATGTGGGGCATCCCTTGTTGGGGATAACGCAATTCTTTGCATCCTTTGTGCACAATGAACTATTATGCAGCAAACTGAGGCCCAGGCTTCAGGGCCTGCGGCTAATGCCTCATCTCCTACTCCGCCATGTCTTGTCCGTACCCCCAATGATATTGTCATGGGTGGTGAGTCGCATGCTGATTTATGTGCCAGATTGGCTCATCTTGAAAGATTAATGTCTACCTCTGTGCCTAAGAAGGCCTCAGCTAAAAGAAAGCACTTGACTCATGCCGCTCCGGCAAGGGAGTCAGACAATTGTGAATTGCTTCATTGGTCTGATCCTTCTCAGTTAGAAGAAGGAGAATTATTATGAGGAACCAGATGTTTCTGATGAACAGCAATTTGTTGGTACTGAGATGGAGCAGGGTGAAGCAAGTGTTGTGGATACCCCAAAAGCTCTTGCTCAGTTATTTGAGGTTTTGGTTATTACTCCTCCTGAAGTAGTCCCTCCTCAAAAAGGGGAATTCTTTGGAGTCTCTAAACCTCGTTTAGAATTTCCAAATCAAAAGCATTTTGATGAAATTATTCTTAAAGAATCGGAGAAGCCTGCGCGGCTTCCTGGCATTCCCTTGGGCTGGGACAAGAAATATCCCTTCCCAGCTGATACTGTTAAGCGTTGGTCATCACCACCTGTGCCCACCGCTCTGGGCATGTGTACACTCACTGCACGGATGGGTTAAATGCGGAGGACAAATTCCTATGTGTGCGCAAGCATACAATGGCCATATATGCATTAATATTTAATTAATTTATAGAGAGACTGGATTTTTAAAAGATGCTCTGCTCATGGGTGGATGCCCCTGTGCTTTATCCAATTCTTCTGTGTTGCATTCTCCTGACTCCACTACACTTAAAGATGGAGAGGATAAGCGTATTGATCAAATGGCGTGCCACGCTTTTTCCAGTGTGGGCTCGGCCTTGCTGCCTGTTGGTGCTTTGGCACTCAGACAGTGGCTATTAGGTCTGTTGTGAGAGACCTAATGAATCACTCAGGGCTTGATCCGGCCTCTGAGTACGCCGTTCTTAAGCGATGTGAGATGTTTGCATCTTTTGTACTTTCTGCCTTAGATGATACTCTGCTCATGTGCAGCAGAACCTCTGCCTTGTTAGTCGCCATCCGGCGGTCAGTATGGTTGCGGCAGTGGGCAGCTGATATTGTAGCCAAGAAATCGCGTACAGCGCTCCCTTTTGTGAGATTGCGCCTCTTTGGAGAAAGAATTGGATTCTGTCACTAAGGGAGGTAAATTACCTCAGCGTAAGAAACAACGTTGTTCCTTTCGTAGAATAGAGGAAAGGGACGTGGCCGTCCAAGTCAGAATTGGGGGTCCAAAACCAAATCTGCCACTAAGCCTGCTCAACAATGAGGGGACGCCCTCACCCTTACGGGGGGGGGGGGCGGCTGCGGTTCTTCTTCCAGGTCTGGGTTCAGGAGGTATCAGACAATTGGATTCTGGAAGTAGTCTCTTCCGGTTACTAACTGGAATTTGAGTCCCGGCCTCCTCCCAGATTTTTCATGTCCCGGATGCCGTCAGATCCGGCAATTGCGCACGGACTGTGGGCAGCAGTAGCGAATCTGTTAAACATGGCTGTTATCGGCCTAGTGCCTCCAGCGGAAAGGGGTTTGGGGTTTTACTCCAACCTATTCACGGTACCTAAAAAGGACGGCTCTGTTCGGCCTATCCTAGACCTAAGGAGACTCAATCAATTTATCCGTTTCGGAAAATTCCGCATGGAGTCTCTGCGATCAACGATCGATGCTCTCCATCAGGGGGACTCCATGACATCCATAGACATCAAGGATGCTCATTTGCACATTCCTATTTTCCGGGTCACCAGAGATTTCTCAGGTTCTCGATAGAAGACCAGCATTATCAATTTGTGGCCCTGCCATTCGGCCTTACCTCGGTCCCAAGAGTCTTTACCAAGATGCTGGCAGGAGTGATGGCTATATTCAGGGTCCAGGGCATCCGCATTTTGCCTTTTCTGGACGATTTTATCGCGGCCTCCTCCCTCGAGCAATCAGAGTTGGACACCAGGATGGTGGTCTCTACGCTAGAGAGGTTTGGATGGGTAATAAGTTACCCCAAATCCTCTCCGTCCAGGGAAATTTCCTTCCTGGGCCTGATTCTGGAATGGTTCTGATTCAGGACTTGATTCGTCTGTTCTTGTCCAACCCTCGTCAGTCTATCCGTCTAGGGATGAGACTAGTGGGATTGATGGTAGCTGCATTCGAGGCAGTCCCGTTTGCCCATTTTCATATAAGGGCGCTTCAGCTCTTCCTCTTGGCAAAGTGGGACAGGTGCCCACTATCATTGAATCAGACCTGTTTATTGTCTCCCCACGTTTTGCAGTTCCTTCAGTGGTGGTTAATATCGCACAACCTCCAGAAGTCATTTCTGACTCCACGTTGGGAATTGGTGGTTACCACGGATGCCAGCCTGGTGGGCTGGGGGGGCTTCTGGAAGAAGCATCAGTTCCAAGGATTGTGGGGGCCTCAGGAGGCTCATTCTCCAATCAATGTATTAGAGCTTCGGGCCATATGTCTTGTTCTACTTCGACTGACCCATTTCTTACAGGGTCTGCCAGTTCAGATTCGGTCAGACAACCGAACAGCTGTTGCATATATCAATCACCAGGGAGGGACTCACAGTTGGGGTGCCCTCCGGGAAGTGTCTCTGATCCTTCAGTGGGCAGAGATCAATGTTCCCTGCATATCAGCAGTTTACATTCCGGGGATAGAGAATGTGGAGGCAAACTCCCTGAGCAGGGGATGTTCTCGCCAGGGAGAATGGTCTCTCAATCCAAGGGTCTTTCAGCTTCTGTGTTTCTATCCCAGGATCCTCTGGCAGTGGCAGCGGATGCCATGTCTCTAGCCTGGAAGGATCTGGGGTTCCTATATCTGTTTCCCCCATTCTCCATGATCAGCAAGGTGGTGCGCAAGCTAGCACTGGAGGAGGTGCCAGCAATTCTGGTGGCGTCAAGTTGGCCAAGACGTCTGTGGTACGCAGACGTCGTAAGGCTGGCAGTGGATCGTGTCCATCTGCCTCTTCTTCCAGATTTCATCACTCAGGGTCAACTTTGTTACCCCAATTTACAAGCGCTGGCTTTGACGGCATGGCTGCTGAAGTCTCCATCTTTTAAGAAGAAGGTCTTTCCGATGTGGTTATTCAGACTCTTATTAGAGCTAGGAAGAAGTCTTCCTCTGTCATTTATTACAGGACTTGGAGGTCCTATATTGATTGGTGTGAATCCAGGGCTTTGCCCTGTAGAGTATTTTCTATTCCTAGAATTCAGGAATATCTGCAATGAGGTCTGGATATGGGATTCCAGATTAGTTCTTTGAAAGGGCAAGTCTCTGCCTTGGCAATTTTCTTTCAAAGATCGTTTGCTCTTCATCCTTTGGTTAAGACCTTTTCCAAGGAGTCGCGCATGTGCGGCCTCCCAGAAAGCCTTTACTTCCTGTTTGGGATCTTAATTTGGTGCTTTCGGCTATGCAAGCTGCTCCCTTTGAGCCATTGCAGGATATTCCTTTTCCTATTCTTACTCAGAAGGTTGCCTTTTTGATTGCGATTACTTCTGTCCCCCCGAGTTTCTGAACTGGCGGCTTTGTCTATTCAAGCCCCTTATTTGAGAGGCGTCAAGATAAGGTTGTTTTCCGTTTTAAACCGGATTTCCTTCCTAGGGTGGTGTCTGCTTTCCACCTAAATCGGAATATATAGTTCTTCCTTCCTTGTGTCCTAAACCTAGTAACAAGGAAAGGGTCTTACATTCTTTGGATGTAGTTCGTTGTAAGTATTATTTAGTTACTACCTCGGCCTTCCGCAAGACGGATGCCTTTTTTGTTGTGCCTTCTGGCCCAAGAAGGGTTTTGCTCCTGCCAAATCTTCCCTTAGTAAGTGGATACGTCAGGCTATCATTGGGGCCTATATGGCGAAGGGGAAGGTTCCCCCTTTTAGTGTCACCGCTCATTCTACTCGTGCTATTGGAGCCTCTTGGTCTTTTCAGCACCAAGCTTCTGTTGAACAAGTCTGCAAGGCTGCGACTTGGTCTTCTGTGCATACTTTTTCTAAGTTTTACAAGGTTGATGTGCGGGCCTCAGCGGATGCTGTTTTTGGCCGCAAAGTTCTGCAAGCTGCAGTAATTTAAGTTATGCATTATTCCTTTGGGATCCCCACCCATTATAGACACTGCTATTGGATGTCCCAAGTGTCATGAATATCGGGAAGTGGGGGGTGTTACATACTAGGAATAATACCATTTTGTGAGATAATCACCTGTAAAATGGTTATTACGAGTATGTCACACCCCCCACTTCCCCAGCCCTTTTTTGTTCGAGGGATCCTTTATAGGGTGATTATTATTTCAAATAATTTTACAATTATTGAATATAATTGGCTCTTTTTGCTCTAAGGGATCCTTTATTTGGTATTATTATTCTCATATAATTTTACAGTTATTGAATATAATTGGCTCTTCCTGGTTCTTCACTGCTGTTTAAAAAAACTGAGGAATAGTGGGAGGAACCCAGTACTTATGGAACAGGAGGGGCTCCTTTTTTCCAGGTCATCTCTGCAAGATCGCCCTCTACAGGCCGGGTTCCCAAGTGTCATGAATATCGGGAAGTGGGGGGTGTGACATACTCGTAATAACCATTTTACAGGTGAGTATCTCACAAAATGGTATTTTTTTCTTAACCCCTTGCATGAAAAATTGTTTTAAGCTGTCCCAAGTTGAGCCCCAAAAAATGGTCCGTTTACTCTCAACTCTACAGGATATGAGAAAATTTATATTTTGCTTAATAAAGTTTCAGTATGAAAAATTAGTCTTTTTTTTTTTTTTGTTTTTTTAATCCAGACCGTCAGCGTCATTTAATGAAAAGCCCAAACCGTTAAACTATTCCCCAGCATTTAAGATTCATATATTTTAGGTTTTTAGTAATTAACTTTTTTTTTTCCAAGTAAACAGCACATCCTGTTCCAGTAATTCCTTACACTTGGGTTATTCCGCAACAAGGTGGCGCAGTGGACTGCAGAAAGACTTGTGGCCACTCCCGGCCCCATAAAAAGCCAGGAACCTCCCACCAATTTCCTGTGTTTCTCTGCAGTCTGGACTGCGAAGATAGAAGATGGCTCTCTATTGCGCAGGGAGTGGGGCTTTTCAAGCCTAGGGCTCTGCAGGCTTATTTCCACCCGTTCTGGACCCACTGCCGCCCAGCCTCGGCTGACAGTTTGGGTGAAGGTAGGACAGCACTAGGGTCAGGTGCTGAAGGAGCGCTGCTCCGGGCCGCAAGACCCAGTACCAAAGGGTAGCCGGCGACAGTCCTTCTATGGTGAGCCTCATTGGGATGCCCTAGCCTCAAATCTTGGGTCCTTGTTCCCTTCTCCCTGTCTCCCCTCCCCTCTAGAAGGTTGTGCGCGACCCCTTTGTTGTGGCCCGCTCGGCTGGAGCAGGGGGCGCCCGGGGGGGTCCGTAATTTGTGTGTGTTATTTTTATTAGTGGTGTGTGCGCGGGCGGTTGTACGGCGCTCTGGTGGTTGGCGCTATGTAGTTTTTGATTCTGTCATGGCGCCGGTGTCGCACGTGATCACAGTTTCACGCTCTTCGGGGGGGGGGGGGGCAGGAACCGCGGTTTGATGTGTTCAGCGTCATGCGCTCGCAGTTCGCCCCTCTAGGTACTGCTGCCGGCGCCATTTTGTGGCCTCGTCCTTGCGGTGCTGCAACGCGGTCTGACTGTGCTTTACTTCTCTGGGCGATCTGTCCGCTTGGTCCGTGAGTCCCTTATGGGGTTTTTATATTGCTTTACTCTGTATGCTCTAGGGATATTTATTTTGTATTTGTGTCTTGCAGGCGGGTCACCTCTGACTGTGGTTCTCCCGGCCCTGCCCCTTACAATCTCCCACCTTCCCTAGCGGGCTTTGGGGGGCATCCCAAAAAGGGTGGCTATTGCTAGCTGTGTCCCTGTACTGGCTGTTATGCCTGTATCTAAATCACCATATGGAGGCTTCCGGGGTTCCTTCAGGACAAGCCCAGCTGTGTGTTGCGTGTGGGGTATCCCCTGTTAGTGACGGTGTCAGGGTATGTTTGCCCTGCGCCCAGCATGTACTTGCGCTGCAGCCTGGGTCGTCTGCTACGGGTCCTGGTCCTGCGCCCCTTTCTGCTTCGCCTACCCCCCCACGCTTGCATCTGACTCCCAGTGAGGGGCACACTAGCGGAGTCTCAATATGATTTGGCTTCACGGGTGGCCAGCATTGAAAAGCATATTTCTGGCTCAGCCCCGTGTAAGGCTTCTGCTAAGAAGTGGCATTTATCTCCCACTGCTTCCCTCTTTCCCGTGGAGGATGAGGGACTTTACTCCTGGCCTTTACCCCCTCGAGGAGGGGGAATTCTCTGATTCAGAATCCTCTGAGGAACAGTCTAAGTTTATATGGTGGTACCGGGTCTCCCTTTGGAGAAGACCCATGGTCCTCAGATGACACTGACAGGTTATTGACTCACATTTTTGAAGTGCTTTGTATTTTCCCTCCTGCCTTGGCTCAGCAGCAGCAGAGTGAGCTTTTCCATTCTGTTAAAACACGCTTGGAGTTCCCTGAGCAGAATCACTTTAATAATTTGGAGTGGGAACGGCCTAGTAAGCTACCTGGGGTGCCCAAGAGTTGGAACAGGAGGTATCCTTTTCCTGCTGATGTGATTAAACGTTGGTCATGCCCTTCCGAGGTGGACGCGCCCATTCTAGGGTTGTCAAATACATCAGTCATGCACTCACCTGACACCACTACCCTGCGGGATGGTGAGGACCGGCGCATGGACCAGCTGTCCTGTCATGCCTTTGCCTGTGTGGGGTCTGCACAGTGCCCGGTTTGTGCCTCTGCCATAACGGCGATTGCTATTAAAGGGCTGCTTAAGTGTCTCTTAGAAGGGGCCTCTGACGCGGGAGGTGAGGATTATAGATCTCTCCTACTTTGCTATGAATTTGTTGCATATATTCTTTCTGCCATGGATGCCATTAGAATGTGTGGTAGGACTTCTGCCCTTTTGGTGGCTATACGACGATCTGTCTGGCTACGTCAGTGGGTGGCTGATGATGCTGCTAAAAAGGCCCTCACTGGTTTTCCTTTTAAGGGGCTGCGGCTCTTTGGTGAACGTTTGGACCTGTTTGCCAGGGGCGGTAGGCTGCCTCGGCGTAGGAGTCCGTCACGGCCCTTTCGGGGGTCCGGTGCTTCTCTCCCCTCCTTCCACGCTTCCAGGGCTGGTCGAGGAGTTTCCTTTGCTGGGGCACGCAGAGACATTTGGGGCAGGGGTAAAGGACGAGGCTGTCCCGGGCTCTCATGGGGTCCCAAGCCCAAATCCTCCCCCAAGCCCCCTCAGGCATGAGGAGGCGCCCTCAACCATCTGGGTGGGGGGATTGCTTTGTCTCTTTGCTCATGTCTGTAGGCTAGGTGTAGCAGACAGATGAATTCAGGAGGTGGTGTCCTCCAGATACAAGATAGTTTGCAGCCTGGCCACCCCCAAGATTTATCAGATCCCGGATGGCTCAAAACCCCGTCAGCTCAGGGCTTGCGGTCTGAAACCTTCTGGAGTTGGGGGTCATCTGCCCGGTGCCTCTCAGGGAAGGGGGCAGAGGCTTCTACTCCAATATATTCACGGTTCCCAAAAAGGATGGGTCCCTCAGGCCCATCCTGGATTTAAAGCACCTCAACAAGTTTGCAAGTTTGTCAGATTCAAGCTCAGCAGTCAATACTCTGCGCCCGGGCGACTTCCTGACATCCATAGACATCAAGGACGCTTAACTTTATGTACCAATCTTCCCAGGTCATCAAATTTCTCAGCTTTGCTCTGGGGGATCAGCACTACCAGTTTGTGGCCTTACCTTTCGGTATCACCTCGGCCCCCAGGGTATTCACCAAGGTGCTGGCGGGCGTGATGGCTCTGAGATCTCGGCATTCGCATCCTTCCTTATTTGGACGACATTCTGATCTCATCTGTCCCTCCATCAGGCAGAACTGGATACCCAGGTGGTGGTGACCACACTAGAGTCCTTCGGCTGGGTGATCAACCATCCCAAGTCTTTCCTGTCCCCGTCACTGGTGAGGTCCTTTCTGGGCATGACTCTGGATACATCTCAGGTCAAGGTTTTTCTCCCTCAACAAAAGGTGGAGAGTCTGAAAGCACAGGCTCAGCCAGACGGTCCCTCTCGTGGTGGCTGGACTCATGGAACCTCTTGGTGGGCAGAACCTTTCTGTCGCCTTGCTTGGAGACTTGTTTCTTCTGGCCTATTCTGTCACGAGAAGATTCTCCTTCTCTATTGTTTGTTGTTCTTTTACTACTTGTGCTTGGCTTGGGCCTCTTAGCACTAAGTTCTGGCAAGCTAGCTGGCTAGTCCGCTGCTTGGGTTCAGTTCTCCCTTTACAAGGTTCAAAGGTTGAGGTTAGAGCATTGCTCTCGTTGCTCTTGGTAGCATGGTTGCGGGTGACAGCGCTTTACTGTTGGCTGTGCCCGTCTCATGGGGATCCCACCCTATTTTTGTAAACACTGCTATTGGATGTCCCACATGTTATTACTATATCTGGAGCAGGACGTGCTGTATGCTTAGAATAATACAACTCTGTGAAGTACTCACCTGTAGAGTTGATATTATACGCATACAGCACGTCCTGCTCCACCCCCACCCTGGTTTCACTTGTTCTGGATCCCCTGTATGGTGATTGTTATCAATTGATATTATTGCCAGTTTTCCGGGTGGTTTGTTTCTCCCGGTTTCTCTTCTCACTGCTTTTCAATGCTGTGGATTTGTGGGAGGTCCTTCGGTATATGTAGGGCCGGGAGGAGCTTGTTTTCTACATGTCTGCAGTGCACGGCGCCCGAGGCAGAGGATTACCCACATGTTATTACTATATCTGGAGCAGGACGTGCTGTATGCGTATAATATCAACTCTACAGGTGAGTACTTCACAGAGTTGTATTTTTTGGTGGCCATCATCTCTGTTAGGCGTGTGTCTGAGTTGGCGGCGCTTTCCATCCAGCCCCCCTACTTTGAGAGACACCAGGACAAGGTTTTGTTTCGCTTCAAGCCAGACTTTCTGCCTAAGGTTGTGTCTGCCTTCCAGTAATCTGGAGCAGGACGTAATGTATACTCATAATACCAATTCTACAGGTGAGTCAACACAGAATTGTATTTTTAATGTGGTCAACCTGTATGTACAGGGTGGGGGAATCGCATAAGATGGGTTCTTATTCAGGATGAATATGCGATTTTAATGTTTTTTTTCTATTGTAACATGCCATACTGATTTGGATTAATATAATAAAAATATGTTTTACTTTGTATAAAAATACTTTATTTAAAAAAAAGTATTAAACTGACAGGTTTTCAAAGGTGTTTGTGCTAATTTTTGTTCTTCTTTTATCAGGTATTATGAAGCTTTTCCACCTTTGTCAGAAAAGCCAGTTTGCTTGCAAGAAATAATGACTGTATGGAACAAATCAAAAATCTGCTCTTATTCTAGTTCCTCCTCCTCTTCTACTGCCCCACAAACAAGTACTGAAACTTCATCACCCAAGAATTGCAACAGCGAAAATGAGACCATAGTAACTAACGGGAACAATGGAGTTTCTAACACTGTACAGGGAAGAAACCAGCAAAGGAGAGGCAAAAATGAAAAAGAAAACAAGTTTAGCAACGGTGCAACTGAAGAAAAAAACATTGCATCAAAAGTGGTGAGGCGCAAATCAAATGGCAAAGTCCGTCCTCGGTCATGGTCATCTGAATCGAGTGAAGCAGGTTCAAGTTCAAGCAGTAACCAAGAAGATGTGAAAACGAGATTCGCTAAAGTGAGGCAAAAAGTTAGGGAGGTCAGATGCAAAAAGGGAAAACCCATCCCTAAAACTCCATCTGGAAATGAGCGTAAAAATGTGGATCTGAGCAGCAGCGGTAGTGCAGGAACTGTGAAGCCCCTTTACAAGAGATTAAGACGTCAGGTGAAAGAATTTGCCAGGAAAGATCGGCGTAAAGGAGAGGTCTTTGAAGAAAGAAAGAGAGACACAGAATTTAGAGAGGAGCCCTTGTGGTATACAGAACCCATAACCGAATACTTTATTCCTTTGAACTGTAAAAGTAAATTGGAAACGACGTACAAGAAACATGAGAATTTGCATGACACGACTGAAGAGATAGAAGAGCTGTCTGATATTGTTAAAGATCTTCATTTAAATAACCACAATATCCATGAAACATACCTCGCAGCGGGTACCTTTATTGAGGGTCACTTTGTAGAAATGCCTTCGGTTGTAGCTGAGGCAAGTGATCTCGCAGGGACCTCTTACTGTTCTCTTCCAGAGGACAACTTTTTGGATGACATTCATCCTATAGAACTTACACACTTCTATGAAGTGGACATTGATCAATCCATGTTGGATCCTGGTGCCTCAGAGAAGGTGAAAGGCGAAAGTCGTATTTTGAATATGATTCGACAAAAAAGCAAGCTGCGAAACGATTTTGAGGCTGAATCTTGCAAAGCGTTAGATGAGAATTTGCAAGGGAGGAGTGCAATATGGACAGAAGCAGCCAGTTTTATTGGTGCTGAAGAATTGTTCTTGCAAGACCACAGTAAATTAGCTCAATTTTGGGAGTCCTGTTCACCTTCAAGCTCAGCTGATGCAGATGGGGAGAGTTTAGGTGGGGATTCCCCCAGTACATTTTCCCCTTTTTTTGACAGCACAATGCTTAATACTAATGTGCATGCAGGCAATCAAGATATATTTTTTGAAGGAAGTGGCTCTTATTTTTCAGCGTTTGAAGTGCAATGCAGTAACTCTGTACTTTCGATGACCGGTGAGCAGGCATTAGATGAGAAAGGCAAATTAGAATCTTGTTCCCGCATGAATAAGTTTGGGAAAACTCAGTCGCGATTACTAATATGGACCAAAAACAGTGCCTTTGATGAAAATGAACAGTGTTCGAACCTCTCAACTAGAACATGTAGTCCATTGTCGCATTCTGATGGAACACGATCTGATACAGAGGCTTTGAGCAGCCATTTGGAGGATTACAGTCAGTTAAATACAGATGACACAAATTATATTATTCCCAGAGTTACTCTAACTTTCCAAGAGGATATTCCCAGTTTAACCTCAAGAAGCTTGTTTATGCAGAACAGGACTTTGGTCGATGAATCAGCAATGGCTTTAAGCAAAAAATCGAAGTTGGAATCGCTTTGCGGCATTCAGCTTGAGCAAAAAAATATTTGTGATACTACAGATGTTGAAAGTGAGAACAGCCATCATACACATGGATACAGCTCAGGGGTCATTAAAGACATTTGGACAAATATTGAAGGCCATCCTTCTGAAAGACTGGAGGAGCAAATCTTTCCTTTAGATGTCAGTGTTTTTAGTTGTCATGAAACAAACTCCACAGGAGATACAGTTCAAGAACCTAGTAAGGCTGTTCAGAGGTCAGAGTACCATCTTTGGGAAGGTCAAAAAGATCCTGTAGAAAAGCGGAGCTTTCTTTGTGATTCCTTGAAGATTGATGGTGGAGACTACACAACTCCATCAAATCCCTGGGATATAAACCAAGCAAAAGAAAACTCGTTCATTCTTGGAGGTGTTTATGGGGAGTTTAAGGATGCTGGTGGTGAAGATGAATGGGCCATAGTGCCACAGTGTCCAGCAAAAGCAAACCATCTGGAGTGTGCTACCTCTGACGTTGTTACTATAGCAGGTACAGATGTATTTATGACTCCAGGAAACAGTTTTGCTCCTGGACATCGGCAATTATGGAGGCCGCTGGTTTCATTTGAAGATGGTGGAGATGGAAGTTCCAACAAGAGTTTTTCTTTTATTTTGCATGAAAACCTGCTCGGAGCATGTGATGATTTTCAGGTTGAGGAGCCAGGAATAGGCTACTCCTTCTCTTCCTATGAGCTGAATAATAGGTTTTCACAAGTTCTTCATGTTGAGTGTTCGTTTGAGCCTGGAAGCATCGTTGCTTGTAGTCCTAACTTTAAACCAAAAGAATTGTGCTCAGATTCAGAGGGCGAGGTCAACCATCCAAGAATTTGTGGTGTGGATAGGACACAGTACAGGTCAATAAGGATCTCTCCTCGCACTCATTTTCGCCCAATATCCGCATCTGAACTGTCTCCGGGAGGAGGTAGCGATTCAGATTTTGAATCTGAGAAAGAGGAAGTAGCTGTAGCTCTTTCTGATAGAGAAGTATTTGAGGATCCACAGGATGATCTTCAGCCTCTAGAGGAAGATGCAGAGAATGAAGGCCATTTTTATGGAAAGTCTGAGCTTGAGTCTGGGAAGTTCTTGCCTAGATTGCAGAAGTCTGGCATGGAAAAGAGTGCACAGACTTCTTTAGATGGTCAAGAAGAATCCCTTGGTGTGTTACTTCCAGAGAAGCCAGACCATTTGGACTTTAGCTGTATAAAGTCTGTTGAAGGTGATCTGCTCGAGAACTCCAAAACAAACTGCAAAATGCTGCCTTTGGAATGCGAAGTGGCCAGAATAAGCAGCTGTGATACTGAATGTGAGACCACGGCAGCTGTGGCGGAAGATGAGGTGTGTGTCTAAGCATGCTTACTCAATTTGGTGCCCCCCCGAACATAAAACATTAAAAGCTATATGAAGGGATGTACTAACTTTTGTGACCCTAATATAAATTGATATGTATAGTTTTATTTTTTTTCCCACACCAGGCCTTTTAATAGGGGTCTACCTTATTGCTGCATGCAATAGAGCCTCCAACTTCCTTCCCTGTAAAATATTTTAAAGCGTTAGAAAAAACTAAAAATGTTGGTAATGCATAGGTCACCAAATTTGACACTCCAGTCATCTATACAAGGAAAAGGAAGTACCATATTTATTCTTAGTATACAGTACGTCCTGCTCCAGATAGATTACTTACACTTGGGGGTTATCCTCCGCCAGATGGCGCTGCACTGCAGAGACATGTAAAACAGGCTCCTCCCGGCCCCTCAAATGCCCGGGGACCTCCCACAAATCCCCAGATTTCTCTGCAGTGCTGACTGTGAAGACATGAAATATCACTCTGTCGCAGGTGAGCGGGGCTATTAAAGCCTGCGGCCCTGTTGGACTATTCCCACCCGTCCTTGATGTGATGTGCCTCCCAGCCTGGGCTGCGCTGGTCGGGTGAAGGTAGGCAGCACCATGTGTGCTTAAGGAGTGTTGCTCCACCGCAGTCCCCCAGCAAAGGGTAGGCGGTATAAGCTAATGGTGAGCCTTTATGGGATGCCCCTCCCGCATCATTGTCCCATGCCCCGGTAGCGGTGGGCCCTGTACAAAGGGCCGCCATCCTCCCTCACTCTCTCCGTAGCCCTCGGGAGGAAAAGAAGGGGAGGGGGGTGTGGATGTCCGTGTACTGTGTTCACATGCTTTTGGCCCTCTTTTTATTGTCTGCTTGGACCGGTATATGTGGTGTCAACCGCCGCGCTGACTTGTCTATTCTTAGTTTACAGTACGTCCTGCTCCAGATAGATTACTTACACTTGGGTTATCCTCCGCCAGATGGCGCTGCACTTCAGAGACATGTAAAACAGGTTCCTCCCGGCCCCTCAAATACCCGGGGACCTCCCACAAATCCCCAGATTTCTTTGCAGTGTTGACTGCGAAGACATGAAATATCACTCTGTCGCAGGTGAGCGGGGCTATTTAAGCCTGTGGCCCTGTTGGACTGTTCCCACCCGTCCTTGATGTGATGTGCCTCCCAGCCTGGGCTGCGCTGGTCGGGTGAAGGTAGGCAGCACCACGTGTGCTTAAGGAGCGTTGCTCCACCGCATTCCCCCACCAAAGGGTAGGCGGTATAGACTGATGGGGAGCCTTATGGGATGCCCCTCCCGCATTATTGTCCCATGCCCCGGTAGCGGTGGGCCCTGTGCAAAGGGCCGCCATCCTCCCTCATTCTCCCAGTAGCCCTCGGGAGGAAGAGAAGGGGGGGGGGTGTTTGCGTGTGGATGTCCGTGTACTGTGATTACACGCTTATGGTCCTCTTTGTAATGTCTGCTTGGACTGGTGTATGTGGTGTCAACCGCCGCGCTGACTTGTCTTTTTACACTGTTAAGGCCGCCGTGCGCGCCTTTTCTTTCATTTGGATGTTCCGCGCCGGGCGGCGGTGTCACCTCAGACGCTTCTGCGTCCTCATTGGCTGCTTGTCTGTGGATTTCGCGCTCTTTGGGGAGGCGGGGCCTGGCATGGCGCGCCTCGTGTCATGGCTCGCGCTGGCCCGCCCTTCGAGGTTCTCTGCGCCATATTGTCTGGTCGCGCGTGTGTGTGACGTTCTTACTTACCATGTTCCGTAAGTGCCCCCGCGGGCGGCTTTATAATTCACTGTAGTGTGTTTCGGTGCTGACACCCTTCTTCTCATTGTGTCTTTCAGAGGGTGAATCCATTGGCTTCTCCCGGCCCGGTGTGATTGAGTAGCGGGCCTTGTAAGTTTACTCCCACTCCCTAGCGGGTCATTGGGGCATCCAGGGTTGCTTTATAGCGTCAATCCCTACTGGCACATTGTGCCTAATAATCACCATATGGAGGCATCTAAGGATAATGTGACCGGGGTCCTTCTGGGACATGACCGGCGGTGTATGGCGTGTGGACAACCGCATGCTGATGCTGACAAGACGCGGGTCTGCGTACCTTGTGCTGAGCAAGTGCTGGCTTTGCAATCAAGCCTGCCAGTGGCTGTACCTCGCCTCGCTTCACCTAATCCCCTGGCTTAAATCTCACTCCTACTGAGTCGCACACAAGTGAGGATTCTCAGCCTGAATTGGCGTCTAGACTGCCTACAGCTGAACAGATTTTTGCGAGGTCCTTAGCGCGTAAGGACCCTGGTAAGAAGCGGCTCTTGACGCCTAATGTTACTGTTTTCCCTATGGGAACTGAGGAGTTTGACTCTGTGTGGCTATACCCCTTCTGATGGAGAGCTCTTTTCTGACTCGGGCTCATCTGATGAGAGACCTGAGGCTCATGAAGACTCTGACCCTGACCCCTGGGTTCAGGATGACACTGACAGATTATTGATCAAGATCTTTGAGGTTCTGTCTATCTCTCTCCCTGGTGAGGCTCCCAGACAAAGAGGGGAGCGTTTCCATACAGCATCACCACACTTGGAATTTCTAGAGCAGGCACATTTCCATACCCTTGTGCTCAAGGAATGGGGGTGCCCCGGTAAACTTCAGGGGTTCCAGGAGATTGGGATAGTAAGTACCCTTTTCCCCCTGACGTGGTTAAATGTTGGTCGTTCCCCCCCCCCCCCCCCCCCGAGGTGGATGTCCCGATCATAGGGCCATCTAACACCCTTTTCTTGCATCCCCCCGACTATACTACCCTTCGGGATGCTGAGGACCGGCGCATTGACCTGTTGGCCTCCCACGCTTTTGCATGTGCGGGGACGGTGCTACGCCCGTTCTGTGCCTCTGCCATTACTGCTGTGGCCGCTAGAACCCTCATCAGGAAAATGCTCGATCGTGCCCCTGATCTCCCTTGGGATGTGTTTAATGCACTCTCCAATTGTGATGTGTTTGTAAAATTTATCCTATTAGCATTGGATGACACCATTAGAATGTGTGCAAGAACGTCTGCCCTTGTGGTGGCTATACGCCGCTTACTCTGGCTGGGACAGTGGGGTGCTGACAATGCTGCGAAGAAAACCCTTACCGGGCTCCCCTCTAAAGGGCTGCATCTGTTCGGGGCCCGCCTAGACCTGTTTGGCAGGAGAGGTAAGTTACCCCAGCGTAGACGGCTGTCTCGGGCCCCCCTTCCACCCCCCACCATGGTGTTAAACAGGAACCAGGGGTGTCCTTCGCGGGGGCTCGCGCAGCTCCCTGTCCCAGGAGCAGAAGACAACACCCTGGCTCCTCTGGGGGGGGGGGCTATGCCCAAATCCTCTCCCAAGTCCCCTCAAGCATGATGGGGCGCCCTCACCCGCCTGGGTGAGGGGATGGCTGCTGCACCTTGCTTATGTCTGGAGGCATCACGCCTCAGACCGGTGGATTTAGGAGGTAGTGTCCTCCGGCTACAAGATGGTGTTTGCTGTGCGCCCTCCCCTAAGATTATCTGGTCCCGGGTACTCCTGGTCCCTGCTTCTGCTCAGGTGCTGGCGCAGGCTGTGCAAGGTCTGCTGGGTCTGGGGGTCATTTGCAGATTTCCCTTAACAGACAGAGGCAAGGGACCCTACACCAACCTTTTCACAGTTCCCAAAAAAGATGGGTCAGTCTGGCCCATTCTGGAAGTACAGATCTTCAGCAAATTGTCAAGTACAGGTGCTTTCCTCATGGGAACTCTGCGCTCGGCCATCTGCTCCTTGCGACCCGGGGGCTTCATGCCGTTTGTGGATATCAAAGATGCTTACTTTCACATCCTTGTGTTTTCAGGGCACCAAGATTCCTTAGATCCATGTTGGAAGATCAACACTGCCAATTTGTGGCCTTGCCATCTGGCCTCTCTTCAGCTCCCAGAGTGCTCACCAAGGTGCCGGCGGGGGTGATGTCTCTGAGGCCAAGGAGCGTCCGCGTGCTGCACTACCTGGACGTCCTCATCACTTCCCAGCCTCTACATCTGGCAAAGTTGGATACTCAGCTGGTGGTGTCCATCCTGGAGTCATCTGGATGGGTGATCAGCCACCCCAAGTCCTCACTGTCCCCTTCTTTGGTAATTTCATTCCTAGGAATGAATCTGGACACAGTTCAGGCAAGGATATTCCTTCCTCAGCAGAAGGTGGACAATCTGCTTGCACAAGTTCAGTTCCTCCTAGCTGTCCCCGTCCCTTCACCAGGCAGGGGATGCAGCTGGTGGGCCTGATGGTGGCGTGCTTCGAAGCGGCCCCTTGTGCTCAGTCCCTCTTGGGGCTTCTGCAACTTCTCCTATTGTCTGTATGGGACAAGGACCCAGCGTCCCTGGACAGGGTCTGGGTGTCTCTCCCCCCGGCCACCCCCGGGGGGGGGGGCCCTCTGCAACAGGGTGTTCCAATCTCTGTATCACAGTTGGGGCCAACCTGATGTGGATCTGTTTGCGTTCTGTCACAATCACAAGCTCCCGGCCTTTGTCTCCCTGTCCCAGGATCCTCTGGCCGTGCCCATGGATGGCTTAGTAATGTCATGGCAGGACATTCAGTTTCTGTATGTCTTTCTACATTCCCCCTGCTAGGCAGGGTTCTGCGCAAGATTGCTCTGGAAGGGGTGCCAGTGGTCCTGGTGGCATCAGGTGGCCAAGAAGAGTGTGGTTTGCAGATGTGGTGCAGATGGCAGTAGATCAGTGCTTTCTGCCTGGAGTGCCAGATCTGCTCACTTAGGACCACTTACGCCATCCCATTTACAAACTCTGGCCTTGTCGGCCTGACTGCTGAAACCTCCATATTGATGGAGAAAGGTTTGTCTACCTCGTTGGTTGAGTCCATGGTGAAGGCTAGGAAGATGACTTCTTCTTCCATCTGTTATATGGTATGGCGTACCTACGTTGACTGGTTGAGTCTTGGTCTCTTCCCTGTTGGGTGTTCTCAGTTCCCAGGGGTCTAGAGTTTTACTGCATGGGTTGGAGTCGGTCTCTAACTCAGTACCTTGAAGGGTCAGGTTTCTACCCTGTCTGTCTTCTTTTAGAAGTCTTTTGTTCAGCATTCCTTGATTAAGACTGGTTTTAGGGGGTTGCTCATGTGCGTTCACCACGACAACCTATGGTCCCTGTTTTTGGGATTTGGAATTGGTCTTGCCTGCTTTGCAGGGTGCTCCCTTTGAACCTGTGCAGGATGCTGCCTTGGCCATTCTTACGCTTAATGTTGTGTTTCTGGTAGCTATCACTTCTGTCAGGCGTGTGTCTGAGTTGGCAGCGTGTGTCTGAGTTGGCGGTTCTGTCCATTCAGCCCCCCTACTTTGAGAGGCACCAGGACAAGGTGTTTCGTTCAAACCTGAATTTCTGCCTAAAGGTAGTGTCTGCCTTTCATTTGAATCAGGATATTGTTCTTCCTCCTTTGTGCCCTAACCCTAGCAATGCTAAGGAGAGAGTTTTGCACTCTTTGGATGTGGTTAGGTCAATCTTGTGGCTACTGCACCTTTCAAGAACACTGATGCTCTTCTTGTGGTCCCTTCTGGTCCTAGGAAGGGTTTTTGGCTCCTGCCAAGTCTACTATCAGCAAGTGGATTCGTCAGGCTGTGATTCAGGCCTACTCTGCTAAGGGGAAGAATCCTCCCCTCGCTTTATTGCTCTTTCTTCTCGTGCTATTGGTGCCCCTTGGGCCTTCCAGCACCAGGCTTCTATTGCACCAGTGTGCAAGGCCGCTACTTGGTCTTTTGTTCATACCTTTTCAAAGTTTTACAAGGTTGATGTTAAGGCCTCAGCTGTTGCTGTTTTTGGCCGCGAGGTTTTGCAGGCGGCAGTGGTTTAAACTGTCTGCTGTTACCTTTTTATTGGGGATCCCACCCTACTTTATGGACACTGCTATTGGATGTCCCAAGTGTAAGTAATCTATCTGGAGCAGGACGTACTGTATACTAAGAATAATACAATTCTGTGAAATACTCACCTGTAGAATTGGTATTATAAGTATACAGTACATCCTGCTCCACCCCACCCTGGTTTTTGCATTATTCTGGATCCCCTGTATGGTGATTGTTATCATTGTTATAAGTTACCAGCTTTTTTTTGGGTGGTTAAATTCTCCCGGCTTCTTGTTCACTGCTTCTCAATGCTGGGGATTTGTGGGAGGTCCCCGGGTATTTGAGGGGCCGGGAGGAGCCTGTTTTACATGTCTCTGCAGTGCTGCGCCATCTGGCGGAGGATAACCCAAGTGTAAGTAATCTAACTGGAGCAGGGCAAACTGTATACTTATAATACCAATTTTACAGGTGAGTATTTCACAGAATTGTATTTTTACACTGTTAAGGCCGCCGTGCGCGCCTTTTCCTTCATTTGGATGTTCCACGCTGGGCGGCGGCGTTACCTCAGACGCTTCTGTGTCCTCATTGGCTGCTTGTCTGTGGACTTCGCGCTCTTCGGGGAGGCGGGGCATGGCATGGCGCGCCTCGCATCACGGCTTGCTCTGGCCCGCCCTTCGAGGTACTCGGCGCTATTTCGTCTGGTCGCGCGTGTGTGACGTTCTTACTTACCGTGGTCCATAAGTATCCTCGCGGGCGGCTTTATAATTCACTGTAGTGTGTTTCGGTTCTGACACCATTCTTCTCATTGTGTCTTTCAGAGGGTGAATCCACTGGCTTCTCCCGGCCCAGTGTAATTGATAGCGGGCCTTGTAAATTTACTCCCACTCCCTAGCGGGTCATTGGGGCATCCAGGGTGGCTTTATAGCGTCAATCCCTACTGGCATATTGTGCCTAATAATCACCATATGGAGGCATCTAAGGATAATGTGACCGGGGTCCCTCTGGGACATGACCGGTGGTGTAGGGCGTGTGGACAACCCCATGCTGACTCTGACAAGACATGGGTCTGCGTACCTTGTGCTGAGCAAGCGCTGGCTTTGCAATCTGGCCTGCCAGTGGCTGCACCTCGCCTCACTTCACCTACTCCCCCTGGCTTAAATCTCACTCCTGCTGAGTCACACACAAGTGGGGATTCTCAGCCTGAATTTTCTCCTAGACTGCCTACGGCTGTACAGATTTTTGCGAGGTCCTTAGCGCGTAAGGGCCCTGGTAAGAAGCTGCTCTTGACGCCTAATGTTACTGTTTTCCCTATGGGAACTAAGGAGTTTATGAATCTGTGTGGCTATACCCCTTCTTATGAAGGATAGCTCTTTTCTGACTCAGGCTCATCTGATGAGAGACCGAAGGGTCTAGAAGACTCTGGCCCTGACCCCTGGGCCCAGGATGACACTGACAGATTATTGATCCAGATCTTTGAGGTTCTGTCTATCTCTCCCCCTGGGGAGGCTCCCAGGTAAGGAGGGGAGCATTTCCATACAGCATCATCACGTTTGGAATTTCTAGTGCCCCAGTAAACTTTACGGGGTTCCAGGGGATTGGGATAGGAAGTATCCCTTTCCCCCTGACATGGTTGAATGTTGATCGTCTCCCCCCCCCCCCCCCCCCCCCCGAGGTGGATGTCCCGATCATAGGACTAACACCCCTTTCTTGCATCCTGTCGACTATACTACCGTTCGAGATGCTGAGGACCGGCGCTTTGACCTGCTGGCCTCCCACGCCTTTGCATGTGCGGGGACGGCGCTGCGCCCGGTCTGTGGCCGCTAGAACCCTCATCAGAAAAATGCTTGATCGTGCCCCTGATGATCTCCCTTGGGATGTGCTTAATGCACTCTCCAGTTGTGATGTGTTTGTAAAATTTATCCTATTAGCATTGGATGACACCATTGGAATGTGTGCAAGAACTTCTGCCCTTGTAGTGGCTATACGTCGCTTGGTCTGGCTGCAACAGTGGGGTGCTGACAATGCTGCGAAGAAGGCCCTTACCGGGCTCCCCTTTACGGGGCTGCGTCTGTTTGGGGCCCGCCTAGACCTGTTTGGTAGGAGAGGTAAGTTACCCCAGCGCAGACGGCTGTCTCGGGCCCTTCGGGGCCAGGGCCCCCCTTCCACCCCCCACCATGGTGTCAAACAGGAACCGGGGGCGTCCTTCGTGGGGGCTCGCGCAACTCCCTGTCCCAGGAGCAGAAGACAACACCCTTGCTCCTCTGGGGGGCTATGCTCAAATCCTCTCCCAAGTCCCCTCAAGCATGATGGGACGCCCTCACCCGCCTGGGTGAGGGGACGGCTGCGGCACCTTGCTTAAATCTGGAGGCACCACGCCTCAGACCGGTGGATTTAGGAGGTAGTGTCCTCCGGCTACAAGATGGTGTTTGCTGTGCGCCCCCCCCCCCTCCCCTAAGATTACCGGGTCCCAGGTACTCCCGGTCCCTGCTTCCACTCAGGTGCTGGCGCAGGCCGCGCAAGGTCTGCTGGGTTTGGGGGTCATTTGCAGATTTCCCTTAACGAACAGAGGCAAGGTACCCTACACCAACCTTTTCACAGTTCCCAAAAAAGATGGGTCAGTCTGGCCCATTCTGGATGCACAGATCTTCAGCAATTTGTCAAGTTTAGGCGCTTTCCTCATGGAAACTCTGCGATCGGCCATCTGCTCCTTGCGATCCGAGGGCTTCATGCCGTTTGTGGATACCAAAGATGCTTACTTTCACATCCTTGTGTTTTCAGGACACCAAGATTCCTTAGATCCACTTTGGAGGATCAACACTACCAATTTGTGGCCTTGCCATCTGGGCTCTCTTCGGCTCCCAGAGTGCCCACCAAGGTGCTGGCGGGGGTGATGTCTCTGAGGCCAAGGGGCGTCCGCGTGTTGCACTACCTGGACATCCTCATCACTTCCCAATCTCTACATCTGGCAAAGTTGGATACCCAGCTGGTGGTGTCCATCCTGGAGTCATCTGGGTGGGTGATCAGCCACCCCAAGTCCTCACTGTCCCCTTCCTTGGTAATTTCATTCCTAGGAATGAATCTGGACACAGTTCAGGAATGGATATTCCTTCCTCAGCTGAAGGTGGACAATCTGCTTGCACAAGTTCAGTTCCTCCTAGCTGTCCCTGTCCCTTCACCAGGCAGGGGATGCAGCTGGTGGGCCGGATGGTGGGGTGCTTCGAAGCGGCCCCTTGTGTTCAGTTCCTCTTGGGGATTCTGCACTTTCTCCTATTGTCTGTATGGGACAAGGACCCAGCATCCCTGGACGGAGTCTGGGTGTCTACCCCCCTGGTGAGGAGGTCCCTCTTGTAGTGAATGGACTCCAGGACCCTATTGGGGGGCAGAACCTTCTTGCTCCTTCCTGGGAGACGGTCTCCGTGGATGCCAGTCTATCAGGTTGGAGGGGTTTCTTCTGGAGATCCCTGCGGTTCCAGGGGAGGTGGGGCCCTTAGGAGGCCTATTCCCCTATCAATATCTTGAAGCTGTAGCGATCAGGTTAGCTCTGATTCGTTTGACTACTCATGTCAGGGCCTGCCTGCTCAGGGGCGCATGGTCACTCTGATGGCAGTTGCCTACATCAATCTTCAGGGAGGGACCCGGAGCAAAAGGGTCCTCCAGGAAGGGTCTCTGATTCTGATCTAGGTGGAGGCCGATGTTCCTTGCATTTCAGCGGTATACATTCCGGGGGGGGGGGGTCCCTCTGCAACAGGGTGTTCCAATCTCTGTATCACCGTTGGGGCCAACCTGATGTGGATGGCTTAGTAATGTCATGGCAGGACATTCAGTTCCTGTATGTCTTCTACATTCCCCCTGCTAGGCAGGGTTCTGCACAAGATTGCTCTGGAAGGGGTGCCAGTGGTCCGGGTGGTCTCAGGTGGCCAAGAAGAGTGTGGTTAGCAGACGTGGACTCTGTTATATGGTATGGCGTACCTACATTGACTGAGTCTTGGTCTCTTTCCTGTTGGATGTTCTCAGTCCCCAGGGTTCTGGAGCTTTACGGCATGGGTTGGAGTCAGTCTCTAACTCAGTACCTTGAAGGATCAGGTTTCTACCCTGTCTGTCTTCTTTCCGAAGTCTTCTGGTCAGCATTCCTTGTCTATGACTGCTTTTAGGAGGTTGCTCAGGTGTGTCCGCCACGCCAACCTATGTTCCCTGTTTTTGGGATTTGGAATTGGTCTTGCCTGCCCTGCAGGGTGCTCCCCTTGAACCTGTGCAGGATGCTGCCTTGGCTTTTCTTACGCTCAAGGTTGTGTTTTTGGTAGCTATCACTTCTGTCAGGCGTGTGTCTGAGTTGGCGGTGCTGTCCATTCAGCCCCCCTACTTTGCGAGGCACTAGGACAAGGCTTTGTCTCGTTCAAACTTAATTTCTGCATAACAGTAGTGTGTCCCTCTTATTTGAGTCAGGATATTGTTCTTCCTTCTTTGTGCCCTAACCCTGGCTATGTTAAAGAGAGAGTTTTGCACTCTTTGGTTGTGGTTAGGTTTCCTGTAGTACTATCCGGTGGCTTCTGCACCTTTCAGGAACACTGGAGAGCCCGGATAGCTCAGTCGGTAGAGCATCAGATCTTTAATCTGAGGGTTCCGGGTTCAGGTCTCTGGGCGATGGAGTCCTCCAACATTTCTTTAAGACCCTTCTGGTCCTCGGAATGGTTTGGCTCCTGCCAAGTCTTCTATCAGCAAGTGGATTCAGGCCTACTCTGCTAGGGGGGAGAATCCTCCCTTCGCCCTAGTGCTCTATATACTTGTGCTATTGGTGCCTCTTGGGTCTTCCAGCACCAGGCCTTTGTTGAAACAAGTTTGCAAGGCCGCTACTTGGTCTTCTGTTCATAACTTTTTCAAAGTTTACAAGGTTGATATTCAGGCCTCAGCTGTTGCTGTTTTTGGCCGCAAGGTTTTGCAGGCGGCAGTGGTTTAAACTGCCTGCTGTTACCCTTTTTTATTGGGGATCCCACCTTGCTTTATGGACACTATTGGATGTCCCAAGTGTAAGTAATCTATCTGGAGAAGGACGTACTGTATACTAAGAATAATACAATTCTGTGAAATACTCACCTGTAGAATTGGTATTATAAGTATACCGTACGTCCTGTTCCACCCCACCCTGTTGTTGCATTATTGTGGATCCCCTGTATGGCGATTGTCATCATTGTTATGGTTACCAGTTTTTGGGTGGTTAAATTCTCCCGGTTCTTGTTCACTGCTTTTCAATGCTGGGGATTTGTGGGAGGTCCCTGGGTATTTGAGGGGCCGGGAGGAGCCTGTTTTGCATGTCTCTGCAGTGCAGCGCCATCTGGCGGAGGATAACCCCCAAGTGTAAGTAATCTATCTGGAGCAGGACGTACTGTATACTTATAATACCAATTCTACAGGTGAGTATTTCACAGAATTGTATTTTTGCCCTGTGAGACGCACTTGCCTGTAAGACGCTCCTGTGATTTGGGGGAAAAAAATATTCTGAGCCAGATGGTGTGCTAATATACCGTATTTTTCGCCCTATAACACGTACTAAATTTTGCCCAAAAGTTTGGGGGAAATGTCAGTGCATCTTATTGGGCAAATGTAAAAAAAAAAAAAGTAATAAGATATACTTACATAAGCCTCGCACCGCGGCCCCCGGGATGCCAGCCGATGAAAAAGCGGATGTCAGGGAGAGGGCAGGGTAACAGAACCCCGCCCACTGTCCCCTGCCGTCACCGCCAGTATTTCTTGGGCTGGCGGGGAATGGGGGGGGGGGGCTGGGGGGAATGGAATGGAGGGTGCCACACTGACTATGGGGTTCTGGAAAACTTTCCAGATTGACCAAATCTCTGTTGGAGAGTCTGGAAGGGAACGTCAGGTCCATCCAGGCGATCCACATACAAGGGGACTTAAATGTAGAGGCAGACTTGTGAAGTAGAGTAAGAATAGACCAGGGAGAATGGGTTCTACATTCAGCAGGTGTTTGCCAAGATAGTGACTCTGTGGGGCCAACCAGATATAGATTTCTTTGCCAACAACCGGAAGACCAAGAGCCGAAAGTATATTCTAAGTGTGCCATACACTCCACTTCGATCTTCATGACATGTGGGTAGAGGGCGAACTTCTGCAGAGATGCATATGCAAAAAAAGCCCCATCCAGGTCCATATATACCTGGGACCTCCCACCAATTTCCCAGTTCCTTCTCTGCAGGGAAGGTGACAAGACAGAAGATGAAGACTTCTTTACTTACAGGTAAGCCGGGTAAACCTGCGCCCGGACGTTTATTGTCCCTATTGCTGCCAGGACCCTTTCTAAATTGCCCCTATTTGAGCCTCCCAGCTCAGGCTGCGGGTCCTGGTGAAGGTAGGCAGCACCCTATGGGTGCGGAAGGAGCACTGCTCCACCGTGAGACCTCACTATGGGGTAGGTGGTTATCCAGGTTTTGGTGATCCTGGTGTGGGATGCCCCGTCCCTCTATGCTTATGGCCGGATTCTGGCAGGGTTCCCCCCCTTCTGGGTCCCTTATTCCCCCTCCGGGGGGGGGGGGGGGAGGGGGAGGGGGTTGCCTGGCCATTAATTCGGTTTCGTTCTCCTATGCGTGTGTAAGTTTCACTGTGTGTGTGTGTTTGTGACTGACAGGATGTTTTTCACTTCTGGGACCATACTGGTGCTTTGATTTAGCCTGGGGGAGCTTCTCCCCCTCAGACTGTGTTCAGGGAGGGGGCGGGCTCTCGGCGCGACCGCAGTAGCCCCGCCCCTTTGGCGCAATTCTGTGGCTCACTCCTTGGGATCCGCGTTGCTGGGAGGGGGGTGTGGCCTGGCGAGCGCTCGTTCTGCGCTGGCCCGCGCTCCCCCTTCTCTTCCTGTCCTTCTACATGAGGCACTTCTCGGGGGCCATTTTGGATGCTGTTGCTGAGCTGCGCTCCTGGTGGTAAGGGCCGGATGGCCACTTCCTTAACTTATGTGGGGGCCCCTCTCTAGCGTGGGCCCCCACTGATTTGCGGACGTGTGTGTGTATATTTGTTTTTGGTTACGCATGTCTGGAGCTTATATATATGTATGTATATATGTATATATATGTATATATATATATATGTTATTGCCTTATATATGTAGGGGATTGCACTTACGTTGCCTGCTTGTGTGTTACAGATTGCATTGTATTTGTGCATATTAAGGGGTTCCTCCTGGTCCTGGGGTCCCTAGTGTAAAATTGATCACCTCAAATCCTCCCACCGGGACTTTTAAGGGGCATCCCGGGTTGCTTAGGCGTAATTCCCTGCGGTCTTGCGACTGACCACAAAAATTCACCATATGGATGCTCCGCAGGATACTGGGCTCGGGATCCCTCTGGGACAATCCGGGCCGGGTGTGGGGTATCCCTTACGGGGGGAGAATGTGCTGATCTGTATACCATGTGCACAAAAGGCCATAACGCGGCAGTCTGGTACCCAGCCTTCTGGGTCGGCTTCATCGCCTTCCCCTCCCCGCCTTATCCGTACCCCAAGTGACATTGGTGCCAGCGGGGAGTCGCACTCTGATGTTTGGGCTAGGTTGGCCAGCATCGAGAAAATTATTGCTAGCACGGTGGGCAAGAAGGCCCAGGCTAAAAAGAGACATTTGTCATCGGCCCAGCCCTTGTGGGATGTTGACGACTATTCAGTTGATTTGTCAGATTATTCCCCGTCAGGAAACAGAGGCCGACTATGTTCAGTCTGGGGATGCCGATGTCGGGCAGGCGCTGGGGGATGCCGTAGATACGGCCACTGTTTTGTCACCTCTATTGGAGGTGTTGGATATTGAACCGCCTAAGGCGCCCCCTCTCAAGAGGGGGGAATTTTTTGGGGTCCGCAAGCCCCGTCTGGAATTCCCTACCCAGGGTCGCTTTGATGCGCTGATCCTTAGAGAATGGGAGAGGCCCAGTCGGCTTCCTGGGATGGGATAAGAAGTATCCTTTCCCGGTGGAGGCGGTTAAGCGCTGGTCGTCTCCTCCCGAGGTCGACGCGCCAGTTTTAGGTTTGACCAACTCTTCTGTGCTGAACACCCCTGACGCCACTTCCCTTAAGGATGGCGAGGATAAGCGCCTTGATCAGATGGCGTGCCACGCATTTGCCAGCGTGGGCTCGGCCCTGCGGCCTGTTTGTGCATCAGCCCTGGTGTCGCTTGCTACCAGTTCTCTTATCAGGGACTGGCTGAATAACGCTCAGATTGATCCAGCTTGCGCTGAGTTCGCTATCCTTAAGAGATGCGAATTGTTCATGGATATTCCAAGTATGTCACACACCCCGCTTCCAATATTCATGACATGTGGGTTATGGCCAGCAGAGGGCGAACTTTGCAGAGATGACAGGAAAAAAAGGAGCCCCTCCCAGTCCATAAATACCTGGGACCTCCCACACATTCCCCAGTAATCGTCTCTGCAGACGGGGAGCAAGTCAGAAGATGGCTGTCTCCTCCTTGCAGGTAAGCCGGGTTTACACCCGGCCATTTTATTTCCCTATTTCTGCCCGAACATTGTTTTTATTAAGCCCCTATGCCTCCCAGCCCTGGCTGTTGGTCCGGGTGAAGGTAGGATACACCTTAGTGGTGTGATAACTTGGGGCCATGCTCCTCCGTGAGACCCCCTCCAAGGGGTAGGCGGATACCAGGTTCTGGATCCTGGTTTGGGATGCCCTGTCCATTTTCCCTGTGCTGCATTAGGTGGCTTGGGACTTCCCCCACCCGTTGCTCCCTGTCCCGGGGGGGGGGGGGGGGCATGTCCCTCCAATTTTTTACCTCAGACTTTGGCTGGCCAATTAGCTGTCAGTGTGGTATGAGTGTATGTTTTTGTGTGCGGCTGTTTGCTTCACTTGTTGCTGGGCCGCGTCTGTTAGACGGCGGCCCGGATTACGGGCCGGCTCCGCAACCTTGTGGGAGCGCGGCCATGTTTTTTGCTTCTCTGTTAGTCAGGAGAGGGGGCGGGGCCGGACGCTCGGCGCGCTGATGCGGCCCGCCTCCTCTCTTGGCGCCCACGGAGGTTCCCAGCAATGGCTGGGAACCGCGGTTACTCTTCCCAGCAGGAGGGGGCGGGGCCACGTGCGGCGCGTGATCCGCGCTGGCCTGCCCTCCTTCTCTTCCCCTGGCCTGGCTGCTGCTGGGTGTCCGGTCGCCAGCTTGCATCCTAACTGAGTGCCCTGCGGGGCTTGTTCTATTATCTGCCTTTTTTGTTAGCATAATCGTATTTCTATTGGGGTGCCTTGTATGCTGCATTATCCTTGATATATACTTTAAGGTTATACAGATATATTGTATGACTGTGATTATATCTGGATGTATGATTGCTGTAATGACTTCATGCTTATGGTACCCTTATTCTTGGTGTGCCACACACCCCGCTTCACTTCTTAAATATTCATCGATTATTGGGTTAATCCACCGCAGGTGACGTAGTGCAGAGAGGAAGTCTTGTAACGAGCCCTCTTCTTGTAACGAGCCCCCTTCCGGCCTGTATATACCTGGTACCTCCCCTCAATCACCAGTATTTTTTCTCTGTGCTTACTGACAAGTCAGAAGATGGAAGTCTCCTGCTTACAGGTAGGCCGGGGTATTCTTACCCCGCCACCCCCCTTTTGGTCTATTTCTGCCCGGTTTGAGTTTGTATACCTTTATGGTGAAATGGAAGCCTCCCAGCCTAGGCTGCTCACCGGGCAAATGGTAGATGGCACTTTAAGTGCCTAGGAGCTTATCTCCTACCGCTCGACCTCATGCGTGGGGCAATGCGGCTAACCGGCATGGTGATCCGGAAATGGGATGCCCCTGTCCCGAGGGTCCCCGTAGCCCCTTACTCTCCCGTTACGGTCCCTTCTCCCTTCACTATGGGGGGGGGGGGGGGTGTGTGAGGGTGTGCTTTAAGTATGTGTGTTTCACTTGTATCACTGCATGTTAACATATGTGTCATTTTTATGCATTCACTGTAGCATGTGTATTTTTGGGTCTGCTTTAAGGGCAGGCTGCGCTAGGTAAAGGCTGGCCACTTCTCTTGCAGTTTGTTGCTTTGTGGCCCCCTACCCCCTCCCCCCTCTCCCCTCTCCTCGCCTGGCATTCATGTTTGCATTGTACAGCACCATGCGGTTTTTACCCTCCCCCCTCCGCCGCCTGGGCGCACGTGCTGTGGCCCAGCTGTAAGTGATTCCAGCTGATCGGCGTAGGGGGGGGGCGGGTCCCGCTGACGCGGCGCCGACGTCATGCGTCGTCTGCGGCGGGCCCAGCGTCCTTGCTTCCTTCAAAACACAGGAAGTCGCGTGGGCGCACGGCCGCACTTTGTCTTCAGGCTGGCTCATGGCTGCTGGCTGCAGGCTTGCCGGCTGATGCCTTTGCTGTCCAGGTAAGCGGCCCCTCCCGTTGGGGCCGTTAAGTGGGGAATACTTTTAACAATATAGTGAGAAGTCACTGTTTATTAAGCGGGCGTCATTTAAGGGCACTTGGTGCCATGCTTATATGTTTATACACATGTGAGGATCTGATGGTTGTTTCTTTGCCTTGCAGATCCTGGGATCCCTGCTTATGCTGGCCCTCCGGCTCTATGTGCCTGGCTAATTATTGGGATTGCTTTGAATGTTTATATACATAGAATATATATATATATATTTTTTTTTTTTTTCTATTAAAGGGGACCTTAACTTAAAAAAAAAATAAAAAAAAATATATATATATATAAAAATCCTCCCTTCCGGGACATTACTAATAAAGGGGGCATCCCGGGTCGGCTTATGCCTTAAAAGTCCCATTATTGCGAATACCATAAATCACCATATGGAGGCTTCCATAAATTCCGGAAACGGTTCTGCTGAGCCGTTTGGGGGGTGCGTAGGTTGTGGGGTTCCACTCCCAGCTGATGATATCTTTATTTGCATCCCTTGTGCAAAACAGACTATTGCGCGCCAGTCCGTTGCTTCGGCTGCGGGGCCATCGCATCCTTCATCATCTCCTACCTCTCCCTCCCTATTCCGGACCCCGCATGACACTGTCACAAGTGGGGATTCGCATTCCGAGGCGGCAGCACAGCCCAGCCCCCGGAAAATGATGCCCGTTAAAGCAGCGTTGAAGGCCACTGCAAAACGAAGGCACCTGACTCCGGTACCTTCGGCTCCACAGGACCAGTTTTGTGAACCTGTGGAATGGTCCGATGGATCCCCGGACGAGGATGAACTCCCGTCGGAGTCAGATGAGCCGACAGGTCAGCTTGTGGCTGATGAGATTGGCGATTGGTCAGAGGGGGTTGTTTTTGACACCCCCTCCATTCTGGCTCAAATGTTTAAAATTTTGAGTTTAGATACGCCTGAGGCGGCCGCCCCGCCAAAGGGTCAGTTGTTTAAAGAGCCTCAGCCGCGTTTGGTTTTTCCCAGACAACACCACTTTCAGAGGGTGGTTCTTAAGGAATGGGAACATCCCACGCGGTTATCTGGAATTCCTTCCAGTTGGGAAAAGCGTTATCCTTTTCCGCCAGAATTGGTGAAGCTTTGGTCTGTCCCTCCGGACGTCGATACCCCTGTACTAGGGCTCTCCAGCTCGGCTATGGTACAATCTGCTGAGACCACTGTCCCCAAAGATGGGGAAGATCGTCGGATTGACCAATACGCTCGACATGGTTTTATCTATTCCGGGTCAGCGTTGCGCCCGGTATGTGCTTCAGCCCTTCTTCTATTGGCAATTAAGTCCCTAATTCAGGGGCTATATGAGGATCTTGATCCCGCTTGCAAACAGTTCACTGCACTTAAGCAGTGTGAATCTTTTGTGGCTTATGTCCTGGCCTCTCAGGACGATGCGCTGACTATGAGTAGCAAGGCGGCAGCTATGCTGGTGGCTATTCGCAGGTCAGTATGGCTACGTCAGTGGTCAGCAGACACGGCTTCCAAAAAGGTGCTCACAGCTCTCCCCTTTTTGGGGTTGCGTCTGTTTGGGGAGAAAATTGATTCAGTCGCAAAGGGTGGTAAGATGCCACAACGCAAAAGGCCTCGTGGTCCCTTCAGGGGGACAAGTTCCGGTAGGCCTTCCTTTCAAGGGTTCAGAGCGGGCAAGGGTGCGTCCTTTCCCGCTACCAGTGGCGCAGGTTGGACTCGGGGCAGGGGCCGTGGCCGGCCCACTCAGTCCTGGGGCACCAAGCCCAAACCTACTGATAAGCTCACTCAGCAATGAGGGGCTGCCCTCACCCGTGCGGGTGGGGGGACTATTGCGACACTTCTACCATTGGAACCATGTGGTTCCAGGCAGATGGATCCAGGAGGTAGTGTCGCCCGGTTACAGCCTGGAATTCGAGTCTCACCCTCCCTCACGGTCCATTCATGGGTCGCTTCATCCCGGCCTGAACTCTCAAGACGGAGTGTGTCTTTCTTTTGCCCAAATTCACACAAGAACGCTTCAGCTATTTCTGTTAGCGTGTTGGGACCAGCAACCTCAGTTGTTGGATCAGTCCTTCCAGTTGTCCTCCCGTGTGCGGCAGTCCCTCCTGTGGTGATTGGTCTCGACCAATCTTGTATAGGGCAGGTCTTTCCTGACCCCCCTTTGGAAAGGTGTCACCACGGACACCAGTCTGTCGGGATGGGACAGATTCTGGAAGGAGCTGCGGTTTCAGGGGCAGTGGAGGTCCCACTTACCCATCAGTATTCTGAATCCGAGAACCATTTGTCAGGTGTTTGCTCTCCTGACTCAGTACGTTCTGGGCCTTCGGGTCCAGATGTGTTCAGACAATCGATCAGCAGTTGCTTACGTCGGTCTTCAGGGAAGGACGCGCAGTCTGAGTACTCTCAGAGAAATGTCCCTGATCCGGACATGGGCAGTGTTCCATGTTCCCTGTCTCTCGGCGGTTTACATTCCAGAGGTGATGGAACAGGTAGCGGACCGGTTGAGCAAGTGCTCTCCTCGTCTGGAAGAATAAGCTCTCCATCCTCGGGTGGTTCACTTATTGTGTCTCCAATGGGAGACCCCGGAGGTGGACCTGTTGGCCCCTCATCACTATCACAGGCTCCCGAACTTCGTGTCACTCTCCCGGGATCCTCGGGCTCTGGCAGTGGACGCCATGTCCCTGAACTGGGGAGCTCTGGGATTTCTATACCTGTTTCCTCCGATGCCCTTGCTGGGCAGGTGTACGCTGTTCTCGTGGCCCCAAGGTGGCCAAGACGAGTAAGGTTCGCAGACATAGTTCGGCTGGCAGTGGACCAGTTCGTTCTGCCTCTTCGGCCCGGTCTGCACACTCAGGGTCTGTTTGGTTGCCCCAATTTACCAGCGCTGGGTTTGATGGCCTGGCTGCTGAACCTCCATCCTGATGGAGGAGGGTCTTTCTGATTCGGTCATTAAGACTTTGATCAGTGCCCGGAAGAAGTCTTCTTCCATCACCTACTATAGGACTTGGAAAGCCTATATCACTTGGTGTGAGATAAGATCTTTTCCTTGTAGGGTCTTTTCGGTCCCCAGGATTCTGGAGTTTTTACAATCAGGGCTGGACTCTGGTCTCCAGCTAAGTACGTTGAAAGGGCAGGTCTCTGCCTTATCTGTCTTTTTTCAGAAGCGTGTTGCGCTTAAGCCTTTAGTTAAAACTTTTTTCCAGGGGGTTACGCATGTGCGGCCTCCCAGGAAACCATTACTCCCTGTTTGGGATTTGAATTTGGTTCTTTCGGCTCTTCAGGCTCCTCCTTTTGAGCCTTTGCAAGATATTGCTTTGTCTACCCTGACTCAGAAGATTGTCTTCTTGGTAGCGATCACTTCTGTCCGGCGTGTCTCAGAATTGGCGGCCTTAACTATCCAGGCGCCCTACTTCGAGAGGCATCAGGATAAAGTGGTCTTTCGGTTCAAGCCAGACTTTCTTCCTAAGGTTGTTTCTGCTTTTCATTTGAACCAAGATATTGTTCTTCCCTCCTTGTGTCCTAATCCTAAGAATGACAGAGAGGGTTTTGCATTGTTTGGATGTAGTACGCTGTGTTAAGTACTACTTGATTATCACGTCTCCTTTCCGTAGGACGGATTCCTTTTTTGTTGTGCCCCATGGGCCTAAGAAGGGTTTGGCACCAGCCAAATCTGCCATTAGCAAGTGGATACGTCAGGCCGTTACTGCGGCCTATTCGGCTAAGGGAAGAGTTCCCCCTTTTCGTATCACTGCTCATTCCACTCGCGCTGTTGGGGCGTCTTGGGCATTTCAGCACCAAGCTTCTGTTGAACAGGTTTGTAAGGCCGCCACTTGGTCTTCTGTTCACACTTTTTCTAAGTTTTACAAAGTTGATGTGCGGGCCTCAGCGGATGCTGTTTTTGGCCGCAAAGTTCTGCAGACTGCAGTCATTTAAGTTATGCTTCACCTGGCCTTGAGATGCCCTTCCCTTGTGGACACTGCTTTTGGATGTCCCAATAATGGATGAATATTTAAGAAGTGAAGCGGGGTGTGTGGCACACCAAGAATAATACCATTTTGTGAGTACTCACCTGAAAAATGGATATTGTTGGTGTGCCACACACCCCGCTTCACCCCCACCCTCTTCGGTATTACCGAAGCATTTATATGGTGAAGCCCTTTTTTATTTATATCAAAATTGATTTTGGAGGTTACCGGTGGAATACTGGTACCTTGTCTTTCTGCTTTTTAAATATACTGGTGATTGAGGGGAGGTACCAGGTATATATAGGCCGGAAGGGGGCTCGTTACAAGACTTCCTCTCTGCACTACATCACCTGCGGTGGATTAACCCAATAATGGATGAATATTTAAGAAGTGAAGCGGGTGTGTGGCACACCAACAATATCCATTTTTCAGGTGAGTACTCACAAAATGGTATTTTTTATGTCTTCCAGGTGGATTACCTTCCTTGATAGTTAAAAGGGGGTTCGCCCGTTCCTTAGGTCCCTCACTCAAATAGGAGCTTTACAAATCCTCCCACTAACGGACGTTAAGGGGCATCCCGGGTAGCTTACTGGCGTAATTCCCACTGGTAATTGCGACTACCATAAAAAATCACTGTACGGAGGCTTCCCAGGATACCGGGCTCGGGCTCCCTTCAGGGCAACCCCGGCAGTGTGTGGTTTGTGGGGCATCCCTTGCGGGGGATAATGTGTTTTTGTATTCCATGTGCACAGCAGGCCATTACGCGGCAGTACCCCAAGTGACACTGTCATTAGCGGGGAGTCGCAAGCTGATGTTTGTGCTAGGCTGGCCAACATCGAAAAGTTGATTTCCAGCTCTGCGGCCAGAAAGGCCCCAGCTAAGAGAGGGCATCTGTCGCCGGCCGCGCCGGTACTGGATTTTGATGACTATGATTCCCTTGACTGGTCTGATTATTCCCCACTTGAGGAGGGGGAATTGTTTGAGGAATATGATGCTGAGGATCAGCAGTTTTTTTATACTGATACTGGGCAGGTGCTGGGGGATGCCGTGGATACCCCCAAGATCCTGGCCCATCTATTTGAGGTACTGGATATTTCTCCAAATTTTTTGGGACTTCTAAGCCCGAGAGTTCCCAAATCAGAATCATTTTGATTGCATGATTCTTTAGGAATGGGAGAGGCCTAGCCGGCTCCCCGGTGTTCCTCAGGGATGGGATAGGAAGTATCCCTACCCGGTGGATGCGGTGAAGCGCTGGTCGTCCCCTCCCGAGGTATGCGCCCGTTCTGGGATTGTCCAACACCTCCGTTGTACATTCTCCAGATGCCGCCACTCTTAAAGATCTGATCAAACGCTTTGATCAGATGGCATGCCATGCCTTTGCCAGTGTGGGTTCAGCCTTGCGGCCTGTTTGTGCCTCGGTGCTCGCGACTGTGGCTACCAGGTCTGTGGTTAGGGACCTGTTGAGTGGTTCCCAGCTTAACCCGGCCAGTGATGAATTCACAGCCCTTAAGCGGTGTAAATTATTTGTGACCTTTGTTTTATCTGCTATGGATGACGCGATTATTATGTGTAGTAGAACCTCGGCATTACTGGTGGCTATTCGCCGATCGGTATGGCTACGCCAGTGGGCGGCTGACATTGCGGCTAAGAAATCACTCACATCGCTACCCTTCCTGGGTATGAGGCTGTTCGGAGATAAATTGGATTCAGTGGCGAAAGGTGGAAAGTTACCTCAACATAAGAAGCAGCGTCGCCCTTTTCAGGGGGCAGGCTCCTTCAATCCTTCCTTTCGCAGTGCCAGAGCAGGCAGAGGCTTTGCCTACTCTAATTTCAGAGGTGATTCCTGGAACAGAGGCAGAGGACACGCACGTCCAGACCTTAACTGGGGTTCCAAGCCCAAGCCTGCTGACAAGACAGCTCAGCAATGAGGGGACGCCCTCACCCTTGCGGGTGGGGGGGCGGCTGCGGCACTTCTTCCTGGTCTGGGTCCAGGAGGTCACAGACAAATGAATCTTGGAAGTGTTCTCTTCCGGGCTGGAGTTCGAGTTCCGGCCTCCTCCCAGATTCCTAAGGTCTCGGTTCCCCTTGGATCCCCGGGCTGCACAGGGGCTCCTATTGGCTGTAAAGAATCTTCTGGTCATGGATGTCATATGCCCGGTGCCTTTCTCATAGAGAGGCCGGGGCTATTATTCCATCCTCTTCATGGTTCCCAAAAGGGATGGATCCATAAGACCCATTCTGGATTTGAAGCTTCTCAACAGGTTCATCAGAACCAAGAAGTTCCGCATGGAGACTCTGCGCTCAGCCATCAATTCCCTTCGTCAGGGGGATTTCATGACATCCATAGACATCAAGGATGCTTACCTTCATGTACCAATCTTCCCAGCACACCAGAGATTTCTCAGGTTTGTGGTGGGAGATCAGCACTTTCAGTTTGTGGTCCTCCCTTTCGGGTTGACTTCGGCGCCAAGGGTGTTCACCAAGGTGCTGGCGGGCATAATGGCCCTTCTCAGAGCCCAGGGCATTCACATTGTTCCGTATTTGGACGACCTCCTCATTACGGCATCCTCTCTGTCAGGCGGAGCTGGACACCAGGTATGGTGGTGGCGAGAGGTTTGGCTGGGTGATCAACCATCCCAAGTCTTCTCTCTCCACCTCGAGAGATCTCGTTTCTGGGCATGAATCTGGATACCATTCGGACCAGGGTTTTCCTTCCTCAGTCCAAGGTGCAGATGGTTCAGGATCTGATACGTCTTCTCCTGTTCAAACCTCGTCCTTCTATCCGGCTAGGGATGAGACTGGTGGGATTGATGGTGGCTTCCTTCGAGGCAGTTCCCTTTGCTCAGTTCCACATGAGGTCGCTCCATCTATAGTTTGCCTGGGACAGATGTCCGCAGTCATTGGATCAGTCATTCATGATGTCTCCCCGGGTTCGGCAGTCCCTTCAGTGGTGGCTGGAACCAAGCAATCTGATGAGGGGCAGATCCTTTTCTGACCCCTTGTTGGGAGACGATTACCACGGATGCCAGCCTGTCGGGCTGAGGAGGTTTTTGGAAGACGCATCAGTTCAAGGGGCTGTGGGGTCCTCAGGAGGCTCACACCCCCATCAATGTCTTGGAGCTGAGAGCTATTCGGTTGGGCTGGCCTGACCTGGCCAATATTTCGTTTTCCCCAGCTTGTGTCCCTGTGTGCTGAGTGTTTACTGCCTTACTGGTATACCAGGGACTAATTACAGCCTGGGGGAGCTTCTCCCCCTCAGGCTGCGTTCGGGAAGGTGGCGCGGTAGCCCCGCACCCTTATTTGGCGCGATTGCTGTGCTCGTTTTCTAGAGTCTGCGTTGCTGGGAGGGGGGCGTGGCCTCGGCAAACGCACGTTTTGCTCTCCCTCAGGCACGAGGCTGCGCGGGGGCCATCTTCTCGAGCAGGCCGCATAGAAATCGATGTGGTAAGGGTCCGATGGCCACCTCCTTAGCTTGTGTGTGTGGGCTCCTATTTAGCGGGGGCCCCCACTGGTCTGGAACATTTGTGTGTGTGCCTTAATTGCACTGTCTGGCTGGGATGTGATATATATATTTACATATATATATATATTTACATATTGTGTGGCTGCAAGATCACATGCTGTGGTTTTTTACATGTAAGGTTATGGCCATTTTTACACAGCTCTGCACTTATGTTGCTTGTATTCTAAGCATACAGTACGTCCTGCTCCATATATAATACGTACACGTGGGTAATCCTCCTCCAGAGGGCGCTGTTCACTTCAGACATGCAAAAACAGGCTCCTCCCGGCCCTTCATATACCCAGGGACCTCCCACAAATCCCCAGATTTCTCTGCAGTGCTGACTGCGAAGACATGAAGTATCACTCTCTCGCAGGTGAGCGGGGGCTCTTACAACCTGCGGCCCTGCAGGACTATTACCACCCATCCTCTTCGATGATGTGCCTCCCAGCCTGGGCTGCGCTGGTCGAGTGAAGGTAGGCAGCACCATGTGTGCTCACGGAGCTACGCTCCACCACAGTCCCCCACCATAAGGTAGGCGGTCTAGGCTGATGGTGAGCCTCCAATAGATGCCCCTCCCGTATTATTGCCCCGTGCCCCTCGTAGCGATGAGCCCTGGGTGAAGGTACATTCCGGGAGTGGAGAACACGGTGGTCTCTGAGTGGTCTCTCAACCCCAAGGTTTTTCTGGATCTTTGTCGCAAGTGGGGGACTTCGGAGGTGGATCTCTTTGCCTCAAGGCACAATCACAAACTTCCGGCCTTTGTGTCTCTTTCTCAGGATCCTCTGTCTCTGGCAGTGGATGCCTTGTCACAGGCTTGGAAGGACCTGGGTTTTCTGTACCTGTTTCCACCTGTCTCCATGCTGGGCAAAGTAGCTCGCAAACTGGTTCTAGAAGGGGCACCAGCGATTCTGGTGGCTCCAAGGTGGCCAAGAAGGGTTTGGTACGCAGACGTCGTAAGGATGGCCGTAGACCAGTACCAGCTTCCCTTGCTGCCGGACCTGCTATCTCAGGGTCATCTACTTTACCCCAATTTACAAACGCTGGCTTTGACGGCTTGGCTGCTGAAACCTTCATCTTGAAAGAGGAAGGTTTGTCTGAGGCTCTTGTTCAGACCCTGATTAGGGCTAGGAATCTGTCCTCTTCTGGCATTTACTATAGGACTTGGAGGTCCTATATTGATTGGTGTGAGGCTAGGGGCTTGCCTTGCAGGGTTTTTTTCTATACCCGGGATTTTGGAGTTTCTTCAGCATAATCTGGATCTTGGGTTCCAGCTTAGAACTTTGAAAGGACAGGTTTCTGCTCTGTCGGTTTTCTTCTAGAGGTCTTTTGCTTTACACCCGCTGGTTAAGACCTTTTTCCAAGGGGTCGCGCATGTGCAGTCCCCTCGGAAGGCTGTGGTTCCTGTTTGGGATTTGAATTTGGTTCTTTCGGCTCTGCAGGGTCCTCCTTTTGAGACACTACAGGATATTGCTCTTTTGGTTCTCACTCAGAAGGTTGCTTTCTTGGTGGCTATTACCTCTGTTCGGCGTGTCTCTGAGTTGGCGGCCCTGTCGATTCAGGCCCCTTACTTTAAGGGACACCAGGATAAGGTGGTTTTTCGTTTTAAGCCGGATTTCCTTCCTAAGGTGGTGTCTGCTTTCCACCTCAATCAGGATATTGTTCTCCCTTCCTTGTGTCCTAAGCCTAACAATGACAAGGAGAGGGTTCTGCACAATTTTTATGTTGTTCGCTGTGTGAAGTACTATTTGGTGACTACTTCTTCCTTCCGCAAGACGGACGCTTTCTTTGTGGTGCCCTGCGGGCCCAGGAACGGTTTGGCGCCTTCTAAGTCTACAATTATCAAATGGATTCGTCAGGCCATTGTTGGGGCCTATTCTGCTAAGGGGAGGACTCCCCCTTTTAAGGTCACTGCGCACTCTACTCGTGCGGTTGGTGCGTCCTGGGCTTCAAGTTTTACAAGGTTGATGTGCGGGCTTCAGCGGATGCTGTTTTTGGCCGCAAGGTTCTGCAAGCTGCAGTGGTTTGAGTTGGTACATTTACTGTTTCTGGTTCCCACCCATGACAGACACTGCTATTGGATGTCCCACAAGTCATGAAGATCGAAGTGGAGTGTATGGCACACTTAGAAAATACCGTTTTGTGAATACTCGCCTTTAAAACGGGTGTTATGAGTGTGCCATACACTCCACTTCGCCTCACCCCTTCTTTTCAGGTATTCTGGGGCTTTTATATGGTGAAACATTGGTTTTGATTGTTAAGGTTATAATTGGTTCTTCCTGGTCCCCTTACTGCTTTTTTACACAGGGAAATTGGTGGGAGGTCCCAGGTATATATGGACCGGGAGGGGCTTTCTTTTTTGCATATTCATCTCTGCAGAAGTTCGCCCTCTACTGGAGATTACCCACATGTCATGAAGATCGAAGTGGAGTGTATGGCACACTTATAATACCCGTTTTAAAGGGGAGTACTCACAAAACTGTATTTTCTCTCGCAGGAGGGATCTGGTGGCTTGGGGTCTGGATGCATTCAGCAATCTGTGGGGAGACTTCAGCCTTTGTTATGCATCCCCTCCCCATTGAGGCTGTTACCTTTTAGTCCTAAGGAAGATCGAAAGAGAGCAAGCCAAGGTTCTCTTGATTGTGCTATATTTTTTTTTTTCATGTTTTTCTTCCTGTCACATATGTCGGTAGAGCCTCCATGGCTTCTGGCAAAAAATTACCAGGACCCAATTCTCCAACCACAGGTCCAGTCCCTAAAATTCAGTATGGACCCTGAATGGGGCTTACTAAGAAAAAAGGGGTTATCAGAGTGATTTCCACCCAGTTGGAAAGCAAAAGGTTAGTGGCACTGAAAATCTACTGTAAGGTATTGAAAAGATACAGATCCTTCACCTCGACTTGGTCCTTACGGACAGAAGAGGTAGGTTTTAAAATTTCTACAGGAAGGTTATGTGTTAGGCCTAGCCTTAAGCACCCTTAAGGTTCAGACATCGTCCCTTTCAGTCTTTCTGGAGAAAGGTCTTAGAGACTATCCTTTAGTGGATAGATTTTTCATAGCCTTTGCTAGGAAACAACCCTTTTAAGTCCAAAATGTTTCCCATTTGGGATTTGTCTATTACTGTTTTATTTATTAAATATATTTATCAAATCTATTTTATTTTCTGACCTGTTTATTACTTAATGGTTAATATGTGAATGCTTGTTGTTTTTCAGTATCCTACAGTAAGCATCAGCCTTCAGGGAGTGAATGCTGTAAAAGAAAAGCAGTGTTGGTGGCAGAAAGCATTGTACTCTCCTCTGATTTCTGGACCCGTTTGTGACTGTAAGAAAATGTTAACCTGTATTTGTACGAGTCCTTTAAAGTCCTGTCAAGGCACAACACAAACAATCATACTCTCCTTTTGTCCCCCAAATGAATAGAATGGGTGTGCTGAAGTCACTAAATGATGCCAGGCGCTGTTCAGTTAAGCCACAGGGCCTGGTAAGGGTTACGCTACCAAATGGGGATGGGAGCACTGGTGGGGGGGCTATTATTCCAAGTATGCATCACACCCTGCTTCGGAATGATTAATCACTTCTGGGTTATAGTCCACTAGATGGCGCTTTTCTGCAGAGATGGCAAAAAAAGAAGCCCCTCCCGGTCCATAGATACCTGGGACCTCCCACACATTCCCCAGTATAGTCTCTGCAGAAGGCGACGACAGTCAAGATGATGGCTATCTCCTTTTCAGGTAAGCCGGGTAACACCCTGCCCCTCTCTTTCCTATTTCCACCCGGACCTCTTTTTATAATGTCTTTAAGCCTCCCAGCTATGGCTGCAGGGTCCGGGTGAGGGTAGGTGACACCTTTCGAGGTGTTTGACTAGGCACCATGCTCCACCGCAAATCCCCCATTAAAGGGTAGGCGGTCGTCAGGTTCTGGTGATCTGACTTGGGATGCCCTGTCCGTTCTGAAGCCCTCACTACATCTTCAAAATGTAGCTATCGGCTTTCCCCCCTTTACTCCCCGTTTCCGGTTAGTAGGGGGGGGGGGGGGTCTGTCCCTCCATTTTGTTCTACCCCCCTTATATTGTTAGTGTGTGGTCTGTGTGATTGGTGCAGTACTGTCGCTTTTATTGATTATGCGCTGGCTACTGCCACCGCATGTGTTGTGTGTGTGTTTTTTTTTTTTTCATTGTCATGCTTTTACTAGGCGCGGGCCACGCGCTCGCTTTCCGGTGGTGGCGGACCGGCTTTACACTAAATGGCCGGCTCTGCAGCCTTGTCAGCGGAGGGGGCGGGGCCTGGCGCTCTTCGCGCCTGTGACGGCCCGCCCTTCCCCTGGACGCTTTGGCTGGCTCTCAGCCCTATTGGCTGGGAGCGCGGCGGTGTAGGTTTCCCGCGTGGGGGGCGGGGCCATGCGCGGGGCGCAATCCGTCGGGTCTGCGCCGCCATCTTCCAGCAGCTTTGTGAGTGCCCCGGGGTTTTTCTTTGTCATTGTAGTGTAATGAATATGATAGATATATATATATATATATATATATATATATATATATATATATATATATATATATATATATATATATATATATATATATATATATATATATATATATATATATCTATCTATCTAATATAATTTATATTTTCAGTGTATGCTGGGGGGGTCTTTAGATATTGCCTGGTATACATACCTATTGGGGGGTGTGTATATATATATATATATATATATATATATATATATATATATATATATATGTCTCTTTTGCCTTATGTATTTGTTGTATGCATTATGGAGCCTTTGTATGCATGTTGTACTAAAGGGGTCCCCCTGTGGTGTCTTTCAGGTGGGACAACTGAGGCTATTAAGTTCCCTTATCAAATTGGGGTTCCCTTTTTGATTCTTTAAAAAAAAAAAAAAAAATCCTCCCACCAACGGACTCTAAGGGGCATCCCGGGTAGCTTTATAGCGTAATTCTCATTGGTCATTGCGACTACCTAAATATCACCATATGGAGGCTTCCCAGGATACCGGGCTGCAGGATTCTGATCTATCCATATTCCTAGTATGTCACACCCCCCACATCCTGATATTCATGACACTTGGGAACCCGGCCTGTAGAGGGCGATCTTGCAGAGATGACATGGAAAAAAGGAGCCCCTCCTGGTCCATAAGTACTGGGTTCCTCCCACTATTCCTCAGTCTTTTCGTCTCTGCAATCGGCAAAGCATTCAGAAGATGTCTCTCCTTCAAGCTGCAGCTAGCCGGGTTTGCTCCTGGCCCTTTTTTTCTCTATTTCTGTCTGAAACTCTTTAAACCTGTTTTGGTTATATTGTATTCCTCCCAGCCCTGGCTGTGTGGTTCAGGCAAAGGTAGATACATACACCTTCTGGTGTATACAGGAGTATTACTCCTCCGTGAGACCTAAATGTGGGTAGGCGGCTTCCGGGTTGGTGTTCCCGGCATGGGATGCCCCTGTCCCTTTTATAATCCCCTTGTGCCTTATGGGTGCCTTTCTATCCTCTCCCCTTAGTTCTCCTTTAACCCTGCTGGGTAAAAAGGAGGGGGGAAGGGGGGGCGTTATCTGGGCTTATTTGTCACCATGCACACAAAAAAAAAAGATATATAAAATAAGTCTTTATTTCTTATTTTTATTATGTATGTTTTACTATACTATTTAATAGGACATGTTTTATTTAGATTTTCCTATCTCTGTCTAGGCAGCATTTTTTGCTTACCTATTAAAGCTCTTTGTTTTCTGGCTGTGTTCAGATTTGAATTTTCCCTCCATTTTTGGCCATGTGATCCTGGAAGTGGGCGGGGCTTAGGCATGCTTTTATTCAGAGAGCACCTGGTGTGCTCTGTTTGACTTCCTGCTTCCCTGTGGCCTTACCTCATGATGTGAGCTTATTGCATGGGCTGTGAGTACCCTTCAGCTTGGCTGAAGGGAGTTTTTTTCTGTCATTTATATTGTATTTTTTTTTTTTTTTTTTCTCTGTAGGTAGAAACACCTTATTTAAAAAAGGGTTTTCTCCTGGTCCTCATATAAAAAAAAAAAAAAAAAAAAAAGCCCTTAAAGTGGACCAACACCCAGGGGTGATCGGCCCGGAAATCTATAAGATTCCCGGGCCGATCACCTCCCACCCCGCGGGACATCCGAGATCGGGATGTCCCGCGGGGTGAAACCCCCCAGAAACCCCAAAAACATCTTACCTGATCCGCCGCCTCCCGCGCGCCCCTCCAGACGTGCCCGCGCCGGCCCTCTGTGAATGGCCGGCGAGGGCGCGCGCGCGCCGAGAGTGACGCGCGGGAGGCGGCGGCGGAAGCGGCTTGGACGTTCCTGATCCCCGCCTGGACGTTGGCGGGGATTGGCTGCGGCGTTCACGTGGGAGCGTTGAGAGGTGAGTTTTTTGGGGTTTCTGGGGGGTTTCACACAGCGGGGCACCCCCAATCGGGGTGCCCCGCCGAAGTGGACCAAAACCCAGGATAGTCAAAATCCTGGGTGTTGGTCCACTTTAAGCCTTATTTGGGGGTCCATTTGTGTTTCAATCCTCCCACTTGGGACTATTTAAAGCGTCATTCCCAGGTAGCAATTGCGTAAATCCCATATATACTTGGCGACTAATCAATTATAGTATAATACTAAACACCATATGGAGGCATCCCAGGATAACGGACATGCAATTTTATCTGCACAGACTCGGCAATGTTTTGGATGTGGGGCATCCCTTGTTGGGGATAACGCAATTCTTTGCGTCCTTTGTGCACAATTAACTATTATGCAGCAAACTGAGGCCCAGGCTTCAGGGCCTGCGGCTAATGCCTCATCTCCTACTCCGCCATGTCTTGTCCGTACCCCCAATGATATTGTCATGGGTGGTGAGTCGCATGCTGATTTATGTGCCAGATTGGCTCATCTTGAAAGATTGTCTACCTCTGTGCCTAAGAAGGACTCAGCTAAAAGAAAGCACTTGGCTCATGCCGCTCCGGCAAGGGAGTCAACAATTGTGAATTGCTTGATTGGTCTGATGCTTCTCAGTTAGAAGAAGGAGAATTATTATGAGGAATCTGTTGTTTCTGATGAACAGCAATTTGTTGGTACTGAGATTGAGCAGGGTGAAGCAAGTGTTGTGGATACCCCAAAGGCTCTTGCTCAGTTATTTGAGGTTTTGGTTATTACTCCTCCTGAAGTAGTCCCTCCTCAAAAAGGGGAATTCTTTGGAGTCTCTAAACCTCGTTTAGAATTTCCAAATCAAAAGCATTTTGATGAAATTATTCTTAAAGAATCGGAGAAGCCTGCGCGGCTTCCTGGCATTCCCTTGGGCTGGGACAAGAAATATCCCTTCCCAGCTGATACTGTTAAGCGTTGGTCATCACCACCTGTGCCCACCGCTCTGGGCATGTGTACACTCACTGCACGGATGGGTTAAATGCGGAGGACAAATTCCTATGTGTGCGCAAGCATACAATGGCCATCTATGCATTAATATTTAATTAATTTATAGAGGGACTGGATTTTTAAAAGATACTCTGCTCATGGGTGGATGCCCCTGTGCTTTATCCAATTCTTCTGTGTTGCATTCTCCTGACTCCACTACACTTAAAGATGGAGAGGATAAGCGTATTGATCAAATGGCGTGCCACGCTTTTTCCATTGTGGGCTCAGCCTTGCTGCCTGTTGGTGCTTTGGCACTCATGACAGTGGCTATTAGGTCTGTTGTGAGAGACCTAATGAATCACTCAGGGCTTGATCCGGCCTCTGAGTACGCCGTTCTTAAGCGATGTGAGATGTTTGCATCTTTTGTACTTTCTGCCTTAGATGATACTCTGCTCATGTGCAGCAGAACCTCTGCCTTGTTAGTCGCCATCCGGCGGTCAGTATGGTTGCGGCAGTGGGCAGCTGATATTGTAGCCAAGAAATCGCGTACAGCGCTCCCTTTTGTGGGATTGCGCCTCTTTGGAGAAAGAATTGGATTCTGTCACTAAAGGAGGTAAATTACCTCAGCGTAAGAAACAACGTCGTTCCTTTCGTGGAATAGAGGAAAGGGACGTGGCCGTCCAAGTCAGAATTGGGGGTCCAAAACCAAATCTGCCACTAAGCCTGCTCAACAATGAGGGGACGCCCTCACCCTTACGGGTGGGGGACGGCTGCGGTTCTTCTTCCAGGTCTGGGTTCAGGAGGTATCAGACAATTGGATTCTGGAAGTAGTCTCTTCCGGTTACTAACTGGAATTTGAGTCCCGGCCTCCTCCCAGATTTTTCATGTCCCAGATGCCGTCAGATCCGGCAATTGCGCACGGACTGTGGGCAGCAGTAGCGAATCTGTTAAACATGGCTGTTATCGGCCTAGTGCCTCCAGCGGAAAGGGGTTTGGGGTTTTACTCCAACCTATTCACAGTACCCAAAAAGGACGGCTCTGTTCGGCCTATCCTAGACCTAAGGAGACTCAATCAATTTATCCGTTTCGGAAAATTCCGCATGGAGTCTCTGCGATCAACGATCGATGCTCTCCATCAGGGGGACTTCATGACATCCATAGACATCAAGGATGCTTATTTGCACATTCCTATTTTCCGGGTCACCAGAGATTTCTCAGGTTCTCGATAGAAGACCAGCATTATCAATTTGTGGCCCTGCCATTCGGCCTTACCTCGGCCCCAAGAGTCTTTACCAAGATGCTGGTAGGATTGATGGCTATATTCAGGGTCCAGGGCATCCGCATTGTGCCTTTTCTGGACAATCTTATCGCGGCCTCCTCCCTCGAACAATCAGAGTTGGACACCAGGATGGTGGTCTCTACGCTAGAGGTTTGGATGGGTAATAAGTTACTCCAAATCCTCTCTGTCCGTCCAGGGAAATTCCCTTTCTGGGCCTGATTCTGGAATGGTTCTGATTCAGGACTTGATTCGTCTATTCTTGTCCAACCATCGTCAGTCTATCCGTCTAGGGATGAGACTAGTGGGATTGATGGTAGCTGCATTCGAAGCAGTCCCGTTTGCCCAGTTTCACATAAGGGCGCTTCAGCTCTTCCTCTTGGGAAAGTGGGACAGGTGCCCACTATCATTGAATCCGACCTGTCTATTGTCTCCCCACGTTTTGCAGTCCCTTCAGTGGTGGTTAATATCGCACAACCTCCAGAAGTCATTTCTGACTCCACGTTGGGAATTGGTGGTTACCACGGATGCCAGCCTGGTGGGCTGGGGGGGCTTCTGGAAGAAGCATCAGTTCCAAGGATTGTGGGGGCCTCAGGAGGCTCATTCTCCAATCAATGTATTAGAGCTTCGGGCCATATGTCTTGTTCTACTTCGACTGACCCATTTCTTACAGGGTCTGCCAGTTCAGATTCGGTCAGACAACCGAACAGCTGTTGCATACATCAATCACCAGGGAGGGACTCACAGTTGGGGTGCCCTCCGGGAAGTGTCTCTGATCCTTCAGTGGGCAGAGATCAATGTTCCCTGCATATCAGCAGTTTACATTCCGGGGATAGAGAATGTGGAGGCAGACTCCCTGAGCAGGGGATGTTCTCACCAGGAAGAATGGTCTCTCAATCCAAGGGTCTTTCAGTTCCTCTGTCACAAGTGGGGGACTCCACGGTTGGACCTGTTTGCTTCTCGTCACAATCACAAGCTGCCAGCTTTTGTGTTTCTATCCCAGGATCCTCTGGCAGTGGCAGCGGATGCCATGTCTCTAGCCTGGAAGGATCTGGGGTTCCTATCTGTTTCCCCCATTCTCCATGATCAGCAAGGTGGTGCGCAGGCTAGCGCTGGAGGAGGTGCCAGCAATTCTGGTGGCGCCAAGGTGGCCAAGACGTCTGTGGTACGCAGACGTCGTAAGGCTGGCAGTGGATCGTGTCCATCTGCCTCTTCTTCCAGATCTCATCACTCAGGGTCAACTTTGTTACCCCAATTTACAAATGCTGGCTTTGACGGCATGGCTGCTGAAGTCTCCATCTTGAAAGAAGGTCTTTCTGATGTGGTTATTCAGACTCTTATTAGAGCTAGGAAGAAGTCTTCCTCTGTCATTTATTACAGGACTTGGAGGTCCTATATTGATTGGTGTGAATCCAGGGCTTTGCCCTGTACAGTATTTTCTATTTCTAGAATTCTGGAATATCTGCAACAAAGTCTGGATATGGGATTACAGATTAGTACTTTGAAAGGGCAAGTCTCTGCCTTTGCAATTTTCTTTCAAGGATCGTTTGATCTTCATCCTTTGGTTAATACCTTTTTCCAAGGAGTCGCGCATGTGCGGCCTCCCAGAAAGCCTTTACTTCCTGTTTGGGATCTTAATTTGGTGCTTTCGGCTATGCAAGCTGCTCCCTTTGAGCCTTTGCAGGATATTCCTCTTCCTATTCTTACTCAGAAGGTTGCCTTTTTTGTTGCCGAGTTTCTGAACTGGCGGCTTTGTCTATTCAAGCCCCTTATTTTGAGAGGCATCAAGATAAGGTTGTTTTCCATTTTAAACCGGATTTCTTTCCTAGGGTGGTGTCTGCTTTCCACCTAAATCAGGATATAGTTCTTCCTTCCTTGTGTCCTAAACCTAGTAACGACAAGGAAAGGGTCTTACATTCTTTGAATGTAGTTCGTGTATTATTTAGTTACTACCTCGGCCTTCCGCAAGACGGATGCCTTTTTTGTTGTGCCTTCTGGGCCCAAGAAGGGGTTTGCTCCTGCCAAATCTTCCCTTAGCCTGACGTATCCACTTACTATCATTGGGGCCTATATGGCGAAGGGGAAGGTTCCCCCTTGTAGTGTCACCGCTCATTCTACTCGTGCTATTGGAGCCTCTTGGGCTTTTCAGCACCAAGCTTCTGTTGAGCAAGTCTGCAAGGCTGCGACTTGGTCTTCTGTGCATACTTTTTCTAAGTTTTACAAGTTTGATGTGCGGGCCTCAGCGGATGCTGTTTTTGGCCGCAAAGTTCTGCAAGCTGCAGTAATTTAAAGCGGACCTTCACTCTAAATAAGAGTCTATCTTATATGTTTCCCACACCCTGTACATACAGATTGCTCACATTAAAAATCATCCTACCTGCATCTACTGCATTTTATAAGCCTTTAAACATCCAAGATGGCGGCTTATGGAAGCTGCCATTTTTGCAGGCAGCCTGCAAACAGGAAGTGCCTGCAAACAGGAAGTGACTGTGCTGCTCTGCATTCTGGGACTGCTGACCTTTCCCTGACCCCAGCTCTGCTCTGTCTGAGCAAAGCACAGCTATAACCCGCCCCCCTGTACCTTATCCCACTCTCCTCTCCTCAGTAAGTGTGATGCTTCTGAGTCAAGATGGCGGCGCCCGTATCCTAAATTCCCGAACAGAGTTGCAGCCCAGTGGGGGAAAGTATAATAAATTAGTGACTAAACATGTAAAATATATTAATTTTAGATGCTGAGGAATTGTTTTTTAAGAGTTTGGGCTTTTCATTAAATCATGGTGAAGGTCCGGTTTAAGTTATGCATTATTCCTTTGGGATCCCCACCCATTATAGACACTGCTATTGGATGTCCCAAGTGTCATGAATATCGGGAAGTGGGGGGTGTGACATACTAGGAATAATACCATTTTGTGATATACTCACCTGTAAAATGGTTTTTACGAGTATCACACCCCCCACTTCCCCAGCCCTTTTTTTTGTTCGAGGGATCCTTTATAGGGTGATTTATTATTATTTCAAATAATTTTACAATTATTGAATATAATTGGCTCTTTTTGCTCTAAGGGATCCTTTATTTGGTATTATTATTCTCATATAATTTTACAATTATTGAATATAGTTGGCTCTTCCTGGTTCTTCACTGCTGTTTAAAAAGACTGAGGAATAGTGGGAGGAACCCAGTACTTATGGACCAGGAGGGGCTCCTTTTTTTCCATGTCATCTCTGCAAGATCGCCCTCTACAGGCCGGGTTCCCAAGTGTCATGAATATCGGGAAGTGGGGGGTGTGACATACTCGTAATAACCATTTTACAGGTGAGTATCTCACAAAATGGTATTTTTCACCTTAAAAGTTGCTTTTTGGTGGCTATCACCTTTGTTCGACGTGTTTCTGAGTTGGCGGCTCTGTCTGTTCAGGCCCCTACTTTGAGAGACATCAGGACAAGGTGGTTTTCTGCTTTAAACCAGACTTTCTGCCAAAGGTTGTCTCTGCCTTTCAACTCAATCAGGACATTGTGCTTCCTTCCTTGTGTCCTAAGCCTAGCAACGACAAGGAGAGGGCCTTGCAATCTCTGGATGTCGTTAGATGTGTAAAGTACTATCTGGTGGCTACTTCACCATTCCGGAAGACGGGACGCCTTTTTTTGTGGTGCCCTCCGGGCCCAGGAAGTTTTTGGCGCCCGTCAAGTCTATCTTTAGTAATTGGATTCGTTAGGCCGTTATTAGGGCCTATGCTGCCAAGGGGAGGGATCCCCCTTTTCAGATCACTGCTCATTCTACTCATGCTGTACTTGGTCTTCTGTTCATACTTTTTCCAAGTTTTATAAGGGTGATGTGCGGGCCTCAGTGGATGCTGTCTTTGGCCGCAAAGTTCTGCAAGCTGCAGTGGTTTGATTTGTGCATTATTGCCTTATTCCAAGTGTGACATACACTCCGCTTCAACTCTTCATGACATTTGGGTTATTCTCCAGTAGAGGGCAAACTTCTGCAGAGATGAATGCAAAAAAGGAGCTCCTCCCAGTCCCTAAATACCTGGAACCTCCCACCAATTCCCCAGTTCCTTCTCTGCAGGAAGGCGAGCAAGACAGAAGATGAAGACTTCTATTCCTTGCAGGTAAGCTGGGCTCGCGCCCGGCCCCATTTTATACCCATTTCTGCTGGACCTTTGTTTCCTAAGTACTATACGAGCCTCCCAGCCTTGGCTGCAGGTCCTGGTGAAGGTAGGCTACACCTCTTTTAGGTGTGATAGGGAGCCATGCTCCCCCATGAGACCTCATTATGGGGTAGGCGGTTTTCCGGGTTGGTGATCCCGGTTTGGGATGCCCTGTCCCTTCTTTCCCTTGGCACCGTATGGTGCAGGATCTCCCCCCTTCTGGGTCCCTCTATTACCTCTCGGGGGGGGGGGGGAGGGGGTCAGCCCTTGAATACCTTTATTGTATGTGTTTTTTATTCCCTGTTTGGGTTTGTGTGTGTATATATGTATGTGTATATATTTGTATATTGTATATTCTTGTTTTATGGTACTGTGGGCATTTATACCCATTACATGTGATGTACTTTTGTATGTGTGTGGCTGCTAATGGGGCCTTTTCACTTATGGCTTTCAGGAGGACTCCCTGTTTTTTTCATATAAAATGGGGGTTCTCCCAGTCCTAGGGTTCCTAGCCTTAATTTACACTTGACAAATCCTCCCACAGGGACTTTAAAGGGGCATCCCGGGGTTGCTTACTAGCATAATTCCCTAGGTCTTGCGACTATCCAAAAAATCACCATATGGAGGCTCCGCAGGATATTGGTCTCGGGCTCCCTTTGGGACAATCCCGGCCATGTGTGGGTTGTGGGATAATAACAATGAAGGGGCGCCCTCACCCGTACGGGTGGGGGGACGGCTGCGGCTCTTCTTCCAGGTCTGGGCCCAGGAGGTCACAGACAGATGGATTCTGGAAGTGGTCTTGTCCGGGTACAAACTGGAGTTCGAGTACTGGCCTCCTCCAAGATTTTTAATGTCTCGGGTGCCCTCGGACCCTCAGGCTGCTCAGGGGCTCCTGTTAGCAGTTGGAAAAAAAAAAAAAAAAAAAAAGATCTTCTGGACATGGGAGTCATATGCCCGGTGCCTCCCTCAGAGAGAGGCAGGGGTTACTATTCCAATCTTTTCACGGTTCCCAAAAAGGATGGTTTCATAAGACCCGTTCTGGTCCTGAAGATCCTCAACGGGTTCATCAGAACCAAGATGTTCCGCATGGAGACTCTGCGCTCAGCCATCAATTCCCTTCGTCAAGGGGACTTTGACATCCATAGACATCAAGGATGCGTATCGGCATGTTTCAATTTTTCCAGCGCATCAGAGATTCCTCAGGTTCGCGGTATACGATCAACTTTTTCAGTTTTGTAGCCCTTCCCTTCAGGTTGACCTCAGCGCCGAGGGTCTTCACCAAGGTTCTGGTGGGCATAATGGCCCTGCTCAGGGCATTCGCATTGTGCCGTATCTGGACGGCCTACTTATTTCAGCTTCTTCCCTCCGTCAGGCGGAGCTGGACACCCACTAGGTGGTGTCGATTTTGGAGAGGTTCGGGTGGGTGATCAACCGTCCAAAATTCTCTCTCTCTCCATCAAGGGAGTTTTCATTCCTGGGCATGATTCTGGATACCATTCTAGCCAGAGTGTTTCGACCTCAGCCCAAGGTGCAGGGGGTTCAGGATCTGGTCCGCCTTCTTCTGGCCGATCCTTGCCCCTCTATCCGTCTGGGGATGAAACTGCTGGGATTGATGGTGGCTTCCTTCGAGGCAGTACCGTTTGCTCAGTTTCACATGAGATCTCTCCAACTTCACCTATTGACGCATTGGGACAGATGTCCGTAGTCCTTGGATCAACTTTTCAGGATGTCTCCCAGGGTTCAGCGGTCACTACAGTGGTGGCTGGAGTCGAGCAACCTGATGAGGGGCAGATCCTTTTGATCAGACAATCGGATGGCGGTAGCCTACATTAATCACCAAGGAGGGACTCGCAGCAGGAGTGCCCTCAGGGAAGTCTCTCTTATCCTGACTCTGGCGGAGAGCAATTTTACTTGCGTTTCGGCAGTCTACATTCCGGGAGTGGAGAACATGGAGGCGGATTCCCTGAGCAGGGGGTTCTCTCGCCGAGGGGAGTTGCCTCTCAATCTCAAGAGTTTTTTTCGGTCCCTTTGTCAGAAGTGGGGGACTCTGGAGGTGGATCTCAATCACAAACTCCCATCCTTTGTGTCTCTGTCTCAGGATCCTCTAGCCCTGGCAGTGGATGCCTTGTCCCTTGCCTGGAAGGATCTGGGGTTCCTGTACCTGTTTCCTCTCTTCTCCAGGGTGGGCAAGGTAGTTCGCGAGCTGATTCTGGAAGAGGCACCAGCAATTCTGGTGGCCCCAAGGTGGCCAGGACGGGTTTGGTACGCCGACGTCGTACGTCTGGCGGTAGTTCAGTACTGGCTGCCCATGTTTCTGGATTTGATATCTCGGGGTCAGCTACTTTACAAATTAATCTAATTTACAAATGCTGGCTTTGACGGCTTGGCTGCTGAAACCTTCATTCTGAAGGAGGAAGGTTTGTCTGAGGCCGTTGTTCAGACTTTGATTAGAGCTAGGAAGCGGTACTCTTCTGGCATTTACTATAGGACTTGGCGTTTCTTCAACACGGTCTGGATCTTGGGTTCCAGCTTAGTACCTTGAAAGGGCAGGTCTCTGCTCTGGCTGTTTTCTTCCAAAGATTTTTTGCTTTACACCCGCTGGTTAAGACTTTTTTCCAGGGGGTCACTTTTGTGCGGCCCCCTAGGAAGGTTCTGGTCCCTGTTTGGGATCTGAATTTGGTTCTTTCGGCTCTCCAGGGTCCTCCTTTTGAGCCATTGCAGGATATTGCTCTTTCTGTGTTCACTCAAAAGGTTGCTTTCTTGGTGGCCATTACCTCTGTTCGGCGTGTCTGAGTTGGCGGCTCTGTCTATTCAGGCCCCTTACTTTGAAAGACACCAGGACAAGGGGTCTTCCGCTTTAAGTCGGATTTCCTTCCTAAAGTGGTTTCTACTTTCCATCTCATTCAGGATGTTGTTCTCCCTTCCTTGTGTCCTAAGCCTAGCAATGACCAGGAGAGGTTTTTGCACACTTTGGCTGTTGTTCGTTGTGTTCTGTACTATTTGGTGGCTACTTCTTTCCGCGAGACGGACGCCTTTTTTTCGTGGTGCCCTTGGGGCACAGGAAAGGTTTGGCACCCACTAAGTCTACCATTAGCAAATGGATTCGTCAGGCCATTGTTGGGTCCTATTCTGTTAGGGAGGACTCCCCCTTTTAAGGTCACTGCGCATTCTACTCGTGGTGTTGGTGCGTCCTGGGCTTTTCAGCACCAGGCTTCTGTTGAACAAGTTTGTACGGCTGCTACTTGTTCTTCCGTTCATACTTTTTCCAAGTTTTACGAGGTTGACGTGCGGGTTTCAGCGGATGCTGTTTGGCCGCAAGGTTCTGCAAGCTGCAGTGGTTTAAATTGGTACATTATTTTACTGTTTTCGGTTCCCACCCATGACGGACACTGCTATTGGATGTCCCAAATGTCATGAAGAGTTGAAGCGGAGTGTATGTCACACTTGGAATAATACCGTTTTGTGAGTACTCGCCTTTAAAACGGATATTATAAGTGTGACATACACTCCACTTCACCCACCCTTTTTGGTATTCTGGATCCTTTATATGCTGAACCATTGTTTCTTGGTTGTTAGTATTGTTATATTCGGTTCTTCCTGGTCCCCTTACTGCTATCTTACACTGGGGAATTGGTGGGAGGTCCCAGGTATTTATGGACTGGGAGGAGCTCCTTTTTTGCATTCATCTCTGCAGAAGCTCGCCCTCTACTGGAGAATAACCCAAATGTCATGAAGAGTTGAAGCGGAGTGTATGTCACACTTATAATATCCGTTTTAAAGGTGAGTACTCACAAAACGGTATTTTTGGGATCCCCACCCATTGTTGGACACTGCTACTGGATGTCCCAGAAGTGATTAATCATTCCGAAAGAGGGTGTGATGCGTACTTGGAATAATACCATTCTGTGATTACTCACCTGTAGAATGGATATTATAAGTATGCATCACACCCTGCTTCGTCCCACCCTGAGTTGTATCTTGGATCCTCTATATGGTGAATTTTTCCTTGTTCATGTGTTAATTTTATTATTGGCTTCTCCTGGTCCCCTTACTGCTTTCATATACTGGGGAATGTGGACCGGGAGGGGCTTCTTTTTTTGCCATCTCAGCAGAAAAGCGCCATCTAGTGGACTATAACCCAGAAGTGATTAATCATTCCGAAGCAGGGTGTGATGCATACTTATAATAGCTCATTCTACAGGTGAGCAATCACAGAATGGTATTTTTGTGTTGCCTGGCATATCCCTTTAAATCTAGGTATTATTGACTCCATTAGAGTTTTAAGTTTGTTACTAAGAACTCCTGTAATGTTAGGAATTTTTCATAGATGCCAATGGCTTGGCATAAATGTCTGTTGTGAGCCATGGTTGTTGATGTAGAATTAAGTAAAATCTACTCAGTGGGTTCTCACAATAACAAAAGCGAGCAGACCATGTAATCCCTTTACAAGCTTCATCAGTGGCCATAGCAGAAGTTTCTCTGTGTACAGTTGCCAATAGCAACAGATTTCAGGTATTGAAAGCTGCTTCCATAAAAAAAATAAAATTGTCGCAGTGGGTGGTGGTGAAGTTTAAGCTTCACTTTAGAGATTTAACCTTATTCCTATAACATAGTTTCCAGTCTAACTTACAGCAGACTAACAGTCAAAAAAAAGACAGCTGCACATACCAGGGCAGTACTGCTTACCAATTCTGCATCCCCCCGCCCCCCAATAGTCTTTTCAGATCACCGCCTGTAACCAACCGGGCTTGACAATTTTCAGACAGGTCTCCTTTTAGAAGCACTGTTGGTCCTCTTTAAATTCTTTGTGCTGCAGAATGTTCCCATCTCACCTGTGCCTAGCGCCGCCGCTATATGAGAGGCTGGGGATGAGGGGGCATCTAAAATTGACTTATTAAATGTGATATAACCTACAAACGATTCTAAAAAGAATCACACATCTGTGGGTCCCCCCACCACAATTCATGGAAGCAAGTCTGTGTCTCCATATCGGGAGTTAACGCAAATCATTACTAGCTTATAAACCACATCACCTTGGTATAAAATAAATGAATCCAGCTGGAGTTTGACTTTTGCTTTACAATGAATTGCTGTATTACTGGATATATCGGCATATAGTATCTGTGAATTAACACTTTATCTATTTGTAATCCAGCTTTCTATATGAATGTTCATCAAGAAAGTGAGATAGAACACACAAATGGGAGAGACATCCCCTGCGCTGTATGGCATCCATTGGAGATTGATAAAGTAGGTAATGTCTCACTATTTTGTTATGCCAATTTTAAAGAAATGTGTGTATATATTTTTTTTGTGTATATATTTTATTTTTGTGTATATATTTTTTTTGTGTATATATTTTATTTTTGTGTATATATTATTTTTTGTATGTGTGTGTATATATGTACAATATATATTTTTCCTTTAGATTTCAGCTTGCATGCTCTAGGTCAGCAGGCTAGTGTTAAAGTAATCTTATAGTTCATATAGTCCCCTTCTATCCCCAGCCCAGTGGCCCAAAGAAGGTTTTTTTGTTTTTTTTTTTAAATGCCTTTGCCCAATTTTCAAAAAAAAAACACTTAACAGAATGCAGTATGTTCGAATGGCGTGTACGTGGCTACCGGCCATGCAGCTGCACCCCCTGGTGCGCTCCACTGATGATTCATTGTTACACAGTCCAGCATTGATGGTCGGCCTCATCTGTTATTATAACTACAATAAATCAACAGCACTACAAGCTAAACTGACACATACACCTCAGTAAACCATGTGGCAGTTTAGCTTGTGTTTTTATGAATGCTGGGCAAAGGCTTTAGTTAAAAAAAAAAAAAAAATAGGTGGAGACAACATACATTTCCTTCCACTTTAAGTAAATTGCCTGGCTTCCAGTTAGTAGATAATGTGGTACATGAAGATATTTTATAGTTGATATGTTGATCTCAGAATTCTGACAAAACTGTCAGGGTGTTTTTTTTTAAAGGATAAGTTCACTTTCGATTGAATATAGCGTATATTTTTGTGTGGCAAAACGATGTCCTTAAGGTGCTGAGTGGATCTAGTATTTTTTAATGTTTTTCTTATGTTCGTAAATGTGTGGAAGCAGTTTTCATTATCTGCAATGTTCGCCAAGTGCAAACTTAGACGAGTGAGTTGCCATTAGCAACGGTTTTCCAGAACACTGCTGCTGGGCATGTGTGACGGAGCACCCTCACCACCTCGGTGGCCATAGCAGCAGTAATCTGTGTACAGGGCTCACTTCTTTCTTCTTGGTCTCTAGACTCATTGCCAATAGCAAACAATCAGAGCAGCACCCTGAGCACATCCTTATGGCAACCACCAATAAAAATGTCAATTCTACTAAATGCGGTGCTGGCACCAGGGAATATATCACATTAATAAACTGCTCAGGTTAGCTTCCAGATGTTCCCTGATAAATTGTGCTGCTCATGCCATAGGTATAAATCAATCAATATTTATTAAATAAAAAAGCTAATCAGACAAACAGGACATATTTAAAAAACATATAGAACAAAGCCAGTGAGCTGCACACTAGAGGGCTCTACAAGGTAACTTAAAGTGGACCTTCACTCTGAATAAGAGTCTATCTTATATGTTTCCCACACCCTGTACATACAGATTACTCACATTAAAAATCATCCTACCTGCATCTATTGCATGTTATGAGCGTTTAAACATCCAAGATGGCGGCTTAAGGAAGCCGCCATCTTATCAGGCAGCCTGCAAACAGGAAATGCCTCCTGACTGTGTCGCTCTGCATTCTGGGATTGCTGACCTTTCCCTGACCCCAGCTCTGCTCTGTCTGAGCAAAGCACAGCTATAACCTGCCCCTCTGTACCTTATCTCACTCTCCTCTCCTCAGTAAGTGTGACGCTTCTGAGTCAAGATGGCGGCGCCCGTATCCTAAATTCCTGAACAGAGTTGCAGCCCAGTGGGGGAAGGAATAATAAGTTAGTGACTAAAAACCTAAAATATATTAATTTTAGATGCTGGGGAACAGTTTGGGCTTTTCAATAAATCATGGTGAAGGTCCAGTTTAATTCATAATACAAAAATGTTCCCTTATGCTCTCATTGGTGATATAAGATATCATAATAAAAAAGCTGTGCAAAAATACAATTGAAAATATGTATCCAATCTTATAAAGTGCAGAGGAATCCAAATAAAAAAAGGCAACAAAGTGCAGACATGCTATTGCAACAAACCAACCAATATATCAAAAACAGATAGTGCTGAGTGAACAACGATCATTTCTAAACGACAATAATGGACATAGCTTTTACTCAAAATAGTGACTATAACATGACACAAATACTACATGTACTAATTACATAACAACTGGCCTAACAAACAATCAGCAGCATTCTATACATAAAGGAATATACTGGCAAGCCATGGGCCCCCTAAGGAAAGGAAGAAAGAAATGAAATCCTTTCTATGATAAAGGATATATACAAAAAGGGGGACAGCAAGGAAGGGTCACCTAAGTGGGAAGATCCAGATACCAGGATAACCCACACAGGAGGATGTACATTATCTTCATGATTACAGGTTAAAGTGAATTTAACCCATTATATAGTAGACAGCTATAAATGTGTAATACCCTGTAGAGGGAGGCAATAGCACCTAAGAATGAATTATACTATAAAGGCATACAAGGAAAAGGACAAGAATCAAAAGCAAGGTAGACTCATAGAAAAAAATCAAGGCAGCTTTTTTTATTTAATAAATATTGATTGATTTATACCTATGGAGTGAGCGGCACAAATTATCAGGAAGCATTTGGAGGCTAATCTGAGAGCCACCGCACCTGAGCAGTTTACAAAAGAAATATATATTCATTCAAACATACTTTCAAAAATTCCATCGAAAGTGTACTTACCCTTTAAATGCTGGGGTTTGCTCTACTTTACAGGGGCATGTTGAGATGGAATGTCGTTGTGTTTGAATCCCCCCCCCCCCCCCACCCCCCGATATATCTCTCACAGCGGGGCAACCACTGGGGGAGCAGACTGTAACCTGGCCCTGAAATTTTCTAGACTCCAGGACCATGTGACATGGCTTTTGAATCGCTTTCATAGATGGTTTTGTTCTTAATGATCTCCATTCTAACGTGCTTGTGTCTTGTAGATGTCTGCATGTAACAATGCCAAAGTAGCCATCGGATTCAGTGGCAGTGGAGTGAAGACCAGCAGCTTCAGCAAGATGATCTACTCAAGCGATAGCTCCAGTTCTGACACTGCTTCCGATGGGGGACGTGAATGGACAGATATTTGCAGAGAGGAATTGTTTTCTCGCACTCAGCTGTGAGCAACTTTAGCTGTAGCTGAGAGAGATTAGTGTGTCACCATTTGTCTGTTTCCCCTTTTTAGGGTTTTTGAACATCTTAAGTTGCCACTTTAGATTGTGTTTTTTTTTCTTTTGGCTTTTTCCTACCTTTTCTCCTTTATACCTCTCTTGCAATTGAGATTAGCTCTGATATTTTTATTTTTTCTTCCTTTCTTTCTTGCCTCTCTACCATCCCCTTTCCTTTTTTTCCAAGACTCTGTTAAACTTTGCCTAGAATAGGTAGATTAGATTTTGTATAAATGGATGTGTTTTTGTAGATTCACTGCTTTGTGCATCTAAATGGCGTACCCCCCCTTTAAAATTGTTTGGATTTTAGCTGTAGCCAGAATGACCATCTCCGCAGTGTAGATCCTACAGCTACTTCTGCCATTCAGACACCTCATGGCTATAGTCTCTTTAAGAGCAAAGAGATACGTTCTAACACTGTAATCAATCTGTGCCTTTCTGAATGCAGGAGAGTAGCATGAGTGTCATTTGCCCAGAAGAAAAAAAATGAAATGATGAAAAAAATAAATAAATAGATCTAACTAGTAGTAGTAGTGCTTAGAGACTAAACATACTGTGTTTTCTTTCCTATATTTGAGCCTTTTATGGTGGAAAATATAGTTTTGGTTTCTTTGCTAATGGTTTAAGCCAAGGGGTTTGTAAATATAGAGTGGTAACTAGCAGTTGTAGTTCCTTTTGGCTTCAGTATACTTCCTGCAATGTGTAAGAAGTATTAGTGGGGTTGGTTTTGGCTGGTTTGGGCAGATTGTTGCAATGATTGAGGCCGGACATTTCATTTTTTTCTGCTTCCGCAACTGAGGCTTCCTATAATGGGAGAACATGCTAATATAGCTGCTTTTTATAGGAAAAAAAGAGCAACTAAAACACTGGTTAACAAAGGTCCGTGACAACATTATTCTTAGTATACAGTACGTCCTGCTCCAGATATAGTACTTACATTTGGGTTATCCTCCGCCAGATGGCGCTGCACTGCAGAGACATGCAAAACAGGCTCCTCCCGGCCCCTCAAATACCCGGGGACCTCCCACAAATCCCCAGATTTCTCTGCAGTGCCGACTGCGAAGACATGAAGTATCACTCTCTCGCAGGTGAGCGGGGCTATCATAGCCTGCGGCCCTGTTGGACTATTCCCACCCGTCCTCGTTGTGATGTACCTCCCAGCCTGGGTTGCGCTGGTGGGGTGAAGGTAAGCAGCACCACGCGTGCTTATGGAGCGCTCTGCAGTCCCCCACCAAAGGGTAGGCGGTGTAGGCTGATGGTGAGCCTCTATGGGATGCTCCCGCATTATTGCCACGTGTAGCGGTGGGCCCTGTACGAAGGGCCGCCATCCTCCCTCGTTCCCCCCGTAGTCGGGGGGGGGGGGAATAAAGGGGGGGGTGTGCCTGTGTGGTCTGTATATGATCTTTGCACGTATATGGCCTTTGTCTGTCTTTGGACTCCTATAGATATGGTGTCAGCCGTCGCGCCCCTTTTTTTTTTTTTTTTTTTTTTTGTATATTACTAGTATGACTGCCGCCGCCACGCGCGCCTTTTCCTTAGTTGGATGTTCTGCGCCGGACGGCGGCGTTACCTCAGACACCTCTGTGTCCTCATTGGCTGATGTTGGACTTCGCGCTCTTCGGGAGGGCGGGGTCTGGTTTGGCGCACTCCGCGTCATGGCATGCTCTGGCCCGCCCTTCGAAGTACACGGCGCCATTTTGTCCGCACGCGATGCGTGGGGCGTTCCTGCTTACCGTGGTACCGTAAGTGCCCTCTCGGGCGGCTTATACTCATTATAGTGTTTGGGTTCTGACACCATTCTCTTCTCATTGTGTCTTTCAGACTAGTGAACACCATTGGCTTCTCCCGGCCTGGTATAATTTATAGCGGGCTTTGCAAAATTCTCCCACTTCCCTAGCGGGTCTTTAGGGCATCCAGGGTTGCCTATAGCGTAAATCCCTACTGGCATATTGTGCCTAAAGAATCACCATATGGAGGCATCTCAGAATTATGTGACCGGGGTCCCTCTGGGACAAGGCCGGCTGTGTATAGTGTGTGGACAGCCCCATGCTGATGCTGACAGGGCTGCGGACCCTGTGCCGAGCTAGCACTGGCTTTGCAATCAGGCCTGCCAGTGGCTGCACCTCGTTTCAATTCACCTATTTCCCCATGCTTAAATCTCACTCCTGCTGAGTCGCATACAAGTGGGGATTTGCAGCCTGTTGTGTCTTCCAGACTGCCTACGGCTGAACAGATTATTGCGAGGTTGTCAGAGCGCAAGGGCCCTGGTAAGAAGCGGCACTTGACGCCTCATGTTACTGTTTTTCCTATGGGAACTGAGGAGTTTACTACTCCGTGTGACTATACCCCTTCTGATGGAGAGCTGTTCTCTGACTCAGGCTCATCTGATGAGAGGCCGAGGAGTCATTACGATTCTGGCCCTGAATACTGGGGCCAGTGTGACACTGACGATTTGTTGATTAAGGTCTTTAAGGTTCTGTCTATCTCTCTCCCTGGTGATGCTCCCAAGCCAAGAGGGGAGCGTTTCCATACAGCGACAGCACGTTTGGAATTTCTAGAGCAGGCTCATTTCCATGCTCTTGTGCTCAAGGAATGGGAATGCCCCAGTAAACTTCCAGGGGTCCCAGGGGACTAGGATAGGAAATACCCTTTTCCCCCTGAGGTGGTTAATTGTTGGTCATCACCCCCCGTGGTGGATGCCCCGATCATAGGGGTTCCTAACCACCCCCCCTTTTATTACAGCCCCTGCTTATAATTCCCTTCGGGATGCTGAGGACCGGCGCATTGATATGCTGGCCTCCCACGCCTTTTCTTGTGCAGGGACGGCGCTGCGCCCGGTCTGTGCCGCGGCTATTACTGCAGTGGCCGCTAGAATCCTCATCAGAAAGATGCTTGATCATCACCCTGAGGATCTCCCCTGGGATGTGTTTAATGCACTCTCCAGTTGTGATGTGTTTGTAAAATGTATCCTATTAGCGTTGGATGACACCATTAGAATGTGTGCAAGAACTTCTGCCCTTGTGGTGGCTATACATCGCCTGGTCTGGTTGCGACAGTAGGGTGCTGACGATACTGCTAAAAAGACTCTTACTGGGCTTCCCTTTAGAGGGCAATGCCTGTTTGGGGCCCGTCTAGACCTGTTTGGTAAAAAGGGCAAGTCACCCCAACGCAGGCGGCCGTCTCGGCCCCCTCGGGGCAGGGGCACCCCTCCTCCCCCTTACCATAGTGGTAAACAAGAACCAGGGGTGTCCTGCGTGGGGGCTCGCGCAGACTCCTGCCCCAGGAGCAGCAGACAACGCCCTGGCCCCTCCGGCGGGGCTAAGCCTAAATCTTCCACCAAACCCCCTCAAGCATGATGGGGCGCCCTCGCCCTTCTGGGTGAGGGGATGGCTGCAGCACTTTGCTCTTGTCAGGAGGCATCATGCCTCATACTGTTGGATTCAGGAGGTAGTGTCCTCCGGATACAGGATAGTGTTTGCTGCGCGGCCTCCCCCAAGATTATCAGGGTACTCTTGGTCCCTGCCTCTGTTCAGGCCTCTGTCTGGGGGTCTCTTGTAGATTGCCCTTAATAGGCAGAGGCAGGGGCCGCTACACCAACCTTTCCACAGTTCCCCGAAAGGATGGGTCAGTCTGGCACATTCTGGATTCACAGGTTTTCGGCGATTCTCCAATTACAGGCAGTTTCTGCATGGAAACTCTGAGATGGGCCTTCAGTGCCTTGCGCCCAGGGGGCTTCTTGCCGTCTGTGGAGTTCAAGGATGCTCCTGTTCACATCCCTGTGTCTTCTGGACACCGAGGCTCTTCAGGTTCGCGTTGGAAGTCCAACACTGCTAATTTGTGGCCTTATCTGGCCTCTCTTCAGCTCCCAGAGTGCTCATCACGGTGCTGACGGGGGTAATGTCTCTGAGACCAAGGGGCGTCCGCGCTATGTCTTACCTGGACGTCCTTTTTCCTGGTTTCTACGTCAGGTTATGTTTGATACTCGGCTGGTGGTGGCTGCTGGGTGTCGTTTGGATGGGTGATCAATCACCCCAAGTCCTCATTGTCCCCTTGATTGGTAGCTCCATTCCTAGGAATGAATCTGGATTCGGTTCAGGCGAGAACCTTCCTTCCTCAGCAATAAAGTGGACAATCTGGTTGCATGGGCTTAGTCCCTCATTGCTATCCCCGTCCCTTCGCCGGGCAGGGATGCTGCTGGTGTGCCCGTTGGTGGCTTGCTCAGAAGAGATGCCTTATGCTCAGTTCCCCTTGGGCCCTTCTACAACTACTATTGTTAGTACAGGACAGGGATTCAGCATCCCTGGAGCAGGGTCTGTGTGCCTTCCCCACTGGTGAGGAGGTCCCTCTTGGAGTGGATGAACTCAAGGAACCTGTCTGGGGGCAGTTCTCTTCTTGCCCCTTCCTGGAGACGGTCACCATGGATGCCAATCTATCAGGTTAAAGGGGGGATTTTCTTCTGAAACTTCCTGCGGTTCTGGGGGAGGTGGGGCCTTTAGAGGGCCCATACGCCTATCAATGTTGAAACAGTGAGCGTTCAGGTTGGTTCCATTTCGCTTGGCTACTCCTCTTCAGGGCCTGCCTGTTCGGGGGCACTCGGTCTGTCTGACGACAGTGGCCTACATTAATCTTCTGGGAGGGACCTGGAGCAGGTGGGTCCTCCAGGAAATGTCTATGATCCTAACCTGGATGGAGGACAATGTTCCCTGCATACCAGTGGTTTTTGCTCCGGTAGGGTCTCTCTGCGAGGATGTGCTAATCCCGGTGTCACTATGGGGTCCAACCAGTTGTGGACCTGTTGTGTCCTGTCGCTATCACAAGCTCTCGGGCCTTGTTTCCCTGTCCCAGGATCTTCTGGCCGTGGTCAGGATGCCTTGGTAACGTTATGGCTGGACATTCTGTTCTGTATGTCTTTTCTCCATTCTCCCTGCTAGTGACTCTGGTGGTCCCCATGTGGCCCTGTAGAGTGTGATTCCCAGACGTGGTACTGAGGGCGGTAGTTCTGTACGTTCTGCCAGGAGTGCCAGCTCTGCTCACTCAGGGCCCTTAAGTCACTCCAATCTACATACTCTGGCCTAGACGGCCTGACTGCTGAAACATCCATCTTGATCCATCCTGAATGTGCCCGATCTCGTCTGCTCTCGGGGAGTTGGGCGGCTTTGGGCCTGGTCATTACTTGAATGGGATGGTTCCTTCTGGTCCTAGGAAAGGGTTTTTGGCTTCTGCCAAGTCTACTGTTAGCGATTGGATTCTTCAGGCTGTTACTCCTGGCCTATTCCACCAAAGGGAAGAATCTTTCCTTTTTGCTTTACTTCGTATTCTACTAGTGCTTTCGGTGCCTCTTGGGCTTTTCCGCACCTGGCTTCTGTTGAACTGGTTTGCTAGGCCGCTACTTGGCCTTCTGTTCCTTTCAAAGTTTTACAAGGTTGATGTTAGGGCCTCAGCTCATGCTGTCTTGGCCGCATGGTTTTGCAGGTGACAGTGGTTTTAACTGTCTGCTGTTGCCTTTTTTGTTGGGGATCCCACCCTACTTTATGGACACTGCTATTGGATGTTCCAAGTGTAAGTACTATATTTGGAGCAGGACATACTGTATACTAAGAGTAATACAATTCTGTGAAATACTCACCTGTAGAATTGATATTATTTGTATACAGTACATCCTGCTCCACCCCACCCTGGTTTTGCTATTTCTGGATCCCCTGTATGGTGATTGTTACCATTGTTATATTTACCAGTTTTCGTGGTTAATTCACCGGCTTCTTGTTCACTGCTTTTCAATGCTGGGGATTTGTGGGAGGTCCCCGGGTATTTGAAGGGCCGGGAGGAGCCTGTTTTTGCATGTCTCTGCAGTGCAGCGCCATCTGGCGGAGGATAACCCAAGTGTACGTACTATATCTGGAGCAGGACGTACTGTATACAAATATCAATTCTACAGGTGAGTCACAGAATTGTATTTTTTTCCCCATATGTTGTTCCTCTCGAGGGGCATTGCTGCTGTGTGTACACCCGCTTTCCTGTCATTCCCATGGAGCAGGCTCGACCAAAACTGATCACGCCGATCAATTTCATTCGGCTCTGTCAGCACACCGCCTGAGCAGTTGAGCAGCAGTGTAGAGCTGATGAAAGCGGTGCGCGCCCTGCCCAGCTTTGAGCTGTGACGTGCCTGTGCCGCCAATTCAGGAAGGCCTGGTGCAGGTGTGTGTAGGGCTAGAGGTGAGCAGGGATGCGGCCGTGGTGCCGAGACACGACAAGGGTTCTGGGAGAATATGAGTGGAATGGGGCCACCAAAGTTCCTCCTTAAAGCGGAACAAAACCCAGCAATGGCCATCCTGGAATCCTAAGATTCCACGGCTGGCCACTGGCTTTATCCCCTCTTTGTGAAACACCCCAGGGCGCCCATAAAAACTCCTTTCTCCGCTCCATTTAAAAGTTAAAAAAAAATACCCTCATCTGTTCCCTGCTGGAAGTGGAGTACTACATCCTCAACTTCTGTGGCTGCAAAGCACAATTACTGCAGAAGTCCTAACCCAGATGCCACGGTGATTTACAGTCACTTGTGATCCCCTGGAGACCCGGAAGCCAAGGCTATTGTTCTCCTCCCAATGTGCAGTTTATTTTACCTTGCAAATTCAGGTTAGCAGTAAAGGCTGTGGGTGTTCCTGGCAGACTTCAGGCCTGCTTCAATTTGATGAAGCAAGAGTGTCGCCTGAAGGGCCAAAATAGGGGATTGCTCACAAGCCCTTCCTCGGATTACTTTACTCCACCAACATTTCTTTATGTATTTGTAAAGAATAGAGGTCCTGTTGCTAGCCTGACCAGAATGATGGACACTTGAGCAGCCTCTTCAGAAAAGTCAGTTTAAAGCCTCGTTTCTATATCGGACCCCTTTGGCTTGTGCTATTAGCAAACCTTTAGTTTGTTTTTTTGCTGTTCATTAGTTTTCGCAGTTCATTCCTGTGCTTTGAAAGGATGTCCCGGGCAAGTGCGTGAATGGGGCATAGCTAGCATAGCATTTTTTTTCACCTTAACAGTGTGATTGAAGTAACGATTGTTCTGTGTAGTTCTGAATTTTAAAACAAAACAAATCTGCACATTTGTCAAACTGTAATTGTTTAGAATTGTCAACTCTTTGTGCTTCTAACACATATTCAGATTGTTTAAGCACACTAAGAGCAATATTTGAAAAGTTACCAAAACATAAAAAAAAAACTGAGCATGCTTTTAACACCAACAAAGGCAAAAATTGCAATTATTGCTTTGGAATAATAGCGCTAATATAAAGGCAATACAACTCGTTTTTGGATGGTGTTTCAGGCTGTGACGTACAGGAAGTGTTGTCACATTTAACTTTTTTGTTTTTGCCTCTCTTGTTAAAACCACACTTCACTGGTGTCAGGAGAGCGATATCTCTTAATTAGTGGGCCATGCAGGGTGCCAACCATGTGTCATTCACTGCCAGATTTTGCGGATGGAGCTGAAGCTAGGAAGGTGGACACATTCTAGCCGAATGTTGAGATTTCATATTAAGATGGGATTATAAGAGTGTTATCTATAGAGCAATGAATTTAACATTATCCCCAGCAGTTTATTTCAACAACCGCTGGCCATCATTTTTATACTATTGCCCCAGAAAGGATATTAAATAGGGTTAGATGGTCATTTGCCGACCGCTATTTTCATGATGGCAGAGAGCAATAATGCTTCTCTCCAATTTCACGGAATGATAGTGTATTGTAGCTATGGGATAGCAAGCAGGTGCCTCATAGTTCTCACATTTGGGCTGTTCTACCTCTAGCGCTGTTGGTGTCACTGGCTGGTTTCTACATGTAGTCTATGGGATCCCTTGTTTCGTGGACCTTTGTGTTGGCATGAGAGGTCTATGACTGCTTTATGATTTCATAACTCTGGACAGTGGTGGGGCTAAACATATCCAGTAACAGCTCATAAGCGTGGGCTCTAATAAAAGCTCTACTACGCTAACCATATGTAAAGAAAAATATCCTCTGGGTTGGCAGCATTAAACAGTGGTCCTCAACCCTGTCCTCAAGGCCCACCAACATGTCATGTTTTTTGGATCTCCAAATAGCCAGCTCTATTGCTCTGCAGCTGCGCTAATTACTCCACCTGTGCAACTTTGTGGAGATCTGCAAAACCTGGCCTGTTGGTGTGCCTTGAGGACAGGGTTGGGGACCACTGTTAAACAAGATGCAAAGAAAGTGGGACAGGGCCTTTTTTAAAGTGGACCAAAACTCTAGGTTTGGTCCTTTCCCCGGGGGCACCCTGATCGGGGGTGTCCCGCTGTGTGAAACCCCCCAGGTCGCCCGATCTCATTCACCTCTTCCCGGTCCCCTGGTGCGTCTAAGAGCAGCGACACTTGACGGCCGCATCCTCTGCTTCCCTCTAACAGGGAGCGTGCCTGCGTCGGCCATTCACAAATGAGTTGGCACGGGCGCACTCCCTGTTAAAGGGGAAACTGAGGATGCGGCCTTCAGAGCCGCTGCTCTTAGGCGCGTTGCGGGACCGGGAAGAGATGAGCTGGTCTTGGCGTCCTGGCGGGGTTCACACAGCAGGGTACCCCCAGGGAAAAGGCCAAAACCCAGGATAGTCAAAACTATTGACTATCATGGGTTTTGTTTCACTTTAAAGTCCAGGAATCAAAATGAAAATCGCTATATTCTCATCACCTGCAGATTGCTCCTAGTCCTGACATTTACCTTATCGCACAGGTCATGTGCCCACCCACTTTGTTTGCTGCTTCCGTAATATTGGTGATGGACTGTGCTCTTCCATCCATCACAGGGACTATGGTGCGATGACTCCATTCACTGCAATGGAGGGGACGTGCCATGCTCCATTGAATGGAGGGGGCATGCCATAGTCTGCGACAGATGGCAGGGACAGGCCATCAATGTTACGAAAACTGCGATTGTGGCGGGTAGGCTAGGACCTGGATCAGTTGATCAGGTTCGTTTCAGAGTGGTCGCCTGCAGGGGAGGATAACTGGCAAGTGTTTTCTGTTTTGATGCCTGGACATTGACTTTAAGAATGGGTCTCCCAACACGTTTTGATAGACTGAGAGCTTGGTTATCCCCTGCCTGTGTTTTCATAAGCTCTTAGAATCCTCTAGGGGGCGCAGGCACAGGAATGTGGTGATGCCTTCTGCTGAGTTCTCTGCAGAGCTTTCTCCTGATACACGTCAGTTGGCTCTGCACCCCCCCCCCCCTTTTTTTTTCCCTTTAGAAATGACTGGGTGACCAGTTTCACCTTACAGAATCTTTAGCATTAATAGAACTCTGCATTCTGGATTGATTTTATATATATTGTTTTGTTGAATAGTTTATATTTAGTTATTCTCCATGTATTGCAAGGTGGGAACCTAATGCTGAGCAGCAGAACGTTTTTCCTCTTTGTAGGTGTTAACATAATTCTGTTGGAGGTGGGGGGGGGGGGGCTTCAGTTGGACCAGTAATGTCCCTTCCCTTTATTTCTATACAGCAACAATGGGCAGTCTCAGGAGCACTAATGGGAATTGAATACCGAAACAAAGACTACACCTCCAACACCTCTACACTATCTGCCTTACAGAATCTTTAGAGTTAATAGAACTCTGCATTCTGGATTTATTATCTTTAAGATTCCTGGGCCAATCGATTTCCCCCCCCCCCCCCCCCCAGGGCATCCAAAATCGGGATGCCTCGTTGTGTGAAACCCACCAGGTCACTCACCTTGCTACCAATTCCAACGGTGCGGGCCACGGGCAAATCCCCGCTATCCCTTTAGCAGGGAGCATGCTCCCTGTTAGAGGGAAGCAGGAGATGCGGCTGCCAGCGTGCTCAGAGCCTCTGGCTTAGACGTGACGTCAGCGGCTCCAAGCATGCTGATTGGACGAGCTGCAGCGCATGCACCATAGGACCGGGAAGAGGTTAGTTGGGCTCTGCGATCTGGGGGGTTTAACGCAGCGAGGCACCCCCGATCAGGGTGCCCTGGGGAAGGACCATGGCTTTGCATAGTAAACTTGTTTGGGTACATGTCTGACTTAAAGTGATCCTGTGCCCAAAGGATGTTTTAGTTTGCCACCTTCTATCCCCAGCCCTGTGCCCCAAAACTGCCTGTGTGAAAGGAAATCCCTAGGCGGCGCATGATCACGGTGGGCTGGGCACTGATGTCGGCTGCACATGCGCCATGGGCTTGGGGGGGGAGGAGTGTTTACTTGGGGGGGTTTCACACAGCGGGAAGGGATTAAGTCTCCCCTGGAGTCTCATAGGGTGGGTTTTGGTCCATTTAAGGTAATATTGGGCAAAGGCTTTAATTTAAAAAAAAAAAAAAAAAAGCTGTTTTGGGGAGGAGGGGCTGGGGATAGGTTAAGGTGATGACATAAATACCTTCTCTGGGTATAGGATCACTTTAACTTACACAGTACTAAAAGATCAGAACTAGCAAAAAAGGATGTCTACTTCTTAATAAAAAAAAAAGCACCTCTGTCTGCTCTATGTATGGCTGAATAAATGTACCCGGGGACAGACTTGTTCTATCATTTAACCAAATATATATTTATGGGAGCCTTCTAGTTCAGCTTTGATATTTTTTTGCATAGGTTACCAATGGCAATTTGGCAATTGCCATAGGTCAAATCTGAACTAGGAAGCCCCTAAAAACATATGTTTGGGTAAATTCTAGAACAGGTCTGTTTGCTGTCCCCAGGTAAGCAGATGTTTGGAAGTGTTCTCCTCCCATCTTGGCAACTGATCGAACCACCTGATTTTTTTTTTTCCTAAGCCGCCTTCTCAATTAGATTTGAGAGGTCGGTTGAAAAAACAATTGTATTGGTCTTTGTATTAAAAATGGGGAAGAAACCTCACTTGTTAAAGTCAATTAGCAAGTAGACTGTAAGAGGCAGGTTAGTACCCCTTTGGGGGGCTCTTTACATGTTAAATACCTCTAGTGTCCATTCTTTGAGGTAGGGGATCCTGGTAGTGTAAACCCTGCAGTGAAAATATGGAAACCATTTTTTTTTTTTTTTTTCCTGTGTATGTTGAAGTAAAGCTAGAAGATGTGTGGAGATTCTACAGAAGCAAGGGCTTTCCTGTAGCCATTTAGATCCCTGGACCTCCAGCGGTCCTTGTGTTCACCCGCCATCACACACACTCACTGTACAGTAACCGGCTGCTGTGTAAACCTTGGAGCAGTGTAGCAGGTTGGCTCCGGATGCAATTGATTGAAATGATCCTAAAGAAAAGACCAGGCAATAATCAGTTTCATTATTTTCTTTCTCTTTTACATAACCAGTCATGCAATAGATTTTCCTTACTTGGAGGTACCGGGTAGTTTTAACCTTTCCCTCCAGATTGATAAGTTATATATATATCTTTTTTTTTTTTTAGTGGGCAAAACGCTGAACGCACAGTGGTATGAAGCGTGTTGCAAATCCATCTCTCACACACATACTAGTTTTTCATTCCTGGGCTAAAATTCTGTTTGACATTTTCTCCTCCAAGTGGTTGTACTGTTCTGATTTCATGTACAATGAGTACCTTTTTTTTTTTTTTTCTTTTCTTTTTTTTTTTTTTGTTGTTGTGAACTTATTTAACACCCAATAAAGAGATAAACAAAGTGGTTTCTGACTCTTGATGTTTACAAGTGACCCTAAATGAAAAGAGTGTTGGCAAAAAAAATGTGGAGGCTAATTTAATACTAGCGACACATACTGCAATGTGAGCGTCTGTGTATCGATAGGCTCTGTAAGCGAGTGTTGGGCGCTGTGACCTAGCTTAGCGCGCGGAGGTGCTGCACTATCCTGTCCAGCATTGATGAATGTGATGTCTGGAGGCCGCTGTACAAGCACTCTTCCTGACTCACTGCAGAGTCCATCGAGAATGCTAGGTGGTGTCCCGAGGTCAAAGCGCCCAAGAGGACGCTACATTCAACAATAGGACAACGCTGCAGCGAATAATAGGTAGCGCCAGTTAAGTGCGTCCAGCACTCGGAGCTGAAGCCCGTATTAAAAAAAAAAAACTACATACAACCAGCGTTGGCGCTCTAAAACTGGGCGCTCTAGGATAGAGTGCCAGAAGCTATGTGATACGTTTCTAAACACACATACACCAGCACCAGAGCAAAAACACATGGAATGACATTGTTTTAACACTGTGACAATGACCCTGCAATGGCCGACCTGCACATGCAATTCTGCATAAAAAAATTAAAACCAGTAAAAGTGTTTGCAGGGCAGGAGAGGCCACACAATGATTTGAGCCAAAAATGTTAGTTTACTATAGCGAAACGCTATTTAAACACAACCAAATGAAACACTATTGAAATGTATGGGAGAACACTACTGAGCGACAGGTACTACATGGCACTCCGGAACCTAGAGCGTCGGCGGTACATGCTGAGCTGCCTGTAATACATGTGGCGCTATATGGCGCTGTTAGAGGCGCTCACAAGATTGACTTTATTAAATGTGGTTTTCACGTACAGTGTCCAGCACTCACCCGACACTACATGGCACTACCTGGCTCTAGCGTTTCTTAACCCCCATAGCCATTGTTGGTTGGGGCCTTGGTGTAGTCATTTACAAAAAAAAAGTCATTTGTAATGTCCATAAGGGGTGTTCTGATGTACATTTCAGAAACCTGGCTTGCTAATCATCCGATTGAGGCAGAGATGACAGGTTTAACTCCATCTGCTTTAAACTAGACCTAAATTCCCTAAAACTTACCACTTGTGTGTGCATGCATGATACTGAAGCATTGTGAGCACTCACATTTGCTCCTGCATCCACTTAAAGTGGACCTTCACCCTGAATAAGAGCATATCTCATGTTTCCCCCACCCTGTACATAGATTGCTCACATCATCCTACATGCATCAACTGCACGTTATGAGCCTTTAAAGTGGACCAACACCCAGGGGTGATCGGCTATCTATAAGATTCCCGGGCCGATCACCTCACTCACCGCGGGACATCCGAGATCGGGATGTCCCGCGGAGTGAAACCCCCCAAAAAAACCCCAAACTCCTTACCTGATCCGCCACAGCTTCCGCCGCCACCGCCCCCCGCGCGCCCCTCTAGACGTGCCCGCGCCGGGCGTCTGTGAATGGGCGGCACGCACACGCCGAGAGTGATGCGCGGGAGGCGGCGGACGCGCTGTCTTGGACGCCGCTGTCACCCGCTTGGACGTCGGCGGGGATTGGACGGCGCGGTCACGTGGGAGCGGGGAGAAGTGAGTTTTTTGGGGTTTCTGGGGGGTTTCAGAGAGCGGGACACCCCCGATCGGGGTGGACCAAAACCCAGGATAGTCAAAATCCTGGGTGTTGGTCCACTTTAAACATCCAAGATGGCGGCTCATGGAGCATCAGACAGCCTGCAAACAGGAAGTGTCTTCTGTCACTCTGCATTCTGGGATTGCTGTCCTTTCCCTGACCCCCAGCTCTGGCTCTCCCTGGTGCAAGGGGAATATCTGTCGTCTACTGATATGAAGGATGCCTATTTGCATGCTGCTATTCATGTGCCACATCACAGGTTCTCGGATTTGATTTTTCACAATCATGACAATTCTAAATTGGCGGAGAATTCCAGTGACTCTATAATCTGGACAAGCTCCTGAAGTGGTCCCATCTAGCAGAAATAAGTTCTATAGTGTCTGCATGTCTGGAGACGATCAGGAGTTTAGTGACTGGAAGTCATCATGGATTCCGTTCAAATTACTTCCTCTGTTCTGCTTCGCCTCAACAGGTATTCAGAGAACTCATGGGTTAACCTCAACTAGCAGGTGTGTCTGAAAAGATAGAAAACTCCTTCCACCTATCCTTTATAGGACTTGGCCGCCCCCTCAGGCCCCAGTGTAGTCTTTGCAGGCAGTCTGAACGTAATGTGAAGATTTTTGCAAGGATTTTAGTTTTTGGCCTCTTTATATTTTTAAGCTGATTTGGTGGAAGCCAGGCCCCATCCTTTTTTCCCAGACCTCATAGGGTGACCCTTAGTCCCATTGAAGTGCCTAAAGCCATTACCAATGCCGGGAGGGTGGAAGGGACCACAGTGGCGAGGACGTCCCTTGGGTCAGGTAGGTATGTGGGGGACACACTTGTATTCTAAGTATACAGCACGTCCTGTTCCAAAAGATATTCCTTACTCTTGGGTAATACATCCAGTAGATGGCGCTGGACTGCAGAGACAAGAAAGTGGCTCCTCCCGGCCCCATATATACCAAATTCCCCAGTTCTCTGCAGTCTGGGCTGCGATGACTAGAAGATGGCTCTTTCTACTCGCAGGTGAGCGAGCCTGCGGCCCTGTAGGACTATTCCCACACCGTTCCTTTTCACTGCCTCCCAGCTTCGGCTGAGCTGGTCGGCTGATGGTAGGCAGCACCGCTGCCAGGTGCTAAGGAGTGCTGCTCCTACCGCAGTCCCCCACCAAAGGGTAGGCGGTATAGGCCTGTGGTGAGCCTTATGGGATGCCCCTCCTGCGGCCGTGTGCCCTTCGCCCCTGCCCCCTCAGGCTCCTCTTAGGTCGTCCGCTGCTTCCCCTTCGCTCCCCCCTGGGTAGATCTCGGGAGGGGGGGGTGTATGTATTTACTATGTGTGTCATGTTTTGCCTTTTACTCTGGTTTTTATTGCCGCCGCACGCTTGTTGCCACCGTCCGTGGAGCGGAGTACATCACCTCAGGCGCTGCTGGGCCGTCATTTGCTGGCCTTGTCACTGGGGCGCGTTTTCACGCTCTTTCTGGGGGGCAGGCCTTGCGGATGCCGTTTTCTGCATCACTTCTCCGCGGCCCGCTACTCGAGGTATATGCGGGCACCATTTTGGAGCTCCTGTGCTGCGTGTCTGGCGTCTCCCTATCGCGGTCCGTAAGTGCCCCTGCGGGCTGGTTTTTCTTTTCATTGTATTATGCTCACGGGTTCTTTGCTTTGTCTTACAGGCGGGTAAATTTTTTTTAGTGGTTTCTCCTGGTCCTATCCCCTTTTAGCGTTAACTCCTTATTGGCGGGCTATTGCATTTGTATATCTCCCACTTCCCTAGCGGGCTATTGGGCCATCCTGGGTAGCCTTATTGGCGTCAATCCCGATTGGCCTATTGTGCCACAATAATCACCATATGGAGGCTTCTCAGGATAATGTGCTTGGGGTTCCTTCGGGACAAGCCCGGCGCTGTGTGGGGTATCCCCTAATAAGTGATGATGTCAGGGTATGTGTACCCTGCGCCCAGCAGATGCTTGCGCTGCAGTCTGGGTTACTTTTGGCTGGGCCTGCACCCACTCGGGCTTCGCCTACCCCCCCATGCTTACATCTGACTCCTAGTGAGGTGCATACCAGTGGGGAGTCTCATCCTGATTTGGCTGCACGGGTGGCCAGCATTGAGCGACATTTTTCACCTGGTGTTTCCCTCTTTCCTATGGAGGCTGAGGAATTTTTTGATGTTACCGGTTATACCCCCCTGGAAGAGGGGGAATTATTTTCTTATTCAGAATCATCTGAGGATCAGCCTAAGGTTTATGGTAGCGATTCTGGATCTGACCCCTGGGCTTCAGATGATACTGACAGGCTTTTAGCTCACATTTTTTAAGTACTCTGTATCTCTCCTCCTGCCGTGGCTCAGCGGAAGCAGGGGGAGCTGTTTCATTCTGTTAAACCACGTTTGGCGTTTCCTAAACAAACTCATTTTAGTAATCTGGTGCTCAGAGTGGGAACGGCCTAGCCAGCTTCCCGGGGTGCCAAAGAGTTGGGATAAGAGGTATCCCTTTCCCGCTGAGATGGTTAAACGATGGTCATGTCCTCCCGAGGTGGATGCACCAGTTCTGGGGTTGTCTAACACATCCGTCATGCATTCCCCTGACTCTACTACCCTGAGGGATGGGGAGGACAGGCGCATAGATCAGCTGGCTTGCCATGCCTTTGCCTGTGTGGGGACCACGCTGCGTCCGGTCTGTGCCTCTGCCATTAAGGCTGTTGCTATTAAGAGCCTGCTCAGGGGTCTCTTAGATGGGGCCCCTGATGATGGAGGTAGTGAAGAGTATAGAGCTCTTCTGCGTTGTGAGGAATTTGTTGCATATGTTCTATCTGCCTTGGATGATACCATTAGAATGTGTGGTAGGACTTCTGCCCTGTTGGTGGCGATACGCCGCTCGGTCTGGCTGCGCCAGTGGGCAGCTGACAATGCTGCCAAAAAGGCTCTCACTGGTTTTCCCTTCAAGGGGCTGCGACTCTTTGGTGAACGTCTGGACTTGTTTGCTAAGGGAGGCAAGCTACCTCGTGTAGAAGGCAGCCCCGGTCCTTTTGGGGTTCAGGTGCCTTTCTTCCTTCTGTGGCTCTAGAATTGGACGGGAAGCTTCCTTTGCTGGAGCCTACGGAGATTTTTGGGTCCCAAGCCTAAGTCCTCCCCCAAGCCCCCTCATGCATGAAGGGGCGCCCTCACCCATCCGGGTGGGGGGACGGCTTTGGCTCTTGGCTCATGTCTGGAGGCGTCATGTCTCAGACCAGTGGATTCAGGAGGTAGTGTCCTCCGGTTACAAGATAGTTTGCAGCCTGGCCGCCCCAAGTTTCATAGAATCCCGGTTAGCTCAAAACCCCCTGTCAGCTCTGGGTCTGTCCCTTGCTGTCCAAGGCCTTCTGGAATTGGGAGTCATCTGCCGGGTGCCCTTGAGGGAAAGGGGCAAAGGCTATTATTCCAATCTCTTCATTGTTCCCAAAAAGGATGGGTCCATCAGACCCATCCTGGATTTAAATTTGTCAGATTCAGACGCTTTTGCATGGAGACTCTGCGCTTCACTGTGAATTCCCTACGCCCAGGGGACTTGATGACCTCTGTAGACATCAAGGATGCTTACCTTCACATACCTATTTTTCCAGGTCATCAGAGATTCCTCAGGTTCGCTCTGGAGGATCGGCACTACCAATTTGTGGCCTTGCCCTTCGGTCTCACCTCGGCTCCCAGGGTATTCACCAAGGTGCTGGCAGGAGTGATGGCTCTGCTGAGATCTCAGGGCATTCGCATTCTTCCCTACTTGGACAATGCTTATCGCTTCTCAGTCTTTCCAACAGGCAGAGCTGGATACTCAGCGGGTGGTGTCCACACTGGAGTCATTCGGCTGGGTGATCAACCACCCCAAATCTTCCCTGTCTCCTTCCATGGTGAAGTCCTTTCTGGGCATGATTCTGGATTCATCTAAGGTCAGGATCTTTCTTCCTCAGCAGAAGATGGAGAGTCTTCAAGAGCAAGCACAGACCCTTCTGGCTTGTCCTCATCCGTCCATTAGGCAGGGAATGCAGCTGGTGGGCCTGATAGTGTCCTGCTTCGAGACGGTTCCATATGCTCAGTTTCACAAGGCCTCTTCAGCTTCACCTCTTGTCAGTATGGGATCGGGACTCCGTGTCCTTGGATCAGGTGTTTGTTCTGTCCCCTCTGGCCAGGCGGTTTCTATCGTGGTGGCTGGACTCAAGGAACCTGCTGGGAGCAGATCCTTTCTGGCCCCTTGCTGGGAGATTGTCACCACGGATGCCAGTCTGACAGGTTGGGGGGGCTTTTGGAAGTCCCTGAAATTCCAGGGTCAGTGGGGCCCTCAGGAGGCCCATACCCCTATCAACATTCTGGAGTTACGGGCGATCAGGTTGGTTCTCGCCCACTTAACCCCACACCTGCGGGGTCGGGCTGTTCAGGTCCGCTCGGACAACCAGACAGCGGTTGCCTACATCAATCATCAGGGAGGGACCCGGAGCAAGAGGGCCCTCAAGGAAGTGTCCCTGATACTGTCCTGGGCGGAGGAGAATGTTCCCTGCATCTCAGCTGTGTGTACATTCCGGGGGTGGAAAATCTGGAGGCAGACTCCCTGAGCAGGGGGACCTCTCGTCTGGGAGAATGGTCCCTCAGCAGCAGGGTGTTTCGCTCCTTGTGCCACCGCTGGGTTCAGCCGGATGTGGATCTGTTTGCGTCCCGTCACAATCACAAGCTTCCAGTCTTTGTCTCTCTGTCCCAGGATCCCCTGGCCTTGGCCTTGGATACCTTGGCAATGTCTTGGACGAGTTTTCAGCTCCTGTATGCGTTTCCTCCGTTTCCCCTGCTGGATAGCTCAGGAAAGGGTGCCAGCCATACTGGTGGCCCCCTGTTGGCCAAGCAGAGTGTGGTTCGCAGACATCGTGCAGCTGACAGTAGATCAGTACGTTCTGCCCCGGGTTCCAGATCTGCTCACTCAGGGGCACCTACGCCACCCCAGTTTACAAACGCTGGCTTTGACGGTCTGGCTGTTGAAACCTCCATCTTGATGGAAATGGGGCTGCCTGCCTCGGTTGTTAATACCATGATCAGGGCTAGGAAAAGGTCCTCTTCTTCCATCTAGTACAGGGTTTGGCGTACTTACATTGACTGGTGCGAGCCTAACTCGCTTCCCTGTCGTGGGTTTTCTATTCCTAGGATTCTGGAGTTTCTGCAACATGGTTTGGATCTGGGTCTTCAGCTCAGTACTCTGAAAGGTCATTTTTTTCCAAAGATCCTTTGCTCAGCATCCCCTGGTCAAGACCTTCTTCCAGGGGGTTACTCACGTGCGTCCCCCACGTCAGCCTATGTTACCAGTCTGGGACTTGAACTCGGTCTTATCGGCCTTGCAGGGGTCTCCCTTCGAGCCCTTGCAGGGGGCCCCTTTGTCCATTCTTACGCTTAAGGTAGTCTTTTTGGTGGCTATCACTTCTGTTAGGCGTGTTTCTGAGTTGGCGGCGCTTTCCATCAAGTCTCCTTATTTTGAGAGACACCAGGACAAGGTGGTGTTTCGTTTTAAGCCAGATTTTCTGCCTAAGGTTGTTTCTGCCTTTCATCTCAATCAGGACATTGTTTTGCCTTCTCTGTGTCCTAATCCTAGTAACTCTAAGGAGAGGGTTTAACACTCTTTGGATGTGGTCAGGACTCTGAAGTTCTATTTGGTGGCTACTGAATCCTTTAGGAAGACTGATGCTCTTTTTGTGCTCCCGTCTGGACCTAGGAAGGGTCTGGTTCCGGCTAAGTCCACTATCGGCAAGTGGATCCGTCAGGCTGTGATTCAGGCCTACTCTGCTAAGGGGAAGGAGCCTCCCTTCCGCCTTACTGCTCATTCTACTCGTGCTATTGGTGCCTCTTGGGCTTTTCAGCACCAAGCTTCTGTTGAACAAGTTTGCAAGGCTGCCACTTGGTCTTCTGTTCATACTTTTTCTAAGTTTTACAAGGTTGATGTTAAGGCCTCAGCTGATGCTGCTTTTGGCTGCAAAGTTCTGCAGGCGGCAGTGGTTTAAACTGTCTGCTGTTACTTTTGGGGATCCCACCCTACCTTACGGACACTGCTATTGGATGTCCCAAGAGTAAGGAATATCTTCTGGAACAGGACATGCTGTATACTTAGAATAATACAATTCTGTGATTACTCACCTGTAGAATTGGTATTATACGTATACAGCACGTCCTGTTCCACCCCACCCTTGTTATTATTTGTAGTTACCTATTTATGGTGATTGTTCAATCTTTTATAATGGTTATAGTTCTCCTGGTTTCATTTTAACTGCTTTTCAATACTGGGGAATTTGTGGGAGGTCCCTGGTATTTATGGGGCCAGGAGGAGCCACTTTTCTGTCTCTGCAGTCCAGCGCCATCTACTGGATGTATAACCCAGGAGTAAGGAATATCTTCTGGAACAGGACGTGCTGTATACATATAATACCAATTCCACAGGTGAGTAATCACAGAATTGTATTTTTATTGTGATGTGCTGTCCTACATGCGTACCCTCTCTGATGGGACCCTGCTAAGGGGTCTTGCATGGGGACCCCTGCTGTGTGTGCGCTCATCACTGGGACCCCTGGAGCTCCTCTGTGTATTGGAGGGGGGGGGGTCAGTGGATTGGGTCTCGGGTTGTCCCCAGTTCACTACACCACCACACACTACAGCCTGTTCTGGCCTACAACGACCCTCCCCACTCAAATATGATCCTCGCCAGCCAAGTGTGTGATAAATGGGGGTGGGGTAGGTCTATCAATGATGCTGATGCGCTTCACCCCACCCACCAGGGCTTCATCTGAGGCAAGGATTATCTCCTGATGGGCTCAAGAAACTCCAATTCACCACTTTATGCAGGGTATGTAATCAATTAATACATACAATACTGACCAACAGTGTCCATATACTGAAAATGATAACATGAAAAATAAGATCAAGGGAAGAGGGTGCACAATCTTGGGGGAAGTACACCCAACTGTCAATCCCCTTCCCTTGTTATGCTGATACTTCATGGAGGTGTAGCTCACATTGTTTATTTGCATTTTCGCCAAAAGTGAAGAGTTTGTGAAATAGCGAACAGTCTATCCTGCCACATCCCGCCCCTACCCTCATGATATACAAGTTGGTGTAAAGGCCTTCATGGCACCGTGAAGGTGAAATTGGTCCACTGTTTTATCTGGAAGCAAAGACCGCAGCTGCAGACATAGCGCCTGGGATAGTGTCCATCATGGGTGATCTACACTATCTAGACTATGGTATGTGGATACTAGTAAATGTATTTAAAGTGGACCAAAACCCAGGATTTTGCCTATCCTGGGTTTTGGTCCTTGCACTTCCTCTAACAGGGAGCATGCCTGCCTCGGCCATTCACAAATGTCTGGTGTGGGTATGCGCCCTGCTAGATGGATATCGGGGATGTGACCTCTGCACGCACATGTGCCATTGGACGGGGAAAGAAGGTGAGTTCCTGGGTGCCCCAGAGGGAAGGGAATCAATCGGACCGATCTCCTTGGGTTTTGGTCCACTTTAAATATAAAAGTTCCTGCCTAGACGCACACAAACCTCCTCTCCCACCTTCTCCCTGGGAACAGTGTAAAATAAGCCATTTCAAGGCATCTCAGATTATAATTAAATAGGTTATGTATTCTAAGCTGGAAAGCGCATGGCAGAGCTTTATGAGTCATGAGCATGCTCTGCTCTGATCAGAGACAGCTGTCGAACCCCTGTTGCTTGTGCATGCTGAGAGCACTGAGGAACATAGTGGCTGTTAGACCTGCAGGAATAAAATTGAAAAGAGGACACATTTTGGATTCCCACTATGGCTTCTCCCCTGTGCTGCAGGAAATGTTGGAGAGGCACATGGGACAGCCTTTTGGTGAGCTGCTTGCTGCCGTTTATCTATTTAATAACTTTGTATGAGTCCGCTTTTCAGCGCTAAAAAAAGTTGAATAGTGATGAGCGCAAGTGGGGACAATCCGGTTCGGAAGACCTCCAGATGGATAGTCCCTAGTATACAATAGCACCGGCCGCCACACTATGTGAACTGGTTTAGGAGTCCCTTGGATCCCTTACCAGCTCACAAACAGTTAAAGCGGACCTTCACCCTGAATAAGAGCCTATCTCATATGTTTCCCCCACCCTGTACAGATTGCTCACATTAATATTTATCCTTCCTGCATCTATTGCCTTTTCTGAGCCTTTAAACATTCAAGATGGCGGCCTATGGAGTTTCAGGCTGCCTGCAAACAGTGTCTTCTGACTGTGCCGCTATGCATTCTGGGATTGCTGACCTTTTCCTGACCCCAGCTCTGCTCTGTGCAAACCACAGCTGTAACCCAGCCCCACCCTGCACTTTTGACCCCTCTCCTCTCCTCAGTATGTGATGCTTCTGAGCCAAGATGGCGGCGCCTGTATCCTAGAGTGCTGAACAAAGTTGCAACCCACTGGAGAAAGGAATAAAAAGTAAGTGATTAAAAATGTTAAATATATTAATTTAGTTGCTGGGGAATCATTTTTTTAAGGATTTGGGCTTTTCATTAAATTATGGTGAAGGTCCGCTTTCCCCTTCATAACCTCTTCCTTCATCTATCCCCCTGCCATGCAGCATCCACTCTGCAGGGTCGGGGGCTCCCTCCTGGTCCGTCCAGCATCTTTAATGTGGGGCGACACAGGTTCCCCCTCCTCCCCTTCCCTCTGTGGAATCCACCCATGTGACATCACTGGAGGGGAGGAACATGGAGGGGGATTCCCAGGGCTGCAATAGTGGCTCCCCATTGGCAGCAGACCACTTTCCTCCGGACCAGGAGGGAGCCCTTGATCCGGTGGGAACAAACAGAGCAAGACGCAGCAACAGGTTTTTTTTCTTTAATTAATTTAAAACTGTATTATTGTTTTCTTTATTAACTGTTTGTGAACTGGTAAGAGACCCCTTGGACCCTTTTATCAGTTCACAGGGTAGTTGGTAATGAAATCAAATTTTACTGGTTTTCAAAAACGAAAAATGTAACGTAGGGGTACAGAAGGAAAAAAAAGGGGGAGGGAACAAGTGGGGGGTACAGCACATGAGAGCAGAAAATTTCTGCTGCGATTATAAACATAGCACTATTTCCATTGCGACGTTGGCATCCTCTAGAGTCTAGACCAGCGGTACTCAAATGGTGGACATGGGGCCGAATGCGGACCTCCGCACCAGATTTCTGGACCCCTGCCTTGCACTCAGTTGCTTCTGTGCTGCCGTGCTCAGCAGCACCCCCTTTACTTGATGTAGTGCTTAGTCTCCCTGCCAGTGTCATGACTCTGCACCCTGGCATCTAGCATTGCAATATGAATTACTGCACAGATGGGAAGTGGCATTGCAAGGTACACACAAACTCCGTTTCTCAATCTCTTTTTCCCTATCCAATCCTGTCCTGCTGCCCTGACTCAACCCCATCCATCCCAGTCCCATCATCTCTGCCCCATCCATCTCCGCCACCCCAGGTCAGCCCCATTCATTCCTGTCTCCCCAGCTTTGCCCCATCAATCCCATCCCCATCAATTCCTGTCCCCCAACTCTGCTCCATCCATCCCAGCCTTTTTAGTTTTGCCTGTGGAATCTATACCCCCCCCCCCCAGTGCTTTCTAACTATCCACCCCCCACGATACCCCCCCCCCCCCCCGGGACCTCCTACTCCTACTGGATGCCTGTAAATGGACCTTTACAAGAAGTGGCCGAGTACCCCTGCTCTAGACCCACATGTATACCATTGCGCGTGGAGTTGGAAGCGCATGTGTATGTTGAGGTGAGCGTGAATGCCAGGGGACCAAGAGGCCAAGGACCCCACTGGGGACGACCTGAGCTCCACCAAGCCCTCCGTGCGCATGATGACTTCTGAGCGCTAGGGGTGACCTTAACCCTTTAAACGCCAGCCACGTAAATTTTACGTGGCTGCCTCTCCAACAGTTAAACGCCAGCCACGTAAAATTTACGTGCCTGACTTTCCCCAGTAAAAAAAAAAAAAGTAAAAATAAAAGACACTTACCTGACCCCTCGTTCGATCCGGTCGGGTCTCCTCTTCAGCCAGAGGGGCTCCGATCGCCCATCGGGGCTCCTCCGGCTGCAGGGGAGGGCCCGGAACAGGGTGCCCCCCCCCCGTTTCAGCAGCCGCCCGGTTTACTGTAAAAAAAAAAACAAAAAAAAAAAAAACAGTCACCTACCTTTGTCCCCGCCGGCTCCCGCAGGCTCTCCTCTTCACGGGGGGGGGCTCCGATCCCCCCCCCCGCTCTTCTGTCTTCTGGAGGGGGCATAACAGCCCTCCTCCCTTGCCTCTTCCGATGGCGGCCGCCATCTTGGTGACGTCACGGGGCGGGGCCAGATGACGTCACCGCCGGGTGTCATCGGGGCACCCGGCAGTTCGTTTCTCAGATGCCGGTGACGGCTGGGCGGGGAAGGAGGGAGGTAGGCGATCCTCCGATCGCCTGCCTCCCCCCTTCTCTGCCCAGCCGTCACTGACAGCAGATCGCCGCGGGACACAGAAGATGAAGATCGGAGGTGAGTAAAGTAAAAGTTTTTTTTTTTTTTTTAATAAACTTTTTAAAAAAAACGTGTCTTGTCTTTTTTTTTTTACCTTTTAACCCTTTGTGAACTGGTAAGGGGTCCATGTGACCCCTTATACCAGTTCACAGGGCTCGGGGGTCTGGCAAGTCACCTGCGCTAGCGGGTGGCTTGCCATTAACCCCCGGCACCCCCATTACCTGCCTCCCCAAAGGCCAGGGGGGGGCAGAAGAGCCCGGGCCCACATGGGCTATGTGGGCTCGTAGGCTGCAGGGTGGGGGGGCCACAAAAGCTGGCCCCCCCACTCTGTGCCTACAAGCCCCCATAGCTGGTCCCGGGCTGGTTACTGTGGGTAAGGGGGACCCCACGTCATTTTTTTTTTTGATTTTTAAGGGTTTTTAACCCTTAAAAATCAAAAAAAAAAATGGGGTCTCCCTCCCCTGGGAGGGGGGACCCTATGTCATTTTTTTTCTCGATTTAACCCTTTGTAGTGTGGATGGTTTTTGTGTTTTTTTTTGTGAATGTTATAAAATACTTGTTTCAGTTAGGGGGGGTCTCCTGGGCAGGAACGGGGGCTACCGATAAATATGTGGTACCGTTCTAATCGGTAGAAATGGGGCTTTCACATGCAATATGATTTTCCTTAATAAAATACATTTTTTATTTAAAATAAAGGAGTCAATTTTCTAAAAAAAAAAATTTTATTTATTTATTTTTTTTTTCACTTAATAATATTGTAAAAAAAAAAAAAAAAATTACAAACAAGACATTTCATGTTAAAGTCTAAACTCTGCTGCAAAAAAAAAAATATATAATTTTTCTGAAAGTTCCAGCAAAAATGGCGCAAAACATGTCGCAAAACATGACGCAAAATGGGGAAAAATGGCCTGTCAACAGAGGGTGACAAAATCTCAAGTAGGCTGGCAATTAAAAGGGTTAATAGTACCTATGCATGTTGGGTATTGTTCTGTTCGGGGGACCTTGCGCTTTCAGACTTAGCTTGTTTTTTCTGGTTTGCATATTTATATTTTAGGAAAAGGTGTTTTTTATTCAGCTTTTTTATAAATTTTTTAGGGAAACCCTGCGCAACCAAAGAATTCTTTGAGGAATTAATTCCAGAAAGATGAGCCCACTACAGCAAGCTGGGTACCCTTAGAAAGCTTAACGTGTGTACTTTCAGGGAATATATGGTTTATGGGGGATATTCCAAATGTAAAGGGTTGTTTTGGTTGAAAAATCGCAAGGTGCGCACTTTGTCTGCAGAGCTGAAATTTTCAAGTAAAATTACCGTTACGCACATGCTTTACTTTGGGGTGTTTGGCAACTCTTCCCTTGACAGAACCTATGCATGTTGGGTATCGTTCTGTTCGGGAGATGTTGCTTTTTCAGATTAAACTTGATTTTTCTTGTTTGTATATAGTTTTTTTAGGAAAATGTGGCTTTGATTCTGCTTTTTTATCCTTTTTTTAGGGAAACTCTTTGCAACCAAAGATTACGTTGAGGGATTACTTCCAGAAAACTATGGCCACATCCACAAGCCTGGTACGCCTAGAAAGCCTGAGGTGTGTACTTCCAGAGAATATATAGTTTGTTGGGGGTATTTTAAATGTAAAGGGTTGTTTTTCTGGAAAAACCGCAAGGTGCGCATATTGCATAGCATAGTTGTATTTTATCTGAAAATCTCCTAAAGCGCTGTTTCAGTTTGGGGGAGTCTCCTGGGCAGGAAAGGGTGTCTACCTATACATATGTGGTACCGCTGTAACCGGGAGAAATTGGGATTTCACACGCAATAAGATTTTATTGACAAACTTACATTTTTTATTCCAAAAAAAACTACAATATGTAAAAATTTTTTTTTTTTTTTTTTTTGCACATATTTCACCCAAAAATATTAAGAATACACCTAACAAATGACAAACAAGACATTTCATGTTAAAGCCCAGACTCTGCTGAAAAAAACAATATATCATTTTCCTGGGAAATCCCTGGAAATCCCCTCAAAAATCACAGTTGAACAAGGGGAGCGCAAAATAGTGCAAAATGGTCTGGCAACAAAGGGTGACAAAATCTCAAGGTAGGCTGGCGGTTAAAGGGTTAAATTGCGACAGTTTAGCTCCCGGGTCCCTTTGTACTACATTAGAGATGAGCGAACTTTTGAAAAGTTTGATTCGGCCGATTCGCCGAATTTCACAAAGAAATTCGGGTTCGGCCGAATCGAACTTTTACGAAGTTCCCCATCAAAAATGCCGGCATGGTGGGAGCGGCCGGCCGGTTCCGCTGTCAGCGGATGACGCTGATGACGCGCCCTCAGATGACAGCTGAGAGCGGCGCCGGCCTCCACGCTCCGGACCTGCAGGAAAGTGTTTGCTTTTTTTTTAAATGCCGGCATGGTGGGAGCGGGCCGGCCGGCCGGCCATGCTGGCAAAAATGCTTTTTTTTTTTTGGTTTTTTTTGTTTTTTAAATGCCGGCATGGTGGGAGCGGGCCGGCCGGCCATGCTGGCAAAAATGCTTTTTTTTTTTTGGTTTTTTTTGTTTTTTAAATGCCGGCATGGTGGGAGCGGCCCGGCCCGCTCCCACCATGCCGGCATTTTTTATTTTAATTTCAGGAAAAATTTGATCGGCACGAACCACAAAATATTCGGGTTCGTGCCGAATCGAATATTTCCTGAAATTCGGAGCGAATTCCGGTTCGTCCATCTCTATACTACATGCCCCTTTTTGTGCTAGGAAAAGGGGGGAAAGACAGATGAGTGGATTGGCAGGGGATTCAGGATGTTAATAGGGGAATGCTGGGGAGGAGAGGGGCGATCACCCGTGCTGCCACTGCAGCCTTGGACTCTGGTTTCCCTGCTTCTTTTGTTGGCCCCTTTGAAAGTAAAGACCTTATTATTTAACGCATCTAGGGCAGTCCGGTTTCCTGAAATGGCTGTCAAGATCTGGTAGGTATGTAGTTGGCCCTATACTCGATCTCCAGTTTGTCCCGAGGTGGGGAGCAAAGCTGGGAGACGGGAATCCCGGTATATTATCCACCCCGTCCAGGTTAGTAGGAATCTGTTTGTGAGGTATCTTTGGCAATTAGGTCTTCCATATAGTGGATCTTCTCCAGTTCCCGAACCCATTACATTAACGTGGGGGGATCCTGTGATTTCCAATGTCTCTGGATAATGGCTTTCATAGCTGCGATGAAGTGTCTCAGGACATGGGTTACCTCCTACACCCCCAAAAGGAAAGCCCACAGGGTCTAACGATTGCACTCACTCAATTTTAGGTATCAAAACAAGAATCTTTTCTTATCTTATTAAAACTTATTTAAAAGCAAAATTCATGCCATAAGCGTCTATGGTCTATAGGGAGAGCTGTCTATCTCACAAGTGCATACGGTATATTACTATCTTCTTATACATCTAACAAAATTATTACATAAAGTGCAAAGTGCTAAAAAAGTGCATCCATTTCAAATCCAACATGTGCAAAGCATATTATTAAGCCCCAATACAGGGATCAAATGGGGTAAAAGCAGACACGCCACCTTTCCTGTCATGTTAGTTGTGCACAATGGCGTGAATTTTGTTTTTAAATAAGTTTTAATAAGATAATAAAAGATTCTTGTTTTGATACCTAAAATTGAGTGAGTGCAATCGTTAGACCCTGTGGGCTTTCCTTTTGGGGGTGTAGGAGGTAACCCCTGTATTGTTTGCATTTGGGTGTTTGGGTTGTGGTCCACAGGGCAGTGCACCACAGATAGCATTATTGGAGTTGGTGCCGCCTATTTCCCTTGTCCTTGACCCAAGAATTATATATATTACCTAGGTGTCTCAGGACAACTTTTTTTAATGTCAGATAGAGGGCCAGGGGCAAGAGCGCCAACTGGGGCGTGTTTGCTATCTTAGAGCCTGAGACCTGTTCATATATAGCAAAGACTTGGTCCCAGAGGGCTTTAATAGACAGACAACCCCACCATATATGGATCATGTTGCCTGAGTCCCTTTGACATCTCCAGCATTCATATGGGTACGAGGCTGCAAATCGGTGTATGTCGGCTGGACATCTGTACCATTTTGCAAGCACTTTGTAGTTTCTTTCTTGGGTGGTACTCGAAACTGATGTACCCAGATAAATCCTGGTAAGGCCATTCTCTGAGATTTGGATTCCTAACTCCCTCTCCCATTCCAGAATAACCCGGGGGGGGGGGGGGCATGGAATGGTTGGCTCTTTGTAAGAGGGAATACAGACTTGATATTACGTGAGTGGTGGGTTGTCCTGGAAGGTCAGGGATTCGAGCTCTGTTGGTGAGCTTCGTGACACATCCACCAGATTATTGGCAGTGCAGCTGCCTATGCAACAGCCAGGAGGAAGCGGATAATTTGACTTGGATCTTTCCGGTATCTAGAAGGGGACGAACCAGATCCAGGTAGAATCTAGTTTCGGCACAGATTCAGTGCTCATCACTAGTCATGAAAAACTTAAAATCCAGGGTCAGGGCTCCAGAAAATGGGCTAGATGTCAGCAACAGCAGTGTTACTGTGCAGCCTGCCAGGATGAGTCTTCTGCACGGCAGGTGGGTGAACAATGATTTGTTTTTAAACTTCACGTCGACAATCATTTTAATGAGTATTTCCTTCTCATTTTGATTGGATCATAATTAGATTGAATGAAAAAAATATTTATGTGTGCATGTGTATTGATATTACCACAACGAGGATCAAGGTAGTAATTATGGATTTATTACCATGGCTACCTTTTGTCATGTACTAATCTGGGTTATGTCCTTCTGATTCATTAGGGGTGATTTGCAGTGTAGGCAGCACCTGCGTTAAGTGCTTTAAAAAACATGGATTTAACGATTATTTTGAATTGCAGTTTCTAGTATTTTGTAGCGATTTATTATCATTTATATAATTTATTTTACCGTATCTAGTGTATTACTATGAGTAGGGGTGAATTGGCAAGAATCTGGTGATGCGATACACCAATGACAATACGATATATCCAGATTCTGTGTCTATATATATTTTACGATTTTTGTTTAATTGAATTTTAATTACATTTTTTTAAAAAATTACATAGGGTCCCCCCCTTCCTGGGGGTACGGAACCCAATTTTTTTGAATTTTCAGGGTTAAAAACCCTTAAAAATCCCCCCAAAAGGAGCAAGGTCCCCCTTACCCAGCATAACCAGCCCGGGACCAGCTATGGGGGCTTGTAGCTTTGGTGGCCCCTGGCCCTGCAGGCTACAAGCCAGCATAGCCTATGGCCACAGGCTCTTCTGCCCCACCCTGGGTTTTGGGGAGGCAGGTATAGCCTCCCCTGTACATACAGATTAAAAAGCATCCTACCTGCATCTACTGCATTTTCTGAGCCTTTAAACATCCAAGATGACAGCTCATGGAGCATCAGGCAGCCTGCAAACAGAAACTGTCTTCTGACTGTGTCGCTCTGCATTCTGGGATTGCTGTCCTTTCCCTGACCCCAGCTCTGCTCTGTCTGTGCAAAGCACAGCTATAACCCCACCCCCTGTACTTTATGCCACTCTCCTCTCCTCAGTATGTGATGCTTCTGAGACAAGATGGTGGCGTCCATAACCTAGAGTCCTGAACAGAGTTGCAGCCATGTGGGGGAGAGAATAATATGTAGGTGACTAAAAACTTAAAATATATTAATTTTAGATGCTGGGGAATAGTTTAAGGGTTTGGGCTTTTTATTAAATCATGCTGAAGGTCCGGTTTAATAGCATGTCACCCGCTAGCTGCAGGTGACTTGCCAGACCCAGAGCCTTGTGAACTGATATAGGGGTCACATAGATCTCTTACCAGTTCACAAAGGGTTAACAGTAAAAAAAAAAAAAACACCACACACAGAGAAAATGTCTTTATTAGAAAAAAAAAATAAATGTTTTTGTTCTTTACTCACCTCCGATTGTCAGCTCCTGTGTCCCTCGCCGATCCGATGACAGATGTGGTGATCGGCGGCCAGAGGAGGGGGGAGACAGGAGATCAGACCTCTCTCCTCTGCCCACTGATCACTGGGCATCTAACAGCTGAGCCGCAGCGAGCTGGAATGACGCCCACGGGAGTGACGTCATCTGCCCGCCCCCAAAGGGGCGGGACTACTTGTGAAGATGGTGTTGCCCATCGGGAAGGCAGGGGGAGAGAGGCTGTTGGGCTCTCTCCTGAAGACTGAAGAGCCCCGGGGGGGGGGGGGGGGGGGGGATTGGAGGCACCCCGGGTGAAGAGGCGGCCAGATCTGTATCGTCGAATGAAATATCGCGATACTTGACAGAATTGATTTTTTTAACCCCTCACTACGAGTATAAAAACACATGAAAGTGCATTGTAGCATATGCTATTCTTTCATTTAATAGCACGTTTGCTTAGTGCAGTTTAGTTTCAACATTCAACATGTACAGAGGAGAACTGAATTATTTGTTTTTCGGTGCAGCTTTAGATGAAAATAGGACCTACCTCGAAAATAGGCCCTAGAAAGATTTTTCAAATTTTTTGCTAATGCGGAAAATATAAGCCCTACCCCCAAAAATAAACCCTAGATACAATTCATAATGCCGGGCTTCAGCACAGTGACGTGAGCAGCTGTAAAGGTACGCACAGGTAACAGGTAAGCTTGTCTGTAGGGAGTGAAATGTCTGATTTTCATGGCTCTACCCCAGGCTGCCGCCATGCGGCGCACATCTCCGAATTCCTCGCATCCTCCTGCTGCTGCCAGCCGGCTCTGTACACGGACTGTACTGGAGCTGCTGTACCATCGCTGCCACCATCTTGCCACTGCCAGCCGGCTACAAGGCATCCCTGAAAAAACTCTAGCTATTTTTGGAGCACAAATTAATATAAGACCTGTCTTATTTTCAGGAAACATGGTAGTACTCAAAAATGTTTGTTCTTTTCATGCCTTAAAGTGTACCTTAACCCTCTAACTGACACATAAATAAATGAAGATGTGGTCCCAAAAAAGTCTCCTTTTGTTATTTTAAAATGCAATTTAACCTTTTAATGACCCGCTAAATTCAGCCTGGAGGATCACTACATTTTTGTCCCTGGACAAAAGGACTGGTGGGTGGGCGAGAAGGGTGGATAACCAGTCAGGCAGGTAGGTGGGCGGACAGGTAGGTAGGTGTGTGGGTGGGCAGACATGCAGGTAGCTGAGCAGGAAGGCAAATAGGTAAGTGGTTGGGTGTGTAGGTAGGTGGCTGGGCAGTCTGGCAAGTAGACAGCTGGGTGGTTGGACAGGTAGGTGTGTGGCAGGCAAGTAAGTAGGTGTGTGGCAGGCACATAGGTGGGTGGGTGTTCAGGCAAGAAGGTAGGTGGGTAGCAGCCAGGCACGTGTTTGGGAAGGCAAATAGGTGTGTGACAGGTAGGTGGGTGGATGAACAGGTAGGTGGGCAGCAGGCAGGTAGGTGGGTTGGTAGGTATGCAAGTAAGTAGATTTTGGCAGGCACGTAGGTCGGTGGGTGGGCAGGTAGCTAGGCAGGCAAGTAGGTAGGTGGATGGGTGGGGGGGCAGGCAAGGAAGTAGGTGGGTAAGTGGGCATGCAGGTAGGTAGCTGGCTGGTAGATAGCTAGGCAGGCAAGTAGGTAGGTGGATGGGCGGGGGGGCAGGCAAGGAAGTAGGTGGGTAAGTGGGCATGCAGGTAGGTAGCTGGCTGGTAGATAGCTAGGCAGGCAAGTAGGTAGGTGGGCAGCAGGCAGGTGAGTAGGTAGTTAGGTGCCCAGGCTGGGGAGCAGGCAAGTAAGTAGGTGGGTGGGCAGGTAGGTGGCTGGCAGGTGAGTGGGGCCTGAGCTGGAGGTCTTGCAGGTTAGGGCAGCAGCATCTCAGTGTGGGATGGGCAATCAGCAGAGGCGGGACCGGCATCTCGACAGAAGCGGCGGGAGGACACCTCAGCGCGACCCAGTGAGGACATTTTTGTGCTGCTGCTATGCCGACATTGGCTGACAAATCAGCCAGTCACAGTCAGGGCAGCTGTGGTAAATGCGGGATGATCCGCCATGGGATGAGCAGGTAAGTTTTTTTTTTTTTTTATTTTAAACACCCAATTTTGGCTGCGAGATGGGTGTGTGTGAGGCAAATATTCTGAAAGACTCCAGGGAGGCCAATGTCCTCTTCCCTGGAGCATCACAATTTGGGATCCAGTGGAACAGACAGGGCCAGCGCCAGCACAGAGCAATCCTGGGCAATTGCCAGGGCCCCTGGCATCTTCAGGGGCCTACTCAGGCTCACATTTGTTCATGGTATTATTTTACAGTGGTCCCAAACCACAGAATGGCTGGTGTTGTGTCAGACCTGATTCATGGCTGGTCTCAGCAACAGGCGACGGGAGCCATGGAGAAGGAGGCATGGAAGGGAGGTGGTGAGAACCAGGTGACAACCTATAGCAATGATGGAGTAAGCAGTAAAGGCTGATGGGTGCTTGGCGGCAGTGGGGAATGCAACAAAGATTAGAGGACGATTGGTGGCTATAGGGAAGGCAATAAGGACTGGAGGATGATTGGTGGCTATAGGGAAGGCAATAAGGACTGGAGGATGATTGGTGGCTATAGGGAAGGCAATAAGGATGGAGGGTGATTGGTGGATATAGGGAAGGCAATAAGGACTGGAGGGTGATTGGTGGATATGGAAGGCAATAAGGACTGGAGGATGATTGGTGGCTATAGGGAAGGCAATAAGGACTGGAGGATGATTGGTGGCTATAGGGAAGGCAATAAGGACTGGAGGATGATTGGTGGCTATAGGGAAGGCAATAAGGACTGGAGGGTGATTGGTGGCTATAGGGAAGGCAATAAGGACTGGAGGGTGATTGGTGGCTATAGGGAGGGCAATAAGGACTGGAGGATGATTGGTGGCTATAGAGAAGGCAATAAGGACTGGAGGGTGATTGGTGGCTATAGGGAAGGCAATAAGGACTGGAGGATGATTGGTGGCTATAGGGAAGGCAATAAGGACTGGAGGATGATTGGTGGCTATAGAGAAGGCAATAAGGACTGGAGGATGATTGGTGGCTATAGGGAAGGCAATAAGGACTGGAGGGTGATTGGTGGCTATAGGGAAGGCAATAAGGACTGGAGGGTGATTGGTGGCTATAGGGAAGGCAATAAGGACTGGAGGATGATTGGTGGCTATAGGGAAGGCAATAAGGACTGGAGGGTGATCAGCAGAAGATGATCCATTTGTGACAGCGGAGATGAAAGGTGACGTCATGTGACTCACTGCTTCGGGGCCCACTAAGACTCTCTTGCCCAAGGGTCCCCACAATCCGAAAGCTGGCCCTGGGCACAGACACTTCCCCGCTATTCCTCTCTCAGACACTTTCTGGCCACGCACACGGCTAGTGGCAAAGGAAATCTGAATTGAACGAGCGCTGCTGATTGGCTGACAAACCCAAATGCAGTGGAAGAGGTGAGTGTTTAGAACGATCCCACCAAAGAAGAACAAAACCAAAGAAAGTGGGTTTTGCTGCTCTAAAAAGTGGACCGAAATCCAAGATTTTGACTATCCTGGGTTTTGGTCCTTTCCCCCGCTGTCCCCGCTGTGTGAAACCACCCCAGATCGCCGAAGCCAACTCACCTCTTCCCGGTCCTATGGCGCTGGAGGCCGCATCCCCGCTACCCTCTAACAGGGAGTGTGCCTGCGTCGGCAATTCACAAATGCCTGGCACGGGCACGCACCCTGCTAGAGGGATAGCGGGGATGTGGCCGCGGCTCACGCATGTGCTGCTGGACCGGGAAACAAGGTAAGTGTATAGGTGACCTGGGGGGTTTCACACAGTGGGGCGTCTCGATTTTGGATGCCCCGGGGGGGGGGAATCGATCGGCCCAGGAATCTATTGCGGTGGGTTTTGGTCCACTATAAAGAAGAATAAAACTTGTTTTGTCCTGTGGGGGCGTGCCATCTTGCATAAGGCACCTTCTAACCTAAAGGGCAAAAATAATAAGTGATACATACTCGCCAATAGTCAAGCGCAGCTGATCGGCTCTATTCCGGGAGTTCGAAACGTACCCCCCGCTGCAGATTCAGACCACGACACCCCCACTGGTGACCATGGACTCTGGTCGCCTCGCTGCCTTATCACATCAATGGGGTTGATTCCAATCCCCAATTGACCCCAATCACAGTGACTGGACACACACTCCATTCATTTCTGTACTCACCAATAGTGACGCACAGCGGAGGGGGCGTGTCGCGGGCTGATACATTGTAGTGAATAGAGCAGGAGCGGCCAGTCCCCGTATAACAAGGAGACAGTTGCTCGCCTCCGGGCTGCCAGGATGAGTATCTGATCTTCATTAAACCGGACCTTCACCATCATTTATTGAAAAGCCCAAACCTATAAAAAAAACGATTCCCCAGCATCTAAAATTAATATATTTTAAGTTTTTAGTCACTTACTTCTTATTCTTTCCCCCACTGGGCTGCAACTCTGTTCATAACTTTAGGATACGGGCGCCGCCATCTTGACTCAGAAGTATCACACTGACTGAGGACAGGAGAGCGGGATAAAGTACAGGGGGGTGGGTGATAGCTGTGCTTTGCTCAGACAGAGCAGAGCTGGGGTCAGGAAAAGGACAGCAATCCCAGAATGCAGAGCAGCACAGTCAGAAGGCACTTCCTGTTTGCAGGCTGCCTGATGTTACTTGAGCCGCCATCTTGGATGTTTAAAGGCTCATAACATGCAGTAGATGCAGGTAGGATGGTTTTTAATGTGAGCAATCTGTATGTACAGGGTGTGGGAAACATATAAGATATGCTCTTATTCAGGGTGAAGGTCCGCTTTAAGTTTCCCGGCCAGGGACACTATCCTGGTGATTGGTCCTTGTCTCTGGGGGATGCCCCGCTGTGTGAAACCCCCCAGATTGCCCACTCCACTCACCTTTTCACGGTGTATAAAGCCATTGCTTTAGACTGAGCGTTGGTATAAAGAGCGGGGGCAGCCGCATCCCTGGTTTCCTGTGGAGTGCGTGCATCCTATCTGAATGGCTGGGCGGGGATCTTACTCAGCTGCAGGGATGCAGCCAGGGACCGATGGAAAGGTAAGAGGTTTGCGGGCGATCCAGAGGGGCTCACACAGTGGAGCATCCCGATTCGAAAGAAGGAAAGAAAGGAATGTCAGAATGAACAGATGAAAGAAAGAACAGATGAAAAAAAAAGAATAGGACTGACAGAAATAGAAGGAAAGAAGAAAGAAAAGGAATGGCAGAAAGAAAAGACGAAAGGCAGAAACAAATATTAGATGGAGGGAAACAGAATAAAGAATGGAAGGACTGACAGAAAAAAAAAAGCAGGAAGAAAAGAGAGATAAGGAATGACAAAAAAAGAAAGAATAGATGGAAAGAAATAAAGAAGGTACACAGGCATAAAATGAATGACAGAACAAAGAAAGAGAATAAACAAATGACAGAAACAAAGGATAAAAGGAATGACAGGGAAAAGGCAGGGAAGAGAGAAGGAATGAGAAAAAACAAGAGAGAATAGAAGGAAAGAGAGAATAGAAGGAGTGACAGAAAAAAAATAATAGAAGGAAAGAAAGAAATACAAGAATGTCAAAATGAACAGATGGAAAAGAATAGGACTGAGAGAAATGATAGAAGGAAAAAAGAAGAAAGAAAATGAATGAAATAAAGAAAAGACAAAAGATAGAGCAAATATTAGATGAAGAGAAAGAGAATAAAGAATGGAAGGACTGACAGAAAAAAGAAAGGTTCTCCCAATGGCCAATCTGCCCCTGGCTGACAGTCCTTAGTCCTGGTTACTGCATGGCCCTGTGTCCTGCATAGGGCTGTCCAGGGTAGAGGGGATGAGGTGGGCCCTCCCAATGTGCAGGGGCCCCAGCAGCTGTTCAGGTACACCCAGCATAGAGAAGCCTGTCCTGTCAGGGGGGGGGGGGGGGGATGCCCCCATGCTGCACGGGTGGAATGACCTCGAGTTGAGGTTAATAATAGGCTGTGACATACCCATACCTCCCAAGTGTCCCTGATTTGGAGAGACTGTCCCTCTTTTATTGTTTTAACTGTTACATCCTATCTCTTATTCATCCCTCAATAAGGGGGTGTGGCCTAATTTGACAAATGTCCCAGTTTCCCAACATGAAAAGTTGGTAGGCAGGGATAGATAGGAGATAGATTGTAACACTTAAACCGGACCTTCACCCTGAATAAGAGTTTATCTTATATGTTTCCCACACCCTGTACATACAGATTGCCCACATTAAAAATCATCCTACCTGCACCTAGTGCGTAGTCTGAGTCTTTAAACATCCAAAATGGCGGCTCATGGGGCATCAGGCAGCCTGCAGACAGGAAGTGTCTGACTGTGCCACTCTGCATTCTGGGATTGCTGTCCTTTTCCTGACGCCTGTGCAAAGCACAACTATAACCCCACCCTCTGCACTTTACCCCGCTCTCCTCTCCTCAGTATGTGATGCTTCTGAGGCAAGATGGCGGCGCCCATATCCTATCTAGAGTCCTGAACAGAGTTGCAGCCCGGAGGGGGAAAGAATGAAAAGTAAGCGACTAAAAACTTAAAATAATTTAATTTTAGATGCTGGGGAATCGTTTTTTAAGGGTTTGGGCCTTTCAATAAATGATGCTGAAGGTCCAGTTTAAAGTGGACCAACACCCAGGGGGGATCTGCCCGGAATCTATAAGATACCTGGGCTGATCAGATCCCTCCCCGCGGGGCATCCGAAATCGGGATGTCCCACGGGGTGAAACCCCCCAGGAAGCCCAGAAACCTTACCTTATCCCTGTTCCAACGACGCATACGCGGGCTGCATCTCACGCTTCCCTCTTGCAGGGCGCGCTCCCTGTTAGGAGGGAAGCGCGAGACGCGGCCTCCAGCGCTCAGAGCCGGTTTGGTTGGACGGAGCTTGTACGTGCATACCACAGCGGCTCTGAGTGCGCTGATTGGATGAGCGCCCGCGTGGGAGCGGGGTGAGGTGAGTGTTTCCGGGCGTTCTGGGGGTTTCACACAGCGGGGAACCCCCGATCGGAGTGCCCCACCGAAGTGGACCAAAACCCAGGACCCAGGACCAAAACCCAGGACAGTCAAAATCCTGGGTGTTGGTCCACTTTAAAGCAATAGAAACACTTTGAATTAGCAAATGAATAATTTATTGCTGCAGATCTGCATGTGACCTCAATGCATGACACCTCAATGAAGGACAAATGACGGAAAGGGGGACACAGACTCAAAAGAGGGACAGTCCCTCCAAATCAGGGACACTTGGGAGGTATAGAGGAGGGTGGGGGGGTGATATTAGGTATCCCTCATTGCAAACAGCAAGGCTCAGGTGTCAGCACGTGAGTGTGTGTGACTTACAATCAGCTCTCTATAGGGAGACACTGAGGAATTCGCGTCGCAGGTGCAGGGTGACGTAACAGCGATGAGGTAGAAGCAGGCCAGCCACTGGTTGCCATGGTGCAGGCCAGCCACAAGATGGCGGCTCCGGGCAGGTGCGGGCGCCTGTAAGGAGGAGGGGGCGGTCTCTGGGGAAGAGGGGCGAGGCAAGCAGGAAGCTCCTCCCTTCCAGGAACAGTGTGCGGCACCTGCAGCCACAGCACAGAGGAGGAGGAGGCGGGGGTAGGACGCTGTGGTACCCCGACCAGGTGAGTTATTGCCCCCCTGGTGCTGGACGTGTGTGAGGGGAGGCGGGCAGGTGGGGCAGGAAGAGGGGCAGATAACTTTCCTTGCTGCCCCCTCAGTCATGAGATTCGGGGGGAGGGTGCTGTGTACGTCAGGAAAGCTCAACCAAACTTCCTGTCTCTAGGGATGCTTGCGCACAGGAAAGCCATGGGTGTCACCGCAATGGTGTGGTTATCTATCTCCTTTGGTGACACCCGTGGCATTTCTGTTAGAGTGACCCAGCAAGAAAAGTGGAGGGGTTAGACCCAGCTTAGTGTTGTTGGCTTTGCTGCCTGTTGTGGGATATCCCTGCACTTCCTGTCTGGCTGTCTTTCCATGGAAAGCCATGGGTGTCACTAGCATGGTGTGGATATCACCTCTAGCGACACCCGTGGCATTTCTGTTAGAGTGACCCAACAAAGGAAAGTGGAGGGGTTAGACTCAGCTTAGTGTTGTTGGCTTTGCTGCCTGTTGTGGGATATCCCTGCACTTCTTGTCTGGCTGTCTTTCCATGGAAAGCCATGGGTGTCACCAGCATGGTGTGGTTATCACCTTTAGTGACACCCCTGGCGTTTCTGTTACCCAGCAAGGAAAGGGGAGGGGGTAGACCCAGCTTAGTGTTGTGGGATATCCCTGCACTTCCTGTCTGGCTGTTTTTCCATGGAAAGCCATGGGTGTCACTAGCATGGTGTGGATATCACCTTTGGGGAAACCCATAGTATTTCTGTTAGAGTGACCCAGCAAAGGAAAGTGGAAGGGTTAGACCCAGCTTAGTGTTGTTAGCTTTGCTGGCTGTTGTGGGATATCCCTGCACTTCTTGTCTGGCTGTCTTTCCATGGAAATCCATGGGTGTCACTAGCATGAGACTAGGACATGCACATCCAGTGGTGGACTGGCCATAGGGTAACCCGGGAGAATTCCCAGTGGGCCACACTGTTTTATGTGCTGCCTCCCACCCCCCATGAAACCCCGGCCTATATGATATTTGGTCCCAGTCTGCCCCTTGTGATTAAGCAGAACAAAACTCCCTGGCCTGCTGTTCAAAAGGCTAGAAAACCAGTGAAAGATCCCCCCCCCCCATTTGGGATGCCCCACTTGGTTGAAACCCTGTGTCACTATAAATTCACCCCAGGATTCAGTCCCTCAGCACATGTGCGGGTATCCCCAGTGCTACCCCATGCTATGTGTTCACCCCTCCAGCATATCTGAATGGCAGGCAGTGGGTGCGTGCAGTCAGAGAGCAGTGGCCACAGCAATCCGTTTGTTCAGAATAGATTGCTGGGCATTAATGTGCACCACAGTCTGTTCAGAATAGCAGATGCACCCGCCCATGCGCCATGGGAGAAAACTAGCACGTCTGTGGAGTCACACACACAGGGCTGTTCCAATTCGCAATGTCCGGGGGAGGGAACTGGGTTTTGGTCTGCTTTAAAGTGGACCTATCACCAGGATTATCACTATACCGATTTGGGATACCCCACTGTGTGAAACGCCCATATTGCCCACACAACTCGCCTTTCCGCTGTTCCCACATCACATGCTTGGGCTCTCGTCCAGTCAGTGCTTGAAGTCAGGCATATAGTGTTGTTTTGAACTGAGCATTGGCATATGGAGCGGCCACATCTCTCGCACCCAGCCTATCTGAATAACTGAGTGCAGGAGCGCACCTCAGCTGCAGGGATGCAGCATGGGACTGCTGGAAAGGTGAGTAATTGCGGGCCTGTTGGGGGAGTTCACGCAGTTGGGCATCCCGAATCAGGATGACCCAGGGCCACTTAGTTGATGATAGGTCCACTTTAAAGTGTACCAAAGCCTGGCTCGATTGGCCTGGGAATCTGTAAGAACGATTCTCTTCCCATGGGCCATCCAAAATCGGGATGCTCCGTTGTGTGAAACCCCCCAGGTCGTCCTGTTCACTTACCTTACTTCCCGGTCCAACGACACCAGCCGCGGCCGCATCCCCGCTATCCCTCCTTTGTGAATGTGCGTTCACGCTCCCTGTTAGAGGGAAGCGGAGGATGCGGCCGCCAGTGCACTCGGAGCCGCTGGCCTTAGGCGCCTTCTTATATAGCGTGACGTCAGCGGCTCCGAGCGCGCTGATTGCATGAGCGCCCGCGCCGTAGGACCAGGAAGAGGTGAGTTTCTTCGGGCGATCTGGGGGGTTTCACACATCGGGGAATAGACCGAAACCCAGGATAGTCAAAATTCTGGGTTTTGGTCCACTTTAAAGGGAAGCAAAACTCTGCATTTCATCTACCGGGCGTTGAGTCTGCTCGCACATGGATGGAGGATGAACTAATACGGAGTAGGGCATCCCTAATGTGAATACCTCATTGTATAAAGCTGCATGGCAAACCCCACGGCGCATGGACGGGCTTCTCTCCTGCAATCGGCTTGGGAGGAAGCCAAAACTGGGCCTGGAACTTTGCACAGCAAGGGACAGGAAATGTGCACTGCAATGAAGCATGGCTCCTATTAGAGGAGTTGCTGCTGCTTCATCCTTCCAGACCCCCATCATACGGATCTCCGATAGGAAAAGGTGAGCGGGGCTCACTGATGGCATGACTGGGTGAGTTTAGGCTAGTATTCCTAGGAACCAGGACCTTCCACAGAGTTGCTTGGAAGGGTGTAGGTCCACTTTAAATAAACCCCACCATCTGCAGTAACCCAACAAGGAGTTTGGCACCAAATTGCTTTCAGGCAAGAGTGGGGAGGGGTTGGAACCAGTTTAGTGTTGGCTTTGCTGTCTTTGACCCTATTGCGGGATGCCCCCTCCCTTTCTGTCTTAAGAAGGAAATCTATGGTGTGATGATTGCATGGGTCGATCAGACCTCTTGATTGTTGATCCGATCAAACCGACCAATCTGCCCCATGTGTTTCACCACAAACTTAGACATTGTTCAATTGGCTATAAAATGCTGCCACCAGAACACAAACATTGGTCGCCACTATCTAAGCCACACACAACACAATCAGGTGAACAAATCGATCGACCCACCAGGCTCTTTAGAACTAGCGTTAGAACTTAATTCAGAGCATCAGTGACCCTCTGCTGTATTTTCAGAATGTATTTAAACATAAGAGAAAAACACAAAAACGAAAAAAGCGGTGCAAGGTGATAAAACCGGATTAACTAGATACACAGTACAAATAAATAGATAGCCTTACAAATAAAAAAGGGGAAAATACTTAAGAATCTCTCTGGGCTACGATTCGATCAAATCAATTGTCTCTCAGTCCTCACACGTCTCCCAAAGTCCAACGGTCCTGGGTCTCCTCCTTAGATGTTACAGTGGAGCGTGTGTCACCCTTGATGGTAAGATTCGAGTGTCACTGGACATTCTGAAGCTCACCTTATTCTGACCCCTCCTATTGGGCAAAGCGATTGGAGTCACCCACTGTTTGACTAGTGCATCTGGGATTCTCCATCTTTGGGGACCTGAAAGTTGGTCCACATGATTCCACAGGGAGGGGGGATGAGGAGAACATTCTATGGAAGTGGGGCAGGGGTAGGATATTGGCCCTGTCTCGGCTTTCTATGGCTGGGTGATTTCTGATAACCTTCACTCCATTACTTTGTTTATTCTGGGGAGTTTTATGAGGAGAGAAAGTCATCCCAGCTGACCCTGTGTGCATGCAGGGGGTTTATGACAGGTAGGAGGGGGGAGACATGAGGAGAGTTATACAGAGCAGAGGGGTCAGCCAAGGTATACACACACACACACACACACACACACACACACACACACACACACACACACACACACACACTACTGGTTTGGTCACATATGGGTGTCATTGTGGACTGGCACGTTAAAGTGATACAGCAGGCAAAGGTTGTTACACCATTGTGTCGGGCTACATTTGGCACTGTCCTAAATGGTTTTCCATTTTTAAATTGAAGGATAAATAGTCAGATTTACTGGTTCACCCCATGATTGGTCCTTGAAACTGTGATGCTGCATAATATTCAGCAATGTGTGCAGTAGGGAAAGGTGAGTGTTTATAGGCCTGGGGGTTTCACTCGGTGGGGCATCCCAATTTGGAGGAAAGCTGAGTGAATTACTACACTACAGTCAAGTCCTCCTCCTCAACTTCCTCATTCACATGTTTGACAGCAAATGGCAGCCAGTCATTTGATCACCAGCAACCATTCAGGTTTGAGGTGCAAGCCTACTCAGCAAATCCAATTGGTTACTGGCAGTCATGTGATTGGCGGACATAATTTGAGTAAGGAAGTTGGCTGACATGGCTATAGTGCTGATTTAAAGAGAAAGCAAAAATATTAAGTTAGACCTATGCTCTTGGTTCGCAGGGACGCTAATCTAACTTTACCTACCCCTGACACCATCAGTGAGCCCTGCATTAGAGAGATGCTCACTTTTTCCCTATTGGAGCTTTTTCTATTAGGGTACTGCTACAATGCAGTACACAACTATTTTCAGTCCCCCACCTTAAGGCTGTTTGCTCCCTTAACGTTAGGGGCATCCCAAATCAGGATTCCCCAATGTCAAGTGTTAAAGTGGACCAACACCCACGGGTGATCGGCCCGGGAATCTATAAGATTCCCGGGCCGATCACCTCCCTCCCCGCGGGACATCCGAGATCGGGATGTCCCGCGGGGTGTAACCCCCCCAAAACCCTCGAAAAACCTTACCTGATCTTCGGCGGCGGCCGGCCGCCGCCGCCGCCCTCGCGCCCCTGTAGGCGTGCGCGCGCCCGCGCCGGCCGTCTGCGATTGGCCGACGCGGGCGCGCGCGCGTCAAAAGGGACGCGCGGGAGGCGGCGGCGGCGGCAGCCGCTTAGACGTTCCTGGACCTGGCTTGTACGTCGGCGCTGGGAGCGGGGAGAGGTGAGTTTTTCGGGGGGTTAGGGGGGGTTTCACACAGCGGGGCACCCCGATCGGGGGTGCCCCACCGAAGTGGACCAAGACCCAGGATAGTCAAAATCCTGGGTGTTGGTCCACTTTAAAAAGGATCTAAAATGATTTTAGTCCAGTGCCCCCCCCCCCCCCCCCCCCAACATGCCCTCCATTGTAAACATGAGTATCAGCATCCCCAGCAGCTCCAGGGCCCAACCATTCAGAATGCCTGGAGGCAGGAGCGCACCCTTGTCTAAAGGGAACTAGGCAAGCGCCCGCTCAATATTGCTGAGTTCTGCATCTATACAGAGCCATATTGCCAATCATTAATATGCAAGGCATATGCCACTGATAGGACAAGAGCCCGCCCCTGCACCGTAGGACCTGGCCAAGGTAAGTTTTTATAAGGGTTTCACCCTGGAGCAAGGGACAAAACCTGGGATAGTGAAAATCCCAGGTTTTGTTAAGCACAATATGAGTCAACCACCACCTAGCCCTTCCTTGGTGCTACACCCTATTCTGCTATCTATAAAAAAAAAAGTAGACTTGTGTGCCCAGTGCTAGGTGCCCGATTCTGATGAAGCCTGACTACTCGGTCAGCCAATCACTGCACGGCAGTGGCACTGCTGCAGCACTGATTGACTTGACTAAGCAGCCACAGCAAGTCTTGGAAAATAGCTGGCAATCAGGCATCCAGCATTGGGCCAGTTAGTCCTCCTTTTATTTATTTTTTTCTAAAGTAGAGCAACCACCGACATAGCGTCTCGAAGACTCTAGGGATTGTGGTCTCTCTTTTTGTGGGGCATTCCGATCTGGATGTGGCTAAGGAAGTGCGCTCCTCTCAGCTTGGCTTGGCGCTCTTGAGTGCAGGGGGGGAGGTATTTACACAGGTGGGTGGCTCTAATTAATTTAGATTTTCTCTTTAAGCATTGAATAAGATCCACCAAGCACTGGGCTTGAACCCCTAATACTTGTCTATAGTGTTGCCTAAGCTGTGCTTATAATGGGATGGGGGGTGTGGATGAAGGAAATGGGAAGATAATCAGCAGGATTGTAGAACCATCCAATTTTCACAGATTTTAATGTCAAGAGGACCCGATGAAGCGTATTCTGTGATTTTGGTTTATGCTTACCGTAAACAGTTCTACATTATCAATTAAGTATTTTTAAGAATAATTATTAATTATTTAAGGTGTGGATGGACTTCTTCTTTAACATAAGCAAAAAAAAGGAACTCCGGTAAAATATAACTGCATTTGCGATGGCCAAATAACGCCCCCCCCCCCCCTTCCAGTAGGCACACACTCATGACCCTTCTAAGAGACCAGAGGCTACAAGTAATCCCTTACTTAGACAATCTTTTAATCAAGATCCCATCCTTTCAAAGTTGCATATCATTCCCTGAAGAGTCATATCTTTCCTAAGATTGAAATTAGACTCAGCTCAGGCAAGAGTTTTTCTTCCAGGACTAAAGAGATTCTCACTTCAGACCAGGTTACAGGCCCTCTTGACCTGTTCTCATCTGACAATTTGTCGGGAAATGTGTCTGTTGGATTTGATGGTGTCTTCGAGGTGGTGCCTTTTGCACAGTTCCACACTAGACCCCTGAAGTTGGAATTGCTCTTGACTTGGGATCGAACCACGCAAACTCTGGATCACCCCTTTTACATGACACGCTCAGCAAGGCAGTCTCTAGCCTGGTGGCTGAATCCCCAGCATCTTCAGGTGGGCAAATCCTTTCTTCCGGTATAGTGGAAGATGGTCACCACGGATGACAGCCTAACGAGTTAGGGGTGTCATGGGGTCACAAACGATCCAGGGACAGTGGGGACCGGGGGAGAGCAGACATCTCATAAATATTCTGGAACCGAGAGCGGTTCTATCGTCTCTCACACTTTGGACCTCCGATCTGAGGGGTCACCTTGTCAGGGTTCAAGCCAACCAGAAGCAGTAGAACCCTCGAGGAGGTGAGTCGGATCTTAGTCGGGAAGCATGTTCCGTGCATCTCAGCGATCCACGTACATGAGTGGACAACATGCAGGCCGATCATCTATGCAGAGCAATTTTGGATTGGGGAGAATGGACCCTCAGTCAGAGGATCTTTCAGGCCCTATGCATGCGTTGGGGGCTTCCAGGCGTGGACCTCTTCGCATCCTGCCAAAATTGGAAGATTCCGAGGTTTGTCTCCGAGTCCATGGACACTCTAGCTATAGCAACGGACGCTCTGACCCTCCCTTGGTCACCATTCAGGCTTCTTTATGTATTCCCTCCGTTTCCACTCCTGGGTCGAGTACTAAAGAACATAGCCAGCGAGAGTATCCCAACCATTTTGGTGGCACCACGTTGGCCAAGAAGAAGCTGGTTTTCAGACATAGTAAGGATGTTGGAAGGTGAGCATTGGCATTGAACTAATGGCCAAAGTTTCAAAAGGGTTGATGACACTTGAGGTCACCTTTTTAGTGGCAATTACCTCTGTACGGCAGATTTCTGAGTTAGCAGCCTTATCTATTAAGCCTCCTTACTTAGTCCTACACAAGGACAAAGACATCTTTCGTTTTCAACAGAACTTTCTTCCTAAGGTTTTGCCCTCCTTATCTCTGACTCCGGTTAGCCATAAGGAGAGAGTCCTCCGCTCCCTGGACGTCGTGAGAGCCCTGAAATATTATATCTCTGCTACCCAGACCTTTCGTAAGCCGGATTGCTTATTTATTATATTTGAGGGGCCACGGAAGGGTCTACAGCCAGCCAAGTCTACCATCAGTCGATGGTTGGACAAGCAATAATAAAGGCCTACATCTCCAGGGGAAAGAATCCTCCTTTTCGGGTTACGGCCCATTCTACACTAGCTATCTGAGTTTCCTGGGCTTTTCAGCACCAGGCTTCGGTAGAGTAGGTGTGCAAGGCCACTACCTGATCTTCAGTTTATATATTTACTAAATTTTTTACGGTAGACGTTAGAGCCTCTGCATTTGCCGTCTTTGGTAGGAAGGTATTGCAGATGGTAGTAAACCCTTCTGCCATTTTGTAATGGCTTAATCCTCACATAGAGTAATAAGATCTATGTTTATATTTGGAATCAAGGGCACTGCTTTTGGAGGTCCCATTCTCACCTGTAGAATTGATTTCTCTCTTCTTCCACTTCAGGGCGTCAGGCCCACTCTATCTGATAGGCTACTATATCCTTTATATACTGGTAGAGCTTGTGTATATGAAAATATGTAAATAATTGATCAGCATTAAGAAAAAAAAAAGGAGATAGGAAGAGAGGAGCTTATCTCGTCTCTCTGTGTTTCCCAACTAAACATGAGGCTTATTAGGATGCCTTATTCTCCCGGGTGGCTGTGTCTACTGTTTTGCAATTATTGGATTGTGAAGAGCCGGCCGAAGTATATATAGTTCGTGCAAGTTCAGGCGAAAGTTAAACCATTTGTATCTGATTCGCTGACTCCCTGGAGTGGAAGAAGGGAGAAAACAATTCTGCAGATGAGTTTCGTAACCCTTTCATTTTTGGGGAGAATGCCGGACTCTCCTGCCAAAAGTGTGACATCTGGTCAGTTTGCTGGTGTATGAACATTGATGGATAATTTGCATGACTTTCTGGGTTCTCTTTAGCTGCTGCTGAACTGTTTGTTGCCAGCCCCCCCCCCCCCCATTTGCTGCTTTCCTTAGAGGGCTCTCACTTGGTGCATACACATTGCCTGGTTGCTCAATGACACTAAGCATCCCCTAATGCAAACAGCGGCCACTCTACACTCCTGAGTGGTGCTAAAGGCAGCTTTTGGTGGGAGGGGGCTCCAGACTCCTGAACCACCCCCTTGGTGTGCTTCTCTTTCTCTCCCTCCCCTTTCTAATTATGTGTTTTACTCTGAAAGGGTTAGTTGTGAGCACATGCTCCTCCTTACCTGGTAACCATGCTGCTTCCCTACCTGAAAGCCTTAGCTCCTGACCTGCTACAAACCATTTTTTTTCTGACTTTGCAAAACTAGTTCTGCCCTGGTTGCGTTATTGCAGGTACTCTTTAAACGATCTGTTTTTTTTTTTACCTTTTGCAGGTTTCCAGGATTTATTCGTATTTCTCAGAAATGACCTAACCTGACATGCTCCCCCTCTGGCCCGCAGTGCTGCACAACCCGGACACATTTGTAAGTCTACCAGGCAATGTCCCAGCATGAGGCGCAAAGAAATGGAGGTCACCTCTGCCAAGGTAATGCCAGCTTCCAGTTCTGCAGCAGGGCACAGCAGGAATAGCCCGGCCTGATGCTGGAGTGTGTTTGTATTTATAAATTGATGATAAAACTTGCCGCACTCCTGAAAGGAAATAATGCAGCGTCATGTGCGGCCGGACACGAGGTGCCGGCCCATTCCTGGCTCCCTCTCTCTGTGCCAGTTTCGTAAGACCAGGGGCTGTGTCTTCCCCTTTTTATGATCGGTCAGGAAATGCTACATCACAATATTGCAGAATCATTCCTGCCTCCCAGAGCTCACCCACTGCTCCTCTGCTACTTGTTCTCTGGCACCTCTCCTATTGTGGAGGAACGCTTCTTAAAGCAGACCTACACTCTGCCCTGCAAATGGAACTAGGGAGGGTCGTGGTCCACAGGGACACTGAACTAACCTGATCTGCCGCTCTGTTAGATTTGTGTTAGATAGATACGCGCCTCCTTCTAGCTGAGCTTCACCTGATGGGGACAGGAAACTGCTGTGCACTCTTGTGGCAGCCACACCTCCTCATTATTTATTATTATTATTTATATAGTGCCATCTTTTTCTGCAGAAATGTACAAAGTATAATTATAGACAATGTAAAACATGCAGGAAATAGGTTATTACAATCAAGTTTGCATAAAGTACAACACAGATGCTATGAAAAATAAAAAAATATGGGATTGAGAGCTCTGCTCTTACAAGCTTAAAGTCTATAAACAATACATGCTTGGGTGCAGTGGGCAGCTATTTCCTGACCCCCGTTTCTAAGATGCACCATTGTGTGAAACCTCATATATCACCCTTTTCTACATACCTCACTGATGATCCCACAGAAAATGTGAGACCAGTGGCAACATCTCCTGCATCCTTTTGTGCCTGTGCCCACCACAACTGAAGGGCTGGCATGGGCATACACAGCAATAGAGAGATGCATGGGGGACTGTCGCCCATTGTGGCTATGCTCCCATTAAAGCAGAGTCAATTACGACCCCACCCTATCCTGGCAAGGACGGGGGTTAAAAAGAAAATAAATTCCTTACCTTATCCTGGGCCCTATGACGGTCCTCCAGTGCTCTGGATCCTGTCGCCGCCCTCTTGAATGAAAAGCACAGTGCTGCATCCCCCGGCTCCGTGCACGCTCCCACCTGCCCATTCAAGTGATGCGGGATGGGGCTTTGTGTCTTTCCCTGCGGCGGCCGTGGGAGATCTGGGAGGATTGCCTGTGCCCCTGGATATAAGGTAAGGGTTTTTTCTCTTTGAAAACCCAGGATTTTGACTATCCTGGGTTTTGGTCCTTTCCCCGGGCTGTGTGAAACCCCCCGGATCGCCCAATCAAACTCACCTCTTCCCGGTCCTATGGCACATGTGCGGCCGCTCATTCAATCAGCTTACTCGGAGATGCTGACGTCATGCATCTAAGACGGCGTCTAAGGCCAGCGGCTCCGAGCATGCTGACGGCCGCATTTCCCCTGCCTCCCTCTAACAGGGAGCGTGCCCACTATGGCCATTTGCAAATGACTGCTAGAGGGATAGCGGGATGCAGCCGCGGCCCGCGCATGCGCTGTTAGATCGGGGAGTAAGGTAAGTGAACGGGGCGACCTGGGGGGGGTTTCACACAGTGGGACATCCTGATTTTCGATCCCCCGGGGGGAGGGAATCGATCGGCCTGGGAATCTTAAAGATTCCCGGCCTGATCGGGCTTGGTTTAGGTCAACTTTAAAGAGGAACAGCGGAGGACCTAGAGTCTATAAGAATCCAGGCTGTCTGAGTCTTTCTTGTATTAAGCTCCCCGAATCCCCCTTTCACTTACCTAATTACTAAGGCAGCTTATATGGGAGCTGAGCGAAATAGAGTGCGCTGATAGGCTGAGCAGCCCGCTAGGGTAATCCGTGTGCTCGGTTTCTGCCATGACTTCATCGTGGAAAGACAGGAAGTTGAGTTTTTATGGCGACCTGGGGGGATACAATACCTGGAGGAGCAATACCCAGGAGAGTCAAATTCCTGGGTGGTTTTCCTCTTTAAGTTTCTTTTAGCTGCTCATTTATATGTGCGGCCAAAAAAGCTGACCGGAGAGAGCTCCACATGCGCCATGGGATCGCTGGCAAAGTATGGGGGCAAATGCCAGGGTTTCACACAGTGGGGAATCCCAAATCAGGATGCCCCAGGGGTGCAGATCAAAACCTGGGATAGTGAAAATCCTGGGTTTTGGTCTTTTTATCTGCAGGGGCATCCCTAATTAGTATCCCACAGGAGATTGTTAAAAAGCAGCTAAAGTCATTTTTTGGACTAGAGGTCCAATTTAAAGTGGACCAAAACCTGGGATTTTGACTATACTGGGTTTTGGTCTTTGCCCTGGGGCATCCCGATCCAGGATGCTCTGCTGTGTGTAACCCTCCAGGTCGCCCAGTCTAACTCACTTTTCCCCGGTCCCACAGCACATGAACGACCTCTCGTAGGGAGCTGCCAGTGCTCGCGCATGGGCTGTTGGATCAGGGGAAGAAGTTTACCGGGTGATCTGGGGTGTTTCACACAGCGGGGCATCCCAAACCTGGAGTCAAGCAGCCCTGGTATCTTATAGACCCTGGCCGTGGGTTTTGATCCACTCTAAAGACCTTGTGAAAACAGTCAAGCTCCTGGTTGCTTATACCTCTGTTTTGCTGGTGGCCAAAACACACCCAAATACCAGATATTTTACTAATTAGTGCCCAGGGCAGGGCTACTAATATAAATGCAGGTTCTTTATATTGTTTTAAAGAGATCAGAGCATAACCAATAAAGAATATTATTTTATTCTAAATAAGATATAAAAAGAATATATATACAATATACTTATGTACAGAAAGAAAGCTTAACAAAGGTAAAAATACATATAAATACAGGAAAACGTCACCACACAGTCATAAATAGCTTAAAACTTAGTGGGATACATATGACATCACCACAGAAATAACCATTGTCTGAGATTGTGGGAAAACACTATGTCCCTGACACAGGTAGTGCACACTAATATCCACACACTAATACAGCATCACCATTCAGTAACATCACCTTTCCAATGGGAACTTGAATGGGAAATCGGCACCACGAAACAGAGCGGGCTTCTATCATCATCTGCCTCAGCATCAGCCAGAGAAGTACGGCGAAAAGCAGAGACCACACTGTGTTAAGACGTCTCAAAACACAGGTTAATTCCTCCTTTTCACTGCACTTTGGCTCCCTTTTTAAGGAGGCAAAGCCAGCTGTTATTTGCTGACTAGACTTTTGAGGATCAAATACCCTCTCAGTTTCGTATTTAGACAGCTGAGGTAAACAGTAGTAAACATATAGCAAAAGACCGGAGATGTAAATTTAGCAAGCAGATGTGAATAGACACATTCTCACACATAGACAATGGCAGTTTTTATGACAAGGACAGAGCTGTATCTCTCAATTTTTGAGTCAACCCAGTAAAACCAAGTCAGCAACTTAAAAGCTTCTACCATGTCATGTTTTCAATAAAATATATACATTTCATCTAAAAATTCTGTTGCATAACATTCCACCCTTATAATTTATTTAAAACAAACATGGTACCTGATAAAAATAGGCCCAGGTGAGATACCCTAAAAATACAGGAACCAGTCCCACCACCCTTGGTTATCTATATCTATCCCATATCTCATTGGGAGGGGGAGGGGGACTATAAGGCCTATTTATTTATTCTAAAGAAAAACTTAAATATGGCCTATCAACTATCTGATTTACCCTACAGAAATTCTCCAGTGTTAGGGCTGTAAAAACAAAAACATTTACATAGCAAAAAAAAAACATTTATGTTGGACCTAGATTTAAAACTGTAGCAAGTTTAACACTGTAGCAATTCTCCACAGACAACAGTTGCAGGACAGCAGGGTCGGTGCTGTATATTGAAGTCTCTTTATCCTCAGGACCTGTGTAGTTCACAAAGTTATACTGTGTATGTGCAATTATTTGATCATCATATTTGCCCCAAACAGATGAGCTGTGTATGACTGGCCCCCAAATCACATTCCTCTTCAGCATCATGGCTTATGGTTGACTTGTCTGTAACGAAGACAGTAGAACTCCATCTTGCTGAGGACACACTTTTGGTGAGGACACGCTCACTGACACACAAAGGCCTGGGGTCTGCGGACAGGCCTGATTAGTGCCTCTGGAATCATCTGGAAAAGTTGGTTTGCTTCTTGTAGACAAGTAGAGCACGGTAAACATCAGGTGTGCTAAACCAATACAAAGCCAGAATTGGAGGTGGGGGGGGGGTATGCAGCTCACAGAGGGTTAAGCAGCTCTGGATCACAGCATTTCAGCAGTGGTAGGGGCGAGCAAAATCACAGTTGCAATTGCACAGATGTAGCAGCTGAGAGTGGTCAGAGGAAAGAGTGTTAGAGACGGTTCAGAATCAGGACAGTTCATTACTTATAGTCAGTCCAACAACTCAAAAATAAGGCCCATACACACCAAAAGAAATTTCTGCAAGGGTAAATAATAAAACAAACTATTCTATTATTTGCTTCCCCTAGCTACCCATGGAAATCTATTCTATGCATTCTATATTTTAGGCTATGGGACACCTAACTTTAATCTTTAACTACCCCTATTTTTAACTACCCAGTGGAGTCAGTTTTTAAACTATGGGACTCCTTTTACCCAAAACCAATCCTTTTGAACTTTAAACAAGTATGGGGCACCTTTTTAACTAAAACAAGTATGGGGCACCTTTTTAACTAAAACAAGTATGGGGCACCTTTTTAACTAAAACAAGTATGGGGCACCTTTTTAACTAAAACAAGTATGGGGCACTTTTTAACCAGAACAAGTATGGGGAACTTTTCAACTAAAACAAGTATGGGGCACTTTTTAACCAGAACAAGTATGGGGAACTTTTCACCCACAAGGAAAATATAAAACCTGCACCCATACAGTATCTATATAAATCAAACAACCCATGAATTTGAATGCATGAGTTAAATAATCATTTCAAATTTCAATTTCAAAACACACATAATCAATATTACAAGTAACAGTATATCTAGTGCCTTGTAAAGCATTATTAATATGCCACTCTCCGCCCCTTGATTTACAAGGTACTTTGTTTATTTCCAATGAAAACTGAAGCTCTATTAGCTTTATTTTTCAAGTCATTTACTTTTAGACAATTCAGTCTTTTTAGATTCACATTATTTCACCTTTTGTTTACTGAAGAGGGAGGGGGGAAGCTCCCTCCTCAGTGTGTTCCTCAAAAACTCACACTGACACACTCGTGTGTGTGTCTTTCAAAAAATCACTCTGGTAGGTGTCTTTCTAAATCATCATTCATTACAGAAGAATCATTGCATTCAAACTAATACTCTGTAAATCATTACAGATAAATTAGATCCATTTGATGCAAGAAATTTCCGCAGCTTTTCACAAAAAGGAAAAAACAAAAAAACAAACGCCAAATAGTTTCAATGTGTGCTTGTAAACAAAAAAGCACAAAAATGTATCTAAACTGTAAAAAACAAAACATAAAAATCAATCAAAAATGCACAAAAAAAAAAAAAAAAAAAAAAAAAGAAAACCTAAATTTTAAACCAAAAAAAGGATTTAACTATGGTTTTCTCTCTGCCACTATTTCAGGGTCAGATAGTAAAGAGAGAGACAAACAAAAATCAAACAATTGTTACTACCCGGGAAAGGCCATGTGTGAAAAACAAAGCAGGACTGTAAAAATCAGGCAATCAGCCCATCAGCCCTGCTCTGAGTTTTACGATCTACCACAAAAACTGATCAGTCTCAATGGCCATCCCATAAAAATACAACAATGCTGGCTGTCCCCAGACTGGCAGATTTGTACGATCTAACCAGTCTGTACAATCACTAACAAAAACAAAAAGAGTGATTGTCTATCGTGTGGAGTGCAGGAACCATCTCCCCTTATTTGAGACACTCCCATTGTCACGCCAGCTTAGCAGTACAGGCATTTTAAAAATAACAAAATTCAATATGGAATTTTAGACAACCTGACTGCAAAAATCAAATCATATCCTCCGAGGCTTCCCCTTAACATTTGAGCAAAAATAGGAGCTTTAATGCTAAGGTCCTCATATAATAAACATTTAGTTACACACAAGAGACAAAGAGAGAGAGCGAATTCGTCTTTATGCCGGGTCCGGTTTCTTTATTCCTAGAAGACAAAAAATCTAAAACATTACTAACCTTTGACTGGGGTCCTAGGGACCCTTTGGACAGTACCTAACTCGTTTTCTAGTCTTCCCCTCACCAACATACCTACCTCATCCCTGATTTCTTTAAATTGCTGCCACAGTTTTCCTAAATCCTGCCTAAGCTGCTGATTTTCAAATTTTAAACATTCATTTTTAGTCTTAAGGACAGTAAATGGAACATACTTTGCAGATTTACCTTCATGCTGATGAACCCTTGGCAATTTTGTCTGCTGGGGTCTGGCAATGCTCCACCTAGCAGAGTACACCACATTTTCCCTTCTATAGGTTCTAAAATTTTGAGGTGTATTACCGCATATCTGTTTCACTGAGCGGCAAAACTTAGATATATGCCCCAATTGCCCACACAAATTACACGTCATATTTCTTTTTTTCTTGATATTGTCTCTGCTCTGTACAGAAGAGACATTTGCTGATCTAGGCATTCTAGACTGTGTTTGGGGCACAACCTCTTTTGTAATACTAACACTTGAGAGTCCCCCTGGTATATTTTTACTTATACTCCCAATGGGGCGAGTCTCACAAACCTTCTGAACCACCCTTGGCTCTTTGATAATACTAGATTCCAGCGTATGTGGTCTAAGGTGGCATGCTGCTGTCTGCACATCTGTGCCACTGCTTTTCAAACATGTAGCAGGGGGAGCAGCTGGCACAACTGAAGATGGCTTATTATGCTGCACATCTGCTTTTTCTAATGATGCCTCTTCCAGCAATTGCACATGCAACCTTAAATCAGCATTGCTGGAAACTTGTTCTAGTAGCTCAAACTTTTTTTGAGAAGCAATAAGTGCTGTTTGGAGGTCCTTAATCAAATTATCTTTTGCTTGGATGGAATTCTCCAACGCAATGCAGCAAGACCACAAGCCTTGCATTACCCAGCCTTTAATTTTGCTCTCAGAAATTTTAACATCAAAAACATTTGTTTTCAAAAACTCCTGCATCAATACCCATGATTGTCTAGCTTCATCAGGGAATTCAAATGGACCTCCATAGCGCTTAATGCGTTTCAAAATCCATGCATCAACAACATCAACATTAGCACCAACATCACACCTATTCATTATGGTGGCTAAGTAACTAATCAACTGATTCTGCAACAAATTCTCAAACTTTGCAACACTTTGCAGCTTATCAAGACACAATAAGTATATTTTATTTGTTATGCTGATCTCTACAACGTCCCTTCGTGGTCGCCAAATGTTTTGCTGGTGGCCAAAACACACCCAAATACCAGATATTTTACTAATTAGTGCCCAGGGCAGGGCTACTAATATAAATGCAGGTTCTTTATATTGTTTTAAAGAGATCAGAGCATAACCAATAAAGAATATTATTTTATTCTAAATAAGATATAAAAAGAATATATATACAATATACTTATGTACAGAAAGAAAGCTTAACAAAGGTAAAAATACATATAAATACAGGAAAACGTCACCACACAGTCATAAATAGCTTAAAACTTAGTGGGATACATATGACATCACCACAGAAATAACCATTGTCTGAGATTGTGGGAAAACACTATGTCCCTGACACAGGTAGTGCACACTAATATCCACACACTAATACAGCATCACCATTCAGTAACATCACCTTTCCAATGGGAACTTGAATGGGAAATCGGCACCACGAAACAGAGCGGGCTTCTATCATCATCTGCCTCAGCATCAGCCAGAGAAGTACGGCGAAAAGCAGAGACCACACTGTGTTAAGACGTCTCAAAACACAGGTTAATTCCTCCTTTTCACTGCACTTTGGCTCCCTTTTTAAGGAGGCAAAGCCAGCTGTTATTTGCTGACTAGACTTTTGAGGATCAAATACCCTCTCAGTTTCGTATTTAGACAGCTGAGGTAAACAGTAGTAAACATATAGCAAAAGACCGGAGATGTAAATTTAGCAAGCAGATGTGAATAGACACATTCTCACACATAGACAATGGCAGTTTTTATGACAAGGACAGAGCTGTATCTCTCAATTTTTGAGTCAACCCAGTAAAACCAAGTCAGCAACTTAAAAGCTTCTACCATGTCATGTTTTCAATAAAATATATACATTTCATCTAAAAATTCTGTTGCATAACAACCTCCTGAAAAAATATCCCACCAAGCTTCTTTTTTCCGTTAGAAAGCAAACCCAGGGGGTGACAGGTTTTTGAATGTACCATTCTTTTTTGCTCATCATCTAAAATCCAACAGCCGCATCTCCGCACCTCCCCCAACCATTCAGATTAGGCGCACCGCTTGGGGTGTGCATGGCAAATGGCAGCCCGTGCATGCCTATTCGGGGATGGAAGAAAACCAGAGATGGGTCTTTCTGCTTTTAGGTGAATTTGAAAATGTTTAGGCTCAGCAAAGGAATCTGGGGCATCCATGGCTGATCCGCCTGCTGTATACATTGCTGTTTCAGGGGAGTGACTGAAGCTGGATGATCAGCATCACCAACAGTTTCAGAAAACATTGAACTGAGGCAACCTCCATGCTTTCACATGACAGGCCACATTTTTTTTCTCGCCGATGGTTCTCTAACAGTGTCTTGTACCATTGCCATCCCCATTAGCCAGTGCACTGTGTTAGATTATCTATTAATCACGTTAGCACAGTGATACAGCTTGCCGGGAGGGGGTAGGTGTAATTGTTTGTGTGTGAGCGCTGGATCACCTGCAGGGTTCTACAAGTGTGAACATGTTGGATCTGGGTTGCTGTAGTGGTCCAGTTAAGCCAGATGGGAGCTGGGTGTGATCTCTATTCATCTTGGCTGTGACTGTAGATATTGTGCTTCTCTTCAGGCCTGTCACCCGAGTCTCTGCTCGATCATCCATGGCCTGCTCGATCATCCATGGCCTGCTGCAAGCCGCGTGGCCGGCTGCTGGAAAATCAAGACACAAGCACCTGTCATTTGTGTTATGCCATAGTATTGCTGGGTATAAGAAGAACCCTGCCACACAGCATCTGTATGTAAAGCACTGCCACATCATAAACCCACATCAGGATCAAGTGGAAGGCATTCAAAGTCAACCTAAAAGCAAATAAGTATTTAGGCCCTCTGCAAAGCCTCTCCCAGTGCATCCTGATATAGGAGTCCAGTCACTGGTAACCCCCCACCCTCCCCTGGCCCTGAGGCATGACGGGGGGGGGGGGGGGGAGAAACCCTTACCTCACCCCTGGATATTGCGACCTTTACCTGGGCATGGGTGGTTGCTGTACAGACCATTCTCCCACCCATTCAAATGTATGGGTGGGCGGGGGAAGCCACCCTGTGCTTTCTCTTCAAGATGGTGGTCACCAGGAACCTTGTGAGGTAAGCCTTTTATTTCTTTGTAACTCCCTCCCCCCCCATCCTGCTTCAGTACCAGGGGAGAGTTGCAGGGCAGGGGGGTTCCTGGAGACTCGGGTTTTGGTCTTTCACACAATACTGAATCGGGGTTCCCCAGGGGCGAACTCCCCAGTTCGCCCAGTAAAACTCACCTTCTACCTGTCCTACAGAGCATGCACAGGCTCTCCTACAATCGGCGCTTCTAGCCGAAGAAAGCGGAGCGCTGGCGGCCACATCCATGCTACCCCTCTAACAGGGTGTGTGCCTGTGACTGCCATTCACAAATGCCTGGCACGGGGCTCACCCTGCTAAAGTTATAGCTGACAGCTACTTGCACATGCGCCGTTGGATCAGGGAGAAGTTATTTTAGTGCCAGGCATGTCTCCTCCATTGCAGCGAATGCAATGCAGTCACTGTAACAGGTTTTGGCTGGATCTTTTCCACCAATTTGCTTGACCGCTGGCGAGGAATCCGGTTTTCCCAGCTCATCTTTCATGACTGGCCACATTGGTATGGCGTGCTCCGCCTCCCACAGGAGGCGCAAACCAAATAAATCCCACCCTCCTTGCCCTCAGTTTGATTAGTGTTTCCATGCAGTAAGCAGACAACATGCCTTTATCCAGAAAAAAGCCTCAAGATGCCTTTAGCTTTGCTAAGCTGGGTCCAGTAGTATGCCACTTTTTAATGTTTTTACTGCATCCTTCATTACTACCTCCTCTGGCAGCGAGTTCCATAGTCTCACTGCTCTTACAGAGAAGAATCCCCTCCTATGTCGGTGGAGAAAGCACCTTTCCTCTAACCTTAGTGGATGCCCTCGAGTTATGGTTACACTCCGGGGTATAAATAGATTGTGGGACAGATCTTTGTATTGCCTCCGAATATATTTATACGTAGTTATTAGATCACCCCCTCAGGCGTCTTTATTCTTAGTATACAGTACGTCCTGCTCCAAATAAAATACTTACAAGTGGGTTATAGACATCGAAAATAGGCTTCTCCCGGCCCCTCAAATACCCGGGGACCTCCCACAAATCCCCAGAATTTCTCTGCAGTCTGGCTGCGAAGGACGAGAAATGGCTCTCTACTCGCAGGTGAGCGGGGCTATTAGCCTGCAGCCCTGTAGGACTGTTCCCACCCGTTCCACTAGTAATATGTCTCCCAGCCTTGGCTGCGCTGGTCGGGTGAAGGTAGGCAGCACCGCTGTTAGGTGCTTAGGAGCGCTGCTCCACCGCAATCCCCCACCAAAGGGTAGGCGGTTCAGGCTTATAGTGAGCCTCTATGAGATGCCCCTCCCGCACTAGTGCCCCTTGCCCCTGCCTATCGGTGGGTCCTGTTTAAGTGGCTGCTGTCCTCCCTCATTCTCCTTGTAGCCTTCGGGGAAAAAGGGGGGGATGTAAATGTGTATGCTATGCATTCTGTGTTTTACACTTTATATCTATTCTGTCTTGTGTCAGCCGCCGCGCTGGCTTCCTTTTACTGTCATTTTAAATCTGCCGCCGCCAAGCGCGGAACAAAGTGTTGACAAAAAGAGCGCGCGCCATTACCTCAGGCGCTGGTGCGCCGTCATTGGCTGCTTGTCACGTCCTGGCTTTGCGCTCTATGAGGGGGGGGGGGGCGTCTAGGGCGCACTCCGCGTCATCGCTGATACGGCCTGCCCCTCGAGGTATACCGACGGCATCTTTAACCTCCTTGGTTGACCCATGCGCGACGGACCTCTATCTACCGCGGTCCGTAAGTGCCCTCGCGGGCGGCTTTATATTCTTCCCTTTATTACTGTGTGCTTACGGTCTTGGCTTCTTATGTCTTCAGGCGGGGCAAACCCTTTTGGCTTCTCCCGGCCCTTTATTAGTTATATAACTAGTAGCCCTTGTTAATACTCCCACTTCCCTAGCGGGTTATTGGGGCATCCGGGGTTGCTATATAGCGTTATTCCCTATCGGCATATAGCGCCGCTATAATCACCATATGGAGGCATCCCAGGATAATGTGACCGGGGTTCCTTCTGGACAAGACCGGCTGTGTGTAGCGTGTGGGCAGCCTCATGCTGACGCTGACAAGGCGCGGGTCTGTGTACCCTGTGCTGAGCAGGTGCTTGCTCTACAATCTGGCCTGCCAGTGGCTGCACCTCGTTTTACTTCACCTACTCCCCCAAGCTTAAACCTCACTCCTACTGATTTGCATACTAGTGGGGATTCTCAGCCTGATGTGTCTTCTAGACTGGCTACTGTTGAGCAGTTGATTGCTAAGTCCTTAGCGCGTAAGGCCCCTGCTAAGAAGCGGCACTTGACGTCTAATGTCACTATTTTCCCTATGGAAACTGAGGAGTTTTGGAATCTTTGTGGCTATACCCCGTCTGATGGAGGGGAGCTGTTTTCTGACTCAGGCTCATCTGATGAGAGACCAAGGGGTCATGACGATTCTGGCTCTGACTCCTGGGCCCCTGATGACACTGACAGATTATTGACCCAGATTTTTGAGGTTCTGTCCATCTCTCTCCCTGTTGCGGCTCCCAGGCAAAGAGGGCAGCTTTTCCATACAGCAAAATCACGTTTGGAATTTCCCGAGCAGGCACATTTCCATAACCTTGTGCTCAAGCAATGGGAGCGCCCCAGTAAACTTCCCGGGGTTCCAAAAAGTTGGGATAGGAAGTATCCCTTTCCTGCTGAGGTGGTAAAGTGTTGGTCATCCCCCCCCCCCGAGGTGGATGCCCCGATCCTAGGGCTGTCTAATACCTCTGTCATGCATTGCCCTGACTCTATTAGGATGCTGAGGACCGGCGCATTGACCAGCTTGCATCCCACACCTTTGCATGTGCGGGGGCGGCGCTGCGCCCGGTCTGTGCCTCTGCCATTACTGCTGTGGCCACTAGAACCCTTATCAGAAATATACATGATAGTTCCCCTGATGATTTGCCTTGTGAGATATTCAATGCACTTTCCAGTTGTGATGTTTTTGTAAATTTTGTCCTCTCAGCCATGGATGACACCATCAGAATGTGTGCCAGAACTTCTGCCCTTGTGGTGGCTATACACCGCTCGGTTTGGCTGCGCCAGTGGGCTGCTGACAACGCTGCCAAGGCCCTCACTGGTTTTCCCTTTAAAGGACTACGCCTGTTTGGGGACCGCCTGGACCTTTTTGCTAAGGGAGGCAGGTTACCCCAGCGCAGGCGGCAATCTCGGCCCTTTCGGGGTCAGGGTTCCTTCTCCTCCCCTTACCGTGGTGCCAGACAGGGGAGGGGGGTTTCCTTTCCTGGGACCCGGGGAGATTTCTGGGGCAGAGGACGTGGACGTCCTGGCCCCTCCTGGGGTCCCAAAGCAAAATCATCCCCCAAGCCCCCTCAGGCATGATGGGGCACCCTCACCCATCCGGGTGGGGGGACGGCTGCAGCACTTCGCTCACGTCTGGAGGCTTCATGTCTCAGACCAATGGATTCAGGAGGTAGTGTCCTCCGGTTACAAAAGTTTGCTGCCTGTCCCCCTCCAAGATTCCTCAGATCCCAGATTCCTCAGGACCCTGTGTCAGCTCAGGAGCTAGTGCAAGGCCTCCTGGAGCTGGGGGTCATCTGCCAAGTACCCTTAAGAGAAAAAGGCAAGGGCTTTTATTCCAACCTATTCACAGTACCCAAAAAAGATGGTTCATTCAGGCCCATCCTGGACTTGAAGATCCTCAACAAATTTGTCAGGGGCAGGCGCATTCGCATGGAAACGCTGTGCTCTGCCATCAGTTCCCTGCGCCAAGGGGATTTCATGACTTCTGTGGACATCAAAGATGCTTACCTTCATATTCCTGTGTTCCCAGGTCATCAAAGGTTCCTCAGGTTCGCTCTGATGGATCAACACTACCAGTTTGTGGCCTTGCCCTTTGGCCTCACTTCAGCCCCCAGGGTGTTCACCAAGGTGCTGGCTGGCGTGATGTCTCAGGGTGTCGGCGTGCTTCCCTATCTGGACGACATTCTCATCACTTCCCAGTCTCTACATCAGGCAGAGTTGGATACTCAGCTGGTGGTGTCCACTCTGGAGTCATTTGTATGGGTGATCAACCACCCCAAGTCCTCACTGTCCCCTTCCTTGGTAACTCCATTCCTAGGAATGAATCTGGATACAGTTCAGGCAAGGATTTTCCTTCCTCAGCAGAAGGTGGACAGTCTGATTGCACAGGCTTAGTCCCTCCTAGCTTGTCCTCATCCCTCCATCAGGCAGGGGATGCAGCTCGTGGGCCTGATGGTGGCATGCTTCGAAGCGGTACCTTATGCTCAGTTCCACTTGAGGCCTCTGCAACTTCACCTATTGTCAGTATGGGACAAGGACCCAGCGTCCCTGGACGGGATCTGTGTGCTCTCCCCTCGGGTCAGGAGGTCCCTCTTGTGGTGGATGGACTCTAGGAACCTGTTGGGGGGCAGATCCTTTCTTACCCCTCCCTGGGAGAGGGTCACTACGGATGCCAGTCTGTCAGGTTGGGGGGGTTTCTGGAAGTGGGGGGTGCCTGTTCATGTGTGCTCGGACAACCAGACGGCAGTTGCCTACATCAATCATCAGGGAGGAACCCGGAGCAAGGGGGCCCTCCAGGAAGCGTCTCTGATCCTGACTTGGGCGGAGGCCAATGTCCCCTGCATATCAGCTGTGTACATCCCGGGGGTGGAAAATCGCCTGCCGGACTCTGAGTAGGGGGACCTCTCGCCAGGGAGAATGGTCCCTATGCAGCAGGGTGTTTCAATCCCTGTGTCACCGTTGGGGCCAACTAGATGGGGATCTGTTTGCGTCCCGCCACAATCACAAGCTCCCAGCTTTTGTCTCTCTGTCCCAGGATCCTCTGGCCTTGACCTCGGATGCTCTAGCAATGTCATGGCAGGACTTTCAGTTCCTGTATGTCTTCCCTCCAATTCCCCTGCTGGGCAGGGTTCTGCGCAAGATTGCTCTGGAAGGGGTGCCAGCAATTTTGGTGGCTCCCAGGTGGCCAAGAAGAGTGTGGTTCGCAGACGTGGTGCAGCTGGCAGTAGATCAATACGCTCTGCCCTTGGTGCCAGATCTGCTCACTCAGGGTCCCTTGTGACATCCCAATTTACAAACTCTGGCTTTGACGGCCTGGCTGCTGAAACCTCCATCTTGATGGAGAAGGGGCTGTCTTCCTCGGTTGTGGATACTTTGATAAAGGCTAGGAAGAAGTCTTCCTCTTCCATTTGTTACAGGGTTTGGCGTGCCTACATTGACTGGTGTGAGTCTAAGTCTCTCCCCTGTCGGGTGTTCTCTATTCCCAGGATTTTGGAGTTCCTGCAGCATGGGTTGGAGATGGGACTCCAGCTCAGTACTCTGAAGGGTCAGGTTTCTGCCCTGGCTATTTTCTTCCAGAAGTCCTTTGCTCAGCACCCTCTGATCAGGACTTTTTTCCAGGGGGTCACTAATGTGCGCCCTCCATGTAAGCCTATGGTGCCTGTCTGGGATTTGAACTTGGTTCTGTCAGCCTTACTGGGTGCTCCCTTTGAACCTATGCAGGATGCTGCCCTGGCCATTCTTACGCTCAAGGTTGTATTTCTGGTGGCTATCACCTCTGTCAGGCGTGTCTGAGTTGGCGGTGCTTTCCATTCAGCCCCCTACTATGAGAGACACCAGGACAAGGTGGTGTTTCTTTTCAAACCTGACTTTCTGCCTAAGGTAGTGTCTGCCTTTCATTTGAATCAGGACATTGTTCTTCCTTCTTTGTGCCCTAATCCTAGCAATGCTAAGGAGAGGTTTTGCACTCTTTGGATGTGGTTAGGTGTCTGAAGTACTATCTGGTGGCTACTGCACCTTTCAGGAAAACTGATGCTCTTTTTGTGGTCCCTTCTGGTTCTAGGAAGGGTTTGGCTCCGGCCTAGTCTATCAGCATGTGGATTCGTCAGGCTGTGATTCAGGCCTACTCTAAGGGGAAGAATCCTCCCTTCCGCCTTACTGCTCATTCCACTTGTGCTATTGGTGCCTCTTGGGCTTTTCAGCACCAGGCTTCTGTTGAACAAGTTTGCAAGGCTGCTACTTGGTCTTCTGTTCATACTTTTTCAAAGTTTTACAAGGTTGATGTTAGGGCCTCAGCTGATGCTGTTTTTGGCCGAAAGGTTCTGCAGGCGGCAGTGGTTTAAACTGTCTGCTGCTGCCTTTTATTGGGGATCCCACCCTACTTTATGGACACTGCTATTGGATGTCCCACTTGTAAGTATTATATTTGGAGCAGGACGTACTGTATACTAAGAATAATACAATTCTGTGATTACTCACCTGTAGAATCGGTATTATAAGTATACAGTACGTCCTGCTCCAACCCACCCTTTTTGCATTATCTTGGATCCCCTGTATGGTGATTGTTATCATTGTTATAGTTGATAGTCTGGGTTGTTTAATTCTCCCGGCTTCTCGTTAACTGTTTTTCAATGCTGGGAATTTGTGGGAGGTCCCCGGGTATTTGAGGGGCCGGGAGGAGCCTATTTTCGATGTCTCTGCAGCCCAGCGCCATCTGGCGGAGTATATCCCAACTGTAAGTATTATATTTGGAGCAGGACGTACTGTATACTCATAATACCAATTCTACAGGTGAGTAATCACAGAATTGTATTTTTTCTAAACTAAATAAACCTAACTTTGACAATTTTTCAGGGTCCTCTAGCCCCTGCACTCCTTTTATTAACTTAGTTGCCCTCCTTTGAATGCGCTCCAGTTCTAATATGTCATATGTCTATTACTGTACATAACTCCCTTAAAACACGAGGATGTATGTCATCTGGCCCTGGTGATTTATACATTTTCTGCTTGAGACAATGGACTTCTTCCTTGGTTGGACCAGTGACATTTAATGGATGGTTAGGGTTATTCCCTTGCATTTCACTCGGCATGTCACATTCTTTTGTGAATATAGAAGCAAAGAAGTTGTTTAGTAAATTTGCTTTCTCCTCATTCCCCTCTACAGGTGTCCCTGGGACATCCAAAATTGAGATGCCCCTATGTGTGCCCCCTCCCTATCCCCCGGGGCGCTTCAAAACCCGTCTCTTCCGGCAACTCCCTTTGTGCTGTGAACAATGGGGAGCATGAGACGCTGCATCCCCAGCATCTTTGGGTTGTGTACATGCTCCTGCCCCCAGCCATTTGGATGGCTTTGAATGGTAGCGCATCTGTTGCTGGGGATGCATCTGCTTGTGCCAGATTGCCATAAGCAGAGTCGTTTAGCGAACATTAAATATGCACGACAGACAACTTTGACTGGATGCGCTGTAGACCTGGGGAAAGGTGAGTTTTAGGCGATCTGGGGGGGGGGCATTTATTCCGCTGTATGAATCCCCCGCCCCCCCAGGACGGCAGTAATCTCCCACCTCTCCCTGGTCCAACGGTGCATGCGCGGCTTTTGTCCAATCAGAAGCATTTGGGGAGCGAGAGTGGCTGCTTCTCCTGCATCCACGGGCTGTGCATGCGCTGCCGCCCCAGCCATTCAGATAGGCTGGGGCGGGAGCGCATGGGATGCTAGGGATGCCACCTTTTGAAATCAGTGAGGGCCCTAATGCCCTATATGCTTTGCCGAAGCATATAAACACGGCAAAGGGCTCTGATTGGAAGATCATGCGCCCTTGGACCAAGGAGAGGTAAGGTTTACTGGGCAAACTGAGGGAGGGGGGTTCACATAGCAGGGCATCCCAAATCAAACTAGTTTTGTTCTACTTTAAAGGGTTTCTCAGGAGGGCTAAGTATAAAATAAAAGCATTCTCTCATTACCTCCCATGCAGCTGATTTATCCTGCTGTGCTTCTGGTTTAAGCTGTTGTTGCTGATCTGTAGACCCTTCTCTAAAGCAAGCCCTGACTTTTCTGCAGCACAGCCACCTATATATACTGGTCGAAGACATGGAAAACCACCTCCTCCTGCATCATAAGACACATCATTCACTGTAGTGGAGGGGGGGGGGTGTTGCCTCTCCCTTTGCTTTACTGTTTTTTATAAGTCAATATATTAACGGTCCAGCACTCACAAACAAAACGTTTAAATGGTACCAATTACTCCAAAGCGGGGGTGCTGCAACTTTAAAAAGGGTAGTTTGTTACAGTCCCTCCAAAATCCCTCCGAAAGTATCAAAAAGATAATCAGTTGTAATTATATTGTTACTGATTTATTGTTTTTTATAAAAGCAATATTGTTGCAGCAAAGTTCTCATCCAGGAAGCAAAAAAGTGTTGCTGTTTTTACACTGGAAGTATAGCGGGGAAGACACTGAAATACACAGACAGGCAGAGTATGTGAGTCACAGAGACTGGACAGAAAACAGGAAAGCATTGCTTAAAGTGGGGGTTAAGAAATCAGCAACTACTGCCTTCTTGGAAGGCATCTGTTTGCAAGATAAGACAAAAAACTTTCATTTTACACTTTTTTTTTTTTTAAGTTTTTTTATTTTGCATTTCAATAAAGACTGTACATGTACAACAGACTGTACAACACTCGCACCAACCACACACACTCAGAGGCTCGGGAGGAGCAGGACAATATTCCAGCCAGAGACTACCCTCAAATCCCTGTCGAAGGATGGAAGGAGCCCCCCCCACCAAGGGGACGCCGGTGTCATGGCAACTCCGGCCCCCCACACAGTGAGCTTCACCCTTGCCCAGCCAGGTCCCGCCTCCCATCCGGGCTGCTACACTCGGTCTTTAGAGGTTCTTTAGTTGCTTACTTCTGCCTAGTTCATTTAATGCTTAGTTTTCCTACCTGGATTGACAGTGACAATGGTGCAGATTGGCGTATGTCGGCATTCTGGCCTGTACCCATGAAGTTCCCCTGGCTCTCTGTGTTCTCTGTAAACCTCTATTGAAGTGATGCATCTGAATGTCCTAGATCACTGTGTACCTGACCCCTGGTTGCCCTCCCTCTGTTCATATGCTTGTCCTCGGAGGTTAGCAGTCACTGATTCACTTGTGTCTGTAATGAGGGGAATGTTGCCATGCCAACTGTGCCTTGTTTTTTAGTCGGCAGTAAATAGAGTTAAGAGCTCACATATAAATATTTTCTAGTGTATTAGTTGGTTTTTGGCTTGCTGTCCAAATATGTTCTTTATTGTGAGGCGGCGGTCAAGTTCTTGCTGCCTGCTCAGCAAGATTTGAGCTTTCATGCTCAAAAAATAGTTGAAAGGAGAGTATTGCAGCTGGCGCTTCATATTGGAGGAGATTATTCCAGTTCTCAGCTAAGTGCCCCTGCAGTGGCAGTAGAAGGTATTTAAAACTGGGGAAGGGGGGGGGGGTAGTTGTATTAGCACTTTGGAAGTCCAACACCCAACATGGGTGCCGGATCGCATGATGGCAGTTGCTAGGAAAGGGTAATACAGATTGCTGGGCCCCCCATGCATACACCCCCCTCTGAACCCCACTTTGATTTACGCCAACGCCTGGCGAAATCCAACACTGCGATTGGCTTCCACTTTTTCCGCCACCAGCAGACTGGCCAATCGCACCACCACATTTCTCCAGAGGGATCGCGATGGAGGTAAGTGAAAGTGGGGCTTGCAGGAGTGTGTGCGCAGGGGAGCTCTAGAACTCTGGATCACCCCCCCCCCCACAACTGTCACAATGGGTATTGCACCGCTTTAACAGGATGTTAAACATAGCATTGTGCAATGCCCGCCCTGCGAACTTCCCATCCACTGGTAGTCACGTTGGACCACCAAGCCACACTGGAACGCAGAAGTAGTTGAGAAATGAGATAGGGAAACTGACTTCCCTAGGCTAGTATACAGTGTGGGTGCATGCCTACCCCCTCTGCTGGTCTCGGAGAACCTTTGTTACGCTTAGGCTGTTATCGTGTTCCTTTGAAGAAAACTTGCTGCATTGCCAGTTTCATTGTCTTTTATCTGCTTTTCCTGGTTGGCCCCGAGTCCCACAGAGCCCATTCCCATATTTACTGGTAACATAGGGAACACCGACGCGCCCCTTATCTCAGTGACTGGATCTTTGAATATAGTGTGCATGATCCATGGCTGCACTTTTATGGACACCTGGGATCTGAAAATGTTACACTGTCGATGTTGGGGGTGGGGACAAATGATAATAAAAATATTTCTTTGTGTGCCTGGACAGACCCTTTAAAGCAAACCAAAAGACTCCAGGGCTGGCCTGTCCCCGCGGCATCCGAATTCAGGATCCCCCGCTGTGTAAAACCCCCGGGGTCACCAGTAAAGTTGCACTCCCACAGCGCTGTTCACCTGTCTTTACTGTAGCTGAGGTGCACTCCTGTGTCCAGCACTCTTCAGGGGACACTGGGGTTGCAGCCAGCTGGCTTGGTCACGTCAGCCGGCATTCTTGCAATTGGCAAGGCATTCCTAAAAAAAAGTCTTTAGTGGTAACCCCCCCCCCCCCCTTCTCTTTTTTTTTTCTCCCCGGGCCAGGAACTGGGAGGTGCACGTGAGCAGGGCAATTAAGGATTAGGATGTTTAAAAGGGGCCACAGCACTCATCCCTTTAGCCTTTATCCCATTAGCTTTCAACCAAACCTATAGTCTGTTTCTAAATCTGGTTAAAAACAGAGGTCTTGGTCCACACACATCTGCAGAAGTGTGCTAAGATTTGTATGGTCGGTGGCTTGCTGAGCGAACAGCCAATCTATGTGCTCGTGTAAACCCAGCATTATTGTTTGCCCGGACAAGGACACATCACCAAAACCTGTTTAGCCTTAGTCTAAAGACCGGAGGTTTTTCAGGGGCTGTGCCCGATCATGTCTCCAGAGATTGAGGTGAGGTTTTTTTGGGGGGGCCTGCAATGTACCTTTTGAAGTCAAAACTGACCTGCCCCAGTGGGCCTCTCTTCAGCTGGTGAAGAAGCAGATGGGCAGCTTGCATTTGTTCAACAATGGCAGCCCACATATTTTCTTATTGCTACAAGTTCTCTTTGATATATTTGTACCTTAAACATAATTGACTGTTGCTGTGTTTTTTATCCCTAGTCACCTCATGGTCTACTATGAACCAGGAGTTGCCAGCAAGCACCAAGAACTTCGAGTTTGTTGAGGTTCATGATATTGGTGCTGATGGGGACGATCATATTGGGAAATGGAACCGCAGGAACTCCCAAGCCTACCTGCAACCGGATTACAGGAGCCGTCAGCACGCGACGGTCATTGAGAGCAACAGTGTGACCTCTGTGGACTCCGGAATTCCCACGCTTGAGATTGCTAATCCAGAGCCAGTGCATTTTGGTGTTAGAACTAACTGCCCGAATGGTGCAGCTGGAGATGAGCGAGCTTTTCAAAGCTCTAAGAGTATACCCACTGCTGGTGGCACGCCATCTCTTAGAAACTGTGAGAGTGACCATGTTATCTGGAAATCCTCCACCTTTCCCAGGTCAGGCTATGATACAGCAAAGCTCTATAGTCCAACCTCGGTCAACAGGAGCGACGACATCTCAGACTGTAGCGTCTCCAGCCTCAGCACAGACTTTTCTGCCACTTTGTCGGTGAGTAACGAGGACATTGTGGACTTCTTGGTGACAAGCAATTCAAGTGCAATTGTCAACTTGGAGAATGACGAGACACATTTTTCTGATGTAACGTTGAATTCTACCAGAGATAGCTCTGATCTGGGCACCAAGGGACTTTCACAGGAGCCTGAGAATGACGGCAAGATAAAGATATTGGCACCACTCAGCAATTTCTTCAACAGGTAAGCTTGAATATTGTTAAAAACTGGGTTCAAAAAGACTATGAAATATAACAAATGATACACCGGGGAGTCTAGTGAAAATGGTGACCTTATAGAATAATACAGATCAAATACATCAATGCAATCAATATACAATGCTCAGGTGATAAATATATATCAAGCAAGCATACAGTAATATAAGGAAGTCACTTAAACCAGACCAACGCCTTGGTCCACATGCGCTCCTGCCACTCATTCAATTGAATGTGTGGGCGGAAAAGCACATGGTGCTGGGGGATGAGGCTCTGTGTCATTCTGGCAAAATGGCGGTGCCCAGGTTATGGAGCACCAGAGGAGCAGCTGTGACCCAAGGGTAAGGTAAGGTTTTTTTTTTTCTTTGTAACCCCCTGTCCCGCCTCAGCTCCAGGGTAGGGTGCCAGGGCAGGAGGGTTATTATAGACTGGAGTTCCGTCCTAAAGAGGAACATCAGATGTGCAGTGGGGTTCCCAGGATTTTACTAAACTTGCCCCCCCACCCCACATTTAAACTCCGTTTATGGATTGTTTTATTTACCTTTCCTCCGCTCTTCCAACTGTAGCATACCGCCTGCTCCTGTGCATCATCTGCAGGCCAGCACCATCTTGTCCCCCCTGCACACGCCCTTTTGAGTGGATGTAGGAGCAAATATAAATGCTGACAATGATTTAGTATGAATGTGAATGTGACTTCTCTTTGGCCAGGCCGTGCAGGCAGGCGGCCTGGAGTCCGGGCCGGCTCCGTTTTTGCCGGGGAGCGCGGCCATTGAAACGGGGGTTTATATTCCTAGTATGTCACACATCCCGCTTCCAACATTCATGACACTTGGGATACCGACCTGTAGAGGGCGATCTTGCAGAGATGACATGAGAAAAAGGAGCCCCTCCTGGTCCATAAATACCCTGGACCTCCCACTATTCCTCAGTCTTCGTCTCTGCAGTCGGCGAAGCATTCAGAAGATGACTCTCCTTCCTGCAGGTAGCCGGGTTACGCCAGGCCTTTTTCTATTTCTGCCTGAAGCGACATTTTTGTATTGTGATATGTATGTTATGCCTCCCAGCCTTGGCTGATGGGTTTGGGCAAAGGTAGATACACCCTTGGGTGTATATGGGAGCTTGCTCCCTCCGTGAGACCTCAAATAAGGGGTAGGCGGAATCCGGGTTGGTGTCCCCCGGCATGGGATGCCCCGTCCCTTTAAATCTCCTTGTGCCTATTGGGTGCTTATTGTTTTCCCCCCTTTTGGCCCTCCTGGACCCTGCTGGGGTGAAGGGGGGGGGGGGGGGAATCTTTATTTCGGGAGTATCTTTTGGCCTATGCATTTGTTTTTTGAAAAGAAAAAAAAAAGGAAAAGATAAGAAAGTGACATACCTGTTTTGGGTTTTTTTAAATTTCCCTCTCTTTTTTCATTCGGCCCCGTTCTATGATGTCATGCTATTCTCTTTGGCTGACCCGCCCTCTGCTCTCTGAGCAGTGCTAGGTGGTGGGCGGGGCTTCGAGTCAGCGTCGCATTTCTGCTTCCTCTTCCTGTTTTGACATGTGGTTTGCTGGTTCCTGTTCTGGTGCTGGCCTCCACTGGTCCTGGCTGCTGTGTTGGCGCCGCTGCTGGGCTTTTCTTATATCGATTGGTCGCAGGGCTGTCGCTGGGCCGTTGTGGTCACTGTGAGTACCCTTTAGTTATACTAAAGGGCAATCTTTTTTATTTACTGTCATTTCTTTCTTGCATATGCATAAGGCTCATTGTGTTTTCTCTATCTTCCAGGGGGAAACTCTCTTAATAGGGGTTTCTCCTGGTCCTTGTTTAAAATCCTCCCACCTAGGGACTATTAAGGGGCATCCTGGGTAGCTTCGGCTGTAAAAATCCCATATACTTGGCGACTATAAAAAAAAATTAAGTATTTTAATAAACACCATATGGAGGCATCTCGGGATACTGGCTTTTCAGTACCTGCGGGACAGACTCGCCAGTGTTTGCGATGTGGGGCATCCCTTGTTGGGGATAACGCATTTTTTTGTGTATCTTGTGTTCAATTGGTTATAATGCAGCAGTAAGGGGCCCAAGCCTCAGGGTAGGTGGCTCCTGCCTCTTCCCCCACACTGCCTTGTCTTGTTCATACACCCAGGGATATTGTCATGAGTAGAGAGTCGCTTTCTGATGTATGTGCTCACATTGAAAAAATAAATGTCTTGCTCTGTGGCCAAGAGGGCCTCAGCTAAAAGAAAACATTTAGCTCTGGCCGTTGAGGCAAATGAGCTTGATTGTAGCGAGCATTTGTGATCTCCGTTTGAAGAAGGAGAATTCTTTGAAGAATCTGATGTTTCGGATGTTCAGCAATTTGTGGGTATTGACGCTGAACAAGGTGAAGGTGAGAATTTTTACACCCCTAAAGCTCTTGCTCAATTATATGAGGTCTTGGCTATCGATTTTCCAGAAGCAGTCCCTCCTCAGAAAGGGGAGGAGCCTCCAAGCCTCGTTTTGAATTTCCTAATCAGAAACATTTTGAAGATATCATTCTTAAGGAATGGGAAAAGCCTGCGCGGCTTCCTGGCATTCCTTTGGGCTGGGATAAGGAAAAAAAAAAAAATCCCTTTCCTGCAGACACTGTAAGCGTTGGTCATCCCCCCCTGTGGTGGATTCACCTGTGCTCAGTTTGTCCAATTCCTCTGTTTTGCATTCTCCAGAATCTACTTCCCTTAAAGGATGGGGAGGACCAACGTATTGAACAAATGGCTTGCCATGCATTTGCTAGCGTTGGCTCGGCCTTGCGGCCTGTGGGTGCCTCGGCACTTATGGCAGTCGCTATTTAGGTCTGTTATTAGAGACCTATTGAATACCTCAGGGCTTGATCCAGCCTCTGATGAGTTTTCCGCTCTCAAGCGATGTGATTTATTTGTGTCTTTTGTACTTTCTGCTTTAGATGACTCCATGGTCTTGTGTAGCAGAACTTCTGCCTTGATTGTTGCGATTCGGCAGTCTATTTGGCTACGCCAGTGGGCGGCTGACACGGTGGCAAAGAAGTCGCTTACAGCGCTTCCCTTTGGAGGATTACGCCTCTTTGGTGAGAAGTTGGATTCTATCATTAAAGGAGGCAAATTGCCTCAACGTAAGAAGCAACATCGTTCCTTGCGGGGGTCGGCTCCCTTTTGACCCTTCCTTTCGTGGTTCCAGAACGGGCAGAGGATCGGCCCTTTTCAGCCCCAAGGGGGACTGCATGGAACAGAGGAAGAGGACGTGGCCGTCCAGGTCAGAGTTGGGGATCTAAGCCCAAGCCCACTTCCAAGCCTGCCCAGCAATGAGGAGGCGCCCTCACCCGTACGGGTGGGGGGACGGCTGCGATTCTTTTTTCCAGGCTTGGGTCAAGAGGTATCAGACAGATGGATTCTGGAAGTTGTGTCCTCCGGTTACAAGCTGGAATTCGAGGTTCGGCCTCCTCCCAGATTTTTCAGGTATCGGATGCCCGCAGATCCGGTGATCGTACAGGGGCCCCGGGCAGCTGTGGTGAACTTTTTAAACATGGATGGTATTTGCCAGGTTCCTCCAGCGGAAAGAGGTCTGGGGTTTTACTCCAACCTATTTACGGTTCCCAAAAAAGGACGGCTCTGTTCGGCCTATTCTAGATTTGAGACGACTCAATCAGTTTATGCGTTTCCGAAGGTTCCGCATGGAGTCGTTGCGTTCAACAATCGACGCTCTCCGCCAGGGGGACTTTACGACGTCCATAGACATCAAGGATGCTTATCTGCACATTCCTATTTTTGCCGCTCACCAAAGGTTTCTCAGATTCACAGTAGAAGACCACCATTTTCAGTTTGCGGCTCTTCCATTCGGTCTCCCTCCATCCCCAAGAGTGTTTACCAGGGTCCTGGCAGGAGTAATGGCTATTTTCAGGGTCCAGGGCATTCGCATCGTGCCATTGCTGGACGACTTGCTCATCACAGCGTCATCTTTCAATCAGACGGAACTGGACACCAGAACAGTGGTGATTACACTAGAGAGGTTTGGTTGGGTGATAAACCATGCCAAATCCTCTTTGTCCCGTAAGGGAGATTCCCTTTCTGGGCTTGATTCTGGATACCCTTTAGGCCAGGATATTTCTTCCTCAGTCCAAGATTGTTCTGATTCAGGATTTAATTCATCTGTTCCTGTCCAATCCTCATCAGCCTAGCCGCTTGGGGATGAGATTAGTGAGGTTGATGGTGGCCACGCTCGAAGCGGTTCCTTTTGCTCAGTTCCACATGAGGACGCTTCAGCTCTTTCTCCTGGCGAAGTGGGACAAGCGCCCGTTGTCTTTGAATCGGACTTGTCTGTTGTCTCCCCTCGTCCTGCTGTGTCCAGTGGTGGCTGATTTCGAGCAATCTCAGGGACGGCAAATCATTTCTGACACCTTGTTGGGAGTTGGTCACCACAGATGCCAGCCTTACGGGCTGGGGGGGGGCATCTGGAGACGACACCGGTTTCAGGGGTTGTGGGGGCCTCTGGAGGCTCACTCCCCAATCAATTTATTGGAACTTCGGGCCATTCGTCTTGTGCTGCTCCGACTGACTCATCTCTTGCGGGGTTTGCCGGTTCAGATTTGGTCAGACAACCGAACAGCAATCACCAGGGGGGGACTCGCAGTTGAGGTGCCCTCCGGGAAGCGTCTCTGATCCTTCAGTGGGCAGAGATCAATGTTCCCTGCATAGCGGCAGTTTACATCCCGGGGATAGAGAAGGTGGAGGCAGACTCCCTGAGCAGAGCATGCGCTCGCCAGGGAGAATGGTCTCTCAACCCCGAGGTCTTTCAGTTCCTTTGTCACAAGTGGGGGACACTGCGGTTGGACCTGTTTGCGTCTCGCCACAACCACAAGCTTCCAGCCTTTGTGTCTCTATCCCAGGATCCTCTGGCAGTGGCAGTGGATGCCATGTCTCTTGCCTGGAAAGGATCTGGGGTTCCTGTATCTTTTTCCCCCATTCTCCATGATAAGCAAGGTGGTGCGCAAGTTGGTTCTGGAAGGGGTCACAAGGCTGGCAGAGGATCTGTTGCCTCTGCCTCTTCTTCCTCTTCTTCCAGATCTCTTAAACTCTGGGTCAACTTTGTCGGGTTTCTGAATTGGCGGCCCTGTCAATACAGGCTCCTTACTATGAGAGGCATCAGGATAAGGTGGTTTTCCGTTTTAAACCAGATTTTCTTCCTAAAGTGGTGTCTGCCTTCCACTTAAATCAGGATATAGTTCTTCCTTCATTGTGCCCTAATCCTAGTAATAACAAGGAAAGGGTTTTACATTCTTTGAATGTTGTTCGTTGTGTTGTGCCTTCTGGGCCTAGAAAGGGTTTGGCACCCGCCAAATCTTCCATTAGTAAATGGATTCGTCAGGCCATTGTTGGGGCCTATTCTGCTAAGGGGAAGGTTCCCCCTTTTCGTGTTACTGCTCATTCTACTCGTGCTGTTGGTGCGTCCTGGGCTTTTCAGCACCAGGCTTCTGTTGAACAAGTTTGCAAGGCTGCTACTTGGTTTTCGGTTCACACTTTTTCTAAGTTTTACAAGGTTGATGTGCGGGCCTCAGCGGTTGCTGCTTTTGGTCGCAAGGTTCTGCAAGCTGCAGTAATTTAAGTTATGCCTTATTTTCCTTGTGGGATCCCCGCCCATTATAGACACTGCTATTGGATGTCCCAAGTGTCATGAATGTTGGAAGCGGGGTGTGTGACATACTAGGAATAATACCATTTTGTGAGTACTCACCTGTAAAATGGGTATTACGAGTATGTCACACACCCTGCTTCCCCCGCCCTTTTTTGTTCTGGGATCCTTTTATATGGTGTTTCTTATTATTTTTCACTATATAATTTGCTCTTCCTGGTTCTTCACTGCTTTTTTAAAAGACTGAGGAATAGTGGGAGGTCCCGGGTATTTATGGACCAGGAGGGGCTCCTTTTTCTCATGTCATCTCTGCAACATCGCCCTCTACAGGCCGGTATCCCAAGTGTCATGAATGTTGGAAGCGGGGTGTGTGGCATACTCGTAATACCCATTTTACAGGTGAGTACTCACAAAATGGTATTTTGTCCCCCTTCTCCTCAGCTTGGAGGGGGGGGCGGGGCTGGGTGCTTGGCGCGCTACCGCGGCCCCGCCCACCTCTCTTGGCGCCCTAGGAGGTTCCCAGCCAATGGCTGGGAACTGCGGATCATCTTCCCTGATGGAGGGGGCGGGGCCACGTGCGGCGTGATCCACACTGGCCCGCCCCTCTTCTCCTTCTCTCCTGGCTGCCGCTGCTGTCTCTCGCTGGTCGCCATGTTGCTGCTGCTGTGAGCGCCCTGCGGGGCTCGTTTTCTATCAACATGTTCACGCTATTGTTGTTTTTATGGGGGTGTATGTATGCTGCATTATTTTGCTATATTCATCATGGCCTTACAGTTAGTTGGTGTGTCTGTACTTATTATTGTGTTTTTATTGCTGTATGGCTTGTGGCTCATGGTACCCCCCTTTTTTTCATTATGTCCTCCAGGGGATTTCCTTCCTTGATAGTTAAAAGGGTTTTCTTTCTCCCGGTCCTTAGGTCCCGAACTAAATTTGGGGTTTTTACAAATCCTCCCACTAACGGACGTGAAGGGGCATCCTGGGTAGCTTAATAGCGTAATTCCCACTGGTCATTGCGACTACCACAAAAAAATCACCATTTGGAGGCTTCCCAGGATACCAGGCTCGGGCTCCCTTCGGGGCGACCCCGGCAGCGTGTGGTTTGTGGGGTATCCCTTGCGGGGGATAATGTGATCATTGCATAACGTGTGCACAGCGGGCAGTTACGCGGCAGTCCGGGTCCCAGGCGTCTGGGTCAGTGCCGCCGCCTCATCACCTACACCCCCACACCTGCATTTGACCCCAAGTGATGTTGTCATTAGCGGGGAGTTGCAATCTGATGTCTGTGCTAGATTGGCCAACATTGAGACATTGATTGCTAACTCTGCGGCCAGAAAGGCCCCGGCTAAGAGAAGGCATTTGGCACCGGCTGCGCCGGGTTTTGATTTTGAGGAATATGACCCCTTTGAATGGTCTGATTACTCCCCACTGGAAGAAGGGGAATTGTTTTCAGAATCTGAAGGCTATGATGATCAGCAGTTGCTGGATGCTGGATCCAGGAATGGGAAAGGCCCAGCCGGCTTCCTGGTGTCTCTCAGGGGTGGGATAGGAAGTATCCCTTTCCGGTGGACACGATGAAGCTCTGGTCGTCACCCCCAGAAGTCGACGCTCCGATTCTGGGGTTGTCCAACCACTCCATCACGTTGAAGGACCGTCGTCTTGATCAAATGGCGTCACATGCCTTTGCCTGTGTGGGTTCGGCCCTGCGTCCCGTTTGTGCTTCTGCTCTCATGGCCATGGCTTCCAGATATGTTATTAGGGACCTGTTGGATGGTCCCCATCTTAACCCTGCTAGTTATGAATTTGCAGCACGGTGTGATTTGTTCATGACCTTCGTCTTATCAGCTTTGGACGATACAATATGCATGTGTAGTAGAACCTAGGCTTTGCTTGTGGCTATACGCCGATCAGTTTGGTTGTGCCAATGGGCGGCTGATATGGCGGCTAAGAAGGCGCTTACAGGGCTACCCTTCTTGGGTAGGCGACTGTTTGGAGATAATTTGGACTCGGTGGCGAAAGGAGGAAAGTTGCCACAGCGCAAGAAGCAGCGCCGGTCCTTTTCGGGGGGCAGGCTCCTTTTAATCCCTCCTTTCGTGGCTCTCGAGCAAGCAGGGGAGTTGCTTACTCTGCGTTCAGAGGTGACTCCTGGGGTAGGGACAGAGGATGTGCCTGCCCCGGAACTGCCTGGGGTACCAAACCCAAGGCTTCTGCCATACCCTCTCAGCAATGAGGGGGCACCCTCACCCTCTTCGCCTAGGTCTGGACCCGGGAGGTCACAGACAACTGGATCCTGGAAGGGTTTCTTCCGGGTTCAAGCTTGAGTTCGAGTACCGGCCTCCTCCCAGAATTCTCAAGTCTTGGGTTCCTTTGGACCCCCAGGCTGCGCAGGGGCTGTTATTGGCAGTTCAAAACCCTCTGGACATGGGGGTCATTTGCCCGGTGCTCTCCTTAGAGAGAGGCCGGGGCTATTACTCCAATCTTTTTACAGTACCCAAAAATGATGGCTCCATAAGACCCATTCTGGATCTCAAGATTCTCAACAGGTTCATCAGAACCAGGAAATTTCGCATGAAGACTCGGCTCGGCCATCAACTCTCTTCGTCCAGGGGACTTCATGACATTCATAGACATCAAGGACGCTTACCTTCATGTGCCAGGAGACACCAGGTTGGTGGTGACTACGCTGGAGAGGTTCGGTTGGGTGATCAACTACCCCAAGTCTTCTCTCTCCCCGTCAATGGACATTTCCTTTCTGGGCATGAATCTGGGGACCATTCAGGCCAGGGTGTCCTACCTCAGCCAAAGGTGCAGATGGTTCAAGATCTGTTATGTCTTCTTCTGTCCCACCCTCGCCCGTCCATCCGGAAAGGGATGAGGCTGGTGGGGTTGATGGTGGCCTCCTTCGAGGCAGTTCCTTTTGCTCAGTTTCACATGAGGCCCCTTCAACTCCATCTGTTATCGGCTTGGGACAGATGTCCTCTGTCCTTGGATCAGTCCTTTGCGATGTCTCCCTTGGTCCGGCAGTCTCTTTAGTGGTGGCCGGAACCGGGAAATCTTCTGGGGGGCAGATCCTTTCTGGCCCCTTGTTGGGAGTCGGTCACCATGGATGCCAGCCGTCGGGCTGGGGGGGGGGTTCTGGAAGACACGTCAGTTCCAGGGGCTGTGGGGTCCTCAGGAAGCGCACATCCCCATCAATGTCTTGGAGCTGAGGGCTATTCGGTTGGTGCTGTCGCATCATCTTCAAGGCTTACCGGTTCAGGTTCGATCAGACAATCAGACTGCGGTTGCTTACATCAATCACCAAGGAGGGACTCGTAGCAGGAGTGCCCTCAGGGAAGTGTCTCTGATTCTTGCATGGGCCGAGAGTAATGTTCCATGCTCCAAGGTGGCCAAGACAGGTGTGGTTCGCATACGTCGTGCGGCTGGCGGTCGATCAGTACAGGTTGCCCCTGTTTCCGGATATGGTCACTCAAGGTCAGCTATGTTACCCCAATTTGCAAACGCTGGTTTTGACGGCGTGGCTGCTGAGACCTCCATCCTAAAAGAAGAAGGTTTGTCTGATGCTGTGATCCAGACGCTTGTTAGGGCTAGGAAGAAGCATTCCTCTAACATCTACTACAGGACCTGGCGGTCCTATATTGATTGGTGTGAAGCTAGGGCCTTGCCTTGTAGGGTGTTTTCGATTCCCAGAATGTTGTTTTTTTTTTCTCCAACACGGTTTGGACCTGGGCCTTCAGCTTAGTACTCTGAAATGGCAGGTCTCCTCCCTGGCAGTTTTCTTTCATAGGTCTTTTGCTCTTCATCCTTTGGTTAAGACTTTTTTCCATGGGGTCACTCATGTGCGGCCCCCTCGCAAGCCCTTGTTGCCTGTTTGGGACTTGAATTTGGTTTTGTCGGCCCTCCAGGGGCCTCCTTTTGAGCCGGTGCAGGATGTTGCACTTTCTATTCTCACACAAAAGGTTGCCTTTTTGGTGGCTCTTACCTCTGTTCGACGTGTTTCTGAGTTGGCGGCTCTCTCTCTCTATTCAGGCCCCTTACTTTGAAAGACACCAGGACAAGGCGGTCTTCCACTTTAAGCCAGACTTCCTACCTAAGGTGGTTTCTGCCTTCCATCTCAATTAGGATGTGGTTCTCACTTCCTTGTGTCCTAAGCCTAGCAATGCCGAGGAGAGGGCCCTGCACTCTTTGGATGTTGTTCGTTGTGTGAAGTACTATTTGGTGGCTACTTCTCCTTTCCGTAGGACGGACGCCTTGTTTATGGTGCCCTCTGGGCCCAAGAAAGGTTTGGCGCCCGTCAAGTCTACCATTAGTAAATGGATTCGTCATGCCATTGTTAGGGCCTATACTGCCAAGGGGAGGGATCCCCCTTTCCAGATCACTGCTCATTCTACTTGTGCTGTTGGGGCTTCATGGGCTTTTCAGCACCAGGCCTCTGTTGAACAAGTTTGTAAGGCTACTACTTGGTCTTCTGTTCATACCTTTTTCCAAGTTTTATAATGTTGATGTGCGGGCCTCAGCGGATGCTGTTTTTGGCCGCAAAGTTCTGCAAGCTGCGGTGGTTTAATTTGTGCATTATTGCCTTTTGGGATCCCCACCCATGTTGGTCACTGCTACTGGATGTCCCGAATGTTATTACTATTTCCGAAGCAGGGTGTGAGACATACTTGGAATATTACCATTTTGTGATTACTCACATGTAAAATGGGTATTACAAGTATGTCTCACACCCTGCTTCGTCCCACCCTGAGTTGTATCTTGGATCCTCTATATGGTGAACTTTTTATTGATAACATTTTTTATTTGCTCTTCCTGGTCCCCTTACTGCTTTGTTATACTGGGGAATGTGTGGGAGGTCCGAGAAGTTCGTCCTCTACTGGACATAACCCGAATGTTATTACTATTTTCGAAGCAGGGTGTGAGACATACTTGTAATAACCATTTTACAGGTAAGTAATCACAAAATGGTATTTTTTTCAAATGTGCAAGGCTGTTGATCCAGTTTATCTTTGGCCAAATCCTGGGTTCTGTCAATGCAGTGTACACCCTCGTGGGTGTTGCTACTGCAATAGGGTGACAGACCTGCCACTAAAGTGACATCTGCTGCCCTCAAACTTTCCATCCTCGTTACATTGGCATCATAGGGCATTCAAAATTGCACTGCCCCTGTGTGCAGTGCTAGGCACTGGCTCACCTCTTCCCCGTTCCAGCATCCATGTGACCGCCATTAACCAATCTGATTCACAGGAGGGGGTCATCACACCTGCCCAGTGACTCTGAATGGACGGCAGCAGATTGTCCTTGGATTTTAGAAGTGTATGGCTACAGGGGGCTGTACTGTGCAGCCGTATGGCTCTCTCTGCCTTATGCTGCCAGTGTAAGGCACAATAAAGAGGAAATAAATACTTATCAGGTGAGATAACCACATTGGCAGGCTTAATGGTTATTGTCATTGCCGCCATCCTAATGAACAATTGTTCTTCCTTTTGGTGTTTCATAATACGTTGTAGGCCAAAAGCAGGGGACAGCTGCACATTGTTTTGGGTCTGACTAATTCTGGTTGCTCCTCATTCTGATCTTTATTTTGGGGGCTGTTTACCTAGCCAGTGGACCAATGGTTGTTGGTCTGTGCACAGGGGAGCATCCAAGCATGTAACCTGCCCCCCAAGACCTAGGTTCTGCATAGAGTAGGTTCCGCAAGGAGAAACTCGCCCATGGTGCAGATAAGCAGAACTAGGGCTAGTGGTGGGGTGGGGGCATCAGTGATTGGCAATTGGTCCACTTTAATACTTAGCAAGTTGCCCATCACTTATATCGGCTGCTATCCCATGGTGCATGCGCGGCCACATCCCTGGCACCTCATTGCAACCAGCCATTCAGATAGGCTGGGGGTGGAGGAGTGCCACAGGCAGACCCAGGATGGGGCCCCTCCTCTCTCTAAATGTCAGAGCTCTGTTACCAAGCTATGCAAAGCATACAGCATTGATTTAACGAAAGCCTGCGCTGTGGGACCCCTGGAAAGTTGAGTTTTTATGGTGATCAGCAGTTTCTCTCTGGGGGTTCTTCAGAGTATAGTCAAAATCCCGAAATTTGGTCCACTTTAAAATCTGAAAAACCAGGGCCTAGTCTTCCTGCTTATCACAGTGACCGCAATGATGACCCAACACCCTCCACGCTGGTTGCTCCCTCCTCCTTCTGTTGGGCTCTGCAGTTATGTCATGCCTGCTTGAGTTTGTTCTCAGCCAAGCAAACATCAATTATAAACTAAGTAAAACCTAATCTGTGACATCAACCCGGCTTTCCAGCAGTGTGCATTGTTAATTAGTAGTAAACAACATGAACAATTTATTAAGGAAACTATCCTGTTTCCCCAGTGTTACCTTTTGTAACAATTTTAAACAGCATGCATTTCAAATTAAAATAAAAGGGTTTGTTAAAAAAAGTTTTCCATGAACTGAGCCCTAATATTTTCTACCCAGTGCGGACCACAGCCACTAGTTATCTGGAGCCCACAGAGAAAACGGCTGGACTTGGCTTAAAGAGGACCAACACCCAGGGGTGATCGGCCCGGAAATCTATAAGATTCCCGGGCCGATCACCTCCCACCCCGCGGGACATCCGAGATCGGGATGTCCCGCGGGGTGAAACCCCCCAGAAACCCCAAAAACACCTTACCTGATCCGCCGCCGCTTCCGCCGCCGCCGCCTCCCGCGCGCCCCTCCAGACGTGCGCGCGCCCGCGCCGGCCCTCTGTGAATGGCCGGCGGGGGCGCGCGCGCGCCGAGAGTGACGCGCGGGAGGCGGCGGCGGCGGAAGCGTCTTGGACGTTCCTGATCCCCGCCTGGACGTTGGCGGGGATTGGCTGCGGCGCTCACGTGGGAGCGCTGAGAGGTGAGTTTTTTGGGGTTTCTGGGGGGTTTCACACAGCGGGGCACCCCCGATCGGGGTGCCCCGCCGAAGTGGACCAAAACCCAGGATAGTCAAAATCCTGGGTGTTGGTCCACTTTAAGCTTACATGGAGGTGGCTCTAGCGCAGGGCCAGTGATAGAGCCACCCGGCATCCTGGGCATCATTATAAGCCCACCAGACAGCAACAAGCTGTGCGGTAGTGCATAGTGAAGAGGTGGAACAAATTCACCGCTCTGCTTGTTGTTGCGTGGCGGAAGAGTTGTGGGGGCAAGTAGAAATATAAAAGAAATGGAAAATTCGGGGGGGGGGTGCCAGTTTCACACCACTCCATGTCTGTCTTCAAGACGCTAAAGGTTCAGGTCACTTCATTTTGTGAAAGTGATCCCCTAGGGATGGAGTTCTTTTCTGAGGGGACAACCAGCCGCAGATTTTTTGTCTGGTTAACCTGCAGGGGGGACCATTGGGATTTTTCCCCCTTTGCCTTTTCATTTTCCCCGGCCTCGATATCTTTAAAGCCGACTAAGAAGCGGAAACCTTTGGTTTCCATGGAGTTGTCCATGGACAAGGGGATATTTATGCTGCCATAGAATCCCAGGAAGTTTCTTCGGAGGGGGAGCTCTCATCCAGTAGGAAAGAGAGTCATTTGGATTTGGGTTCTTCTTCTGGACAGGGGCCTTCTATGTTTAAGGAGCAGATAGATGATCTGATTTCCCAGCTCCTAGAGCTCCTGAAAGGAAAGAGAGGAGATTCTTACAGATCAGAAATACAGATGCAACAGTTTCCCTAGCAGTCTCATTTTACCAGGCTTATCCAAAACAAATGGGAAGTGCCGGACAAGCTCCTCACCATTCCTAGAGTCCTGGATGCTAAATACCCTTTTCCCATGAACCTAATTAAGTTATGGTCTTTTTCTCCGGCGGTGGATGATCCTGTTTCAGAACTCTCTAGGAACACTGTTATTCCTACTTCTGACAGTGCTTCCCTAAGAGACCCGTTGCATTAGTGCCTGGATCAGGTACCCAGACATGTCTTTTCTATTGTAGGGTTGTCCTTATGGACAGCCTGCACCGCGGCCACGGCAGGCAAGATATTGTTTAAACAGTTGAGTTCTCAAGTTCGGGCTGGTTGCTCCTGTAATTTATGATCTGTTGATAACTGGACTGGATTGTGGAGAGCAGCCGTAAGTGTGTGTATATATATAATATATATATATATATATATATATATATATATATATATAGGCCTGTAGGAACCACACCGTTTTATCTTGCAGTCTCACCTTTTGGAGGAGTGTTAATCCATTTGTATCTGATTCAGTGATGTCCTGGAGTGGAAGAAAACAGAAATCAATTCTACAGGTGAGAATCTCAGAATTCTATATTCTAAGCATACAGTACGTTCTGCTCCAATATAATACTTACACGTGGGTAATCCTCCGCCAGAGGGCGCTGTTCACTGCAGACATGCAAAAACAGGCTCCTCCCGGCCCTTCATATACCCAGGGACCTCCCACAAATCCCCAGATTTCTCTGCAGTGCTGACTGCGAAGACATGAAGTATCAACTCTCTCGCAGGTGAGCGGGGCTTTTACAGCCTGCGGCCCTGCAGGACTATTACCACCCGTCCTCTTCGATAAGGATGTGCCTCCCAGCCTCAAGCTATGCGATTCGGGCTCCTCGGATGAGATGCCCTGGAGCCGTGATGATTCCGGGCCCGGTTCTTGGGGCCTGTGTGACACAGATGAACTACTTATTAAGATCTTTGAGGTTTTGTCAATCTCCCCTCCTGGAAAGACTCCCAAGCCTAAGAAGGAGAGTTTCCACACAGCGCCGCCGCGCTTGGAATTCCTGGAACAGGAGCATTTCCAGAGTCTTATATCCAAAGAATGAGAATCGCCTTGTAAACTTAAAGGGGTCCCAGGGGTCTGGGATTCGAAGTACCCTTTCCCTCCTTATGTGGTTAACTTTTGGTCAGCACCTCCTGTGGTGGATGCACCGATTATAGGGGTTACTAACCCCCCCTTCATGACTGCTCCTTATTACCGTACCCTTCGGGATGCTGAGGACCGGCGCATTGACAGACTGGCTTCCCACACCTTTTCGTGTGCAGGGGCGGCTCTGCGCCCGGTCTGTGCCGCGGCCATCACTGCGGTGGCCGCCAGGACTCTCATTAGAAAACTACTTGATCACCGACCTGAGGACCTCCCCTGGGGGGTCTTTAATGCGCTCTCAGATTGTGATGTGTTTGTGAGGTTTATCCTCTCAGCGCTGGATGACACCATTAAAATGTGTGCTAGAACCTCTGCCCTTGTGGTAGCTATTCGCCGCCTGGTCTGGCTGCGACAGTGGGGTGCTGACGATGATACGAAAAAGGCTCTCACTGGCCTTCCTTTCAGAGGACGGCGCCTATTTGGGGCCCGTTTGGACCTTTTTGGAAAAAAGGGTAAGGCACCCCTACGCAGAAGGCCGTCTAGGCATCCTCAGGGCAGGGACACCCCTCCCCCTCCCTACGTTAGTGTCAAACACGAACCTGAGGTGTGCTTCCAACTTTTCGGAGTGGATTTCCACCACGGGGTGGGCAGGCCAAGACTTCTCAAGCATGAAGGGACGCCCTCGCCCTTCTGAGCGAGGGGACTGCCACAGCACCTGACCCCTATCTGGGAGCGTATCTTCTCCTTCTGGTGGTTCCAGGAGGTAGTTCCCCTGGACACAGGATAGAATTTGCTGGGCGGTCCCTCTGAGGTTGTCAGGGTGCTTCTAGCCCCTGTTTTTCTCCTCAGGAGTTGGTGCAGGCCGTACTCGGCCTGCAGGGTCTGGGCTTACTTGCAGGTTGCCCTTAAACAGAATGGGGCGATGGCCTCTATGTTAACCTTTCTCTTTCCCTCAAAATGATGAGGCGGTCTGGGCCATACTGGCCTATGGTAGGCTTGGCAATTCTACACTCACAGGTAGCCCCTGTATGATATCTCTGTCTTGGGACACAGGCGCCCTGTGCAAGGGGGGCTTCCGGCCTCCAATGGAGTTCTAGATCCTTTTAGTTCCCCCTGTGTCTTCTGGACATCAAGACCTTTACTAGTCAGTGTTGAAGGACCAACCCTGCGGATTGGGGCCTTATTTTTGGCCTCTCTTCTGCTCCCAAGCTACTCGCCAAGGTGTGGATGGGGGTTATGTCTCTGACATGCCGATGGGGCGTCCGCACTAGGACCTACCGGATCGTCCTTCCTTACTTCCCAATCTCTACGTCAGGCTGCGTAGGTTAGTCGGCCGGCGGTGTCCCCTTGGAGTTACTGGATGGGTGCTCAGTCACCTCAATCCCTCATGGTCCCTTATCCGCTATCTCCATTCCTTGGATTCGGTTCAGGCTTGAGCCTTCTTCCTTGGCAAACAAGTGGACTCCTGGTTACGGGGGCTCTGTCCCTCTTTGCTGACATCTTACTTTCTCCAGGCAAGATTGCAGCTGGTGGGCCCGTTGGTGGCGTATCAGATGATGTCCCTTATATACAGAGCCTTTGGGCTCTTCAGCACAGTAGGTTATTGATCCTAGATGGGGTTCCAGCACCCCGGGAGCTAGGTCTGTGCTCATTCCCCTTTGGTACGGTGGTTCCTCTTGAGCTGGTTATATTTAAGGACCCTGTCAGGGGGCACCCCCTTCTTTCCTTGCATCTTCCTGTGAATGGTCACCTTGGATACCAAAGTTGGCGGGGGGGGATTTCTTCCAAAACCCCCCGTGGTTCCTAGGTAGGGTCCCCTTAGAGGGTCCATCTTACCTACTGGCTTTGTTAAAACAATGAGCCTTCAGTTGACTCTATACTGCTGGACTTCGCCTCTTCAGGACCTGTCTATTTGGGGACTCTTGGCCTGTTGGAAGACAATGGCCTGTTTTATTATTGGTCTGGAGCTTGAAGCAGGATGATTCTCCTGGAAGGTTCCTGATCCTGATCTGGGTGGGGGTCTACGTCCCCTGCTCCTCAGTGGTATTCGCTCCAATGGATGTCTTTCAGTGGCAGGTTGTGCTATCCTGGTGTCCCTCTGAGAGCCAACTAGGGTGGCTCTGTTGGGTCTCACAGGGGCTCTGCCCTTGTTTTTACTGCCCCAGAATATTCTGACTCTGGTCATGGGGGCTTAGTAAATTTATGTATAGACTTTCTATTTTATAGGTCTTCTCTTCATTCACCCTGCTATATGGGGTTCTGCGCACGGTCGTGCTGATAAAGAGACCCATGAGATTGATGGCCCCTGGGTGGCCTAGTGAACTGTGGTTCGCAGATGCTTCTGCTGAGGTCAGCTGACCTGTACGCTCTCTCAGGAGTGCGGTTCTGCCGTTGTCAGGCTCCTTCTTATGTCGTCCCAATCTACAGACTCTAGTCTGAGGGCTTGACAGCTGATTCATTCACCCCTTTGGAGACGGGTTTATCTTCTGGGTGACTTGGTCTATGGGGGGCTAGGAGCAAGCTTCTTTGGCTTCTTCTTCCTCCGTCTATTATGGGTTATGGTGTACCCATATTGATTGGCATGAGTCTTGGTCTCTCCCCTTTTGGACGTTCTCGGTTCCCAGGGTTCTAGAGTTGTTACAGCATAGGTTGGGGTTGGCTCCCCATCTAGGTACTCTGAAGGTTCAGGTTCTGTCCTGTCTGCCTTCCTGTAGAAGTCTGGTTCAGTCTTCCTTGTTAGGAGTTCTCTTGGGGATTGCTCAGGGGCATCTCCCAAGTAGTTCTATGGTCCCTATTGGGATCAGTTTTCATTCTGTTTGCCCTGCGGATTGTTCCCTTGGGACTTATTCTGGATGCTGTCTGAGCTGTTTTGTAGTTCAAGTCACCCCTCGGGGCTGTTGCTTCAGTCAGACGTGTGCCTGAGAAGGTGGCTCTGATTACGTAGCCCTCGTTCAATATATATATATATATATATATATATATATATATATATATATATATATATTATACACACAACATGATGTGGTGGTATTCCGCCTTACGCCGGACCCTTTTGTCCAAGGTGATGTTTTATGATCATTAGTTAAGTCCTTTTAGTCTGCCTATGGGCCTTATTCTTAGTAATGCTGAAGTAAGGGGTCTACATTCCCTCAACAGGTGTTGAAATTTTCCTGGTTGTTTCTTGTCCCTTAGGGGGACTGATGCCTTTTGGGGTCTGCGGGCGCCTCCATAGGTATGCGCCTGATCATGTTTGCTTCCAGGGCCTATGTGCCCTTTGGACTGATCTTACTTGGATGGTTTGCCTTCCTGGTCCTGAGTAAAGGTTTCGGCTTCTTGCTGATCCTTGTTAGTGAAGGGGTCAGTATCCCCGCCTGTCTTGCGGGAGACCAGTTTTCAATTCGCCGTTGGGGTGAGTTCTGAGTTTTACCGAGGTTCCTGTTGCATTTGGGCTGGTTAGGCAGTTACTCTGGCCTATTACTTTAAGGGGGAAGAATCTCCCTCTCTTTCTATTCTGTTCTACTTGTGCTTGGGTACCTTTGGCCCTTCAGCACCAGGTTTCTGTTAAGCAGGTTTGCTAGACCGCTGCTTGTTTTCTGTTCATACCTTTTCAAAGGTTTTGTTATGAGATTGACGTTAGAGCCTTTGCTCATGTCGTACTTGGTAGCAAGGTTTGCAGGTGACAGCGCCTTTACTGTCTGCTGTGCCCTTTTTGTTGGGGATTCCACCCTACTTTATGGACACTGCTATTGGATGTCCCACGTGTAAGTATTATATTGGAGCAGGACGTACTGTATGCTTAGAATAATACAATTTTGTGAAATACTCCCCTGTATGGTGATTGTTATCATTGCTATTGTTACCAGTTTGGTGGTTGGTTCTCCCGGCTTCTTTTCTCACTGCTTTTCAATACTGGGGATTTGTGGGAGGTCCCTGGGTATATGAAGGGCTGGGAGGAGCCTGTTTTTGCATGTCTGCAGTGAACAGCGCCCTCTGGCGGAGGATTACCCACGTGTAAGTATTATATTGGAGCAGGACGTACTGTATGCGTATAATACCAATTCTACAGGTGAGTATTTCACAGAATTGTATTTTTTAAACACAATATGGTTTTCTATGAGAAATTAAATAATTTATTTTTTACCTTTTTACACTTAATTATTAAAGCACAGAAAAAAATACAAACAAGAAATGTTGCTGAAGAAAAACACTATATAATTTTCCTGGAAATTCCTGCAAAAATCACAGTTAAACATAGCGCAAAATGTTGAAAAATGACCTGTCAACAGAGGGTGACAAAATCTCATCAGTCCAGGACCTAGTCCAGTCTAAGTTTAAAAAAAAAATGTTCAATGATGCATCGCACCCAGGCAATTCCCTATTTCAACTGACTACGATCAGGTTGTCCATTTCGAGGACTACTAGAGTTTCAATAAGTTTTTAACCCTTGGCCATTAACTACATGAACGAGTGAGTACTTGATGTCGATTTCTCCCCTCCCAGAGGTATTTCCTGTTTGTATTGTCCACACCTAGTAAGCGTCAAGCCAAAGTAAATTCTTTGTATGTTGTAATCATGTACCTGGCGAATAAAATGTCATTCTGATTCTCAGATCAGCTCTTCAATTACTTTACATGCCGTTCCTGACTTGAATGTAGCCATGCCTCTCCACAGTAGCTTGGTTGGCCAGTTGTTCAGTACCGACCAATCATCATTGTTAATAGGAGCACTACTGCAGCCATTTTTGTTAATGGTCTGTCTTTTTTGTCAATTGCTTTTCACTACACATTCGGGGTATTGTTTTGTGCCCTTTGGTTGTACCTAAGATAGGGCACTAAGGAATTCTTACGTTTGGCTCCAGATCACACTTTAGCAGGCATTGTCCTTATGAGTAAGCCACTAACGTCCTATGTGAGCTGTACTTTGTCCCAATTTGTTTGTTTTTTTGTGGACACTTGGCCCCAGCCAGTAGGTGACCACTGATACTGTAGAAGCTGTTAGACCAATTATTTGTATACCTTCCTCTCTAGAAAAAAACCCCATCAGTTAGGGGTGAAGGGGTCTACTTGTGAGATGTGATGTATCGCGTCCATTTTCCTGTCATGGCCTGAACACAGATACAGTAGATCCAGGATATTTCTTTTTTTTTTTTTTTTTTTTTTTTAAATTCTTTATTTATTGGTTTTTGCATATAAACATACATAAACATATACAGAAAGGTCATAGGTTACAGAACATTACATTACACAGTAGGGGGAAAGGGACCGGAGGGGGAAGGGTGGGGTCCGGGAATAGGGGGATTGGGAGGGGGCACAGCAGCAGCCTATTGATCTAAAAAAGGTACTCTGCCTTGCACACTACCAACGCGACAGTGCGACTAGAGCCATAGGGGAGGGCTCCCGGCTAAGGTCGCGGAGAACCCCAACCTGCCCAGTGCCTGTCGCCACCTCTCTCTGCAAGTCATCTAGGGAGCCGACCGGGGCCAAGAATGTATCCACTACCGGCTGGGAGAGGGGGAGGGCCGGGGCGAGTCCCCGTAGTCGACCGGGGGTGCAGTGTTACAGGTTGCGCTCATCAACCAGCTGGTTCTGCAAACAGTTGTTTAAACTCCTCAGACTCTTGGAATATCAACCAGGGCATCCACGTGCGCCTATACTGCTCATCTCTATCATGGATCGCAAGTGTGAGGTCCTCCATCTCTGAGATGTTCAGCACCTCCCCGATCCAATCTTTCACGGTGGGGGCTCTCTTTTGTTTCCAAAACCTTGGAATCACTAACTTAGCCGCATTCAACAAATGAGCCCGCAACGATTTCTTATATTTGCTTACAGGCCGGTTCGTTGAATGCAGCAAGATCTGAGCGGGGTCCGTGAGGGTCGGGTCACCCGTGAGCTGGGAGACAATGGTTAACACCCCACCCCAGTATGCCCGTATCTTGGGGCAGGACCAGAGGATGTGCAGCAAGGTACCCCGTTCGGTCCCGCACCTCCAGCAGTGCGGGTCCACCGCGGAAGATATTCTGTTAAGCCTGTCAGGCGTATAGTACCATCGGGTCAGGATCTTATAATTAGATTCCTGCACCCTGGTAGCAATCGAGGATCTATGAGCGAGTGATGCAATCTTTTCTCTCTGGCCCTCCTCAAATGTCATCCCCAGTTCTGCTTCCCAATCTCTCCAAAACGTCTGGGGGCTGTCATCTCCTCCCACCAGTCGCGAGTATAGTCTGGAGGTCAGGTGGTCGTTCTGTGTCAACCCCAGGCAAATGTTCTCAAATTCAGTGTGGGACCTGCAGTTGTCCCTCCTCAATCCCTGCCCCGACACAAAGGACTGCAAGCGAACCAAAGTCCATAAGTCGAGGCCTACATTTCCCCATCTGGATCTCAAATCTGACAGTGATACCCATCCTCTTTCTGACAATAGGTCCCCAGCTCTCAACTGACGCAGCTTACTCCATTCCCTGAGGCCTGCTGCCAGTGACCCGGGAGCCAACAACGGGTTAGTTATTATGGGAACCATAGGGGAGGGCCATGGGGATATCCCCGAGTTGGATCTGTAGGTCCCAAAGACCCGCAATGATGCCGCTATGGTCGGGTGTCTCTTTATGTCCTTAGGCAAATTCCCCCTGCCCCACATCAAGACATCTGGAGGGGTGGAGGCCGTCGCGAGCTCCAACCGAACCCATCTCTTGGTATCCTGGCATGTAGCCCATTCGCAGGTTCTCTGGAGATGTGTGGCCGCCCAGTAGAGCTTAATGTCGGGCAAGGACATACCCCCCTGATTCTTGGGTCTATAAAGTGTACGTCTCCCAAGCCTCGCCCGTTTATTATTCCAGACGAACCTCAGGAGGGATCCGCCAAGGTCAGTGAAGAAACTCGCGGGGATCCGCACCGGCAGGGCCTGGAACAGGTACAACAGTCTGGGCAGGATCGTCATTTTTATTATGTTTACCCTTCCCATCCAGGAAAAGGTGGGAAGGTCCCACCTCTCCAGGTCTCCCCTAATTCTCCTAGCCATTGGGAGGAAGTTCAGGGCTACAATGCTGCACAGGGAGCTCGGCAGTTGGGTTCCCAGGTACTTTAGAGATGTCCTAGCCCACTTAAAGGGGAATGACTGCCGTAGGGTCCTGACCAGGTCCCCCTGGAGTGAAACGTTCAGGGCCTCTGATTTTTCAAAGTTGATTTTTAAGTATGAGAGTCTCCCATACGCCTCAAATTCTTTCATCAGGACTGGGATGGTCACGGAGGGGTTTGTTACGAAAAAAAAACAAGGCCATCCGCGTAGGCAGCGACCTTATGGGTGCCCTCGCGGGTAACCAGTCCCCGGATGTCAACGTTGTCTCTGATTCTACACAGGAAGGGCTCAAGCGATAGGGCAAAAAGGAGGGGCGAGAGGGGACAACCCTGGCGGGTTCCATTTCTAATCCACACCGGGTCAGAGAGGTGTCCATTAATCCTCACTCTCGCTGAGGGGGTGGTGTACAGCGCCTCAATGAGCAATCTCATGTTAGTCCCTAAACCGATGTGCCGGAGAGACTCCTTGAGAAACGGCTAGCTGACCCTATCAAAGGCCTTTTCGGCATCGGTGGAGAGAAGCATCAAAGGGGTCCCAGACGTCTTGGCCGCGTGAATAACATTAATGGCCCGGATGACGTTGTCCCTGGCCTCCCTGTGCAGCACAAACCCAGTCTGGTCCAGGTGTACCAGATGGGGGATTAGCGACGACAACCTATTAGCCAGGACCTTGGCGTACAGTTTCATATGTGCATTAAGCAGGGAGATGGGTCTGTAGCTCCTACAGGACAACGGGTCCTTCCCGGGTTTATGTATAACAGTGATGTGGGCTTCTAACTCTCTACTGGAGAATGCTCCCGGGTTATCCCTGTCTAATATCGTGTTCCAGGCCCCCACCAGCCGCGGTCCAAGCAGATCCCCCAGAGTCTTGTAATACCTAGCCGTGAAGCCGTCAGGTCCCGGCGCTTTGCCCGTCGGAGAATATTTAATAGCCTCCGCTAACTCATCCGTAGTAATTGGGGCCTCGACAAGGGTCGCAGCCTCTTCCGAGACCTTCGGCATTTTTGAGTTCATCAGGTATTGCCTGATCCTCTCAACATACGTCGACCCTGATGTGTCGTTAGGCAGGCCATAGAGTCCTGAATAATATTTCCTGAACTTGCCTGCTATGGACTCTGAGGTGTGCTGTTTCCTTTGGGTGTCGTCAAGAATCTCGGGTATGAAAGTCTGGGCCTGTTGTTGCTTAAGAGCTTTTGCAAGGAGAGCACTATTTTTGTTGCCAAATTCGTAATACCTCCGCTTACATTTTCTTATCATATGCTTGGCCTTCTGCCTTAATAGGGCGTTAAGAGCCGCCCTAGCCTGCGTTAGCTCGCCCATCACACTTGCTGCCTCTGATTTTTTGTGGGAGAGTTCCAGAGCGTTGACCCTCCCTGTCAGTTTCTCCAGCATAGCCGTATTCTCTTTCTTTAACCTCGAGGCATGGCTAATCAAAATGCCCCGGACCACGCTTTTATGCGCTTCCCATAGAGTCAGTGGAGAGACCTCCCCGTTGTCATTTTCGTTAAAATACGAGACAATACCATCTCTGACTGCCTGTAACACCACCGGGTTATGTAGCAGAGATTCATTCAACCGCCACGTAAAGGGGGAGGGAGGTCTATCCACTAGCTCCAGGTCTAGGTAAACTGGCGCATGGTCCGAGAATGAGGTGGGGTAGATACCGTCGTCTGAGACCCGCCCCAGCAAGCTATGCGAGACCCAGAGGTAGTCAATTCGGGAGTAGGTCCCATGCACCTTTGAATAGAATGAGTAGTCCCTGGCCGTGGGGTTCCTAATTCGCCACGCGTCCACCAGCTGTAGACTCTGCAATCTCACCTTCAGGGATCTTAGGGCAGGCTGAGTGATTACTGATTTGCCCGTTGAGGTATCAAGGAGAGGGTCAATTGGCAGGTTAAGGTCGCCACCCAGGATCAACTCGCCCTCAGCAAATCTTTCTACCTTATCCAGTGTCTGCTTGAGGAACTGAACCTGACCCTGGTTGGGCGCGTAAATCGAGATCAAGGTGTAGCATTTCTGATTGATAAGGCATTTGACCATGACAACCCTCCCTGCTCCATCTGTCCAGGAATCTATCAAGGAAAATGGGGTGTCTCTTGCTATTAAGATCGCCGCCCCTTTCTTTTTGCCTTCAGCAGTACAACTGGTGAACGCGTGTGGAAAGAGCCCACTATTTAGCCTAGGTGAGGCGCCCCTTTTAAAGTGCGTCTCCTGGATAAAGACTATCCTCGCTTTATACCGCCTCAGCTCCTGCCACAATATCGACCTTTTTTCCGGGGTATTCAGGCCCTTCACATTCAAGGACAGGACCCTCAGCGGCCCCATACTGTGTTTAGTCTCTCAGGAGGTGGCCAGGTAGGTCTGTTGAAATGAGGCTGCCGCTAATACCCCTGAGGGAGATGGGTGTGGAAAGGGGGGGGGGCAAGGGGTAACGGATTAGGCTAGGGGTGTGTACAGGGGAGAAGAATTAAACAAACTTGAAACAAAGAACTAGACTAACCAGTAGTCAACCAGCAGGTCACGGTATACGTGTTCTGGGAGTGGTGCTCTTTTAGCGGAGGATGGTGGAATTCCGCTCTATCTCCCCAAATATGGGGTGGACAGGCAGTCCGCTTCTTACTTCCCCTCCGTGGGAACCGGGTGCCACTAGAGGGGTACACCTGGTAAATAGGGGGAGAAGAGGACCGGGGCCGTGATCTGAGGGGAGTGGGCTGCACTGTATTATGTTTTCTCATTGTGATGCACTTGGAGGCGTGCAAATAATGAAGGGGGGTTCAGATGGACGGATGGCTGGGTGTCCCGATAAGGCGCCGCAGGGCCGCCAGGGCGCGGCTATACGATCAGTAATGCGATCCAGCGAGGCAGTCACCGAGTCCCCGCGACAGCGGCCGGCCCCGGGGCCCAGCACTGCAGGCGGGTCCCCCGACAACAGGAAGGCGGCCCGCCCGGCGAGCACCCCAGAGGTCCAACAGGGCCAAGGCCAACCAGCCATCCATGTACACACGTCAGAACATTTAAACAGAGCAAATGCATTTATGCAACATGTATTGTATCAGTGGGAGGGCCTAGGGCTATTTGCCCCGTGCGACCGGCGTCACCGCCACCCCCGCCAGACACAATAGAGCTTTACAGAACCAATATGGGATTAGGCATGATAAGGCACGACCGCGCAGGGGAGCCAGCCAGCGACCCGCAAGGAGCAGGTCCCCAGCCGGGACGCCCGCCCGGAGGCAACCCACCAAGCCCAATCAATACACTATCATCAGTCAACTATGAGCTCTTACCAAAGCGCCACCCGTCTCGCCCGCCTCGGTCGCCCATCCCCTAACTTTTCGTCACAGGGCGATGAGTCTTACCGGTGCGGGGAGGGACCGGGCGTAAGCGCCTCAGGGGTTAGCGGCCTCGTCTGCCTCTTCTCCCTGCTCCCCGGGGGGCCTCCGCCGCTCTCCCCGGCATTCTTCCACCGTAGACTGGCAAATCTGGAGCAGTCCAATCAGGGACCTCCACCGGGGCCGTCTCCAGGAAGTGAAACAAGTCCGGGAGTTGACTCGGGGATTTCAGCACGAAGTGGTTGCCGTTTTTCCGAACAATTAGTTGAAAAGGATGTCCCCAACGGTAGGTGGCTCTCTGATTCTGGATAGATTCTAGCAACGGCTTCAGAAGTTTCCGCATGAGCAAAGTCCTGCGTGACAGGTCCTGGAGAATAGTCACCTGGGCGCCCTGAAACTTGATAGGACCCTTCTCCCAGGCTCGGCGGGAAATCTCTTCTTTAATTTTGAAGAAATGGACCCTGCATATAATATCTCTGGGTCTGTCTCTCTCCTGCTGGCGGGGGCCCAGCGCGCGGTGTACTCGATCCAGCTCAATACGGTTGGTATTAGGGAGCTCCAGGAGCTCATTGAAAATCGATGTAACTGTTGCCTCAAGATCACGGGGCTCCACCGATTCGGGCACTCCCCTCAAGCGGAGGTTGTTCCTCCTATTCCGGTTCTCTATGTCGTCATGTGCAAGAAGGAGGTCAGAGATTTGTCTTCTGCTCTCCGTTTGCTGTTGTTCCAAAGTCGCCACACGCGTTTCTAGCGATCCATGCGATCTCTCCACCCCGTCCACTCTAAGCGTGATGTCTGTCACCGCCCCCTGAAGGGTCGCCAGCTCTCTTTTGATAGCCCCCTCCATCTTGGAGACATATCCATCAAAGTCGCCCTTGGTGGGAAGACCTCTCAGGGCCTCGCTGATGTTGATTCTAACCGCCTCCGCAACCACATGGGATAACAAGTCGAGTGGGGCTGCTGAACATGAGTTGTGGCCAGGTGTCGGGGGTATGGGGCTGCTCGGTGTTCCTCCTCCGCCATAAGAGTGGAGTCCAGCTGCGGGCCCGTCTTGCTCTGTGTGGTGAACCGCAGGGTGGAGGGGGCCATCCAGACTCCCCCTAGCTAGGGGCACCCGCCCAGACCATCCCAGCCGTGGGAGCTGCATCTCGCCCCAAAGCGCCTGCTCATACGGCCCGGCGCGTGGGTCAGTCCCGGAGTGGACCCGCCTGAATGAAGTGGGGCTCCCGGGGGGTGTCATGTCGGCCGGGCCGTCGCGTGGCCCCGGGGAGAAGGTTAACGAGCCTGGTGGGGACCGGGACATGTCCCCATATAATAGGGGCATATGCGTTAGACCCACGGTCCGAGGAGGCGGGACCGGGGCGTATGTATTCAGTCCTGGGGATCTCGCAGGCTTCCGCATATTGGGGTCATCATGTTGCTGCTGTGGTGCATCACTCATGTGGTGGGCTCCTCGCTGCTGTGTGTCACATTGAGGCAGTATTGGGTAGCTGGGGGCCAGGGGGGGGGGGGTCTGGGAGATGAGCACTGACCTTGGTGCCGCCAGGTGTTCCTCCGGTTGTTCCTCCGGGACAGTCCGCCCCGCAGTGCACCAGCGCAGTCACCGTCTGGGTATGTCCTCTGACTGCAGCCGACCCGTGCGCTCCGTCTTTCTTCTCCCTCTCTGACAGCGGGTCCTCACCTCCCGCAGTCTGCACGTGGCCGCCGTCTCCTCTCTCCGTCAGCGGTGGGGGGGGGCTCCCCTCGCTCTCCTCACATCCGTGCCCGCTGCCATCTTCCTCCGTCGGCGGAGCCTCTACCCCTCCTCCATGGGGCTGCGGAACCTCGCACCGCCGCAGGCCGCCAGGGCCAGGTGTGACAGGGTAAGTGCGGCCCCCTGCGTCTCCCCGCCCGTTCGGGTTCTCTGCCGCCATCTTGCTGTCTGCCTCCCGGGGCGAAACGGCCCCCCGGGTGTGGAAATATGAGGGGATGGAGCGGTCTCGGGGCTTCCTGGTCGCTCCCCTACCTCTCCCCTTCTTGGGCATCTGTGTGTTGGGCTCCTCTATAGCGCCTAAGTGCCGTCCTCTGCTGTAGTAGTGCAGAGCTCCCCTCGCCCACGTCTTCTACGGCGCCATGTCAAGCCACGCCCCCCGATCCAGGATATTTCTGATCGTGTCTCCTTACCTGTAGCAGCAGGTCATCTTATACAATGATTGCTCTGTTAAAGTATCACCCATGAACCCCTGTGGTGCCAAAACTACAGTAGCTGCTATTGGTCGTGGCTCCTGACATAGGAAAGGATTCCTCATGTGCACTAGGTAAGTATGTATTTTACAAATATGATCTATAGGGAGTCCTGGTTGTATGAATGGTGCAGTGCCGGCCTTAGGTTGAAGGATGCCCCCCCCCCCCCGTTAAGAACATATATTTACCACAATGTAAATAAGAAAAATAATAGTAGCGCACTCCGCAGGGAAGTGGATGCGGCCGCTACCTATGCCGACGTTCAGTCCAAAACAATGGCTTTATGCTGGACGAGAGCCTGTATAGTGGGAATTGTGTGGGTTGTGTGGGCGAGCTGGGAGGTTTCACAGCTGGGCATCCCAAATCGGGATGATCCAGATAAGAGCATCAATCACCAGGATCAGAGGAGTAACTAGGCTTTCTGGCACCCAGGGCAACGATTCCAAATGGTGCCCCCACCTGTGCTCAGGCCCCCCTTTGGTGCCCCCCTAACCTGCTGCGCCCGGGGCAAGTTCCCCCCCTACCCATGCCCCTAACCAGGATAGTCAAATTCCTGGTGATTCCTCCACTTTAAAGGAACAGAACCCAAGAATTTGACTTGACCTGTGTGTATCCCCCAGGGTCGCCAGTAGAGTCACCTTTTCCTTGTTTCCACGCCACATGCGCATGCTACTTAGTCAAGCAGTGGTGCTTGCTCCATGCAGATTTCCTTTGCCACTCTGAGCTCAGTGCTGCAATGAAATCTATATGGTTGGAGAGCATTCTCACTCACATATAGATGCGGGCCATTCAGAAAGGCCTGGCGTGGGTATGTATCTAAGTTCTAGGTATAGAGTCTCACACAGCGGGGCATCCCAACACTTGATACCCCATAAAGAGTTAGTCCAAGCACCCCCCCCCCAAGGAGTCTTCTATACTCGAGGTGGGTGTAAATCCTCTCAATCCTCCAGGGACTCCAGCGACGGCCAATTAAGCTATCTTGAGGCATTTGATTTGGGATGCCCCATTGTTTGAGTTCAGATCACCCCGCATTCACTCACATTTTCTAAGGCTTCCATGCCACACTCAGTGGCCGCATCCCCAGCACCCCAGTGGCTGAGACGTGCTCCCGCACCCAGCTGTTCAGATAGGCTGGGGACGAGAGTGTGCCACATACCACAGGAAAACCATGGATGTGGATGCTCCCATATGGAGCGTTGGTCTAAACATAGCCGTATGCTGATCATCAGCACGGAATACAACATTGATTGGATAAGAGCCCGTGCATGCACTGTGGGACCAGGGAAAGGTGTGTTTTTGGGGGGGGTTAACACAGTGGTCCTGATTTGGGATGCCCCCCAGGGTTAAAACCAAAATCCAGGATAGTGAAATGCCGTATGACCCCAGGGACATATACAATCCTAATTATGCCCCAACATTTAAATGCCGCCATGATGCCACAACTGAAATAAATGCCACCAGTGCGCTTCATCATCCATTTAATCCCCCCCACCCCAGGGCTCCCTGAGCCTTGTAAACGCTGCTAAAAAATCTACTATCAGTCGTGTAACTAAATGTAACGATGCCATAGTGCAAAGATTAATTGGGGCTCTTTCTCGGCTCATACAGTAAACTTTTGTCTGTCTTTTAACTCAATTGGATGCAGCTAGACAACTAAAGACTGACACTGCAGAGACACATGGTGCTTCCTTTCTCTAAATGATGCCAAGTGAGCACAAATATGATAAATAAGGTGGAGGAGCAACAATGATGGGGCCCCCCTGACCTTCTGAGCTTGGTGCAGTCACAGCTCCTGCGCACCCTCAAGTTACGCCCCTGGCTATTAAAAAAAACTCCCTGCTGCTCTGCTCAATAAGGGGAGGCAGCACTTGCCTGATTTTAAAAGAGAGAGAGAGAAAAAATAATATATATATATATATTACAGGGACATTGGCGCCCCCCAAATCATCCCATTGTGTGTGTGAATATTAACCCTTTCGCTGCCAGCCTACCTGCAGCATTTGCCACTCCCTGTTGCCAGACGATGTTTCACCATTTTGCGCTACACATATTCAACTGTCATTTTTGAAGGGATTTCCAGGGATTTCCCAGGAAAATTATATATTGTTTTTTTCAACAGAGTCTGGGCTTTAACATGAAATGTCTTGTTTGTATTTTTTAGGTGTATTCTCAATTTTTTTGGGTGAAATGTGTGAAAAAAAACAAAAAAAAAACATTTTTTTACAATTTGTAGAGTTTTTTTGTAATAAAAAATGTAAGTTTGTCAATAAAATCTTATTGCGTGAGAAACCCCAATTTCTCCCGGTTACAGCGATACCACATATGTATAGGTAGACACCCTTTCCTGCCCAGAAGCCTTTTATAGCTGCTGGATGACAAATGGTTAATTAAAAAAAAAAATGACATAGGGTCCCCCTTCCCGGGGAGGGGGACCCCATTTTTTTTTGGATTTTGAAGGGTTAAAAACCCTTCAAAATCCAAAAAAAAAAATGACGTGGGGTCCCCCTTACCCAAAGTAACCAGCCCGGGACCAGCTATGGGGGCTTGTAGGCACAGAGTGGGGGGGCCAGCTTTGGTGGCCCCCCCACCCTGCAGCCTACGAGCCCACATAGCCTATGTGGGCCCGGGCTCTTCTGCCCCCCCCTGGCCTTTGGGGAGGCAGGTAATGGGGGTGCGGGGGTCAATGGCAAGCCACCCGCTAGGGCAGGTGACTTGCCACCCCCCCAGCCTTGTGAACTGGTATAAGGGGTCTCATGGACCCCTTACCAGCTCACAAAGGGTTAATGTGAAAAAAAACACCACACAATAAAAAAAAAGTATTTTATTAGAAAAAAAAAAATTTTTTTTTACTGTACTTACCTTCGATTGCAAGCTCTTGTCCCTCGCCGCTCAGCTGACAGATGCCGGTGATCGGCATCCAGAGAAGGAGAAGGCAGGAGATCAGAGGATCTCCTGTCACCTCCTTCCCCTGTGCCGATCACCGGCATCTGAGAAGCTGAGAAGGCTGAAGCCTGAGATCGGGGCCGGGATGACTTCATAAGCCCCGCCCCCAAGGGGGCGGGGCTTAGAGGCATGATGGCGGCCGCCATCGTGCAGAAGAGAGGAGAGAGCCTCCCAGGCTCTCTCCTGAAGATCGGTAAGTCCTGGGGGGGGATCGGAGGCCCCCCAGGTGAAGAGGAGGGACAGCGGGAGCCAGCGCACACACAGGTAAGTGAATGTCATTTTTTTTTTTTTTTTTTTTTTACAGTTAGAAGCTGCTGCTGCAGAAGCGGGGGGGGGGGGGGGGGCCTATTCCGGGGGCTCTCCTGGAGCCATCCGACCCCCCACGGGGGATCGGATGGCACCAAATTAAAGAGGAGACCCGGCCGGATCCAACAAGGGGTCAGGTGAGTATTTGTTGTTTTTACTTTTTAAACTACAAGCGAGGAAAGTCAAGCACGTAACACCTACGTGCTTGGCACTTAAGGCCCAGCCAAGCCAGCACGTAGGTGTTACGTGCTTGGCAACAAAAGGGTTAATGCTGTAACCTTGTGCAATCTATGGGTGGGAGCCGGCCATCCACCTGTACAGCCACTCACAGTCTTTAGCTTGTTGTAGGCCAGAGGTAGGTTGTCTTTGTGGAGCCACCTGTGTTTCCACAATAGAATCTGCTGTATTGTGATGACTAATGGGGAGAGGCCTATACGTTACTTTCACCTAATAGGGGTGTGTGCAGGTGCTTTTCTTTTTCTTTCACAGTCAAGAAAAGTACTTGTCCCTCTCATAATGCATTCCAGAATTTAGTTTACTTTTACTGCTGCCAGGCCACACAAATCCTTGGAACTACTTTTGTGTCTATCCTTGCTCCAAGCAATGTACTGGCCCAGATGAGTCTTTTCCCCGGATGCTGGATTTTTATATCCATTTTATGCAGGTGACACTGAAATACACCTCTGCGACCCAGATCTCTCTTCCTTTCATTCTCTCTTTCATGTCATCTCGTCCCCCTCAAACTGGACAGAACAGAGCTTCTCATTTTACCACTTTCTTATTCTGCTCCAACACAATACCTGTCAGTGATCTTGCAATCATTGCATCTCCCCAGTACAAATGGAGCAGATTCGGCACCTTTCGAATTTGTCAGCATTTTCACGGTTTCCTGCGAGAGTATGCTTGTTCCTGTGCTATTTTCAGTGTTGCAGTTCAGTGCCATTTTTTCCCTATGCATTTTTTTTTTTGTGCACATGTGCTTATGCGTGGGGGTGGGTCCGTTCAGCACCCAGAGAAAGATTGCACTACTTTTTAGGATTGAAAGTGAATGGCAGTTTCCTCTCATAAGAAGTACCACACTTGTGTTAGCTAAGCACATTCCAGGGGGGGATGTTAGATAAGTTGAGGGGGTCACTAAAAAAGCCTAGGCAGAAATAATTTAAAGATGGATACAATATAGAAATATAAACATATCTAAAAACAATTATAATGATTCAATAATTTAAAAGTTGGGGTGAAAGGAAAGACAAAGTAAACACAGTCAACATAATAAATAAAAAAATCCCAAAGCAGTAAATAACTTTACTTTTTGTATAGACGCATATAGATTTGCTTAGAAGAGAAAACATGTATCTATTTGCACAAATACATGCTTAAATGCTCATAGACGATTCTAGATCTGTTTAGAAGAGAAGGCATTTATCTATTTGCACTAATGTGTGCAAATGGATACATTCTTTCTCTTCTAAGCATCAATAAGAGTCCATGAGCATCTATGCATGTATCTGTGACGAGCTACCAGCACCTTATTGAGTCCTGGGAAGTGGTCAGGTTTGGGCAGGGGGGGCGTGTCCTGGAATAGGTGTGGTACCTCACAAAAAGCATAATTCTCAACTTTTTAAAATGGGTAAGAGGAGGAAGAGGACAGGTACGCGTACTGCGATGATTTTTTTTTCCCTAAAAAGTCAAAACACTTCACTGCCCTTCTGGTGGGGGAGGTGGGTCCAGACCTGGGGACCCCCCCTTAGGTTCGCCCCTGGTCAAAATGACGGACTACTGTATGACATATCATACATTGTCATTAATGTCCACTAGAGGGAGTGCATGTTTCAGATGATGCTTAACAATGTTGCTGTAAAAACTCCCTATAGTTTCCTCTCTCTTGTATCTGACACTTCTTGTGCTGCAGACCTATAACCAGCTCTGGTGGGTTTTGTTCAAATCACCGGATCATACATGACTCACGTATTTGATCACTTTAGCTATTTTTGCAAATTGTGCTAATTGTTTGGTGTAAATGTACCCTAAGAGAAATATATGACAGCTGTGCACTCAACAGGACGGAACAGGGACAAAAGGTGAGGTTTTGATTTTTTTTTTTCCTGGACATAACTTTACCTCATGTTATCACCAAGTGCTTTACATACATAGAAATAATTATAACATTTTAGGCAATTGTGCATTAGGGAATTTCAGAAAGGAACAGGAACAGAGAAACTAGGTGGGGTTACATAAGGAAGATGTGAGATATTTACATAGTGCAGTCTTAATTAGCTAGCTTGATCATTTTTGTCAATTTTTGGCAGCACATCATATTTATAAAGGCAAATTATGACGACTTGTGGGAAAGCAGCTTGTCTTGTGTCTCACAATTCTGTTGTTCTGAGCCCTTTAGCAATAAGAGAGAATGACTGGGATAAGTTGGATTACTGATGATGTCTTCAGCCCTCTGCTTTGCCCTTTGTGAGTATAATTTAATTATTTTCCCAAGGGGAGGGGATATATATATATATATATATATATATATATATATTGTGGCAAGGTGCCGTCATTGACGGTAGATATGTGGCACCAAGGTACCTGGCCTTGATGCAGTAAAGCTGTGTAGTTTTCTCCAGCATCAGCTGCTAATGGCAGTCTGCTGCTAAAATTTTAGTATAGCCGAAAGGCTAACCCGGGACGGCTTTACTGGGATGGAGTAGAGCAGGGTGGGACTCCATCCCCTACCCAGGTCCGGGTTTTGCGGGCCGCATAAATAGCCTGGGGAGTCAGCTGTGCACTGGCTGTGTCTAGAGCTCACTTGTGGAGTGAGACTCTGTGTGCCTGGCTGGAAGCTCTTATACAGGCTATTTCATGTGGATTCGGCTACAAGTGTGCAAGCTTGGACAAAAACTAAAAAGGGCTGTTGCCTGTCTGATGCAATTCTGTGGCATTTTTCCTGAAAAGGTGATGTAACCCAAAATGGATATTTTGTGTGAATAAACACGGACTTTAAGTTGAACTTTTCGCCTTTGAGCCTCTATACTGCTAACATCCTGCTGTCTACCAGAGCTGATCCTCACATTTGGTGTTGGATGCGAGCAAAGCAGTGAGGCCGTTGCTAGGAGCAACCGACGGAAACGTTTTTTTTGTGTATGTCCTACATTAAGCCTGCCAGGCTGCTACCTGTGACCGCAGACAAAATGGAGGCTGTCGTGAAAGCGCTCATGGAGGCGAATCTGCAGCAGCGCGAGGCCAACAAGCAGCAGCAGGAAACCAACCAGCTTCTATTGCAATATGTGATGGCGCTGCAAGCTGCAGGACCACCCAAAAGTATCCCTGATGCCCGGAAAGCTGTCCACTTGGCGCTTACAAAGATGACCCCTTCGGATGACGTCGAGACCTACCTGGTGGTGTTTGAAAAGGTGGCTGCAAGGGAGAAGTTGCCTCATGATCAGTGGGCTGGCGTCATCGCTCCATTTCTGGCATCTGGACCCCAGCAGGTGTTGTTTGATCTTCCAGATGACCAAGCCGCTGACTACCCGACTCTAAAGGGTGAGATACTGGCCTGACTGGGGGTGAATGTGTGGGTTTGGGCTCAGCGGGTGCATCAGTGGGGCTATCAATCGGCAGAGCCCGCCAGAACCCAGTACTATAAACTGCTGCACCTACTGCAAAAATGGCTGCAGCCAGATTTATTAAGCCCCTCTGCCATGTTGGAACGCTTGCTGGCGGACATGTTCTGGAGGGCTTTACCGCACCCTCTCCAGCACTGGGTTGGCCAGGTATCCCCCGGCAACGCTCTAGAGATGGTGGACCTAGTGGAGCGATGTGAGGCCACCAGGAACTTGCAAGGGGGCTCTATGGGGAAGGATTCAGGGAAACCCCGGAGGTCCCTGCCCCAGCCCAGGCGAGTGGTGTCCCCTAAACCCCCTCAGGACCTACCCCCCAAAGTCCCTGCCCCGGTGTTGTGTTGGGGGTGTAAGGAGCCGGGACATATCAGAGCCAACTGTCCCCACCAGGGGGAGCCCATGGACGTGAACTTTGGTTACCGCCCTTCAATGTATGCCAGGAGGCTGTGTTCTGCCGGTGTCCCTGAGCTTGTGGGGCAAAGTCACCTCTGTCAGGTGAAAGTGGGGGATACACTGGCTGTGGCCCTTTTGGACTCGGGGAGTATGGTTACCCTGGTGAGACCTTCCACGGGTACTGCCCGATGAATACATGGGGCGGAAACCAGGGTCTTGTGCAAACACGGGGACTTGAGAGACTATGCCACAGCACAAGTGACTCTAACCACCGTGTCCGGCAGCTGGAACCACAAAGTCGCCGTCGCCGCTAAACTTCCATATGAACTTATTATTGGGAGAGACTTTCCGGGGTTCATGTCACTGTAGGCCAAGCTGGGAGTTCCGGAAAACCGCGAGGCGGGTGTGTCCCCAATAGACTGGCCCTACTCAGGGGTGACCCCAGAACCTTGTGAGCCGAAGTCAGAAGGCACAACAGTAGGGGTGACCGCCACTACGGTGGAAGAGGGGGAGTCAACCCCACTGAGTGTTATGGTTGGAGATGTGGAAGATCTGTCAACAGGTCCAGAGTTTGCCAATCTCCATGTCTCCACGGGTAGTTTTGGTACAGCACAACACCAGGACCCGACTCTATCTCGGGCCTGGGAGAATGTACTTGAGGTGGAAGGTGAGCCACAACAGCCAGGGGCGGAGTTACAGTTTCCTCGCTTTGTGGTTCACCAGGATATGCTGTACCGAGTAAACAAAGTACTTGAAGAGGTTGTGGAACAATTGGTGGTACCCAATCCTTATCGCAAGCTGGTGTTGGATTTGGCCCTCCAACATGTTCTGGGGGGACACCTAGGCCAGCAGAAAACTCTGGACCGAATTTTACAACGATTCTGCTGGCCCAGTGTGTACAAGGAGGTGGAGAGATATTGTGAGTCCTGCCCAACATGTCAGATGACCAGCCCCCAGCCTCATTACCGTGGTCCCCTAGTTCCTCTCCCAATTATTGAGGTGCCCTTTGAGCGGAGCTTATGGAAATATTTTCCTGAGTAGGCCTGCCTAAAGAGGTCCTGATCGATCAAGGTACCCCGTTTATGTCTAAGGTGATGAAAGAGCTCTGTAAGTTGTTGCAGGTGAAACAATTGCGGACATCCGTTTACCACCCGCAAACAGACGGCCTGGTAGAAAGGTTTAACCAAACTTTAAAAACCATGTTAAAACGGGTGGTCGCCAAGGATGGGAAGAATTGGGACTTGCTTCTGCCCTATCTGATGTTCGCAGTGCAAGAGGTGTCCCAAGCCTCTACGGGGTTCTCGCCCTTTGAGCTCTTATACGGTCGGCATCCACAGGGCCTGTTGGATATAGCCAAGGAGGCTTGGGAACAGCAACCCACCCCCCACAAAAGTGTGGTAGAGTATGTTACTCAATTACAGGAACGGATAGAGATCGTGTTTCTGCTGGTGAGGGAACATATGGAAGCAGCACAGCGGGCCCAAAGCAGGAATTATAACCGGCAAGCCAGGGTACGGAACTTTAACCCAGGTGACAGGGTTGTGGTTCTGGTAGCCACAGTGGATAGTAAATTTCTGGCTAGGTGGCAGGGTCCCTACGAGGTGATTGGGAGAGTTGGGGAAGTGATTTACAAGGTACATCAGCCTGGGCGGAGAAAGCCAGAGCAGGTGTACCATGTAAACCTGCTGAAGCTGTGGAAAGACAAGGAGACCCCTGTGGGTGACAGTCCCTGACCAGGTATGTTAGGGTGGAGCTTCCCGTCCCTCAGTTTGCTGTTAGAGAAGCGGTAAATGAGGTGAAAGCCGGCGACAACCTCTCCTCTAAACAGGCCCAGGAAGCCAGGGAATTTGTCAGCAGAAACACGGATGTGTTTTCAGATCTCCCTGGGCGCACTTCTGTCATCCAACATGACGTTGTCACGGAACCTCAGGTCAAGATCCGGTTGAAGCCTTACCGGGTACCTGAGTCCCAGCGACAAGCTATCGCGGAAGAAGTGCAGCAAATGCTCCGGTTAGACGTGATTGAAGAATCAAAGAGCGAGTGGGCCAGCCCAATAGTCTTGATTCCCAAACCCGATGGTACGTTGCGGTTCTGTAATGATTTCCGCAAACTTAGCGAAATTTCTAAGTTTGATGCCTACCCTTTGCCCAAGTAGACAAGCTTATTGAGAAGCTAGGCCAAGCCAGGTATTTTTCTGTTTTGGACCTCACAAAAGGGTACTGGCAGGTACCCTTGACTGAGGCTGCCAAGGAGAAAACAGCCTTTATCACACCTGAGGGACTGTTCCAGTACAAGGTATTACCCTTTGGTTTACATGGCGCTCCCGCTACGTTCCAAAGGTTAATGGATATTGTCCTCCGGCCACATCTTCGGTATGCTTCGGCATATCTGGACGATATAATTATCCATAGTATGGATTGGGAAAGTCACCTACCCAAAGTCCAGGCCGTAGTGGATTCCCTCAGGAAGGATGGTTTGACAGCAAACCCGAAAAAATGTGCCTTAGGCTTAGAAGAGACGAAGAACATGGGATATGTGATTGGGCGAGGAGTGGTCAAGCCCCAGGTTAATAAAATAGAAGCCATCCGTAGCTGGCCACGTCCTAACACTACCCGCCAAGTGAAGTCATTTCTGGGGTTGGTAGGGTATTACATGAGGTTCATTCCCAATATTCTTAGTATACAGTACGTCCTGCTCCAGATATAGTACTTACACTTGGGTTATCCTCCGCCAGATGGCGCTGCACTGCAGAGACATGCAAAAACAGGCTCCTCCCGGCCCCTCAAATACCCGGGGACCTCCCACAAATCCCCAGATTTCTCTGCAGTGCTGACTGTGAAGACATGAAGTTTCACTCTCTCGCAGGTGAGCGGGGCTATCAAAGCCTGCGGCCCTGTTGGACTATCCCCACCCGTCCTTCCCGTGATGTGCCTCCCAGCCTGGGCTGCGCTGGTCGGGTGAAGGTAGGCAGCACCATGCGTGCTTATGGAGCCATGCTCCACCGCAGTCCCTCACCAAAGGGTAGGCAATTTAGGCTGATGGTGAGCCTCTAGGGGATGCCCCTCCCGCATTATTGCCCCATGCCCCGTGTAGCGGTGGGCCCTGTACAAAGGATCGCCATCCTCCCTCGTTCCCCCCCGTAGCTCGGGGGGAAAGAAAGGGGGGGGTGTGTGTGTGTGGTGGTCTCAGTGTATGGTGTTTACACGATTATGGCCTTTGTATTGTCCCTTGACTGGTATATCTGGTGTCAGAGCCGCGCTGTTTGCATTTTTATTGTGCACCTGCCGCCGCCACGCGCGTCTCTTTCCTTTACTGGATGTGCTGCGCCAGGCGGCGGTGGCGCCTCAGACGCTGCGGCGTCTTCATTGGTAAATCATTTTCTAAGTGTGTCATACACTCCGCTTCCCTGACAACGTTGACCACTATCTCAGAGCTTCGCGCTCTTCGGGGGGGGGGGGGGGCGGGGACCTGGCTTGGCGCGTTTCGCGTCACAGCCCGCTCTAGCCCGCCCTTCGAGGTTCGCTTGGCGCCATCTTGATGCTAGTCGCGCGCGTGGTAGCGGTCTTCCTCCTCCCTTGGTCGGCAAGTGCCCTCGCGGGCGATTTTCATGATCCTTGATTACTGCGCGTGGTTCTGACACCCTTTATTCCCATTATGTCTTTCAGACGGTTGAATCCAGTGGCTTCTCCCGGCCCTGTGTAATTTATAGCGGGCCTTGTAAAATTCTCCCACTTCCTAGCGGGTCTTAGGGCATCCAGGGTTGCCTATAGCCTAAATCCCTGCTGGCATATTGTGCCTAAATAATCACCATATAGAGGCATCTCAGAATTATGTGACCGGGGTCCCTCTGGGACAAGACTGGCTGTGTATAGCGTGTGGACAACCCCATGCTGATGCTGACAGGGCACGGGTCTGCGGACCCTGTGCCGAGCAAGCACTGGCTCTGCAATCAGGTCTACCAGTGGCTGCGCCTCGTTTCAATTCACCTATTTCCCCATGCTTAAATCTCACTCCTGCTGAGTCGCATACAAGTGGGGATTTGCAGCCTGTTGGGTCTTCCAGACTGCCTACGGCTCAACAGATTATTGCGAGGTTGTCAGAGCGCAAGGGCCCTGGTAAGAAGCGGCACTTGACGCCTCATGTGTCTGTTTTTCCTATGGGAACTGAGGAGTTTTCTACTCCGTGTGACTATACCCCTTCTGATGAAGGAGAGCTATTCTCTGACTCAGGCTCATCTGATGAGAGGCCGAGGAGTCATGACGATTCTGGGCCTGAATACTGGGCCTAGTGTGACACTGACGATTTGTTGATTAAGGTCTTTAAGGTCCTTTCTATCTCTCTCCCTGGTGAGCCTCCCAAGCCGAGAGGGGAGCGTTTCCATAACAGCGACACCACGTTTGGAATTCCTAGAGCAGGCGCATTTCCATGCTCTTGTGCTCAAGGAATGGGAATGCCCCAGTAAACTTCCAGGGGTCCCAGGGGACTGGGATAGGAAATACCCTTTTCCCCCTGAGGTGGTTAACTGCTGGTCATCCCCCCCGTGGTGGATGCCCTGATCATGGGGGTTCCTAACCCCCCCTTTATTGCAGCCCCTGCTTATAATACCCTTCGGGATGCTGAGGACCGGCGCATTGATCTGCTGGCCTCCCACGCCTTTTCTGGTGCAGGGACGGCCCTTGTGGCGACTATACGTCGCTTGGTTTGGCTGCTGACGATGCTACTAAAAAGACTCTTACTGGGCTTCCCTTTAGAGGGCAATGCCTGTTTGGGGCCCGTCTGGACCTGTTTGGTAAAAAGGGCAAATCACTCCAACGCAGGCGGCCGTCTCGGCCCCCTCGGGGCAGGGGCACCCCTCCCTACCATAGTGTTAAACAAGAACCTGGGGTATCCTTCCTGGGGGCTCGCGCAGACTCATGCCCCGGGAGCAGCAGACAACGCTCTGGTCCGGCGGGGCTAAGCCTAAATCTTCCACCAAACCCCCTCAAGCATGATGGGGTGCCCTCGCCCATCTGGGTGAGGGGATGGCTGCGGCACTTTGCTCTTGTCAGGAGGCATTACGCCTCATACTGGTGGATTCAGGAGGTAGTGTCCTCCGGATACAAGATAGAGTTTGCTGCGCGGCCTTCCCCAAGATTATCAGGTCCCAGGTACTCCTGGTCCCTGCCTCTGTTCAGGTGCTGGCACAGGCCATGCAAGGCCTGCGGGGTCTGAGGGTCACTTGCAGATTGCTCTTAACAGGCAGAGGCAGGGGCCGCTACACCAACCTTTCCACAGTCCCCCAAAAGGATGGGTCAGTCTGGCCCATTCTGGATTCACAGGTTCTCGGCAATTCTCCAATTACAGGCAGTTTTCTGCATGAAAACTCTGAGATGGGCCTTCAGCGCCTTGCGCCCAGGGGGCTTCTTGCCGTCCGTGGAGCTCAAGATGCTTATGTTCACATCCCTGTGTCTTCTGGACACCGAGGCTCTTCAGGTTAGTGTTGGAAGCCCAACACTGCTAATTGGGGCCTTGTTATCTGGCCTCGCTTCAGCTCCCAGAGTGCACACCATGGTGCTGATGAGGGTGATGTCTCTGATGAGACCAAGGGGCGTCCACGCGAGACCTACCTGGACGTCCTTCTCACTTCCCAGTCTCTGCGTCAGGCTAAGTTGTATACTCGGCTGGTGGTGTCCATTGGGAGTCATTTGGATGGGTGATCAATCATCCCAAGTCCTCATTGTCCCCTTATTGGTAATTCCATTTCTAGGAATGAATCTGGATTCTGTTCAGGCGAGAATCTTCCTTCCTCAACAATAAAGTGGACAATCTGGTTGCATGGGCTCAGTCCCTCATTGCTGTCCCAGTCCCTTCACCAGGCAGGGATGCAGCTGGTGGGCCCGTTGTTGGCTTGCTCAGAAGAGGTACCTTATGCTCAGTTCCCCTTGGGTCCTTCTGCAACTTCTATTGTTAAGTACAGGACAGCGATCCAGCATCCCTGGAGCAGGGTCTGTGTGCCTTCCCCCCTGGTAAGGAGGTCCCTCTTGGAGTGGATGAACTCAAGGAACCTGTCTGGGGGCAGTTCCCTTCTTGCCCCTTTCTGGAAACGGTCACCATGGATGCCAATCTGTCAGGTTGAAGGGGGGGGGGTTTCTTTTGAAACTCCCTGCGGTTCTGGGGGAGGTGGGGCCCTTAGAAGGTCCATACACCTATTGATGTTTGAAACAGTGAGCTTATAGGTTGGTTCTATCTCGCTTGACTACTCCTCTTCAGGGCCTGCCTGTTCGGGGGTGCTCGGTCTGTCTGACGACAGTGGCCTACATTAATCATTTGGGAGGGACCTGGAGCAGGAGGGTCCTCCAGGAAGTGTCTATGATCCTAACCTGGGTGGAGGACAATGTTCCCTGCATATCAGTGGTATTCGCTCCGGTGGGGGTCCCTCTGCGACAGGATGTGCTAATCCGTGTGTCACTATGGGGTAAAACCAGTTGTGGATCTGTTTGTGTCCCATCACTATCACAAGCTCTCGGCCCTTGTTTCCCTTTCCCAGGATCCTCTGGCCGTGATCAGGATGCCTTAGTAACGTCATGGCTGGACGTTCTGTTCTGTATGTCTTTTCCCCATTCCCCCTGCTAGGCAGGGTTCTGTGCAAGATTGCTCTGGAAGAGGGACCAGTGATTCTGGTGGCCCCCGGGTGGCCTAGTAGAGTGTGGTTTGCAGACGTGGTACCGAGGGCAGTAGTTCTGTACGTTCTGCCAGGAGTGCCAGCTCTGCTCACTCTGGGCCCCTTTACGTCACCCCAATCTACAGACTCTGGCCTAGACGGCCTGACTGCTGAAACATCCATCTTGATGGAGACAGGCTTATCTGTCTCGGTGATTGAGACTATGGGAAGACTAGGAGCTAGCTTCTTCTTCTTCTTCCATCTGTTATAGGGTATGGCATACCCATATTGATTGGTGTGAGTCTAGGTCTCTTCCCTGTAGGGCGTTCTCGGTTCCCAGGGTTCTAGAGTTATTACAGCATGAGTTGTAGTTGGTTCTCCAACTCAGTACTCTGAAGGGTCAGGTTCTGCCCTGTCCGCCTTACTTTAGAAGTCTTTTGTTCAGTTTTCCTTGGTTAAGACTTCTTTCAGGGGGTACTCATGTGCGTCCCCCATGTAATCCTATGGTCCCTGTTGGGATTTGTATTTGATTCTGTCTGCCTTGCGGGGTTTTTCCCTTTGGTCCTATTCAGGTTGCTGTCCGGCTGTTCTTACCCTCAAGGTTGTCCTTTTGGTGGCTGTTACTTCAGTCAGACGTATGTCTGGCGGGCGTCTGTCTGTCTAGCCCCCATTCTTTGAGATACACCAGGATAGGTGGTGTTCCGCCTGAAGCCGGACTTTCTGCCTAAGGTGGTGTCTTATGCTCATTCTTTCAAGATATTGTTCTTCCTTCCGTGCCCTATTCCTAGCAACGCTGAGGAAAGGGTTCTGCATTCCTTGAACAGGTGTTGGAAGTTCTTTTCTTGGTAGTCACTGTGTCCTTTAGGAGAACTGATGTTCCTTTGGGCCTAAGGCCACTCCATCCTGAATGTGCCCGATCTCGTCTGCTTTTGGGAGTTAGGCGGCTTTGGCCCTGGTCATTACTTGGATGGGATGGTTCCTTCTGGTCTTAGGAAAGCGTTTTTGGCTTCTGCCAAGTCTATTGTTAGCGATTGGATTCGTCAGGCCTATTCCTCCAAGGGGAAGAATCTTTCCTTTCGCTTTACTTCTTGTTTTACTCGTGCTTTTGGTGCCTCTTGGGCTTTTCAGCACCAGGCTTCTGTTGAACTGGTTTGCTAGGCCGCTACTTGGTCTTCTGTTCATACCTTTTCAAAGTTTTACAAGGTTGATGTTAGGGCCTCAGCTCTTGCTGTCTTGGCCGCACGGTTATGCAGGTGACAGTGGTTTTAACTGTCTGCTGTTGCCTTTTTTGTTGGGGATCCCACCCTACCTTATGGACACTGCTATTGGATGTCCCAAGTGTAAGTACTATCTCTGGAGCAGGACGTACGGTATACTAAGAATAATACAATTCTGTGAAATACTAACCTGTAGAATTGATATTATTTGTATACAGTGCGTCCTGCTCCATCCCACCCTGGTTTTTGCATTATTCTGGATCCCCTGTATGGTGATTGTTACCATTGTTATAGTTACCAGTTTCGGTGGTTAATTCTCCCGGCTTCTTGTTCACTGCTTTTCAATGCTGGGGATTTGTGGGAGGTCCCCGGGTATTTGAGGGGCCGGGAGGAGCCTGTTTTTGCATGTCTCTGCAGTGCAGCGCCATCTGGCGGAGGATAACCCCAGTGTAAGTACTATATCTGGAGCAGGACATACTGTATACAAATAATATCAATTCTACAGGTGAGTATTTCACAGAATTGTATTTTTGCCACCGTAGCGGCACCATTGACAGACCTGTTAAATGGACGCAAGTCTGTCATGGTGAAGTGGAATGAACAGGCCGAAAAAGCGTTCTCCATTTTGAAGTTTGCCCTGTGTGGGTCTTCGGTGTTGGTGACACCCGACTTTAAGAGGGAGTTTATAGTGCAGACCAACACCTCCGAGGTAGGTCTCGGTGCTGTACTGTCTCAGGAAGTCAACGGGGAGGAACACCCCGTTGTCTACGGGAGTCGCAAGCTGACACCCGCAGAGACCCGGTATAGTGTAGTGGAGAGAGAGTGTTTGGCCATTAAGTGGGCCCTTGAGTCTCTTCGCTACTACTTGCTGGGGAGAAGGTTCCGTTTGATTACGGACCATTCTCCCCTCAAGTGGATGTGCCAGGCTAAGGACAGGAATGCCAGGGTCACCCGGTGGTTCCTGTCCTTACAAAATTTCAGGTTCACAGTAGAGCACAGAGCGGGACAGATGTTGGGTAATGCGGATGCCCTGTCGTGGGCACATTGTTTGTCATGTGTCCACCCCCTCAGGGTTGAACAAAGGGGGGGGTATGTGATAAGGTGCAAGGTGCCGTCATTGACGGTAGGTATGTGGCACCAAGGTACCTGGCTTTGGTGCAGTAAAGCTGTGTAGTTTTCTCCAGCATCAGCTGCTAATGGCAGGCTGCTGCTAAAATTTTAGTATAGCCGAAAGGCTAACCAGGGGCTTTACTGGGATGGAGTAGAGCAGGGTGGGACTCCATCCCCTACCCAGGTCCGGGTTTTGCGGGCCGCATAAATAGCCTGGGGAGTCAGCGGTGTACTGGCTGTGTCTAGAGCTCACTTGTGGAGTGAGACTCTGTGTGCCTGGCTGGAAGTTCTTATACAGGCTATTTCATGTGGACCCGAGGTGGATTCGGCTACAAGTGTGCAAGCGTGAACAAAAACTAAAAAGGGCCGTTGCCTGTCTGATGCAATTCTGTGGCATTTTTCCTGAAAAGGTGATGTAACCCAAAAAGGATATTTTGTGTTATGGACTTTTTGTGTGAATAATCACGGACTTTAAGTTGAACTTTTCGCCTCTGAGCCTCTATACTGCTAACATCCTGCTGTCTACCAGAGCTGGATATATATAATATATATATATATATATATATATTATAGTGTGTGTGTGTGTGTGTTTAACTTGAGGAGGCTTCCTGAAGTCAAACAGTACAAGTTCCGGCGGTTAGTACGTGGGTTAGATAGGTCAATCTGATCTGCTGCCATCTATATTTTACCCAAGCTTTGCTCCGAAAGCTGATAAAAATAGTTTCACAATTGTTTTGTGTATTTTAGAACTGTTTTAGGTGGCGAACAATCCAGATGCACCCTCTAGTACTTGAGATACTTAGACAATGAAAAGTGGTACTTAAACCAGACCTTCACCCTGAATAAGAGCCTATCTTATATGTTTTCCCCACCCTCTACATACAGATTGACCGTATTAAAAATCATCCTACCTGCATCTAGTGCTTTTTCTGAGCATTAAAACATCCAAGATGGCGGCCCATGGAATCTCGGGCTGCCTGCAAACAGGAAGTGTATTCTGACTGTGCCGCTCTGCATTCTGGGATTGCTGACCTTTTTCCTGACCCCGGCTCTGCCCTGTTCTGTCTGTGAAGAGCACAGCTATAACCCCACCCCCATGTACTTTTGCTTGCTCTCCTCAGTATGTGATGCTTCTGAGGCAAGATGGCGGCGCCTGTATCCTAGAGTCCTGAACAGAGTTGCATCCCAGTGGGGGAAAGAATAATAAGTAAGTGACTAAAAATGTAAAATATATTCATTTTAGATGCTGGGGAATAGTTTTTAAAGGTTTTGGCTCTTCATTAAATAATGCTGAAGGTCCATTTAACGGGAAAAAGGAGAACCCCCTGATATAGACACTTCTGCTGCTAATATAATCTATAAAGGAGACCTAAACCCTCCCTGGCAACTCTGTGATCAGTACTGTGCAGGTCCGCAAAGACCCTAAGCCCCCCGCTGCCTGTGAGCAATACTCACATTTACTCTCATTGAGCTCTGTATGATGCAGGTCCAGAATTACTAAAGTATCCCAAATCGCAATGCCCACAGGCAAGAACCAAAAGCAGGGTTAGTGAAAATACTGGGTATTCCACTCTAAGCTGACTTTCGTTGTTGGTAATCCCTTTTTTCCTCATAATTTGAGTCCCCCACAATTAATTTTGCCCATGGCTCCCACTTTGTCTAAATCCGGCCCTGACCTAACCTACCCTTTTATGCCATCAGTGAGCCTTGTATTAGAGAGATACTGACTGCACAAGTGTGCGACCACCCCCAGCACCTGCAATAGGAGGTATGCTTCACTGCAGTGTGTAGCTGTTTCTTGGTCCCCCTTGATACAAAGAAAGTAGCCTGGTCCCAGAACCAACGACAAGGAGACCTTTTCTCTACAGCTACCTTTCTGTGTTGCTTCAACAGGAGAAGGGTAAATCATTCTAAAAGCTCCAATTATCACTATTGTGTGTAAACATTCAAACATGATTTAATCATTGAAGTTTATCAAACATTTAAAGAGGACCAAAACTTGTTTCATCCAGCTCTAGAATCTAGGGCGGGCAATTTCCTGACCTTAAAAGCCATCTGATTTGATGCCACAGTGCAATTGCGGTCCTCTGTCGGCGTCCCTGTTCTACACGCTTGATGTGCTCAGCAGTACCCTGGAGGAAGGGAAGATGCTGCAGTGTCTTAAAGAGGGACAACTTTTTCCAAGTCAGCCTTCAGCTTGACCACACGGAGAGATTATGTGAGGAAACACAAACATGAACAGAGTTTAAAAGTTCCACCCCTTCCTCTCTACCTCAGTCAAAGATTGTGACTACGACTAATAGGATGCAGGAGATAGTTCTGACACTACCAAATAGGAGCTGGCAAGGAAGAGGATCTCTCACTATTAGATGTTAGAAGAGCTTTAATTATTTATTTGGAGTAATCCAGAGAATGGAGGCAGGCGGGAAAAAGAAGTGTTTAGCAGCCCCCAAGTCCACTATAGCTAGGTGGATAAAACAGACTATTGTACAGACCTATGTGACTAAGGGGGCATCTCCCCTAGAGGTGTCTGCCCATTCTACAAGAGCCTTGTCAACATCTTGGCTTCGCCCCACACCTTCCTCAAATACTGTAGACTTAATTCACTATCTGCAAAGCACCAGGCCTTCTACTTGCAGCCTCCCACCCCTAAGGAATAATGAATTGTCTAATCCTCTCCGTGTGGTCAGACTGAAGGGTGACTTGGAAAACCACCGTTAGACTTTACCGGTAACGGACTTTTCAGGAAGCCTCCAGATTGACCGCTTACCCACCCAGAGTCCAGGGTTTTATATAAATTTCTTTACAAAGACTGGGGTAGAGAGGAAGCGGTGGGACTATTCCAAGTATGCATCACGCCCTGCTCCAGTAATAATCATTACGTCTGGGATCTAGTCCACAAGAGGGCGCTTTACTGCAGAGATGACAAAAAAGAGGCCCCTCCCGGTCCACATATACCCGGGACCTCCCACTCATTCCCCAGTTTAGTCTCTGCAGTGGGCGGCGAAGGTCAAGATGATGGCTCTCCCTCCTTGCAGGTAAGCCGGGCACAGCCCCCGGCCCTATGTCCTATTCCCACCCGTGCCACTTTTACATGCCTCCCAGCTACGGCTGCATGGTACGGGTGATGGTAGGCAGCACCTACTAGAGGTGCTTTTTACGAGAGCATTGCTCCACCGCAAATCCCCCACCAAAGGGTAGGCGGCACAGGTTGGTGAGCCTGACATGGGATGCCCCGTCCGCTCATTGCCCTTACTACATGTAACCGAATGTAATTATGGACTTATTCCCCCTCTCCCTTTGTACGGTTAGTCCGGGAGGGGGGGGGTCCGTGTCCGTGATTATGTACTGTGTTACTCGCTTGGACTGTGACATGCTGAGTGCTGGCATTTATGCTCAGCGCTCCCTTCCTTCCCTTTTTGTTTTAGCGTGCTAGTGTGTGTGTGTGCTTCACTGTAGGAATTGCAAGGCCCACGTGCTCTGCGGCGGCCGGTTTATCAGAGGCTGGGCCGCCTGTCATTTGTGTTATAGTGGAGACTGTATTGCTACTTCTTGGGCCCTGACCATGCCAGGTCTATTGCTAATCTCCTTTGCCAGACAATTGCAGATGCCGTCTCTGCTTGTTCCCGCGTTCCAGGAGGGGGTGGGGCCTAGCGCCTGGCGCCCTCCGCAGGTGGCCCGCCCCCTTCTGAGTTGTTCAGCGCCATCTTGCCGGGACAGCCTGCCCGTATGTCTGCTACAGCGTCGGTGAGTGCCCTCCGTGGGCTCTGCTATTTTTTTTCTGTTATGCAGACTGCATGTGTGTTTGACTGTGCCTTCAGGCGGGATATCCCAATTAGTGGTTCTCCCGGTCCTGTTCCCTATCTAGTCACATTGATATTGGGGGCTTAATTGATAAATCCTCCCACTAGCGGACATTAAGGGGCATCCCGGGTAGCTGGACAGCGTAATTCCCATTAGTCATTGTGACTCAAAAATTCACCATTTGGAGGCATCTCTTTAATTGAGCTCGGGGTCCCTTCGGGGCAAGCCCGGCTGTGCGTGATGTGCGAGTTGTGATACCCTGCGCCCCGCTAGCGACTGCGCGGCAGTCTAGGACTCATGTGCCTGGGTCGGCACCCACTATCCCGTCCCCCACACCCCCTCGCTTGTTCTTGGCCCCTACTGGGACTACACTAGAGGGGAGTCTCAATCTGACGTTTCAGCCAGACAGGCAGCATTGAGAGACTGATTGTTAGCTCCGCTGCGCCGACCTTACTATGGGTCTAGATAAGTCCCTTGAATGGTCTAACTATACCCCCCTTGCAAAAGGGGAAGTAGTCTCAGGTTCAGGTCTCCTGACGGTCAGCATTGCCTTTGCGCTGATGTCGGCTCAGAACATGGGGATGCTGATGACTCCCATAGACCTTGGTATCATGTCCAATATTGGCATTTCCTCTCCTGCAGCGGCACCTAAGCAGCAGGGGGAGTTGTGTGGTACCGCAAAACCAAGGTTGGAATTCCCAGAACATACGCATTTAGTAATCTGGTTCTCAAGGATGGGAACGGCCGTGCCGGCTTCCTGGTATCCCTAAGGGGTGGGATAGGAGGTACCCCTTCCCCTCGGGTATGGTCAAAAGTTTGGTCAACTCCCCCCGAAGTGAATGCCCCTGCCTTGGGGTTGTCAATCCCTCCGTTGTGCATTCCACTGATTCCACTACCTTGAGGGATAGTGCGGACCGGCGTTTTGACCAACTGGCGTCCCACGCCTTTGCCTGTGCGGGTTGGGCCTTGCGGCCGGTTGATGCTTCCGCTGTTACGGCCGTGGCTATTTGGAACTTGAGCAAGGGCCTTCTGGACGGCTCCAATTATGACCCTTCTATTGCGGAATTTCTAACCTTGTCATAATGCGAGATGTTCATCACCTATGTTCTCTCTGCCTTAGATGACTCCATGCGAACGGGAGCTGGACCTCGGCCTTGGTTGTATCTATCCGCCGTTAGGTCTGGTGGCGCCAGTGGCAGCTGATTATGCTGTTAAGTAGGCTCTCACGGGACTCCCCTTGGGGTTGCGCCCGTTGGGTCAGCGGTTGGACCTTTTGCTAAGGGAGGTAAGTTAACGCAAGAATTCAGCCGCTGCCCTTCCGGGGCTCAGGGTCTTTCACTCCCTCCTGTCGTGGGCCTAGGCCAGGCAGGGGGGTAGCCTTTGCGGTGCAAAGGGGATAATTCTGGGGCAAGGGCCGAGACTGTGTCCGTCTCGGATCCTCCTGGGTGCCAAACCCAGACCTACTACCTAGCCCGCTCAGCAAGGGGGGGCGCCCTCTCCCTTGCGGGTGGGGGGACAAATGCGGCTCTTCGCTCAGTCCGGGCTCAACTGGTCTCAGACAAGTGGTTCTGGAGGTAGTCTCCTCCGGATACAAGTGGGGTTCGCGGACTGGCCTCCTACCAGTTCCTTGGGTCTCGGGTTCCTACGGACCCTCGGGCGGCTCAGGCCGGGTTTCAGGCGGTAAAAAACCTTTGGCCAATCGTTTTCCGGTAACCAAAATGGACGGTTCCTTCAGACCCCTCCTGGACCTAGAGCTTCTCAACAAGTTCTTCAGGACCAGACTTTTTGCATGGAAACTCTGCGTTCCGCTATCAGCTCCCTGCGCCCGGGGGACTTTATGACCTCAATAGACATCAAGGATGCTTATCTTCATGTGCCTGTCTTCCCAGGGCATCAGCGGTTCCTCAGGTTCACGGTAGAGGAACAACACTACCCATTGCGGTATTTCTATTCGGTCTCGCCTCTGCCCCCAGAGTGTTCACTGAGGGGCTGGCGGGTGTGATGGCCCTTATCAGAGCCTGGGGTATTCGCCTTCCTCCTTACCGGGTGGCTCCATTCCTGGGTATGAAGGTGGACTCTCTTCAGGCTCTGAATCATGTCTTGCTGTCCAGCCCTCATCCAGCCATTCGGCGAGGGATGCAACTGGGGGGACAGATGCCGGCCTGCTTTGAGGGAGTTCCTTATTTCAATTTCACATGAGACCTATTCGGATCCATTGTCTGTCAGTCTGGGACAAGAGTCCCTTGTCTCTGGATCAGGCCTTTGCTCTCTCCTCTGGTCCTACGGTCCCTCCTGGGTGGCTGGACTCGATCTGGAATCTTCTGGGGGGGTAGATCATTTCTGACACCGTGCTGGGAGACGGTCACTACGGATGACAGTTTGTCAGGTTGGGGGGGGGCTACTGGAGAGCCCACCAATTTCAGGGGCTGTGGGGCCCTCTGGAGGCACACGCCCCCATCAATGTTCTGGAGCTGAGGGCGGTTCGGTTGGTGCTGGCGTACCTGACGCCTCACCTCCAGGGCTTACTGGTTCAGCTTCGCTCCGCCACCTGGACCACGGTCGCTTACATCATTCATCGGGGAGGGACTCGGAGCAAGAGTACCCTCCGGGAGGTGTCGTTGATTCTCTCTTGGGCCGAGGACATTGTCCCATTGCTGCGGATTACATTCTGGGAGCGGAGAACCTGGGAGCGGATACCCTGAGCAGAGCAGGGGGGCCTCTCGCCGAGGAGAAGGGTCCCTCAACAGCGAGGCCTTCCTATTCATCTGTCATGGGGGGGGGGGGGGGGGGGGGGGGGGGGATGCCGGATGTTTATCTGTTTGCTGCTCGCCACAATCACATGCTTCCAGCATTGTTTCACTGTCCCAGGATCCTTTGCCTCTGGCGGTGGATGCCATGTCTCTGTCCTGGCAGGGGTTAGGTTTCCTGTACCTCTTCCCTCCGTTTCACCTTCTGGCAAGGTTATACGCAAGCCGTTTCAGGAAAAAGTGCCAGTTGTTCTGGTGGCCCCCAGGTGGCCAAGACAGGTGTGGTTCGCAGATGTCGTGCAGCTGGCGGTCGACCAGTACCCTCTGCCCCTGGTTCCGGATCTTCTCTCTTAGGTACGGCTCTGTTACCCCAATTTACAAACGCTGGCTTGACGGCATGGTTGCTGAAACCTCCATCCTAAAGGTAAAGAGTCTGTCTGATGCGGTTGTTCAGACTTTGGTCAGAGCTAGGAAGAAATCCTCTTCTGCTATCTACTACAGGACCTGGCGGACCTACATTGACTGGTGTGAGGCTAGGGCCTTCCCTTGTCGGGTGTTCTCCATCCCTCGGATACTGGGGTTCCTTCAACATGATCTGGATGTGGGTTTTCAGCTCAGCACTCTGAAGGGGCATGTGTCCGCCTTGGTGGTTTTCTTAAAGAGGTCTTTCGCCCTTCAGCATTTGGTCAAGACTTTCTTCCAGGGGGACACTCATGTGCGCCCTCTCCGCTAACCCTTGATACTGGTTTGGGATTTGAATTTGGTTTTGTCTGCCCTTCAGGGTCCTCCATTTGAGCCTGTGGATGAGGCTGCACTGTCTATTCTCACTTGGAAAGTTACCTTTTTGGTGGCTATCACCTCTGTCCGGCGTGTTTCGGAGTTGGCGGCTCTGTTCATTCAGGCCCCCTACTTTGAGAGACACCAGGACAAGGTGGTTTTCTCTTTAAACCAGACTTCTTGCCTAAGGTTGTCTCTGCATTTCACCTCAATCAGGACATTGTGCTTCATTCCTTATGCCCTAATCCTGGTAATGACAAGGAGAGGGCCTTGCATTCTCTGGAAGTTGTCAGAAACTTGAAATACTACCTGGTGGCTACAGCGCCTTTCAGGAAGACGGATGCCTTGTTTGTGGTACCCTCTGGTCCAAAGAAGGGTTTGGCGCCGGTCAAGTCTAACATTAGCAAATGGATTCGTCAGGCCATTGTTAGGGCCTTTTCTGCTAAAGGGAGGGATCCCCCTTTCCTAATTACTGCTCTTTCTACCCATGCTGTTGGGGTCTCTTGGGACTTTCAGCACCAAGCTTATGTTGAACAAGTTTGTAAGGCTGCTACTCGGTCTTCTGTTCATACCTTTTCCAAGTTTTACAAGGTTGATGTTCGGGCCTCAGCGGATGCTGTTTTTGGCCGCAAAGTTCTGCAGTGGTTTGAACTGCGCATTGTTGCTCTTTTTGGGATCCCCACCCGTTGTTGGACACTGCTTTTGGATGTCCCAGACTTAATGATTATTACTGGAGCAGGGCGTGATGCATACTTGGAATAATACCATTCTGTGAATACTGACCTTATGGATGGAATGGATATTATAAGTATGCATCACACCCTGCTCCATCCCACCCTGAGTTTTTATTCTTGGATCCTCTATATGGTGACGTTTTCTCCTTGTTAAGTATTGTTAATCTTGTTATTGGCTTCTCCTGGTTCCCTTACTGCTTAATTATACTGGGGAATGAGTGGGAGGTCCTGGGTATATGTGGACGGGAGGGGCCTCTTATTCCCAGTACGTCACACACCCCACTTCCGAATATTCATGACACTCGGGTAACTGTCCTGTAGAGGGCGATCTTGCAGAGATGACATGAAAAAAAGGAACCCCTCCCGGTCCATAAATACCTGGGACCTCCCACCATTCCCCAGTCTTTCGTCTCTGCAGTCGGCGAAGCAAGTCAGAAGATGGCTGTCTCCTCCTTGCAGGTAGCCGAGGTAACCCTCCGGCCGTTTGTTTCTATTGCTGCCTGAACCTTTTTTATTTAAACTATAGCAGTATGCCTCCCAGCCTAGGCTGAAGGTCCAGGCAATGGTAGGCTGCTCCCCCGTGAGACCCCATACAAAGGGGTAGGCGGCGTCCGGGTTGGTGATCCCGGCTTGGGTTCTCCCCCCTACCGTGTCCCTCTGTGCCCCTTGGGGGGGGGAGGCCTTTTCTCCTGTGGGTTGTTTTACTTTATTTGGGGGAAAAGTGTGTGGATTGTGTGTGTGTTTGTATGTGTTTTTGCGGCCGTTGTTGCTGGGCCAGTTTCACTTTCAACAGGTGCAGTTATGGAGGGGGTGGGGCCGGGCGCTCGGCGTGCTCGTTGTAGCCCGTCCGAACGCACCCCATCCACCCCCCCCCCCCCAGGCCTGCTTTTCTTAAGCACTCTTTCCGGCCTCGCTGCCTGCTTTGCTGCTCTCCCTCTCATTCCCTTTCTGCTGTGAGGGTTAACTGATGTGCATGTTGACACTTATGTCTGTTCTCATGTCTTCTAGGTGGGATCCCTTCTTTTGAAGTTTAGTTTAATTTAGGGTTTCCAAAAAAAAAAAAATTAAATGTAAAAAAAAAAAAAAAAAAATCCTCCCACTTGGGACCTGAAGGGGCATCCCGGGTAGCTTAATAGCGTAAATCCCTCTGGTCATTGCGACTACATTAAAATCACCATATGGAGGCTTCTCAGGATACCGGGCTTGGGCTCCCCTCGGGGCAACCCCGGCAGTGTGTGGGTTGTGCGGCATCCCTTGCGGGGGATAATGTACTTGTTTGCATACCTTGTGCTCAGCGGGCCATAACCCAGCAGTCGGGGGCCCAGGCGTCTGGGTCCGGGGTCCCGGACTCATCTCCTTCCCCACCCTGCCTTATCCGTACCCCTAGTGATGTTGTCACAATCTGATGTATGTGCCAGACTGGCTAATATTGAGAAATGTATTTCTGGCTCTGTTGCCAGAAAGGCCTCGGTTAAGCGAAAGCATTTGTCTCCAGCCGCGCCGGCCTTTGAGTTTGATGATTTCCTTGACTGGTCTGATTATTCCCCGCTAGAAGAGGGGGAATTATTTGAGGATTCAGAGGGTTCTGACAATCAGCATTTTGTTGGTGCTGATACTGAGCAAGGGCAGGGGGATGCTGAGGATACCCCGAAGGTCTTGGCTCACCTTTTTGAGGTTCTGGCAATTTCTCCTCCTGAGGAGGCCGCTCCTCAAAAAGGGGAATTCTTTGGGACTTCCAAGCTGCGCCTGGAGTTCCCAAATCAATAGCATTTTGATGGCATTATTCTTAAGGAATGGGATAAGCCTACTCGGCTTCCAGGTATTCCTCAAGGTTGGGATAAAAAGTATCCCTTTCCGGTGGACGTGGTAAAACGATGGTCGGCCCCTCCCGAGGTGGATGGCCCGGTGCTCGGGTTGTCCAATACTTCTATTTTGCATTCTCCTGACTCCACCACTCTCAAAGATGGTGAGGATAAACGCATTGATCAGATGGCTTGCCACGCGTTTGCTAGTGTCGGTTCAGCCTTGCGGCCTGTTAGTGCTTCGTCGCTTTTGGCAGTGGCTACCAGGTCTGTGGTTAGAGGCCTGTTGAGTACCTCCAGGCTTGATCCGGCTAGTGATGAGTTCGCTGCCCTTAAGCGGTGTGAATTGTTCATGTCCTTTGTGCTTGCCGCCTTAGATGACACCATGGTCATGTGTGGTAGAACCTCGGCCTTGCTTGTAGCTATTCGGAGGTCGGTATGGTTGCGCCAGTGGGCGGCTGATTTTGTGGCCAAAAAGTCGCTTACAGCACTTTCTTTTGTGGGATTGCGGCTCTTTGAAGAAAGATTAGATTCTGTCACGAAAGGGGGGAGTTACCTCAGCGTAAGAGGCAACGTAGTCCCTTTCGGGGGGCGGCCTCCTTTAACCCTTCCTTTCGTGGTGCCAGAACTGGTAGAGTTTTGGCCTTCTCTACCCTCAGAGGTGATTCCTGGAGTAGAGGCAGAGGTCGTGCCCGTCCAGGTCATAATTGGAGTTCCAAACCCAAGCCCGCTGCTAAGCCAGCTCAGCAGTGAGGAGGCGCCCTCACCCTTGCGGGTGGGGGGGACGGTTATCTGCTGGACATGGCTGTCATTTGCCCAGTGCCTTTCGCGGAAAGGGGCTTGGGATTCTATTCCAATCTATTCACGGTGCCCAAGAAGGACGGCTCCGTTCGACCCATTTTGGATCTGAAGCTCCTCAATCGGTTTATCCGCTTCAGGAAGTTTTGCATGGAAACCTTGTGGTCAGCCGTTGATTCTCTTCGTCAGGGGGACTTCATGACGTCCATAGACATCAGGGATGCTTATCTGCATGTACCTATCTTCCTGGCTCACCAGAGATTCCTCAGGTTCGTGGTGGAAGATCAGCATTTTCAGTTTGTGGCCCTTCCATTCGGGCTTACCTCGGCTCCGAGGGGGTGATGGCCCTCCTCAGAGTCCAGGGCATTCGCATTGTACCATACCTGGACGACCTTCTCATTTTGGCTTCCTCTCTCAGCCAAGCGGAGCTAGACACCAGAGTGGTGGTATCCACGCTGGAGAGGTTCGGTTGGGTGATCAACTATTCCAAGTCCTCCCTCTCCCCGTCCAGGGAGGGTTCGTTTCTGGGCATGACTCTGGATGCCTTTCAGGCCAGGGTGTTCCTTCCTCATCCCAAGATTCTTCTGATCCAAGATTTGGTTCGGCTTCTGCTTTCCAATCCTCGCCCGTCTATCCGGCTAGGGATGAGATTGGTAGGTCTGATGGTGGCTTCCTTCGAGGCAGTCCCTTTTGCCCAGTTTCACATGAGGACGCTTCAGCTCCATCTTCTAGCGACTTGGGACAAGTGTCCGCTGTCATTGGATCAGTCTTGTCTGCTGTCTCCCCGGGCTCAGCAGTCCCTTCAGTGGTGGCTAGTGTCAAGCAATCTGTTGAAGGGCAGATCCTTTCTGACCCCTTGTTGGGAAACGGTCACCACGGACGCCAGCCTGTCGGGCTGGGGGGGGCTTCTGGAGGTAACATCAGTTCCAGGGGTTATGGGGGCATCGGGAGGCTCATACCCCTATCAACGTTTTGGAGCTACGGACCATTTGGTTGGTTCTGTCTCGCTTGACTCTTCTATTGCAGGGATTACCAGTTCAATTCCGATCGGACAATCGGACGGCGGTCGCTTACATCAATCACCAAGGAGGGATCCGCAGCAGGAGTGCCCTCAGGGAGGTATCTCTGATCCTTGTTTGGGCAGAGAGCAATGTCCCATGCATCTCAGCCATTTAAATCCCGGGAGTGGAGAACACGATGGCGGATTCCCTGAGCAGGAGATCCTCTCGCTGAGGAGAATGGTCTCTCAGTTCCAAGGTATTCCAGTCCCTTTGTCACAAGTGGGGGAGTCCGGAGGGGGATCTTTTTGCCTCTCGTCACAATCACTAGCTTCCTACCTTTGTGTCTCTGTCTCAGGATCCTCTTGCCCTGGCAGTGGATGCCATGTCCCTGGCTTGGAGGGAACTGGGGTTTCTGTACCTGTCCCCCCCCCCCTTTATCCATGGTGGGCAAGGTGGTGCGCAAGCTAACTCTAGAAGGGGCACCAGCAATTCTGGTGGCTCCAAGGTGGCCAAGACGAGTGTGGTTCGCAGACGTCGTGCGGCTGGCAGTAGATCAGTTTTATCTGCCTCTTCTTCCGGATCTTATCACCCAGGGTCAGCTACGCTACCCCAATTTACCAATGCTGGCTTTGACGGCGTGGCTGCTGAAACCTCCATCTTAAAGGAGGAAGGTCTTTCTGATGTGGTGGTTCAGACTCTTGTTAGAGCTAGGAAGAGATCTTCCTCTAACGTCTACTATAGGACTTGGAGGTCTTATATTAACTGGTGCGAGGCTAGGGCCTTGCCTTGTAGGGTGTTTTCTATTCCCAGAATTCTGGAGTTTCTTCAACATGGTCTGGACTCGGGTTTCCAGCTTAGTACTTTGAAAGGGCAGGTTTCTGCCCTGGCGGTTTTCTTTCAAAGGTCTTTTGCCCTTCATCCCCTGGTTAAGACATTTTTCCAGGGGGTTACTCATGTGCGGCCTCCTAGAAAGCCCTTGCTGCCGGTTTGGGATTTAAATTTGGTTCTGTCGGCTCTCCAGGGGCCCCCTTTTGAGCCGGTGCATGATATTGCTCTTTCTCTGCTCACTCAGAAAGTTGCCTTTTTGGTGGCTATTACCTCTGTTCGGCGTGTCTCTGAGTTGGCGGCCTTGTCTATTACTCCTTACTTTGAGAGGCACCTGGACAAGGTAGTTTTCCGCTTTAAGCCGGATTTCCTTCCTAAGGTGGTTTCGGCCTTCCACCTCAATCAGGATGTAGTTCTCCCTTCCTTGTGTCCTAAGCCTAGTAATGACAAGGAGAGGACCTTACATTCTTTGGATGTGGTTCGATGTGTGAAATATTATTTGGTGGCTACTTCTCCTTTTCGTAAGATGGACGCCTTTTTGTGGTGCCCTCCGGGCCCAGGAAAGGTCTGGCGCCCACTAAGTCTTCCATTAGTAAATGGATTCGACAGGCCATTTTTGGGGCCTCTTCTGCCAAGGGGAAGATTCCCCCTTTTCGTGTTACTGCTCATTCTACTCGTGCTGTTGGAGCATCTTGGGCTTTTCAGCATCAGGCTTCTGTTGAACAAGTTTGGTCTTCTGTTCATACTTTTTCTAAGTTTTAAAAGGTTGATGTGCGGGCCTCAGCGGATGCTGTTTTTGGCCGCAAAGTTCTGCAAGCTGCAGTAGTTTAAGTTATTGCTTATTTGGGATCCCACTGCTATTGGGTGTGTGACATACTGGGAATAATACCATTTTGTGATTACTCACCTGTAAAATGGTTATTAAAAGTATGTCACACACCCCGCTTCATCCCGCCCTTTTTTGGTTTTTCTGGGATCCTTTATATGGTGAACTTTTTTCTTTGCTGTTTACATTTGGCTCTTTCTGGTCCCTTTACTGCTGTCTTATACTGGGGAATGGTGGGAGGTCCCAGGTATTTATGAACCGGGAGGGGTTCCTTTTTTTCATGTCATCTCTGCAAGATCGCCCTCTACAGGACAGTTACCCAAGTGTCATGAATATTCGGAAGCGGGGTGTGTGACATACTTGTAATAACCATTTTACAGGTGAGTAATCACAATATGGTATTTTTGTCATCTCTGCAGTAAAGCGCCCCCTTGTGGACTATATCCCAGACGTAATGATTATTACTGGAGCAGGGCGTGATGCATACTTATAATATCCATTCTACAAGGTGAGTATTCACAGAATGGTATTTTTATCCTTTGTTCATGTTTGTGTTTCCTCCCAGGGGTTGGAGCATAATTTCTCAGTGTGGTCAATCTGAAGGCTTCCTGAAAAAATCGTTACCGGTAAGTCTAATGGTGGTATTTTATGGTTTTTGGTCCACTTTAAAGGAATTAGAGCTGCCTTACTTTAGTCAAAAAGAAAAAAAATAATCCAATGGCTCTGCATGACGGTGTGCAGTACCATGGCTGTTTTTTTCTGTGGTACAATAATGGGACACTTGTTTGCCAGACATGCTTAGCTTCGACTGAGCTGAGGCTGTTGGCCAGCTTTGCCAGCTCCAGCTAGAACAATAAAATCTCAGTGGGCCCCTTTGCGGTGTATAGTGACAAACATGGCAGTTAAGCTGCATATATGACAAACCAAACGAGACCCCTACCTCTCTCCCCAGTATGCCAGCTCTAAGCACTGGAAAAAAGTCACCAACTGAAGTGGACACCCAGCATCTGCCTAGGTCTTCCGGGTGACAATGCCGACCCTGCTAATTATCTTACCTACATTGGGATTAGGCCATGTTTGGGATCCCACAGGGTTTCTCCCTAAGATTGTGTTAGCCTTTCCCACCAGAGATTTTTCTCCCTTCATTTTGCCCTGATCTTTATCGTCAAGAACTGACAACTTCTGGATGTGGAGATATCTAAAGCTAACTAGGCAGCACCTCTCCTTAAAGTGGACCCGATTGGGGGTGCCCCGCTGTGTGAAACCTCCCAGAATGCCCGGAAACACTCACCTCACCACGCTTCTACGCGGGGGCTCGTCCAATCAGAGCGCTCAGAGCCGATGTGGTATGCACGTACAAGTGACGTCCAACCACAGCGGCACTGAGCGCTGGAGGCCGCGTCTCGCGCTTCCCTCTAACAGGGAGCGCGCCCACGCCGGCCATTCGCAAACGACCAGCACGGGTGCGCGCCCTGCTAGATATTCAGTACATAATATACCGTAAATGCTAAACAAATCAGTTTACTGATAAAATAAAACAGGTTTGGGACAACTTGTAACCAAACAAAGCGCAAGATGCCAAGGAAACAAGCAGCACTGTAATAGGAGATCTGGCTGGAGCGGAATTTTCAGCTGAGTAATCTAATCTCTTAGCGATCAGGGAGGTTCCATATGCTTTTGGTGTACGGTTCCTTATTTATGAACATTCGGAGCATTGCCACAAAAAATTGTCCAATAATAAATATCCATCTAAATAGCAAGAAGTGCGCATACATCTGGCCAGGGTTGAACTGGCCATAGAGAGACCCTTGAGCTGCTGCTTTTAACACCCATGTTAAATCCCTTCCCCCTTTGTTTCCCTCTCAGCCTCCTGTATCCAGCCCCACTGTACCCACAAGCAAAGGGTTCCCAGCCCCCAATGCTATAGCCCCGGCATCATGGTTGGCACACACCTGGAATTTAAAAAAAACACAGCAAGGTCAATTTTTAATACAAGAAGAATCCCAGATGTCAGGTTTTGAACAATTAAAGTGGACCAAAACCCAAGGCATACATGCACCCCACAGGGCATCCAGATTTGGGACGCCCCGCTGTGTAAAACCCCACCGTTCCCTGCAATTCTTACCTGTCCCACGAGCCCATGGTGTATGCATGGCCCGACTGCGCCATTGCTGACATACCCAAACTGTGGTGTCCTGGGGGGGGTCCCAAAACCCTTATAGTGAAATCCTGGATTTTGTTCCTTTTTAATAATGTTGTCTCCAGAGACTCTGGCATTGGAATAGCTCCTTTAAAGTGGACCAACCATTTGCATGGTTTTGGCCCTTTTTGTTTTCTGATTTCAGGCTTGATTTTCACAACTGATGGGGCATCCAAAAAGCATATGCCCCAGGGGTTGGGTGTGAGAAGACCTCGTCCTTCTTTCTTTTTTTTTTTTTTTGGAGTATTTTATTACTTGATGTGGTATTGTATGAGACACATACACTGGATTATTCTGTCATTCACTTAGAGATACATGACTACTCCCCCCTCCCCTCCCCCCAATCCCCCACCTCCTCCCCCCAATCCCCCACCTCCTGTTATCCTTGAGTCTGGGGGTACTTTTTATTCAGTTAGGGGTTTTTTTTTGCTCATTCTCATTATTATGTTTGTTTTCTTGGCAGTTTATAAAGATGGTGTAATGCTGGCTTTCCATCTCCCTGGTTTGTAGTGCCCCAAATTGGGATGCCCCAGTAAAGTAGACCAAAACCCAGGCAAGTGAAAAAAAAGTTTTGATTCACTTTAAGGCCCCTTTTTACATTGTGCGCTTCCAGTGCATTTGTGGTGTAAGTGCACAAACACAGCACAGCGCACAATTGTGTGTTCAATTTGGTGCGTGGTGCAGGGGCAGCAGGCCTGGTGCTGGCGGAGGACAAGGTGGAGGTAGCAGCAGGGAGGTGGTGGTAAGTGTGGCCCTTCACCGCAGATAAATATGCAATACATTCGCCTCAGGTCCCTATAGACCTCTATGGGGGCACATTGCAGCATATTGCAATCCACGGCGTACTTATGTGAAAGGGCCCATTTATTTTAAAGTGGACCAAAACCCAGGATTTAGACTATCCTGGGTTTTGGTCTTTTCCCCGGGGGCACCCCGATCGGGGCTGCCCCGCTGTGTGAAACTCCCTTCAGATTGCCGCAGCCAACTCGCCCCTTCCTGCTCCCACGGCGCGTCTAAGAGCAGCGGCTTTGACAGCCACGTGCCCTGCTTCCCTCTATCAGTGTGCGTGCCCGCGCCAGGCATCTGTGAATGGCTGGCGCGGCCATGCTCCCTGTTAGAGGGGGGGCGGAGAATGCGGCTGTCAGAGCCGTTGCTTTTAGACGTGCCGTGGGACCAGGATGAGGTAAGGCACTGATCGGGGTGGCCCCAGAGCAAGAACTAAAACTTTTGACCATCCGGTGTTTTGGTCCACTTTAATGTGCTACATTTCTTTTTTTGCTTTTGACTTGTTGGAGTATTTTTACTCCAATGCGACGGAAATAGCCAGATGTGAGAGGGTCCCAAAACTCACTCCCTCGTAGTTCTGCGCTGGTCAGCGGTTACAGCACTAAAGCCAATGGCGCTAAAACTGGTACCATTGCAACCTGCAGAACTCTGGAAGATTGAGCCTGTGGGCTGGCAGCTAAGTTTATTTGTTCTTAATGCTGTACAGGTAACTCTTCTGCTCTAAACAAAGCAAAAAAATTTAAGTTAATGTAATAATAATGACATTGCAGTTGGTTTAAGCTTATCCTTGAACTACAACTTCCATGCAGTCTCTGTTTGTATACAGGGGCTCCCGATCCCTGACCTCCGACCCTTCCCCTGCACTCTATAAATACTCGGTGGCTCAGAATGTGACCAGAGCGGTTCCAGCATGCACTCCTGTGTCAGGGTGTGTGAGTACAAGTGACCCTGTGGCTCAGCCCTCTGATTGCTATTGTTCAGTATGAGCCCTTCCCTGTTGACACAGCAACTGGAAGAGTAAAGCACAGCAAACTCACTCTCTCCCCCGCCGCAGCCTCCTTACAGGCAGCTGTCATGGAGCTCCTGTTACACCAGTGACACATTCTGCTTTGGATTATTTCTTATTCTAAGACCCTCTGGACCACCTTCTGGAATTACCATCTACCATGGCTGCTCCTCCGCTGCTCCTGTTAGTAGACAGGTGAGTACCTGGCAGAGGGACATTCTGCATTGGTTTTATGAGGCTTAGTCCAGATGATTTGCTTTCAAAGGGATTTATTTAGCAAAAAATGAAATGAGTCTGTGCATGCGCTGGATGTGTTAGATCTAGATGAGTGATCTATTGTTTTTCAATGGGTTTCCTATTGGCGCCCCAGACCCTATCCTCAAGTTTCTTCAACACGTCATGTTTTGTAGATCACTGCACTTCACCTGGTTATGCATGTGAAGATCCACAAAACATGATTTTTCAGGTCTAGACCAGTGGTTCTCAAACTTTTTACACCAAGTACCCCCTAGCGACAAGCCCAGGGGTCCCCAACCTAATGGGTTTGCTTGTCCGCTGTCTCCTAGACTTGGGAGATCTAGAACTGTTGAGAGTGTGGAAGCACCTCGACTGGTCATCAATATTTACTGTTCAAATCAGAACATAACCCGGTAATTTGACTTTCCTGAGTTTTGTTCTGTTCCCCCTGGGACATCCCAAATTGGGATTCCCCGTTGTGTAGGACCCACTCAGAACGCCAATTTTCACTCACCTCTTCCTGGTTCCAATGGTGCAGGCTCTTGTCCAATAAGAGCAGCCTGCCACGGCTGACATGGCTTAGAATCGATTAGAATGCGGAGCACTTTCTGCCACACACTCTGCATCCCTGGCGCCATGCACGCTCCCATTCACAATAATGACAGCTGTTTTGCTAAATGACACATTTACGGCAGACGGCTGTCATTGGATGAGAGCCCGTGCATGCGCCGTTGGAGTGGGGAAAGGTGAGTAGTTACTGGCACCACGGGAGGTTTCACACAGTGCAGCATCCAAATTTGGGAATCTTCGGGGAAAGGCCAGGGGTCGACCCTGGAATCTTTTACATTCCACGTCCGACCCGGTGGATTTTGTTCCACCTTAACCACTTGGGGATCTTCCACTTGGGCCAGCTACTCTATGGAGCAGGGGAATATGTATGCACTCATATTACATAATACATATTTTGTTTTGGGGGTTGGGATGATCCACACGTGCACTGAAATGTCACGTGTGATGGTTTTGAGGATTTTACTTGTTATTTTGGAACCATTTTCTGTTTCCTGTTCTTCCTGTTTTTTTTTTTTGTTTTTTTTTTATATATACATTTTGACATCAAAATATATACAGTTCACATCAAAAGTGGTTCCTGACCATCTCTGTGTGTGGAGTATGGCTCTTATGGTAATAAAGGGAGAATCCCTGATCAAGTTGTTGTAACAGAGTACCCCAACCAGGGGACCAGTTCCAAATGTTACCAATATAAGCAGCTGGGTCTTGTAGCCATTTTTGATACAGGTAGGAATCATGTTTAAGTGCTAAAATAATATACCAGACATATATGACTGTACCCATTCAATGTGCTGTGCATAGCCTTTGGGGTATACGTAACGCATGTTGAGAAACGGCGCTCTACTACTTTTGTGATCTAACAAACATGTACTGGCATTGGTGTCTAACCAGTGGTACAAAGACCAATGGTGGTATTTGAGGTCCTATCATGTAGCACTTAGCCAGGTTGCAGACTGATCTGTACCATCACCAGATCTGCTGCCATCTAAACTTGACTCAAACCTTATTTGCTCTATTAGTTAAAGACATCTTTCTGTGCACTTATACACCTTTCATATGGTAGTTTTGTGTGTTGTTAAAACTGTTTTCGACAACCCCTACATACCACCCAGGTGGTACTTGAGATAGTTAGAAAATGCCAACTGGTACTTGATGGAAAAAGGATTGTGAGCCCCTGGTCTAGCACAAGCATGCTCAAACTGCAGCTCTAGGGTTTACTGTGGCCCCCTGCCTGGTGCTGGCAAAGTGGACGGGTTATATAGAACGGATGCGTAGAGGTGGATAAATAGTGGATCAATAAAGATAAGGGATTGCAAGGGGAATGATAATGGAGGGGAGCATTGGCAAATAGGGAAAGCAGTGGCAGCTTGGAAGGACGTGGTGACATTGGTTGGTCTGGGTGCTAGCTCAGATGGCAATAAAGGGGAAATCCTTGTACAGCAGCATTGGATCCATTGGATAACATCTCTGTCATAAGAAGGTCACCCATATATTCAGAATTAATGTTGTAATATAGTGGTGTGGTTAAAGGACATTAAAGGGATTTTTCATGTAAAAGGTTAAAAAAAAAATAAATGGCTTACCTTGGCAAGTGTTCCTCCAATGCTGTGCTTCCTCTCAGCTCGGCACTGTGAATAAGGAAATATTTATTATTTATTTATTATTGTTTATATAGCGCCATCATCTTCCGTAGCGCTTTACAAAGTAGTAGTTACAGACCGGGTAGAAACATACGGTACATATAATATATCCAATGCAGGTTTACAGAGATGACAATGGATATTCTGAGTACAAGATACAATAGGAAAGAGAGCCCTGCCCTTGCGAGCTTACAGTCTAAAGGAAGAGGGGATACTTTTCCTTATTTGCCCCTCCAGCGACACCCTGCTGATGTGGGCCACCAATACTAGCTCAAGGAGCTAGTCCAAACCACACCCCCCTCTGTATTACTGGCTTGCATGGGGCTCTCAGAGCAGAAATCATAAGGTAAAACTGTAAACTTGATATATCACCCATTTCTTCTTCAATTGAACAAAATGGAAGAAAATTTAGGACAGTGCCAAATTTAGCCCAACACAATGGTCTAACAATTACATATTGCCTATTCTATCACATTCATTCACTTCAATTTGTGTGATAATTGTTGATGGAGGTTTGCTGTAAGAGGGTGTGTGTGTTTTTTAGGGGTTTTGGTTGTCTGGTGTGATGGGCATGTGATGGGCATGTGAGGGTTAGTAGGTACAGTATGTGTGATTTGAACGTATTTCAGATTAATGTGTGGGTGTAGAGGGGGTATGCGGGGGCAATATTGGTGGCTATTTCGTGATTAAACAGTGGATATCCTGATGTTTAAAACTTTCATGATGATATACAAAATAAAAATGTCATTCTAAACCATTTCATTTTTTTGTGGCCCACAACCAGTTAGTTACCAGGTCACTTAAATGGCTCCCGCCCTTTAAAAGATTGAGCGCCCCTTGCTTTAGCATTTGATTTGCAGCAGCCACATTTTAGGAAAATTTAGGAGGGCTTGAGCACGTTTTTGTATATTTTACTTGCATTTGGGTGGATTTCTTCCATGTGCTCAAGGGTTTCCCAACATTTTTCATGGATTGCCACTTGCCATTTTGGAATCCTTAAGTACCATCCCCCTTGGAATTATCTCAAGTACCATCACACCGCCACTGACGCAGCTTATTGACTTGGCCATCTGGCATGTTTTCTTGTGTGGGTGAAGGGGTAATCCCCAATCTCCCCCTATATGATTGTGCATTGCAGAACGACACGCACTGCACAAACAGCCCGCTCGCTTCAGGACTTGACCTCTGACCCTAAATATTGTTTTTTAAATGGAATTCCATGTAAACGAAGGATTTGTTTATTACCTTTACCTACAACAAGCCCCTAATTAAAAATGCAAACTCACCGGCATCATGTAGGTGCAGTCTTCTGTGTCCCGCCTTCATCTGTGACCCTCGCTCTTTTCAATTAAGCAGTTGCCAGTGGGGGGCGCCTGGCTCAGGCTGGAGAACCACCGGAAATCTCGCGAGAGGCAAGATTTGTGATGGAAAAAGCCGGAAAGAGCCGGCCTCATAGGATTATACAGGCGCAGAATGGTTCCCTATGACGGCTACAGCCAAGGCCGAATGAAGTGTGGTGGAGGTCCTAGATTTTTTTTTTCTTTAAAATAAAAGCCAAGTAACTGGTGGTTGTCTGGCACCCACCTACTTACTGGAAGGTCAGATCAAGTCCCTTGTGCCACCCTTGTGCGGGTGCGTGGTGCTCGGGAACTCCTGCTTTGCCATTTTGGGTGGGGGGTAGTGTCACCCAGCTAGTCCAGCAGAAAACAGTTCCCTGAATTGAGCTGCCAGCGGCTGTGCTTGGTGGCTTATGGCAGTGAGCGGCCGCTGATTGACAGCTCTGCACGCACCCATCGCTGTAGCGTTGCTGATGGCGGTTTTGCTGCTCTAGACTCTCCGTCCTGACCTGTGATGGCTTTAGCTGCAGGTTTGCCAAAAAAAAAAAAAAGGGCTTGCCCAGGCGCAGGGGGGCCCACTGCCACCGATGCTTTGTTGCTGGCCCCACGGACCGTCAGACCAAAGACTGCAAAGCTGCCTGGACCAGACCATTGCCCAAAGGTTGGTGGAGGCCCCCTTTGCAGGGCAAGTGATGGATGCCCCGGGGCACGCGCCCCCTCATAATCCTGCCCTGGCCGCAGCTACTGGACATGTGAAGCCAGAGGGTTAGACTGCAGGAGGGTGATCGAGAGAAATAAGTGTACATGTAGTTTCTTTTAGGTAAAATTATACAATGCCTGGGGGTATATTAAAATGCCCCCAAGTTGCTTTATAAGTGGAGTTCCACTTTAAGTTAGTTTAGTATCGCTGTAGACAATGATTTGGGTCCACTTTAAGGCGTCACTAGATCAAATATAATTTGATAAATGACTATGAAGGCAGCCACTGATTGCACCCCATGTTATAATACACACCACATACCATGGCCTCAATTCAATAAGAGTTGAAAAAAATTCTCATGGTAGTAAAAAGTTCAATTCATGAGAAAAAAGCCTGAGAATGTCACCAGGTAGGAAAACAATGAAAGTCAATGGCAGTTTTTACTACAGTGTATAAAGGAGTAAACAGTTCTAATTTTCTTGCGAGTAAAAAAGTGCCATTGACTTTCATTGTCTTCCTATCTGGTGATTCAGTAACAGTGACATTCTCAGGCTTTTTTCTCATGAATTGAATTTTTTTACTACCATGAGAATTTTTTTCAACTCTTATTGAATCGAGGCCCATAAGTGTAATTTGTAAGGCACAGACAGCGCTCCTTTTTTATGTGTTGGCTATGTCATATGATCGCCAGACACGCTTTGATAACCTAATTTATCAGTTACTTTACACTACAGATTTGTTTTTTGTTTTCTTATTATTTTTTTAAGTTTGAAAATTAAATAATTGCTGCGATTTAGTGGCACTTGCACAATCCTTTTGCTGAAGAAGGAACAAGGACATGGGAAGTGTGAAGCTGTCATAAGGTTACTCCCGGTCAGGGCAGATTGATGATTAAAGGGAAGGGTGAAGTGCAGCGTGTTGTGAGTCGCCTTTGTAGAAACAGCTACCACTGAATAAACTGCCCTTGCAACTTTTCTAATGGCCCTTCCATTACAGGTTTCATTACAACCTGCACTTTTCAGGCACTGATATGGAAGTATGACACTATAGTAAGGAATTAGGAGAATTTGTGGATTCTGCTAATGCTTTTTAGTAATATACCAACTACCGGTAGTGTGTTTACACAACTGCATAGGATTGCACTTAAAGTGGACCAACACCCAGGATTTTGACTATCCTGGGTTTTGGTCCACTTCGGCAGGGCACCCCGATCGGGGGTGCCCCGCTGTGTGAAACCCCCCAGAAAGCCCCAAAATCTTACCTGTCCCCGCTGCCACGTGACTGGACGGTCCAATCCCCGCCAACGTCCAGGCGGGGATCAGGAACGTCCAAGCGGCTGCCGCCGCCTCCCTCACGTCACTTTCGGCGCGCGCGCGCCCCCGCAGGCCATTCGCAGACGGCCGGCGCGGGCGCGCGCACGCCTGCAGGAGCGCGAGGGAGGCGGCGGCGGCCGGCCACCGCCGAAGATCAGGTAAGCGATTTGGGGTGTCTGGGGGGGGTTTCACCCCGCGGGACATCCCGATCTCGGATGTCCCGCGGGGTGGGAGGTGATCGGCCCGGGAATCTTATAGATTTCCGGGCCGATCACGTCTCGGTGTTGGTCCACTTTAAAAAACTTTTGCTCTGATACACTGGGCACACAGACAAAAGGCGCCAGGGATATATGTCTGACTGTAAGGGGCCTTTTCTCTGGGTGCTACCCTTTTACCCTGAAAAAAGGACCTACCCCGACAATAAGCCCTAGCATGATTCACACAAACATCAAATAGTCCCACTGGACTCACTTTATTCCTGAGCCTATATGGGAGCATTGTGGTTGCTTCTGGTTACCAGGGGAAGCAAACCGCTACACTTGTAATGGAGTAGAACCTGGAAGAGAGCAACTGGAATGCCAAAAGATGCAGATTTTGGAGTAACAGTTAATATAAGACCTGTCTTATTTTTGGGGGAAACTAAATATCCTCCTGTGCAGTGCCATGGGCCTCAGTTCAAAGTTTGGGACCACCCAGCCCTCCTCACCCACACTGGTTGATGTTTATGTGTATGCATTGTGCTATAATGCGTGCCCATCTGTGTGCCTAGAAGAAAAGGTTAATTGAGGCTATTGCCCATCCCAGTGTAGTTATTTTTTCTTCATAGTACATGACATCGGCTTGCTGGTTTGTTTCTAAGGGGCAGCAGTGACCACTTCTTCTTCTTTCTTTCTTTTTTTTCTTCTTTATGATTAAGAAACACCAAACAATCCATGCATAATGATGGTTATTTAGATCCATTATAACATTGTGGGATTATTTCCCCCTCTCCACCCCCCGTAATCCATTTTTTATTAACTGATCTATAATGGCACATGGCCCTCTTTTAAGAGTTTTGTACGTATTTGGTTTTAATCTGTATTTGTCCATTTTTATGTGTTTTTTTTTGTCTCTTTTACTTTTGTAAATAAACCATTTTTGATTATTTTATGCTACTAATCTGGTGGGGCCATTTTTGGATATACTTCTTTGGGTATGATTTGTGATCCCCAACCCAACAAAATTATTCTAGTACTTTATTTTTAATCCTTAGTATGGGGGTTCGTTTGTGCTTTTCTTCATTTGCACGTCATGTATGTCAAGGAGGAGGTGACCCATCTGTCCATGTCCAACTCATCCCAATACATCATGGTCTTTCCCAGGGGCAGCAGCGCAGGTAGACTCCAGCACGTTGGCTTTTCCAGGTACCTCACCACCGCCAAGTAAGCATCACCACCTCTGAGGGACTATAGTGGCTGCTTCGTAGCCAGTAGGTAGATTTTGGGCAAACGGGGACGGAAGGATAACCTAGAGAAAGGACATCAGAAAGCTTTCAAAGCCCCACTGGCACCATCTACTGCAATTTTTTTGAAGGGGGATTTTAGGACATATTTTTTTTATTTGGAACATAGCCATTGTATGCTTGTGCAGGAATTTTTCACAGGAATTTTTCCTCTGCACTTTACACATCCATGCAGTGAGTGTACACACGCCCAGAGCGGTGGGCTGCCCTAATTACTGCTCCCGGGGAGCAGTTGGAGGGTTTGATGACTTGCTCAGGAGCACTTCAGTCATGTCCTGTGGCTGGGAATCAAACCTGCAACCCTCTGGCCACAAGGCCGCTTCCTTACCTCTATGCCATGACTGCCTCTTGAATCCAGGGCCCCGTTGTGGTTGCAACCTCTAAAACCACAGCTGGTATGCCCCTGTTGCGAAGTAGGTTTCTGGGCCCGTTAGCAGGAAAGGGAATCTGTAGTCAAAGTGCATAAACTGTCATTCAGCAGCACTCCTGAAAGTAGAAACAAGACAATGAGTATTGGCACATCCCCTAAATTCATTGGCCATAGACCACCAATAATAGGGTCTAGCTGGTGGTCTAAAGCTGCACATCATCAGACTGTGGACACTGGGAGAGAATGAGAACAGCCAGGATGTGTCTTACAGAGACCGCCCATAATGCTGATTATTATGCGGCATCACAGAGCCAAGACCCACGCCCAAATATTTCAAAGGATAAATCATAATGTGGAACCACAACCCATGATATCGTGGCCATTTCTTCTTCAATTTAAAAACGGAAACCAGTGCCAATCATAGCCCGATGCAATGGTTTAACAACTGTTTTCCCTACATCCAGTCCAGGTCGTTCCAACATCCTTACGACTGGGTGTTCGCCCCTAGGGGGCACTTGACTGCAAGATCAAAGATGTAGCTCCTCTTGGCCCCCTATAAAGGCAGCTGTCCCTCTATCATTCCCCAGTTGTTCATCTTGAAGTCTTGGCTGCAGAAGATCGTTGGCACACTCTCTCAATTATTGGCAGCAGAGCAGGGCCACCTAGCCCGTCGGCCGCTGCGGACTCTATTTCCATGGATCCCTTCTGACCCACTCCTGCCTCCCAGCCTCGGGCTGCTACGGGATCCGTGACGGTAGGGTAAACGCTGGGGTCTGTGGCGTTTGGCAGAGCTTAGGCTCTGGGCCGCAGACCTTATATTAAAAGGTAGCCGGCCACAGGCTGATAGTGAGCCTGAGGGGGAACCACTGTGTGTACTGTATACATCCCTCCCTGCCCACAAGCTTTATTGGTGTACTGTTGTTTTTTTGTACTGTGTGTTTTCACTGTGCTGGCTCAGTGAGGAGCAGTCCGGCTCCGCACTCACCTCCCTGCGCTCCCTCGTCTGCCTGCTGGGACGTGGGCCTATGAGAGACGGGGGGGGGGGGGGGGGCACGTGCTCGCGCTGCTCGTGCGGTGGGCCTCTGCCGCCACCGCCATTATTGCGGGCCAGTACTGCAGCTCGTGTGGTGACGTGCCAGGGAGGGGGCGGAGCCTGGCGCCGGCACGCTGATGTCACGCCGGCGCCGCTTCCCCCCGAGGATCTTTCTGGAAGGGCTGACCTGGATGCTGCCGTGTTGCTCTCCTCTCCGCTGCTGCTGCTGGGGCCTTCTGTCTGCGGACACTGCGGGATCCCTATTGTCGGTGTCGTGAGTCCCTCTTTTTACTGCATTGCTCTTTTTTGTCTATTTTATTATGCCAAGGCTGATCAGGGGCTCTCTCTCTCCCTTTTTTATAGATCGTGGGCTAGGGTTGAGGGTTGTGGTTCCTCCCGGTCCCCTCTTTGAATAAGAGGGATCGTGTTTTAGGCTTCGGCCAGTAGTGTCTTGTAGCCTTTATTAAATTTTATTGTCTTAAAACACCATAATGGAGGCATCAGGGGACAGTGAGCTGGGGGCCCCATTTGGGCAGGACAGGCTCTGCCCCTTGTGCAGTAGGAATCCTCTGGGTGGATTCAGCACTGTTTGTACCACATGCGCTAGAGGCATTATTTTAGACCATGAGCGGGGGGTTGTCCCTGACCCTAGCCCTGCGTTACCATCGGCCTCTCCGGACCCTCCGCTGCTGCATTCAGCCCCCAGTGAAGGGTGAGCCAGCAAGGGGTCTCATACTGACTTTGCGCATAGGCTGGCCAATCTCGAGAGACGGATCTCGTTGTCGGCCTCTAAGAAGGCCTCAAGCAAGAAGCGGCATCTGGAGCCCATTTACTCGGATGATGATGATGATTTTTTTTGATGGTCTGGGCTCTGTGGAGGAAAGTGAGTTGCCAGATGATTCACATTCCACGGTGGATTAATATGCTGGCGATGACAGTATGTCTGGTTATTCCTCGGATCGGGGGTGCTCCGCTGTGTGAAACCCCCCAGGACGCCCTCAAATCCTACCTGTTCCTCGTTCCAATGGCGCATGCGCGGGACGCCTCACGCGCATCCCTCTAGCAGGACGCGCACCCGCGCCGGCTGTTTGTGAATGGTCGGTGTGGGCACGCTCCCTGTAAGAGGGACTCGTGCGAGGCGGCGGAGGCTCTCACCTTGTCCGTCGACGGACCTCGCTTGTCCGTCGGCGGTGATTGGTGGAGCGAGTCACGTGGGAGCGGGGTCAGCTGAGTTTTTGGGGCTTTCTGGGGGTTTCGCACAGCGATCAGGGTGCCCCGCGGAAGTGGACCAACACCCTGAATAGTGAAAATCCTGGGTGTTGGTCTACTTTAAGGAATGGGAAAGGCCTAACAAGTTGCCGTCGCTTCCTAAGGGCCTGGATAGGCGGTATCCCTTCCCTGATGAGTTGGTTCGGCTATGGTCTCACCCTCTCGAGGTGGATCCTCCCGTGTCTGGGTTGTCCAACACTACTGTTATGCCATCACCTGACAATGCTTCCTTACGTTACCCTGCTGACAAGCGCATGGATCAGCTGGTCTGCCATGCGTTCACCTTTGCTGGTGCCCTCTTTCGCCCTGTGTGCGCTTCGGCGATTGTCTCACTGGCCAACAAAAGGAAGGTGAGACACCTTGTGGATAGAGCTAAGGCTCGCAGGTGGGCTGAGGAGTATATGGACCTCAAGGCCTGCTTGGATTTCATTGGCTTTGTTGTTACTGCCATGAATGATGTGGTCCGGCTCGGTGCCAGGATTTCGGCTTTGCTTGTCCAGACACAATCACAAGCTTCCAAGGTTCATCTCCCTCTCAAGAGGTCCTCGGGCCTTTGCAACAGACGCTCTGGCGATTCCTTGGACGGAGTTCAAATTTCTGTATGCATTCCCTCCATTTCCGCTCCTGGGCAGAGTGCTGCGCAAGATAGCCCAGGAAGGAGTACCAGTCATCCTGGTGGCTCCTCGCTGGCCGAGAAGGAGTTGGTTTGCAGACATAGTCCAGATGTCAATAGACCGCTACATCATGCCCGACAACCTAGGGCTTCTTACACAGGGGTCGCTGCGGCACCCCAATTTACGGACGCTGGCTTTGACGGCCTGGCTATTGAAACCTCAATCCTGGTGGAGAAGGGGTTATCGGCCACGACTGTGCAGACAATGATTCAGGTACGGAAGAAGTCTTCTTCCATGATATACTAAAGAGTTTGGCGCGCCTATATCACTTGGTGTGAGACCAAGAGTCTTCCTTGCCTCATATTTCTATTTCTAGGATTCTGGAGTTTTTACAACACGGCTTAGACTTGGGTCTTCAGCTGAGCACCCTCAAGGGACAGGTCTCGGCCTTAGCCATCTTTTTCCAGAGATCCATTGCCAACCATAGGTTGATCAAGACTTTTTTCCAGGGAGTTACCCATGTCCGGCCACCGCGTAAGTCAGTATTACCAGTGTGGGACTTGAATTTAGTACTATCTGCTCTTCAGGGTCCTCCCTTCGAGCCATTGTGCAATGCAGCATTGTCTATGCTGACCCTCAAGGTGGTCTTTCTGGTAGCAATCACCTCGGTGCGTCGTGTATCAGAGCTGGCCGCGCTTTGTATGAAACCACCCTACTTTGAGTTGCATAGGGATAAGGTGGTTTTTCGCTTCAAACCTGATTTTTTGTCTAAGGTCGTTTCTCCTTTTTACCTTAATGAGGAAGTTGTCTTACCTTCCTTGTGTCCAGCATCGGCTAATTCCAAAGAACGGACCCTCCATGCCTTGGATGTGGTCAGAGCCATAAAGTATTACCTGGCAGCGACTGAATCCTTCAGGAATCCTTCAGGAAATCCTAACAGAGGGCTCTAGGAAAGGTTTGCCGCCAGCCATGTCCACTCTCAGTAAGTGGATCAGACAGGCGGTGGTGCAAGCATATTCTGCCAAGGGGAAGAATCCCCCTTTTCGGATCACAGCTCATTCTACCAGAGCTATTGGTGCCTCTTGGGCTTTTCAGCACCAGGCATCGGTGGAACAAGGTTGTAAGGCCGCCACTTGGTCTTCAGTTCATACTTTTACAAAGTTTTACAAGGTGGATGTCAGGGCCTCAGCTGATGCTGTTTTTGGCCGAAAGGTGCTTCAGGTGGTAGTAAAACGAACTACATGCTGTTCCGCACTGGGGATCCCGCCCATATGGACACTGCTTTTGGATGTCCCAGTCGTAAGGATATTGGGACGACCTGGATTGGATGTAGGGAAAAATACAATTCTGTGAAACTCACCTGTAGAATTGTTTTTGGATACATCCAGTCCAGGTCGTCCCACCCCGCCCTTGTGTTCATTATGTCCTGTTTGCCTGTTATGGTGATCAACCATTTTCTTTTCATAGGACATTGTTTTGTTCTAATCTTTTTGCTTAGAGAGAGTACAAGCTGAAGCTATGTGAAGTAACATGGTTTCTTTGGCCTCCCGGCCTGTCCTCTTGTTGAATACTGCTTTTTAACCACTGATGGGAATGATAGAGGGACAGCTGCCTTTATAGGGGGCCGGGAGGAGCAACATCTTTGATCTTGCAGTCAAGCGCCCCCTAGGGGCGAACACCCAGTCGTAAGGATATTGGGACGACCTGGACTGGATGTGTCCAAAAACAATTCTACATGTGAGTTTCACACTTTAATGCCCTGAATACTTGATTAAACAAATTTGCTGGAAATGGCTTCAGCCCATTTTTGATTGACACTTGTCATAGTCATTTGCCTCCAGTGAGCAAGGTCTGGCATGCCATGAATGTTGTGAGAGCGTATTTCAAACTCAAGATGGGATTCCATCTTGAGGGATTAGGGCTGGGTCGCAAAACGTGGCTGTGCAATGTGTCAGTGCTGATTAAATCAGTGAATGTGATGTGTTACATGTGTCATTTGGAGGAACTCTCTTCAGCTTTAAACATTTGTTGGGAGTTTCCCCTCAAAAACATACTCCTTCTAGCCTCCAGGAGATAGTCGACACAGCTAAAACTGCTCCTTTGGCCATAGGTTTCCTTTGGTAGCCAATAGTGTGTTGCAGCCACTGACTAATGCTGCAAAGAAAGTCTTCAGCAATAGTCATGGCACGCTCCCCCTCCTCACACTGTGTGAGGGAAGAAGGCCGGGGGCACATTGCTGAAGAAGCAGCTAGTCACTGCTGCCTGCTGAGCCATTACTACCCTGGATGTGGACGCAGGGAGTTTATATAGATTTTTCTCCCTATGTCCTTCAGTATGGCCACAGAGAGAGCAGCTCCTCCCCCTAGAGAGGAAACACAAACGGGGACAGTTTAAAAGCCGCACCCCTTCCCCCTAGTCCTCAGCTACTACAAAGATGTCGCTGGAAGAACCATGGGTGCTCCCTCTATTTCCAGATCTACTGACCCAAGGACCAGTCCAAAACTCAGGCCTTCTGAACTTGAACCTAATGGCCTGGATACTGAAGTTATGATCCTAAAAAGAAAAGGACTGAGTTGTCATGATGCTCCTGGATAGCAGGAAAATGATAACCAGGAAGATTTACCTAATGGTGTGGAAACGTTTCTCTTATTCAGTCTGAATAAGAATTATACCCTGGTGGTACATGAATTCCTGCAGGAGAGGCTTGATTTAGACATTGTAGTAAATAATTTGAGAATTCAAGCTTCGGCTTTATAATTTTTTTTTGGAGGGGTAGCTAAGAAAAAACAAATTGGTCAATATGTATTTAAAGCGGACCTTCAGCAACATTTAATGAAAAGCCCAAACCCTCAAAAAAACTATTCCCCAGCATCTAAAATTAATATATTTTACATTTTTAATCACTTTTTATTCTTTCCCCCACTGTCCTGCAACTCTGTTCAGAACTCCAGGATACAGGCGCTGCCATTTTGGCTCAGTACTCACATGCTGAGGAGAGGCCAGGGGTCAAATGTGCAAAAGGGAGGGTGGGGTTATAGTTGTACTTTGCACAGACAGAGCAGAGCTGGGGTCAGGAAAAGGACAGCAATCCCAGAATGCAGAGCGGCACAGTCAGAAGGCACTTCCTGTTTCCAGGCAGCCTAAAACTCCATGAGCTGCCATCTTGCTCATAACATGCAGTAGATTCTGGTAGGATGATTTTTAATGTGGGCAATCTGCATGTACAGCATGGGGGAAACATAAGATAGACCAGGGGTACTCAACCACTTCTTGTAAAGGTCCATTTACAGGCATCTGGTGAGAGGCGAAGGTCCGGATGGGGCGTTGTCAGGGGGGGTGGATAGTTAGAAATCAGTGCACTGGGGGCGGGTTGGGGGTGGATAATACCTTGCAATGCCACTTCCCGTCCGTGCAGTACTTCATATTGCAATGCTAGGTGCCAGGGAGTAATGACACTGGCAGGGAGACAAACAACTACATCACCAATCTGTAACAGGGCAGCGCTGAGCACAGCAACACAGAAGCAACTAACTGCAGGGCTGTCAGGGCAGGGGTCCAGAAATCTGGCACCAAGGTCCGCATTCGGACCCCGGTCCGCCAGTTGAGTACCGCTGAGATAGACTCTTATTCAAGGTGAAGGTCTAGTTTAATCTATAGGCAAGGGACCTGGGGACTGGATACACTGCCCTTCTTGGAATTTAGTATCGGTCCTTAGAAGGCTCTGTATACACCCTTTTAAAACCCCTGGAAGACGCCTCCACCAAGATTTTTTTCCATTTAAGATTAGCGTTTTGATTGCAATATCTTCTGCGAGAAGAATGAGTGACCTACAAGCCCTACTGCTTTTTTTTGCCAGACAGGATCATTTTAAAGCCTGATATATTTGCCAAAAATAGTGTCAGCCTTCTGTCACTCACAGGAAGTCATACTTCCATCCCTTTTGCCTGATCCTGGGGTTCCTGGTGACACCTCTCATCTCCTAGATGTTCGAAGAGCCCTAATTCCCTACTTACCTATAACCTGTTTGTATCCTTCTCAGGAGAGGCCTGGCCGCCTCGAAATCTACTATTGCCAGATAGATTAGGCAGGCCATTTCGCTCACCTATACTTGAATGGACGTTCCCCCTCCTGACATTAGAGCTCACCCCACCAGAGCAGTGGCCGCCTCCTGGGCGAAAAGAGCAGGGGCATTCATAGAAGAGATTTTCAGGCAGCTACCTGCTCATCTCCACGTATATTTTTAAAACACTATAGGTTAGATCTCCTATCGGACTCCCAACAATCTTTTGGTAGAAATGTGTTGCAGGCAGTTTCTCACTTCCCACTCCCACTTCTTGCTCCTCATCTCCGTGGCTGTCCAGAAGGACGTAGGGAGAAGATCCCTGTTAAGCTTACCGGTAGCGGTATTTCTACAAGTCCTTCAGGACGGCCCATTCAACCCCCCATATTATACAGGTCCTTCGGTTTTGTTGATTTATTTATAATATACTGAGGTTTGTGAGTAAGGGGTGGGGCTTTTAACTTGTCCCGGTTTGTGTTTCCTCTCTGGGGGGGGGGGGGCTGCTCTCTTCGTCCTGAAGGGTGGTCCACATGAATGATGGTAAAGAAACATTGTTACTTTGAAGGAAATAATTTTGGTTCTATTGGAGTTATGGCACCTGGGTTGGTTGGGAACTTTGACACAGTTGCTGTGTTCAGTTTTGCTCCTTACTCATTAACTAAAGAAGACAATGCTGAAAAGCTAAATCATTAATGATCAGACCTATAGCAAGCGCCAGCAAGGCCCAGGCATTCTGAGTCTGCTGTCTTGGTGGCTAGACTTTCACCCTGAACGCTCTTGTCAGATCTGCACTCTCGTGTGTAAAGTACATGCATGCAGGTGATGACAGGTCGTGTCAAGTAGTCATGGTGGTTGTGCTCGGCTCAAACCTTTCCATGTAGTGACTGGACAGGCTGGAAAATGTGTGATGGCTTTGTACTCGGCGTCTGTTACCGCACGCCCAACCCCCCTTCTGCTGTACTTTGTTAAAGCTTAAAGAGTAATTCCACTTTCAGTGGCATTTTTGGAAGTTCCCATTATTGTGTGCCAAAATGATGTCCTCAAGATGCTGAACTTATCTGTTAATAGGGGTGTGAATTGGCAAGAATCTGGCGATGATGCGTATCGTGATACAATATATCCCCTTATATCCCGATTCAGTCTCAAAGACGATATATTGCGATTTCTTTTTTTAAATTCAATTTTATTTTTAATTTTTAAAAAATTACATAGGGTCCCCCATTCCTGGTTAGGGGGGTAATTTGGGAAAAATTTTAAGGGTTAAAAACCAATAAAAATCCCCCCGCAAGAATGGCGTGAGGTCCCCATTACCCAGCATAACCAGCTCTTCTGCCCCCCCGGGCTTTGGGGAGACAGGTATTGGGGAGGCTCGGGGTTAATGGCAAGTCACCCGCTAGCCGCAGGTCACTTGCCAGACCCAGAGCCCTGTGAACTGGTATAGGGGTCTCATAGATCCCTTACCAATTCACAAAGGGTTAACAGTAAATAAAAACACCACACAAAAAATGTCCCCTCCGATTGGCAGCTCCTGTGTCCCTTGCCGATGACAGATTCCGTTATCGCTGGAGGGGGGGGGGGGGGGGGGGCAGGGGATCAGAGGATCTCCTGCCTCCCTTCTCCCTTCCCCGGCTATCATCGCATCTGACAGCTGACCCGCAGGGGGACGGGATGACTACCGCTGGGGTGACGTAATATGCCCCGCCCCATTCGTGAATATGGCGGCGCCCATCTTGAAGGCAGGGGGAGAGGGCCTGTCGGGCGCTCTCCTGAAGACTGAAGAGCCTTGAATCGAGCAGGCCAGATCGAACGAGGGGTCAGGTGAGTGTTTTTTTACTTTTCTTTAATAGTAGTGGGGGCAGGGGGAGTCAGAATCGATACTAGGGAGAAAGAATAGATTCTGGTATTGCCTAATGAAATATCACAATACTTGACAGAATCAATTTTTTTCTGACACCCCTATCTGTTAATGTTTTCTTTTCTATTTGTTTGCAACTTGCAGGAAAGCAGCTTGTCTTGTGTCTCTCGTAATTCTGTTGTTCTGAGCCCTTTAGCATTGCCCAGAAAGAGAAAATTACCGGGATGTGTTGGATTCCTGATGCCGCCACATGGAGGAGCAACACACAGGAAAGTGAAATTCCTGTGTGGCGTTCCTCTTTAAAAGGGGCTGTAAACTCAACATTAATAATAAGGCAAAAAGCAATACAAATGATTCCTGTCCCATGTGCCTCCCCTCCATTTTCTGCAGTGTCAGGTAGAAGCTGTAGAAGGGCTCTAAGGTTTGTTCTCCTTTGTATTCCATTTTTTTTCGGGACCCTACAAAAATTGATCTTACAGCTCTTACACTTCTGTCCCTTGGCGCGCCCAAGTGAACCTGATGAGTCACAGTGGTCCTGCAGCTGTCCCTGACCACAGTAGAGCGAACACATGACTCATAAAGCTGCACCATGAAACACACCGCCCAGCTCCACTCCCAGTAAATTTGCATGAATGGCCTAATTTTTTGAAACCATTCCCAGAACCGCAATGATTCCAGTAGGAGCCCACCTGCTACCACATGCCCTGAGCTCTCTTGGTGACAAATATTAATTTATCTTTAAACCGGACCTTCACCAAACCCTTAAACTATTCCACAGCATCTAAAATTAATATATTTTAAGTTTTTAGTCTTTCCCCCACTGGGCTTCAACTCTGTTCAGGACCCTAGGATACGGGCGCCGCAATCTTGCCTCAGAAGCATCACATACTGAGGAGAGGAGAGCGGGATAAAGTGCAGGGTGTTGGGTTATAGCTGTGCTTTGCTCAGACAGAGCAGAGCTGGGGTCAGGGAAAGGACAGCAATATCAGAATGCAGAGTGACAAAGTAACTAGACACTTCTGTTTGCAGACTGCCTGATACTGCATGAGCCACCATCTTGGATGGTTAAATACTCATAACATGCAGTAGATGCAGGTAGGAGTATTTTTATTGTGGGAAACATATAAGATATACTTTTATTCAGGGTGAAGGTCCGCTTTAAATAAGTCATGGCAGTATTAGAAACCGAGACGTTTAGCTCCAGATCTCCAGTCAAAAATGATGGCAATGACAGTAACCGGGTGCTGTTTCCTTATTGTGACTGGTGATTGAGTGCTATCCCGCCTGGCAAACCCCATCGGCCCACAGCAGTGCTGCAAATGGAAGCCTCCTCCATGAGGGAACATGGTATCAAGTGAGAAGTGCGTGGTCCTGGGTATTAAACCAGATGTTGGACATGTTTAGGACTTGAACAGTTCTAAAAATGGCGACTTTGTGTGAATGTGTTATAGGTGTAAAGCCTCCTCCATGAGGGAACTTGGTATCAAGTGAGAAGTGCGTGGTCCTGGGTATTTAACCAGATGTTGGACATGTTTAGGACTTGAATAGTTCTAAAAATGGCGACTTTGTGTGAATGTGTTATAGGTGTAAAGCCTCCTCCATGAGGGAACTTGGTATCAAGTGAGAAGTGCGTGGTCCTGGGTATTTAACCAGATGTTGGACATGTTTAGGACTTGAATAGTTCTAAAAATGGCGACTTTGTGTGAATGTAACATAGGTGTAAGGCAGTATCAGATCATGCCTCCAACAGCGACCAGCCTTTGATGTCCATAATTGAGCATAATTCTCTTGGTGGTCCATGGATGGAATACAGAAATGGTAATACAAAGAGAAGTGTAGTTACTTTGTTGTTTTTTTTTTCTTTGCTTCTCTTGGTTGTTTAGAGGAACAATAGCAGTCAAGCGCTCTGCCAGTTTCCATAAACAGAGTTGTTTGGACTCTGTTGGCCGACTTGCTTTGTGTCTGACGTTCACTGACTTGGGTTGGAGACTTGAAGTGAGCTTGTGTACTATTTGCTTTTACAGTGCTGACGGCCACGTATGAGTACTTGTGGCAGACACACGTCTTCCTTTTATGGCCATTAAACCGGACCTTCAGCATGATTTAATGAAAAGCCCAAACCCTTAGACTATTCCTCAGCATCTAAAATTAATATATTTTAAGCTTTTAGTCACTTATTCTTTCCCCCACCGGGCTGCAACTCTGTTTAGGACTCTAGGATACAGGCGCCGCCATCTTGACTCAGAAGCATCACATACTGAGGAGAGGAGAGCGGGATAAAGTACAGAGGGGCGGGTTATAGCTGTGCATTGCACAGACAGAACAGAGCAGAGCTGGGGTCAGGGAAAGGACAGCTATCCCAGAATGCAGAAGACACTTCCTGTTTGGAGGCTGCCTGATGGCTCCATGAGCCACCATCTTGGATGTTTAAAGGCTCATAACATGCAGTAGATGCAGGTAGAATGATTTTTAATGTGGTCAATCTGTATGTACAGGGTGTGGGAACATATAAGATAGACTCTTATTCAGGGTGTAGGTCTGCTTTAAGCTTGCATTCTGGTGCTTTTACACCAGATATAGCATTTTGGTTGTGGCATAGTCTTTCACCAGCCTATGTTCTTAGCTAGCCCAGCATGCTTTGCTTTCAGTTATTTATTCTTATCCATTTGGAAAACTGGGACTTACAGATGCTCAAGACTGGGATTTTCGCTCTCCCGAGTTTTGTTCCTTGCCCCGATGGGCATCCCTATTTGAGATGCCTCGCTAAGTAGACTCCGGGTCTACTTATCTCTCCAGCGATCCCACAATGCACGAGTAGGCTCGTGTTTTGTTCCTGTGCCCCTGGGTGTGAAACCCCTGAATCATACATAAAATGTACCTTTTGGTGGTCCCATGGTGCTTGCAGGGCCTCTTGTCCAATCTGCGCCGTATGCATATTAAGAGCCCCACAAAAGGGAGGAGCAAGAGCAGCTGTATCCCCAAGTACCCCTTAGACTAGAGAGCGTCCCCATCCCCATCCTATCTGGATGTCGCAGGAGCGTATATCAGCCCTGAGATGCCCAGGATGTGGCCAGCATTGTTTACTTTGTCGTGGGAGCCAGGGCAAAGGTTTGTTTTGCAGTGACCTGGGGGGGATCACACAATCGGGCAATGCTGCTGGCTCAGCAAACTCGGCAAACTCTCTAAAACTCAGCTGTGGCAGTGTTTTAGAGAGAAAAACAGTTTTTTCACTAACCAGGCCACCCCTCTGGCAATTTTGAAATAGCCAGTTGTTTGAGCGCAAGATTGCCAGATGACGTTTGGCAGCCGGCGGAACGCATCCCCAGCTTTCCTCTCGAGCTCGACATAGTCATTTTAGACACTTGGGACCCTTTAAAGTGTAAAAGTCCAGCAGTACAGGAGGTTGTGGAGTATTGCAGAGGTACATTCAAGGTGACCCAACAAACATACCTCCAGCATCCCCCATGCCCTGGGCATCCCAAATCAGTATGCCTTTACCCGATCTGCGGCAATTGGGCACTGGTACTCGCCCCCATTATGTTCCTGTGTCCCACCTGACCATCGGCAGTCAATATGATTTGTGGACATTTGCATTGCCATGCATAGCACTCAGATAATCCTATTGGTGATGGGAACGTACCAGTGCAACTAGGAATGCACGAGAGGTCTGAGTTTTTTGGCCAAAATTAACCTTAAAGGTTTGAAAAGATCTTCAAGCAGATAGTGGTGCCTGGGTGGCAGGTAAGCGGGTCACCTCGCGCCTGTTGCTTCTATCTGCTCTGAGATCTTTCAGGGTAAGTCTATGAAAGCAGACTTTCCCTTTAAACTTTTACCTTTGAAGGGGGAATTGCAACACGGCGCAATATCCACCACACTTGCAGCTTTACCGCCATGTGTGTCATGACGCATCCCAAAGGGGCCTGTGGAGACTCTGTCGCCCACTGGCCCACATAAACTTGGAGCTGGCCCTGCCTGGATGTGTAGTGTGGTAAAGGAGGCTTGCCCATTATTCTTTGTATAGCATTATAAACCTGTTGCAGAATCTAATAAAAAGATTAGAATGATTCAGTCTCCTACGGTTGGCAATTTGTGCACTTACTCACGGTTTTGTTTTTCTTCTCAGGAACATATTTGCCAGGAAAAAAAGCCTCCAGGCGGAGAAGCAAAACGACCTTACCTGGAAATTGTTTGGTAAAGTCCCTGCACGTAATGTCCAGCAGAACAACCCTCAGAAATTACAGCAGGTAATTGTCTGCTTTCATTAGCCATGTTCCTCAAATCAGAGGAATTTCCACCTGTCGGGGCTATTCAGAAACGCTAGATTTAGAAACCTCTCCCATCATAGACATGTCAGGTGTCTCTCCCTAGCCTGGCTACTGCCTATGTTTTGACACTCCCAAATCTTATCCTTCATAGAGCCATCTACTTCTCTCCCCCGAAACACGTGTCCACAAGTGGGAGTGAATGACTGTGTAACAATTAGTAGCTATACCCAAGCATTGCACCCCCAGCAGGAGCTCTGGGAATAGCTTTAGAGATAAATTGCATGTCTGTCTGCTAAGGGAGAAATCCTACTTTCCTTGGTTTGTATGCAGCATGTAAATACTTTCTGTTTTAGGAAAGCATTCTCTGCCTTGTACCTTTTTAAATAGAGGGAGTTTAGATCTCTTTAATCCCTCTATATGGCTTAACATGGGTCTCTCCCTAGCCTGGCTACTGACTATGATCTGGTCACAGGAAGGAGAGGAAATTTCTTCCTCCTCTGCCTCCCTCCCATCCCTCCCTCACGATCATGACTACTAATCAAAGCCTGAGGCTCATGTCTGGTTGACACCCCCTTTATTAGTGAAGACATTAGGCTGGAATGAAGACCTCCACACTGTTACTTAAATCCTCCTCACACCAATGCAATGCGCACAGTGTGCTTGTCTTTCTCAGCCCTGCCACTCCCATCACAGAGGACAGCACAACATGAGCTGACACTTTATAGAAAATGACTTTAACCCTTTTGTTGCCAAGCCCGTAACACCTACGTGCTGGCTTGGCTGGGCCTTAAGTGCCAAGCCCGTAGGTGTTACGTGCTTGACTTTCCTCGCTTGTAGCATACCCCCCAACTGTCCCGATTTGGGCGGGACAATCCCGCTTTGGGGCCCTTGTCCCGTTGTCCCGCAGGGCCCCAACATGTCCCGGAATCCGGCGGCGGCTGGGACACCGGGCAGGAGGTTGCAGCTCTCTGTGCGGCGTAAGAGCTGGAAGAGAAAGGGGCGGTGCCGGGGCAGCTGCAGGGGGTTGGGGGCGGAGTTAGATCGGGCAGTGAGGCTGTTTGCTGGCTCGCTGAACTGTTAATGGGAGTGGGTGGGCAGGCGCACGGGGGTGGGGGGGCGGGCGGTATGCTGGTTTGGGGATACGTACCGCATGCAGGGGTGAAGGCAGCCGACATTGCTGGAGCTGGAGAGCGTGGCCGGGGCGTGACGGGGGGGGCGTGACGGGGGCGTGGCCGGGCGTGACGGGGGCGTGGCCGGGGCGTGACGGGGGTGTGGCCGGGGACATGGCTTGTCCCGCTTTCACGTTTTGAGAAGTTGGGAGGTATGTTGTAGTTTAAAAAGTAAAAATAAAAAATACTCACCTGACCCCTTGTTGGATCCGGCCGGGTCTCCTCTTTAATTTGGTGCCATCCGATCCCCCGTGGGGGGTCGGATGGCTCCAGGAGAGCCCCCGGAATAGGCCGCCCCCCCCCCCCGCTTCTGCAGCAGCAGCTTCTAACTGTAAAAAAAAAAAAAATAAAAATGACATTCACTTACCTGTGTGTGCGCTGGCTCCCGCTGTCCCTCCTCTTCACCTGGGGGGCCTCCGATCCCCCCCCAGGACTTACCGATCTTCAGGAGAGAGCCTGGGAGGCTCTCTCCTCTCTTCTTCTCGATGGCGGCCGCCATCATGCCTCTAAGCCCCGCCCCCTTGGGGGCGGGGCTTATGAAGTCATCCCGGCCCCGAACGGGCTTCAGCCTTGTCAGCTTCTCAGATGCCGGTGATCGGCGCCCTGGAAGGAGGTGACAGGAGATCCTCTGATCTCCTGCCTTCTCCTTCTCTGGATGCCGATCACCGGCATCTGTCAGCTGAGCGGCGAGGGACAAGAGCTTGCAATCGAAGGTAAGTACAGTAAAAAAAAATTTTTTTTTTTCTAATAAAATACTTTTTATTATTGTGTGGTGTTTTTTTTTAACAGTAAACCCTTTGTGAGCTGGTAAGGGGTCCATGAGACCCCTTATACCAGTTCACAAGGCTGGGGGGGTGGCAAGTCACCTGCCCTAGCGGGTGGCTTGCCATTAACCCCCGCACCCCCATTACCTGCCTCCCCAAAGGCCAGGGGGGGGCAGAAGAGCCCGGGCCCACATAGGCTATGTGGGCTCGTAGGCTGCAGGGTGGGGGGGCCACCAAAGCTGGCCCCCCCACTCTGTGCCTACAAGCCCCCATAGCTGGTCCCGGGCTGGTTACTTTGGGTAAGGGGGACCCCACGTCATTTTTTTGGGGGGATTTTTAAGGGTTTTTAACCCTTAAAAATCCAAAAAAAAAATGGGGTCCCCCTCCCCGGGAAGGGGGACCCTATGTCATTTTTTTTTTAATTAACCATTTGTCATCCAGCAGCTATAAAAGGCTTCTGGGCAGGAAAGGGTGTCTACCTATACATATGTGGTATCGCTGTAACCGGGAGAAATTGGGGTTTCTCACGCAATAAGATTTTATTGACAAACTTACATTTTTTATTACAAAAAAGATTCAATTTCAGTCCCTGCTGTGTGGGCTCCCTGCCGCGACTGCCCGCATTCACTCGCCACGACTGCCCGCATTCACTCGCCGCGACTGCCCGCATTCACTCGCCGCGACTGCCCGCCGCGACTGCCCGCATTCACTCGCCGCGACTGCCCGCATTCACTCGCCGCGACTGCCCGCATTCACTCGCCGCGACTGCCCGCATTCACTGGCCGCGACTGCCCGCATTCACTGGCCGCGACTGCCCGCATTCACTGGCCGCGACTGCCCGCATTCACTCGCCGCGACTGCCCGCATTCACTCGCCGCGACTGCCCGCATTCACTGGCCGCGACTGCCCGCATTCACTGGCCGCGACTGCCCGCATTCACTGGCCGCGACTGCCCGCATTCACTGGCCGCGACTGCCCGCATTCACTGGCCGCGACTGCCCGCATTCACTGGCCGCGACTGCCCGCATTCACTGGCCGCGATTGCCCGCATTCATTCGCCTTTTCTGGGGCTTCCACCCTGCCAGCCACATCCCTGGCACCGCTGTAGCTAAGGCACACTCCCGCACCCAGCCATTCAGATAGGCTGGGGACAGGAGCGTGCTTCATCTACAAGAGGGGGGCAGATAATGTCGATGCTTCCCTATGCCGGGCTCTGTGTAATCAGGATTTCATGGCAATCATATTATGCATGGCATATCGTGTTGATCGGGTGAGAGGCCGCGCATGTGGCATAGGACGGGGGAAAAGTACATTTTTTGGGAAGAACTGAGAGGGGGGATCCACACGCCAGGCCAACCAAAATCAGAAAGGACCAAAACCCAGGATGGTTCATGGGTTTTGGCCCACTCTAAAGGGATTGATCTAAACCATATTCAGAAACTCTGTCTGTTTCCTGGTCCCCTGTCATACAGAGATCCATAAGGTGGGTACCTCGAAATATCGGGGCTCACGTGCCAGAGTTAGGTGGGTTAGGGTCCTCGTGGACCCCAATCCTATGTGGACAGAGTAACCAGGAGGGTTAAGGTCCACTTTAAGCACGGCCTAGGTGTGGTTCATTTGGAAATGAACAATCCGGCCCTAAGAAGTGGATTGTTAATGTCACCATTGCTGGATGAGAACAGCTTCATAAACAAATAGCAGGTCTGGGTGACTTTCCTTTGTAGTTAGGAGTTGCCTTCTATTTCTGGCTTTGTGTTTGTAGTTTAATCTGTGTAGATAAGGTCTGTGTGTGAGTGTGAGTATATAATCTGTGGCTATTTTGGCTTCTATATTGTTTATCCTCTGCACCAGTGACTTTGTCAGAAGAATTGAATGCTAATTGAGGTCACAGAATGAGGTCAAGCCTGATCTAGGTACAGATACCCGTGCTTATCCTGATACAAAGCCATTACCTTAAAGGGATTGTCCAGGCTAAGTGTTAAAACCAATACCTTGTAATGGATACATTGTGGTGTGCTGCTGCTTAGGTTGCTGAAGCTGAGATTTAGCCCCCTTTCTCTAACCCATCCTCTGATTTCTTTTTTATGCATGACCACCATTTTTTTCACTGAGAGGTGGACATAATTCCACTCCTCTTGCGTCACACTGAGTGGGACACATGCACCATGTGTATTTCCAGGGGGAATCTGGCTTATTTATTGACTTTCCTTCTGTGCTTCTGAGCTCAGTGAAAATGTCCCGAGCGGCAAACCAAAATATTTTGTTTTTATATTTTGTTGTTTTAAAGCGGACCTTCAGCATCACTCAATGAAAAGCCCAAACCCTTAAAAAACTATTAAATCTATCGGCCCGGGAATCTTATAGATTCCCAGGCCGATCTGCATAGGTTTTGGTCCACTTTAATGCGCTGACAATGCTGCTGCTTATGCCTGGGGGAGGTGGCATACGTAGGGGTGATGCCCATGGCAAGGCCATAAATCCGCACCCTGGAACTTACATGCTCCTCTTCTAAGCTCCGGACCCAGGCAATTGCCGGCAGCCAATTGCTGTCCCCTATGTGGGGGAACTAGCAATCGGCCGCCGGCTGTCACGTGGGCCTGGAACTGGCTCCAGTGGAAACAGTCCTGGAAGAGGTAAGTATTTGGGGTCCTGCAGGTTGTGGGACTACTTTAAAGTGGAACAGAACCCAGGAATTTCACTAACTGAGGTTCTGGTTCTTGTCCCCCCTGGGCATCACGTTTTGGGATGTCCTACTATGAGAAACTCCTCAGATGGCCCGGTTAACCTCAGCTCTTCCAGGTCCTATGGTGCATGTGCGAGCTCTTGTACAGTCATAGCTGTTTGCCGTGCATATGTAATATTTGCCAAACAACCTTTATTTGTGGCAGGCGGTCGGGAGCAAAAACAGGTGCATCCCCAGCGTCGCACACACCCCTGCCCCCATGCTGGGGATGCAATATTTACATTAGCAGGGCTGCCAGGAAGAGGATATTCAGTGCCTCTTGGGGGGGGGGGTTGCTAGAGATTCACACAGTGGGGTATCTTGATTTGGGATGCCTCATGGTGAAGGCCAGCAGCCAGTTTTCTTCTGCTTTAAGCTGCATTGTGAGAGGGGTCATAGTAGCATTGTTATGTGCCCAACATCCTACATCATACCCCCCACACCTCCTGTTTAAAGTTTTATTTTGCATTTTAAAATAAATATCTCCTTTCACGCCTCTTTTGAACCAGTCCACCTCTGTGTCTAGCAAACCATAGCAGTTGATTTTGCTACGCTGTGCCATACGTTGGTGAAACTTGTGGAATCTATTGTCTGGCACATACAATGCTGTTTTAACACCTCTTTCGAGGCACAACACCATGTTGCTTCAGTCATGTAAGTGCAAGCGACATCTCCCTTCCATCTGCCCTCATGCTGCTTGTGCTAAACAGAAGATGCTAATAGGAGCTACACCCAGTAGTAGTTGCCAGAAATTTGCCTACAAGTCATTGTGAGTAAGCCAGTCAGATGACTAGTTAAACGTCTTCAGGAAACAAGTCCAGTTGCCTCCATTTACTTTTATAGATATATAACATCACTAAGTGCTTATTGTCCAGATCCCTGTGTTTGTTGGTCCTGGTTGGTTTTCAGCTTTCATTGTGGCATTGAGTCCTGTCTCTCAAGTCCTTTTCATGAAAGCATTATATAAAAAATGGGAGTCGGCCATGCGAGAGGTCGTCCTTTCTTATAAAATTAGGATCTCTTTAAAGTGGACCAACCCCACCACGATCGGCCCGGGAATCTATAAGATTTCTGGTCCGATCGATTCGCTCCCCCCAGGACATCCAAAATCAGGATCCCCCACTGTGTGGAACCCCCCCAGGTCGCCCATACACTTACCTTGCTTTCTGGTCCAACGGCGCATGTGCGAGCCACAGCCGCATCCCTGCTATCCCTGTAGCAGGGCGCGTGCCTGAGCCAGGCATTTGTGAACGGCCAGCACGGGCATGCTCCCTGTTAGAGGGAAGCAGTTGATGCAGCCACCAATGCACTCGGAGCCGCTGGCCTTAGACAGCGTGATGTCAGCAGCTCCGAGCACGCTGATTGGACGAGTGGCCCATAGGATCGGGAAGAGGTGAGTTAACTTCAGTGATCTGGGGGGTTTCACGCAGCGGGGCACCCCCGATCAGGCCACAATCCTTGGTTTTGGTCCACTTGAAACAACAATCACCAGGAATTTCCTGGAGGAATCTCTGAGTGAAACCCACTGGGATGCCAGATAGTGGTCCACAGTGCTCATTGCACATTGACTTGTGTTCAAATTTTAAGCCGGTTTGCTTGAAGTTGCTCCTATCTCAATACTGCTTGCTAAAGCCCTTCTTGTCCTTTTTCCCGCTTTGTGGAGGGGGGGGGGGTATTTGGGAAAGACTTGTAAGATATACTCACATGGGGTCTGCAGCCAGCTCTGGTCAGCTAGAAAAAGGGCATGTGCTCTAGGACATTGATTCAAAAAAAAAATTCACTTTAGGATAAAAAAAAGCCTGAAAAGTCACGGTTGCGGAATCACCAGCTAGGAAAACAATAAACAGTGGTACTACTTTTTTTTTTTTTTTTTTTTCAATCCTAAGGAAAGTAGAGAACTTTTTACTCCTTTTTACACTGTAGTAAAAAGTGGCATTGACTTTCATTGTCTTCCTATCTGGTGATTTAGTAACCGTGACAATGTCTAGGGCTTTTTTCTCATAAAGTGGATTTTTTACTACTATGAGAATTCTTTTCACTTCTTATTGAGGCCCATGTGTGTAAATGCCATGTAACTGCAGTGGCCAGTGGGCCCACCTGTCTGTTGAGGGTCATATCTTCAATACCTGATACAGGGATGATGATGCTAATGCACATGCTTCCTGATTCCTGTGTTCATAAATACAAACTACAATGAGCTTTAAGTGGCCTATTCTGCCTCAATTATTCATGTCAGACCCTTCTTACCAAGCTTTCTCTAGGTCAGCACATAGATAGCAATGTGCCTGCAATGTACCTCACTAACTGCTGTAATGTCCAAGGAACCAAAAGCATTAACATGCAATATACAATGTGTGTGATTACACAATTTTAGGTAGTGCACATAGTGCAGACAAAAGAAAAATCTTATTTAAGACCTGTAATCCCTTTATTGTTTGTGGCTGTGCATCTTGTATTACCCATGATGCTGGGGGAAATAGTGTATTATTATTAAACTGTACCTTCAGCGTTATTTATTGAAAAGCCCAAACCCTTAAAAATATAATTAATTAATTAATATTTTAAGTTTTCAGTCACTTATTATTCTATTCCCCCACTGGACTGCAACTCTGTTCAGGACTCTAGGATATGTGCGCCACCATCTTGCCACAGAAGCATCACATACTGAGGAGATGAGAGCGGGATAAAGTACAGGGGGCAGGTTATATCTGTGCTTTGCACAGACAGAGCAGATCTGGAGTCAGGGAAAGGACAGCAATCCCAGAATGCAGAGCGGCATAGACAGGAGACTTCCTGTTTGCAGGCTGTCTGATGCTCCATGAGCCGCCATCTTGGATGTTTAAAGGCTCATAACATGCAGTAGATGCAGGTAGGATGGTTTTTAATGTGGGCAATCTGTATGTACAGGGTGTGGGAAACACATAAGATAGGCTCTTATTCAGGGTGAAGGTCTGCTTTAATATTATTTATTAATTTATAAATCTCCATCATCCTCTGTAGTGCTGTACAAAGCAGTGTGTGTGTACGCACACATACACAATGCCTTGAAAAAGTTTAATGTCACATTTCCAAATTCTTAATAGGTAAGTCTACTTTTGATTGAATTTTTGAAAGTCTATATTTTTTTTTTGCCAAAAAGATGTCCTCAAGTTACTGAGCTAATCTATTTTTCTCATATGCATCTCTCCCCAGGGCAATTTAGATTGCTGCACATAAAAAATAATTTACCATTTTCTAACTCCTGCTGTGGTAAATTTTTAAAACAAGATGGCGACTCAAGGACTTGCAGGCCACCTGCAAACAGGAAGTGCTGCTTGGCCTCCTGTTGCTGTGCATTGTCAGTTATGTCAGTTGAGAGAGGAAGCTCCAAAATGGCTGCTGCCTTTCTTTTTTAATTGTGCCAGGCTGTTAGTCCGGTTTAAGTTCCTGATCTGGTTTGGGGTGAATTTTGCTGTTTTTTTCTGCTGTTGGGGTAAATATATCCGCTGAATATTTGCAGGTTAAGTAACATTTACAGTATTTTTCTCCATGTAAGACGCATACTTTTCCCCCAAAAGTGTGTGTAAAGGGGGGGGGGGGTGTCAGTGCGTCTTATTTGGCGAATGTAAAAAAAAACAAAAAGCAATGTGTTTTTTTTTTTCTTATCCCCATCATGGGGTGTGTGGGTGGGGCGGTATACAGCCACATTGCATATGGGATGGGGGGAGGGAAGCCACAGTGCATATGGGCAATAGGAGGGGGATTGCCACACTGCATATGGGGATGGGATGGGGGTATGCAACACGACCTATGGGAATGTGATGAGTGAATGCCACACTGCCTATGGGATGGGGGGAATACCACATTGCCTATGGGATGGGGGAAATGCCACACTGCCTATATAGGTAATGGGATGGGGGCATGCCACCCTGCCTATATGGGGAATGGAAGGGGGGAATGCCACACTGCCTATGGGATGGGGGGAATACCACATTGCCTATGGGATGGGGGAAATGCCACACTGCCTATATGGGGAATGGAAGGGGGGAATGCCACACTGCCTCTGGGAATGAGATGAGGGCGTGCCACAATGCCTATGGTAATGGGATGAGAAAATACCACACTACCTTTGGGGGGGGGGATGCCACAATACATGTAATGGGGTGTTTTAGCACAACATTTGGTTTAGAATATTTTTTTCCCATTTTCCTCCTTAAAATCCTAGGTGCGACTTATGGGCAAAAAATATGGTATTTTCTGTATTTACCTCCTTGTGAGCCTTTCTCCTCAGCCGGGCTTTGTGTGCTCCAGGATGTCACATTCCTCTTCAGTGCTGATGTGCGTCATAAGCAGAGGATCCTTTTACGCGAAAGGTTACTGTAGCACCCCAGCCTCTGCTGCCCTCAGGAATACATTGAGCTCCTGGGCAGATGTATCGCAATGATTCTGCGTGTCATATTGTCATTCTTAGTTAGCGGTGTGAAATCCCCACAGTTTGCTTAATAACGTAGCTTTCAGGCGATACTACGGTGGTGGTGTCCCTGGGCACGCATTAAGCGGTGTGTGTTGGGCTTTGCTTTTACAGTATTCTGTGTAATTTAATCATGTGCAGGGCAGAGAACATTAATTGAAGGAGAGCCTTTGCATTCGCCATGCATCCATATAAGCATACATTGTCCTGGGCCATAGCACATGCACGGGCTCTCTTCCATTCAGAGCCGTATGCCATGCATATTAAAGCCCAACCCTGTTTAGATCAGAGCTCGGCAATCGGGAGTGGGAACGACCACATCCCCAGTTCCCTTTTTGACTGGGAAATGCTCCCACCCCCTGGCCTATCAGAAATGTGCTTCAACCCAAAGATGCTGGAGATGCGGGCAGCATTATACACCTTGCCGTGAGAGTCGGGGAACAGGAGTGTTTAACACAGTGGGGAATTTTGATTTGGGATGCCCCACATGGAAGGCCAGCTGCCTCAGGCTGTCCACACTGGATTTTGTTCTGCTTGTAAGGAGACCAAAGCCTCCAGTGGCCGGCATTAGAGCCCAAAAGACTTGGGTCGGTCGAAGCCCTCTCCTGGGGCATCCCATTATGGGATTTAGGTGTTTTGCCATATACTCCCCTCTAGATTCGGCATCCCCTGCACTCCATTCCATACGTACACCCCCCTTCCCCACCAGCATATCTAAATGACTGGCGGAAGGGGCACACAGCCGGAGGGAAGCAGCTCTATGCAGCTTTGATTGCCAGACTTTCATATGTACCTCAATCAATGTTGATTGGGTGAGAGCTTGCACACGCTCTGTGGGAATGTGGAGCAAGAATACCAGCGCTACCCATCCCTCTTAGTAGATGGTGCCATGGAAATCACCTGTTTATGCTTCACTTTGCCAATCCAAACACTCAGATCTACTGAGATTCTTGGGTTTTCACACTGTCATGATCTCGCATATCTAGAATATCCAAGAATTGAATGTCTCAGTAAATCTGAGTGTTTGGAATGGCAAAGCGAGGCATAAAATTATGATTCCCATGGCACTATCTACTAAGGGTGATGGGTAATCCTGGTATTCTTGCTCCACACTCCCACAGAGCATCTCGCTGATGGTGGAGGGCGGGAGCTGGCAAGGAAGCGCTGGTGAATGGAGTGTCCAGCCCGGGGCCCCGCAGGTTGCAAGGGATGTGGTGCGTGCTCAGATCCATCGATCGGGTGGGTTGCTGATCACCAGACTAGGAACTATCAGCTATGGGTAAACTAACCAGATGTCTTACTTTCAGCGCGAGAGTCCCACTTTGAGGCCCACTGTCCCTCCCAAAAGCTCTGGGACACATAAATGTCCCACTTTTGGGACGTTATGGGGTAGACTGTCCCACCAAATGCAGGATGCTGGATGTCTGGGGGGTATTCTGTGGCTGAATGGAGGTAGTGGGTTATATGGCTTGGCTCAATCACCAACATCATTTATGGACCAGATCCCTAGAGCATGTGACTGGGGGCGGAGCTACACACACTTATACCTATAAGTAGCATTGAACGTTGTGGATATTTGTTTCTAAAAAGCCTGTAAATGAGACACAACCTCATCACCCACAAACTGGTTAGAGCTGTCCCTCTTTAAGACCCTCCCAAAATAGTCAGTTTAGCTATGGGGCACAAAAGGGAGTACACTTTTTGTTTTTTCTTTTTGGCAGCTGAATGAGGAGTGAAGACTGGAGTCGGCTTTTGTACAAACCAATAGCTATATATTGGCAGCTGATACAGAAACGTTTTTTTATGTTATAAGATGCATATGAAACATAGCTCCAGCCAATAAAGTACATCTGTCCCCATAGGACAGGCTTCCCTTCAGTACCCTCCAGCCCCCATTTGGCTTACGGGGTAGGTTGCTTTCAGTTACCAAGGAGAAGCCTGTGCCGTAGGGCCACATTTCTTCTTAGCCAATCAGAGGGTGTGACTCTGCTTTCATGGTTGTAATGACTGCTTCAGATGGAAAAACACATAGCCCATACAGGGTGTGCTCATTGCATCATTAACCAGAGGGTGAAGCATTATGAGACCCGCCTGCCTTCCACTTCTCTCAGCCCTTGTTTAACCAGCTCTACTACTCCTTCTGTGGTTCTATTTTTAAGCTGCTCATCTTGAGAGCTCGTTCTGCTGCTGCTGCTGACTCAAATATTGCCTCTGCATTCAATTATTCACCTGCTTTATGCGTTTGGCTGTACATTGAAAAATGGAAAAGCCTTAAAGTGGACCAATCACTCAGGACCAAAGATTCCAGGACCGGCTGCTAGCCTGCCCCCGAGGCATCCTATACTAGATGCCCCACTGTGTGAGACCCCTGGAATGCCGGCAATCTTGCCTGATCCCGGAGCTCCAGCGATGCTGTCTTCACCAACGGCCACATCCCTGGCTTCTCTGCAGCTGTGCACGCACCTCACGCCCAGGCATTTAGTTAGGCCGGGAATGCGGCCACTGGCGCGAAGCTCAAATCAGTGGCTTTATGCTGCACATTAGTATGCGCCACATAAAGCCCTGATTGGACGAGCACCCATGCATGCGCGTTTGGAACGGGCATTAGTGAGTGAAAGTGGGTGATCTGGGGGGTTTCACACAGGAGGCATTCTACATCGGGATGCCTCCTGGGCAGGGAACTATTACAGGGATAGTCAAAATCCTGGTGATTGGTCCACTCTGACATGGCAGCGGCGGTAGCCATTTTGCTTGCACTTGGAGCTAATTTGAGTAATGTCCAAAGTTTTAATTGTATGATTTAAATTTAGCGCGGTATTACCACATATACTATTTAAATACAGAATTGTAGCTTGATTACGGTGGCTCTATCAAATTTGGAATGAAAATAAAGGGCAAAGGTAGATTGTTTATGAAAAAATAAGACATCCACTGAAAATAAGCCCTAGTGCATCTTTTGCAACAAAAATTCATGTAAGACTCTTATATTTATGGAGACATAGTATTGACTCTGGAACCCTGCCGGTGCCTCAGTGCTCACCGCCACAGGGTGGGGTATTTATGGATGGGTTTTTTGGTGTCGCACAGTGGGAGGCCTTTGCTTCTGGGTATAAATCCCCCTCTCTGTGACTGTAAGCACTTTGGGCTGCCAAAGTGAAGAGGGCGAGAGATCGGGCAGTATACTTAAAGGTGCACTATCGCGAAATTGTGTAATATTAAAAATCCATATAAATACTTCAGCTAATGAGAGGAGGGGTCACTTATACAGCCAAACTGAATAAAACCCCCACAAAGCTTGTGGTTTATGTCCTTTTACTTCCATTAAAAGATAAAAAAAAGAAACAAGCCTGGCTGGCCATCCAGCAAATTTATAATGATTTTTATCATTGAGCAATTTTTCTTTTTCCAATTATACAGCACGTCCTGTTTCACTAAATTCTTTACGTCTGGGTTATCCGCCACAAGGTGGCGCAGTGGACTGCAGAAAGACTTGTGGCATCTCCCGGCCCTATAAAAAGCCAGGAACCTCCCACAAATTCCCAGTTTTCCTTCTGCAGTCGGTCTGCGTAGATAGAAGATGGCTCTCTCTCTCTTGCTCAGGTGAGCGAGGCAACCAAGCCAAGCCTCCATCCGATTCTGGACTCCCACTGCCTCCCAGCCTCGGCTGACAGATTGGGTGAAGGTGGAAGAGCACTAGAGTCAAGTGCTCCAGGAGCGCTGCTCCAAGCCGCAGACCCTGTACTACAAAGGGGAGCCGGCCATAGGCTTTATGGTGAGCCTGATTGGGATGCGGAGTTCATGCACTGCCTTCTGAGGGGGTGAGTTATATTCTAAGTATGTCACACACCCCGCTTCAGATAGTCATTACACTTGGGTTATACCGACCTGTAGAGGGCGATCTTGCAGAGATGTCATGAAAAAAAGTGAGCCCCTCCCGGTCCATAAATACCTGGTACCTCCCACTCATTCCCCAGTCTTTCATCTCTGCAGACGGCGAGCAAGTCAGAAGATGGATGTCTCCTCCTTGCAGGTAGCCGGGGTAACTCCCGGCCCCCCTCTTTCGGTCTATTTCTGCCTGGACCTACTGTTATCCCCCTTTTTAGTTAAGAGCCTCCCAGCCTAGGCTGCGGGTCCTGGCAAAGGTAGACGGCACCTTAAGGTGCCTTAGGAGCTATGCTCCACCGTGAGACCCCATACTAAGGGGTAGGCGGTATTCCGGGTTGGTGATCCTGGTTGGGATGCCCTGTCCTTGCCCTTAATTCCCCGGTCACCCATCGTTCCCTACTGCTATCCCCCTTTTCAGTTTAGTCCCTTTTTTTGTGTACATGCCTGTGTGCAACTTTTGTGTGTGTGTTATTTATGCTGCCATGGCCGGGCCGGCGGTTTGCGGTGCTGCCGGCCGTTACTGTCACTCTTTGGGGGAGCTTCTTCCCCTCTGGCACGGTTTCGGGGGGGCGGGGCCGGGCGCAGCGCGCCCTTTTTCATCCTTGCCGCCAAGTCCCTCCGCCTCGTGCAGGACGCCATTCAGTAAGCGCCCAGTGGGCTCCAGTCTTTCATTGCCGGTGCAGCTGCTTGTCAGCGCGAGATTGATTTATATATTCCTAATTATATGTATGTGTGCCTTGGCCCTTCTGTATGTGCCCTGCGTTGTGTGACATATGTGTGACAGTCCACCTTTTCTATTCCAGGCGGACCCCTGTTGGATCCTAAAGGGTCCTCCCGGTCCTAGGGTCCCTGGTTTAATTTAAGAACTCCCCATAAATCCTCCCACTCGGAACACAGAAGGGGCATCCCGGGTCGCTTTTATTGCGTAATTCCCTTGGGTATTGCGACTACCGATAAAATCACCATATGGAGGCTTCCCAGGATACTGGGCTCGGGCTCCCCTCGAGGCAACCCCGGCAGTGTTTGGGGTGTGGGACATCCCTTACAGGGAATTATGTTTTCCTTTGCATACCATGTGCGCAGCAGACTATTACGCGGCAGTCCGGATCCCATGCGTCTGGTTCTGCGCTGCCGGTCCCTTCTCCTACCCCTCCCCGCCTGACCCGTACCCCGTGTGATGTTGTCACGAGTGGGGAGTCGCAGGTGTGTGCCAGATTGTCCAATCTTGAAAAATTATTTTCTAGCGCTGTTGCCAGAAAGGCCCCGGCAAAGAGAAAGCACTTGTCCCCAGCCACGCAGACTTCTGATTTTGAGGAGTTTGATTCACTGGACTGGTCTGATTACCCCCCGCTAGAGAGAGGGGAGCTTTTTGAGGAGTCGGATGGTTCTGACGATCAGCAGTTTGTTGGCGCTGATGCCGAGCGGGGTCAGGGGGATTCTTTGGATACCCCTAAGGTCCTGGCTCATATGTTTGAGGTTCTGGCAATCTTTCCTCCTGAAGTGACTCTTCCGCAGAAGGGGGGGTTCTTTGAGGAGGCTAAGCCGCGCCTAGAATTCCCTAATCAAAGGCATTTCGACGGCATTATTCTTAAGGAATGGGAGAGGCCTACTCGCCTTCCGGGTGTCCCTCCCGGTTGGGATAAGAAATATCCCTTTCCGGTGGATTCGGTGAAGCGCTGGTCGTCCCCTCCCGAGGTGGACGCCCCTGTTTCGGAGTTGTCTAGCACCTCTGTTTTGCATTCTCCTGACTGTTCTACTCTCAAGGACGGTGAGGACAAACGCATTGACCAGATGGCTTGTCACGGTTTTGCCAGTGTTGGGTCGGCTTTGTGGTCTGTTTGTGCTTCAGCGCTTTTAATAGTGGCTTCTAGGTCGGTTGTCAGGGACCTGTTGTCTACCTCCAGGCTTGACCCGGCTAGTGATGAGTTCACCTCCCTTAAGCGGTGTGAATTGTTTTGGTCATTTGTGCTAGCCGCCCTGGATGACACCATGGTGATGTGTAGTAGAACTTCGGCCTTGCTGTTGGCTATTTGGTGGTCGGTTTGGTTGCGCCAGTGGGCGGCTGATTTTGTGTCCAAAAAGTCGCTTACGGCTCTTCCCTTTCTGGGCTTGCAGCTCTTTGGAGAAAAATTGGATTTGGTCGCAAAAGGAGGTAGGTTACCTCAGCGAAAGAAGCAACGTCGTCTCTTTCGGGGGGCGGCTTCCTTTACCCCTTCCTTTCGCGAGGCCAGAGCTGGACGGGGATTGGCTGTCTTCTGCTCCAGAGGTGATTCCTGGAACAGGGGAAGAGGACGTGCCCGTCCAGGTCACAGCTGGGGCTCCAAGCCCAAAGCCGCTGCCAAGCCGGCTCAGCAATGAGGGGGCACCCTCGTGGGTGGGGGGACGGCTGCGACACTTCTCCCAGGTCTGGGACCAGGAGGTCTCGGACAGATGGATTCGGGAAGTGGTGTCTTCCGGTTACGAGCTGGAGTTCGGGATCCGGCCTCCTCCCAGATTCTTCAGGTCTCGCGTGCCCTTGGATCCTCTGGCCGCGCAGGGGCTCCGAGCGGCAGTAAAAGATCTCCTGGACATGGCTGTCATCTGCCCGGTGCCTCCCTCGGACCGGGGCCTGGGATACTATTCCAATCTGTTCACGGTGCCCAAGAAGGATGGCTCCGTTCGTCCCATCCTGGATCTGAAGTTTCTCAACAGGTTTATCCGTCCCAGGAAGTTCCGCATGGAAACTCTGCGCTCAGCCATAAATTCACTTAGGCAGGAGGACTTCACGACGTCCATAGACATCAAGGATGCTTATCTGCATGTTCCAATCTTCCTGGCACATCAGAGATTTCTTAGGTTCGTGGTGGAAGATCGGCATTTTCAGTTTGTGGCTCTTCCGTTTGGCCTTACCTTGGCTCCAAGGGTTTTCACCAAGGTGCTGGCGGGGGTGATGGCCCTCCTCAGAGCCCAGGGTATCTGCATCGTGCCTTATCTGGACGATCTTCTTATTATGGCATCCTCTCTCAGCCAGGCGGAGCTAGATACCAGGACTGTGGTAGCCACTCTGGAGAGATTCGGCTGGGTGATCAACTATCCCAAGTCCTTCCTCTCTCTGTCCAGGGTGGTGGCGTTCCTGGGAATGTCTCTGGATACTTCTCAGTCCAGGGTGTTCCTCCCCCGGCCCAAGGTTCTTTTGATTCAGGAATTGACTCAGCTTCTCCTATCCATCCCTCGTCCGTCCATCCGGCTGGGGATGCGACTGGTGGGATTGATGGTGGCTTCGTTCGAGGCGGTTCCCTTTGCCCAGTTTCACACAAGGACGCTCCATCTCTTGGCTGCCTGGGACAGGTCTCCGCTGTCATTGGATCATTCTTTTCTGATGTCCCCCCGGGTTCGGCATTCCCTTCGGTGGTGGCTAGAACCAAGCAATCTGATGAGGGGCAGATCCTTTCTGACCCCTCGTTGGGAGACGGTCACCACGGTTGCCAGCCTGTCAGGTTGGGGGGGGGGGGGTTTGAAAGGATCTTCAGTTTCAGGGACTGTGGGGGCCTCAGGAGGCTCACGATCCCATTAGTGTTCTGGAGCTGAGAGCCATCAGGTTGGTTCTGGCTCACTTGACTCATCAGTTACAGGGCTTCCCGGTTCAAGTTCGGTCGGACAATCGGACGGCGGTCGCCTATATCAATCACCAGGGAGGGACTCGCAGCAGGCGTGCCCTCAGGGAAGTGTCTTTGATCCTGGCTTGGGCAAAGAATGTCCCATGCATCTCGGCGGTGTACATTCCGGTAGTGGAGAACACGGAGGCGGACTCCCTGAGCAGGTGCTCATCTAGCCGGGGGGAATGGTCTCTCAGCCCCAAGGTGTTTCGGTCGCTTTGCCACCGGTGGGGGACTCCGGAGGTGGACCTCTTTGCCTCTCGTCACAATCACAAGCTTCTGGCATTTGTGTCTCTCTCGCGGGATCCGTTGGCTCTGGCAGTGGATGCCATGTCTCTGAACTGGAGGGATCTGGGGTTTCTGTACCTGTCCCCTCCATTTCCCATGGTGGGCAAAGTGGTGCGCAAGCTGGCCCTAGAGGGTGCGTCAGCAATCCTGGTGGCTCCAAGATGGCCAAGACAGGTTTGGTTCCCAGACGTGGTAAGGTTGGCAGCGGATCAGTTAGATCTGCCCCTTCTGCCAGATCTGCTCACTCAGGGTCCACTGCTCTACCCCAATTTACCAACGCTGGCTTTGACGGCGTGGCTGCTGAAACCTCCATCTTGAAGGAGGAAGGTCTTTCTGATGCTGTCATTCAGACTCTGGTTAGGGCTAGAAAGAAGTCTTCCTCTGCCATCTACTATAGGATTTGGAGGTCTTATATTGATTGGTGGGAGGTCCGGGCCTTGCCTTGCAGGGTGTTTTCTATCCCTAGGGTTTTGGAATTTCTGCAACATGGTCTGGACCTGGGTTTGCAGCTTAGTACGCTGAAAGGGCATGTTTCTGCCCTGGCGGTTTTCTTTCAAAGGTCTTTTGCTCTTCATCCTCTGGTTAGGACCTTTTTCCAGGGGGTTACGCATGTGCGGCCTCCTAGGAAGCATTTGCTCCCAGTTTGGGATTTGAATTTGGTTCTTTCTGCTTTTCAGGGTCCTCCTTTTGAACCTTTGTAGGATATTGCTCTTTCTACGCTTACTCAGAAGGTTGCGTTTTTGGTTGCCATCACTTCCGTTCGGCGTGTATCGAGTTGGCGGCTTTGTCCATTAAGGCTCCGTACTTTGAGAGGCATCAGGACAAGGTTGTTTTCCGTTTCAAGCCAGATTTCCTTCCTAAGGTGGTTTCTGCCTTTCATCTTTGATCAGGACATTTATTCTGCCCTCCTTGTGTCCTAAGCCCAGCAATGACAAGGAGAGGGTCTTGCATTCTCTGGATGTAGTTCGCTGTGTGAAGTACTATTTGGTGGCTACTTCTTCTTTTCGTAGGACTGACGCCCTTTTTGTGGTGCCCTCTGGGCCTAGGAAAGGTTTGGCTCCAGCCAAGTCTTCCATTAGTAAATGGATTCGCCAGACCATTGTTGGGGCCTATTCTGCCAAGGGGAAGGTTCCCACTTTTCGTGTTACTGCTCATTCTACTCGTGCCGTTGGGGCGTCCTGGGCCTTCCAGCATCAGGCCTCTGTTGAGCAAGTTTGTAAGGCTGCTACTTGGTCTTCCGTTCACACTTTTTCCAAGTTTTACAAGGTTGATGTGCGGGCCTCAGCGGATGCTGTTTTTGGCCGCAAAGTTCTGCAAGCTGCAGTGGTTTAAGTTTATGCATTATTGCCTTGTTTTGGATCCCCGCCCTTTATGGAGACTGCTATTGGATGTCCCAAGTGTAATGACTATCTGAAGCGGGGTGTGTGACATACTTAGAATAATACCATTTTGTGATTACTCACCTGTAAAATGGGTATTATAAGTATCCTTTCTATGGTGAACCTTTTTTACTGTTACTGGTTATTTTGGCTCTTCCTGGTCCCTTTACTGCTGTCTTATACTGGGGAATGAGTGTGAGGTACTAGGTATTTATGGACCGGGAGGAGCTCCCTTTTTTTTTTCATGACATCTCTGCAAGATCGCCCTCTACAGGTCGGTATAACCCAAGTGTAATGACTATCTGAAGCGGGGTGTGTGACATACTTATAATACCCATTTTACAGGTGAGTAATCACAAAATGGTATTTTTGGGACTATGTCTTCTTCTTTTACTTCTGGGGCTCCCCCCCTCCCCTCCCTGGCCATAGCTTTGTACTAATCTCCGTGGCTGTGGGTGCTATAACCTGAGGTAATTTTGTTCTGTCATGGCGCTGGCCAGGTCACGTGTGGTGTTTTCTTAGGTAATTTGGCGATTTTGGTGTGTTTCTTGGTGTTTTTAGCTGCCGCACAGCTTTGTACTACGCTCCGCGGCTGTGGCCGCTATAACCTGAGGTCATTTTGCTTTGTCATGGCCCCGACCGGGTGACGTGAGTGCCGTTTTTTGCACTCTTCGAGGGGGGCGGGGCCTGGTGATGCCCCTGCGGGGCAAGCCCGGCTGTGTTCCATGTGTGGGGTATCCCCTGTGATTAACAGTGTCACGGTGTGCGAATGCCGTGTGCTGACAGTGTCATTGCGTTACAAGCTGGTTTGCCTGCTTCGCTTCCCAGCTCTGCTTCCCCTACTCCCCCGCTCCTGCAACTAGGCCCCTGTGAGGGCACTGTTAGCAGGGATTCTCATTCCGATTTGGCTCTGCGGGTGGCTAACATTTAGAGGCAGTTTGCCAGGCCTGTTCCTAGGAAGGCCTCTGGCAAGAAGCGGCACCTGGATCCCAGGCCCTCCTCCCTTGCTAAGGTGTATGTGGGAATTGATGAATTTGGTGGCGGTCACCCCCTTGAGATGGGGGGGCTTTCCCAGGAGGGTTGCAATAGTGACCCTGGGTCGGTGTCCGGAGAGGATTCATGGTACCCTGAGGACACTGATAATCCGCTGTCACATATTTTTGATATATTGCACTTTGCTGCCCCTGAGGTGGCTAAGAGAAAGCAGGGGGAGCTCTTTCGCCCTGGTAAACAGCGTCCAGAGTTCCCTGAGCAGGAACATTTTACCATTTTGGTACTTAAAGAATGGGAACGTCCTAGCAGGCTGCCTGCTGTGCCCAAGGGTTGGATAAAAGGTATCCTTTCCCTGCTGATCTTGTTAAGAAGGCTTGTCCAATACTTTGGTCATACCTTCCCCTGACACTACCTCTCTGAGGGATGGTGAGGATCGGCGCATGGATCAATTGGCCTGCCATGCTTTTACCTGTGTGGGGGCTGGATTGCGTCCGACCTGTGCCGCTGCCATTACTGCTATTGCCCTCCAGAGGCTGCTCAAGCGTCTCCTTGATGGTGCTACAGCTGGTAGCGGGGGGGGGGGGGGGGGAACTATAGTACTCTGTTACTTTGTTCTAATTTAGAGGCCATTTCGGGGGTCCTCCATCCTCCTCCCTTCCTTTCGGCTCCCAGAGGAGGTCGTGGCTCCCTCTTCTCTAGTGGCCGCGCAGAGATTCTTGGGGCCGTGGCAGATCCCGTGGTTGTCCCGGTCTCTCCTGGATACCAAGCCCAAACCTTTTCACAAGCCCCCTCAGGCATGAAGGGGCGCCCTCACCCATCCGGGTGGGGGGATGGTTTCGACTCTTTGCGCACGTCTGGAGGCTTCACGTCTCAGACCAGTGGATACAGGAGGTATTGTCCTCCGGTTACAAGATCTGAAGGGACTTAACAAATTGTCAGATTCAAGCATTTTCGTATGGAGACGCTACGCTCTGCTGTGAGTACCCTTCGCCTGGGTGACTTCATGACCACTGTGAACACCAAGGATGCTTATCGTCATGTGCCTATCTTTCCAGGTCATCAGAGATTTCTAAGGTTCGCACTGGAGGATCAGCATTACCAGTCTGCGGCTCTGCCCTTCAGTATCACCTCGACTGTTCGCCAAGATACTGGCGGGAGTGATGGCTCTGCTATGGATCCAGGGCATCCGCATCATTCCTTATCTGGAGGACATCCTGATTGTGGCCCAGTCCTTTCCTCGGGCCGAGCAGGACACTCAGATGGTGACCTCCACTCTGGAGTCCTTCGGCTGGGTGTTCAACTTTCCCAAGTCTTCTCTGTCCCCGTCCTTGGTGAGGTCCTTTCTGGGCATGACTCTGGATACCTCTCAGGTCGGGGTGTTCCTTCCTCAGCAGAAGGTGGAGGATCTTCAGAGGCAGGCTCGGGCTCTGCTATCATGTCCTCATCCCTCCATCCGTCAGGGGATGCAGTTGGTGGACCTGATGGTGCTTTGAGGCAGTCCACTTTGTTCAGTTTCACATGAGACATCTTTAGTTACTCCTCTTGTCGGTTTGGGATCGGGACCCTGTGTCCTTGGATCAAGAGTTTGCTCTGTCCCCTCTGGCCAGACGGTCCCTCTCGTCGTGGCTGGACTCAAGGAACCTTCTAGTGGGCAGGACCTTCCTGCCCCCGTACTGGGAGAAGGTCACCACAGATGCCGGTCTGATCGGTTGGGCAGGCTTCTGAAAGTCCCTGAGGTTCCAGGGTCGGTGGAGCCCACAAGAGGCCGATGCTTCTTTTAAAGTCCTGGAACTGAGGGCGATCAGACTGGTTCTTTCTCGCCTGACCACTCACCTTCGGGGCCAGGCTGTTCAGATCCGCTCAGTCAACCAGATGGCGGTTGCCTACATCATTCATCAGGGAGGAACAATACGGGGGTGGAGAACCAGGAGGCGGACTCCCTGAGCAGGGGGACGTCTTGTATGGGGGAATGGTCCCTCAAAAACCGGGTGTTCTCTCCCTGTGTCATCGCTGGGGGCAGACGGACGCGGACCTGTTTGCGTTTAGTCACAATCACAAACTTCCCAGATTTGTCTCTCTTTCTCAGGTTCCTCTGGCCTTCGCCACGGATGCATTGGCTATTCCTTGGAAGAAGTTTCGGCTTCTTTATGTGTTCTCTCTGTCTCCTTTCCTGGGCAAGGTCATGCGCAAGATAGTCCAGGAGCAGGTACCTGCCATCCTGGTGGCCCCTTGTTGGCCAAGAAGGGTTTGGTTCACAGACGTCGTGCAGTTGGCAGTAGACCGGTACCTCTTGCCCAAGGATCCAGATCTCCTCACTCAGGGGCAGCTACGCCACCCCAATTTACAAATACTGGCTTTAACGGCTTGGCTGCTGAATCCTCCATCTTGATGGAAAAGGGGTTACTTGCTTCTGTTGTTGTTACCATGATTAAGACTAGGAAGAAGTCCTTGTCTTTTATCTATTACAGGGTCTGACATGCTTACATTGCCTGGTGTGAGTCCAAGTCTCTTCCCTGTAGGGTGTTTTCTTTATCCAGAATTCTGGAATTCTTGTAACATGGTTTGGATTTGGGCCTTCAACTTAGTACCCTCAAAGGCCATGTTTCAGCTCTGGCAATTTTTTTCCAAAGATTTTTTGCCAATCAACGGCTGGTTAAAACTTTTCTCCAGGGTGTTTCTCATGTGCGTCCACCCCGTAAGCCTATGCTACCTGTCTGAGATCTGAATCTGTTGTTGTCTGCTATGCAAGGGCCTCACTTTGAGCCTATCCGTAAGGTGGCCTTGCCCATTTTGATTCTTAAGGTAGCCTTTTTGGTGGCTATCACTTCTGTAAGGTGAGTTTCTGAGCTAGCGGTGCTTTCCTTCAAACCTCCTTATTTTGAGCGACATCAGGATAAGGTGGTGTTTTAAATCTGGCTTAAGCCAGATTTCTTGCCTAAGGTTGTGTCTACCTTTCATCTCATTCAGGACATTGTCTTGCCTTCATTGTGTCCTAATCCTGCTAATTCCAGGGAGCGGACTCTCTCTGGATGTGGTCAGGGCTCTGAAGTTCTCTTTGGTTGCTACTGAGACTTTTAGGAAGTCTGATGCTCTGTTTGTTCTTACTTCTGGGTCTAGGAAGGGTTTGCCTCCGGCTAAATCCACTATCAGCAAGTGGATCCGTCAGGCGGTGGTGCAAGCCTATTCTGCTAAGGAGAAGGAACCTCCCTTCCGCCTTACTGCTCATTCCACTCGTGCTACTGGTGCCTCTTGGGCTTTTCAGCACCAGGCTTCTGTTGAACAAGTTTGTAAGGCCGCTACTTGGTCTTCTGTTCATACCTTTTCAAAGTTTTACAAGGTTGATGTTAGGGCCTCAGCTGATGCTGCTTTTGGCCGCAAAGTTCTTCAGGCGGCAGTGGTTTAACTGCCTGCAATTGTTCTTGGGGATCCCACCCTACTTTACGGACACTGCTTTTGGATGTCCCAGGTATAAATAATTTAGTGAAACAGGACGTGCTGTATACTTGGAAAAATACAATTCTGTGAGTACTTACCTGTAGAATTGATTTTGTAGTATACAGCACGTCCTGTTTCACCTCTCCTTTATTATTATTCTTGGTCACCTCTGTATGGTGATTTGTTCAAATGTTCATTTTGGGATTTCTTTCATTATTGTTCTCCCGGCTTCTTGTCTCACTGCTTTGTAACACTGGGAATTTGTGGGAGGTTCCTGGCTTTTTATAGGGCCGGGAGATGCCACAAATCTTTCCGCAGTCCACTGCGCCACCTTGTGGCGGATAACCCAGACGTAAAGAATTTAGTGAAACAGGACGTGCTGTATACTACAAAATCAATTCTACAGGTGAGTACTAACAGAATTGTATTTTTTTTTTTCATTTTTCTTTGGATGGAGTGGGCCATATTGCTCCCTGGCTGGGCAGCCCCGCCCCCAGCAATGATACATTCAGTTACAGTACACAAAGCTCAGCATTATAGTAGACCAAAACAAAGGATAGTCAATACTTTTGACTATCCTGGGTTTTGGTCCTTTCCCTGGGGGCAGCCACAATTGGGGCTGCCCCGCTGTGTGAAACCCTCCAGATCACCGCAGCCAACTCACCTCTTCCCGGTCCCACGGCGCGTCTAAGAGCAGCGGCTCTGGCGGCTGCATCCTCCGCTTCCCTCTAACAGGGAGAGTGCCCCCGCGTCGGCTCTTTTGTGAATGGCCGGCGCGGGCATGCTCCCTGTTAGAGGGAAGCAGCCGATGCGGCCGTCAGAGCCACTGCTCTTAGACGCGCCATGGGACCGGGAAGAGGTGAGTGAGATTGGGTGATCTGGGGGGTTTCACACAGCGGGGCACCCCTGATCGTGGTAAAGGACCAAACCCCAGGATAGTCAAAATCCTGGGTTTTGGTCTACTTTAAGGAGCACTTCAATCTTAACTGCCATTATGTGACAGTTTAGTTGTAACTAAACTAATTAGCATATGGCTGCCATTCACCATAATACTACTTCATGTTTGATAGTTTTATGATAGTTGGGCAAAGGCTTTAGTAAAAAAAAAAAAAAAGAAACGCAGGCACTGAGCTGGGAATGGACGATGACAACATAAACTTCCCTCTGAGTATAGGATCACTTGACTACCATTGCACTGCTTTTTATAAATATGTCTCTTAGATGATGTAGCAGCATGCTGAGCTTTTTGGTGCTTCTGGGCTGAGTATCCTTTATCATAAGGCAGGCTGAAGGATTATTTTTCACGTCTATTGTTAAGCGATAGTGGAAAAAGTAAAGCTGAGCCATGGGAGGGGTCAGTTCCCATCTGAAAGGAAATCTGAGCCGAGCCAGAGATGTCGGCTGCTATTGATGCTGCCGTCATTACACCCTGTAGCAAGGCATTGGGAGAGGAGCCTAGAGCGAGATGATTGGGTGGACTCCATCTGCAGCTGATTGCAATGGCTGTCGCAGCTAGCCAAGCCGTGTCCCAGCCCTCTGTGCTACTTGAAGGAAGCAGCTGACAGCACGTTATGGCTGTTTGAGGGGGATCCTTCCGCCTCCCAGGCATGGCGTGTGCTCTCTTGGCTGCTCTTCCCCCGGCTCTCTGGCTGGTACCCAGCAGCCCTGGGGCCCTGATGTGATGCAGGATGGAGCGGCTGATTCTGTGTCTCTGAGCAACTGCAGCTTTCATGGTGAGTACCCATTGTGCAGCATCAGCACCAGACTGAACCCCCTGTAGTTACCGGTCTGGCTAGGAGGGAGAGTGCGCCATGGGACAACACATGCACCAGCCGTGCCTCTCCCCATCCAGGATGGTGACCTTGCAGAACACAGAGCGTTCCATCCCTGTTTATTGCTCATCTATCCTTGCTCTCTCCACAAGGACATTTGACATGCATGCCTTCCTCCAGATCTCTCCCTATCCTGCAGATTTCATCCTACAGCTCCATTATGTCAGTTTACTTACCTTTATTCCTCCTTCGCTGGGAATATGGTTTTTACAACAGTATTGAACTGCTGACAATGCATTTCCTTGCCTGTGCAATGTACATTGTTGTGTGTCATTTTATTGTTTACATGATGTATAGTCATTAGATTAGATTTACACCAACAGTTGCCTGTGGTGTCATTGTAATTTAAGCGCTGACTCTAAACTAGAGCCCTGCAATAGAGAGGTACAGTACTCTCCTAGCAGGGCTCCCTCTAACGGGGGACCGAAAACGGCTGTGTCTCCTCCAATAGGTGTGGTCTGCTTTGTGCAGGTTTATTCTTAGTATACAGTACGTCCTGCTCCAAATCTAATACTTACACTTGGGATATACTCCGCCAGATGGCGCTGGACTGCAGAGACATCGAAAATAGGCTCCTCCCGGCCCCTCAAATACCCAGGGACCTCCCACAAATCCCCAGAATTTCTCTGCAGTCTGGCTGCGAAGGACGAGAAATGGCTATTAGCCTGCGTCCCTGTAGGACTATTCCCACCCGTTCCACTAGTAATATGCCTCCCAGCCTTGGCTGCGCTGGTCGGGTGAAGGTAGGCAGCACCGCTGTTAGGTGCTTAGGAGCGCTGCTCCACCGCAATCCCCCACCAAAGGGTAGGCGGTTCAGGCTTATGGTGAGCCTCTATGGGATGCCCCTCCCGCACTCTTGCCCCTGCCCATCGGTGGGCCCTGTTTAAGTGGCCGCTGTCCTCCCTCATCCTCCTTGTAGCCTTCTGGGGAAAAGAGGGGGGGGGGTGTAAATATGTATGCTATGCATTCTGTGTTTTACACTTTTTTTCCATTCTGTTTAGTCTTGTGTCAGCCGCTGCGCTGGCTTGTCTTTACTGTCTTTTTAAAATTGGTGCCGCCGTGCACTGACTTGGTTCCACGCTTGGCGGCGGCATTACCTCAGGCGCTGGTGCGCCATCATTGGCTGCTTGCACGTTCTGGCTTCACGCTTTTCGGGGGGGCGGGGCCCATCTATGGCGCGCTCCGCGTCATCGCTGATACCGGCCCGCCCCTTGAGGTATATCGACGCCATCTTTATCCTGCTTGGTTGGCCCACGGACGCGCGACGGACCCCTACCTACCGCGGTCTGTAAGTGCCCTCGCGGGCGGCTTTATATATTTCACTTTTGTTACTGTGTGCTTACAGGTCTTGTCTGCTTATGTCTTTCTGGGCGGGCGAACCCGTTTGGCTTCTCTCAGCCCTGTATTAGTATATAACTTGTAGGCTTTGTAAAAATAATACTCCCACTTCCCTAGCGGGTTATTGGGGCTACCGGGGTTGCTATATAGCGTTATTCCCTATCGGCGTATAGCGCCGCTATAATCACCATATGAAGGCATCCCAGGATAATGTGACCGGGGTCCCTTCGGGACAAGACCGGCTGTGTGTAGCGTGTGGGCAACCTCATGCTGACGCGGGTCTGTGTACCCTGTGCTGAGCAGGTGCTTGCATTGCAATCTGGCCTTCCAGTGGCTGCACCTCGTTTCACTTCATCTACTCCCCCAAGCTTAAACCTCACTCCTGCTGAGTTGCATACTAGTGGGGATTCTCAGCCTGATGTGTCTTCTAGACTGGCTACTGTTGAGCAGTTGATAGCTAAGTCCTTAGCGCGTAAGGCCCCTGCTAAGAAGCGGCACTTGACGCCTAATGTCACTGTTTTCCCTATGGGAACTGAGGAGTTTTGGAATCTTTGTGGCTATACTCCGTCTGATGAAGGGGAGCTCTTTTCTGATTCAGGCTCATCTGATGAGAGACCAAGGGGTCATGACGATTCTGGCTCTGACCCCTGGGCCCCGGATGACACTGACAGATTATTGACCCAGATTTTTGAGGTTCTCTCCATCTCTCTCCCTGTTGCGGCTCCCAGGCAAAGAGGGGAGCTTTTCCATACAGCAAAATCATGTTTGGAATTTCCCGAGCAGGCACATTTCCATAGCCTTGTGCTCAAGGAATGGGAGCGCCCCAGTGGATGCTGGTGCAGGGACGGCGCTGCGCCCAGTCTGTGCCTCTGCCATTACTGCTGTGGCCACTAGAACCCTTATCAGAAATATGCTTGATAGTGTCCCTGATGATTTGCCTTGTGAGGTGTTTAATGCACTCTCCAGTTGTGATGTTTTTGTAAATTTTGTCCTCTCAGCATTGGATGACACCATCAGAATGTGTGCCAGAACTTCTGCCCTTGTGGTGGCTATACGCCGCTTGGTTTGGCTGCGCCAGTGGGCTGCTGACAACGCTGCCAAGAAGGCCCTCGCTGGGTTTCCCTTTAAAGGACTACGCCTGTTTGGGGACCGCCTGGACCTTTTTGCTAAGGAAGGCAGGTTACCTCAGCACAGGCGGCAATCTCTGCCCTTTCGGGGTCAGGGTTCCTTCTCCTCCCTTTACCGTGGTGCCAGACAGGGAAGGGGGGTTTCATTTTCTGGGGCCCGGGGAGATTTCTGGGGTAGAGGCAGAGGACGTGGACGTCCTGGCTCCTTCTGGGGTCCCAAAGCAAAATCCTTTCCCAAGCCCCCTCAGGTATGATGGGGCGCCCTCACCCATCCGGGTGGGGGGACGGCTGCAGCACTTCGCTCACGTCTGGAGGCTTCATGTCTCAGACCGGTGGATTCAGGAGGTAGTGTCCTCCGGTTACAAGTTGGAGTTTCCTGCCAATCCCCCTCCAAGATTCATCAGATCCCGGATTCCTCAGGACCCTGTGTCAGCTCAGGAGCTAGTGCAAGCAGTGCAAGGCCTCCTGGAGCTGGGGGTCATCTGCCAAGTCCCCTTAAGAGAAAAAGGCAAGGGCTTTTATTCCAACCTATTCACAGTACCCAAAAAAGATGGTTCAGTCAGGCCCATCCTGGATTTGAAGATCCTCAACAAGTTTGTCAGGGGCAGGAGCTTTCGCATGGAAACTCTGCGCTCTGCCATCAGTTCCCTGCGCCAAGGGGATTTCATGACTTCTGTGGACATCAAAGATATTTATCTCCATATTCCTGTGTTCCCAGGTCATCAAAGGTTCCTCAGGTTCGCTCTGATGGATCAACACTACCAGTTTGTGGCCTTGCCCTTCGGCCTCACTTCAGCTCCCAGGGTGTTCACCAAGGTGCTGGCTGGCGTGATGTCTCTGCTCAGATGTCAGGGCGTCCGCGTGCTTCCCTATCTGGATGACATTCTCATCACTTCCCAGTCTCTACATCAGGCAGAGTTGGATACTCAGCTGGTGGTGTCCACTCTGGAGTCATTTGGATGGGTGATCAACCACCCCAAGTCCTCACTATCCCCTTCCTTGGTAACTCCATTCCTAGGAATGAATCTGGATACAGTTCAGGCAAGGATCTTCCTTCCTCAACAGAAGGTGGACAGTCTGATTGCACAGGCTCAGTCCCTCCTAGCTTGTCCCCATCCCTCCATCAGGCAGGGGATGCAGCTGGTGGGCCTGATGGTGGCGTGCTTCGAATCGGTCCCTTATGCTCAGTTCCACTTGAGGCCCCTGCAACTTCACCTATTGTCAGTATGGGACAAGGACCCAGCGTCCCTGGACAGAGTCTGTGTGCTCTCCCCCCTGGTCAAAAGGTCCCTCTCGTGGTGGATGAACCTGTTGGGGGGGGGGCAGATCCTTTCTTGCCCCTTCCTGGGAGACGGTCACCACGAATGCCAGTCTGTCAGGTTGGGGGGGGGGTTCTGGAAGTCCCTGCGGTTCCAGGGGAGGTGGGGCCCTCAGGAGGCCCACACACCCATCAATGTCTTGGAACTGCGGGCGATCAGGCTAGTTCTGGCTCACTTGACTACTCACCTTCGGGGCCTGCCTGTTCAGGTGCGCTCGGACAACCAGATGGCAGTTGCCTACATCAATCAGGAAGGGACCCGGAGCAAGGGGGCCCTTCAGGAAGCCTCTCTGATCCTGACTTGGGCGGAGGCCAATGTCCCCTGCATATCAGCTGTGTACATCCCGGGGGTGGAAAATCTCCTGGCGGACTCTGAGTAGGGGGACCTCACGCCAGGGAGAATGGTCCCTATGCAGCAGAGTGTTTCAATCTCTGTGTCACCGTTGGGGCCAACCAGATGTGGATCTGTTTGCGTCCCGCCACAATCACAAGCTCCCAGCTTTTGTCTCTCTGTCCCAGGATCCTCTGGCCTTGACCTTGGATGCGCTAGCAATGTAATGGCAGGACTTTCAGTTCCTGTATGTCTTCCCTCCAATCCCCCTGCTGGGCAAGGTTCTGCTCAAGATTGCTCTGGAAGGGGTGCCAGCAATTCTGGTGGCCCCAGGTGGCCAAGAAGAGTGTGGTTCGCAGACGTGGTACAGCTGGCAGTAGATCAGTATGCTCTGCCCTTGGTGCCAGATCTGCTCACTCAGGGCTTACTACGCCATCCCAATTTACAAACTCTGGCTTTGACGGCTTGGCTGCTGAAACCTCCATGTTGATGGAGAAGGGGCTGTCTTCCTCGGTTGTGGATACTTTGATTAAAGCTAGGAAGAAGTCTTCCTCTTCCATTTATTACAGGGTTTGGCGTGCCTACATTGACTGGTGTGAGTCTAGGTCTCTTCCCTGTCGTGTGTTCTCTATTCCCAGGATTCTGGAGTTCCTGCAGCATGGGTTGGAGATGGGGCTCCAACTCAGTACTCTGAAGGGTCAGGTGCCCTGGCTATTTTCTTCCAGAAGTCCTTTGCTCAGCACCCTCTGATCAGGACTTTTTTCTAGGGGGTCACTCATGTGCGCCCCCCACGTAAGCCTATGGTGCCTGTTTGGGATCTGAACTTGGTTCTGTCAGCCTTGCAGGGTGCTCCCTTTGAACCTGTGCAGGATGCTGCCTTGGCCATTCTTACGCTCAAGGTTGTATTTCTGGTGGCTATTACTTCATGTCAGGCATGTGTCTGAGTTGGCGGCGCTTTCCATTCAGCCCCCTACTATGAGAGACACCAGGACAAGGTGGTGTTTCGTTTCAAACCTGACTTTCTGCCTAAGGTAGTGTCTGCCTTTCATTTGAATCAGGATATTGTTCTTCCTTCTTTGTGCCCTAATCCTAGCAATGCTAAGGAGAGGGTTTTGCACTCTTTGGATGTGGTTAGGTGTCTGAAGTACTATCTGGTGGCTACTGCACCTTTCAGGAAAACTGATGCTCTTTTTGTGTTCCCTTCTGGTCCTAGGAAGGGTTTGGCTCCTGCCAAGTCTACTATCAGCAAGTGGATTCGTCAGGCTGTGATTCAGGCCTACTCTGCTAAGGGGAAGAATCCTCCCTTCTGCCTTACTGCTCATTTCACTCGTGCTATTGGTGCCTCTTGGGCTTTTCAGCACCAGGCTTCTGTTGAACAAGTTTGCAAGGCCACTACTTGGTCTTCTGTTCATACCTTTTCAAAGTTTTACAAGGTTGATGTTAGGGCCTCAGCTGATGCTGCTTTTGGCCGAAAGGTTCTGCAGGCGGCAGTGGTTTAAACTGTCTGCTGCTGATTTTTATTGGGGATCCCACCCTACTTTATGGACACTGCTATTGGATGTCCCAAGTGTAAGTTTTAGATTTGGAGCAGAACGTACTGTATACTAAGAATAATACAATTCTGTGATTACTCACCTGTAGAATTGGTATTATTATACAGTACGTCCTGTTCCAACCCACCCTTGGTTTGCATTTTCTTGGATCCCCTGTATGGTGATTGTTATCATTTTTATAGTTGATAGTTTGGATTGTTTAATTCTCCCGGCTTCTCATTAACTGCTTTTCAATGCTGGGGATTTGTGGGAGGTCCCCGGGTATTTGAGGGGCCGGGAGGAGCCTATATTCCTAGTATGTCACACACCCCGCTTCCAACATTCATGACACTTGGGCAACCAGCCTGTAGAGGGCGATCTTGCAGAGATGACATGAGAAAAAAGAGCCCCTCCTGGTCCATAAATACCCGGGACCTCCCACTATTCCTCAGTCTTTTCGTCTCTGCAGTCGGCGAAGCATTCAGAATATGACTCTCTTTCCTGCAGGTAGCCGGGTTACGCCCGGCCTTTTTCTATTTCTGCCTGAAGCCACATTTTTGTATTGTGATATGTATGTTATGCCTCCCAGCCTTGGCTGATGGGCTCGGGCAAAGGTAGATACACCCTTGGGTGTATATGGGAGCTTGCTCCCTCCGTGAGACCTCAAATAAGGGGTAGGCGAAATCCGGGTTGGTGTCCTCCGGCATGGGATACCCCGTCCCTTTAAATCTCCTTGTTTTCCCCCCTTTTGGCCCTCCTGGACCCTGCTGGGGTGATGGGGGGGGGAATCTTTTTTTAGGGAGTATCTTTTGGCCTATGCATTTGTTTAAAAAAAAAAAAAAGGGAAAAGATAAGAAAGTGACATACCTGTTTTGGGTTTTTTAAATTTACCTCTCTTTTTTTCGTTCGGCCCCGTTCTATGATGTCATGCTATTTTCCTTGGTGACCCGCCCTCTGCTCTCTGAGCAGTGCTAGGTGGTGGTCGGGGCTTCGAGTCGGCGTCGCATTTCTGCTTCCTCTTCCTGTTTGACATGTGGTTTGCTGGTTCCTGTTCTGGTGCTGGCTTCCACTGGTCCTGGCTGCTGCGTTGGTGCTGCTGCTGGGCTTTTCTTATATCGATTGGTCGCAGGGCTGTTGCTGGGCCGTTGTGGTCACTGTGAGTACCCTTTAGTTATACTAAAGGGAAATCTTTTTTATTTACTGTCATTTCTTTCTTGCATATGCATAAGGTTCATTGTGTTTTCTCTATCTTCCAGGGGGAAACTCTCTTAATAGGGGTTTCTCCTGGTCCTTGTTTAAAATCCTCCCACCTAGGGACTATTAAGGGGCATCCCGGGTAGCTTCGGCTGTAAAAATCCCATATACTTGGCGACTATAAAAAAAATTAAGTATTTTAATAAACATCATATGGAGGCATCTCAGGATACTGGCTTTTCAGTACCTGCGGGACAGACTCGGCAGTGTTTGCGATGTGGGGCATCCCTTGTTGGGGATAACGCAATTTTTTTGTGTATCTTGTGTTCAATTGGTTATTTTGCAGCAGTTAGGGGCCCAAGCCTCAGGGTAGCTGGCTCCTGCCTCTTCCCCCCACACCGCCTTGTCTTGTTCATACCCCCAGTGATATTGTCATGGGTAGAGAGTCGCTTTCTGATGTATGTGCCTGATTGGCTCACATTGAAAAATAAATGTCTAGCTCTGTGGCCAAGAGGGCCTCAGCTAAAAGAAAACATTTAGCTCTGGCCGTTGAGGCAAATGAGCTTGGATATAGCGAGCATTTTTGATCTCCGTTTGAAGAAGGAGAGTTCTTTGAGGAATCTGATGTTTCAGATGTTCAGCAATTGTGGGTATTGACGCTGAACAAGGAGAAGGGGAGAATTTTGACACCCCTAAAGCTCTTGCTCAATTATATGAGGTCTTGGCTATCGATTTTCCAGAAGCAGTCCCTCCTCAGAAAGGGGAGTTCTTTGGAGCCTCGTTTTGAATTTCCTAATCAGAAACATTTTGAAGATATCATTCTTAAGGAATGGGAAAAGCCTGCGCGGCTTCCTGGCATTCCTTTGGGCTGGGATAAAAAAAAAAAAAAATCCCACAGGATAAGGTGGTTTTCCGTTTTAAACCAGATTTTCTTCCATTAGTAAATGGATTCATCAGGCCATTGTTGGGGCCTATTCTGCTAAGGGGAAGGTTCCCCCTTTTCGTGTTACTGCTCATTCTACTCAGGCTGTTGGTGCGTCCTGGGCTTTTCAGCACCAGGCTTCTGTTGAACAAGTTTGCAAGGCTGCTACTTGGTCTTCGGTTCACACTTTTTCTAAGTTTTACAAGGTTGATGTGCGGGCCTCAGCGGATGCTGCTTTTGGTCGCAAGGTTCTGCAAGCTGCAGTAATTTAAGTTATGCCTTATTTTCCTTGTGGGATCCCCGCCCATTATAGACACTGCTATTGGATGTCCCAAGTGTCATGAATGTTGGAAGTGGGGTGTGTGACATACTAGGAATAATACCATTTTGTGAGTACTCACCTGTAAAATGGGTGTTACGAGTATGTCACACACCCTGCTTCCCCCGCCCTTTTTTGTTCTGGGATCCTTTATATGGTGTTTCTTATTATTTTTCACGATATAATTTGCTCTTCATGGTTCTTCACTGCTTTTTTAAAAGACTGAGGAATAGTGGGAGATCCCGGGTATTTATGGACCAGGAGGGGCTCCTTTTTCTCATGTCATCTCTGCAAGATCGCCCTCTACAGGCTGGTTGCCCAGGTGTCATGAATGTTGGAAGCGGGGTATGTGACATACTCGTAATACCCATTTTACAGGTGAGTACTCACAAAATGGTATTTTTCGATGTCTCTGCAGTCCAGTGCCATCTGGCGGAGTATATCCCAAGTGCAAGTATTAGATTTGGAGCAGGACATACTGTATACTCATAATACCAATTCTACAGGTGAGTAATCACAGAATTGTATTTTTTTGTCTCCCGTCACACTGTGCTCTTTGAAGAAAAGGTGAGTATCTCCTACATTTGAGGCTCTCTTGCACTGGAAGTAGGTGGGTTTTTGTGGTGTGAACCTAGACCCTTTCTTGGCACAGAGTTGCCAGGAGAGTTTAGGGTTACTTTAAAGTGGACCTATCACCAGAGTTTTTACTACTATCTTGGGCATCGGCCCTTGTCCCTGTAGGCGTTTCGCTTTGGAATGCCCTGCTGTGTGGAACCCCCCAAATTGCCTACGTAATTCACCTTTCCGTCATTCCCACAGCGCATGCTTGGACTCTCGTCCAATCAGCGCTTTGTTCCTTGCATACTAATGCACGGCATAAAGCTTTGTTTTTAAAAGTGTGCCGGAATAGGGACCGGCCGCACCCCTTCGGTGCCCAGTCTGAATCTACCTGAATGGCTGGACGTGGGAGCGCAATTCAGCTGCATGAATGCCAGGGATGTGGTGCAGGACCGCTGGAAAGGTTCACACAGTAGGGCATCCTGAATCGGGATGACCCAGGGGCATTTAGTCAGCTGGCCATGGAGTCTTTCAGATAGGTACATTTTAAAGCAGACCTCATGTTAAAGCCGATCAAAACACTCTGTGCCCAGGTCGAGAGTCTAAAAGACTCCAGGGCCAGGTAAGTCTTTCCTAGGGGTATCCTTATTCAGTATGTCCTGCTGTCTAAAATCCGCAGGATCGCCCATAATCTTATTTTAATCCTGCTCCCATGCATATGCATGGGCCTCCGACAGCACCCCTACATCCGATGCTTGCACCCCCTCCTGGCTTGCGCTGGTGCGTGAAGCCTGTGGGAGCAGGAGGTGCCCAGCAATCCATTCATTCACAATAGACTGGCAAGCGTTACCATGCACCTCAATCTGCTTGGACCAGAGTCTGCACATGTGGGGGTGGCTTTTATGCCTTAAAATGGACCAAAACCTACCCCGCGGTCAATGAGACTCCAGGACAGGCTTACTCCTTCCCACCGAGGCATCCCAAACTGCTCTGTGAAACCCCCTGAGTCACCTGCAAATCGTACCTTTTCCATGAGCCCAAGTCGAATGCACGCCCGGTGCTGGCATCACTCCCCTCCCTTCTCGGCTGTGTGCACAGCTGAAGGGAGCAAGTGATGCAACTGCAGCTAGGATTCCATTCAGCTGCTTCAGTGAGCTCGAGGAGAGGAGAGTTCGTTTAGCAAACGGCGGGGTTTCACACAGTGGGGCACCCCAAACAGGGGTGCCTGAGGAGGGGAGAATGTCTTGTAGGGGTGAGCGAACTAGTTCGTCAGAACCCAAGTTTGTTCTGAATTTCAAGAAGAATTCGATTCAGCACGGTACCGAATTTTTTGGGGTCTGTGCTGACCGAATTTTTTCTGAAATTCACTGGGCAGAAGGAAAAACTCACCACCATCCTCGTTCCAGCTCCACACTTGGATCCAGTGTGCGCGGCGGAAGCCGGCTTGCACAGCTGACAGTGCGGCCGGCCTCCTCGGTTCCCACCGTGCCGGCATGTAGGTATTCTACACACCGCACGGTGCGAGCGAGGGAGGCCAATTAGAGATGAGCGAGTCTCAAAGATTCGGACGAACTTCGCCCAAATCGAATTTTTAGGAAGTTCGCTCATCTCTAATGTCTTCCACTTGGTGGGCGGCTTCCTCTATTATGCTTAATGTAGGCCTAAAGTAAAAAATGAGTTCAGGTCCCATTTAGGGACCGCCAAACTAGAAAAGAGAAAAAAAAACTGCTGTACAAAAAACATCTCTACAAATAACTATAAAGATATCTTCTATTGATGTGGAATGTCTCTGCATTGGCGTAAATCACTTGCCACATTTATTGCACAGTGTGGAAGATGGGTCTGTGTACAGGACACATAGTGGAGGAACGTGCCTTTCCATGAGCCACACAGAAAAACATAATTTAGTGTCCAGTTTATAGAAACTGTTCTATGTTAAAGCCTATCTGTAGATTAAAAAATTCCATTGCCTCCAGTAACCGCACTGTGTTGTGGATCAGAAATGTCTGCACAGAAATAGACAGAGGAGCTGGATATTAAACTGGACTAAAAGTCAAAAACGACTTTTGGTCCTGAGAGTAGCTTTCTCATTTGCCTGGATATCGGAACTGTGACTAAACTCCTCCCCAATTCATCCCTGCTCCTTCCGCTGTGTGTCTGGCTAGGACAGGCACAGTGAAGGGAGCAGAGGCCAGTGGACATCCCTCTGGGAAAGTTACATTGTGGACCAAAAGCTTTTTTAAATCTTGGTCCGGTTTAACCCTTGTATCTCTGACACAGATGCACAGGTGAAATAATTAGTGCTGTAGCAGAGATATAAAGGCAGGTATGTGGAGATGCACATAACATGGCCTGTTGGCGGGCAGAGGAGTGTTAGTGAACACTGTGCTACATCAGTGGTTCTTAACCAAGTCAAGTCTTTATTGAGGTAGATAAGACAATGAGGCAATTGAAGAAAAACAGGAAGAAACAGTTTCATACAGCAGACAAGTCCTGAACCTGTGCTACCCAAAGACATAATAGTAAGCACTATCTTTATAATCCGCTGGACCATCGCTATCTCCACCCTCCTGGCTGTCCCCTAGATTAAGCCCCACTGTTCTCATCCACCAACCTTTTTATTTTTAAAACAAGATGGGGAGTAGGGAGGGGGGGGGGAGGAGGGAGAGGTAAGGAGGGGAGGGAGGGATGAAAAGGAGAAGGGGGGAGGGGAGGGGGGCTTCTCTCCGGGCCACCCCCCCAGCCCGCCCAGCCGAGCGTCCCGCCGCCTGCATCAGGCACCTCTCGTCTCCGCACCAGCACTCTGCATGATCATGTTGTACTCCGCAGTTGCTTGCCCTCAGCGGACTCCGTGAACATGTCTCACGGCAACCACAGGTATCTATGCTTTTCCTCCGAGCCCCTGAGAAGGGCCGTCAGGTTCTCCATGCGTCGGATGTCTTCTACCCTGTGTATCCAGGAGCTGATGGTAGGTGTAGCGGAGGATTTCCACAGGGCTGGAATACACGCCCTGGCTGCGTTCACCAGATGGATAGTCAACGACTTTCTGTACTTCCCTACCTCTCCGCTAACGGAGTGCAACAATAGTGCCTCCGGGGTGAGAGGGACGTCATCTCCCGTTATCTTACGGATCCACTCTACAACATTCCTCCAGAAGCCCTGTATTTTTTCACATTCCCAGAATATGTGGAAAATGGTGCCTTGGGTCCTCTCACATCTCCAGCATAGTGCGAGACTGATGGGTAGAGCCGATGTAGCGTTTGAGGAGTCCTATACCAGCGGCAGAGGATTTTGTACCCAGCTTCCTGGAAAGAATTGCTAACTGATGCTCGTTGCACCAGTTCAAGAATTTTCTTCACTTGGTTTGGGGAAAAGGTTATCTCAAGGTCTCTTTCCCATGCTCGAATAAAGTTTGGCACAAAGGTCTCCCCAGGGTCCACCAGTAATTGGTATACTATGGATAGCGCTCCTCTAATAGGCTCCCGAGGATGAGCACAACCGTTCAAATGGCGTTAACTCCCTCCCAAACTCTTCAGGGGGGGGGTAAGTTGCCAAGAAAATGGGTGATCTGGAGCACTCTCCAATGCGACAAGAAAGGTGGGTCCCCCCACACCATAAGCTCCTGCTGGGTTTTCCATCTAGAGCCGCTCAAAAAGTCATGTGTGGTGCCTCTACCAGGCGTTCTCCATTTTTTAAATCCTGCATCTAGTTGGCCTGGGACGAAATCCAAAGCCCCTATGACCGGTCTGAGCGGGGAGGGCGAAGGGTCTATGTTCTCCCTTGCAGCTTGTCTAGCCCAGACCTGTAGGGTTGGGCCTATTGTCGGGTGCACTCTAGGCACGCTCGGGATCACATTGGGAGACCAGGGTAGGCCCGCCAGAGGGACCGGGCACCACGCCTGCTCCAGCAACTATGTTTTATTGTTAAAATAATATCCCAGGCTCATCAGAGCCTCCCCAATTGGTGCATACCTCTTCAACTTGTGGCACCTACCCCTGGGATACACTTATCGCTCCTCACAGGTTGAGAAACCGACTAGATGATGATAAATACGAAAAGAAAAAGTGCACTTAAAAAAGTTTGTAGATAACACATATTTAACTAACACCCCCCCCCCACACACACACACACACACACACACACACACCCACCCACCCACCCACACCCACACCCGCACACTGCTATCCCAGCCTCTACTGCAGACCTTTTATCTGCATGAGGGTTGGTTGTTTATAGTACAGCTCCTGGCTGATGGGATGACCAGATCTTCCAGGATGAAAGTACAGAGGTTCATGTGACTGGTGGGAGTTTTAGCACAGAACCAATTGCATGTTATGAATCTGGAGCAGGGGTTTCCTGAGAGCCACATTTAGCACTTGGATATGGGCAGGAGCAACATGAATAGAGCATGGAAGTCATAAAACTCTTATCAGACAGGAAATCTCTAGAAACAATTACAAATAACAATGCAGTGATGTACTTGAAAACATTAACCTCAATTTACCGGTAGTTCAGTGACCACAAGTCTCTACCAGTGCCCAAAAAATGGATAAGAGTGTGCACAGCCCCCCCCCCCATCCCATAAAATACTTGCTGGTCACTGAACAGTCCACATGAGTGGCCTCATCCACAAATAGGAGGAATGGCAGAATCAGGTAGACAGAAAAGCATGGCAACTTATGTTTCTCCTGAGTAGATTGGCATGATTTTCTGCATTAATCCCAAGCAATACTGGCAATGCCCAACCCTGGGCACCATAAAGCCATAGCCACAATAGTGTGCTAGACTTCAAAAAGTGGAGCACCCAGGAATTTAACCTGAGGGAGTCATTGAAGAGGCATGGCACATGGCAGATCTAGATAAGGCATTGAAACAGGTTAAATGCTGGCTTGAGATGGAGCTGTTATCCACACCCCTAACTGTGCCCCTGCCCACAAATGTTAGTTTAACAGACAGACTGTGAGCTGCACTTGCAGGGGTCACATGTGGCTTCTGAACTAAAGGTTGGGGATCCCTAAAGGCACTAAACGGGAAACAAAAACACCTAGCCAGCTTATGATGGGGGCACCTGTTGTAGGTTAATTTTCATTTTTGAATAGCGAAATGGGGACTAGTAATAGTGGGTTTGAATATGCACAAAAGAATGAAAGCACAGAAAAAAAATTGGGCCCTTGAAAAATTGCAGGTTATGGACTGTTCCTCTCGGGGCTTTCCGATTTGGAATGTCCCTGTTGCGTAATATTCCCGGTTCACCTTGTTTTCTCACCTCGTCAGTGTTCCCATGGTAGAAGTGCGGCCTGTCCTCCAATCAGCACTCTATGCCATGCTTGTGGATGAATGACATAGAACACTGTTTTATTGTTGTGTGCTATGCTCTACTTACAAACAGCGCACAGCTAAAGGGGAGTGACGGCTCTTATTGCTGTGTGCCGTCACTCCCCTTTCGCTGTACGTACTTGCGCCCGCTATTCTAAATGGCCTGACACAGGTGTGCACATCAGCCAGAAGGCAAATGCAAATTCACCACAGAATCAAGGTATGTAAAAGAGGCGAACTGTGGAGTTTACACAGCACTGCATCTCAAACCGAGATCCCCCAGGGATAGGGTATCGGCCAGCTCTGGAATCTAATGCCTGATCCAGCACAGTCTTTTTCATGAAAATAAAACGTAACTTTTACAGCATAGATTAAAGATTGAAATCAGAAACTGTGCCCACGTGGGGATATATCATCCTGTCCCCTGACCCCATCAGTGTTAGTTTTAGTTTTGCAACGCATTTTGGGGACCAGTACCCCTTTTTCAGCTCTAGGGCTATTTGGCTCAACAGGCAGAGTCAACTGTGTTTTTTGGTATTTTTTTTAAAAAGGCCATCTGATACATTAATAAGCTGTCAAAATAAATATCCTCACTCCGGCCAAACCTAAAATGTTACCTGCCATTCTACTTTTCACTAGTATTTATTATTTCTAATTCTGTTCAATATGTATTGCTGGGCTGCTGTGACGATTTCTTTGTTGATCATCCTCGTTGATGCATTGACTCATTTTTGTCACATTGTTGGTCTCTGTAGCCAGCCATGTGTTGGAGACAAATGTTTTGCCGGATATTTTGGGCTATCTTTCAAAACTGCATTGGCTAAATTTTTCTTGTTGGCGCAGCTCAGAGTGAGGAAGTGTTTATCAGACCTCCAGTACAACATAGATAAATACTAAAATATAGTAAGAGATCTACTTATCCCCCGGAGAGATCTTTTCCTGGCAGTCCATTTACCGCCACAGGGGCCGTCTATTTTTTCAAACAGCTCATTCATAACCATCTCCATTTGGATGACCAGACTGAGCGTGCTCGCCAGGTTCCTTCATGCACTCTTGTGCTCTTTTTCTAATTGCAAAGCGTCCATCCTGCATTTAGAAACCGTGGACACCACAAATGTAAAATGTTCAGGGTGGTTAGTTTGCCTTGTCTGATTTTTTTTTTTTTTTTTTTTGTGCTGGGACTGACCAGTGCTCTTCAGCCCTTTGATTGTGTGCTTTAACCATGCTGTGACTTGTCTGATGGCTCTTTATGTCTCTGTACCCCCAGGAATATGAAGAGAAAATTGGACGATCTTCAAAGTCTCCTTCACCAAAGCAGAATGTGAGAAAGAACCTGGTGTTTGAGCCTCTGTCCACTACGGCTCTAATACTAGAAGATCGACCAGCGTGAGTTATTACTTGGACTGTATCTTATGTGGAGATGACCTGTTTATACTGTAGCAATTGTGGAGAAGCACAACTCACACCAAAACCGCAAGCCTATCCAGAGCCAAGCATGTGCCGACAGATTGCTACCATGGTATAAGAGACTGTTAGCAGCAAATTTTCATTTAAGACAGATTTTGACTACCCAGGGTTTTTTTCCATGCCCCCTGGGAATGCTGATTTGGCATGCCCTGCTGTGTGAACCCCCCCCCCCCCCCCCCCCCCAGATCACCCAGTGAAACTCATCCCGGCCCTACAGCGCATGCATGGGCTTTCATCCAGTCAGAGCAGTTTGCCGTGCATATTAAGCATTAAACAAACTGCTCTGTTTGCGAAGCTGCCCCTTCCCCAGCAGTGAGCGTGCTTCTATCCTCAGCCTATCTTAATGGCTGGGGCGGGAGCAAACGCTCAGCCCAAAGATGCAAGGATGCAGCCGCTGATGTTTACATTGACAAAGGAGCCAGGAAGCAGGGAAGTTCACACAGTGGAGCATCCCAATTTCGGATACCCTGACAGAAGGCAATAGGTCGGCCATGGGAACTTTTAGATTCCAGGGCAAAAGTGGGACCATTCTACTGTTAGCGTGTGAATCATGGAAGTGGCCATAGGGTCAGACTCCCCCTTACATGAGTGACCACTACAAGAGCATGGGGTCCACCATCAATCTCCGGCAGACCAGATGTGTAAAGTTTCCACCTGGTCCTCAGTTCACACCTTGCAAAGTTCTACACGACTGAGTTCTATAAAGGTTTACCAAGTTGGCACACAATCTTGTCCACAATCCCTCACCTGTTGGGAACCTTTATGGTTTATATTCTGATTCCATGGTTCTTTTCTGGATATATATTGCCTCTTGGCCATCCTGATTGATTCTGCTTTGAACATACATTCTTTATCTATGAATATACAGACAAAAAAACACAGAGCATGTAATTGGTTAACAAAAATAGATCTTAAAAAATTTAAATAGATCTTATAAAATTGGCCCTTTTATAGCCAGTGATAATCTAATGTCAGAGTTCTTTGGGTATACAAGAGTATATAGTGCATTTTGAACTTACTGGGGATATTAGGTTACCACACGTTGAGCAATATTAATCTTATTTTAATGAGGACTAGAATCTGCTTGTAGTTATATAGCGCGTTTTTTTATACATATTTTGTTCATATATCTATGAATACTCTTGGACCTATAGTGGGGTCCATCACCACATGAGCATTTTTTTTTCTTTGGCTTGGAGCTGTGCATCTATGATGTGCGAGTCCATGCCATCTCTGGATTGTAGTGCTTGCTTTAAATTGAGCTTGCTGTACTGGGGAGAAGGGTTATACATGGGTGGAGCTTTCTATAGTGTCTCATCTCCTGCTGTGCATGCTCATAGCCCAACCTATATACTAGTGAAACCACCCTACAGGATTTCTGCAGGGATTTTACAGTGAGTATTTAAAATCCATTATACTGACAGAGGAAAACCTCTATCAGCACTTGGGTGTGCTCCACTCTTACTGTATGAGAGAAGGAAAGGGCAATCGTGTGTGTTTACAATTTACATTCCTGCTGAACAATACCAGTCGTATTATTGTGTATTGATGATGAGTAATGCCATTGCTTTGTTCAGCGAGGCATAGGCATTCTGGCTGTACATCGCCGGCTATACTGGATATTCATCATTGTGGGCACTCAAACCAGAAACAATATAACTCTACCAGCGTTATTAATATTTGATATGAAACTTTATAGTAGGCTTATCTGGTGTTGAACACCATTCTAGGCAAGCAATCATGCAATGTGTTTAACATAGACTAATTATTTCACACTTAATGCCTGTATCAGACATTGTCTGGAAGGAGTAGATCTGAGGGCTGACAAAGGTGTCTTTCTTTAATTAGGTTTAAAGCGAACCTTGATTACAAGGCATATAATGGTGCCATACAAATCAATAATTAACAAAATAGTGCTCATATTAAGGATGACTAGTACACTCTTGCCTAAAATTCTTACAGTGAACCTATACTTACCTTCAACCCCCCCCAGCCAGCTTCATTGACAACAACTCCACCAGTGGATTTGGTGACCCCCCACAGGGAACCTGAACTGTTTTATGTATTTATATGGTCTGCTACCCCTGTTTGTAATTACTAAAGTGGCCTGGAATATGGGTGCTTGTATGGATGATGGTTAGTACACTCATGTCTAAACACCTTCAAATTTATAACCATTACCTTTGTGGCCTGGTCCAATAAAGCTTGCCCTGAGGGGTGGATTCGAGGCATCCACCTTTCCCTGTGGCCCAGAAAAGCTGCCTCTTTTTACCAGGTCACCAAGTATGAAAGAAGTTGCCCAAGAGAAGGCAGCCAGTAAGATGAGTGCTCTTCACAGTTACTCTGCTGCTCCACATTCTACTCCCCAGGCTCACTTAGGTTCTTAGTGCATCAGAACTAGCATATGTGGCCTACAGCTTGTCGCATAGAAAGCCCTTTACCATCCGTTTTCTTAAATAATTGGTAGGATTTGATTATTTGTCCCTACGTGATAGGCTAAGCATTATTTCTTCTTCTGCAGAAACCTTCCAGCCAAACCAGTAGAGGAAGCCCAGAAGCACAGACAGGAGTACGAGGAAATGGTTGCCCAAGCCAAGAGACGAGGTAATTCCAGCATCTACTTTTGTGCTTGAATTGGAATTCTTATTTTCTTTAATAAGTTGTCAAGTTTAGTCAGAGATACGAGGCGCCTGGTATTGTGCGTCTACATTTTTCAAACTGTTCTTAAATCTCACTGTAGTCTATTGATCATTGATATTTTCACAGGAACAGTAGACCTGCTTTTCCTCATATGCTGTGCGCAGTAATCAGGCTTCCCAGCATAAATATTGCCCAGTCGTAAGCAAATCTTCTTCTTGGCATATTAACCCTGGTTGGCTGTTGTCATGTTACCAATGATCTCACTTGCCCACTAAAGGCTGGCAGATCCAGCTGTGATGAATTTCATAGAAATGTTGTCAGGTCCAGTAGCTGGATTTACTTAACTTAACCATATTTCACTTTCTAACCCCCCTCACCTCCTCCTCTCATGGAAAAACTACATATTATCTCTTTGCTCCCTTTCTCTCTGGTTTCCGCTCAAGTTAACTGTTAACTGGCAAATCCAAAGGCCACTATTCCATCCTCGTTCTTCTTGAACTATCCTCTGCTTTTGACACTGTCAACCATGCTCTGCTTCTCAATATTCTTTTTTTCTCTTTCACGTTCTTGGTTCTCCTCCTATCTCTCTGAGTGCACATTCATTGTATCTTACTCAAACACAACTTCCTTTCCCCCACCTTTGTCTGTTGGTGTACCACAAGGCTCAGTCCTAGGACCCCTACTCTGGCCCTCATCTCTCTTCCCTCCTCTCTCGCCTCCCTGACTGTCTAACAGCCGTCTTGACCTTTATCACATCTCGATTCCTTAAACTGAACATGGAATATCACCATAGTCTGTCACCTCTCCCCTCTCTAGCACCACAATCTCTGTAAATTATCTTACAATAACTGCCAAGCCTCCAGCGCAATGCCTGGGAATCATTCTGAACTCTCTCTCATTCACACCGCACATTCACTCCCTAGCCATCTCCTGTCTGGCAGACTGGTCACAGACTGGCACCCCTTTAAACTATTCTGAAGTCTGCTGCTCGCATCATCCACCTCTCCTCCCGCTTTTCCAGTGCCATTCTCCTCTGTCAATCCCATCACTGGTTCAGTTTAAACACTAACCTACAAAGCTCACCTCTCCCTACATTTCATCTCTGATCCAGCAATGCCAACCCAAAAGCAACCCCTGCTCTGTCTCTGACACTCTCCTGTTCTCCTCCTTGGTCACCCCCACACACTCCCGCCTTCAAGAAACTCCCCCCACTCAATCCGTCACTCTCCAATGCTCCAAGCCTTTAAAAGTGCCCTCAAAACCTACCTCTTCAGACAAGCATATAATCTGGCTTAAAGCGGACCTTCACCCTGATAAAGAGTCTATTTTGTATGTTTCCCTCACCCCCTACATACAGATTTCTCACATTAAAAATCATCCTTTCTGCACCTGTTGCGTTTTTTTAGCCTTTGAATATCCAAGATGGCGGGCCATGTAGTTTCATGCAGCCTGCAGACAGGAAGTGTTTTCTGGATATGCCGATCTGCATTCTGGGATTGCTGACCTTTTCCTGACCCCAGCTCTGCTCTGCACAGCTATAACCCACCCCCTTGCACTTGCCCACCCTCTTCCTTTCCTCAGTATGTGATGCTTCTGAGGCAAGATGGCGGTGCCCATATCCTAGAATCCTGAACAGAGTTGCAGGCCAGTGGGGGAAAGAATAATAAGTGGGCAAAAAAAACGTAAAATATATTAATATTCTGTATGTCACACACCCCGCTTCAAGACATTCATTACATGTGGGTATACTGACCTGTAGATGGCTATCTTGCAGAGATGTCAATAAAAAAAGGTAAGACCCTCCCGACCCATAAATACCTGGCCCCTACCCTAGCATGGATTCCCCCTCTCCCGGATACCCTTAGGCGGGGGGGGGGGAGGGGGGGCTGGGGGTCCGGGTCCTTATGGATTCATCTTTTTATTACATTTGTGTGTGTGTGTGTGTTGTGCATGTTATTCTTAGTATACAGTACGTCCTGCTCCAGATAGATTACTTACACTTGGGTTATCCTCCGCCAGATGGCGCTGCACTGCAGAGACATGTAAAACAGGCTCCTCCCGGCCCCTCAAATACCCGGGGACCTCCCACAAATCCCCAGATTTTCTGCAGTGCGTACTGCGAAGACATGAAGTTATCACTCTCTCACAGGTGAGCGGGGCTATTAGCCTGCGGCCCTGTTGGACTATTCCCACCCGTCCTGTTTGTGATGTGCCTCCCAGCCTGGGCTGCGCTGGTCGGGTGAAGGTAGGCGGCACCTTGCGTGCTTATGGAGCGCTGCTCCACCGCAGTCCCCCACCATAGGGTAGGCGGTATAGGCCGATGGTGAGACTTTATGGGATGCCCCTCCCGCATTACTGTCCCATGCCCCGGTAGCCCTGTACAAAGGGCCGCCATTCTCCCGGTAGCCTTCGGCGGGAAAGAAAGGGGGGGGGGGGATGTGGGTGTCAGCGTATCGTGATTACGTGCATGGCCTTTTTGTAATGTCTTTTGGACCTTATATGTGGTGTCAGCCGCCGCGCTGACTCGTCTTTTTACTCATGACAAATGCCGCTGCCGCATGCGCCTTTTTCCTTCATTTGGATGTTCCGCGCCGGGCGGCGGCAGCGTTACCTCAGAAGCTTCGGCGTCCTCATTGGCTGCTTGTTGGACTTCGCGCCCATCAGTGGGGCGGGACCTGGCTTGGCGCGCTTTGCGTCACGGCCCGCTCTGGCCCGCCCTTTGAGGTACCCGGCGCCATGTTGTCTGGTCGCGCACGCGTGTGACGTTCTTACTTACAGTGGTCCGTAAGTGCCCTCGCGGGCGGCTTTATACTCAGTGTAGTGTTTTTCGGTTCTGACACCCCTTTCTTCTCATTGTGTCTTTCAGACGGGCAAATCCATTGGCTTCTCCCGGCCCGTAGTAATTGATAGTCGGGCCTTGTAAAATTACTCCCACTTCCCTAGCGGGTCATTGGGGCATCCAGGGTTGCTTTATAGCGTCAATCCCTACTGGCATATTGTGCCTAAAACCCACCATATGGAGGCATCTCAGGATAATGTGACCGGGGTCCCCCTGGGACAAGACCGGCTGTGTATGGCGTGTGGACAACCCCATGCTGGCGCTGACAGGGCACGGGTCTGCGTACCCTGTGCTGAGCAAGCGCTGGCCTTGCAATCTGGCCTGCCAGAGGCTACACCTCGTTGCACTTCACCTACTCCCCCAAGCTTAAATCTCACTCCTGCTGAGTCGCATACAAGTGGGGATTCTCAGCCTGATTTGTCTTCTAGACTGCCTACGGCTGAACAGATTATTGCAAGGTCTTTAACGCGTAAGGGCCCTGGTAAGAAGCGGCACTTGACGCCTTATATTACTGTTTTCCCTTTGGGATCGGAGGAGTTTATGAATCTGTGTGGCTATACCCCTTCTGATGAAGGAGAGCTTTTTTCTGACTCAGGCTCATCTGATGAGAGACCGAAGGGTCATGACGATTCTGGGCCGGACCCCTGGGCCCAGGATGACACTGACAGATTATTGATCCAGATCTTTGAGGTTCTGTCTATCGCTCTCCCTGGTGAGGCTCCCGGGCAAAGAGGGGAGCGTTTCCATACAGCAACATCACATTTGGAATTTCTAGAGCAGGCACATTTCCATACCCTTGTGCTCAAGGAATGGGAGTGCCCCAGTAAACTTCCCGGGGTTCCAGGGGATTGGGATAGTAAGTATCCTTTTCCCCCTGAGGTGGTTAAATGTTGGTCATCCCCCCCCCCCCCCCAGGTGGATGTCCCGATCATAGGGCTATCTAACACCCCTGTCTTGCATCCCCCTGATTATACTACCCTTCGGGATGCTGAGGACTGGCGCATTGACCTGCTGGCCTCCCACGCCTTTGCATGTGCGGGGACGGCGCTGCGCCCGGTCTGTGCCTCTGCCATTACTGCTGTGGCCACTAGAACCCTCATCAGAAAAATGCTTGATCGTGCCCCTGATGATCTCCCTTGGGAGGTGTTTAATGCACTCTTCAGTTGTTATGTGTTTGTTAAATTTATCCTATTAGCATTGACTCCATCAGAATGTGTGCAAGAACTTCTGCCCTCGTGGTGGCTATACGTCGCTTGGTCTGGCTGCGACAGTGGGGTGCTGACAATGCTGCGAAGAAGGCCCTTACTGGGCTTCCCTTTAAGGGGCTATGCCTGTTTGGGGCCCGTCTAGACCTGTTTGGTAAGAGAGGTAAGTTTCCCCAGCGCAGGCGGCTGTCTCGGCCCCTTCGGGGCCAGGGCCCCCCTCCTACCCCCTGCCATGGTGTTAAACAGGAACCAGGGGCAGGAATAATACAATTCTGTGAAATACTCACCTGTAGAATTGATATTATAAGTATACAGTACGTCCTGCTCCACCCCACCCTGGTTTTGCATCATTCTGGATCCCCTGTATGGTGATTATCATTGTTATAGTTACCAGTTTTTGGTGGTTAAATTCCCCCGGCTCCTTGTTCACTGCTTTTCAATGCTGGGGATTTTTGGGAGGTCCCTGGGTATTTGAGGGGTCGGGAAGAGCCTGTTTTACATGTCTCTGCAGTGCAGCGCCATCTGGCGGAGGATAACCCAAGTGTAAGTAATCTATCTGGAGCAGGACGTACTGTATACTTATAATATCAATTCTACAGGTGAGTATTTCACAGTATTTCTGCGTTTTTAAAAACAAAAAAAAATGGCTGCTGTAGGCGCCCTGGAGTAGTCTTTTCCCCTCAGGGCGGGGGGCCGGGCGCTCGCGCGCGCGCCTATGGGCACCGTTTTCAGGTCCCGGCTTCTGGCCGGGAGCGACGGGGGAGGGGCGGAGCCGGGCGCGAACCGCGCCGGCCCGCCCTCCCTCCCTCTTCCTCTGCACACCACGCGCCTTCCGTCCCCTACTCCTGGCGTGCGGGGCTCCGGAGGGATGAAGGTCGGGTGAGTGGCCTGTGGCCCATCATTTTTACTTATTGATTATGCCCCTCCCTGGGGCTGCTGGGCAATGCTGTTATTAACTCTTTGGACATTTGCTAGCATCTGATTGTGTGTTTGTGTGTTTCAGGTGGACCATTGATCCTATTAAAGGGGGATTCTCCTGGTCCTAGGGTCTCTGGTTAAAATTTTAGTTGGCTTAAAACTCCTCCCACTCGGGACTTAAAGGGGCATCCCGGGTTGCATTACTGCGTAATTCCCTCGGGGCACTGGGCTTGTGCCCCCCTCGGGGCAATCCAGGCTGTGTTTGGGGTATCCCTTTTGGGGATGATGTATATCTTTGTTTACCCTGTGCGCAACGGTCTATTACGCGGCAGACCGGATCTCAGGCGTCTGGTTCTGCTCCGCCACTCTCCTCTCGTACCCCATGTGATGTGGTCATTGGCGGGGAGTCGCAATCTGAGGTGTGTGCCAGATTGGCCAATCTTGAAAAATAGTTTTCCAGTGCCGTGGCAAAGCGAAAACATTTGTATTCTGCCACGCAGACCCTTGATATGGAGGAGTTTGACTCCCTGGATTGGTCTGATTGTTCCCCGCATGAGGAAGGGGAGCTGTATGAGGAGTCTGAGGGCTCCGATGATCAGCAGTTTGTGGGCGCTGATACCGAGCAGGGCCAGGGGGATTCCTTGGATACCTCCTGGCTCATATGTTTGAGGTCCTGGCTATTTCTCCCCCCGAGGCGGCTCCTCCGCTGAAGGGGGGGGGGTTCTTTGAGGTGACCGCGCTTGGAATTTCCTTATCAAAAGCATTTTGATTGTATCATTCTTAAGGAATGGGAGAGGCCGACTAGGCTTCCGGTTGTCCCTCCGGGTTGGGACAAGAAATATCCCTTTCCGGCGGACGCGACCCCCCCAACCCCCCCCCTCCCGATGTGGATGCTCCTGTTTTGGGGTTGTCCAGTTCCTCCATCCTGCATTCTCCGGAGTGCACTACTCTCAAGGATGGTGAGGATAAACGCATTGACCAGATGGCTTGTCATGGTTTTGCCAGTGTTGCTTCTGCGCTTTTATTGGTAGCTGCCAGGTCGGTTGTTAGAGGACTGTTGACCTCTTCCGGGCTTGACCCGGCTATTGAGGAGTTTGCCGACCTTAAGCGCTGTGAGTTATTTTTGTGCTGGTCGCCTTGGACGACACATTGGTGATGTGTAGCAGAGCTTCGGCCTTGCTTGTGGCTATCCGGCGGTTGGTTTGGTTACGCCAGTGGGCGGCTGATTTTGTGTCCAAAAAGTCGCTTACGACCCTTCCCTTTGTGGGGTTGCGGCTCTTTGGAAAGAGATTGGATTCGGTGGCAAAGGGAGGTAAGTTACCTCAGCGTAAAAGCAGCGTCGCCCCTTTCGGGGGACGGCTTCCTTCTCTCAGTCCTTTTGTGGGGCTAGAGTGGGCAGGGGTTCAGCTTCCCCTCGTCCAGAGGTGATTCCTGGACTAGGGGCAGGGGTCGGGGCCGTCCAGGACACAGTTGGGGCTCCAAGCCTAGAGCCGCTGCCAAGCCGGCTCAGCAATGAGGGGGCGCCCTCACCCTTGCGGGTGGGGGGACGGCTGCAACTCTTCTCCCGGGTCTGGGTCCAAGAGGTCTCGGACAGGTGGATTCAGGAAGTAGTGTCTTCCGGTTACAAGCTGGAGTTTGAGTTCCGGCCCCCTCCCAGATTCTTCAGTTCTCGGGTGCCGTCGGATCCTCTTGCCGCCCAGGGGCTTCGGGTGGCAGTAGCAAGGCTCTTGGACATAGCTGTCATCTGTCCGGTGCCTCACTCAGACCGGGGCCTGGGCTTCTATTCCAATTTGTTCACGGTACCCAAGAAGGACTGATCCGTTCGTCCCATTCTGGATCTGAAGTTGCTCAACAGGTTCGTTCGTCCCCGGAAGTTCCGTATGGAACCTCTGCGCTCAGCCATCCACTCACTTCGTCAGGGGGACTTCATGACGTCCATAGACATCAAGGATGCTAACCTGCATATTCCAATATTTCCGGCACACCAGAGATTCCTCAGGTTTGTCGTGGACAATCGACATTTTCAGTTTGTGGCTCTTCCTTTTGGCCTTACCTCGGCTCCAAGGGTTTTTACCAAGGTGTTGGCAGGAGTGATGGCCATCCTCAGAGCCAGGGGTATCCGTATCGTGCCCTATCTGGACAATCTTCTCATCATGGCGTCTTCCCTCAGTCAGGCGCAGCTGGATACCAGGACCGTGGTGTCCACTCTGGAGAGTTTCGGTTGGGTGATCAACTATCCCAAGTCCTGCCTCACTCCCTCCAGGGTGGTGGAGTTTCTGGGAATGTCTCTGGATACTTCTCAGGCCAGGGTGTTTTTCCCCCGAGCCAAGGGTCTTCTGATTCAGGAATTAACTCAGCGTCTCCTATCCATCCCCCGCCCGTCCATCCGGCTAGGGATGCGACTGGTGGGATTGATGGTGGTATCGTTCGAGGCGGTTCCCTTTGCCCAGTTTCACACAAGGACGCTCCAGCTCCATCTCTTGGCGGCCTGGGACGGGTCCCCGCTGTCATTGGATCAGTCCTTTCTGATGTCCCCCCAGGTGCGGCGTTCCCTTCGGTGGTGGCTGAAACCGAGCAATCTGACGAGGGGTAGGTCCTTTCTGACCCCTCGTTGGGAGACGGTCACCACGGATGCCAGCCTGTCAGGTTGGGGGGGATTTTGGAAGGATCTTCAGTTTCAGGGGCTGTGGGGGCCTCAGGAGGCTCACGATCCCATCAATGTTCTGGAGCTGAGAGCCATCAGGTTGGTTCTGGCTCACTTGACTCATCAGTTACGGGGACTACCGGTACAAGTTCGGTCGGACAATCGGACGGCGGTCGCCTACATCAATCCCCAGGGAGGGACTCGCAGCAGGCGTGCCCTCAGGGAAGTGTCTTTGATCCTGGATTGGGCAGAGGGCAATGTCTCATGCATCTCGGCAGTGTACATTCCGGGAGTGGAGAACACGGAGGCGGACTCCCTGAGCAGGGGAACATCTCGCCGGGGGGAATGGTCGCTCTGCCCCAAGGTGTTTCGGTCGCTTTGCCACCGATGGGGGACTCCGGAGGTGGACCTATTTGCCTCTCGTCACAATCACAAGCTTCCGGCATTTGTGTCTCTCTCGCGGGATCCGCTGGCTCTGGCAGCGGATGCCATGTCTCTGAACTGGAGGGATCTGGGGTTTCTATAACTGTTCCCTCCATTTCCCATGGTGGGCAAAGTGGTGCACAAGCTGGCCCTGGAGGGCGCGTCAGCAATCCTGGTGGATCCAAGGTGGCCAAGACAGGTTTGGTTCGCAGACATGGTAAGGTTGGCAGAGGATCAGTTAGTTCTGCCCCTTCTGCCGGATCTACTCTCTACTGCTCTACCCCAATTTACCAACGCTGGCTTTGACGGCGTGGTTGCTGAAACGTCCATCTTGAAGGAGGAAGGTCTTTCTGATGCTGTCATTCAGACTCTGGTTAGGGCTAGAAAGAAGTCTTCCTCTGCCATCTACTATAGGATTTGGAGGTCTTATATTGATTGGTGTGAGGTCAGGGCCTTGCCATGCAGGGCGTTTTCTATCCCTAGGGTCTTGGAATTTCTGCAACATGGTCTGGACCTAGGTTTGCAGCTTAGTACGCTGAAAGGGCATGTTTCTGCCCTGGCGGTTTTCCTTCAAAAGTCTTTTGCTCTTCATCCTCTGGTTAAGACCTTTTTCCAGGGGATTACGCATGTGCGGCTTCCTAGGAAGCCTTTGCTCCCAGTTTGGGATTTGAACTTGGTTCTTTCTGCCTTGCAGGGTCCTCCTTTTGAACCTTTGCAGGATATTGCGCTTTCTGCGCTTACTCAGAAGGTTGTTTTGCTGGTTGCCACCACTTCTGTTCGGCGTGTTTCAGAGTTGGCAGCCTTGTCCATTAAGGCCCCTTACTTTGAGAGGCATCAGGACAAGGTTGTTTTCCGCTTCAAGCCAGATTTTCTTCCCAAGGTGGTCTCTGCTTTTCATCTTAATCAGGATATTGTTCTACCCTCCTTGTGTCTCAAGCCTAGCAATGACAAGGAGAGGGTTTTGCATTCTTTGGATGTGGTTCGCTGTGTGAAGTACTATTTGGTGGCTACTCCCCCTTTTCGTAGGACGGACGCTGTTTTTGTGGTGCCCTCTGGGCCTAGGAAAGGTTTGGCTCCCGCCAAGTCTTCCATTAGTAAATGGATTCGCCAGGCCATTGTTGGGGCCTATTCTGCTAAGGGGAAGATTCCCTCTTTTCGTGTTACTGCTCATTCTACTCGTGCTGTTGGTGCGTCCTGGGCCTTCCAGCACCAGGCTTCTGTTGAGCAGGTTTGTAAGGCTGCTACTTGGTCTTCGGTTCACACTTTTTCCAAGTTTTACAAGGTTGATGTGCGGGCCTCAGCGGATGCTGTTTTTGACCGCAAAGTTCTGCAAGCTGCAGTGGTTTAAGTTTGTGCCTTATTTTTTGGATCCCCGCCCTTTATGGACACTGCTATTGGATGTCCCACATGTAATGAATGTCTTGAAGCGGGGTGTGTGACATACTTAGAATAATACCATTTTGTGAATACTCACCTGTAAAATGGGTATTATAAGTATGTCACACACCCCGCTTCACCCTGCCCTTTTGTATTCTGGATCCTTTATATGGTGAATCTTTGTTAGTTTTAATTGGCTTTCCTGGTCCCTTTACCTTACTGCTATTTTTATACTGGGGAATGCGTGGGAGGTCCCAGGTATTTATGGGCCGGGAGGGTCTGACCTTTTTTTATTGACATCTCTGCAAGATCGCCATCTACAGGTCAGTATACCCACATGTAATGAATGTCTTGAAGCGGGGTGTGTGACATACTTATAATACCCATTTTACAGGTGAGTATTCACAAAATGGTATTTTTAGATGCTGGGGAATAGTTTTGTAAGGGTTTGGGCTTTTCATGAAATGATGCTGAAGGTCCGGTTTAAGCAACTCCTATTACCTTGATAGGGTACATGCCGCCAAACTCAAGCTCTTCCACTTATGACCCCTCCCCATTTGTCTCCTTTAGCTTTTAAAGTGGACCAACACCCTCTATAAGATTCCCGGACCGATCAGACCCCTGACTGCGGGGCACCCCGCTGTGTGTGTGAAACCCCCCAGAAACCCCTACCTGATCCTCGTTCCAGCGGCGCCCGCCGCCGCCTCCCGAGCGTCCCTCTAGCCATTAACAAACGGCCGACGCGGGCGCGCGCCCTGTAAGTGTGACGCGCGGGAGGCGGCGGCGGGCACGCTCTCTTGTCCGTCGCTGCCTCACGCTTGTCCGTTGGCGGGGATTGGCTGCGGCGGTCACGTGGGAGCGAGGAGAGGTGAGTTTTTGGGGCTTTCTGGGGGGTTTCACACAGCCAAAGTGGACCAAAACCCAGGATAGTCAAAATCCTGGGTGTTGGTCCACTTTAAGCTTGCACTGGCAGGGCTCTCTTTCCTATTGTCTCTTGTTCTCACAGCATTTGGTTTGCACTTACAATCTAGTTTGTATTGGTCCCTGTAGCGTATGTTATCTTGTCTGTAATTATACCTTGTAAAGCACTACGGAAGAGGATGGCACTATATAAATAAACAATAATAACTGTAATAATTGGCAGGGTCAGGTAGTGATGTTATTGTAGGGCCAATGCATCCTGCTGGTTCTGAATGCTCAGACAAAAAAAAAAATTCTAAATTCCTTTGTCCTGGTAAGTTTGTTTTTGGGCCGCTGCACTTAAAGTGGACCAACACCCAGGATTTTGACTATCCTGGGTCTTGGTCCACTTCGGTGGGGCACCCCCGATCGTTGTGTGAAACCCCCCCAGAACCCCCCGAACTCACCTCTCCCCGCGCCGACGGACAAGCCGCGGACAAGCGGCTCCTCCGCCGCCGCCTCCCTCGCGTCCCTCTTGACGTGCGCGTGCCCGCGCCAGCCATTCACAGACGGCTGGCGCGGGTGCGCGCACGTCTAGAGGGGCGCGAGGGAGGGAAGATAAGGTAAGGAGTTTGGGGTGTTTGGGGGGGTTTCACCCCGCGGGACATCCCGATCTCGGATGTCCCGCGGGGAGGGAGGTGATCGGCCCGGGAATCTTATAGATTCCCGGGCCGATCACCGGTGGGTGTTGGTCCACTTTAACAGCTGAGCAGTGCTTGCTGCATTGTATACTGTGCACATAAAACTTTGTGCAACTACTGTACGCAAGATCAGATAATGTTTAGCACTGTGCGCATCCTGCCGGGCTCTTAGGCGCTGCCTGCATCTATAAGTATCAGAGACCCTTCCAGGCTACCAGCTTCCTTCCTTGGATGGTCTTCTGCCAGTCCCGCTGCTTCTCAAGTAGTATTTGCAAATAAACTGTGTGCATGCATGTGGTTTACATTATCCCCCAGGAATTGGGGTCCCTCTTTGGCTTTCTATTACTCAAGGACCCTACAAGGCAAAATGCACTAATGCCAAAGCTACCAATATGGAGGTGCAGCTGCATATAACTATATCCAACCAAATGAATTGTGATACTAGTATACGAATACATTGCAGGATTATAACGCTGGATGTGCCTCCAATAAAGTGTTCTACTGATAATGAATTGATCCCAGATCATTCTTTTAGAAAGGTACAAGTAACAGGTCTATGTAAAAGTGACCAGACATTAACTGCTTCCTTTGGAGCATACATTTACAGTAAAGTGACACCTTCCGAGGTCACTGATGTTATTGTTTATTTATATAGCGCCATCACCTTCCATAGCGCTGTACAATGTAGTAATTACAGACCGGGTAGAAACATACAGTACATAGACTGTTACAGAGTTTACAATGAATATTCTGAATACAAGATACAATAGGAGAGAGAGCCCTGGCCTTGCGAGCTTACAGTCTAAAGGATGAGGGGTGGAGACAAGGGAGAAGGATCACAAACTATTAATATTGTGCTTTGTGGCATGTGCCCTTTAAAAAATTGCTTAAGCCAGATTGTATGCTTGTCTAAATAGGTGAGTTTTAAGGGCACCTTTGGAGGTTTTGAGGGTTGGGGAGTGGTAGATTGGGTGGAGGAGGGCATTCCAGAAGACTGGAGTTGCATGTGAGAAGTCCTGGAGGCGGGCATGAGAGGAGGTGACCACTGTTGCTTTCAAACCAATTGCATTTGAGATTGGACAAAGCTATCCATAGCAGTTGATCTATTATTACTGGGCTGTGTGTTCAATGTGACAAGGAGATCTAGATAAATGATCTAATTCAACGAGATTTTTTTCATTTAAAGCGAAAAAGTCCCAAAGGGTTTCTGCGCTCTCCGTGGTGTGGAAAAAGTAGCCTTTTATCTTTGTATTTGTTTTCCAGGCAAGGTCCTGCCAGCTTGCAGTGTATAGTTACAGGAGTTCTGCATTTTTAATCGGCCTTTGTCTGTTTTCAGAATTTAAAGAGGCCCAGAGGAAGAAGAAACAACTGGCGGAGCGATGTAAGCTGGAAGAGAGTATTGGAAATGCAGCTTTAATATGGAACACTGAAATACTTCCCAACTGGGAAACCACGTAAGATAAATTGCTGAATGGGGGTGATAATGTGGTAATGGTGCTTCAGAGGCAGAGTTCTCTGATGTTTGTTTCTGTATGTAGCATATATTTCATAATAATGTTCCCATAATGCATAGATATGCCGAAATGTCTGCACAGAGGTGCTCCTACCACATGTATTCAAAGACTCACAGAAACGCCATGGAAAGAGCATATGAGATATGAGAACATAAAAGATATGCGCACAGACAGAAGTAAAAAAGTAAATACAATGTATCCTGCACTGCCCTAAATCCCATTTTTTTAAATCTTTCCACACACAAAAAATTCTGTGAGTAACGTGATGCATAGCCACGGCATCCCTCCCCCTGAACATCCCACCAGACAAAGCATGTGGAGCCAGGATGCCGCGCATATGCTGTGGGATTGAGGAAGAGGAGTAAGTTGTTGGTGAACAATATTTTATTATTAATGTATATTTGACCTACCTGATCCTGGTTACTTAAAGTGGAACAAAAGCAACCCTGGAGTCTATAAGTCTCCAGGACAGCCTGATTCCCTAAACGCCCCTCCATCCCCCTGGGGCATCCAGATTCAGCCCCCTGTAAAACTCATCATCTCCTCAATCCAACAGCACATGCACAAGCCTTGACCGCAGTCTGCTAAACTTTTGGCTTAATGGCCAGTGCGGGCACGCACCCTGTTCGAGTGCTGCGTAGAAGTGCCTGTCGGCGATCTTAGCCCTGCAAGGCTCTTCTCAGCTAGATTAGGCCCTTAGCCGTGTCTTAGATTTTAGCAATTGCAGCCGAGCATGCTGATTGGACGAGAGCTTGCGCATGCACCATAGGACCCGTAAAGGTGAGTTTACTGGGCAACCTGGGGAGTTTCACACAGTTTGCCAGGCCCATTTTCAGTTTTTCCCCTTTGGGCTAGCCATGTCACCCAGGGCCTTTACCAAGGTGCTATCCACAGTGATGGTCTCCAAGGGTCTTGCTCCCACCAATAGCAGCTGACACCCCAACTTGGTGTTTGCAAGAACGCTGACCTGTGCCTGGTTGTGTTTTCCATGTAGGAAGTATGCTATGCCCAGTTTCACACCTGGCCTCTCCAACTTCCTTTCTCGGCAAATGGGCACAGGTCCCACCTGTCTCTGGACAAAGTATGAAAGTTGTCTTACAAAACCAAGCAAGCCACTTGGCTTTCACAGGGTCACTCTTTTATCACAGTCCAGTTAAGGGTCCTGATCACGGATGCCAGCCTGTTGTGCTGGGACGGGGCATTGAATAAGCAGGCATTCCAGGGAGAGGCTTTGTCCGAAATGAATATTCTCCAAATCAATCTGCTGGAGCTCTAGACCATATTGCTGACCCTGCATCACTGGTCCCCGATGCTGTGGGACACCCGCTCCATGTACAGTTGCACAATGCCAAGCTAGCGGCTCATTATTTGGTATGAAGACACCAGGCATCCAGGGAAAATTAGGTACAACATCCTGGTAAAACAGTTGAGGGTTTCTCTGTCCTTTGTGATGGAAGCCTTAGTCACTCCCTGGAGGGGGGTTCAACTATTCTGGTGAAGAATACCTGATATGCAGACATGGTCAGTCTGGTGGAAGAAGGGGTTTGGAGGCTCCTCGGTATCCAGACCTGGCTTTGACAATGTAATGTTGAAACCAGCATCTTAGAAGAAAGGGGCCTTTTCTGGCAGTCGTCCTCATTCTTTTTCCAAGGCCTGGCATAGATATTGGAGAGTCCGCTTTAGGTGATGCAGGGTCTTTGGCTAGAGTCTATCAGTGTCTTGGATTCTGGTCTTTCTCCAATATGCAGGGAATAGAATTCTCTAAGCAGTTTGATGGGACGTGTTTAGGCCTTTTTCATTTTTTTTCCAGAAACCTTTGGCCCTTAACTCACTATGAGGCTTTTATTCAAGGTGCTTTCTACTTGGCCAGATGTGGCAGATATTTTCCCCATGGCTAGAGAGTGTCATACCCACCCTTATCTGAATACTTGTGCCCCCCCCCCCCCCAAGAACTAAAGAAAAAGTATTTTACACATACTATCCCGAATGGCCCCCCCGCCACCCCCCAGAAGACATTATCCAGCGCAGCCCCAGATCAAACAGAAACTTCCCTCTGTACTATTTAGTAGCCCTCCACACCAGTTGCTTTAAAGTGGACCAAAGACCCTGAAGTCTGAGACTCCAGGACAGGACTCGCTAATCGGGGATGCCCCACTGTGTGAAGCCCCCCTGGTCGCCTGAAAGCTCATCTTCATTTGTGGTCCAACCGTGCGTGCACAAGCAGCGGCTGCATCCCCACTATCCCTTTAGGAGGGCGTGTGTCCACAGCAGACATTTGTGAATGGCCGGCAAAGGCATGCTCCCCGTTAGAGGGTAGGGGGGGGGATGCGGCCGCCAGCGTGCTTGGATCTGTTCACCTTTGACCAAGGGGGCGGTAGCGGATCCAATCGCACGGATTCGGTTAACAGTCGCGCATGCACCATAGCACCTGGAAAAGGTGAGTTCATTCAGGCGGGATGGGGGGGGGGGGGGGCAGCAGGGGGCAAGGACCAAAATCTAGGATAGGCAAAATCCTAGTTTTAGGTCCACTTTAAACACTTTTGCAAATTGGAGGGAGGAAAATACCACCCTGAATGACCACACTGAACAGTCTTAGCATCTGGGAATGGCAGAGCAGTGCAGCCAACTATTCTGTTTGAAGAACTGGGGCTGTACTGGGTTATCTCAGCTCAGGGTAATGTGAGCACATTTGCTTACCACTGTACTTTAATTCCTTTAGGCATTACTAGTCTTACTACTTAAATACTCCAATATATGTTTGCAAGCATAATATTGTTAAGTTATTAGCTTCTTGTTCTTTCAACTAGGTGCTGTTCACGGAAAGTCCGGGATATGTGGTGGCAGGGAATCCCACCTAGTGTTAGAGGGAAAGTCTGGAGTCTTGCTATTGGCAATGAATTGAACATAACACATGGTAAGTCAGAGCCTTCTCCCGCAGTCTCTTCTGTCTGGATGGATCATGTTGCTGTTGTCTTTGCCAAAGTTGTGAGGAAAACATAGCTGATTGCAACTATTCTCAATTTTGGCAATTTCAGTTACTTAGAATTCACATACAGTCATTTATTAGACGTCTTAAAGAGACTACCCAGCCATTAAAGTGACTCTAAAGCCAACAACAACAATAAGGCAGCAAGCAGCTCACCTGATGTCTGTCCCATGTGCCTCTCCTCCATTTTCTGCAGTGCCAGGTCAAAGCTTTAGCAGGGCTCCAAAAGTTCACCCTCCTTTCATTTCTATTCCTCCAGAACCACACCAAAAAGTGGTTTAACAGCTACTCCGTTCCTTGCTGCTCTCGGCACGAGTGTGGCAAGTCACTGTGGTCTCACAGTGCTCTCTGACAACAGCAGAGCATATTCATGACTCACAAAGATTTGTCATAACACCCCTTCTTAGATTAGTCACAACCCAGAAATTACAGGGAAAAAAACAGCCAGGCATAGCATAGAAGATGCTTTTACGAATAAGGTGCTCTGATAATTTTACACTGTTCCCAAGAGAGACAATTTTGTGAGGGATTGGGGCATCGTGCAAGCAATAATTCTATCAAGAATGATCATATGTTACATTGCATAAATCTACAATCTCTATGCTATCTCCCTAAAACATAGTAAAAGATCCTTTAAACCACACATTTCAAACTCAAGGCCCGGGGGCCCGGTGTGGCCCTCCAAGCCTTTTTCTGTGACCCTCTGTCAGCTGCCATAGGATGGCAGCTCAGCGGCACCTTTTCTAACTGGCCCAGTCACTACAAGACTGTTGACAATGGCAGCAGGTCTTTATACCTGCTTGTGGCACTGCCAAGTGATGCTCCATTTTGCCTCCATTTTGCGTCTGTTACCTTATTTGAATTGTTCTGGGGAGTAGTGTCTGCAACTGTTCTGTGTATGTGCAAACAGCTCTTGCCATAAAAAGGGGGCCCACCTAACCAACCAACTAACTGCCACAGCAGAGGGGACTGCAGCGGTGGGGAAAGGGGGGAAATTCAGTGGCTGTCCTGGGCAAAATAATTCTGCATCTGCTCTGGGAAAACGAACTCTATGCCTGTAACGGTTTTGGGCAAAATAATTTGGTATCTGTCCTGGGCAAATTAATTCATATTTTCCATCTCTCCAGGGCAAAATAATTATGTGGCTATCCTGGGCAAAATAATTCAGCCTCTGCATCTGTCTTGAGCAGAATCTGCACCTGACCTCGATAAATTATTCTGTGTCTAAAATCATGGATTTGAATGGTAGTGCTTGAATTTTGTTTTGAGTTTGTTATTAACTGATCCTTTTAAGCTGATCAGAATGCCGATGTGCCCTCAGTGAAAAGGCGTTTGACACCCCTGCTGTACTACAACATTTTCGTATGATCCTTGGAAGGCTTTAAGGAGTGAGGGGTTGCAAAATAAAACTTGGGATCACACAACGCTTTGAGTCCATCTTGGATTTCAATGTACAGAGCTGCATCCTTCATTATTTGTGCAGGCGGGAGTGTGCACAACAGAGCAGGGGATGCCGCTCTTTGCATTCTATCCCCTCGATTCAAAGAGCAAAAGTTAAGTGATTTCGTATCGAGAATCGTAAGTTTGGGTGGGTGTTTGTCATTTTTTCTGGTTTTTTTGGCCATTTCGTATTCGCACGATCGTTCGCGCATAGACGTATATGAACATACGCATTTCGTACGAGAATCGTATAATTTGCGTTAGTTCGTGTGTTTTTCCCGTCCAAATCGTATTATTTGCGTCCGATCCTATTTTTTACGTCCTTCACATGGGCTTGCGCCCAATTCAGAGAGGTGATTGCTAATTGTTTTGAAGCCCATTAAAGAGCTGCTTTACGAAATGTTTGCCGGCAGCTATTTGGCCTCGGGAGTAGGATGGAGCGGAGCGAGTTTGTGGCACATCAAGGGCTTATGCTTTTTGGCATTGAGTTGATCGAGATGTCTGAGAGCAGATTGCCCCTGCGTCGTCGCATGAACATCGATAGCATGAATGATGTTGAGCTGTTCGAGCTGACCAGGCTTAATCGCGCTTCCCTCCATAAATTATATAGTGAGCTGCGGCCATGGTTAGCCCGCACCACAAGGAAGGGGCATGCAATTTCAGGTATGACCAAGATGCTTGGCTGCCTGCAATTTTTGGCGAACGGCTCGTTCCAGAGGCTGGGTGCCCTCTCCGTGGGGATGTCACAGCCTACGCTGAGCCGCGCACTATCTAAATTTTTGGAAGGCATGGCTGCCATAACTCAAAAATATATTTATTTTCCTGATGATATGGCAGCCAGAAACGCCATTAAGCTTGGGTTTTATAATGTGGCCGACATGCCCAACGTTATTGGTGCAATTGACTGCACACATGTGGCACTCGTACCTAGGGCAGCCGACGAGTATATATATAGGTATTGAGATTGGTTATTATGTTGCCCAACGTGTCATGTAACCTGTTTTCCTTTGCGGCAGCATATTTGTTTATCCCTCATTTGTGTAGCTGCTTTATCTCGGCTTTTCATTAGTCTTTCCCAATAGAGTGCAGACATGTTTTGTGGTTAATTTATTAGTTTGGGTCAAATATCAATTACCCTTTTTGTATGTTTTTGCCTTAAGGAATCGTAAAATGGGACACTCACTTAATGTCCAGGCCGTGGTTGGTCCGGATATGCGGTTTATGAGTGTCCTTGCCGGCTACCCCGGATCGTCCCACGACTCCTATATCCTCCGGCGATCTGGGTTGTTTCGGAGATTTGAGGCAGGTGAATTTTCGGGGGCATGGCTGCTTGGTAAGTGTGTCCTATTTGTGTGTTATTAAATGTGGCATTAATCTTGTATTTGTTGATATGTTTTTTAAGGATAAATTTACAGAAGCGTACAACTGCATTTTTCTTGGCTCATATATTAGGAACTTACCCTAAAAATCCTTGTCTCGCTGTGGCCTTCAGAATGTTTTCCCTTTAGTTAGGATGTCTGTAAGTTCCTTGTGCCTAAATATATTGGTTTGGAGTTTATACCCAAGGATCTTTTGACCTTTGGCTCCTTTGGGACTATTGGTCTTTAAATGTCAAAGTGGACTTAAACTGCATACATTGTAGTTTCCAGAGAAATGTGGATAGGGATCTTTGACCTTTGGCTCCTTTGGGACTATTGGTCTTTAAATGTCAAAGTGGACTTAAACTGCATACATTGTAGTTTCCAGAGAAATGTGGATAGGGATCTTTGACCTTTGGCTCCTTTGGGACTATTGGTCGTTAAATGTCAAAGTGGACTTAAACTGCATACATTGTAGTTTCCAGAGAAATGTGGATAGTCCCTCCGCAGCATCCTAATTGTAACATGTCTGAAAACTACAAATATATGTAAAATACAAATACCCTTGGCCGTGCAGATGTTTGTTAATTAATTGGTATATAGAAGTGCCATTTTTATTTAGGTGATACCTTAGTGCAATTTTTGTGGGCCCTAATGTGCCCTGTATTTTTTTGGGAACACTTTACCTTACATCATTATGATATCTGTGAAATTTTGGGTGTTGGTTGTGTTGCCTTTTTAATTTTGATTACATTTAATTCTCTGTTTAAGGTGATTCCGGGTACCCACTTCTACCCTGGCTCATGACGCCTGTGCTTCGGCCCCAGGATGCCTCTCAGGAAGCGTATAACCGTGCGCATCGCAAGACCCGGGCTGTTGTGGAGAGGGCCTTTGGTCTGCTGAAGACACGTTTTCGTTGCCTTGACCATACTGGGGGGGCCCTGCAATATGATCCCAAGAAAGTGATCGACATTATAATGGCATGTGCTGTTTTGCACAATTTTGCCATCATGGAACGTGTCCCACGTTATGTGGACAGCCTGCCCTCTTCAGCCGTCGAGGATGAAGCCGAGAATTTTGAGGGGCCCCCCAGTGAGTCTGGCCAATCTGTTCGAGCCAACCTGATCAGCCAGCATTTTAGTTAACTTTTTTCCCTGTCTCACCATTCTGTATGTCTGTGTTATCCTTTTGGAAACATATGTTGTTTTGCCCTAATGTGGCATTACCTCTAAGTAAAACATTTCGACCTTAATTGTTGCCTAATGTATTTCATGTAGTTTCCTTAGCTTTCGCTGTGCATTGTTACACCTCTTCCAACCAAAATTATCTGGTTTAGGCCAAGCTGTTAAAAAAGTCTTCCCACTAAAAACGCCACAAGTATTGGAAGTGAAATTTTTGTTTTACTTAGCAAATGAAAAATTATAGTGGTTAACAGAAATCAGTCCACATACATCTGTGGTAACAAATGGATAACATTAAAAAAAACATCGAGCACATCTACACCTGGAAGTTAGTGGCACAACCAAACAAGGACACCCAGTCCAAAGGCCAGCCTAGTCCAGTCATTAATATTGCCTGTGCCCAGGGATATTTGGGCATGGCCATAATGTCACACAAACATGTCTGCAAACAGGAGGAGCACCAACCAAATACATAGGTAAAGCCATAAGTGGCCAGATAAACTCCACATAGACCTATGGCATTGGCTAGTGGCCTTAAGCATTACTCTAAGGAGCTATATGGGAGCAAATACAAAACACAACCTGCCAGAGCAACACAAAATGGATTGTTTGAAACCTCAAAGGACAAGTAAATACAGTGGGGGTTAAGAGAAAAGATGTCCCACACACCCATGGCTTAATAGGGTGGCTGCCCATAATACCCAGGTGGAGGTCCAGGTGGAGGTCCATGGGAATGGGACCTAGCCTGGGCCATGGCAGCATTGTGAATTTGAAACTGCTCCACAATGTTTCTCTGCATATTGGTCATCTCAGCCATGGCTGACTGGATGCCATTACTTGCATTGGCCACGTTGCTGTTGAGGGTACGCAACTCCGCGAGGATGCCCTGTAGACTGGTATGGATGTTCACCATGTCGGCATGCCTTTGCTCACGCTCTGTAACGAGCTGGGCGTCATAAGAGTCCCTTTGTTGGGTCCATAATTGAAGCAGGGCACTCTGCCTCCCCTGGGAAATTGTGGGGCGGCGTAATGGCGTCCGCCGCACAATTACCCTGGCTCTTGGGCGTGCCCTGCCGCGTGGTGTCGTACCCTCAACAGCAACCGGCCTGCTTTGCAAATCCTCAGCAGCAGAGTGAACACTGGGGACTGTAGTGTCAGTCTCCCCATGTGCAAGCACAATGGATGGAGATTCACTCTGCTGCTGAGGATTGGCCAGAGAAACATTATCGAGCAGTTCCAAATTGGGACCCAGGGGGAGTTCATCCGACGTGCCCTGTACGGAGACATCATCATCTTCCTCCATGTCCTGGATCTCTTCCATGAGTGTGCGGGTCTGTAGGGACATATCAAAAAAAAAAAGGCTAAGTTTGCGTCCCAATTTAGGATTTCAACAGTTTAACACATTCTTAAGCACTTGTTAGTATTTATGCTACTAAATTAACTTACCGAAAATCTCTGATCTGGGCTCCGATGCTGTACGGACCTGGTAGGCATAACCAAACTGGGGGGTGAGTTTACCCTTGCTGAGGGATCATGCTGGGCTGAAGAAGAGAAAAAAATACCACGTAAACACACACACATAACCTTTTTTTTGATAGGTAATCAAATATAGCTCTATTTGTAATATTATTCAACTCTAGAGCAATGGTGACCTTTGTTCAAACCCACGCAAGTTTACATAGGTGCAATGGCTCGGACAAACTGCTAAGTGACCTCAGTTCTAAGTCATGAAGTGTACCCAGTCAGCATCCAACTTTCAAGGCACATTTTTGGATTTAGCCTACCATTCGCTAGGTCCGGGGTACTCAAACAATTGTTTGAAACGCCCATTTAAAGGTATGTGGTGAGAGGTGAATGTCTGGCCATGGTGCTGACGCAGGGGGTGTCTAGTTAAAAATAAAGACACTGGTGGAGGGGCTGGAGATTTCAAAGTGCCAACTAATAAAGGCTGCTTGCCCTTGCTGGGCTGGATGGGCCAGAGCTGAGGGGACAGGGATTGGATGGCTAAAGGGGGGAGTTAACGTATTGATGGTGATGGGATGGATGGAGCCAATCTGTTCCAAATGTATGGGGCTTATGTGGGGGGGGGGGCATGGGGGGACTGTGGCACATGGGCCAGAGCAGGGGCAGCGGGACACGATTGTGGCCAGTGAAAATTTAAATAAGTTACTGTGTACCTTGCAATGCCACTTCCTGTGCAGTACTTCATATTGCAATGCTATGTTTCAGGGAGCCATGACATTGGGCAGGAGACCAACCACTACATGGCCGATCAAGGGGGCAGCTCTGAGCACGTCAACACAGAAGTAACTGAGTGCAGGGCTGTCTGGCCAGGGGTCCTTGAATGTGGTGGCAAGGCCCGCATTGGGACCCCGGGCCGCCAGTTGAGTCTCGCTGCTCTTGGTCACATATGTTTGTGGGTGGCTAATTAAATTGTTAACTCAAACACAACTCACACAACCAAAAGGCAACCCATACATAATGATGTGTGTTTTGTGATTGATTCAAAATCTCTCACTTATCTTGCGAAACTTCATGACTTTAACAATCCAATTGGACATTTGATCTTTGCCATAATGGCTGTGGGCCTAAATGTGTGATTCCCAGGGACCAAAAGAGGACACAAACAGCCACAGTAGTGCGAGGCCAAGCAAGGCAAACCATAGGGGCATCCCGTTATCTTGTTACTAGTGAACTGTAGATTATTTAGCAAACAGGCAAACATGCAGATTTAAGAGTACTCACCGTGGGTACGGGTCGGGGAGTCTGTGTCCCTTAGACCAGCATGTCCACCGACCGCGACCGGATGGAGAAGTCCAAGCACAATCTCCTCAGCAGGGGTAAACTCCAATTTAGATGGAAAGCCACCTCCAGTTTTCATGCTGAAAAGAGAAAATCGTTTGGTACTCAGAAAAGGGGCATACAGCACATCCCAAACATTATATTTAGCGAAAACATTTATTTACCTGTAATTATGCCTTTTAATTTCTTTTTGCCGTACAGCATACTTCAGATCAGAGATTTTCTTCTGAATTTGGGACACATCTTTCCTCTCTTCCCCCGCTGCATTTACTTGTCGGAGGATGGTTTCAAACAATTCCATCTTGCGCTGCTTGGTGGTGTGTTTGGATTTGCTCCCATATAGCTCGTCATAGTATAATGTAAGGCCACTAGCCAATGCCATATTTTGGTCATGGGAGAATCTCCCACTCAACTGGCCGCGGCGCAATGTGCGGCCAGATGGTTGGCTTGGCTGCTCCTCCATGTGTGCAGACACATGTGGTGACATTATGGCCTGGGGCTGGGTAGGGGAATGGCCGGATTGGTGGCTTCCCAATGACTGGACTGGACTGGCCAAGGGACTGGGTGTTCTTGCGTGGCTGGCCACCGAACTTCCAGGTGTAGATGTGGTCATGGTTGCAATTCGGGGCCCTCTTGGGGGGCTAGGTTCCCGGCTGGTGCCAGGTCGGGGGCTCTGTTCCCGGCTGGTGCCAGGTCGGGGGCTTCTGGCCCTGGATGGGGTTCGGGCCCTGTAGGGGCTTCTGGCCCTGGATGGGGTTCTTCTGGCCCTGGATGGGGTTCGGGCCCTGTAGGGGCTTCTGGCCCTGGATGGGGTTCTTCTGGCCCTGGATGGGGTTCGGGCCCTGTAGGGGCTTCGTGCCCTGGATGGGGTTCTTCTGGCCCTGGATGGGGTTCGGGCCCTGTAGGGGCTTCTGGCCCTGGATGGGGTTCGGGCCCTGTAGGGGCTTCTGGCCCTGGATGGGGTTCTTCTGGCCCTGGATGGGGTTCGGGCCCTGTAGGGGCTTCTGGCCCTGGCTGGGCTTCTGGCCCTGGATGGGGTTCTTCTGGCCCTGGATGGGGTTCGGGCCCTGTAGGGGCTTCTGGCCCTGGCTGGGCTTCTGGCCCTGGATGGGGTTCTTCTGGCCCTGGATGGGGTTCGGGCCCTGTAGGGGCTTCTGGCCCTGGCTGGGCTTCTGGCCCTGGATGGGGTTCTTCTGGCCCTGGATGGGGTTCGGGCCCTGTAGGGGCTTCTGGCCCTGGCTGGGCTTCTGGCCCTGGATGGGGTTCTTCTGGCCCTGGATGGGGTTCGGGCCCTGTAGGGGCTTCTGGCCCTGGATGGGGTTCGGGCCCTGTAGGGGCTTCTGGCCCTGGATGGGGTTCTTCTGGCCCTGGATGGGCTTCGGGCCCTGCTGCGGGGCATGGGTTTCCGAACTGCCCTACTTGAAGGCATGGCCGGTGTGGTCTCACTTGTGCTGCCTGTTCTGGGGGCAGAGGTGGTGGGTGCTGCAGTTGCCAGCTTCTTGGCTGCAGGGGCACGGGGCTTGGGGCCCCTTTTTTTGGTACCTGAGGGTCCAGGATCCCTTGGTGGGGCCGAGGTGGGAGTCTTGCCTCTCAGTTTTCGGCCAGCTTGCTGGGACCTTGTGGTGGGGCCCTCCGCGGTCTTGCTTGCCTGGGGTCGCTTGCTGATCGCCTTTTTTGGTGCCATCGTACAGAAATGCTCAAAGAGAATGAGCTTGGGGGGAAAGGACCTTTAAATAATGAGCCCAGCGTGTGACGCCTATGCGCACGACTACGCGCTCGTACGAACGTACGTTCGAGCGGAACCAGGAAACCGCTGGGGTTTCACTTATCTGCTGCCTGGAAGAAGACTAAAGATGGCGCCCACTATCTTCACCCGTCAACAGGAAGAGATCCTCATGCTGGTAAGTGGCTGCCTGTGCATTTTAATAGAATAGTCAATGATGGCCTAAATGTAAATGATGCGTTGGGAACTAGTTTGGGGTCTCTTAATGTTTAATCACTGGCTCCTCACACTTCATCCTCAAGGGCCGAGCCTGGCCACGTTTTCACCTGTCTATGCTGATGTCCTAATTCGGCCAATTGCTCCGGCTTAGCAACAGTTAATTAACCTGTGGAGTAGCGGGGCGAGCTGTCAAACCTGGCCTGTCTCGGACCTTGATGCGGATGTTTGCGGAACACTGTTTTCCTAAGCCATAAAAACACAACGGGAAGCCACACACGTGGTCCAAAAGCCTAAGCATTAGGCTACATCTTGGATCTTTAAAACATCCTAACATGCCATAGATGCAGGTGGCCTGATTCTTGATGTTGGCTATTATCTGTATGTACATGGTGTGTGATACATATAACATAAGACCAGACTGTCAATCACAGTCAACGTCCTCTTTAAGGCACTCCCCAAAAATGGCGGCCATTCGAAATGTGTGTGTTAATGACATTAAATACTCAACTTGTGATGCAACACATATGGGTCTGTGTGTAAAAGTAAAAGCTCTGTGTCCATTATGTTTTTCAGATCATGCTTCAGCGCCGGTATGACTTCGCGCCCAATGTGTGCGAGAAAAGGGACATCGCCCGGGAGATCATCGCCGAGATCCACCGTGTGACCAGCACCACCTTCACTCACACCCAGATAATGCAGCATTGGTCGGACCTGAAGCGTCTGCACATGCCCCGGGTGCGGAGGTTTTTTGGGATCCATTTCCCAAGTAAGTACCAAGCAATTGCATGTTATATGTTCCAAATGTCTAAGTTATGCCTTTATTTATAATGACTTTTCTTTGGTAGTGTTGGAAATGGATTTCAGAATTCGCCGCACCCGGAGACGTACAGGCCGACCAGTGCTGCATGACTCTGCATCTGTGAGTGAAGGTGGTGGATCTCCCGGGCGACGGACCTACCCCTCCTCTGTGGCCTCCTCAGACCAGCCCCTGGACCTTACCACAGAGGAGGGGCCAAGGCGCGTGGGCGTGGAGTCATACCTGGCCACGCATGGGGAAGGCTCTGGTATGTCACTCTTCATGTATAGGCACAAAGATATACATGTCAGGCCAAAAACTAAGTTATCCTTTATTATGTATTTGTAGAAGCTTCAGGAGCGGGTGAGATAGTGGAGGAGGAGGCAGCAGAGATGCTGGAAGTCGATCCTGGCGAAGGTGAGTGATGTCAGCCAGACTGGGAGCCAGATATGTTGGGGATAGTGACTCTCTACAAATACTAACCAAATGTCACATGTTTCTCCAGGGACTTCTTCACAGCAGAGCCAGGACCAAGGGCAGCCTGTTGGCCCCAACCAGCCATCTGTCGGCCACCAACTCCGTAAGTCTCCATGCCATGATTCAGATTAATGTTTTGTAAGCTAATAACACACACATAACTAAAGGCGTAGCCAATGTGTAGTTAACACTTTCATGTGGCCACTTCTTTAGCTTAAAGCGGACCCTAACTCGTATTAAGAACATAGCTAATAATTAGGCAACACACTGTACCTACAGATTGGAAACATAGAAAAACAGACTTCAGCCATCTAATGCATGTTAGGAGCGTGAAAACAGCCCATATTGCGGAATATGGAAGGCGCAATATTTACAGGCAGCATGGGATACAGATTGTAAAAAGTAAGGTCCTGGCATGCATTGTGGGATTGATGACCTTTCCCTCAACCCAGCTATGCTCTGGATTGTCAACGCACCACTGTAACGTACTCCCCTGTACTTTATCCAACTCTCCACTCCTCATTAATTGTTAGGCTTCAGAGTTCAGATGGCGGCGCTGCAAGCCATAAACGTCAAAACTGTACTTTGATCTGGTGCATAATCATTTAGAAATAGGTATTGGTTGTCATTAAATAATGTTGAAGGTCCGGTTTAAGGAGTTTAAATACTTACCTGTTGGAAATGCATTAACTTTAGCCCTTGGAAGAATGACATATGTCATGCATTTACATGTATTGGATTAACCACAAATCTATTTACAGCATAGCAACCGGTCTGGTACTCCTATTTAGGTTTTTTTCTCTATTGCTTACAGGGATTATGCCAAAAACCAAGGCAGAGAAAAAAAAAAGGATCCAGGAGTTGGTGGCCGAGCTGCTGGCCATACAGGCGACGTTGGGGCCAACAGATGACGAAGAGGAGGATGAATAGTGCCCTTGGTCCTGGCTACTTTGTTAAAATTGTTTTATACATTTTACTGTATTTTATCAAAATTTTATATGTTTTAAATGTTCTACAAAAAATTTTACTTACAAAAAAGAAAAAAAAAAAAAAAAAAAAGTTTCCCAGATAACTATTTAAGTAAAAAAAGTTAGTAAAAAAACTAACTACAAATTTTTAAAATTTATAAAAAATATAGGACATTTTAAAAAATTAATATTGAAATCAAAAAATATTTTAAGCCTTCATAAATGTGTCTTTTCTAATATGCGCAACAAAAAACAACTACACACAAAATTACATACACACTAAAAAAAATAAAGACAGATGTACATTATGTGGTTTGGTGACGTTTTATGGACCGAGAAATGAAGTTGGATGCAGGCGCTAAGGGGTTTAGGTAAGTTTAAGGGACCGAGAAATGAAGTTGGATGCAGGCGCTACGGGGTTTAGGTAAGTTTAAGGGACCGAGAAATGAAGTTGGATGCAGGCGCTACGGGGTTTAGGTAAGTTTAAGGGACCGAGAAATGAAGGTGGATGCAGGCGCTAAGGGGTTTAGGTAAGTTTAAGGGACCGAGAAATGAAGTTGGATGCAGGCGCTACGGGGTTTAGGTAAGTTTAAGGGACCGAGAAATGAAGGTGGATGCAGGCGCTAAGGGGTTTAGGTAAGTTTGAGGGACCGAGAAATGAAGGTGGATGCAGGCGCTAAGGGGTTTAGGTAAGTTTTAGGGTCCGAGAAATGAAGTTGGATGCAGGCGCTAAGGGGTTTAGGTAAGTTTAAGGGACCGAGAAATGAAGTTGGATGCAGGCGCTAAGGGGTTTAGGTAAGTTTAAGGGACCGAGAAATGAAGTTGGATGCAGGCGCTAAGGGGTTTAGGTAAGTTTAAGGGACCGAGAAATGAAGTTGGATGCAGGCGCTAAGGGGTTTAGGTAAGTTTTATGGACCGAGAAATGAAGTTGGATGCAGGCGCTAAGGGGTTTAGGTAAGTTTTATGGACCGAGAAATGAAGTTGGATGCAGGCGCTAAGGGGTTTAGGTAAGTTTAAGGGACCGAGAAATGAAGTTGGATGCAGGCGCTAAGGGGTTTAGGTAAGTTTAAGGGACCGAGAAATGAAGTTGGATGCAGGCGCTAAGGGGTTTAGGTAAGTTTAAGGGACCGAGAAATGAAGTTGGATGCAGGCGCTACGGGGTTTAGGTAAGTTTAAGGGACCGAGAAATGAAGGTGGATGCAGGCGCTAAGGGGTTTAGGTAAGTTTTATGGACCGAGAAATGAAGTTGGATGCAGGCGCTAAGGGGTTTAGGTAAGTTTGAGGGACCGAGAAATGAAGTTGGATGCAGGCGCTAAGGGGTTTAGGTAAGTTTAAGGGACCGAGAAATGAAGTTGGATGCAGCCGCTACGGGGTTTATGTAAGTTTCTGGTTGAGGGTGCGCATGCGCAAGATCTTATAAACATACGAACGCACGAATCTAAGAGGCCAAAAACCAATGAAAACCAGAGGCAAACGCAAGTAATTGGAAGAGCTGGACGATGGAAGCCGCCGACAAAACAGGCTGCCGCCGCAACAGGTGAGCACATGAACGTGATTTTTACGATTGCCAACTGACTGAGGCAAGTTCGGGAGATATCATACGAACGGACGTATCTTTTAGGATAGAAACGTATTTGCTTATTGAATCACTCGCAAGTTCATACGAACGCACGAGCGGACGTAAAAAATAGGATGATCGTGAGCAAAATCCAAGCTGTTACATGTTTCTTTGAATCAACCCATATGTGCAGCACTGGATTCTATCCCCACTCACCAACCCCTTCCAGGGGAGTATCCTGTGTTCACCTCACCCCAGGCCATATGTTCCCTGTAGGATAATGATGCACAGGCATCAATTCCGTGCTACATTCTCTTTCTCTCTATTCAGTCATACACAGATGCAGACCTCCAGCTCCAGATCTAGAATGTTATAATAGATAAAGGCAAGAAGTTATTTCTATTCCAGTATTCAATCACTTTGAGCAATCAAGGGCTCCTCATGGCATCAATACATCTGATCGAGCCAGCTCACTGTTATTCAGAGGGAATTAGGATGAAAAAAAACCGAAGCATTTAAAGTGGACCAAAACCACAGAGATTAGCCCAGGAATCTATAAGATTCCTAGGCCGATTGATTCCCTCCCTCTGAGGGATGCCCCTATTTTTGAAACCCCTCAGGTCGCCCATAAGCTCACCATCTTTCCCGGTCCAATGGCGCATGGGCGAGCAGCGGGCGCATCCCCGCTATCCCAAGCAGATCCGAGCACGTGTCGTACATGTGTCATAGGACCGGGAAGAGATGAGTTTGTTCGGGCAACCTGGGGGGTTTCACACAGCAGGGCACCCCCAATCGGGTGAAGTGAAAATCCTGGGTTTTGGTCCCCTTTAAAGCAACAATCCAGAGTTGTACATCTTCCCAATCATCATTATCTAGAGCAAATACATCCAATCCATACATGTAGATATTTGAAAATGTCTGTTGTTTGTTGATGTATAATTTGTCAGTAATGATCAGAAGTATCTGACTATGATCATCTTGTAATTCATATTTTCAGAGCTGTACGACATTTGTCTATCTCGGGCAAAAGACCGATGGAAATCCTTGAGCATGGGAGGGTCTGAAGTTGAAAATGAAGGTAATAGCAGTGTCTGTATTTGCCTATTGGTAGTCGGTCTTCTTTAGGTTGCTTGGCTCTCAGCATTGCTTTTTTTTCTCCACAACTGTTGCTATTCTAAGTATGTCACACACCCCGCTTCAGATAGTCATTACACTTGGGATATACTGACCTGTAGAGGGCGATCTTGCAGAGATGTCATGAAAAAAAGGGAGCCCCTCCCGGTCCATAAATACCTGGTACCTCCCACTCATTCCCCAGTCTTTCATCTCTGCAGACGGCGAGCAAGTCAGAAGATGGATGTCTCCTCCTTGCAGGTAGCCGGGGTAACTCCCGGCCCCCCTCTTTTGGTCTATTTCTGCCTGGACCTACTGTTATCCCCTTTTTTAATAAAGAGCCTCCCAGCCTAGGCTGCGGGTCTGGGCAAGGGTAGACGGCACCTTATGGTGCTTTAGGAGCCATGCTCCGCCTTGAGACCCCATACTAAGGGGTAGGCTGTATTCCGGGTTGGTGATCCCGGTTGGGATGCCCCTGTCCTTGCCCTTACACCTTGGTGGTGTTATTTCCCCCCTTCCCCGGTCACCCATTGTTCCCTACAGCTAGGCGGGGGGGCGCTTATTCCCGTTAGTTTTTCCTTAGAGTGCATGATTTTGCTACTATTGTGTGTATGGTACGCGAGATTGATACGTTCTTGGCCAGGCCGGCGGTTTGCGGCGCCACCGGCTGTTACTGAGAGTCTCCGGGGGAGCTTCTCCCCCTCCGGTGCGGTTTCGGAGGGGGCCGTGCGCTATCCTCCGGCCCGCCCCCTCCCTCCGTGCTGCTGGTGCCGCTGCGGAGTCACTGGCCGGGAGAGGGGCCGGGCGCAGTGCGCGGTCCGCGCCGGCCCGCCCCTTCTTCTTCCTTGCTGACAATTCGCCTCGTGCAGGACGCCATTACCGTAAGTGCCCAGTGGGCTCCATTCTCTTCTTGGCTGTGATTCTGCTTGTCAGCACGAGATTGATATATTTCGGTTTATATGTATGTGTGCCTTGGCCTCTCTGTTTATGTGCACAGCATTTGTGTGATGGTGTGTGATAGTCCCTCTTTTTGTATTCCAGGCGGACCCAGGCGGACCCTTGTTGGATCTTAAAGGGTCCTCCCGGTCCTAGGGTCCCTGGTTTAGTTTAAGAACTCCCTATAAATCCTCCCACGCGGGACACAGAAGGGGTATCCCGGGTCGCTTATATTGCGTAATTCCCTTGGGCATTGCGACTACCAATAAAATCACCATATGGAGGCTTCCCAGGATACCGGGCTCGGGCTCCCCTTGGGGCAACCCCGGCAGTGTTTGGGGTGTGGGGTATCCCTTACTGGGGATGATGTATTTCTTTGCATACCATGTGCGCAGCAGACTATTACACGGCAGTCCGGATCCCATGCGTCTGGTTCTGCGCCGCCGGTCTCTTCACTTACTCCTCCCTGCCTGATCCGTACCCCATGTGACGCTGTCATGGGTGGGGAGTCGCAATCTGAGGTGTGTGCCAGATTGGCCAATCTTGAAAAATTATTTTCTAGCGCTGTTGCCAGAAAAGCCTCGGCTAAGAGCAAGCACTTGTCTCCAGCCACGCCGGCTTCTGATTTTGATGAGTTTGATTCACTGGACTGGTCCGATTGCCCCCCCCCCCCCCCCGCCAGAGGAAGGGGAGTTATTTGAGGAGTCGGCCGGTTCTGACGATCAGCAGTTTGTTGGCACCGATGCTGAGCGGGGTCAGGGGGATTCTTTGGATACCCCTAAGGTCCTGGCTCATATGTTTGAGGTTCTGGCAATTTCTCCTCCTGAAGTGGCTCGTCCGCAGAAGGGGGAGTTCTTTGAGGCAGCTAAGCCGCGCTTGGAATTTCCTAATCAAAAGCATTTCAATGGCATTATTCTTAAGGAATGGGAAAGGCCTACTCGGCTTCCAGGTGTTCCTCCGGGTTGGGATAAGAAATATCCCTTTCCGGCGGATGCAGTGAAGCGCTGGTCGTCCCCTCCCGAGGTGGACGCCCCTGTTTTGGGGTTGTCTAGCACCTCCGTTTTGCATTCTCCTGACTGTTCTACTCTCAAGGATGGTGAGGATAAACGCATTGACCAGATGGCTTGTCATGGTTTTGCCAGTGTCGGGTCGGCCTTGCGGCCTGTTTGTGCTTCGGCTCTTTTAGTAGTGGCTTCTAGGTCGGTTGTTAGGGACCTGTTGTCTACTTCCAGGCTTGACCCGGCTAGTGATGAGTTCACCGCCCTTAAGCGGTGCGAATTGTTTTTGTCATTTGTGCTAGCCGCCCTGGATGACACCATGGTGATGTGTAGTAGAACTTAGGCCTTGCTGGTGGCTATTTGGCGGTCGGTTTGGTTACGCCAGTGGGCGGCTGATTTTGTATCCAAAAAGTCGCTTACGGCTCTTCCCTTTTTGGGGTTGCGGCTCTTTGGAGAAAAATTGAAGTCGGTCGCAAAAGGAGGTAAGTTACCCCAGCGAAAGAAGCTAGTCGTCCCTTTCGGGGGTGGCTTCCTTTGCTCCTTCCTTTCGTGGGGCCAGAGCTGGCAGGGGATTGGCTGTCTTCTCCTCCAGAGGTGATTCCTGGAACAGGGGCAGAGGACGTGCCCGTCCAGGACACAGCTGGGGCTCTAAGCCCAAAACCGCTGCCAAGCCGGGTCAGCAATGAGGGGGCGCCCTCACCCTTGGGGGGGGGGGGGGGCGGCTGCATCACTTCTCCCAGGTCTGGGACCAGGAGGTCTCGGACAGATGGATTCGGGAAGTGGTGTCTTCCGATTACAAGCTGGAGTTCGAGATCCGGCATCCTCCCAGATTCTTCAGGTCTCTGGTGCCCTTGGATCCTCTGGCAGCGCAAGGGCTCCGGGCGGCAGTAAAAGATCTCTTGGACATGGCTGTCATTTGCCCGGTGCCTTCCTTGGACCGGGGCCTGGGATTCTATTCCAATCTGTTCACGGTGCCCAAGAAGGATGGCTCCGTTCGTCCCATCCTGGATCTGAAGCTCCTCAACAGGAAGTTCCGCGTGGAAACTCTGCGTTCAGCCATAAATTCGCTTCCTCAGGAGGACTTCATGACGTCCATAGAAATCAAGGATGCTTATCTGCATGTTCCGATCTTCCCGGCACATCAGAGATTTCTCAGGTTCATGGTGGAAGATCGGCATTTTCAGTTTGTGGCTCTTCCGTTTGGCCTTACCTCGGCTCCAGGGGTTTTCACCAAGGTGCTAGCAGGGGTGATGGCCCTCCTCAGAGCCCAGGGTATCCGCATCGTGCCTTATCTGGACGATCTTCTTATTATGGCATCCTCTCTCAGCCAGGCGGAGCTAGATACCAGGACTGTGGTATCCACTCTGGAGAGATTCGGCTGGGTGATCAACTACCCCAAGTCCTCCCTCTCTCCGTCCAGGGTGGTGTTGTTTCTGGGAATGTCTCTGGATACTTCTCGGACAAGGGTGTTCCTTCCTCGGCCCAAGGTTCTTTTGATTCAGGAATTGATTCAGCTTCTTCTGTCCCTCCCTCGTCCGTCCATCCGGCTGGGGATGAGACTGGTGGGATTGATGGTGGCTTCTTTCGAGGCGGTTCCCTTTGCTCAGTTTCACACAAGGAAGCTCCAGCTCCATCTCTTGGCGGCCTGGGTCAGGTCTCCGCTGTCATTGGATCAGTCTTTTCTGATGTCCCCCCGGGTTCGGCGTTCCCTTCGGTGGTGGCTGGAACCAAGCAATCTGATGAGGGGCAGATCCTTTCTGACCCCTCGTTGGGAGACGGTCACCACGGATGCCAGCCTGTCAGGTTGGGGGGGGGGTTGGAAGGATCTTCAGTTTCAGGGACTGTGGGGGCCTCAGGAGGCTCACGATCCCATCAATGTTCTGGAGCTGAGAGCCATCAAGTTGGTTCTGGCTCACTTGACTCATCAGTTACAGGGGTTACCGGTTCAAGGTCGGTCGGACAATCGGACGGCGGTCGCCTATATCAATCACCAGGGAGGGACTCGCAGCAGGAGTGCCCTCAGGGAAGTGTCTTTGATCCTGGCTTGGGCAGAGAGCAATGTCCCATGCATCTCGACGGTATACATTCCGGGAGTGGAGAACACGGAGGCGGACTCCCTGAGCAGGTGCTCATCTCGCCGGGGGGAATGGTCTCTCAATCCCAAAGTGTTTCGGTCACTTTGCCACAGGTGGGGGGCTCCAGAGGTGGACCTCTTTGCCTCTCGTCACAATCACAAGCTTCCGGCATTTGTGTCTCTCTCGTGGGATCCGCTGGCTCTGGCAGTGGATGCCATGTCTCTGAGCTGGAGGGATCTGGGGTTTCTGTACCTGTTCCCTCCGTTCCCTATGGCGAGCAAGGTGGTGCGCAAGGTGGCTCTAGAGGGTGTGTCAACAATCTTGGTGGCTCCAAGATTGCCAAGGCAGGTTTGGTTCGCAGACGTGGTGCGGTTGGCAGCGGATCAGTTCGATCTGCCCCTTCTGCCGGATCTGCTCACTCAGATCAGATCTGCTCTACCCCAATTTACCAACGCGACGGCGTGGCTGCTGAAACCTCCATCTTGAAGGAGGAAGGTCTTTCTGATTCTGTGATTCAGACTCTGGTTAGTGCTAGGAAGAGGTCTTCCTCTACCATCTAATATAGGACTTGGAGGTCTTATATCGATTGGTGTGAGGTCCGGGCCTTGCCTTGCAGGGTGTTTTCTATCCCTAGGGTTTTGGAATTTCTGCAACATGGTCCGGACTTGGGGTTGCAGCTTAGTACGTTGAAAGGGCACGTTTCTGCCCTGGCGGTTTTCTTTCAAAGGTCTTTTGCTCTCCATCCTCTGGTTAAGACTTTTTTTCAAGGGGTTAAGCATGTGCGGCTTCATAGGAAGCCTTTGCTCCCAGTTTGGGATTTGAATTTGGTTCTTTCTGCTCTTCAGGGTCCTCCCTTTGAGCCTTTGCAGGATATTGCTCTTTCTACCCTTACTCAGAAGGTTGCATTTTTGGTTGCCATCACTTCCGTTCGGCGTGTATCGGAGTTGGCGGCTTTGTCCATTAAGGCCCTGTACTTTGAGAGGCATCAGGACAAGGTTGTTTTCTGCTTCAAGCCAGATTTCCTTCCTAAGGTGGTTTCTGCCTTTCATCTTAATCAGGACATTGTTCTACCCTCCTTGTGTCCTAAGCCTAGCAATGACAAGGAGAGGGTCTTGCATTCCTTGGATGTGGTTTGCTGTGTGAAGTACTATTTGGTGGCTACTTCCTCTTTTCGTAAGACTGACGCCTTTTTCGTGGTGCCCTCTGGGCCTAGGAAAGGTTTGGCTCCCGCTAAGTCTTCCATTAGTAAATGGATTCGCCAGGCCATTGTTGGGGTCTATTCTGCCAAGGGGAAGATTCCCCCTTTTCGTGTTACTGCTCATTCTACTTGTGCTGTTGGGGCGTCCTGGTCTTTCCAGCACCAGCCCTCTGTTGAGCAAGTTTGTAAGGCTGCTACTTGGTCTTCTGTTCACACTTTTTCCAAGTTTTACAAGGTTGATGTGCGGGCCTCAGCGGATGCTGTTTTTGGCCGCAAAGTTCTGCAAGCTGCAGTGGTTTAAGTTTGTGCATTGTTGCCTTGTTTTGGATCCCCGCCCTTTATGGACACTGCTATTGGATGTCTCAAGTGTAATGACTATATGAAGCGGGGTGTGTGACATACTTAGAATAATACCATTTTGTGAATACTCACCTGTAAAATGGGTATTATAAGTATGTCACACATCCCGCTTCACCCCGCCCTTTGGTATTTTGGATCCTTTATATGGTGAACCTTGTTTACTGTTGCTGGTTATTTTGGCTCTTCCTGGTCCCTTTTTCCTTACTGCTGTCTTAATAATGGGGAGTGAGTGGGAGGTCCCAGGTATTTATGGACCGAGAGGGGTTCCCTTTTTTTCATGACATCTCTGCAAGATCGCCCTCTACAGGTCGGTATAACCCAAGTGTACTGACTATCTGAAGCGGGGTGTGTGACATACTTATAATACCCATTTTACAGGTGAGTATTCACAAAATGGTTTTTAAATGAAGTCTCACTCAAGTCGGCTTGCTCACCTCCTATGTGGCATGTGAGCACAGATTAGCCTCCAACAGCTATGGACTGAAGCCTAATTTCCCAAATCAGGAAGCATTAGGTATGGACAAGTAAGCAGACCTCCAGTCCGCCTTAAAGCAGTCCCACACCTATTTACTAGTTAAGGGGTTTGGGACGGCATTTTCATAGGCTCGCAGTGCCCCCTGCAACCCCTCCCCTCCAAATCCTTACTTTAACTTTGATCCTCAGCCTCAAATGCGGCTCTGTGATTGGCCACCGGCGGTCACCTGGACCGGCAGACAGGAAAGAGAAAGTGGCCTCAATCTACGTGACCACCGACTGACAATTGCAATGCTGCATTTCAGCCAAGGATCGAGGTTAATGTAAGGATTTCGAAGGGTTGTGCGGAGGGGCTCCAGCAATGTGGATGCACCCCCCCAATGCGTGTCACAATCTTTCCCCACACCTGTTAGCTAGGAACTGAGTGTGGGGCAGCTTTAAGTGCAGCAGCCCATTTTCTTCCTGTGGGGCTGTAAAATATACAGATCTTGTAGAACGGATCTACCTGTTGATTCTGTTGAACCACCAGTTTGCATGCAAAGAATGGTGTGCACTGTAAAAGTAGGGGCCTGCCAGGCAATGCTTTGGTGCGCTCCCTCTGTACCAGGTGGAGGGGGTGCATAAACTCATTGTGGGACCTGTTCTTCATGACCAGTAAGATTTGTTTTGCTCTGGACCTTTAAGAAGCTGCTGCAGGGTAGCGAGGGCAAGTATAGGTTTATATTAAGTATTCCCCCACAAAGACTTTACTTGGCAATGTTTTGCCAGGGTTCTATGCAGAGTTTGTGTTTTTTAGACAGGGGTGTGGTTTGAGAATAAGGTTAAGCCTTTTTAGGTATTTTTCTAAACGTGTTTATATTCCTGTGCCATTAGTGGAATATGTTAAACTTTTTGTAACCTTTTGTTTGTATAGACTCAGGTTTGTCTGCAGCAGACCGGGAAGCCAGCTTGGAGCTCATAAAACTGGATATTTCCCGGACATTCCCAAATCTCTGCATTTTCCAAAAGGTAAACCATCATATTCTGTGTGCACAGGGCTCACTTCTCTCTTCATGTACAGACTTTATGTACGGTTGCTAATAGCAACAGGTTGCAGGTATTGAAATCTGCTTCCATAAAAAACACATTTGCTAACATAAGCAAAAATAAAACGAAATCATCACTGAGAACATCCTTTTGGAGCACAATCATATGCAATACACAATAAATGCCATTGAAAGTGGACTTTCCTATTTAAATTTAAAAGGAATATCCCGGGAAACAAAAATTAACATAACTTACCTGTCAGCCCATAGGCTCGATCTCTCATAGTCCTGCAGAATGAATCAGGTCTGTTTTAGCTCTGAGGCATATAATGGTCCCTGGCAAGCATACAAACGCCTGCCACTCATAGCACATATCAGCAGTGGATGCTTGTGATAGGTCATGTGATGCACCCCCATGCTGACAGTCAGTGTGGGAACGTGCTCCCCTGTACCTGACAGCAGGGGCACATACCAGAACCGACAGTGCTAAACCTGAACTGCAGCCCTCAGGACTCCATGGGATTGAGTCTGCTTGCTGACAGGTAAATGAGGTTAATCTTAGTATACAGTACGTCCTGCTCCAAATCTAATACTTACAGTTGGGATATACTTCGCCAGATGGCGCTGGACTGCAGAGACATCGAAAATAGGCTCCTCCCGGCCCCTCAAATACCCAGGGACCTCCCACAAATCCCCAGAATTTCTCTGCAGTCTGGCTGCGAAGGACGAGAAATGGCTCTCTACTCGCAGGTGAGCGGGGCTATTAGCCTGCGGCCCTGTAGGACTATTCCCATCCGTGCCACTAGTAATATGCCTCCCAGCCTTGGCTGATCTGGTCGGGTGAAGGTAGGCAGCACCGCCATTGGTGCTTAGGAGCGCTGCTCCACCGCAATCCCCCACCAAAGGGTAGGCGGTTCAGGCTTATGGTGAGCCTCTATGATATGCCCCTCCCGCACTATTGCCCCTTCCCCCTGCCTATCGGTGGGCCCTATTTAAGTGGCCGCCGTCCTCCCTCATCCTCCTTGTAGTCTTCGGGGGAAAAGGGGGGGGGGGGGGTATGTGTATAGATATGTATGTTATGCAGTCTGTGCTTTCACTTTTCACATGTCTTCATTCTTGTGTCAGCCGCCACGCTGACTTGTCTTTATTGCTTTTAAAATAACCGCAGCCGCGCGCTGACTTGGTTCCGCGCTTGGCGGCGGCATTTCCTCAGGCGCGGGTGCGCCATCATTGGCTGTTGGCCTTTCTGGCTTCGCGCTCTTCGGGGGGAAGGCGGGGCCCGTCTTTGGCGCGTTCTGCGTCATCGCTATTACTGGCCCGCCCCTCGAGGTATACCGACGCCATCTTTTCTGACTTGGTTGGCCTATGCGCGACGGACTCCTACCTACCGCGGTCCGTAAGTGCCCTCGCGGGCGGCTTTATCTGCTTCACTTTTGTTATGATGTACTTAAGGTCTTGTCTGCTTATGTCTTTCAGGCGGGACGAACCCTTCTTGGCTTCTCCCGGCCCTGTTTTTAGTATATTACTTGTAGGCCTTGTAAAAATTATACTCCCACGTCCCTAGCGGGTTATTGGGGCATCCAGGGTTGCTATATAGCGTTATTCCCTAACGGCGTATAGCGCCGCTATATTCACCATATGGAGGCATCTCAGGATAATGTTACTGGGGTCCCTTCGGGACAAGACCGGCTGTGTGTAGCGTGTGGGCAGCCTCATGCTGACGCTGACAAGGCGCGGGTCTTTGTACCCTGTGCTGAGCAGGTGCTTGCATTGCAATCTGGCCTGCCAGTGGCTGCACCTCGTTTTACTTCACCTACTCCCCCAAGCTTAAATCTCACTCCTGCTGAGTTGCATACTAGTGGGGATTCTCAGCCTGATGTGTCTTCTAGACTGGCTACTGTTGAACAGATTATTGCGAAGTCTTTAGCGCGTAAGGCCCCTGCTAAGAAGCGGCACTTGACGCCTAATGTTACTGTTTTCCCTATGGGAACTGAGGAGTTTTGGAATCTTTGTGGCTATACCCCGTCTGATGAAGGGGAGCTCTTTTCTGATTCAGGCTCATCTGATGAGAGACCAAGGGGTCATGACGATTCTGGCTCTGACCCCTGGGCCCCGGATGACACTGACAGATTATTGACCCAGATTTTTGAGGTTCTGTCTATCTCTCTCCCTGTTGAGGCTCCCTGGCAAAGAGGGGAGCTTTTCCATACAGCAAGATCACGTTTGGAATTTCCAGAGCAGGCACATTTCCATAACCTTGTGCTCAAGGAATGGTAGCGCCCCAGTAAACTTCCCGGGGTTCCAAAGAGTTGGGATAGGAAGTATCCCTTTCCTGCTGAGGTGGTTAAATGTTGTCATCCCCCCCCCCCCCGAGGTGGATGCCCCGATCCTAGGGCTATCTAACACCTCTGTCATGCATTCCCCTGATTCTACTACCCTGCGGGATGCTGAAAACCGGTGTATTGATCAGCTGGCATCCCCCGCCTTTGCATGTGCGGGGACGGCGCTGCGCCCGGTCTGTGCCTCTGCCATTACTGCTGTGGCCACTAGAACCCTTATCAGAAATATGCTTGATGGTGCCCCTAATGATTTGCCTTGTGAGGTGTTTAATGCACTCTCCAGTTGTGATGTTTTTGTAAATTTTGTCCTATCAGCATTGAATGACGCCATCAGAATGTGTGCCAGAACTTCTGCCCTCATGGTGGTTATACGCCGCTCGGTTTGGCTGCGCCAGTGGGCTGCTGACAATGCTGCCAAGAAGGCCCTCACTGGGTTTCCCTTTAAAGGACTGCGTCTGTTTGGAGACCGCCTGGACCTTTTTGCTAAAGGAGGCAGGTTACCCCAGCGCAGGCAGCAACCTCGGTCCTTTCGGGGTCAGGGTTCCTTCTCCTCCCCTTACCGCGGTGCAAGACAGGGAAGGGGGGTGTCTTTCCCTGGGGCCCGGGGAGATTTCTGGGGTAGGGGCAGAGGACGTGGACGTCCTGGCTCCTCCTGGGGTCATAGTTACATAGTTAATACGGTTGAAAAAAGACATATGTCCATCAAGTTCGACCAAGGGTGTTGGGGTAGGGGGGAAGTTATTTTTTATTTTATAGGGGAAGTTATTTATTTATTTATTTTTTTTAATTGATAACCACTAATAGTTACTGTTAATGTTATTTTCTTCTAAATAAGCATCTAATCCTTTTTTGAAGCTGTCAGCGGTTGATGCTGTAACAAGCTTCTGTGGGAGGCTATTCCATAGATTTATAGTTCTTATGGTAAAAAAGCAAAATCCTCTCCCAAGCCCCCTCAGGCATGATGGGACGCCATCATCCATCCGGGTGGGGGGACGGCTGCAGCACTTCGCTCGCGTCTGGAGGCTTCATGTCTCAGACCGGTGGATTCAGGAGGTAGTGTCCTCCGGTTACAAGTTGGAGTTTCCTGCCAATCCCCCCTCCAAGATTCATCAGATCCCGGATTCCTCAGGACCCTGTGTCAGCTCAGGAGCTAGTGCAAGCAGTGCAAGGCCTCCTGGAGCTGGGGGTCATCTGCCAGGTCTCCTTAAGAGAAAAAGGCAAGGGCTTTTATTCCAACCTATTCACAGTACCCAAAAAGGATGGTTCTGTCAGGCCCATCCTGGACGTCTGGATTCTCAACAAGTTTGTCAGGGGCAGGCGCTTTTGCATGGAGACTCTGCCATCAGTTCCCTGACTTCTGTGGACATCAAAGATGCTTACCTTCATATTCCTGTGTTCCCAGGTCATCAAAGGTTCCTCAGGTTCGCTCTGATGGATCAACACTACCAATTTGTGGCCTTGCCCTTCGGCCTCACTTCAGCTCCCAGGGTGTTCACCAAGGTGCTGGCTGGCGTGATGTTTTTGCTCAGATGTCAGGGCGTCTGCGTGCTTCCCTATCTGGATGACATCCTCATCATTTCCCAGTCTCTACATCAGGCAGAGTTGGATACTCAGCTGGTGGTGTCCACTCTGGAGTCATTTGGATGGGTGATCAACCACCCCAAGTCCTCACTGTCCCCTTCCTTGTTAACTCCATTCCTAGGAATGAATCTGGATACATTTCAGGCAAGGATCTTCCTTCCTCAGCAGAAGGTGGACAGTCTGATTGCACAGGCTCAGTCCCTCCTAGCTTGTCCCCATCCCTCCATCAGGCAGGGGATGCAGCTGGTGGGCCTGATGGTGGCGTGCTTCGAAGCGGTCCCTTATGCTCAGTTCCACTTGAGGCCTCTGCAACTTCACCTATTGTCTGTATGGGACAAGTACCCAGCGTCCCTGGACAGGGTCTGCGTGCTCTCCCCCCTGGTCAGGAGGTCCCTCTTGTGGTGGATGGACTCAAGGAACCTGTTGGGGGGCAGATCCTTTCTTGCCCCTTCCTCGGAGAAGGTCACCACGGATGCCAGTCTGTCAGGTTGGGGGGGTTTCTGGAAGTCCCTGCGGTTCCAGGGGAGGTGGGGCCCTCAGGAGGCCCACACACCTATCAGTGTCTTGGAACTGCGGGCGATCAGGCTAGTTCTGGCTTGCTTGACTACTCATCTTCGGGGCCTGCCTGTTCAGGTGCGCTCGGACAACCAGACGTCAGTTGCCTACATCAATCATCAGGGAGGGACCCGGAGCAAGGGGGCCCTCCAGGAAACGTCTCTGATCCTGACTTGGGCGGAGGCCAGTGTCCCCTGCATTTCAGCTGTGTACATCCCGGGGGTGGAAAATCACTTGGCGGACTCTCTGAGCAGGGGGACCTCTCGCCAGGGAGAATGGTCCCTATGCAGCAGGGTGTTTCAATCTCTGTGTCACCGTTGGCGCCAACCAGATGTGGATATGTTTGCGTCCCGCCACAATCACAAGCTTCCAGCTCTTGTCTCTCTGTCCAGGGATCCTCTGTCCCGGACCTCGGATGCGCTAGCAATGTCATGGAAGGACTTTCAGTTCCTGTATGTCTTCCCCCCAATCCCCCTGCTGGGCAGGGTTCTGCGCAAGATTGCTCTGGAAGGAGTGACAGCAATTCTGGTGGCCAAGAAGAGTGTGGTTCGCAGACGTGGTACAGCTGGCAGTAGATCAGTACGCTCTGCCCTTGGTGCCAGATCTGATCACTCAGGGCTCACTACGCCATCCCAATTTACAACCTCTGGCTTTGACGGCTTGGCTGCTGAAACCTCCATCTTGATGGAGAAGGGGCTATCTTCCTCAGTTGTGGATACTTTGATTAAACCTTTTCCATTTATTACAGGGTTTGGCGTGCCTACATTGACTGGTGTGAGTTTAAGTCTCTTCCCTGTCGTGTCTTCTCTATTCCCAGAATTCTGGAGTTCCTGCAGCATGGGTTGGAGATGGGGCTCCAACTCAGTACTCTGAAGGGTCAGGTTTCTGCCCTGGCTATTTTTTTCCAGAAGTCTTTTGCTCAGCACCCTCTGATCAGGACTTTTTTCCAGGGGGTCACTCATGTGCGTCCCCCACGTAAACCTATGGTGCCTGTTTGGGATTTGAACTTGGTTCTGTCAGCCTTGCAGGGTGCTCCTTTTGAACCTGTGCAGGATGCAGTCTTGGCCATTCTTACGCTCAAGGTTGTGTTTCTGGTGGCTATCACTTCTGTCAGGCGTGTGTCTGAGTTGGGGGCGTTTTCCATTCAGCCCCCTACTATGAGAGACACTAGGACAAGGTGGTGTTTCTTTTCAAACCTGCCTTTCTGCCTTTCATTTGAATCAGGATATTGTTCTTCCTTCTTTGTGGCCTAATCCTAGCAATGCTAAGGAGAGGGTTTTGCACTATTTGGATGTGGTTAGGTGTCTGAAGTACTTTCTGGTGGCTACTGCACCTTTCAGGTGATGCTCTTTTTGTGGTCCCTTCTGGTCCTAGGAAGGGTTTGGCTCCTGCCAAGTCTACTATCAGCAAGTGGATTCGTCAGGCTGTGATTCAAGCCTACTCTGCTAAGGGGAAGAATCCTCCCTTCCGCCTTACTGCTCATTCCACTCATGCTATTGGTGCCTCTTGGGCTTTTCAGCACCAGGCTTCTGTTAAACAAGTTTGCAAGGCCGCTACTTGGTCTTCTGTTCATACCTTTTCAAAGTTTTACAAGGTTGATGTTAGGGCCTCAGCTGATGCTGCTTTTGGCCGCAAGGTTCTGCAGGCGGCAGTGGTTTAAACTGTCTGCTGTTACCTTTTTGTTGGGGATCCCACCCTACTTTATGGACACTGTTATTGGGTGTCCCAACTGTAAGTATTAGATTTGGAGCAGGAGGTACTGTATACTAAGAATAATACAATTCTGTGATTACTCACCTGTAGAATTGGTATTATGAGTATACAGTACGTCCTGCTCCAGCCCACCCTTGGTTTGCATTTTCTTGGATCCCCTGTATGGTGATTGTTATCATTGTTATAGTTGATAGTTTGGATTGTTTAATGCTCCCGGCTTCTCCTTAACTGCTTTTCAATGCTGGGGATTTGTGGGAGGTCCCTGGGTATTTGAGGGGCCGGGAGGAGCCTATTTTCGATGTCTCTGCAGTCCAGCGCCATCTGGCGGAGTATATCCCAACTGTATTAGATTTGGAGCAGGACATACTGTATACTCATAATACCAATTCTACAGGTGAGTAATCACAGAATTGTATTTTTATTTTTTTCGATTGTCTGGAACCTTAATTCTAAAGTGAAATTAAAAGAAGAAGTAAAGCCTCCACTCCCTCATTCACTGGTATGGCAGCACACCTAACCTTTCTTGTTCCATGTGCAAGCCCACATGAAAAGCCAATTGGTCACCAGCAGTCACTTGACTGATTTGAATGTGGAAGTGGTGAGCACTGGCTGGCATGACATTACTTCCCCTTTAAAGAGGAACAACACAGCCGATTTTCACTTTTCAGGGTGTTGTTCCTCACTGTGGGGGCATCCCAAAGAGAGCGAGCACGCTGAGTGGCACGCTCAACCAATCCGTGTACTCGATTTCATTCGGCTCCATTAAGCATTGCTGACGGCTGTGCCGCCAGCCACATCCTTCGCTCATCTGCTAGCCGTCGCGTGTCTGCGCCGCACATTCAGAAAGGCTGGGCACGTGCACGGACAGAGACGAGCTGGGACGTGGCCGCGGCAGAGACGCAACAAGGGCTCCAGGACAAGGTGAGTGAAACGTGGTGGGTTTTACACAGTATCATTCTAATTTGAGATGCCCCAAGGAGTGGAGTGGAGTTATTCCTCTCCCTGGTGTACTTAAAATTAAACACTTTTTTGGCTTCCCCGACATATTGTAAATCCTGTATTTGCCATTTTATTTCCGGGCCCCGACATCATCTGATTGCGGCCCTGGGGCTGGGCATTTCATACATAACAGAAGAGGAACCGGCTTAGCAAGATTTGAATGAAAGCATGTTGAAATCCTGGGCAATGGGTCATGATGCAATCCAGCAATCGCTGGTGCTGCCACTCAACTGCCCAGCTATCTGGGACTTATTGAAAATGCCAGAACTATAGCTGGGAAAGGAGAGAAGACAGAATGGCAAAACCACCCAAATGGCACTGCCTGTGGGATGAGGGATGCCAGGGGTTATTTGTCAAAAAGGTGGGTTTTGGTTTGCTTTAAATTTAAATTGGGAAAAGTGAATAAAGCAAAGAGCAGATCTAAGGTATACCTAAAGCCAATGGTGCAGGCAGAATGGAGTAACACGCATAAAATAGTCAACAAAATTAGACCCCCAGAACAGCCTAAAATTACTCCACAAATTACTGCCGCACTCTTATATATAAAAGATAAAGCTAAATTTATTCATACCTGACAGTTACATTCCATAAAAAACACAACAAAAACAATACATACAATTAAAAAACACAAATAGCCTCTGGACCACTGAATAAGCTCTAATTGCAAGAAATCTCTCTAATGGTAAGCTCACTACCCTGATGTAAAGGCGAGTGTAAAGTGTGATTAAGTGCTAAGGGATGATGCTCAAAACAATAAATAACAGTATATTAAATCCAAAATAATGCAGGTGGGTGTGATGTTAGGGCAGCATAATCATCCCACAGGACCCCCCCCCCCCACCCAAACACAGTGGAGGCAGTGAACACTGTATATACAAACTAGACCAAATGTGCAGCAATTTTTGAGGTACGGTGAGATGGGGAGCAATAAACAAGGGTGACAAAACACGAAAAGCACCAGGGAATCGAATGAGCATAAATCCACAGACACCGACGCGTTGCCTGGTAGTATCTACCACTTCGTCAGTATGTTTTGTAAAAGGAAATTTGGAAAATACCCTGCTTAGTTGTCAGAAGCAGCTCTGGGCTATCAGAGAAGATCGGTTCATGCAGCTCTTCGGGGTGCCAAGCAGAGGGAACAGGGGTGGCAGATATATAATGTGTGACCCCAGGGTTGCCGTTATAGGATCACAGGTGCCGGCCATTCATGAATGCCTGGTGTGGGCACAGGCCACTGCTAAAGGTATAGAAGGCGGCAGCTGATGTTCGCGCTTGTGCGTTGGATCAGGGGACAAGGTGAGTTTACCAGGCAACCTAGGGGGTTGCACACAGCGGGGCATCCTGAATCTGAGGGATGGAAAACGGGCAGCACTGGAATCTATACGATTCCAGGGCTATCAACTAAAGGTTTTGGACCAATTTAAAAGGTAATTATACCCCTTTAACTTTTCCACATTTTCAAACGATACAGCCACAAACCTAAATGTATTTCTGAAGTGTAGAAAATTATACATGATTTTTCAAATTAAAAAAACAAACTGGCGTGCAGCAAGGAAAAAGCCAGTAGACCCAGGGCACCCTCCACAGAGATTAGCTGCCGCTCTTGCTAGTGCAGTAAGTGGGAGAGTCTTACCGAGCCATAACCCTACTCAATACTCACCTTTACTCCCACCATGTCATTAAAGGGATATTAAACCGGACCTTCAGCATGATTTATTGAAAAGCCCAAACCCTTAAAAAATGATTCCCCAGCATCTAAAATTAATATATTTTAAGTTTTTAATCACTTACTTATTATTCTTTCCCCCACTGGGCTGCAACTCTGTTCAGGAATTTAGGATACGGGCGCCGCCATCTTGACTCAGAAGCATCACACTTACTGAGGAGAGGAGAGCGGTATAAAGTACAGGGGGTGGGTTATAGCTGTGCTTTGCTCAGACAGAGCAGAGCTGGGGTCAGGAAAAGGTCAGCAGTCCCAGAATGCAGAGCAGCACAGTCAGAAGGCACTTCCTGTTTGTAGGCTGCCTGATGTTCCATGAGCCGCCATCTTGGATGTTTAAAGGCTCATAACATGCAGTAGGTGCAGGTAGAATGATTTTTAATGTGGGCAATCTGTATGTACAGGGTGTGGGAAACATATAAGATATGCTCTTATTCAGGGTGAAGGTCCGCTTTAAAAGCAAAGGTAATTGTTACACCATTGCATGTGGCTACATTTGGCGCTGTTCTTAAACTATTTTCCATTTTTAAATTGGAGAAGAAATGGGGGTTTACAGGTTCACTATATGATTTCTCTTCTGAAAAAAGTTGGATCTGTGATGCTGCATAATAATCAGCATAATGGATGGGGCCTGTAAGATGACCAGAACTTTCATAAGGCACCCTGCCTATGCTTTTCCCTTCTCCCCCCTGTTGCCAGGTCAACATTGCAGCCTAGACCAGCAAACAAGGCCGCAATCTCAGATACACAAGGCCGCAATCCCAATTGCACATGCGTGCACTCCAAAACATGCATGTGCGCGCACTACCAAGTGGGCATGCATTCCCAAACATGCTGATCACTAGCTAATTTAGCCACAGACCTACCTAAAACACAAATGACACAATTGGCTTGCCTAAAATGTATCCATGGGTATCTGAACCATTACTGCCTTCCCCAGCCTCATACATCACTGTGGCTCCCCAAAGCAGCTATAGGATGGTGGATATCAGAATATCATTAGTCTGTTCAGACTTTTGTTTAGGTGAAGAACACAGACAGACTTTGGGATAATTTGTATTGCATGCATCATATGTGTATCTATATATCTATCTATATATTTATCTATATATTTATATATTATCTGTTTAGATCTATCTATATATATCTTTATATAGTATTAGTGTGTGTGTGTGTAATATGTAATAATTAAGGGAAAACTCCCTTTTTACCAGGGTTTTGGTGTTCTGCCTTATTGTTTTCTTCTTTTGGAATGTAAAATAAACATTTGTGTTAGGGATTGTGTCCCCGGAACTGTGAATTACTTATCACACTTTTTCCAAGTTTGTTCCTAAAGTGTAAGCAGCTTTACTGGCCTTGATTAAAGCCTGTAGTATAGTTTCTGCCTACAAATTCAAGAACCCTTTCACTGTAACAGGTGAGCTCATCAGCAGCTTTGCGTACAACCAAGCAGCAGTAATGACCTCCCCAGGTGAGAACACTGCTAGTAGCCCTTTAGCTAGTGGAACAAAAGTTTGTGACCCCCCTTACCTAAAGAGGCTGAAATGGAGCAGCAGTGGTTAAACCTGTGAGCTCAGGAGTGTGGAGCCTCATCTCTGGCTCCGGCAATCAGATGATTAGCAAGCCAAGAGTCGGGAAGTCTCTGTTCTGTACACCAAACACACTAATTGGTGTACGTTGCCAAGAGAAAAGTTTTTTTTTATAACACAAAGTTGCAAACAATTAAAAAAGAAAACAATGACTGATAAACTGACCACATCATTTTGGCACACAATAATGGAAACTTTTGAAAAGTATAATTTCCCTTTTAACCTTAAAAACAAGCCATTCTTGCCATTAGGAGCTTGTGTGTGGTGCTATGTTCATGATTCTCTAACCACTTCTCTTGTTGTTTTTAGGGTGGCCCATACCATGACATGCTGCATAGTATTTTAGGAGCCTACACCTGCTACAGACCCGATGTTGGTTATGTAAGTTGCTGCAATGTATGGAATGCCATGTGTTTGGGGGTAAACAACGAATGCTCCTGGCAACCCAGCACCTTAAATGTATCTTGTGGTGAACCTGTGATACCTAGTGTACACATCCCAGCATACTGCCGCTCCAAGTAAATCTGCTGGGATATGTGCCGTATATATATTTTACATAATAAGGGTGTTGCTCCCCTCTGGGAGGGGGGAGCACCCCGACTGCTGGGGTCCCCTCCCTCAATTAACCTATATTTTACGAAAACTGTCTTCTTGTAAAATGGGGGTAGCACTTACATTGTAAGTCTTATTACCGCAAACAGAAGAGCATCTGTATAAGTGTACAGTGCCTTAAAAGTGGACCAAAACCCATTTTTAGTCCCTGCCCCTGGGGCACCCCGATCTGGGATGCCCTGCTGTGTGAAGCCCCTCAGGTCGCCCAGTTTAACTTACCTTTCCCTGTTCCTATTGCACATACGCGGCCTCTCGTCCAATCAGCGTGCTCGTGAGCGCGTCCACTTGTCTTAACATTCGGCTCCAGTCGAGTCTAGCCGAGCACACAGCCGCATATCCGCTACCCTTTAACATGGAGCGTGCCTGTGCCGGCCATACATGAATGTCTGGTGTGGGCATGTGCCACTGCTAAAGGTATAGAAGGCGGTAACAGCTGCTCGCACATGTGCCGTTGCATTGGGGGACAAGGTGAGTTTACCGGGCGACCTAGGGGATTGCACACAGCGGGGCATCCTGGATTTGGATGCCCGGGGGATGGGAATCGGGCCATTCCCATCTATAGGATTCCAGGGGCCATCAACTAAAGGTTTTGGACCAATTTAAAAGGTAATTATACCTCTTCAACTTTTCCAAATTTTCAAACAATAAAGCCACAAACCTAAATGTATTTCTGAAGCGTAAAGAAAATTATACACACTTTAAAAAAAGAAAATGGCGTGCATCAAGTAAAAAAGCCAGTAGACCTAGGGCACCCTCTACAGAGATAGCTTGCCACTCTTGCTAGTGCAGTAAGTGGAAGAGTCTTACCTAACCATAACCATACACAGTACTCACTTTTAGCCCCACCATGTCATTAAAGTGATATTAAAGGCAAAGGTATTTATTCTAAGTATGTCACACACCCCGCTTCAGATATCCATAACACATGGGGTAATACCGACCTGAAGGGGCGTTCCTGCAGAGATGATGCAAAGAGAAAAGCCCCTCCCTGATCCATAAATACCTGGGACCTCCCACTCATTACCCAGTTTTCCATCTCTGCAAGACGGCGAGCAAGTCAGAAGATGATGCCTCCTCCTTGCTCAGGGGGAGTTCAGGTAGCCGGGGTAACCCCCGGCCTATTTGATTATATTTTTCCGCTCGGCCATTCTTTTAACCAAGTGGGTTCCAGTCTTTAGTATTTACATGCCTCCTCAGCTTTGGCTGCGGGCTCGAGCGAGGGTATACGGGCACCCATGGTGCTGAGGAGCTGCGCTCCCCCCCGTGAGACCCTATCAGAGAGGGTAGGCGGCGGTTCCGGGTTGGTGATCCCGGTTTGGGATGCCCCGTCCCTGATTATTGTCCCTGGGGGGGGGGAAGGGGGGGTCCCACCTTAGTTCTTTTTAGGGGGTGGGGGTTCCCTATCTGTTCCCTTCTCCCTTTCCCCTGTGTGTTTGTGTTTTCACTTTGGATGTGTGTTTTTTTTTTTTTTTTTTTCCAGCGGATTCCTGGCTCCAAACTGTGAGTGGCCCAGTGGGCCATGTTTGTTGATTCATATATGTATATATTTGTATGCCTTTACTTGGGTGACATTACTCCAATATGGGTCCCTTGTGTTTTTCAGGCGGAGGACGTCTGGGAAGCCTCATCTTTGTGATTAGAGGGTCTTTCCCGGTCCTAAATTCCTGGGTTCCATTAGAAATTCCTCCCACTCGGGACATTAAAGGGGCATCCCGGGTTGCTTACTGGCGTAATTCCCTGGGTCATAGCGACCACACAAAATCACCTTTATGGAGGCATCCCCTGATACTGGGGCGGGCACCCCTGCGGGGCATCCCAAAAAGTGCATGTTGTGCGGTGTTTCTATTACTGGGGACGATGTACTGCTATGTATTCCCTGTGCACAGCAAACATTTGCGCGGCAGTCCGGATCCCAGGCTACGGGATCAGCACCGCCGGCCGATTCATCTCCACCTCCCACCCTGACGCGTGCTCCGTGTGACGTGGTCATGGGCAGGGATCTACAAGCTGCAATGTGTGCCAGGTTGGCCACCCTTGAAAAGATCGTTTCCAGCTCGGCCGCCCGTTAGGCTCCGGCTAAGAGGAAACATGCGTCTCCGGCTCCGCCGGTGGATGACTGTGATGAATTTAATAATCTTGACTGGTCCGATTATTCTGTTCTGGAGGACGGAGAGGTGTCCGACGGTTCAGAGGTTACTGACGATGAGCATTCTGCGGGCGCTGATGCCGAGTTTAGTGAGCTGGGAAGATCAGCGGACTCCCCTCAAGCCTTGGCCTTGATGTTGGAGGTTCTGAATATCTCTCCTCCTGAGGCGGCATCACAGCAGGATGGTGAGCGGTTTGAGGAATCCAGGCCGCGCTTGGAATTCCTAAGCAGCGGCATTTTGACAAAATCATTGACAAAGAATGGGACAGGCCGGCTCGGCTTCCGGGTATCCCTCAGGGGTGGGATAGGAATTATCCCTTTCCTGCTGAGGCGGTCAAGCGCTGGGCATTCCCCCCCGAGGTAGACGCCCCGGTTTTGGGGTTGTCAAATTCCTCGGTTCTAAATAGGCCGGATTGCTCCACCCTCAAGGATGGGGAGGATAAACGTATTGATCAGATGGCTTGTCTTGGTTTTACCAGCGTCGGGTCGGCCATACGGCCGGTCTGTGCCTCTGAGCTTATGGTGTTGGCAGCCTGATCCTTGGTTAGGGACCTGCTGACCTCTTCCGGGCTTCGTTCTGGGAGTAATGAGTTCATTAGTCTCAAACGCTGTGAGCTGTTTTTATCCTTTGTCTTGACAGCCCTGGATGACACCTTAATGATGTGTGGTAGAACGTCGGCTTTACTGGTGACTATTCGACGGTCGGTATGGTTGCGCCAGTGGGCGGCAGATTTTTTGTCCAAAAAGTCTCTGACGGCCCTACCCTTTGTGGGGTTGAGGCTCTTTGGAGAAACCTTGGACTCATTTACTCAGGGCAGTAGGCTACCGCAGCGTAAGAAGCAGCGTCGTTCCTTTCGGGGGGCGACCGCTGCTGCCCCTTCCTTTCGTGGGGCCAGACCTGGAAGAGGATCTACATTTCGTTCTTCCAGAGGTGACTCGGGGAGCAGGGGCAGAGGACGTGCCCGCTCTGGATACAATTGGGGTTCCAAGCCCAAGCCGGCTATCATGCCAGCTCAGCAATGAGGGGGCGCCCTCACCCTTGCGGGTGGGGGGACGGCTCAAGCACTTCTCCCAGATTTGGGATCAGAAGTCTTGGACAGGTGGATTCGGGAAGTGGTGTCTTCCGGTTACAAGCTAGAGTTCGAGCTCCGGCCCCCCTTCAAGGTTTCTCAGGTCTCGGTTGCCTTCGGAGCCCCTGGCGGCACAGGGGCTCCTGGTGGCAGTAAAGAGTCTTCTGGACATGGATGTCATTTGCCCCGTGCCTCCATCTGAGCAGGGCAAGGGTTTCTATTCCAATCCGTTCACGGTTCCCAAGAAGGACGGGTCGATCCGTCCTATCTTGGACCTCAAGCTTCTCAACAGGTTTGTCAGGCCGCGCAAATTCCGCATGAAGACCTTGCGCTCGGCCATTCAGTCTCTTCGTCAGGGAGATTTTCTGACGTCCATAGACATCAAAGACGCTTATCTACACATTCCGATTTTTCCAGCACACCAGAGGTTTCTCAGGTTTGTCGTAGAGGATCGTCACTTTCAGTTTGTGGCTCTTCCTTTCGGTCTCACCTCGGCACCTCGGGTGTTCACCAAGGTGCTGGCGGGGGTGATGGCACTGCTCAGGGTTCAGGGCATTCGCATTGTACCCTATCTGGACGATCTGCTGATTATGGCAGATTCCTTCAGCCAAGCGGAGTCGGACACCGGTGTGGTGGTGTCCACTCTGGAGAGGTTCGGTTGGGTGATCAACCACCCCAAGTCTTCCCTTTGTCCGTCCAGGATTGTGACGTTTCTGGGGATGTCTTTGGACACCTTGCAGGCCAGGGTTTTTCTGCCCCAGGCCAAGATTCTTTTGATCCAGGAGTTAGTGCGGCTACTCTTGTCAGCTCCTCACCCGTCCATCCGGTTAGGGATGAGGCTGGTGGGATTAATGGTGGCCTCATTCGAGGCGGTTCCCTTTGCGCAATTCCATATGAGGATGCTTCTGCTTCATCTGCTGAAGGTTTGGGACAAGTCGCCACTGTCGTTGGACCAGTATTTCCGGTTGACCCCTCAAGTTCGTCGATCACTACAATGGTGGATGGGGTCTGTCAATCTGTTGAAGGGCAGATCCTTCCTGGCCCCGTGCTGGGAGATGGTCACCACGGATGCCAGTCTATCAGGCTGGGGGGGTGTTGGGAAGGATTGCCAGTTTCAGGGTCTATGGAGTCCGCAGGAGGCTCACGAGTCCATCAACATTCTGGAATTGAGAGCCATCAGGTTGGTTCTGTTTCGCTTGACTCATCAGTTGAGGGGCCGGTCAGTTCAGGTCCGGTCGGACAACAGGACGGCGGTTGCTTACATCAATCACCAGGGGGGGACTCGCAGCAGGAGTGCCCTCAGGGAGGTGTCTTTGATTCTGGACTGGGCGGAGGCCCACGTCCCGTGTATCTCAGCAGTCTACATTCCGGGAGCGGAAAACACGGAGGCGGACTCGCTGAGCAGGGCCTCATCTCGTCAGGGGGAGTGGTCTCTCAGTCCCAAGGTGTTCCGTTTGATTTGTCTCAGGTGGGGGGGTCCCAGCTGTGGACCTCTTTGCCTCTCGGCACAATCACAAGCTTCCAGTTTTTGTGTCGCTCTCGCAGGATCCTCTGGCTCTGGCGGTGGATGCCATGTCTCTGAACTGGAGGGATCTGGGCTTGCTGTACCTGTTTCCCCCGTTCCCGTTGCTAGCCAGGGTGGTGCGCAAGCTGGCGCTGGAAGGCGCATCAGCGATTCTGGTGGCCCCGAGGTGGCCAAGGCGCGTTTGGTTCGCAGATCTGGTAAGGCTGGCAAAAGACCAGTTCGTGCTGCCTCTGAGTCCGGATCTGCTCACTCAGGGTCGGCTGCGTCATCCCAATTTACAATCGCTGGCTTTGACGGCGTGGCTGCTGAGTCCACTATCTTGAAAGAGGAAGGTCTTTCTGATGCTGTTATTCAGACACTTATCAGTGCCAGGAAACGGTCTTCATCAACCATTTATTATAGGTCATGGAAATCCTATATTGACTGGTGTGAGGGTAGGTCCCTTTCTTGCCGGGAGTTCTCTATTCCCAGGCTCTTGGAGTTTCTTCAACATGGTCTGGATCTGGGGCTCCAGATTAGTACCTTAAAGGGGCAGGTTTCTGCCCTGGCGGTTTTCTTTCAAAGGTCCTTTGCACTTCATCCCTTAGTCAAGACCTTCTTCCAAGGAGTTATGCATATACGGCCTCCTAGGAAGCCTTTTGTTCCGGTTTGGGATTTAAACTTGGTTCTTTCTGCTCTTCAGGGGCCTCCGTTTGAGCCCATGCATGAGGCTGCTTTGTCGTCCCTTACTCAGACGGTGGGCTTTTTGGTGGCTATCACTTCTGTTCGGCGTGTTTCTGAGTTGGCAGCTTTATCCATTAAAGCTCCGTACTTTGAAAGGCATCAGGATAAGGTTGTTTTTCGTTTCAAACCAGATTTCCTTCCTAAGGTGGTTTCGGCTTTCCATTTCAATCAGGACATTGTTCTGCCCTCTCTTTGTCCCAATCCTAGCACCGAGAAGGAGAGGGTGTTGCATTCCTTGGACGTTGTCCGCGCTGTGAAATATTACCTGGTGCCTACGTCTTCCTTTCGTAAGACGGATGCCTTCTTTGTGGTGCCCTCTGGGCCTAGGAAAGGTTTGCCTCCTGCCAAATCTTCTATCAGTAAATGGCTTCGTCAGGCCATTTTTGGGGTCTATTCTGCCAAGGGGAGGAGTCCCCCGTTTCGTGTTACTGCTCATTCTACTCGTGCTCTTGGAGCGTCCTGGGCCTTCCAGCACCAGGCCTCTGTTGAGCAGGTTTGTAAGGCCGCTACTTGGTCTTCTGTTCACACTTTTTCCAAGTTTTACAAGGTTGATGTTCGGGCCTCAGCGGATGCTGGTTTTGGCCGCCTGGTTTTACAAACTGTTGTGGCATAGGTTGTGCCTTGTTACCTTGTTTTGGATTCCCGCCCTTTTATGGACACTGCTGTTGGATGTCCCATGTGTTATGGATATCTGAAGCGGGGTGTGTGACATACTTAGAATAATACCATTTTGTGAAATACTCACCTGTAAAATGGGTATTATAAGTATGTCACACACCCCGCTTCACCCGCCCTTGTTTGGTACTCTGGATACTCTATATTGGGCATTTTGCGTGGTTCTTGGTTTTACTGTTGCCTCTTCCTGGTCCCTTACTTACTGCTTCTGTATACTGGGTAATGAGTGGGAGGTCCCAGGTATTTATGGATCAGGGAGGGGCTTTTCTCTTTGCATCATCTCTGCAGGAACGCCCCTTCAGGTCGGTATTACCCCATGTGTTATGGATATCTGAAGCGGGGTGTGTGACATACTTATAATACCCATTTTACAGGTGAGTATTTCACAAAATGGTATTGTTACACCATTGCCTCTGGCTACATTTGGCGCTGTCCTAAACTGTTTTCCATTTTTAAATTGGAGAAGAAATTGAGATATTGTGGTTTACGGGTTCACTATATGATTTCCCTTCTGAAAAAAAAGTGAGCATGGCCCTTGGATCTGGGATGCTGCGTAATAATCAGCATAATGAGCGGGGAGTGCAAGATTCCCAGAACCCTGCCTATGGTTTTACCCTCTTCCCCTGTTGCTAGGTCGACATTGGAGCCTAGACCAGCATTCCCAGACACACAAGGCCACAATCCCAATTGCACATGCACTCACTCTAAATGCGCAAGCGTGCATGCGCATGTGCACACTCCCAAACACGCACCAGCTGATCACTAGCTGATTTAACTGCAGATCTACCTAAAACGCAAATGACATTATTGGTTTGCCTGAAATTTAAAGTGCAGATAACATGCAAGTATCCATGGGTATCTGAACCATTACTGCCTTCCCCGGCCTCATACATCACCGTGGCTCCCCGGAGCAGGTTAATCTAGCATAGAGTTGATGGATTGTACAGTATTAGCATTTCAGTTGTTCACGATGGTGAATGTAAGTGACTGCATCTCTCATTCCTCTCTTCCTGTGTGCCAGGTACAGGGCATGTCTTTTATAGCTGCTGTGCTCATCCTCAACCTAGACACTGCTGATGCCTTTATCGCCTTCTCAAACCTCTTAAATAAACCCTGTCAGATGGCTTTTTTTAGAGTGGACCATGGCCTTGTAAGTATCTGGGGGTTGTTTTCTTTTACTTGTAACATTTATTTTGGAAAGGTTTTGATACCAGGTGGCGTGGTCTGTTTACCATGTGCCAGGGACCAGAGGAAGCCAATAAAGATTTTTGGTTCCACTTTTACAAATAATTTAGGGATTTTTTAGGTAGAAAGAATAATGGTTTTACATGATCTGTGGAGAAATACATTTTAAATAAACATTTGAGTGTCCAGTGACCAAATGGGAAGATCATACAGGAACCCTGTATTGTGTTCTGGTCACTACATTTTGGCTCAAAATGTTTTTCCTGGCCGTAGAGTTTAAAAGACTCTAGGGCTGGATGATGCTCTGTCCTAACACCATCCCGATTTGGGATGCTTTGCAGTGTTGAACCACCCCGGTTACCTGAATGCAGACCTCAGTTCTCTGCAACATCCCCACACCATGCTGCCACCGCCAGGCAGTTCAAAGCGGATCGCCAACATTCGTCTATGGGCCCTTTCACATAGCCATTTATTGCAAATATCCTTACCTGCAGCGATTCTTGGGAGAAGCCTTTCCGATTCCTGTGCATTGTATTTGAATCATAATGCAAATCGCTGTCAGATTGTGTCCAAACGCGATTGCAAACACGATAGCAATAGCTTTATGGCATCTGTGTGAACCCAATGAATGTCTGCGGTTGGTCCCAAGCAGGGGGGAAGGAGTGGGGGATGTCCAGGGTGCTTCAACTACACAGAGCACAGTCCTGTCTGGGGGTGTGGGCATGTGGTGCAGATATGCTGCCATAGGTTTGTGCATAAGCAAACCGATAGAGGTGAGTATACAGCATGAATGCACAACCTGCGGCTCACTGCCCTCAGGTGCAGCCCCAGTACCCCTTGCAGAATTGGAGAGCAGAGCTTGCTTTGCCTGCAGTGCAAGCTGCTGGTCAGTTGAGGGCAGTACATCCCAAAACAGAGACTGGGGCACCTATGATCATCTCTGTAGAGGAGAGTGACACACACGTGCTGCTGGTCTTTTGTTTGATTATGTGACTCTTTCTTCCAATCCATTTCAGGCTGTCCTTATTCATTACGATTGGATAATCCCTGCCCGAAGGGGCGTGACTGCAAGACAAAAGCGTGGCTCCGCCTCCCGGCCTATATCTTTCCGGCTGACTTCCTAGATTCCAGTTTCATTCTTGCAGTTGGGATGACTGCATGGCTCGCTAGACTCCTCTTCCATTGACTTTTTTTTTTGTTTCTCAGATTATACCTTTGAAGCGGGGGCAAGACCCCGTCTGTCTTCCTAGGTCCCTTATGCTGCTCTGATCTGGATTGACCCATTATGCCTCCTCAGTTTTCGGATCCGGATCAGGATGGTAAGGTAAGCGCAGGGTCCAGTGTGCGCTTTGTAGTGCTTTGGCACTCTGGCTGAAGGCTTTCATTGAAAAGTATAAGCAACCACAGGTTTTTGTCTGGTGAGCCTGATTGGGGGTGACCAAGGGAATGATTTTCCCTCTCTTATTGTTTTTTTATTGCTCTTTCCCATGTGTTTCTTTGTCTTTCCTTTTTAGGGGGTGGGGCTAAAGCTGCAATGAGGAAATAGTCCGTCGCCATGGAAAGATTTGCGGCTTGGCGAAGCTCCGCGTACTGGGCGCAGAGCGCTTCCTCTGTCCGCCTCTATGGAAAGATTTTTGGCTTAGCGAATTACCGAGTACCGGCGCAGAGCGCTTCGTCCGTCCGCCTCTGTGGAAAGATTTTCGGCTTGGCGAAGTTCCGAGTACCGGGCGCAGAGCGCTTCGTCCGTCCGCCTCTGTGGAAAGATTTTCGGCTTGGCGAAGTTCCGAGTACCGGGTGCAGAGCGCTTCGTCCGTCCGCCTCTGTGGAAAGATTTTCGGCTTGGCGAAGTTCCGAGTACCGGGTGCAGAGCGCTTCGTCCGTCCGCCTCTGTGGAAAGATTTTCGGCTTGGCGAAGTACCGGGCGCAGAGCGCTTCCTCAGTCCGCCTCTGTGGAAAGATTTTCGGCTTGGCGAAGTACCGGGCGCAGAGCGCTTCCTCCTTCCGCCTCTGTGGAAAGATTTTCGGCTGGGCGAAGTTCCGAGTACCGGGAGCAGAGCACTTTCTCCGTCCGTCTCTGTGTAAAGAAAGGCTTAGCGTAGCAGCTAGTTCCGCTGAGATCTCCGGTTCTTTTCAGCGGTACTGCGCGTTTTCTCTAGCCGGGGACGCTGGAAGATTTTCGGCTTAGCGAAGTCACCAGCTCCGCTGAAGTGGCCGGTCCTCCTCCGCGACGGGGCACGTTTTTCTCGCCGACCAAGCTTAAACATTTTCGGCTAGGCAAGGTGCCTAGCATCGCCAGAGATCGCAATTCCCCTTTGGCTGCACATAATTTCTGGGGTAGTTGGCCAGCAAAAGGGCTGCTCTGAGCTGCTGCACGGCCACCCTCAAGTGGACCTAAACCTTTTGGTAGGTTATTTTTTATTTATTTTTTTTATTTATTATTGATTGGGAAAGGGCAAGGTAATATATAATTTATATTGTAATATATAATTATATGGTGGTCTACCCTCAAGGACTCGCAGTAGTTTTGTGACTGTCAAGAACCTATATATACTTGGTCTCAGATCCCCAGGGTCATAGACTAGTATTATTAAATTCACCATAGCGGAGGCATCTGGGGTAGTCATCTGGTCTTTATCAGATTTACCCCATATCCAGTTGCATGCAGTGGCACTGGATAAGTGTCTAACGTACTGTATACTCATAATACCAATTCTACAGGTGAGTAATCAGAGAATTGTATTGTTTCCTCCCTGAAGGGGCTCTGACCCCTATCGCCGGTGCTTTCTGAGAAACTCCTTGGCAGTTTTCATGCGGACCGTGATGTGAATCGTAGCGATTTAAAAAAAAAAAAAAAAAAAAAAGGAAAAATAAATCCTCTGAATATATTGAAGAGGATATTGTGGCTGCCATAGGCTCCTTCCGAGTCTGTAAACTGTCGGCAGCCCTCAAGTGGTCCTAAACCTATAGAGTCATCATGGAGTATTGACTACTAAAAAGGTTTTAAAGAAAAAAATGTTTCCTCCAATTTGAATAGGATATTGTGGACATAGTCTCCTTCTGAGTCTTTAAACTCTGTCAGCAGCCCTCAAGTGGTCCTAAACCTATAGTGTCATAATGGAGTATTGGCTACTAAACATATTTTAAAAGAAAATATTTTTTCCTCTGAGTGGAAGAGGATATTGTCTGCCATAGTCTCCCAGTAAGTTATCTGTTGGAGAGTCCTCTACACATGGGGTGTCCGCTTAAGGAGAAGTTGGATGGATGGTTGATTTCCTCCATTTCTGGAGGATTATGCGGAGCATGTACATTATTATAATCTGATCAATAGGGAATGGCAGAAGTCAGGTTGTCTTCCGACCATGCCTAAATTACTAGATACTATGTATCCTTTTCCCACAGATCAGATTGAATTATGGTCTTACCCTCCTGTGGTGGACGCTCTGGTGCCAGGTCTCTTTAAGATTTTCGTTTTGCCATCCTCTGATAGGGCTTCTCCAAAGTATCCAGCGGGTAAATGCAAGGATCAGGTGGCATGTCATGCTTATCTATTATGGGGTCGACCTTGGGGCTGGCCGTTGTTACATTCATAGAATTTTGGGAGCATCTGGTCTCTATGACTCTTGGGTCATTCATGGAAGCCATGCTCCCAGTTGTTCAAGATCAGTTTGAATCTAACAGGTAGTGTTGCTGGCTATGGAGGATTTTATGTGGTTAAGTGCCAGAGGCCTAGCTCTGGTGGTCGCCTTAAGGCATGCTTTATGGCTTAAGCAATGGCCAGCTGACATAGCCTCTAAAAGGAATATGACAGGACTGTCTGTTGGGAAGGCTTGGTTGACATGGTAAAGCATGCTACTAGTGGTAAATGATCTAATTTGCTTCCGGCTAGAGGTTCGGCCTCTTTGTCTTATTCCCCCCAACAAAAAGAAAAAGAAAAAAATTCTCTTCGGTATCCCAAAGTTCCAAATAAAGGCAACAAGTGTCTGGCAGAACAAAGCCAGATCCCCTTCGAAGCCGGCTCAGGCATGAAGGGATGCCCCCGCCCTTGAGGTGTGGGGGGGAAACTTCTGCATTTGGCTCATATTTGCAGGAAGCATTGAGATCTGCCGTATCTCACCTTTTTAGAGATTGGAGTTTTGATAACCACAGTGTATATATAAGGATGCATATCTACATCTACAAGTGGCTTAGATCTTCAGTTTGTGGCGTTACCCTTCGGTCTATCATCAGCATCAGGGTGTTTACCAAGGTGTTGGCAGGTCTCATGTTTTTCTCTAAGAAGTCGGGGATACATATAATCCCTTACTGAGACTATCAGTTGATATGGGCCCCATCATGTCAGGGGACCCAGAAGGATATAGTGACTATCCAGTCGATTTCTTAAGTCAGACATAATTTCATAGCTTGAAGAGTTATTTTCTGGGACTGTCATTAGACACATCTCAGGCAAAAGTGTTTTTACAACACAGAAGTGACTCTTACGCCAGGCCAGGTTACAGGGTCTCTTGTCTTGTCCTCACTCGACGATTCATCAAGGAATATGTCTTTTGGGCCTGATGGTATCTTGCTTTGTGGCAGTATCTTTTACTCTGTTTCACACAAGACCCCTGCAGATGGAAATGCTCACATTCTGGGATCGAGACCCAAACACTCTGGATCACTCTTTTTACATGACACAGTCAGCAAGGCAGTCTCTAGCCTGGTCCTCAGCCTCTTCAGATTGGCAAATTCTTTCTTCCAGTACAGTGGAAGATCATCACCACGGATGCCAGTCTATCTGGTTGGGGGAGTGTCATGGAGTCACAAACGATTCAGTGACAATGGAGTCTGAAGGAGAGCAGACTCTCCATAAATATCCTGGAACTGAGGCTGATTCTATTGTATTTCACACATTGGAAATACCATCTGAAAGGGCATCCCATCCGGATTCAAACAGACAATCAGACGGCGGTGGTATATATCAGCCTCCATGAGGGCACCAGAAGCAGTAAAGTCCTGAAGGAGTGAGCTGGGTTTTTACTTTGGGCCGAGAAACCGGTTCCATGTATCTTGGTGGTACACATACCAGGAGTGGACAACTTGCAGGCCGATCATCTCAGCAGAACGGTCCTGCATCAGAGGGAATGGTCTCTTAGCCAGAGGATTTTTTAATCCCTATGCATGTGCTGGGGGATCCCAGACGTAGATCTTGCATCAGGGCACAGTCGGAAGATACGAAGTTTGTCCCGGTCCAGGGATCCTCTAACAATAGCAACAGACACTTTAGTGGTCAGCATTCAAGCTTCTTTATGCATTTCCCTCCAATTTCACTCCTGGGTCGTGTACTAAAAAAGTTTAGCTCACAAGGAAGTCCCAACCATTCTGGTGACTCCTCTGTGGCCAGAAGAAGCTGGTTCTCAGACATAGTAAGGATGTCAGAGGGCGACGATCCAGATCTTCTCACACAAGGGCCTCTAAGGCATCCCAATTCACAGTTCTGGCTTGGACTGCCTGGCTATTGATTCCTTTATCTTGGCAGAAAGGGTTTTTTTTCTGCCAGAGTTATCCAGATTATGATTCAGGCCAGGAAGAAATCTTTATCAAATGATCTATTATTGAGTGTTGCAAGCAATTATCGGTGAATCCAGGGGTTCGCTTGTAGTACTGTTCTGTTTACAGAATATATAGTTTTTTTTGCAGAGGTCTTGATGGAAGGTCTTCAATTGAGGACAAATATCTGCTATCTATCTTCTTTCAGAAACCCATAGCTGAGAATGTTTTTATCAGAACTTGTTTTACAAGGAGTCGCTCAGGTTCCGGCTCCTCATAATCCACTTCAGCCGGCTTTGGGACCTGAACTTGTTTTTCAGGGTCCTCCTTTTTGAACCATGGTAGATGCGTCATTAACTTTTTTTCCTAAAGGTATCTTTTCATTTTAATGAAGAGATGGTTTTGCCTTCCTTATGTCCTGCACCAGTGTCTAATAAGGAAGGGGTGTTCTTCCCTGTTGGATGTAGTGAGAGCACTAAGGTATTATCTCACTACTACATAATCTTTCCATAGTTTGGACTTCTTTTGTCATACCTGAGGGTCCACGGAAAGGTCTTCCACCAGCTAAGTCTGCCATGTCGATGGATTAGACAGACAGTGGTAAGAGTCTATTCTGCCAAGGGGAAGGAGCCCCTTGTTTTGGGTCACAGCTCTTTCCACTAGGGCCATTGGTGCTTCCTGGGCTTTTCAGCTTCAGGCCTCAGTGGAACAGGTTTGTAAAGCTGCCACCTGGTCTTCGGTTCATACATTTACCAAATTTTACAAAGTAAGTGTTAGGGCCTCAGCTGATGCTGTATTTGGTCGAAAAGTTCTTTAGGTGGTAGAGAAAGGAACTACCTGCTGTTCCACGTTGGGGATCCCGCCCATATTTGGCACTGCTTTTGGATGTCCCAATCGTAATGAATAAGGACGGCCTAGAATGGATTGGAAGAAAAAACACAATTATGTGATACTCACCTGTAGAACTGTTTTTTCTGTTAATCCATTCCAGGCCGTCCGACCCGCCTCTTTTGGGGGAATATAGGAAGTTACGATCTATCCTTGATACCCTTTTTAAGGTGTTCTTCTTTTTTTATAATAATATTTTGCATTGAAAAGAATGCTAGGTTGATATATCCATGTCTTGGATGCCTAGTCTTGTGGAGATATTAAAAAAAAATGGTACATATTTATAATCAGAGAGAGGAGTCTTTTATGTTGTCTCCAGCCTTTTGTCTCCAAAGAGATATAGGTATGCCTCCCGGGCAGCTGGTTATACTGCTTTTTAATTAACTGGAATCTAGGAAGTCAGCCGGAAGGATATAGGCAGAGAGGCGGAGCCACGCTTTTGTCTTGCAGTCACGCCCCTTCGGGCAGGGATTACCCAATCGTAATGAATAAGGACGGCCTGGAATGGATTAACAGAAAAACCAATTCTACAGGTAAGTATCACAGAATTGTGTTTTTCAGTTTATCTCAGCCCACCTCACCTCTGCTTGTTTCTTTGATCCTGATCTGTGCAAACTTCAACTGTTTGTCTGCTTTAACTCTGCTCCCCCTACCTCGCTTCTTCCCACCTTGCCCCAGCTCACCTATATCTATCTCTAAACATCTCTTTCCACCTCGCCTCTGTCCATCACTTTTCATAACATCTTACCTTGGGCCACCTCACCTAATCTTACCTCTGCCAAACTCTATCCACCTTGGTTTACCTCTTCCCCTCTGCTCAATGTACCTCTCTCTGCCCTAACTTTTTCTACTCCTTCCCAACTCTTCCTGTTGTACCCACCTTTATTCACCTCTAACCTCACCTCACCTCTGGTCACATCACTTCTTCCACTCTTGTTCTCCCCACCTCATCCTATCTTGCATTTGCATATGCATAAAGGCATACTCAATGCTTTAATGTTAAAGCTTGCCTCCAGTAAATGTTTTGGCGGTGTTGGCAGCCTAAATTTTATTGCGGCCCCTTGAATAGGAAAAATAAGATAATGTTGCCCTTATTCCAAAAAGGTTGTGCACCCCTGGTATACATGGATCCTTGGGGAGGGGCATAAATATAATTGGTCCACTTTAAATGTCATCTTTATCAATCCAGTAACAGGAACTATCACTGTGTGATAGTGTCGCCTGCCAGGAGAATTGGACACTAGAAGAGCTGTCACGCCTCTACAGTTACTGAACCAAGAATGTTGTTAAATACATTTTTGGGGGTTGATTATTTTTTTCTTCTTTCTTTTTGTGTAGATGTTAACTTACTTTGCAGCGTTTGAAGTATTTTTCGAAGAAAATTTACCTAAATTATTTGCGCACTTCAAGAAGAACAATCTAACACCAGACATCTACCTTATAGACTGGTAAGAACCATAGACACAATTCTGTAAATTTTTTCCCTATTTTAAGTGGCTTGATAAGGGATAGGTGGGATCCTGGTATTGGGAGTCTGGTGATCACGAACAAAACATCTTCAAGAAAAGTGCAGTAAATCTGTCTGCTTTAACTGATCACCACTTTTCTATTAGCTGAATAAATTAGAAATGAACTGATCTAATTAAAATTGCATATGGGCAGCTGTATATACGGGCTTCTGGGGGGTTTTACACAGCAGGGCATCCCAATTCAGGATATTCCAAGGTGTGGAACTAAAAGACTCCAGGGTCTTTGATTACAGTGGACCAAAACCAAGGATTTGAACTATCCTGGATTTTAGTCCTTGCCCCGGGTCCACCCTTATCAGGGATACCCCGCTGTGTGAAACCCCCCAGGTCATCTGAACAAACTCGCCATTCCCCCAAGCCTGCAAGGCCTCTTGTTCAATTAGCACGCTCAGATCCCGCCCGCCCCCTTCGCCTAAGGGATCAGACCCGAGTGCTCTGGCAGATGCATCCCCCATTACCTATTAACATGCCCTACTAAAGGGATAGCAGGGGTGCGCCCGCTGCTCACACGTGCACCGTTGGACTGGAGAAGAAGGTGAGTTTCTGTGCGTCTCAGAGGGTTTCACACAGCGGGGCATCCCGATTTTGGTCGCCCTGGGGCGAGGGAATCTTAGCAGCCCCGGAAGCTTATAGATGCCAGGGCCGTGGGTTTTGGGTCCTCTTTAAACAACATTTTAACATTCATTTGTTATTCTAAGTATGTCACACACCCCGCTTCAAGATATCCATAACATGTGGGTAATACCGACCTCTGCGTTCCTGCAGAGATGATAGCAAAAAAGAAAGCCCCTCCCTGATCCATAAATACCTGGGACCTCCCACTCATCACCCAGTTTTCCATCTCTGCAGATGGCGAGCAAGTCAGAAGATGATGGCTCCTCCTTGCACAGGGGGATTTCAGGTAGCCGGGATGACTCCCGGCCCGCTATTTATTTCTGTTTGGACCCTTTTTTTCCCCAGAAATCCATATGCCTCCCAGCCTCGGCTGAGGGTCCAGGCGAGGGTATATCAGCACCTTAGGTGCTCAGGAGCTATGCTCCACCGTGAGACCCTATATGAGAGGGTAGGCGGTAATACCGGGTTGGTGACCCCGGTTTGGGATGCCCTGTCCCTTGAATTAATTTTCACTGGCCCTTCCCAATTCCCTTTTCCTCAGCGGGGATGGGGAGTGTGGGTCCCTCCTTTATTAGTTCCAGGGGTTATGTGGAAGTATCTCTCTCATATTGTGTGTGAGTGTTCCTTTAAATGTTTCTGAATATCATTCCTTTCACAGGGCAGCATACTTTGAGTTTCTCTGTCTCCTTTTTTTATCTCCCCCCCCCATCTTGCCTCTGTCTTCTATGGCGGAGGCAGCTCCCTCACGCCATGTACTACACATTAGTGGGGGGGGGGGGGGGGGCGGGGCCGGTTCGTCGGCGCAGGGCCGGGACCCGTCCCTGCTGTCTGCCTGTGTGTGTGTGTGTGTGTGTGCTTGTGTGACTGTACCGGCCGGCGGCCGCACTTCATGCTGCGGCGCCGGCCGGTTCTTGGCGCCTTTTTTGATCTGAGGAGATTTCTCCTCACGATGTTCGGGGACGGGGCCGGTGCGGCGCGCGTCACCGCTGCCCGCCCCCATCTGTCCCCGGCGCCGCTGCGGAGCTCTGCATGGTGTGGGAGAGAGGGGGGGCGTGGTTCGGCGTCCCGCGCTGGCCACGCCCCCTTCTCCTCTTCTCCTCTTCGCCTCTTCTCTCAGCAGCATCAGGAGGATTCTTCTGGTCGCCATTCCAGCTCCGCGGTTCCGTGAGTGGCCTATGGCCCCCTTTTCCTTCTTCACTGTATTGTGCTGTAGGGCGTTTTTAGCCATTGCCTTATTAGTCCTTCTGTGTCTTTCAGGTGGTGGTTTAGGAGGATCTCCATTAGCATTTAGGGGGTCCCTCCCGATCCTTTATCACTGGGTTCATTATTGTTATAAATCCTCCCACTCGGGACATTAAAGGGGCATCCCGGGTTGTCTAGCGGCATAATTCCCTGGGTCATAGCGACTATTCCTAAAAAAGTTCACCTTATGGAGGCATCCCCGGATACTGGGCTCGGGGCCCCTTCGGGGCATCCCCGAAAGTGTATGTTGTGTGGGGTATCCATTTCTGGGGACGATGTACTTCTGTGTATACCATGTGCACAGCAGACCATCACGCGGCAGTCCGAACCCCAGGCGTCTGGGTCAGCACCGCCAGTCGCTTCATCTCCCCCTCTCGCCTTGACACGCACCCCGTGTGACGTCGTCATGGGCAGGGAGCTGCAATCTGAGATGTGCGCCAGATTGGCTAACCTTGAAAAAATTATCTCCAGCTCGGTCGCCCGTAAGGCTCCGACTAAGAGAAAGCATTTGTCGCCGGCTCCGCTGGTGGAGGACCATGAGGATGTTAATAATCTGGATTGGTCTGATTATTCCCCGCTAGAGGAAGGGGAAGTTTATGAGGATTCTGATATTTCGGACGATGAGCAGTCCTTTGGCGCTGAAGCCGAGCTTGGTGACTTGGGGAGATCCTCTGATACTCCCCACGCTCTGGCTCTGATGTTAGAGGTACTGAATATTTCCTCTCCTGAGGAGATGTCACAGCAGAAGGGTGAATTGTTTGAGGAATCCAGGCCGCGCTTGGAATTCCCTACACAAAGGCATTTTGACAAAATTATTGCCAAAGAATGGGACAGGCCGGCTCGGCTCCCTGGCATCCCTCAGGGATGGGATAGGAAATATCCCTTCCCTTCGGAGGCGGTTAAGCGCTGGGCATCTCCCCCCGAGGTGGATGCACCGGTTTTGGGGTTGTCCAATTCCTCGGTTTTAAATAGACCTGATTGTTCCATTCTCAAGGATGGAGAGGATAAACGTATTGACCAGATGGCTTGTCATGGTTTTGCTAGCGTTGGGTCAGCCATGCGGCCCGTTTGCGCATCGGCACTAATGGTGTTGGCTGCCAGGTCCGTGGTCAGGGACCTGTTGACTTCTTCCGGGCTGCGTCCTGGTAGTGCTGAGTTCCTTAGCCTTAAACGGTGTGAGTTGTTTTTATCTTTTGTGTTGACAGCCTTGGATGACACTTTGATGATGTGTTGTAGGACGTCGGTGCTGCTGGTCACTATTCGGCGCTCGGTGTGGCTGCGCCAGTGGGCGGCAGATTTTATGTCCAAGAAGTCACTAACGGCTCTACCCTTTGTTGGATTACGGCTTTTTGGAGAGACATTGGACTCTGTTACCAAGGGTGGTAGGTTACCTCAACGCAAGAAACAACGCCGTCCCTTTCGGGGGGCGCCTTCCTTTACCCCCTCCTTTCGTGGGGCCAGATCTGGCAGGGGATTTGCATTCCCCTCTTCCAGAGGAGATTCTGGGAGCAGGGGCAGAGGACGTGCCCGTCCAGGATTCAGTTGGGGCTCTAAGCCCAAGCCGGCTGCCAAGCCGGCTCAGCAATGAGGGGCGCCCTCACCCTTGCGGGTGGGGGGACGGCTACGACTCTTCTCCCAGGTCTGGGATCAAGAGGTCTCGGACCGATGGATCCGGGAAGTGGTGTCTTCCGGTTACAAGCTGGAGTTCGAGCTCCGCCCCCCTTCCAGATTTTTCAGGTCTCGGATGCCTTCGGAACCTCTAGTAGCGCAGGGGCTCCTGTTGGCAGTGCAGAACCTTCTGGACATGGCTGTCATTTGCCCAGTGCCCCCTTCGGATCAGGGCAGGGGTTTTTATTCCAATCTGTTCACGGTACCCAAGAAGGACGGATCGGTCCGACCCATCTTGGATCTGAAGTTTCTCAACAGGTTCATCCGGCCACGGAAATTCCGCATGGAAACGCTGCGTTCGGCCATTCACTCTCTTCGTCAGGGAGACTTTCTGACGTCCATAGACATCAAGGATGCTTATCTACACGTTCCAATTTTTCCAGCACACCAGAGGTTTCTCAGGTTCGTGGTGGAGGATCGCCATTTTCAGTTTGTGGCACTCCCCTTCGGTCTCACCTCGGCTCCTCGGGTGTTCACCAAGGTGCTAGCGGGGGTGATGGCTCTGCTGAGGGTTCAGGGTATCCGTATTGTGCCCTATTTGGACGATCTTCTGATCCTGGCCTCCTCTTTCAACCAAGCGGAGTTGGACACCAGAGTGGTGGTGTCCACCCTGGAGAGGTTCGGTTGGGTGGTCAACCACCCCAAGTCTTCTCTTTCTCCGTCCAGAGTAGTGACCTTTCTGGGAATGTCTCTGGACACTTCGCAGGCCAGGGTGTTTCTGCCCCAGGCCAAGATTCTTTTGATTCAGGAATTAGTTCGGCTTCTCTTGTCGGCCCCTCGTCCGGCCATCCGGCTAGGGATGAGGCTGGTGGGGTTAATGGTGGCCTCATTCGAGGCAGTTCCCTTTGCGCAGTTTCATACAAGGACGCTTCAGCTTCATCTGTTGAAGGTTTGGGACAAGTCCCCTCTATCGTTGGATCAGTCCTTCCTGATGACTCCCCGAGTTCGTCGATCCCTGCAATGGTGGCTGGGGTCGGTCAATCTGTTGAAGGGCAGATCTTTTCTGGCCCCGTGTTGGGAAACAGTCACCACGGATGCCAGTCTGTCAGGTTGGGGGGGTGTTTGGAAGGACCTCCAGTTTCAGGGTCTGTGGGGCCCGCAGGAGGCTCATGAGCCCATCAATGTTCTGGAATTGAGAGCCATCAGGTTGGTTCTGTTTCGCTTGACTCATCAGTTGCGGGGCCTGCCTGTTCAGGTCCGGTCGGACAACCGGACGGCGGTTGCTTACATCAATCACCAGGGGGGGACTCGCAGCAGGAGTGCCCTCAGGGAAGTGTCTTTGATTCTGGACTGGGCGGAGAGCCACGTCCCGTGTATCTCAGCAGTCTACATTCCGGGAGTGGAGAACACGGAGGCGGACTCGCTGAGCAGGGCCTCCTCTCGTCAGGGGGAGTGGTCTCTCAGTCCCAAGGTGTTTCGTTCGATCTGTCTCAGGTGGGGGTTCCCAGCGGTGGACCTCTTTGCCTCTCGTCACAATCACAAGCTTCCAGTCTTTGTGTCTCTCTCGCAGGATCCTCTGGCTCTGGCAGTGGATGCCATGTCTCTGAACTGGAGGGATCTGGGGTTTCTTTACCTGTTCCCTCCGTTTCCAATGGTAGCCAGAGTGGTGCGCAAGCTGGCCCTGGAGGGCGCGTCGGCGATTCTGGTGGCACCAAGGTGGCCAAGGCAGGTTTGGTTCGCAGACCTAGTAAGACTGGCAGAGGATCAGTTCGTTCTGCCTCTACTGCCGGACCTGCTCACTCAGGGTCGGCTGCGCTATCCCAATTTACCTTCGCTGGCTTTGACGGCGTGGCTGCTGAAACCGCCATCTTGAAGGAGGAGGGTCTTTCTGACGCGGTGGTTCAGACTCTTATTAGCGCCAGGAAGCGCTCTTCCTCTACTATTTACTATAGGACTTGGAGGTCCTTTATTGACTGGTGTGAAAGTAGGTCTTTCTCTTGTCGGGAGTTCTCCATTTCCAGAATCCTGGAGTTTCTTCAACATGGTCTGGATCTGGGGCTTCAACTTAGTACCTTGAAGGGGCAGGTTTCTGCCCTGGCGGTGTTCTTTCAAAGGTCCTTTGCACTTCATCCCTTAGTCAAGACCTTTTTCCAAGGAGTTACGCATGTACGCCCTCCTAGGAAGCCTTTTGTTCCAGTTTGGGATTTGAACCTGGTTCTTTCTGCTCTTCAGGGTCCTCCGTTTGAGCCCTTGATTGAGGTTGCTTTGTCTTCACTTACTCAAAAGGTGGCCTTTTTGGTGGCTATCACTTCGGTTAGGCGTGTTTCTGAGTTGGCAGCTTTATCCATTAAAGCTCCGTACTTTGAAAGGCACCAGGACAAGGTTGTCTTTCGTTTCAAGCCGGATTTTCTTCCTAAGGTGGTCTCTGCCTTTCATCTGAATCAGGACATTGTTCTGCCTTCTCTATGTCCTAATCCCAGCAATGACAAGGAAAGGGTGCTGCATTCCTTGGATGTGGTTCGTGTTGTGGAATATTATCTGGTGGTTACGTCTTCCTTTCGTAAGACTGATGCTTTTTTTGTGGTGCCCTTTGGACCTAGGAAAGGTTTGGCTCCTGCCAAATCTTCCATTAGTAAATGGATTCGTCAGGCCATCATTGGGGCCTATTCTGCCAAGGGGAGGAGTCCCCCTTTTCGTGTTACTGCTCATTCTACTCGTGCGGTTGGAGCGTCCTGGGCTTTCCAGCACCAGGCCTCTGTTGAGCAAGTTTGTAAGGCCGCTACTTGGTCCTCTGTTCACACTTTTTCCAAGTTTTACAAGGTTGATGTTCGGGCCTCAGCGGCTGCTGTTTTTTGGCCGCAAAGTTCTGCAAGCTGTTGTGGTTTAAGTTGTGCATTGTTGCCTTGTTTTGGATCCCCGCCCTTTTTTATGGACACTGCTATTGGATGTCCCACATGTTATGGATATCTTGAAGCGGGGTGTGTGACATACTTAGAATAATACCATTTTGTGAAATACTCACCTGTAAAATGGGTATTATAAGTATGTCACACACCCCGCTTCACCCGCCCTTCTTGTATTCTGGATCCTTTATTTTGTGAACTTTGCGTTGTTATGACTTATATTTGCCTCTTCCTGGTCCCTTACCTTACTGCTTCTATATACTGGGTGATGAGTGGGAGGTCCCAGGTATTTATGGATCAGGGAGGGGCTTTCTTTTTTGCTATCATCTCTGCAGGAACGCCCCTTCAGGTCGGTATTACCCACATGTTATGGATATCTTGAAGCGGGGTGTGTGACATACTTATAATACCCATTTTACAGGTGAGTATTTCACAAAATGGTATTTTTTGTTTCTATTGAGATATGATTTGTGTCTTTCAGGATTTTTACCCTGTACAGCAAGTCTCTGCCACTGGATTTGGCGTGTCGAGTGTGGGACGTTTTCTGCCGCGATGGGGAGGAGTTCCTCTTTAGCACAGCTTTGGGAATACTTAAACTGTTTGAAGACATTTTGACAAGAATGGACTTCATCCACATGGCCCAGTTTTTAACTAAACTGCCCGAGGATTTAACCCCTGATGACTTGTTTGCCTCCATTGGTTCAATTCAAATGCAGAGTCGCAATAAGAAGTGGTCACAGGTACAGTATGACTGTCTATCATTGATCAGACTATTTAGCAGCCTACAAAGTAAATAGGTTCATAAGTAAATGCCGTGAAACTGTATCAACCCAACAAACAAAAGGATCACATAGCCCCAAACACTCCCAGATCAGGATGCCCAACGGACATGGAATCGGACAGGGATTTGGTCTCTTTAAAGAGCAAAAACACTCAAAAATGTGTGCTTTTCCTCTTAAAGCTGAATTTGACCCGGGTTTTGTTCTGTGCCCTCGGGGGCATCCCAATTCGGTGTGTGAAACCCCCCAGTTCCCCCACTGAAACTCGCTCCAATGGCACATGTTCTTGTCCTATCAGAGGCCTTTGCCTTGACTACTTCTTTCAGCAAAGGGCTCTGTTTGAAATGAATGGGGAGCGCATGCCCCATATCCCCGGCAGAGTGCGTGCTACCGCTCCTGCTCCAGCCTATCTGAATAGCTGGGGTTGAAGCATGCACATTTCGCAGGGATATGGCAGTGTGTGCTCCCCATTGGTTATAATCCGAGCCCTTTGCTGAATGACGTAGTCAAGGCACTGATAGGATGAGAGCCTCTACATGCGCCTGATTGCAAGAGAGCCATTTGGCATGGGGAAAAGTGAGTTTTTACGCGCTCCTTGGGAGGCCTCCCGGTTCAGTATGTCCCAGGGAAAAGCCAGCGGCCAGCCCTGGAATTGGTGGCCATCTTTTGCAATGTCACCTGGTGAGCTTTACTGGCTGCAGCTGATCACATGGGGCCGCAATGCACCATGGGATCCAGAAAGTAGATGAAGCCAGGCAATGGGCTTCCCCAGTCGGTATGTGGTGGGAGACAACCAGTAGTTGGATGCCCTCCCTGCTGCTTAGTTCAGAGGAAGCACGCCTAAGTAATAAATTACATTAGGTCTGTGTTTCTGTTGTGTCCAGCACTTCTAAGATTACTGCAGGCGCACTCAGGTTTTCAGAGGAGGAATTTACTATTGAGCATGTGCTGCACAGTTTCAGGCATTGTAACCCAGGCATTGTAAGGGCCTTGGGGCAGCATGAAGATACAGAGTATAAGGGGCAGGAGAGATTGGAGAACTCATTATCTAGCACCACTAGAACTCCCTGCTGCTGCCAGTGCGTATCTTATAAACCAGGGCCTTAGATTAATCGATTGAACATAAAATATATTTATCCCGGGTGTAGACTTTTTATATCCACTGTATGGGGCTGTTAGACCATTTTGCAATGTTTAAAAGTGGATCAAAACCCAGGATTTGGACTATCCTTGGTTTTGGTGTTTGCCCCCAGGCACCCCGATTGGAGGTGCTCCGCTGTGTGAAACCCATCAAGGTCACCCAATCTGACTAACCCTTTCCCGGTCCTACGCCACATGTGCAGCTTTCCGTTCGATAAGCACACTCGACTGTGCTGACGCGATCTTGGCTTGGCTCGTCTAGCCGAGTGTGCCAGCGCCGCATCCCTGCTACGCTTTAACAGGGAGCGTGCTAAAGGGATAGCAGGAATGCGGTGCATGAGGCATTGGATGGGGAGAGAAGGTGAGTATAGTGGGCGACCTGGCGGCTTTCACACAGATTCTGGATGCCTTGGAGATAGGGAATCAAGCGACGATTCCAGGGCCGATCGGCGTGGGTTTTGGTCCATTTTAAGGGTAGGATGGGAAAGGTCTAACCGTGATTACAAGTATATTCCAATGGCCTCATATTTTCTTCCAGGTTCTAGCTGCACTGCAGAAAGATAATCGGGACTTGGAGAGCAGAAGCCCGGCGCTCAAGCGTTGAATGTTATCTCAGGACAGGAAGTGATGCAGGAATGTGGAGGATTTTGATGCGGGAACAGAATTTGTATTCAGGACTGTGTCATACACTGGCGTTGGCCTTAATGAGTGAAGGGAACCAGCCCACCGCACTCGGAGGTGGCCATCTTATGCTCTGAGCAATAGTTCATAAGCAGGAAGCTTATCGGATGGTTAGTAACTGCTGGCCCTCTGATGTGCTCATCCCAAGTTACTGGCCCACTCCTCAATACTGGCTGAAAATATGTGTGAGGACCATGCTTGGCAGATATTGCCTCTAACCTGTGAGGCTGTGCCTCTGTCTGTATAGTAAATTAAATGTTATTTTCCTTTTTCCAGCAACATAATGGCATATTAAGCACTTTACATGGAATGTTGCTTTTAATATGCAACTGACCTGTCTGTTTTAAGTGATATTAGCAGTTTCATTTACTTGAAAAATAGCCTGGCCACATAGTAAGTTGGTCCCCTTTGAAGGGGGGGGGGGGTCCACTTTCAAAAGCATATTTGTGCTCCCAATCCGAGTACAGGGTAATGGGGCCGGGCACATCTCGTCATCTGGGTAGTCATTAATATGCGTGGGTACGATTCTGAGGTAGGTCTACATGGCTTTTTTTTTCTTTTTTCTGACAGCATTGCGTCTCCGCATTATCACATCATTATGGTGAAAAGCGTAACGCTATTATAGTATTGACCCAGATTCACCGGCAGGTTGAGATTATGATGGTTCCTGCTGATCGGTGTAGATCAAGTGAAATATTTCTGTTTTAATGTTAATACCCTGTCTGTAAGCTGTCTAGATTCTGATTTACCTTTCTGGTCCTCCTCAGAAATCAAATGAGGATCCAGAATTATCCGGTAGTGGGGAGGGCAGATATTTGGGTAGTTGGGTGCCCCACACTACATACTAGTTTGGAAGCCAATTCCCTGGTGCTGTTATTTACGTCATCTGGGATTCCCAGCTGCATCATGGTCCCACGTGACTACTGGCAGCCAGTGAGGTTTGCCCGTCGGGTAATCCCCCCCACCCCCGGATGCGGCCAGTCCTGGATCCAGCGCCCGCACCAACAGAGATCATGGCATCAGGTGAGTATTAGGGATGTGGGTCTTGGCTACTAAATAAATCCAGTTGTTTTGGATGAAAGCGTTTGTCCAGACAACCAGAAAAAAAACAGTTCCCAGCGATTCCTTCCTGCTCCAGTTAAATAAAATATATTGGTCCCGAAATGGAGTCACACAAAGTGACCATTCCACCATTCAACTCCAATCTCCACTGCATTCACTGCAATTAAGGGGGCAGTGACTATAGTGGGCATGCGTGGGGGAGCGCTTCATTCTGGAGGTTGCCTGTGAGCATGAATGCTGTGGAACTCTATCTTGGTGCTCATTAAGTATTCAACTGGCGTAGGATGGGACAGCTGCAAGAATTAAAGGTGAACATGACTCTTCCCTGCACACTGACACTTTAGAATGACTTTTGGTTTGCAGTCTAAGATTGCAAGGAGACCTTGCCATTTTGGGATGCCCCGCAGTGTGCTAATCTATATAAAGCCCAATGCACTGTCAGACACAGCAGAGCAGTGATAACTGCTTTATTTTTGGTCTGCTTTAAAATCACTCTGGCTAATATTGGATCATCTAACTGAAGATGGCACTTAAAGCAGGCTTAAGCGTTCCCTTTCAACTCTGTGCCACTGAAGGCCCTGGGACACTAAAACAACCGTACCAACCCCCTGACTACTTTAGTGAGCATCTCCTAATGGAGCTTCCCCCAACGGGGACAAGAAAAGCCATGCAGAGGAAAATGTGAATTTCTACTAAAATGATGCGGGGGTAGGTGGGCTAGGGTCCTTGTCATCGTGGATCCTGCTGTCACAGAGCTGCAAAGAAGGATTTCAGTTCACTTTAAGAACCAGATGATTCAGTATCCAAAGCTGCTTTATTGTGTTTGTTGGGCTAGATTTCTGGAAAATAATATACTCCCAGTCCTCACAGATGCTTGAAAGGCTCCCTCCTTCCTCCAATGATTGGCCCTATGATGGCCAGTATATTTGGGTGAGCACAGATTACTAATAAATGATTCCAGCTTTACTATTTGAGGCAGAGAACACCCCTTGATAATATGGACACACACTCCGCACTTGGTCTCTTTCTTTGGGCAAGTGGAAAAAACCCACAGCTTCAGATGGCCACATTTGACCTCCTTATTATGAACAGTATGAATGGTGGAAGCTGTGATGATGTGCTGGATTTTTTTTTTCTTCTATTAAATCTCAGAAAGGTACATTTATTTTCACAATGGGCACTTACCAAAGATGATGCACATTTGTCATATTGCTCATGGCAGCTCTGCTGGGGATATCGCTGCCTGAACCACTGGACTGTCTCTTGTGTAACCTGTTGTATATGCTGCTGCAGTAATAAGAAAGGATGACCTCTAGTAGCCATATATAGCTCTGCTTCCCTCTGACAGTTCCTTTATTGTGGCCGGAAACTGTAAGGCTTTATATGTTTGGCAGTGACACGGTTCTATGAGGGACGCTGCTCTTTTCTCTCCTAATCCATTCCAGGCCATCAGCTCCAGAAACAAACCGGTTAATTCCTGCCCGGAAGGCCTGGACTGCAAGATAGAAAGGAGTGACTCCTCCCGGTCTTATATACTTCCAGCTGCCCCAACATAAGTCAGTTTCATTCTTGCAGTCAAGTCCACACCCACCGGGCCAGAATTAACCCGTTCGTTTCTGGAGCTGACGGCCTGGAATGGATGTAGAAGAGAAAACAATTCTACAGGTGAGTGTTACAGAATTGTATTTTTTGATTGCACAGTGGTGCTCTGTCAGTGACTTTTTTACTAGTGTGAGGTTCACTGCTACAAATAGCTTCTCTTGACCACAAAACACACCTAGGAATTTCACCAGGGCCTACTTTAAAGTGGACCTCCACCCTATCCCTACCCCTTTGGATACTGATTTTTAGAAATACTCCTCTTGTCTCTGTGAACCTCTCTGATCGCAGCAGAAGCGGGCCCATGTGCCAGCTTTCTGTGGAGCTCGAGACCTTCTGTGACTTGTCAACCAATTAAAAATTGAATCGTCCCAGCGCCACCAGGCAATATTGAGTGTCAAAAAGATGTCACCCAATTGCCGCAGTGGCGCCACCCTAAGTCATCCTGAGCACATGTAACATCAGGATGGCATTTAGTTCTGGGTAGCCTTAGATTCCATCTGGGGTGTATGCCAGGCTTGTCGGATTGGCTGCCACTGATGCCTGAAAGTGCTTCCTGTGCCTCTGCCATTAGCTATTGGCTGTGCTGTAGCCAGGTGTCTTTCTGGGTCTTGGTTTGAGCTGAAAGCTATGAGGACCCAGAGATTTCCTGTTTTAACCCACAGGAGCCCAAACACTGGATTGTAAAACGATTTTAAAATCATATGAATGTTGTGTGTCATGATGTCTGTACACTGGAAACAAGCATATGTAGTATTTGTTTTCATTCAGAGCAAGTACATATGGCAACCATATTGCTTAACATTATGCTGGGTTTACACTGGGTGTGTTTCCGTTGTGGTATCGTTTTGCTTATGAAATCGCACCCACATCAGCGATCACATTTGTACGGTGATTTTAAAGTGATCGTCACTCAGTGGAGTGGAATTGTTATTGCTGCTGCCTTAAACTGTGATTGCCCTGCAATCGCCTCTGTGAATGTGCTCATAAGCGACTATAGACAACGTTTCACAGGCGATCACTATTGCCCTGCAATAGAAGTGAAACACGGCTTGTGAGGGGCCTAACAGAGCAAATGGCTAATTGAAGTAACCCTAAAGATTTGAGCACTGCAGAACAGCTTCCCAATTTGGGATGCCCCTCAGTGTACTAGTAAAAAGGAAGCCTGAGCCTACTATTTTTGCTGGTTAACTACAGCTAAGATCAGCACTGCAAAAAAAAGCTTATCCTGTAATTCCTCCTCATTAAACACAACTGCAAACAACCCATGAGGATTGCCTGTTATGCCTGTGCCACACTGTGCGAGCAAATCTGGCTTCTCTGCTGATTGCCGCAGGTATTTCAGCCAATTCTTGGACTTCCTTTTTTAGTATCGCGCTGTGTGGCATCCCATATCAGGATTCCTCTGAGGGAGGCTGTTCTTACCCAAAATGACATTAAGATTAGCTTCGTTTCATTTCTTTCCCCCTCACTGACCATCGTTTTTGTGTTAAAAAAGACACCGGTGGAATCGGGGCACTGTATTATCGTAGGTGGTAATGGGTGACTCGTCACTGCAGTAGCTGCGGCCTGGCTGCTGCAGTGGTTTTGGGATCATTAAGTGACTTATGAACCCCTGTGGCACCGCAGACCTAGAAGTAGCTACCAGTATGGAAATGGATGGAGACATAGCTGTCCAGGCAAAAAATAAAAACATAAGTGCAAATTCAGTCACCCACTAGGACCTAAAGGCTGCATGGGAGAAAAGGTGAGTATAACTGTTATTGACATTTTTTGTCTGGACTGGGACCAAAATAAGCATTTTGTTTAACTTAAGCACTTAAACAAATCACATAAACAAATTGGTTCCTAACAACCAATCAGAAATCTGTTTTATTAATATTATTAATGACAAATTACTGAATGTTTGCTTTGTGTTACCTCCTTGCGTGAGTCTAATATAGTCCAGAGGTTACACTCCTGTAGTTAAGGCTGGTTCTAGGGAAGGGCGAGCAGGGCGATTGCCCTGGGAACTAAGGTCATTGGGGCGCCTTTATCCCAGCCATCCTGTTTTCTGCAGGTGGATCAGGTCACTTTTAGTGGTGCAGACCATAAGACAGACCTCCTTATCCCCCCTAGTCCCTCAGTCATGGGGAAGGGGCACTGCCTGCTGCTAAAGAAGAGACACAGGATGGGTGAGCAGGGGGCAGAATTATTTCCTGCCCACACTGAAAGCTATTTTGCCTAGAAACTGCCCTGGTTGTAGTGTTGGTTAGTATCTGCACTGCACACGTCCTTTTTGTCTTGAATGAGGCAAAAAAGCAGCCTGGGACTGAATCTTTTAATAACAGAAAAATAAATGAGGAGTATTTTCTTTAACAGTCTTATGACCTAAACAAGTCAGTAAGTGGCGGTTGCCCTTAAAGTGATACAGCAGGCAAAGGTAATTGTTAGACCATTGCATCAAGCTACATTTGGCACTGCCCCAAACTTTTTTCTGTTTTTAAATTGAGGAAGAAATGGCCGAGATGTCGGGGGTTTACGGTTTTACCTCATGAATTCTCTTCTTTGCGGCCGTGGCCCTTGGATCTGTGATGCTGCATAATAACATAATGGTCTGTAAGATTCTCAGAACTTGCATAAGACACCCTGGCTGTACAATGTGAATCTGGAAGAGGCAGCAGAGGGAGAGGAGGGAGGGACCAGCAATCCTGTCCCGCTCTGCTAAGCGGATTTGGGGGCTGAACCTGTAAACTCCAAAATCTCGGCCATTTCTGCTTCAATGTAAAAATGGAAAGCCGCTTAGGACAGCGCCAAACGTAGCCCGACACAATGGCGTAACAATTACCTTTGGCTGCTGTATCCCTTCAATATTCGCATCCTGTCCAGTTCAGGAGTGCATGTTAATTTTTATTGGTGTGTTTCGTTGTGTATTTATGGTTGCGGTTTATTTCCACTCGATGTAAATATGTTCGTAGTGTCTGCGTGAAAAATAATAGCAATGCAATATAACTTTTTGCACATTTAGGGAGGAAGCATATTGAGAATATTTTAAACATTTGTCTGCTGTGTTTCTACGTCACACATCTCTGCTTCGCATACCAAACTGTAACCTTAAATAAAGGATCGGGATCGATGAGGTCCAGATCAATTCAGGGATTTCTTAGAAATCATACTGTGTGTGAATTGGGTGTTACTGGTGATCTGACCCTAACGGTGGGTTCATGGATTTGCTATGCAGCCAAGTGCCAAGCTGTGGCAGCACCTCCATTTTTACAGAGAACACTGGTGCGTCTCAATCATGAGGCCCAGGAGTCTCTGAGGGCTTTCATGTCTTGATATTCAAAGCATGGACTAACTATATTCCATTCCAATTGCTTACCATTTTGTTTCCAAATATTGCTAGGATCATTTAGGAATTTATTTTTTTACACTGTACAATACACCTCCTGAATGTATGTGAAGGGCACTTTACTCATGCTTTCGTTTTGTGCGAGGGAATAAGCAACCTCTCTGTTATCACTTGCATACACCTGCCCGCCCCTTTCTGCCCCTGTGCTAAGCCCGATTTAGACATTTTAAATTAAAAAAAAACCCTTTGTCCCTGGCCGAGGAGAGGGGGGGGTTAGGCAGGCACTTTGCACAACTGCCATCCCCTGCTAGGAGTGAAGGAGGATTGCAGCTATCAGTTGAGTCTTTTATTTTATTGTCCAAATCGGCCTTGACACAGAGAAAGGGAGGGGGTGGGCAGCTGGGAAAAGACACTTTATCACATGTACTTACTAATTCTTAGGACAGAGCAGAAGCTGGCGGGCAATTAAAGAGCAGCGGCAGCAATATCTACAGCCCGCAGCGGCCTGCACCTTCTCCTAAGACCAGGTCCAATTTGATTAAAAAAGTAAATGAATTGTCACTTAGTTGCAGCGATACTCCTTCAATCCCTCCAGTGCCACTGCAATAGGATGACTCTGAGGTCATGGCAAGTTCTAGCCCTACAGGGTAGGCTGGGGTGGTTGGAGGAGCGCAACGCGGTGACTGTATTTTACTTTATCCAAATCAGGCTTTGTCCAAGGGCTATGGAAACGGCTTGGAATTCCTCTTAAACTTTGGTCATCTACTGTGACTTTCTATCTTCTTTGCTGGTCAAATGAGCAACACTGTGGCAGCAGTCAGGATCAATCAAGGGAATAGAGAATGCCTAACTACCTATTATAGGGCTGGAGTAGCCTTCCTGCTCTTCAAACAGCAGAAGAAACCTCTCCCTCACCCCACTTTTCTGAACATCAGAGAAGAATGGTCTTTTCGTCTCGTAATACATAGGGTGCACATGGCCTGGAAACCCCTCTGCCTAGTGGCGGCTAGAGGCGGCTACTGAAACTTCATACATAAAACAATTAATTGTGCTGAGTAACTATTCCATAATTTCAGATGTGATTTGCTTCTGCAAGAGTTTTTCTATCTGACATTAAAACTTCTGCTCCTGCTCATGTTTGCTGTAAATCCTGCCTTGGCTGTCAGTGATCACTGTGACTTAATAGCAAAGCTATATGCAGGAATGGCTGGAGTTCTTATGATTGCATATAATTGCCTATTTTGCTATATCCTGTGTGTGTGAGGAGGAGCTTGCTGTTTTGCAGGCCATCCTTGGATCCTTCAGTATTGACCATAGCTGCTAGAAATGGCATAACACAGAATAACAGCAGATTCAGGCTCTAGGTATGTATAGACCTCATCCCAAACTAGCTTTATATATTTTTATATGCAACAGATACTGATAAAAAAAAAATTATTTACGTGGTTTTAAGACCAGCTAGTTCTGATTGCCAGGGGTGGTAAGATTTTAGCACATGACCACAACCACAAGATGGATACGGTTAGCAGGTCTAATGAAAGGTCCCGGGGGCAGCAGGAGTGGCGCTTTGTGCTCCCAAAGTTATGTCTAACCTTATTAGGTGGGAGAGGCCGTTTTTGGGAACAGTCCCGCTCGCCCTTTGCTGCACAAAAAGACTGTGACCGTAACAACAGTACCTGAAGTTGGGTTAGCGTCTATAAAACCTATTGATGCAATATAATGATGCAATGCCAATGAAATACAGCCCAAACACCCTTTTTAAAGCTGGTCATCCATGTGTGAATCTGCTTGGTGTTCCCAAATGACCAGCTTTGAGGTGCTATGTAGGAGACAGAGGCGCAGCTTTGTGCTGCCATTGGCAATCTTTGCCCGCTGCCTCCATGAATGCCAGTACTGAGCAAGTCACTCCATGGATAGCCACCTTTAGGCAAATCATAGAGACCAAACAAATATCTACCATTAAATGCACTGGACAAAAATGAGAATCTTCTACGTTATACTTGTTATTTTTTATTGTATGTCATTTTTTTGGTCAGAGCTTATATATAGTTTGTATTTTCTGTCACGGTCTGCAGTGTCTGTTGTAGATCATCAAACAGGATCTAAGGACATATAAACACCCCTACTGTAAACATGTGAAATCCTTGTAAAGAGGTGGAGGGCCACACTTGGGACGCACGTGTACAGAAAAGCACCTTGTGCGTTCATGTTAATGTGTACAGTTATCTGTGTAATTTGGGGATAAAGGTATTATAATAAAAGAAATTGTAGTTTTTTGAAGTGTAAATATGATTTTAGTAAATAAATTATGTAAAATGTATTATGTGTGTATCTGCAGTGGTTTTGTGAATAGCTGGTTTAGTTTATATTACAGTTTACTGGTAATTGTAGAACCTTCTGTTCCCAGATGGAGTTGGCATAGGAACATGTCGGTGTTGGGTACTTCCTATGCTGCTGTTGGGTACAGTTAAACTGGACCATGATTTAATGAAAAGCCCAAACCCTTAAACTATTCCCCAGCATCTAAAATTCATATATTTTAAATTTGTAGCCACTTACTTATTATTATTTCCCCCATTGGGCTGCAACTCTGTTCCAGATTCTAGGATATGGGCGCCGCCATCTTGACTCAGAAGCATCATACATACTGAGGAGAGGATGGCAGGATAAAGTGCAGGGGGTGGGGTTATAGCTGTGCTTTGCACAGACAGAGCAGAGCTGGGGTCAAGGAAAGGACAACAATCCCAGAATGCAGAGCTAGAGTTAGAAGACACTTCCTGTTTGGAGGCTGCCTGATGCTCCATGAGCTGCCATCTTGGATGTTTATAGGCTCATAACATGCAGTAGATGCAGGTAGGATGGTTTTTAATGTGGGCAATCTGTATGTACAGGGTGTGGGAACATATAAGATAGGCTGTTATTCAGGGTGAAGGTCAGCTTTAAAGCCAGGTACTATCCTCTCTCAACAGCACACACCCCTTGAAGACAGAAATGTAACATGCACCAGGTAACCCCTGCTGCCTGGGGATTTGGGATGCCCTGCTGCAGCCAGGCTTCTTGATACCACTTCAGTGTTACAGCGATGGCAGCCATTCGGTGACTGCTAGAAACCAATGGGACACGTTGAAAGGGAGGGGTGCACCAGGCCTGCACACCTGCTCGATATACCCAATTTGTTGCTGACTGACAGGCTGCTCTGATGTAATGTGGTAGATACAAGGCTGCCGTTCCAGGTTTGTGGTGGGAGGAGATGCAGCAATACATCGTCAGTTGGGGTGGAGGAGGTAAAGGCTTTTGTCACTTTAAATATAAACCTGTAGTGGGGGAAAATATGGGAGGAAGCCTTATTTTGAAAATCGTCTAGATCCGGGGTACTCAACCACTTGTAAAGGTCCATTTAAAGGCATCTGGTGAGAGGTGAAGGTCCGGGCAGAAGGCTGTCGTGGGGGGAGGAATAGTTAGAAATTAGCACACTGGGGGAGGGGCTATAGATTCCCCAGTAAAACTAAAAGTGGCTGCTTGTACCTTGCAAAACCACTTCCCGCCCATGCACTAGTTTATATTGCAATACTAGGTGCCAGGGAGCCATGACACTGGCAGGGAGACTAAGCACTACATCACTGAGATAGGGGGCAGCTCTGAACATGGCAACACATACTGCAGGGCTGTCACGGCAGGAGTCCGGAAATCTGGTGCAAAGGTCCCCATTCGGACCCAGGTCCACCGGTTGAGTATCACTGGTCTAGATGGCTGAAATATCATGCTACCCATTGGAGTCCATTTTGAATGCCCGAGAAGAGAAATTCAACTGCCAAACTTGTTGCAGGATAGAGACTGACCAAATATTGCAGCTGAAGGACTGTCTTCCCCAAATAAAGAGCCTGAAATGTACCTCATGAGGCTTGCAAAGGTCTTGTGCAAGGGGTCCTTTGCCAAATAGTTTTTCCTGGTGTCCTGCTCGGTTCGCTCCATTCTTGTCAATTGGGCTATCCGCCACAAGGTGGTGCAGTTGACTGCAAGACGAAACTTGTGGCTCCTCCCGGCTCATATAAAGGCATCTGTTTCCCTATAATCCCCAGAGTTCTCTTGCAGTCTGACTGCGAAGATGGATGCTATTTTTCTCTCCATGGATTCACAGATAAGCGGGGCATCCCAAGCCCGTCGGCCGCTGCAGCCCTATTCCCACCTTTTTCTGTGGACCCTTTCTGCCTCCCAGCCTTTGGCTACGGATCAGTTGAAGGTAGGGAAACGCCGAGGGTCAGGCATTCATCAGAGCTATGCTCTAGGCCGCAGACCCTGTCACAAAGGGTAGCCAGCCATAGGCAATGGTGAGCCTATATGGGGGGAGGGGAGGAACCACCTGGGGATCCCTTATGTTTGTCTCCCACAAGCTTTATTTGTGTACTGTTTTGGTGCATTGTCCTTACTTGACTTCACTTACTCACCTTTTCCTCCTCTTCTGCTCCTCTCCTCTCGTCCAGGCTGCGAGGGGGGGGGCGCAGACCCGGTCGGGGCTGTCTGATCGGGCTCCAGGGACGGGAGGGGACGAGCGGGCTTTTTGGCGCCCGGAGTCCGCTCCTTGTCACCTCCAGCCTGCTGCGTGTGGGGGACGGGTCCGCCCGATGACGCGTTCCGCGTCAACGTCGTGCGACCCGCCCCTCGAGGAGCTCGCTGTCGGCGCCATTTGCCAGGCGCATGGTGGCTGGCTGCTGCATCCTCCTCTCCCTTTGGATTCCTCGTGCTGCGGGCTTCTTCCTGATCGGTGCTGCTCCTGGCCCTGCTTCCCCGGCTGTTTTTGATTTGTTTTTTTTTTTTTTGTCTTGTGCATGTGCTGTGGGATGCTTAGTTTTTGCTCTTTTTATGTTTTGCAGACGGGTCTCAATTTATCCATAGAGTGGTTCCTCCCAGTCTCCTCTCCCCCCTCCCCCCTGCCCAGTTGTTTAAGGGGTTCAGAGGGACCAAATTGAGGATTGTCCGGGTCTGGGCTGTTAGTGCCTTGTGACCCAAGTTTTTTCCGCTATAATCGCCATAATGGAGGCTTTGGGGAGATAGCGAGCTGGGGGCCCCCTCGGGACTAGTTAAGCTCTGTCTCTTGTGTGGTACATGCCCTCTGAGCAGTCGCAGCACTATTTGTGTACCCTGCACCCAAAGCGCCATTTCGGAACAGGATGGAGCGAGCGTTGCCGGCCCCAGCCCCATTTTACCTACGGCCTCGCCAGAATGGGAGAAGCCTAATAGGCTGCCGGCAGTGCCTAAGGGTAAGGGCCTGGACAGACTGCATCCCTTTTTGGAGGACTTGATTCGCCTCTGGTCCCGTCCCCCCGAGGTGGATGCTCCTGTTTTGGGGTTCTCCAATTCCTCGGTTATGTCGTCTCCTGATACTGCTTCCTTGCGCGATCATGCTGACAGGCGCATGGATCAGCTGGCGTGTCACGCTTTCTCTTTTATGGCCACTGGTCTTCGCCCTGTCTGTGCCACGGCCATTGTCTCTATAGCCATCAAAAAGAAGGTGAGACGCCTTGTGGATATCGCCAGAGCTCACAAGCGAGCGGAGGAGTATAAGGATCTCTTAGCTTGCACGGATATCATTGCCTTGACCTGCTGGTCGCTCTTCGTCATTCTATCTGGCTGCGACAGTGGGCAGCGGATGCCGCCGCCAAGAAAGCTCTCACTGGTATTCCCTTCCTGGGACTCAGGCTGTTCGGGGAGCGTCTGGATCTCCTGGCAAAGGATGGGAGGCTCCCTCAGCTTCGGAACCTGTGCGGCCTTTTCGGGGCTCTTCTTCCTTTCGTCCCTTTCGAGGGGGACGAGGTTCTTCTTTCTCAGGTGGCTGCAGAGACTCCTGGGGGTAGATCCCGCGGTCATCCCGGTCCTTCCTGGGGGTCCAAGTCCAAGCCCACTGCCAAGGCCCCTCAGGCATGAGGAGGCGCACTCACCTATTCGGGTGGGGGGAATGGCTTCTGCTATTTGCTCACATCTGGAGACAGCATGTCTTGGACCAGTGGATTCAGGAGGTGATGTCCTCCGGGTACAAAATAGAGCTGGCAGCTTGGCCTCCCCCGAGATTTATTCGGTCGCGGATTTCCCAGAACCCATTGACGGCGCAGGGCCTACGATTGGCTGTCCAACGACTTCTGTTGTCCGGAGTGATTTGTCCAGTACCTCATCAGAAACGGGGTTGAGGGTTCTATTCCAATCTTTTCACGGTGCCCAAGAAGGACGGTACTCTGAGGTCTATTCTGAACCTGAAGGGTCTTAACAGATTTGTCAGATTCAAACACTTCCGCATGGAGACCTTACGGTCAGCGGTGAGTTCACTTTGGCCAGGCGACTTCATGACCACGGTGGACATCAGGGATGCTTACCTGCACGTCCCTATATTCGAGGGACATCAGAAGTTCCTGAGGTTCGCGCTGGAGGATCAGCACTACCAATTTGTGGCACTGCCGTTTGGAATTTCTTCAGCCCCCCGGGTGTTCACCAAGGTGCTGGCGGGTGTCATGGCCCTGCTGAGGAGCCAGGGCATTCGTATTCTTCCTTATCTGGACGACTTTCTGATTGCGGCTCAATCTTTTCAGCAGGCCGAGAGCGACACTCGGACGGTGTTGTCCACTCGAGGAATTCGGTTGGGTGATCAATTATCCCAAGTCTTCGATCACTCTGTCATTGGTGAGGTCCTTCTGGGCATGACGTTGGACACCTCTCAAGTCAAGGTGTTCCTCCCCCAGCAGAAGGTGGAGGATCTTCAGACGCAGGCGCGGGCCTTGCTGTTGTGTCCACACCTGTCCATCCACCTGGGGATGCAGCTGGTGGGTCTCATAGTGTCTTGCTTCGAGGCTGTACCCTTCGCCCAGTTCCACATGAGACCACTGGGGATCCCACCCTTCTTGGACACTGCTTTTGGATGTCCCAATTGTCAAGAATGGAGCGACCCGAGCAGGACACCAGGAAAAATACAATTCTGTAAGTACTCACCTGTAGAATTGATTTTGGTGGTGTCCTGCTCTGGTCGCTTCATCCCACCCTTGTTCTGTTATCCTCTATTGCCTGTTATAGTGATTACTTTTGAGAGAGTTCTTTTTGGGGCTGTGTGAATTAACATGGTCTCTGGCCTCCCGGATTTTTTTCCGTATTTACTGCTTTTCAATCACTGGGGATTATTAGGCAAACAGATGCCTTTATATGAGTTGGGAGGAGCCACAAGTTTCGTCTTGCAGTCAACTGCGCCACCTTGTGGCGGATAACCCAATTGTCAAGAATGGAGTGACCAGAGCAGGACACCACCAAAATCAATTCCACAGGTGAGTACTCACAGAATTGTATTTGTTTGCTCTCAAAACATTAACATGGTTTTCCACACCAAGAGCTATTTCTCATTACAGGCAGTGGGTAGTAAGCAGGATCCCCCAAATCAGGCAGTGTGGCAATATTGCCCCCAATACAGGCAATGTGGTAGAATCCCCCCCCCCCAAATGCAGGCAGTGTGGCAGACCCCCCCTCCCCAATACAGGCAGTGTGGTATATTTCCCCCCGCCCCCAATACAGGCAGTGTGACAGAATCCCCCCTTCTGCTTTAGCTGTCCCCTTTACCATTCTAAACTCCACCACAAACACCCATTAGCCATCTAGATTTCCCTATAGGATTTTCCAACTTTCCCATTAGCCACCTAGATTTCCCTATAACATTCCCCCTTTTCCATTAGCCATCTAGATTCCCCTATAGCATTTCCCCCTTTTCCATTAGCCATCTAGATTCCCCTATAACATTTCCCCCTTTTCCATTAGCCATCTATAGCATACACTACGTTCCCATTAGCCGTCTACATTCCCTACATTCCTGTTTTACTTTCAAAATCTTTTTCTTTCACAATGTTTTTATTAAAGTGATTGGCAAGTCATTTGTTTAAAACAAAGTATCAGTAGCTAACCATTCATTGAGTGATTGGAGCGCTGTGATTCCTCCTCTATTGGTCTTCTTAGTGAGGAAATCCCTTCCTCATTCAGCTTTCAATCCCCTCCCTGCTGATCTGGTCCTTTAATTCAACCTTCAGTGGACCAAGAACGAAAACACAGACCACACCTTACCCAGACGTCCTGATTGGCTGTCTCTCTGCAGCTATGAAACCCAGCCATCCTCTGGTCACACTATGTGCAGGCAGGTTGGAGACGCTCTTAGCCTGCAGCATCTCTCACCCACTTTTTTTGATCACACTATGTGCTGGCAGTAATAACTAGAGTCACAACAATGCACTTATAAATGTAAAGCACACAGTAGGCTTGATTCAGAGCCACTTTCTCAACGTTTTTATGGAGGTCTTGCTACCAAACGAAAAATCGCACAAAAATTAAAACATGTCACACAACATGTGTTGCAGAAAAAAAAGGCTCTGCTGAATCAGACGAGGGGGTAAAATGGACAAGAATGGAAATTTTCATGCAAAAAAGTGGCAAGAAAGGGGCTCTGAATCAACCCTAGTGTGCTTACATCACATTGCTGTTGCCACAACCACTGTCTCTCCTCATTTTTTCTCTGCACCTCCAATGCTCTGATACTTTTACAAATAACTTAGAACCTACAGGGTCTTTTTGAAAATAGTTTGAAGTTTGGGACAGTGCAACGTGTAGCTCGAGACATTGGGGCAACAATCGGGCTCCCCTTTAGTATAACTTTAAAGTGTTTCCTGAATTAGCATGAGTGCTCATTTACAATATGGTTCTTATAAAAACAATAATACAAGACATCTGGCGAGAAGATCTGCTGCCCCCCTCTGATCTTACCTTTGGGCACTAAATACTCACCTCCCCTGGGGGATCCATCTTTTGGGTCCCCCGGATTCCAGCTGACCTTCCAATGGTGCAGCGCCATCTTGCATCCCATCAGGCACTGCGCACGGCCCCGATCTGGTGAGGTCACCCAAAATCCTGCGAGACTGTCACTCTGACTGTTGGACATTCTGGTTGATACCTCAGACCAGGTGACCATTTCAGATTTCTATTTATGAACCGTCAACCTTGTTGCCACTAATAGATGGTGATACTTTTATTTTTATTGTGAAAAGTTTCACATATAGAGAATAAAGAAACGTCTTTAAATAGACATGTCACAGAATAATTTCACCCCTTTACTTTTGCGCCATAAGACGCGCTAACATTTCCCCCACTTCTGATCGAGGCCTGTGCTGTCTGGACCCAATCACCAGTGTTTCTTGAGATGCCCCCCACCGTCTGTTACAGTAAAGGTGGCACGCAAATTGAGAGATCAGTACCAGGCCTTGACGCGCCCCCCCAATTGCATTAATTGCAGTGATTTGTCGTTGTGGAATCTGGCCCGGACAGTGCAGGACTTGATCTGAAGGCCTGGTAAGATCCAGAGTGCTGGAACAGCAGTGATCATTTGTGGGTGAAAAAGGTGTGTGTATAATTTATTTTTAGCCTGGACTGTCACTTTCATAGTATAGCTTTTACATAGCAGGCATGGCAGATTGGAAGCTTGTTTTTAGGCTGTGCCCTTACTTCCGTCTGCCAGCAACCAATCAAAGCAAAGCATGCACAGTGTAGGTACACCACATCTCAAAAAGGGCCGCCAGTTGTACCGTGTGGGGCATCCCAAATCACCATGCCTGCTGGTCTGTCATTCATATGGCACGCTACCCCTACTCTGTTCTGGAGCTGGGTATATTGCTTAGGTTACAGAGCTACTCCTAAGCTTTGTGTTGATTTTGGGAGCCATTTTTTTTTTAGTAAACGTGCAAATAGAGATAGATTCAGGAAGCTGAATTTGCATGTGATTCAGGAAGTGTTTTGCAGGGGGAAAGCTGTGTGCAACTGTCATTTTAGGAGCCACCATTTTGCTCCTACTTAAAGCAAGAGTAAAATGATGCCTTCGCTAACTGACCTGCTTTTTTTATTGGCCGCAATTTCCAGGATATTGTTTTTATTTTTTTCCTATATAACTAAAAAAAGTGTGTGATCCACCCCCCCAGAGCAAACTATCCCTTAAAATAAGATCAGGACATTTAGATACATAATACAGAGGTTATCACAATGACACATTTGTCTTATACACATATTATACAGGCTGCAGTGTACGGAATGCGATCCTGGGGAATAGCCACAGAGTGCATCATAATCAAGGATTTCCCTAGCAAGAGGGACAACAAAACCAAGATATTGAAAATCTTGGGATTTGTTCCTTCTTAATATTGTATTTTGTCATATAAAAATGCCTTTAATTAGAGCCTCAACAATGACAAGCCTGCCCCTGTATTTGGGATGGGGGCCCTAGAGTCGCGACAAAATGGCCCAATGATAAAAATCCATATAAATATGCTGGATGGCAGGGGGAGAGGTCACTTATACACCAGGCATCAAGAAATATCCTGCATTATTCCTGAACTTAGTCACATTGCAGCAATGATTTAGTATCACTGAGGAAACATATTGTTACCTAACCTGCACCCCAACCTAATCCCCTCCCCAAGCACTGACCCACACCCTAACCTAGCCCCCTCCCCAGACAGTGACCCATATTCCAAACTAACCCCCCATACCAGCCACAGACTTGCACCCCTAACCTATCCACCATCCCTGACCACTTACCAGCACCCTCAACTAGAAGTCTCAGCATCAGCAATGATGTGGAGGCAGAAGCAAAGGGCCCATCATCAGCAGCAGAAATGCGAGGCGACAATACCAGAGGGCAAACTGCAGCTGTTATGAAGACTGGGAGGCACACAATAGGGATCTGGAGGAGTTAGTAAGCACAGAGAGGGTGACCCACAATGCAGTGCATTTTTGTAATGCATAGTCCCTTTTTTAAAGAATTAGGTGCTGATCACAGTGCAGGGGGGTATCTGGATTACTGATGTGCCGCCAATGTGTACCACCCCTGCAAGCCCTTTTTTGGCCCTAGCTCTCTGGGTGGAATGATTGTCTGCCAGATGTTGCTTGGTTTGGAGGTCTTCCATTGGCCAGAGGCAAATCACAGGGCCTAGTTTCACTAAGAGAGCAAGGATCAGGTAAGAAAAAAATGGTCTTGCAGAGGTAGTATATGGAATTCAGCATTCGGGATGTACCCCTGCACTGTGAGCAAATGCCTCATCCCCGATGTGGGATGCCCCACTGTGTGAAACCCCAGGATTGCTGCCTAAACTCTTCTATCTAGAAATTCCATGGTGCCTGTGTAGGACACATTCCTTCATACCTCTATATGAGGCACGTACCAAAGGCAGACATTTGTAAATGGTTGGCACGGGTACGTAGAGTACTGGCTGGTGGCACACGCTCCTTTTAAGCCTAATACGCTGCTCTGACGACAGAATTATATGAAAATATAAAGTGGTGCCAGCACCCGTGTAAAACATCCGTTTATTGATCCATTAAAAGTAGCCAAAAAGAGGTGAAGAGAGACAAATATGGCCCAGCGCTGCTGATGGTAGAATGGAGTGCAAAATGCTGATTGGTCACAGTCCCAACATGTGCGGTGGGATGACCAGATTTTGGTGGGATTGCTGGGATTTCACACAGCAGAGGATCCCATATCGGGAGAGAAACAACCCCTGTGAAAGTGAAAATGGTCCTGGCTTCTTCTGACGCCGGGCCCCATGAAAGTGCTATGGTATATCCTCTATAAAACACTGCAAATGATGTTCCCATACTGGGGCGATCGCAATGTGCTCACAATCTAAATGACCAAATTAAAGCAAAAAAATATATAAAATATGCATTGCTTTCTCCCTCTGACTCCTCCTCCTACGCTGCTCATTGTGAAGAAGGATGAGGAAGGGATGGTAATCACAGCCTAGACATAAGCGTGTCCTGATAGGCATCCCAAATACAAATGATGCAGCTGCAACATTGCAGGACAGCCTCAAGATCGCCATTGCTGTGGCAACGCATCACTGGAGGTAGCTGGAGAGCCCCTGTGGCCACCACACAGGGTTTTCTGGTAACCCAAGTGACCTGATGTTAGCGTCAAGAAACTCCTGTAACACTGAGAGGCGCAAATGTGGCGGAACCTATCAGCAACCCAGAGGTTTGCCTGGAGGGGAGTCTGTCTAAAATGGTGTTAGGGAATTAAACAAATCTGGCAACAGGACACCAACTACACAACCAGAGGGTAGAATGGGTTCCTTCTCACCGAACCTACCCTTACATTCCCCAAAGTTGCCTGATAAGGCATTAGCTTTGGTGTTCTTTGCTCCTGGTTTAAAGGTAATGACAAAACTGAAACAGGAGCAAGAGAGCACCCAGCGAGCCTGGCGTAAATTGACTCTCTTGGCGGAATCAATGTATTTGAGATTTTTATGGTCGGTATACACAGTAATAGGATGCAAAGAACCTTCCAACCAATGCCTCCATTTCTCGAACGCCAGTTTCACCTCAAACATTTCACGGTTCCCCATTGTAATTCTGCTCAGGAGAACAAAATTTACGCAAAAAATATGCACAAAGTTGTACTCTTCCCGGCGAGCCAGAATATTGTGAGAGGACATCCCCCACAAGTTCAGTAGCATTGACTTTAACAGTGAATGGGCAGCTGACATCAGGGTGAATTAGTACTGGGGCCAAGGTGAAGGCCTCTTTTAAGATCTGAAAGGCCTTCACCCCTGGAGGGGGCAAACTTACACAAAACCACCTTTTGGGGTTAGGTCAGTTAGAGGAGCCACCATAGAAGAGAAGAGAATCCCTTGATGAAAGGCCTGTAAAAATTAGAAAATCCTAGGAATCTCTGCAAAGCTTTTAGGGTTCTAGGCTGTTCCCACTCCAAAACCACTGACACATTAGAGGGATCCATAACCAGACCCTGATTGGAGACCAGAAATCCCAGGAAAGGGACCTCGATGACCTCAAATACACCCTTGAACAGGCTGTTCTGTCTCAGTTTTTGCAACACCACCTTAACGAGAAATATTAGTCATCTAATAACCCTCCCCGTCCTGCCCCCCTACCCTGGCGATGAGGCAGGACAGGGGGGATACAAATAAAAAGAAACCATAGCCAGGCACCCGCGCCATCCACCCCAAAGCCCATTGGCGGCCACAGGAAAAGAGACAAAGCTGCATCCCCTGGGTCAGCATTCCACTCAATCATTAGAATAGGCGGGCAGAAAAGCGGAGCCAGAGGATGCGCATCTCTCTCTCTGCCAAGATGGCAGCTCCCAGGGTAGGGTGGCGGGGGGGTCATTAGATGCCTGAAGTTTCGCTTTAACATGTTGTCTGTGTTCAACCACTGAGTCTACGAAATTTTGAAAGACCACAGGGGCATTGCATAACCCAAAGTGCATAACATAACAAATGTTAAGCTGAGGATGCAGATAAGCTGAGGACAGGAACTCGCCTGCTGCTGCTGTTCCGGATAGCAACAAACAGAGCTGTTTGCTGAACATTACATATGCGTGGCAAACGGCTCTGATTGGATGGGAGCCTACACATGCGCCGTAAGACTGGGGAAAGGTGAGTCATTATGTGCGATATAGGGAGTTTCACACAGCAGGGCATGCCAAATAGGGTTTTGTTCCCCTTTAAACGGACAAGAAATAGTATCTTCTTGTATGTGACAAAAAAAAAAATATTGTATATTTACACCTGACCCCCCCCCCCCCCCTCCCACCTATACCATAATTAAAAGGGAAAAAAATCCACTCTCCTACAGACATCAAGGCAAAATGCCAGCCCTTGGGGTTGGGTCGGGTTGGCTAGGCCTGTGTATGGCAGGCTGGCTTAGAACTAGGTTTGCCACCTTTCCCAACAAAAAAATATTGGCCTTTTCATGGGTACAAGGGTGTGGACTTGTAGGGGGTGTGGTCTTGTGGGGACGGGGTCCTGTAAAATGTACGTTTAACCATACTTTTTCACTTAAAATACCTTATTTTTTTACTTTCTACAGTTCAATAGCCAACAAACACACACTGCACGTTTCCCCAGAGTGCTTGGATATGATCCCTGGCCCTGTTGTTTAACAGTAACAAAAATACCAGCAGTTACCAAAAACTTACCAGCCTCGCCAGTAAAATACCAGTAAGGTGGCAACATTACTTAGAAACCTTAGGGTTGATTCAGCACTGTATTTTTTTACTCATGTTTTTGGTGAGTAAACACTTTGTTCTCATGAGTTCAGCATCATATTTAGCTGTGGAGTTTCTTCAAAAACGTTTTAACAGGTAAATATGATGCTGAACTGCACTGAGGAAATAACTCATGAGGAAAACAGTTTACTCACAAAAAACATGAGTAAAATAAATACTCAAGGTGCTGAATCGACCCTAAATGGGACGGCATTGTGCATAGGCCACGCCCATTCACCAGCCAGATCAGCATCACGGCTGGCGGCTAAGAGGGGAGTCTCGTGCCCTCTGGGAAAGTCCAGATGGATTTTAATTTTAATCCAATTATTTTTAACCTTCGTTGATTTTTTTTCAGGGGCAACTAAATGATTTGCTTGTACTGCAATCCATAAAAGTTATGTATTTTTAAATGTAATGTTTATATTCTGCCATATGTACGTTAACCTAAAGAAAACCACCACAGGAAGGGCTCCATATTCCAGCACTGTACTCCTTTTCCGTTAAAGGGTGAATCCACATTCAATAACAATTTTGAAAATTTTTTTTTTTTTTTTTTTGGGCACCAAAAAATAAACATCATGTAGCGCCCCCATGGGGAGGAGAAGACATAATGAAGCTGCAGATGGGCAAAAACCGGCGTGCCCTTCTGTGTAGTGACTTGTGCGACACAGTGACGTCATGGCTGAGCCTCTGACATCAAGTTGCTGAGCTGATGGAGTATTTTTATTAGCACGTGTGTTTTATGGAAGCAGTTTTCATTACCTGCAATCGGTTGCTATTGGCAACAGACATCAAAAAGAGAGAAGCGAGTCTGCTATGGCCACTGGTGATGTGCGGGAGCAGTCTGCAATCTGTTGCTATTGGCAATGAACACCAAGTCTGCCAAAAATGCAACTTACCCTTTAAAGTGGACCAAAACCCAGGATTTTGACTATCGTGGGTTTTAGTCCTTGCACCCGGGCAGGGCCGGCTCCAGGTTTATGTGGGCCCCTCAATACACTCAATACAGGGTAGTACAGTTGGAAGTATTGTCAAAGAATAGAAGGAATGACAGAGAGTATAGATGAAGAAATACAGGGAATGACAGAGAAATAAAGAATGAAGTAAGAGGAAGATAAAAGATAGAAAAAAAGAAAGCAAGAATGAAAGAGAAAAGTAATGAAAACAAAAATGAATATGAGGAAATAAGAGAATAGAATTAAAAAACAGAATAAGAATAGATTAGAAATAGAAACAAAAAAATAGATGGAAAGCATAAAGATTGATGCAAAGATGGAAATAAGATATAAAAAATAAAAGGAAAGAAAGAATGAAAGCAGAGAAAGAATGACAGAAAAAAGAATAAAATGAATGACAGAAAAAAAGAAAGCAGACATTTATAGAGAGGAAGGAAAATAGAAATAGAATAAAAGTAAAGGAATGGGAAAAAAGAGAGAAAAGAAATAGCAGAACAAACAGGAATGAAAAACAATCATAGAAGAAAGAAAATGAAAGGCAGACAGAACAGATGAAAGAAAGAATAGAATGACTGATATAAATAATAGAAGGGAAGAAGATAGGAAAAATAAAAGGCAGAAAGAACAGATGAAAGAAAGAAATGCAAAGAAAATAAAGAAAGATAAAAGAAAGAATAGCTGTAAAGAAACAAACAGAATGAAAGAAAGAAACAAAGAATAGCAGGACTGAAGGACTCTCCCAAAGGCCAATCTGCCCCTGGCTGACAGTCCATAATCCTGGTTACTGCACAGCTCTGCATCCTGAATAGGGGTTGCCCAGGGTAGAGGGAATGAGGTGGGCCCTCCCAAAGTGTAAGGGCCCCGGCACCTGCCCAGGTATGCCTAGTGCTGACACCTGCCCTGCCCCCGGGGCACCCCGATCGAGGATGCCCCGCTGTGTGAAACTCCCCAGGTCGCCCGACCTGACTCACCTTTCCCTGGTCCTACAGCGCAGACTCTCGACCAATCAGTGAGCTCGGATCCACTGCCGCCCCTTCTTCTAATAGCTTGTCTAAAGTGCGCTGGCAGCCCCCTCTAACTGCTAGAGGGATAGCGGGGATGTGGCCGCAGCTCACGGATGCGCCGTAGGAACGGGGAAAAAGGTGAGTTTCGTGCCGACCTGGGGGGTTTCACACAGCGGAGCATCCTGATTCTGGATGCCCCGGGGGGAGGGGGGAAATCTAGCGGCCCTGGAATCTTATAGATTTCAGCGCCATTGGGGCATGGATATTGATCCACTTTAAGCCTGGATTCTCAATTCCCCAGCCAGACCAGTTCAAAACAGTTGTAAAAGAAAGTATATATGTAAAATATAGAAATTAGACGTGAATAGCGGCAGGAATCTGGGTGCGACATCAAATGCCTGACACATACAATGCTATTTCATTGCCAGTAACCAAGAGGTTTAAAGTGGAACAAAACCTGGGATTTTGTTTCTTGCCCCCCCAGGGCATCCTGAACTGGGATGCTCCACTGTTTGAACCCCCCAGTTTGCCCAGAACAACCCCCCTCTTCCGGGTCCCATGGAGCATGTGCGGGCTCTCGTCCAATCAGATCCATTTGCCGTGCATACCCTGCTTCCCCTGAAATTAAGCCTTAATCTTAATGGGATCTTTCAACATTTTTTGCTAATGCGTGAAATATAAGCCCTACCCCAAAAATAAGCCTAGTTACAATTCATAATCCAGCTGCTGGGCTTTAGCAGAGGGACAGGAGCAGCTGTAAAGGAGGGTGAGGACACATCAGGTCACACAGGTAACCTTGTCTGTCAGGAGTGAAATGTCTGATCTTGCTGGCTCCACCCCAGCCTGGCGCCATGCCGGGCACATGGTCAAATCTGGCCACTGCCAGCTTGCTACAAGACAACCCCTGAAAATAAGCCCTAGCACCTATTTTAGTAGCAAAAATTAATATAAGACCTGTCTTATTTTCAGGGAAACACGATATTAAATGTTCAGCAACCTGCTCTTGTTTATGGCAATCAGAGCGAGGGCAGCTGCATCCTTTGCAGCACACGTACTCTCAAGTCTCCAGCCTGGGGGATTCACACAGTGGGGCATCCCAGATTCCAGGGCTGTGCCTTCAAGGTTTTGTTTCAAAAGAGTAACAAAACCATGGTAACCTGGATCTAAAGCCTAAAATAATTCAGGGCCAGGTTAATGCTTTCCTCTGCCACTGGCGATCCCGCGGTGCATGTGTGGGCCACCAGCAGAATCCATCAAGAAGCTGAGCACACCGGCACCAGGCATTAATGAATAGCTGGCACAGGTACACAGCCAAAAGGCAGAGGCTAAACTAAAATGTAGGCTTCCTAGGAACTCATTTATATGGATGGCTGGCGGCCTGCACATACACTACAGGATCGCAGGTGAGGTAAGCATATTGGGTGCCCAGCATCCCGGGGAAGAGGAACAAATACCAGGATAGTAACAATTCTGGGTTGTGTTCCTCTTTAATAACACATTAACATGCAAATGCAATTAACTCCTTATCTAATTGAGGCCCTGGACCCCATTATAATGAATTGTAATAAAAACAGCATCACTTACCTGCAGATAATGTTGGTAGATTTTTGGATGAATCATTCTAAATCAAGAGACCCAGTGAGCAAGACAAATGTCTTTAAAGGGTAAGTCCTCTTTCAGTGAAAGTTTTGAAAGTATTTTTTGTGTGCAAGGCTGAGCCGATTGAGTATATTTAAAATGTTGTTCTATGTTAGTAAATGTGTGTTTTGTGGAAGCGGTTTTTACTACCTGCTGTTCTGTGTGTACAGGACTCCCTTCTCTCTTCTTGGTGTACAGATTTGGTGTACAGCTGCCTAAAGCAAAGATGGTAAAAGCTGCTTCCATAAAAAACAAATTTTCTAGCATAAGAAAATATTTACAAAATACTAAATCATCTTCTAGGTCCCTCAGATTCCAGGTGACCTTCCGACGGGCGCCACCATCTTGCATCCCATCAGACACTGCACGCAGCCTCCAATCTTGTGCCTGCGCAGTGCCCATGCCTGGGATGCAATGGGGCTGCCCAAAATCATGCGAGACTTCGCTGAGTGTTACGGGACTTTGAAGAACATGGCTAAGGCTTCAGGACCTGAAGTAGCCAGATGTCGCTGCAGCAGGCAGCGCCGTCAGCATCCTAAAGGTAAGTAGAGGCCGATGGGGGGGGAGGAATCTGCCCCTTTTTTGGGGGGTCTGATCCTCTTTAAAGCAATACTAGTGGACTTTCCCAACAGACCCCAGACCATAACCACTGTTTTGGCACAAGGCTCCCCTGCTTACCTGCACTTGCTTCCTTGGCATCTATTGCTCTCCTCGCTGGGTCCCACACTTCTGGCCTAAAGGGGCACATGTGGCATATGTCTTGCAGACCCAGGCTTCTGCCTTGCAGGATGTGAGCGGCGGAGTACAGGACCAGGCTGAGGAGCCTATAGTGCATAATAGCAACCTCGGCCTGGTCCTGTACTCTGGTCAGACCAAAGAGTGGGGCCCAGTGTTCACCAAGACTGTGGGTAGCAGGAAAGATAGACACTGCAGGGCAGCTGCAGGAAAGCAGGTGGAGCCTTGTGCTGCAATGCTGAAACACTCTTCCAAACAGTCAGACTGTAGGTTAAAGCCCTCATGCAGTAAAGGCCTTATTTTATTACGAATTGAATGACATTAGGCAACATGACTTTTCAGGGTATTAACCTTCCATGACCAACTTTGCTTCCTCAATTTTCTTCATGATGCCTTTACTGGAGAGTGTAAGCTCAGCATAATGTCGCTTTAGGTTCTCTAGCTTCTGGTGAAGTTCCTCAGTGGTGTCCACTTTGTCTTCAAAGTCCCTCAGAAGGGTCTTGTTCCCTAAAAGGCCACATTTTTGCTTCAGATTAAGGTTATCCATCCTTAGACTGTCTCTGGCCTGTTTGGTTTTGGTTAAAATATCCCTTTTTTGAGCAACCAGAGCCTCGATATCGATCAGCTTCTCCTTCTGCTCTTGGTTTTCAGCCTGAACGTACTGCAGCTTTTCCTTCAGGTGGGTGAGCACTTGTACCGTGTTGGTGATCTTCTTTTTCAGTTTCAGCAGCTCCTCATTTCTCTCCTCGATTTTCTCATTGTAGGTCTGGTTTTCAATTTTAAGCTGTTCAAAGTCGATGAGGTGCAGACCTTCAGCAAGCTCTTCTTTGGAGCGCATGGTGGATTCGTAATGATGTATCTGGTTTTTCAGCTTAATGTTTTCCAGGCGCACCTGAATGACTTCTTTCTCCTTGCGCTCTTCCCTGGTCTGGAGCTGATCTATCTCTAGGGTAAGGGAGGAGGCCGCATGCTTTCCACCACTTCGATTGACCACATATAAGGCAGTCTTCTTCTTCTGTTCTTGGAAAGCTGCCCACTCCTTGTCAACCTGACTCACAACTTGCTCACACTGGGCTTTTAGCTGTTCAATTTGGTGCTGTCGGCAGGTGGCATCCTCCCTATACTTTCTTTTCATTTCCTCCAGGGTAGCCAGATACTTCAGGTAGCGCTGCTCCTTGTCATCTCCGGGCTTCTCAGTCTCTGGCCGACTTTCCTCTCCTTTCTTTTTGCGGAAATATTCATACAGCTTGTGTTGGAGCTGCGAGTTCTGCTGGTGGACCTTCTCCCTGTCGGACACAAGAGCCTGGTACTGCTCGATCAGAGCCTCCCGGACATTTTCATCTTCAGGCTCTTCCTGCTGCTGCACCTGCTCCTCTGTGGTTTTTGAACCTTCCATCTGCAGTGCTACTAGATCATCATGGGCCTGTTCTTGCCCCTGACCGGTCATATCCTCATGCACAGCTAGGTCCATTTCATCTGTATTATTTATCATCTCCTCAGGGGTTACCCCAGGTTCTAAGGTGCCAGGAGAGGACACAACCTCCTCTGGAAACATTTCAGACTGTTCTGTATTGGTAGTTGCACCCTCTCCTTCCGTAACTGTTGTAGTCCCAGGCTCCTGATTGGGGTTTAAACCCTCTTGAACAGTTGCTGTAGCAGTCCCAAGCTCCTGATTGGTGGTTGCACCTACTAGGTTGGTTGATGTAGCCGTGTCAGGCTCTTGATTGGTGCTTGCACCTTCTGGGTTGGTTGCTATAGTTGTGCCAGGCTCCAAGTTGGTGCTCGTACCTTCATGGTCGCTTGCTGTAGCTGTGTCAGGCTCCTGATTGGTGGTTGTACCCTCTCGGTTGGTCTCTGTAACCATCCCAGGCTCCTGATTGGTGGTCTCACCCTCTCGGTTGGTCTCTGTAACCATCCCAGGCTCCTGATTGGTGGTTGTACCTTCTCGGTTGGTCTCTGTAACCATCCCAGGCTCCTGATTGGTGGTTGTACCCTCTCGGTTGGTCTCTGTAACCATCCCAGGCTCCTGATTGGTGGTTGTACCTTCTCGGTTGGTCTCTGTAACCATGTCAGGCTCCTGTTTGGAGGTCGTACCTTCTCGGTCATTGGCTGAAGCAGTGCTAGGTTCTTGATTGGTAGTAGCTGGCTCTCGGTCAATAAATGTGCCACCAGTTTCATGGTCTTGGTCGGCTCGCAGGCTGCTGGTCCCATTCTCTACGGGCGACCCTTTAGCCGGGTCCATTGCGCTGGTTTAGCCGCGTGTGTGTTTAGGCGTCTCTCTGGTTGCCTTGGTGACGGCGTGCAGTCAGCCTGCGCTCTCGTGACGTCACCAGCGCTTCTCACAACGCCAGCCCAGCCGCGCGGTTTGGACCTATAAAGAGAGCGCCGCGGCGCATGCGCATTGCCATTCGGAGGAAAGAGGCGGGGCGTAGCCTGCCGAGAAAGAAAAAAAAAAACAAAGATGGCGGACCTGGGCAAGAAGTACTGCGTCTACTGCCTGAACGACGTGACCAGCCTGCGCCTCCGCTGCACCGAATGCCAGGACATCGAGCTGTGCACCGAGTGCTTCTCTGCGGGCGCTGAGATCGGGAACCACCGGCGGTGGCACGGCTATCAGCTGGTGGATGGCGGCCGCTTTACCCTATGGGGGCCCGAGGCGGAGGGAGGCTGGACGAGCAGGGAAGAGCAGTTGCTGCTCGATGCTATCGAGCAGTTCGGCTTCGGCAATTGGGTGAGCGCTCCTGTGTGACAGCAAAGCGGACCTGTCATGTCTATAGGATGAGGCTGGCCGGAGCCTGCTGCTGCCTGCACTCACTGCTAGTGGCCATTCACTGCATTTGTTAAAGCGCTCCTTCACTCTGAATAAGAGTCTATCTTATATGTTTCCCCCACCCTGTACATACAGATTGCTCACATTAATCCGGACCTTCACCCTGAATAAGAGTCTATCTAATATGTTTCCCCCACCCTGTACATACAGATTGCTCACATTAATCCGGACCTTCACCCTGAATAAGAGTCTATCTTATATGTTTCCCCCACCCTGTACATACAGATTGCTCACATTAATCCGGACCTTCACCCTGAATAAGAGTCTATCTAATATGTTTCCCCCACCCTGTACATACAGATTGCTCACATTAATCCGGACCTTCACCCTGAATAAGAGTCTATCTAATATGTTTCCCCCACCCTGTACATACAGATTGCTCACATTAATCCGGACCTTCACCCTGAATAAGAGTCTATCTAATATGTTTCCCACACCCTGTACATACACATTGCTCACATGAAAAATCATCCTACCTGCATCTACTGCATGTTATGAGCCTTTAAACTTCCAAGATGGCGACTCAGGGGGCTTCAGGCAGCCTGCAAAGGAAGTGTCTTCTCACTGTGCCGCTCTGCATTCTGGGATTGCTGTCCTTTCCCTGACCCCAGCTCTGCTCTGTCTCAGCAAAGCACAGCTATAACCCACCCCCTGTACTTTATCCCGCTCTCCTCTCCTCAGTAAGTGTTATGCTTCTGAGGCAAGATGGCGGCGCCCGTGTCCTAGAGTCCTGAACAGAGTTGCGGCCCGATGGGGAAAGAATAAAAACTAAGTGACTAAAAAATGTAAATATATTAATTTTAGATGTTGGGGAATAGTTTTTTTTAAGGGTTTGGGCTTTACATTAAATCACGCTGAAGGTCCGGTTTAAGTTGAGTTCAGTCAGTTACATAGTAACATAGTATGCAAAGCTGAATAAAGGCTTTAGTCCATCCAGTTCAGTTTGTCTCTTTCCAGTGGTCTAGTAGCCATAGCTGGAAATGTTATTACATGACAGGCCACTTGAACCCGTTTAGTGTATCCTTCACAGCTACCTCCTCTGGCAGCGAGTTCCATAGTCTCACTGCTCTTACAGAGAAGAATCCCCTCCCTGTGTCGGGGAAGAAAGCACCTTTCCTCTAACCTTAGTGGATGCCCCCGGGTTATGGTTACACTCCGGGGTATAAATAGATTGTGGGACAGATCTTTGTATTGCCCCCAGATATATTTATATATAGTTATTAGATCACCCCTCAGGCGTCTCTTTTCCAAACTAAATAAACCTTAGACAATCTTTCAGGGTTTTGGTCCTTTCCCCATTGCTCTTAGACGTGCCGTGGGAACGGGAAGAGGTGAGCTGGGTTGGGGTGATCTGGGGAGTTTCACACAGCGGGGTGCCCCAGGGAAAGGACCAAAACCCAGGATAGTCATAATCCTGGGTTTTGGTCCACTTTAACTTTGTTGCCCTCCTTTGAACTCGCTCCAGTTCTGATATGTCCTTCTCATGCACAGGTGCCCAGAACTGTACACCGTATTCCATATGGGGTCTGACCAGTGACTTGTACAGGGGTAAATGTGCACCGATGCCCCCCGTGATCCTATTTGCTTTGGCAGCAGCTGCCTGGCATTGATTACTACAGTTACATTTATTGTTAATTAACACCCCTAGGTCCTTTTCCATTGTAGTTTTACCAAGTGTTTCTTTATTTAGTGTGTAATTATGGCACAGATTTCTCCTTCCCATGTGCATAACTTTACATTTATCTGTGTTCTGCATCTGCCATTTAACTGCCCATGCTTTCAATTTATCTAAGTCTGTTTGTCATGAATATATATATTGAAGAGAATTGGTCCCAGAACTGACCCTCAGCTAGTAACGGTGACCCAGTGACCCGGTGATCTCAGTATGTACCATAGATTGCCCCCCCCCTTGCTTCTGATCATTAAGCCAGTTTCACACCCATCTGCACACGTTTTCCCCCAGTCCAAGCATTCTCATCTTTTGTACCAGTCTTTTGTATGGCACAGTATCAAATGCTTTAGAAAAGTCAAGATATGATATCCAATGACTCCCCCTGAGCCAATCTTGAACTTACCTCCTCATAAAAGCTGATCAGTTCTCGTCCAATCATAGCCGTTTGCCATACATATGTAAGGCTCAGCAAATGGGCTCTGCTTGTGGTAATCGGGAGTGTGAGTGGCCGCGCTCCTGCCCCCAACCTATCTGACTGGCTGACGGAGGAGCACACGCACATCCCAAAGTTGCTGGGGGTGCGGCTGGTGATATTTAGATTGGCAAAGGAAGAGGGTGAGTTTTGTGGTGCCCCGGGGGTAGATACAGACAGTTAGGCATCCCAGTTTAGGATGCTCAAGAGGAAGGCTTGTTGGGTTTTGTTCCACTTTAAAGGAGAACAAAACCCAGGAATGTGACTTTCCTGGGTTTGGTTTCCTTGCCCCTAGGGTATCCTGCATCAGGATGCCTTGCTGCATTCTGGGGGGTTTCCCACAGCAAGGCATCCTGATGTAGGATGAGTCCAACTGCACAGGATCGGGCACTCATCCGATCAGAACTACGTCATTCGGAAAAGGGCTTTGCTTTAATTCAATGGGGAACACGCACGGACGCATCCCCCGTATTCCCGGCAGCTTATCTTAATGACTGGAACGGGAGCGTGCACGCTCACCCAAGGATGCGGCAGTATTCTCTCCCCATTGTGAACTAACAGACCCGTTTGCCGAAAGATAAATGACTCTGATTTGACGAGAGCCCACGCATGTGCCGTTGGGACAGGAAAAGGTGAGTCATTACTAGCACAGCAGAGCATCCTGATTCGGCATGCCCCAGGGAGAAAGCCAGGCTGGCCCTGAAATCTCTTAGATTCCAGGTTGTTCTGCTTTAAAGGGACAGTCCAGGCAGTGGCAATAATATGGCAGAAAGGAGCTCACCTGAAGCCTGTCCCATGTGCCTCCATTTCCTGCAGTGGGCTTTAGAAAGTTTGCCCCTCCTTTTGTTCAATGAGACACATCTGCTGTGACTATGTCATTTGGCAGGCGGCTCGCCTTGTTTACAATGGAGATCCCGTGCTTCCACATTCCCAGCGTTGTGTGCATGCTCCTGCCCCAGCCGTTCAGATAGACTGTAGCGGAAGCGCACACAAGGCCAGGGTTGAAGGGGAAGGCAGCACGCGCTCCCTATTCATCTCAATAAGTGACGTAGCCACTGCAGGCCGCTCTCATTGGAGGAAAGTCCTTGTATGCGCTGTTGGAGCCTGGACAGCGGTTTATACAGGGCAAACGGGGGGTTTAACACAGCAAAGCACTGACCAAAACCTGGGAAAGACAATTTCACAGGTTTTATTCCGCTTTAAAGTGGACCAAAATCCCAGCTCAATAGGCCTCGGAATCTATAAGATTCCCTCCCCCCGTGAAACCCCCAGGTCACCCCATTCACTTACCTTGCTTCCTTGTCCAGGGGCGCATCCATGCTATCCCTCTAGCAGAGTGCATGCTCGCGCCAGCCGTTTGTATTGCCAGCGTGGGCACGCTCCCTGTTAGAGGGAAGCCGGGGCTGCGGCCGCCAGTGCTCCGAGCACGCTGATTGGACCGGGAAGAGGTGAGTTTCTTTGGGCGATCTGGGGGGTTTCACACAGAGGGGCACCCTCGATCGGATTGTTCTTCTTATGCGGGGCACCACAATATTGGACGCACAACTGTGTGAAACCTGTCCGCCTGAGTTTTCTCCTTGCACAAGCCTCTCATCTGCTCAGCAGCTCGCCGCTGTCCTTTTTGCTGCAGCCACCTGTCGCTCACGATAGAGCGCGCCCCCTCCAGAAGTGCCAGATTGGCCTTTTTGTCCCATGAGTAGCTTGATGTGAATTGAGAAGTCTATTCATGACAATGGTTAGACAGATTGCTGCTGGGATTGGTAGAAGCTGGGGGGGCGACAAAGAACAAAAGGGTCAGAGGTCCTTTACATGCTCCATCTGCCTCTCTACTTTCCCTTCTGACTGAGGGCTGAGCCTGGATGTCATGGTGCCTCGCTCTGCCTGCATCTGGAAAGTAACAGTTCTAGGCTTTATTAAAACAGTCTGGGAAGTCTAACACTAATCTGTCAGTAACTGATCATGGGGAAGAGAGGTTCCCATTCATCATCCTTTTTTTAACGTGGACCAAATCCCAGGATTTTGATTATCCTGGGTTCTGCTCTTTCCCCTGGGGCAACTCGCCCTTCCCTGGTCACAGAAGATCAGATTTCTTAATGAAGACTTTGCCTACAGACATGGAGTCTGCATCTTTTTGTAGACCATTTATATATATTTTCTAGCTGCAAGGTGTAACTGGAAAGCTCTAATGTGATGACTGGCTATACAGAGATTAGTCTTTTATGGAATAATTCTATATATAGTCAGACATCATGTTCTTAGAGCTTTCTGGCAACACCCCTCTTTTGCATGTACAAAGGGTGAGCACTGAGATTCCGAGCCCTTACTTTTGTATAAGTCGTGTGTGTGTGTGTGTGTATATGTGTATAACACAACACAGAAGTATATTACTCCTGCACCACCCTGATAGCAATTAGGTGCAGTGTGCCAATGAAAAGTTATCCAACAATATACAAATACAAACCTCTATATACAACGTGGTCCCTGCAACCACAATAAAGGAAACCCCAGGCACCAATGCCCCAACAAATCACAAAGTCATCTGACATTAAATTCATGTATTTATTGCTTTAAAAGTACGCTAACAACAAACGGTGAGTACAGAGATTCAGAGCCCTTACTTTAGGATAAGTCGTATGTGTATAACATACAAAGCTTTCTAGTGACACTCCTCTTCTACACGTACAAACTGTCAACACAGCCTTTATGTTGAGAAAAGCCTACAAAATAAAGGCTCCGTGTTTCCTTCTATCTGTAGAAGAGGTGTCACTGGTAAGCTTTGTAGGTTATACCTTAAAAAAAAAAATATATATATATATATATCTCTCTCTCACTCTCATATCATAAACTTTTACAGCCTATAAAATTTTCAAGTTACAGTAAGCAAGGGTGCCAACAATTTTGCCCACATGTGTAATCTGTATAGTTGGTGACAATGGCCTCCATTGAGAGTTGGAAAAAATCTCAGTAGTAGAGAAAAGCCTGAGAATTTCACGTTTGCTGAATCACCAGCCAGAGGGACCATGAAAGTCAATGGCATGTTGTACTACAGTGTAAAAAGTTGACTTCTTTCTTTAAAGTTTAAAAAGTGCCAATAACTTTGTTGCTGAATCACCTGCTAGGAAAACAGACATTCACAGACTCTTTGTTTTGCATGTCAAGCCTTACTGAATCAAGGCCAATAATTCTGTATCTGATCAGGCAGGATTTGATGGGATTGTTTTTCTTTCCACCCAGGAGGATATGGCGGCTCACGTGGGTGCCTCGCGGACTCCCCAGGAAGTGATGGAGCACTATGTCAGCATGTATATCCATGGTAACCTCGGTAAAGCATGTATTCCAGACAGTATTCCCAATAGGGTAACCGATCACACCTGCCCCACCGGGGGGCCGCTGTCACCCAGCCTGACTACACCACTGCCCCCCCTGGACATCACGGTTCAGGAGCAGCAGCAGCTCGGGTACATGCCCCTCCGTGACGATTATGAAATCGAGTACGATCAGGATGCCGAGACTCTAATTAGCGGCCTATCCGTGAACTACGATGACGACGATGTGGAGGTAGAGCTTAAAGAATCCTACGTAGACATGTATGTGAGGAAACTGAAAGAGAGGCAGCGACGTAAAAACATTGCAAGAGAGTATAATTTAGTTTCGGGCTTTTTGGGGAAAGACAAAAAAGAAAAAGACAAGCCTAAAAGGAAAATCTCTAAAGAGGAGAAGGAGCTCCGGCTCAAGCTGCGGCCTCTGTATCAGTTTATGAGCAATAAGGAGGTGGAGGACTTCTTTGAGAACATGCACAAGGAGCGAATGCTCAGGGCTAAGCTTCGGGAGCTGCAGCGGTACCGGCGGAACGGCATCACCAAGCTGGAGGAGTCTGCTGAGTACGAAGCCGCCCGACACAAGCGGGAAAAGAGGAAGGAGAATAAAAATACAGCCAGCTCCAAGCGGGGCCGGGAGGATGGCAAAGAAGGAGAATTTTCTGCCATCGAGAACCTACCTGGTTTTGAACTGTTGTCTGACAGAGAGAAGGTGCTCTGCAGCTCCCTAAACCTGAGCCCTGCCCGCTACCTGACTGTGAAAACCATCATCATAAAGGACCATCTGCAGAAAAGACAGGGCATCCCTGCAAAAAGCCGGCTGCCCAGCTACCTGGATAAAGTCCTTAAGAAACGGATTTTAAACTTCCTCACAGAAAGTGGCTGGATATCCCGGGATGCCTCCTGACTTTTTTTTTTTTTATATAAATAATATATATATAAACCCTTATATAATATAAGACTGACATGCAGACTTTCTAACCCAGTGGATTTGTATTATATTTGTGCAGTTTTATTACTATTTTATTTTTAGATTGTATGGAGGGATTGCTTTCATGCAGTACAGTGAGGGGAATATTGGGTGGACAGAGTTCTGTGAGTCGGATGAGAAGCTGTGCGGGTCTTCCCAGGACCTTGGTTAGTAGACTGTGATGTGCTGTTACAATGCAGCACCCAAATTTGTTCTTGCTGTAATGTTAATTAAGATGCCTGGTATGCCCCCCCCCCCCCCCCCCAAACACAAACCTCCCTCCATTAAAGCGGACAAAAACCCAGGATTTTGACTATCCTGGGTTTTGGTTCTTGTCCCCAGGGCACCCCGATCGGGGATGCCTCACAGTGTGAAACCCTCCAGGTTGCCCAATCTCGCTCACCCTTCCTCAGTCCTACGGCGCTTGCGCAGCCTCTCATCCAGTCAGCACGCTTGGATCTGCTCTCGCCCCTTCATCCTAGACTTGTCTAAGGTGAGTGCATCCGAGCGTGCTTTAACAGGGGAGTGTGCCTGCGCCAGCCATTCACAAATGCCTGGTGTGAGCATGTGCCCTGCTAAAGGGATAGCAGTGATGTGGCCACTGCTCGCGTATGCGCCGTTGGTCCGGGAAAGAAGGCGAGTTTCTGGGCAATCTGAGGGGTTTGACATAGTGGGGCATCCTGAATCTGGATGCCCTGGGGGGAGCGAGTATGCCTACCCTGGACTCTCATAGACTCCAGGGTGGGTTTTGGTCCTCTTTTTAAAAGCCTGTTCTGGGCAAAAAAGCACCTATGCGATCGGATGACTAAAGGGCCTGAATCTGGGGCTATCTGTTGCCAACCACAGTCAGGCTCCAGCTGCCCAGCATGTGATTTTATTTTACCTCTCACGTGAAACTCCAGCCTCAGTAACCACTGTGCGCCCCATAGTCTGAGCATCCTAATTTAAAGTGGACCAAAACCCACATTTTTAACTTGCATCCTCTGAATTGCTTCCCCCCATGATGAACAACTTTTGCTAATTTTCACCGCTCCCACTTCCCTCTAATCCCAGATAATGGCGCCTGTTTTAGCTGTAAAGCTCCGCCTCCTCCATTCATTTTCATTGTTGTGTGTGGCAATAATGTCATCTTATAAGGAGGGACAGCCCAAAAAAATCAGTGTTCCAGGACAAAGCGTAATATCCATTTCTAGCTCTACACTTTAAGGAGAGAGTATCGGCAGGAGATTTGGCCAAATGTATTTCACAAGTTCAGTGGGTTTTGGTCCGCTTTAAGATTCCCATTTGCTGAAAGAGACTGGAGCATAATCCTTGAATGTTTCCAGCTCCTCAGCAGTTGCACCGATGGGTTGGGCTTAATACTCGCACAGGCTGCATTCACATATCTGTAGAAATAAGTCAAAGTAATTGGACTTGCTGCTTTATTTTCTTAAGTGGACCAAAACCCAGGATTTTGACTATCCTGGGTTTTGGTCCACTCCCCCGGGGCACCCTGATCTGGGATGCCCCACTATGTGAAACCCCCCAGATCACCTGCTTCAACTCATCTCAGTGTCCTACGGTGCATGCGCGGCCGCTCGTCCAATCGGCACACTCAGAGCAGCTGAACTATGGATGTCTAACCTGATGTCTAAGCTCAGCGGCTCCGAACGCGCTGGCGGCCTCATCTTGCGCTTTCCTCTTACAGGGAGCGCGCCCTGCTAGAAGGATAGCGGGGATGCGTCCCACGCATGCGCCATTGAACTGGGATTAAGGTAAGTGTAGTGGGCGTCCTGGGGGGGTTTCACAAGTGGGGCATCCCGATCTTGAATGCCCGCGGGGAGGGAATGGATCGGCCCGAGAATCTTATAGATTCCCGGGCTGATCCTACTGGGTTTCAGTCCACTTTAAAGACGTTTTACTCATCTGTGTATTCTTGCAAGAAAAATAAATAAAATTAAACAGCAAGTCCAGTTACCTTGACAAACTATGACCTGGGCGCATTAGAACCCTGTCATCTGCACTCGCATGTTCTACCACGTACCCGCTGGCTAATCGGCGCACATGGTAAGCCCACCAGTGTGGCTGCTGATGAGTTAGGCACATGGAAACCGATGAGGATACAAAACCGGGATGCCTAGAGGTAGGGAGATAAAGTGGCCTTATGGGAATTTAGGTCTGCCTCAAAGGAGCGCTATCTCCAGATTGTCCATATAACCATGTTGGATAGAGAAGAGGGGTTAGTTATACACTAAATATACATCTCATCACTCTTGTGATTTTTCTAGTGGCAGGAATTAAAACCAGGGGTGACGGTTTCTTTTACAGAGCAGAACTGATCACCTCTTATAGCGTCTCCTGTGCCAACCTGTGGGAAACCTGTGTAATATCTACAGGCATCAGAGGAATTGTTATTCCAGCACAAGCTGTTGGTCTTGAGCAGTACTCCCTGTAAAAGCAGAATATTGCCGTCAAAAGCTGTCACTTCTACCAGTAAACTAAAGAAACCAACTTGGCATTTTTCCTTTTCATGATAGTTCTCCTTTAAAATGGACCCAAACCACTGATTTCACTATCCCAGGTTTTGGTTCTTACCCCTAAAGCACCTTGGTTTGGGGTGCCTCACTGTGTGAAACCCTGCCGTTTGGTGAGCTTATTAACCTCTCCTTGACCCCATAGCGTGGCAGAAAGGAATCTCTCGGCCCCCCGGCTGTGGCCGGCCACGCGCAGCCGTTCAGTTGGGGCGGCCGGGGGCCACGCGCAGCCGTTCAGTTGGGGCGGCCGGGGGCCACGCGCAGCCGTTCAGTTGGGGCGGCCGGGGGCCACGCGCAGCCGTTCAGTTGGGGCGGCCGGGGGCCACGCGCAGCCGTTCAGTTGGGGCGGCCGGGGGCCACGCGCAGCCGTTCAGTTGGGGCGGCCGGGGGCCACGCGCAGCCGTTCAGTTGGGGCGGCCGGGGGCCACGCGCAGCCGTTCAGTTGGGGCGGCCGGGGGCCACGCGCAGCCGTTCAGTTGGGGCGGGCGGGGCCTCACACAGCCGAGAAGGGAGGAGACAAACGGAAAGCCAGCACTCTATTTGCAAATAAAGTATATTGAATCAAAATCATACAATCCATGCAATCTTTATCCAGCGAATGATACAGTCCAAATGGTCTATATCCGACATCTCGGGGCGACATGCGCCCCTTCATCAGGGTTGAACAAACAGAGGATCTGCACAAGAGAAAGGGTTAAATACCTTAGAAACAACACAAAAGCCCGTCTGATGTCATTGTTGATGTCAGCAACCTTAGCTGCCTGAGTAGTAATGCACAAAATAGCATCTCAATAATGATTACTGCATAAAATAAATTCCAATGAATTTCCCCAGAGTGGGGTCTAGGGATACCTGTCACGTGGTCCTGCCTGGCGGCTATATTGCCTGGCGGGACCGTGTGACGGGTATCCTTAGACCCCGCTCTGGGGAATTTCATTGGAATTTATTTCATGCACTAATCATCAATGACCTCAGGCGGGCTTTGGTGCTGTTTCTAGGGTATTTAACCCTTTTTCTTGTGCAGATCCTCTGTTCAACCCTGATGAAGGGGCGCATGTTGCCTCGAAATGTTGGATATAGACTATTTGGACTGTATCATTCGCTGGATAAAGATTGCATGGATTGTATGATTTTGATTCAATGGCCTTGATTCAATAAAGGTAGAAAAAAATTCTCATGGTAGTAAAAGATTCAATTCATGAGAAAAAAGCCTGAGAATGTCACTGTTGCTGAATCACTAGATTAAAAGACAATGGGGACAACGGAGGGTGGTTTGGGGTTAGTAGAGCGGGGCATCCCAAACTGAAGGTTGTAAGCCTGCCCTGGAGTCTGATAGGGTTGATGTGTGTGGGTACTTGACACTAATCCACATAAGCTCTGCCAAAACCCCATGAGGTCAACCAAATGCCATAACAGTTGTGCACATTCTCTAAGCATAAATGGCTGAACACCCATAATATCGATCAACCTAGCATAGTAAATGGATGCCTGATCTATTAGCATCCAAGTGGTGGGGTTAGAGTCTACTATATCATGCCATGGCTGCCTTGCCTTTTCCTGCTGTAAATCAGGATACGCTTGTATTTTGGGATCCTCTTTCATTTGAAAAAAAATGTCTGGGCAAAGGCACCATCCACCGACTCGATCCACTGATGTCCTGCAGCACTTTCAGCTCTGAGGCAGCTCCAATTCAGCCTCCGACACATCTAAGCATATGAGCAGTGCACAGTGGCGTGTTCCCCCCCCCTTGTCTGCTCCCTCGTGACTGGAAGCAGGGGTGCACACAGGGGGCCAGCTATGGAGGGTGTGCTTGTCAGCACTGTGCTAGTGCTAAAGAAACCAGGCTGGGCTCTGGGTGGTCAGGTGTGGTGTTTTTTTTGCCCAGACAAGGCCTAAATCTAGTATTTTTATTTATAGTAGTTGATATATGTAGTGTCTGCAAAGCTAACTGCTGACTCCTGGCTCTTGTTCTTGCCAGTCTAGTATCAGACCTTTGGCACTGGCCCATGTTAGAATTTCACTGCTTGTCTGGTGCTGCAGGTCAGTGACTGACAGTTGGTTCACAGATAACCGGGGGGAGCTCTTACAAGCCTGCTGATGGTATATAAAGCAATGCCAGGATAAGGAAAAATAATAGGGGTGGCCGTTGCTAATCCTATATGGCAAGTGAATCTCTGGCTGCAATGCCTTGTGACTCACAAATCTCATTCTAAGTTCATTCTAGATCCCCCCCCCCCCCGTAACTGAGGCAAGAGAAATAACAATCCTCCTTTTTTCCCTGCAATCCATCAGCATTCCTCTAATATTTATTGCCCTGTGTGTGGCCATCTTGGTGAGGCATCCCCCGCTCTGTGCATGCTCCTGCCAATTAACTTGAAGGGGAGCACAGAGCTGGAGATGGCTGAAGCGCCAATGTCCGTGCTGGATTTGGGACAAGGTAAGATTGGTTTCTTTTTTTTGGTTTCTTTTTAAATGCCCCCCACTTCCCATCCTGCCTCAGTGCTGGGAGGGGGGGGTAATCTAGACTGGGCTTCTGCTTTAAGGTCAGTGGCTCACAGTATTAAATCGGATGGAGCAGTATGAATTGGCAGCTCTTTATCCTCAGCATCGGCTGGGGCTGGCAGTAAGGGAAGGTATCAGACTTCTTCTTTAAGGTGGACCAAAACCCAGGACTTTGACTATCCTGGGTTTTGGTCATTTTCCCCAGGGCATGATCGGGGGTGCCCCATTGTGAAACCCTGCAGATCGCCTGAAGAAACTCAGCTCTTCTCGGTCCTACGGCGCATGCACGGCCGCTCGTCCAATCAGTGCTCGGAGCCGCTGATGTCACACCATCTAGGGCAGCGTCTAAAGCCAGCTGCTCCAAGCATGCTGGCGGCCGCATCCCCCACTTCCCTCTAACGGAGTGTGCCTGCGCTGGCCATTCACAAATGGCAGGTTCCGGCACGCGCCCTGCTAGAGGAATTGCGGGGATGCGGCACGCGTATGTGCCGTTGGACCGGGAAGCAAGGTAAGTGAACAGGGCGCTCTGGGGGGTTTCACACAGTGGGGCATCCTGATTTTGGATGCCCCGGGGGGGGGGGGGAATCGATCAGCCCAGGAATCTTATAGATTCCTGAGCCGATAAAGCTGGGTTTTGGTCCACTTTAAGTTATGCTCTGCATGCCAAACTAAATTTTACCATGCTACCCCCCTCCCCCTGTAAGGCCATCCTCTATTCCTTCCACCTCCTTTTTGCTGGGTGATCCTGCCCATAAATCAGACGTTTTTGGGCAATTTAAAGGTGCCATAGCTAGAAACATGGATCCTGGTGAGAAAATGCATTAGATGCAATTTTGGGGTTTAAAGGGACAGTTCAGGCAATAAGGCAGCAGGTAGCGCACCTGAAGCCTGTCTCATGTCTTTTGCAGAGCTCTGTAGATGATGTAGCAGATCTCGAAATTTTACCCATCCTTTACATTCCTCTCCTCCGTGACCACCTCCAAATGAGGTCACATGGTCACCCTGTCTCATATCTTAGTGGATTGAGTCTGCCAAGTGTGGGCACTGTGGTTTGCTAAGCTCACTCATGCTGGGAGCGCTAAGGGGCAAGGAGGGGCACACGTTAAAGACCTACAGCATCTAAAGTTCAGGTGAGCACCTTGCTGCCTCATTGCCTGGACCGTGACCTTTATGACCACTTGTGGTGGTCAGTTTTATTAACCGCCATAATGTGATTTTAGTTATTTCTTAGCACCTGCTGGTGTAGGGAGGAGTATGTTGAAGGCGCTTTCATTTTTTTTAGTTTTCTGTGTCTTTTGCTTTTAGCAGGTTGGTTCTCATTTTTGGGCGATTTCTTATCACGATTGGGGGGGGGGGTTCCTCTCGATTGGTTATGCCCACCTCCCATACACATATACCCCGCTCCTCCTTCCTTCGTGGAAATGCAGCCCCCTGATTGGTGGGCTTTCATGTGGTTCAGAAAACTTCTGAAAGTGAGGGACAGGAAACAGCGGTGTGTCTCACGGTGTGATGCTGGGTGGGTGGAGTTCAACACTCCTCACAGTGTGGTAATGTAAAAAAAAGAGGGTGTGGGATTTGTTACAAAAAGGGGCTAGACCTTGGCTTCAACAGCTAGATGGATCAGCTGCATTTTTGAAGCAAAGAATGATTGTTTTTCTTTCACAACCTCCTAAGTTATTCCCATATTGACTTTTACTAGGATTGTGTGGGATTCTCTCAATGGTGGTGCAGACGATAACCATGAGAAGGTCCCCACGTTAGAGAATGCCTTTCCCCCTGTGACTGGGCCATCTCATTATTCCCACAGTGGGGATGCGGAAGATGCCGTACTTTCTAGGCCCTGCCTGGTAAGTTTTTAAAGGAGAAGTGCCATAAACCTCTTGCTATAGTCCTTTCCATGGAGGTTGACCTAAAACTCTATACAAGGCCTAAATACCACACTTTAGCTTCTAGGTAGTCTACTGATTCAAAAGTCATTTGAATTCAAAATCATCTCTTAGCGCCATGCTCACACATCCTGGTAACCCAAAGAGCATCCAGTGACTATAGGTGAACGGCTCTCCAGAAGAATAACCTTTTTGATCCCTCCAAAATTTGGAGTTAAGGGTATTAATTGGTTACTGCCACTCACCTAAAGCTAACCATCTGTGATTTGACTTACTTGGCAATGTCATAAAAGTATTTGTAAACTGTATTTAAGATGTTTCTGTATAATGTAACTGTATATATGAAATATCACTAAACTTCATCAGGGAGTAAATCCATAAGGACTACCGTGCATCATATATATTTTTTGTAAGCCATCATGGATTGCGTCTTTACCTGCCTTGGATAAAAGTGTTACCTTGGTTCTTGTGTGGGTTTCTGTAGATTTCAAGCACGCCCTAAAGGGGATAGTCCAAGCAAATGATATAAAACCTTAATACTCACCTTATCTCCACCATAGCCTTTCTGCCTTAATCCTGTTGTCTAAAGCGTACTGTGTCCGCATATCAATTTGCATTGTGTGTAGGCCCATTCTACTGTTTAGCTGTGACCATCATGTCCATCTCAATGACTCCAGCATGTCAATGCAATTTACTGCTATGGAAGGGCTGTGCTAAGGCCGTGCCCACCTCTCTATTGCAGTGAATGGAACGAGTGTGGCCAGTCACTGTGACTGAGGGAGCGGCAGCCATTCTTCGTGGTGCTCACCGATGGTTAGCGCAGGGTTTTGGTCTTGGATTTTATTCGACCAGACAAAACATAACGGACTGTGGTGGAGAAAAAGTGACTATTAAAGGGCATGTGAAAGGAGACAGAAAAAGCTACTGGCTGGTCCGGGGCTTGGAAACCTTCCAGTTTTGAAGAAAACTCCTGCAGCTCCTCCGGTGTCCTTAAACTTATGGATGGTAGAAAACAAGTGATTATATTCTCCATTGCCAGGCAGACATGGTCTATCAAGCATGTTATTTGCCCACTCAACTTATTTTAGTGGAGGGGGTGTGCTGAACCACCTTGGCACAACCTCATCTCGATGGCAGCTGCCAGCGCTAGATGACACAATTACTTCCTATGACTCTATCATGCCAAAATGATGTCCACAATATTTGTACACCAAGAAGAGAGTGAGGCCTGTACACAGAAGACTTCTGCTGGACATGTGCAAGTGTGGTGTACAGACTTGAAGTACAGCTGCCAATAGCAACAGAAAGTAAAAAAACGCGTCCATAAAACACACATTTGCTTACATAAGAAAAGAAATACTAGATCAGCGCAGCACCTTGAGGACTTCCTGGCATAAAAAATATACATTTTATGAAAAATAGCTCGGTGAACAAAACACATGACCCTCCAACTTTAGTGTGAACATGAACCATGTAGAATTATCTGGGAAAAGAGGGAGAAAGGGGAAAAAAAAACACCCCAGGGGAGAGGAAGTGAGAAACAGTAAAGCACTGATAGGACAAAGCAAAGCACTGTGTTGCTTTGTATAAAACTGAGTGCTGGTTGGGTTTGTAGGCTCCCTCTAGAGGTCGAAAGAGGGGTTCAGACTAACCCCATGTGTTTTTGGGAGCTCTGAGACAACCTGTCCACGCGCTTACCTATGAAATCATCGTAATTTAATAATCCACATCATGAGAAAAAAATAATTTTTTAAAAAGACAATATAATTGTCCGTTAATTTTTTATTTCAATAAATTTTTATTGAAATATCATTTCAAAATTACAGAACAGGCAATAGTCTCCAACATGGAGAAGCTCATTACAATAATTTGTATATAATACAATGCTTTGTCCGATGTACAGAGCCGTTGCTGTACGTATACTTCAGAAGATCGCATTCCTAGCCCGAAAGGTCCCACGCCGACCCCCGAAGTCGGCCAGTCAACTTAATTGTTACATACATTAAAATCTTAAACTCTATAAAAAACGTTCTTAACTTTTGAAGCAGAAAGGGGCTTAAATCACACATTAAGGGAAGGGGAGAGGGCAGATGGGGTGGGAAAGAGAAGAAAGGAGAGAAAAAAAAAATCCAAGCAAAGACTAGAATAGATCTCTTATTAGACCCAAAACAGAGTTTCGTCAAAGTTTGTAGGACCGAAGGCCCGTATCCAAGGAGTCCACAGTTCCCGAAATCCATCCAGGTCCCCACACTGGATTGCAGAGAGCTTATCCATAGACATAATAAATTTCACCTTGTTAATGAGTAACCTAAACTTTAGGTCTGGAGTTTTCCATGAGCCTGCTATCGTCTGTTTCGCACCCGTCAGGATATGATAGGCCAGTATCCTCTGATTTTTGGAGCAGTTGTCAATAGGAAAATTTAGTAAAGCCACCCACGGGTCTTGTGGTACCTGCCTACCTAATACCCTTCTAATAGCTTTAAACACTGCTTGCCAGAATAATTTCACTTTGCCGCAGTCCCACCAAATATGCTTATAGGAACCTGCGTCAGGGCAGCCTCTGAAGCAAAGTCCTTGTCCATCTGACCCAAAGTGCCTCATTTGGTCCGGTACTAGATACCACCTAAGAGCCAATTTGACATTAGCTTCCACTGACATGACTGATGCCGAAACCCCAAAGCTCGAGCCCCACATCCTCTGCCATTCCCCTTGGTCCTTCACCTCTCCCAGTTCCCTCTCCCATTTTTGTCTATAGGATAAAACTTGGGCCCCTGACATCTCGCATAATCTACCATAAATTTCAGAAATAACCCCTCTCCCCCTTGGGTCCTGAATTGTCCGTTAATTTTACTGGTGTTTATACAAAAACCATGGCAATACACACAGACTGACATACATTCATGGTTGTAGTCCCACTTTCAGTATGTTGTATTCATGCAGCTTTTGTTTAGCTTGATATGTGATAATTTCACAAATTTCCAGTGAACGGGCGGACTAGTTTCGCCTAGTTATTTAGGCTTCTTCAGCACCCCAATTTTTTAAAATCACTGTCAGTACAGATACCATAGTTAACAATGACCATAGTAAACATAACATTATTGTTTAACTTCTATTTGCAGGTAGTAACTCTGTTAACATGTATGTATTTTACATGGGAACACTCAAAGCATAACTGACACTTTTACACTGTAATGAAGTAAGGGCCCACGGCATCAAGAGTGAGAATTGGTGGAGAAAGGGTCCAGCTACTTGTTTGGCAAGAAGGGGTTCGCTTAAATATCACCCATCAAGCTAAACAAAAGCTGCATGAATACAACATACTGAAACTGGTACTACAACCATGAATGTACGTCAGTCTGTGTGTATTGCCATGGCATTTATGGTTTTTGTATAAACACCAATAAAATTAACAGACAATTATATTGTCTTTTTAAAAAATCATTTTTTTTTTCTCATGATGTAGATTATTAAATTACGATGATTTCATAGGTTAGCGCGTGAACAGGTTTTCTCAGAGCTCCCAAAAACACATGGGGTTAGCCTGAACCCCTCTTTCTTATTTCTCTAGTTTACCTTTATGAAAAATGCCAACAAAAATAGAAAGCAGACTTTCTTTATATCATATTATATGCTTGTCTGAAAAAGTGATTTTGAGGGCACTTTTAAAAGCGGAGCATTTCAGAAAAGTGGAGAGGCACGTGAGAAGTCCTAGAGGAAGGAGTCAAGGGGCGACCAGAGTGGAGAACCGAAATAGTGGCTATGTCTGGCCTGATATAGATGGATCAAGGATAAATGTAAGAAGGAGCCTGGCTGGAGAAAAAATGCCAAAATAACTTATGGACATCAAGCTTAAGAAGCTACATACTGTAAAATTGTTGACCTCTGCATATCACTACCTACCACACCCCACATCACCTATTTCTGCTCAACCCCTGCCCATTTCTACCTCACATCAGCCCCCTTCACCTCTTGCCCACTATTTCCCACCTCAATTCAGCCCTCCTTACCTTTTGCCCATTACTCTCCTCATCTCTTGCCCACTACTCCCTGCCTTCAACCTCTGCCTACCTCCTATTTACCTTTCCCTGCCTCATCTGCTTCTTTACATCTCATCTCTGCCCATAGCCTCAGAATGGCCCACAGGGTTACCAGAAAGAGAAGCCGGTGAGCCCCTGGTCCCAGGACCCCATTAGAGGGCCTTAATTACCAAACCTGAACTATGTATAGATTTTGTACCATCCCACAAACAAAGTTTGGCATAATGTTTCTGTGCATGTGTCCTGAATGTAAGCTGGTACTTGCATATAAATGTGGGGTGGGCCCCAAGCATCCCAGTCCGACACTGCTCCGAGAGATAGGAGGTGAACTAGGAGAATACAAGACCTTCCAAGAGAGGAAGATTTATTGAGAAGCAGGGAATAGTCAGCAGTGATAGGTCAAGAAGAATAAGAGCAGTGACAGGTGAACTGATCATTGGCTACTTTGGTGAGGGCAGAATAGTCCAGCTAAGTAACTGATTGGTGGTTTTCTGGCACCCGCCTACTTACTGGAAGGTCAGATGGAGTCCCTTGTACCACCCTTGTGCGGGTGTGTGCTGCTCGGGAACTCCTGCTTTGCCATTCTGGGTGGGGGGTAGTGTAGTCGCCCGGCTGGTCCAGCAGAAAATAGTTCTCTGCATTGAGCTGCCAGCGGCTGTGCTTGGTGGCTTATGTGCAGTGACAGCTCTGCACGCACCCATCACTGTAATGTTGCTGGCGGCGGCTTTGCTGCTCTAGACTCTCCATCCTGCCCTGTGATGGCTTTGGCTGCAGGTTTGCAAAACAAAAAAAGGCTTGCCCAGGTGCGGGGGGCCCCACTGCCTCCAATAGCTTTGTTGCTTGCCCTGTGGGGCCAGATCAAAGACTGAAAAACCTCCTGGACCAGAACATCACCCATAGGTTATTGGAGGCCCCCTTTGCAGGGAAAGTTGTGGAGGCCCTGGCTGTTTTGTGACCTCTGTTTCCTCCCTACACTTGATATTGTACATTTTAGGGAGAATTAATGTAAACTCACATATTTAAAGAGGAACATGGGGGAGGTTAAAACCTTCCCCAAGCCTAACGAATATGCTCCCACCTCCGGTTTTACCTTAGGGCATTATTTACTCACCTCACCAAGAGATCCATCTTCTAGGTCCCTCCATTTCCAGGTGACCTTCCGACGGACGGCGCCATTTTACATCCCATAAGGCTGTACTGCACAGCCCCTGATCTAGCACCACCCGATATCTCACAAGACTTCGCTGATCGGTGTGGGGGGCAGTGATCGGGCCCTGAAGCAGCTGGATGTCGCCACAGCAGGAAGTGGTGATAACCAAAAGGTAAGTAGGGGCCTTTTTATTTTCTGCCCCGATGTTCCTCTTTAAGCTCCAAGCAGCATGTATAGAAGCCACTCCAGATCTAAAACACACAATAAAATCGGCTTTTGGGCAGGGAAAACATGGCTATGGATGGCCAGTTTCGAGATCGGGGGCCTTACTGCACCACAGCAGGTGGACATGGCCTGTCTGAGTTAGGGTGCTGCCCCCTTATATCCCTATAGTCGGAACTACCTCCCCAGCCTCTGACCCACACCCTCACCTTACCTCCCTCCCAGCCTCTGATCAACACCTTCACCCAGGGACGAACTGGCCACAGGGAGACCCGTGCAAATGCCCGGTGGGCCGCACTATTTGGGGCAGTCTGGGCTGCTGCCTTTACTAACACTCCCATCCAATCCCAGCCCCTTCACCACTCTCTCCCCTCACCCAAGCAACCCCACCCCTGGTCCTCACCCTAATGATATAGCCTCAATCCTGGAGACCACTGGTTGACTGGCCAGGAAGCAGCAGAGATGCCACTGGCTGGTGATGGGCAGGACAGGTGCTGGTAAAAACCCAGGGTGATTTTTGGCCCCAGTCTGCCACTTCCCTCTCCCCAGCTTCTCATCCTCTCCTTTTACCCGACCCTCTCCCCAGCTCCGGACCTGCACCCCTCAGATAACCATGTGGGTCTAAGGTCTTTTATGGCACCTTGGGTGTTAACTGAGTGCCAGGTAACAACATGTTTTTAGGCCTGCGCACGGCCCCAACACTCAACTGATGCTGCACTCTGTGGAGTTGGAGCACTGAAGTGTGGACCCCCAGCATACGCATAACTCCAGGGGGTGGGTCCGCATCAGGGCCCAGGAGAACAGGGGGGCCCCATAATTGTTGCTCCCCCACCTTTTTTACCAGATTTGTGCTCCCTTGGCATCATTTAGAGAAAAAAACATTCTGTGGTGCAGCTGCAGTCAGTTGAGTTAAAAGACAGAAAAAATGTAACTGTATGAACTTTGAAAGGGCCCTATTTAATGTTTGCACCAGAGCCCCATCACATTTAGCTACGCCACTGGACCCCAGAGTCAGTTGTATAGGTGGGCCCAACAACCCCAGCATGACACTGAATGCATACGATACGAAGCACGATAGTACTACACGTACCATTTTCTACATTTTCTAAGTCTTGTGTCATAATAGTGGGAAACCCCTAGATGGGGGTATTGACACATCTCCAGGAAGCCTGCATCTTACAATGAACTTGATTAGCCGTAAATCAACTGACCAAAACTTGATGATGTCTAGTTCATTTAATGTCTGCCCAAATTGCGATGCCCCGCTCTGTGACCCCAGCAAAACTTACCTAAACAGTGGAGAGCTAGAGCGGTAGCATCTTTTTCCAGTTGGGAGTGAGTCTGCATCTGCAGCCGTTTGCTGAGCATTTGTGTGCAAGGCAAATGGCTCTGATTGGACGAGAGTCTGAGTGAATGACCGGGGAAAGGTAATTAGTGGGTGTTTTGACACAGAGGGGCATCCCAAATCGGATTCTTATTTTCTCATGTCTTCTATTCCGGGACACTACCAGAACAACGAGTCCTCAGCCGTAGGTGGGGACTGCAAGATAGAAAAAAACTAGATCCTCCCGACCTATATAGGACATGCTGTGGCTCCTCCTCCCGGCATATATGGGGCAGGTTGTGGCTCCTCCTCTTGCCTATATAGGACAGGCTGTGGCTCCTCCTCCTGTTCTATATAGGGCAGGCTGTGGCTCCTCCTCCCGGCCTATATAGGGCAGGCTGTGGCTCCTCCTCCTGGCCTATATAGGACAGGCTGTGGCTCCTCCTCCTGGCCTATATAGGACAGGCTGTGGCTCCTCCTGGCCTATATAAGGCAGGCTGTGGCTCCTCCTCCTGGCCTATATAGGACAGGCTGTGGCTCCTCCTCCTGGCCTATATAGGGCAGGCTGTGGCTCCTCCTCCTGGCCTATATAGGACAGGCTGTGGCTCCTCCTCCTGTCCTATATAGGACAGGCTGTGGCTCCTCCTCCTGGCCTATATAGGACAGGCTGTGGCTCCTCCTGGCCTATATAAGGCAGGCTGTGGCTCCTCCTCCTGGCCTATATAGGACAGGCTGTGGCTCCTCCTGGCCTATATAAGGCAGGCTGTGGCTCCTCCTCCTGGCCTATATAGGACAGGCTGTGGCTCCTCCTCCTGGCCTATATAGGACAGGCTGTTGCTCCTCCTCCTGGTCTATATAGGACAGGCTGTGGCTCCTCCTCCTGTTCTATATAGGGCAGGCTGTGGCTCCTCCTCCCGGCCTATATAGGGCAGGCTGTGGCTCCTCCTCCTGGCCTATATAGGACAGGCTGTGGCTCCTCCTGGCCTATATAAGGCAGGCTGTGGCTCCTCCTCCTGGCCTATATAGGACAGGCTGTGGCTCCTCCTCCTGGCCTATATAGGGCAGGCTGTGGCTCCTCCTCCTGGCCTATATAGGACAGGCTGTGGCTCCTCCTGGCCTATATAAGGCAGGCTGTGGCTCCTCCTCCTGGCCTATATAGGACAGGCTGTGGCTCCTCCTGGCCTATATAAGGCAGGCTGTGGCTCCTCCTCCTGGCCTATATAGGACAGGCTGTGGCTCCTCCTCCTGGCCTATATAGGACAGGCTGTGGCTCCTCCTGGCCTATATAAGGCAGGCTGTGGCTCCTCCTCCTGGCCTATATAGGACAGGCTGTTGCTCCTCCTCCTGGTCTATATAGGACAGGCTGTGGCTCCTCCTCCTGGCCTATATAAGGCAGGCTGTGGCTCCTCCTCCTGGCCTATATAGGACAGGCTGTTGCTCCTCCTCCTGGTCTATATAGGACAGGCTGTGGCTCCTCCTCCTGGTCTATATAGGACAGGCTGTGGCTCCTCCTCCTGGCCTATATAAGGCAGGCTGTGGCTCCTCCTCCAGGCCAATATAGGACAGGCTGTGGCAGGATCTCCTCAGGTTCTTTTCTTACAGTTGCAAGGGTCTGTAAAGATGTCTGGATTTTTTTCTAGTTACACTGGGGGAGCTGGGGCTTCGACTCCGCCTGTCTCCAAGACCCTCACCAGCTGCAGTGTTCCTGGGGACCCATTAGATGCCTGAAGTTGGTTCCTAAGCCGATAGCGTGGGTGAGGGGAGCGGGCATGGTTCCAGGTAAGCGCTGCAGCAGGGTACCTGATCTCTGGGTGTGTATGTCTCCCATTGTGCCCTGGTCCCATCTATCCCCTGACACCCTGCGAGAGACACAGTCTGCCTTCCCTGCGGCTGCTGGGTGGGGCCTGAGCTAGGTGGCCAGGCCAGTAAACAAAAATTTCTCTGAGTAAATGTAAACCAAAACAACAGTTTTTTGTATTTAGTGTATTTTCAGTACAGAATAAATATATATATATATATATATATATATATATATATATATATATATATACAAAAATCTCCTTTGCATGATTCCTATATATAAATATCGCCTTTAAGTGAACTTATCAGATGCTAAGTATATTGAGAAATGAGTCCTATAGTAATTTGGCATTATTACAGATAGAGAGAATGATTCAGAGTTCGTTAGTATATACACATTGTAGTAAAGAACTTTCACCAGCAGGTGGCGCTATATTACATAGAGACACATTATAAGTCCCAATAAGAGATCTATGCCATCAAAATACAACTGCAGAACAAAAGACAAGAGAAAATGTTTCTAAAAGATACATTACAGTCACCAGGCAGATGTAAGTCCCAACGTTTCTGACTCTATCTGGGTCCTCTCTCAAGGGGAGACAATGTAATGATTGGCAAACGCTAATATAGCGACACCTGCTGGTGAAAGTTCTTTATTACATGTGTATATACTAAGGAACTTTGGATATCCAGATAAACCGTATAAGTGTCCGTCTCTTCCTGAGGTCCTGGACGCCAAGTACCCTTTTCAGGCAATCAGGGTTTGGCCTTTGCAACCTGAGGTAGATGAACCAGTGTCGGGTCTGGCTCGGCACACCATTATCCCTACTTTGGATAGTGCGGCCTTGAGAGACCCAGTGTCACGCTCCCGGAACCTCAATTACCACTTGGACAACTCCAGCTCTCTTGGTAAGGGCCTCAACCCCCAATCTCCGCAGCCAGCTTCACCTATAGGAGCCCCCGCTTGCCGAGACGCAGAACACGCCTGCTCGGGATCGGTTGCCCCCAGGACTTTATGGCTCAAAGGATGAGGCCTTACGGTACAGAGTGCTGGAGAGCCCGCGGCTGGAAGTGGAATCGGGTAGCCGGTATGTGAGCGTAAGGATGGCAGTCCAATAGACAGGCAAGGGTCGGCAACAGGAGTGGAGATCGAGGATGGTCAAACAAGCGAGGGTCGGCAACAGGAACGGAGATCAAGGATGGTCAAACTGGCAAGGGTCGGCAACAGGAGTGGAGATCGAGGATGGTCAAACAAGCGAGGGTCGGCAACAGGAACGGAGATCAAGGATGGTCAAACTGGCAAGGGTCGGCAACAGGAGTGGAGATCAAGGATAGTCAAAAACAGGCAAGGTCGGCAACAAGAATCAGGATCAAAATCGAGGACAAACAGCTACAAGGGACTAGGCGCTATAACAGGCAACGACAGACTGACTGGGTTGAGGTTAAATAGGGAACAGGCATCATTGGCCCAGGAGAATCGGTGTGGTGATTGGTGCAACTTAAGAACCTCACAGGGATAGGTAACACAGGGCGTGCAGCCCAGAACTCAGGGGCAGCTGATTGGCCCAGTCCCAGTGGAGCACTCCCACTGGTGCAGCTGGGCCTTTAATTGATTACTTAACCTTCCTCCGGCGGCCGCGCTGAGAGCAGCGCCGCCGGAGGGTATAAACAAAACGTGCTCGCGCACGCGCGCGAGCACGAGAGCTGACGCTGGGGCCGTCAGCTGAGGAGGCAGGCGCGTGCGCGCCAGCCGAGACAGAGACCGCCGCCCGCCGCGGCCGCCGGACAGGTGGCTGCGCAGCGGGAGCGGGCGGCTGAGGACCCGTGACGCCGCTGGAACGGGGAAACGGTAAGCGGGTGATGACATTACCCCCCCCCTCACGAGGGGCCTCCGGACCCTCACCCGGTTTCCCCGGATTGTCACGGTGAAACTTCCGTACAAGAGCCCTGGCATGGACATCACAAGAAGAAACCCAGCATCTTTCCTCAGGACCGTAACCAACCCAATCAATTAAATATTGTAGCGTATTGCGAACCCTACGCGAATCCAAAATCTTGTTCACTTCATATTCTTGCACATTATCCACTAAAACAGGAGGAGGACCAGCAGGAGAAGAGTTTTTAGCAGGTTTTAACAGAGATACATGAAACGAGTTGGAAATTCTCATAGTAGGAGGGAGCTGAACTTTGAAGGTCACATTATTAAGTTTCCTGATGATGGGGTAAGGACCAATAAATTTAGGACCCAATTTATAAGAAGGCTGCCGAAGCGCAATGTTCTTCGTGGAAACCCAGACAAGGTCCCCACACTGAAGGATAGGTTCCTGAGACCTACGATGGTCAGCAAATTTCTTATATTTAGTGCGCATAGTTTCTAAATTTTCCTGGACGCGTGCCCAAATATCCTTGCGTTTCTGAAGCCACTCTTCTAACACCGGAAAATCAGAAGGTGCTGTAGAAATAGAAGAAGCCCTAGGATTCTTTCCGTAATTACAAAAGAAAGGGGATATTTTAGTACTGTCACTCGGCGCATTATTATACGCAAATTCGGCAAAGTCAATAAATTCCGACCACTGCTCCTGAGCGTCAGAGATGTAACATCTTAAATATTGTTCTAAGCTTTGATTTGTTCTTTCAGTCTGCCCATTAGACTGGGGGTGATATGCGGAGGATAAAGAAACCTGAATCCCCAAACGTGAACAAAATTTTTTCCAAAATTGTGATATAAACTGCACACCCCGATCGGAAACAATATTTACTGGAATACCATGGAGCCGAAAAATATGCGAGACGAATAAACGCGAAAGCTCAGGAGCCGAGGGTAGCTTGGGTAAAGCAATGAAGTGAGCCATCTTACTGAATCTATCGACGACCACCCAAATCACAGTGTTCCCATGAGAAAGAGGTAAATCAACAATAAAGTCCATCGAAATGTGAGACCAAGGTTCTTTAGGGATCTCAAGGGGAATAAGATAACCACTAGGGGCCTTGTGTACCCCTTTACTTCGTGCACAGACGGAACATGCGTTGATAAGGGTAGTGATATCACGTCTCATAGAAGGCCACCATACGTGGCGCCGAGCTAAAATAAAAGTCTTACGAACTCCCAGATGCCCAGCAGTCTTTGCGTCGTGGAATTCGCGAATAACATCAGAACGCAAATGCGGCGGTACAAATTGACATCCCATAGGTGTGTTTACAGGCGATTCATCTTGGAACGGTGCCAAAACATTAGAAAGATCAGGGAGCAAGGCCCCGACTACACAACCTACAGGTAAGATAGGCTCACCAGTATCCCCCCGATCCTTACACTCACCAAACATGCGCGACAGAGCATCGGCCTTAGTATTTTTCACGCCCGGCTTAAAGGTAATAATAAAATTGAAACGCGAAAAAAACAATGCCCAACGGGCCTGTCGAGAATTTAACCTCTTGGCGGCGCCTATATACTCGAGATTTTTGTGATCGGTATATACAGTGATAGGATGTAAGGAACCCTCCAACCAATGACGCCATTCATCAAATGCCAGTTTAATAGCTAATAGTTCCCTATTGCCGACGTCATAATTTTGTTCTGCGGTATTAAATTTCCGGGAAAAATAGGCACATGGATGCATACGTTCAGGAGATCCGGAGAATTGCGATAAAACAGCTCCAACACCTAATTCAGACGCATCAACCTCAACAATAAAAGGTTTGTTGACGTCAGGGTGCACTAAAACTGGCGCCGAAGTAAAAGCCTGTTTTAGGACACGGAAGGCTTCAATAGCTGATGGTGACCAGTTAACAGTGAACGCGGCTTTGCGGGTGAGATTGGTGAGAGGTGCAACGATACTAGAAAAACCCTTGATAAAGCGTCGATAGAAATTGGCAAACCCTAAAAAGCGTTGTAATTCTTTTAAGGATTTGGGTTGCACCCAATCCCGTACTGCCGAAACTTTTCCCCCATCCATCTCCAACCCCTGACTAGAAATAATATATCCCAAGAAGGGAACGGAGGCGACCTCAAACATACACTTAGAAATTTTAGCGTATAAGTTATTCTCTCTCAACTTCTGGAGGACCAGTTTTACATGTTGCCTGTGTTCGGAAAGGTTCTTAGAGTAAATGAGGATGTCATCCAAGTAAACCACAACGAAGTTACCCAAAAAGTCACGAAACACGTCATTAACGAAGTCTTGAAAGACCGCAGGAGCATTACAAAGGCCAAAAGGCATCACTAAATATTCGTAATGGCCATCCTTAACATTGAACGCCGTTTTCCATTCATCCCCTTGCCGAATACGGATCAGGTTGTAGGCCCCCTTTAGATCTAGTTTAGAAAAAATTCGAGCCCCCACTACCTGATTAAATAAATCACCTATTAAGGGAAGAGGATAACGATTTTTAATAGTGATCTTATTCAAGGCTCTATAATCTATGCAAGGCCTTAAACCCCCATCCTTCTTCTCCACAAAAAAGAAGCCGGCACCCGCCGGTGAAGTAGATGGGCGGATAAAGCCTTTACTCAGATTTTCAGAAATATATTCTTTCATGGCCTGCTCTTCTGCTCGATTCAGATTATAGATTTTGCCCCTAGGAGGAATGGTTCCAGGAAGTAGGTCGATGGGACAATCATAGGGTCTGTGTGGGGGAAGATTGTCAGCGGACCGTTCAGAAAAGACATCTGCCCAATCTATATAAGGCAGAGGCAGTTCTTGGGGCGAAATCTGCACACTCTTAAGGATGGTGGAGAAGCAATGTGATCTGCAGAAATTACTCCACTTAATCAGATCACCGGACTGCCAATTGAATACGGGGTTATGGAGCTTTAGCCATGGGTATCCCAAAACTACTGGTGTTTCCGGACAATCAAACACCAGAAATTCTATAAGTTCAGTATGAGATGAGCCGGCCACCAATCTGAGAGGGGGGGTCTTGTGACTGACCGGCCCTCCCAGGATGGCCTTCCCGTTGATGGCCAAAACCTGAAGAGACTTTTCTAGAGGTACCAGTGGTACTCCCAGGATGGAGACTATGTTCCGATCCAGGAAGTTACCTGCAGCTCCACTATCTACAAACGCAGATACTGCCTGTTTGGAAGGACCCCAGAAAAGCTCTGTAGGGATTAACATCTTATCATGGTGAGGGTAATGCTTCAATTCACCTAGGTCAGCACCCTCTTCCTGACCTAGGCAAGAAAGTTTCCCGCCGGATTTCCCTTATTTGGGCAAGACCTGGCAAAATGCCCCGGGGACCCACAGTAGAGACAAAGACCCAAAGACCGTCTTCGTTGTTTCTCGTCCTGAGAAAGACGGGCTCTGCCAACCTGCATTGGCTCCTCTTGAGAGGGAGAGGAGGAGTTTACCCCACCAGAAGTTGAAGGGCTGGGAGTTTGTGAAGGTCTAAAGGGCGTAGTAGCTCTAACCCTTTCCCTGGCTCTCTCCCTAAGACGCCTATCGATCCTGATGGAGACCTGCATAAGCTGGTCCAAATCTTTTGGAGTAGGAAAGTTGACCAGGGCATCTTTAATATTTTCGGACAGCCCCAAACGGTATTGGCTACACAGGGCTGGATTATTCCAGGTAGATTCTACTGCCCAGCGCCGGAACTCAGCGCTGTAGTCCTCGGCGGAATTCCGACCCTGCTTCAAGGCCCGAAGCCTGTTTTCCGCCGTGGACTGACGATCTGGATCCGCATACAACACTCCCATAGCAGAAAAAAAGGAAGTCACGGAGTGTAAGGCAGGATCTTCAGGGAGCAAGCTGAAAGCCCATGACTGGGGATCTCCTTGTAACAAAGAAATAATTAAACCCACCCGTTGGGTTTCTGTGCCAGAAGATAAAGGCCGCAGCCTAAAGTAGAGTTCACACGAATTCTTGAAATTTGAAAAGCCGGCCCGGTCTCCAAAGAATTTTTCGGGCAAAGGAACCTTAGGCTCAGGAATATGAGGTGATACAGCGGGTGTTGAAGTCTGGCGGGTTTCTTGGTTGGCCACCCTCTGGGCAAGTTGATTGATAGCGGTGGCCATCGCCTGCACTTGCTGTACCAGGTCTTCCATATTGATATTTTTTTTCGGCCTGTTATAATGTCACGCTCCCGGAACCTCAATTACCACTTGGACAACTCCAGCTCTCTTGGTAAGGGCCTCAACCCCCAATCTCCGCAGCCAGCTTCACCTATAGGAGCCCCCGCTTGCCGAGACGCAGAACACGCCTGCTCGGGATCGGTTGCCCCCAGGACTTTATGGCTCAAAGGATGAGGCCTTACGGTACAGAGTGCTGGAGAGCCCGCGGCTGGAAGTGGAATCGGGTAGCCGGTATGTGAGCGTAAGGATGGCAGTCCAATAGACAGGCAAGGGTCGGCAACAGGAGTGGAGATCGAGGATGGTCAAACAAGCGAGGGTCGGCAACAGGAACGGAGATCAAGGATGGTCAAACTGGCAAGGGTCGGCAACAGGAGTGGAGATCGAGGATGGTCAAACAAGCGAGGGTCGGCAACAGGAACGGAGATCAAGGATGGTCAAACTGGCAAGGGTCGGCAACAGGAGTGGAGATCAAGGATAGTCAAAAACAGGCAAGGTCGGCAACAAGAATCAGGATCAAAATCGAGGACAAACAGCTACAAGGGACTAGGCGCTATAACAGGCAACGACAGACTGACTGGGTTGAGGTTAAATAGGGAACAGGCATCATTGGCCCAGGAGAATCGGTGTGGTGATTGGTGCAACTTAAGAACCTCACAGGGATAGGTAACACAGGGCGTGCAGCCCAGAACTCAGGGGCAGCTGATTGGCCCAGTCCCAGTGGAGCACTCCCACTGGTGCAGCTGGGCCTTTAATTGATTACTTAACCTTCCTCCGGCGGCCGCGCTGAGAGCAGCGCCGCCGGAGGGTATAAACAAAACGTGCTCGCGCACGCGCGCGAGCACGAGAGCTGACGCTGGGGCCGTCAGCTGAGGAGGCAGGCGCGTGCGCGCCAGCCGAGACAGAGACCGCCGCCCGCCGCGGCCGCCGGACAGGTGGCTGCGCAGCGGGAGCGGGCGGCTGAGGACCCGTGACGCCGCTGGAACGGGGAAACGGTAAGCGGGTGATGACACCCAGCAGACAGGAGGTTGGACCAGCTGGCCAAGCATGCGTTCTCCATGGTGGGGTTGGCCATGTGCCCAGCTTGCGCCACGTAGCAAGCTGAAGCAGCAGAGGTGGCATTTGCGACATGGAGGTTTGCGTCCCTCTGCACTTTGTTTAAACTGTTTCACTATGGAGGTCTTCAGATACATGGTGCTGGCTATGGATGACTTTGTGCGTCTGGTGACTAGGGGGCTGGCCTTGCTGGTCACCTTGTGACGCACAGTCGGCCGATACTGCTTCTAAGAAGATGCTTACTCTAAGGTCGGTCGTAACGTCGCTGCAACAGGGGGGTTTCTGGCCACAATTGGACATAAAGGATGCTTATCTGCATGTCTCGATCTTCCCTGGTCACCAACAATACCTGCACTTTGCGGTGGGCGCTCAACAGTCTCTTATCTGTGGCAGTTGACAAGTTGGCGATTCCCTGGTCAGGATACAACCTGCTCTATGCATTCCCGCCACTGCACTTCTGGGTTGCGTGTTGAAGAAGGTCAACTGTGAGCAGATTCCTATTATGATTGCCCCTGTGGTGACTCCCTGACCACCCAGATCTTCTGCAACAGGGTCCTTTGCGGCACCCCAATTCTCCAGCGCTGGCTTTAGTGGCTTGGCGGTTCAGACCATCATATTGGAGGAGAGGGGTTTGTCCATTGCAGTAATTCGGAAACACAGAAACAGTCATCCTCTAGAATTTACTACAGGACATTGTGTCTTGGTGCGAATCAAAGGGCCACTCCTGTAGGAGGTTCTCGGTACCCAAAATGTTTGAGTTCCTTCAGCAAGGCCTGCACGGTGGCCTACAGCCCAGCATCCTTAAGGGCCAGGTCTCGGCCTTGTCCATTTTTACATCTGTCCATCATGGAGCATAGGTTAATCCGCACTTTCATGCATCTTAATCTGGTCCTATCAGCGATTCAGGGCCCCCTTTTGAACCCATGGAGGAGGCTTCCCTGACGATGCTCATGTTGAAGGTGGCCTTTCTCGTGGTGATCACCTCCATCTGGCAGGTTTCAGAGCTGGCAGTGCTTTCAATCAGATCACCCCTTTTTGGTGCTGCATGAAGACAAAGCAGTTTTTCATATAAAGCAGGATTTTCTGCCCAGGGTGGTCTCTCCCTTCCATCTTAATAGGTACAGCAGAGGCTGAGGGAGGTGCTAGGTACAGCAGAGGCTGGGGGGAGGGGCTAGGTGCAGCAGAGGCTGAGGGAGGAGGCTAGGTACAGCAGAGGCTTGGTGGATGGGGCTAGGTACAGCAGAGGATGAGGAGGCTAGGTACAGCAGAGGCTTGGGGGGGGGCTAGGTACAGCAGAGGCTTGGTGGATGGGGCTAGGTACAGCAGAGGATGAGGGGGCTAGGTACAGCAGAGGCTGGGGGGGCTAGGTACAGCAGAGGCTGAGGGAGGAGGCTAGGTACAGCAGAGGCTTGGGGGAGGAGGCTAGGTACAGCAGAGGCTGGGGGGAGGTGCTAGGTACAGCAGAGGCTGGGGGAGGTGCTAGGTACAGCAGAGGCTGTGGGGGAGGGGCTAGGTACAGCAGAGGCTGGGGGGGAGGAGGCTACTAGGTACAGCAGAGGCTGTGGGAGGTTCTAGGTACAGCAGAGGCTGTGGGAGGTTCTAGGTACAGCAGAGCCTGGGGGGAGTTGCTAGGTACAGAAGAGGCTGTGGGGGAGGGGCTAGGTACAGCAGAGGCTGGGGGGAGGAGGCTAGGTACACCAGAGGCTGGGGGAGGTTCTAGGTACAGCAGAGCCTGGGGGGAGGGGCTAAATACAGCAGAGCCTGGGGGGAGGGGCTAGATACAGCAGAGGCTGGGGGAGGAGCTAGGTACAGCAGAGGCTGGGGGGAGGGGCTAGGTACAGCAGAGGCTGGGGGGGAGGAGGCTAGGTACACCAGAGGCTGGGGGAGGTTCTAGGTACAGCAGAGGCTGGGGAAGGTTCTAGGTACAGCAGAGCCTGGGGGGAATGGCTAGATACAGCAGAGGCTGGGGGGAGGGGCTAGGTACAGCAGAGGCTGCGGGGGAGGGGCTAGGTACAGCAGAGGCTGGGGGGCGTGTCAGCAGCAGCAGCAGCCTAACTAGTCATGAAGCAATTGTTTAAGGTCAAGTTTCTTTTATTACTGGTCTCCTGCATAAACCAGACAGTAGCATGACATGCAGTGAAATACTTTTTACCTCTGCTGAGAAAATTCATAAAAGATAAATGTTCATGGTATATATATATATATATATATATATATATATATATATATATATATATATATATATACAGCATCCTAGGAGAGGACAAGTGGAGGGGAAGAGACTACTTATAATGAGTCATTATAAAGTACAGTCTAGAGCAGAGATACTCAACTGGCGGACCGGGGTCCGAATGCGGACCTCGGCACCAGATTTCCGGACCCCTGCCCTGACAGCCCTGCACCCAGTTGCTTTTGTGGTGCTGTGCTCAGAGCTGCCCCCTTGATCGTCGATTTAGTGCTTTTTTTAGTGCTTTAATGTCTTCCTGCCAGTGTCATGGCTCACTGGCACCTAGCATGGCAATATGAAGTACTGCACGGACAGGAAGTGGCATTGCAAGGTAGTCACAAACTGTTTCTCCGTCTATTTGCCCCATCCAATCCTTTCACCCCACCCCAGCCCCATCCATCCCACTCCCATCTATTCCTGCCCCCCCCCAGCTCTGCCCAATCCATTACTGTCCTCTAAGCTCTGCTCCATCCATTCCTGTCCCCTCAGCTCTGCTCCATCCAGTCCAGTCTCTCTGCCCCATCCATTCCTGTCCTCCCTGTTTGGCCCATCCAATCAGCAGCCTCCCAGATTTGCCTGTAGGGTCTATGGGGCCCAATAGGATTTTTGAAGTATTGTGGGTAGGCAAGCAGCCTTTTTTAGTTTTGCCTGGGGAATCTATAGCCCCTCCCCCAGTGCGCTGATTTCTAACTATCCACCCCCCGCGACATCCCTCCGCCTGGACCTTTGCCTCTCACTGGACGCCTTTAAATGGACCTTTAAAAGAAGTGGTTGAGTACCTCTGGTCTAGAGTGAAGGATATCACCCTATTTCTTCACGTTTTACTGCTTCAAATGGCTAACACAATACTCCTTACAGTACAGTCTAGCTAGTGTGCGACTAACCCAATGTTATATATATAGTGACTGGATATATGACTCACCAGGAATTTCCCGGGACTCCATCTGGCCAGTCCATCCCTGGGTGTCACCTAAAGGGATTGTCCAGGCCTACTAAACCCTCAACCCTGCTTCTGGATCAGAAACACCCCCCCCCCTGGCCTTCAGTCCCAGTGACGTGGCCCCTCTGCTCTATTCACATCAATGAAGGGGGCTTGTCAGGTCTCAGACATGCCAGGCCAAGCCTAGGCTCACCCCCCTCCATTGGCACAAATAGAGCCGTCTGTGACAGAAGGCCAAGCGGGCGTGTGTCTGACAGAAAGACTTGAGTGACTCTATCCCTGAGGCACCTCCACATTGCTCCAGTGATTGGGTGACTGACCTGTCACTCAAAATATCAGCTTACAGCTTCAATGAAGAGTGTTCTTCCAAGATTGTGGGAGCTGAAGGAAACTGGGACCACGTGACCGATTATGCCAGGAGAACAACAGTTAAGTAAGAAAACTGGGGCTTCTGGGGGATTATATAAACCAGGTCAGCAAGCGCCAGGTTCATCTGATCAGCATAAAATAACACTACTACTCAACTATAAATGAATGTTCTTTGTTGCATATGAAAACTTCCATACTTTTTATAGGTGTTCTACAAAGTTCAAGAAAAGTGTCGCTCTACCCAAAAGACTAAAGAGCAATGCTTGCAGGTCATCTCTGCATGCTCCAGGCAACACCTTTGTGATTTACATGCTAGCAGGAAATCCATGGTTAAGGTAATACCATTTATTGGCTAACTCAATATAGTTTCAAATGCAAGCTTTTGAAGCAGTTCAAGCTTCTTTGAAGACTGAACTGCTTTGAAAGCTTGCATTTTCAATCTTACTAAGTTAGCCAATAAATGGTATTACCTTAACTTTGGATTTCCTGCTTACATTGATGGCTAACACGGAACAACAACTTACCAATTTACATGCTGTAACAGTATTAAAAAATCTGACGTCACTGCTTGGTTGCTAATGCCATTAAAATTTGTTATGACATCATCTCTGTTTTTTCTAAAAAAGAGGCACATTTACAATGGATGTAACAATAAATGCCTGTCTGGTTGTCTTAGAGATGCCCATTGTTCAAGAGGATGAGACACTGCTCACTGGCTCATGAAGCTGCCCCCCCGCATATCACTGGATGACTGTATACTCAGTTTAATAAGGATCAGTCACTATTTAAATCCTAATGTAGAACAAATCACAACCCTTCCACTGAATGTGCTTTTGAAATAAAGCCTGAAAGTTCAGAATAAACAATAATAATAAGTTGAGCTCCTTAAAAAAATGTGGCAAAGGCGCTTTCTCCCGGGCCCGATCTCCAAAGTAAAGAAAGGTCTTCTCAGTCTTCTCAACAGCTGCCAGAATGGTGATACCCAGACACTGGCCATCCCTGCAAGCCCCTATGAACTCACCATGGAGACTGGAAATAGACTCCATTACAAGGATGGAAGATCTGATATCAGATGCAGAAGGCACCTGGCGAACATACAGCAAGCCTCTCTCACAGAGGGAATTTCTGCAAAGAGGGAGCGCCTGAGGACATCTCACCCGTTCTTTATTACACATACACTCTCCCAGGTTGTCCTACACCCTTATTTCACTCCTGCACCATGAATAGATTTTGCTTAGGCATGCAGAACTGCAGAATTGGGGGGGGGGTGCAAATGTTCATGCATCTTATGGAGCAAACATGAAAAACAAAATAACTGGTGCTCCCGCACTGGTGATCGAGCTCCCACAGCCATCAGGGGGATTTGGGGGGGGGGGGTTCGGCACACTGCCTGTAATTGGGTGATTGGGGGGGATTCTGCACACTGTCTGTCATGGGGTGATGGGGGTTCGGCACAATTCCTGTTATGGGGTGATTGAGGGATATTCTGCACACTGCCTGTTATAGGGTGATTTGGGAATTCTGCACACTGCCTATTAAGGGGTAACTGGGGGGTAACTGGGGGATTAAAATGTCAAATAAATATTGTACATGTATCGAGCATAAATATCAGAAAAAAGAAGTGCCATTTGTCTCCACTGCTTCAGTCTTTAGTTTACTAATGGTATCCAACGGAGTTAAAATGACATGAAAGAGAAAGCATTAAAACATATGGTTAAAATGTATTGTAAAAGCAAATGAATACAGTATTAGAAATTTGGTTACAATTTGATAGGCAAAATAAATCGATGCTTAGATGTTTATTTTATCCAAAATAATAGATAATAGATAATAATAATAGTCATTCCTACCCCATTTTTTATCTATTGTCTATTTGTCTATTGACAAAATACCAAGCATAGAATCTCCCAAAAACGTATTGATAAAAAAGCAAAAAGGACAGCTGGCAGCACCAAATTCTGAAACCTCCTGAGTCGCCCATAACAATCACCTTTATTGAGACTTACTGACGCTGTTATGGCCACATCCCTGGTATTTCTTTAGCTGAGGCGTGGCTCCGCGGCCAGCCATTCAGATGGGCTTGGGGGTGAAAGTGCTACCTGGCCCACAGAAAGGCCGGGGATATGGCCAGCTGGCAGGTCACAGTATCTGGTATTTTTGAATTTCAGGTGCGCATGGCCAATGCAGTGGAAAATCCCATTTTTATTAAAGTGATCCTATACCCAGAAAGGAAGTTTATGTCATCACCTTCTATCCCCAGCCCAGTGCCCCAAACAGAGCCTGTGCTTCTTTTTATACTAAAGGTTTTGTCTAATATTCATAAAAACACTAACAGGAGGCAGTCTGCTGTTTGAATAATGGTCGTGTGGGTTCCTGGCCATGATGCAGGGCCCCCAGGTGCTCTCCAGTGATGATTTATTCAGTTGCAAACTAAGCTGCCACATGCGGTTTATATGTCAGTTTAGCTTGCAGTGCTTTCAGATTTATTACAGTTATTATAACTGATAAGGCTGACCTTCAATGCTGAGCTGTGTGTAACTGAATGCAACTTAGCTGACAAGCACCAGGGGGAACTGCTGCATGACCAGGGAGCCATATGACCACCATTCCATTCTAGATCAGACTGTATCCAGTTCATGTGTTTATGAATATTGGGCAAAGCCTTTAGTAAAAAAAAAAAAACGTAATAAAAGCAGTGGGGCACTGGGCTGGGGATAGAAGGTGATGTACTTGGGCAGGCAGGGCACGAGGGACACCTTATTGGGTTTTGGCCTGCTTTAAGGCTTAATATACAGCACACTACATCCAGCGTCTTCTTAAAGGAAGAGTCCATGCCAGGCATCCTCTGCCAAGCCACCATTCAGTCTCTGTACTCAGTAACTCCTTTATATTTATCCCTTTCTGCTCCATCCTGTGCATTCATGTATCCTATGTATATGTTGTAAATAGTTACTTGGGGGTTTGTTGCTGTTCTGTGCTGTGTTCTTATGAGTAGTTGTTTAGGTGGCCATAAGGTATTGTTACTTGTATATAGTTTGGTTTCTATGTATTAGTTTATTTACATTGGTGATTTGCTATTATTTGTGTGTGTATTATGCTTTGACTTACTACTTTGTTTGCGGTGTTCTTTGAATAAACTGGTTTAGATCAGCTTTGTGCCTGTGTAACTTTATTCTGATCCATCCACAGCTAGGCCACACTTGGGGGCCTGTCAATAATACACCTAGGGGTGGGAGGTACAGAAGGAGGATCAAACACTATGAAGAATGCAACAAAGTCACCTTTAAAAGGTAAAACTAAAAATGTATAGACAAACAATGATGCTACAAATCAAACCTAGAGGAACTTGGTGACAAGTCTACATGACCCATAGCTTTGAGATTCGCTGTAGAAATAAATTGCCAGGAAAAAGGTCACTGAGACATGGCAGGGTTTGAAGTCATTGCTCAGGCATAGCTAAGGGTTAGTCCATTGTATAGGGCTACACTTGGCAATGTCCTAAACATTTTCTATTTTAAAGTCAAGGAATAAATATTGAGGTTTAAAGAGGATCAAAACCCACGCCCCATTGGCCCTGAAATCTATAAGATTCTCCCCTGGGGCATCCAGAATCGGGATGCCACTCTCTGTGAGAACCCCCCCCAGGTCGCACGGAAACTCCTGGTCCAATGGCACATGTACAACCTGTGGTCGCATCCTCGCTATCCCTTTAGTAGGGCAGTAGATGCAGCCGCCAGTATGCTCGGATCCGCTCGTATAAGACAAGCTCCTGGACAAAGGGGGATAAAAGCGCGCCGATTGGACAACCATGTGTCGTAGGACCAGGAAAAAGTAAGTTTGTTCGGGCTATTGCAGCTTATGAAAAAAAAAATATGTGCAGTCCCCCCCTCCCGAGGCTAAAAGCTGGAACACTAGACATAGGGGCTGGGGTCCCCATGGCTTGAATGTCTCTGGAAGGCCACAACCATGATTCTGGGTTTATAGTAGTGGAGGGGCTGGGGTTTCTCAGCTTGTGGGTACTGTGGGGCTGGGCCTCAGGGGGCAGTGAGAAGGAGACGAAGGGGGCAGGGATTGAATGTGGGTGTTAGCAGCAGCCCAATTAGCCCCAAAGCAGCACAGCTCACCAATAATTTTCCCTGTGGCCAGCCTGGGGCACTGAATGTAGGGCAACCCCCCCCCCCCCCCAAGCCACCTTGCAGGGGGGCATCATTGACTGTACTGATGCTGCGTCAGTAGTGATCATGGGGCAATTGCAAGTTCCCACCTGCTACCCCCCCATTAGCAATTAAAAACACTAACCTTTTCTATAGCTGCGGGGGGGGCGAAAAGGACTGCAGAGAACGCAATCAGACACGCCGTATCCTCAGAGCCTGTCCAGCTCCTGCGTTGGTTGCGTTGCGTTGGTCTCTGCATGATGATATAGGCTAAGTCATGTGACACAGAGGGCAGCGAGACTTGTACAGACAGGAGCCGGACAGGCTCTGATGAAAATAGTGCGCCTTCTGCTTGCGCACTCTGCGGTCCTTACTGACGCTCTTTTAGGCACCTGGGCAGCCAACACTTGACCGACCTTGCCGTGTCCTTGCGTCGGCTCTGACCACTGGCATCTTTCCTGTCTTGGCCTCCCAAGGACAATAAACAAGTAATTCACATAGCAAACGGTGGTGGCCCCCTTGACATAGGAAATGGTGGAGAAATGGTGGAGGCCCAGGGGCACGTGCCCCTTGAGCCTTGCCTCTAATCTGGCCCTGTGTACAGGGGTCCTATACTGAATACAACATACATTACAAAGACTAATATGTTTATCCCAAGACCTTGACTTGTTCTTCAGATTGTGTTAAGCAACTTTGGCAACTTTTTGACATTTGGTGGCAGATGGTCAAACCACCAAGAAAGTCTTTGGTATAATTAGAGGGTTTATATATAAAAAGGATTATCTTAGATTGCGTAATCTGAAAGAGAGAAGTGAAAGGACAACAACCAGTGAACCAAAACCATGACATCATTGAGTTACATTAATCTGGAACAATAGGAGCAAATAGAACTTCTTTTCAAATATTTACTTTCTATTATTAGACTGGGCACCTACACAGGTTTTGTTCTTCTATAATTTAGGTATATTTATGAAACCCACAATGACTTGGGTAAATGCCATCTCCAATATTGCTCCAAAATAATTGGGATTGCTTAAAGTTAATAAATGTAATTAAACTAGAACTAAGTTAAACCGGACCTTCCCCCTCAATAAGAGCCTATCTTATATGTTTCCAAACCCTGTACATACAGATTGCTCACATTAAAAATCATCCACAAGAGTCTGCAGAATTTAAGCAGCTGTTTGATGACCCAGCTGGTTGTCGATTATAACCTATACCAATTTACCGCTGTTCCACTGTGTTGGCTTGTCCCCGCCCCCCCCCCCCCTTCAGCCTCATTTGCGGCGGGTCTAACCTTAGCTCCAATCTGCCTCGGGGGTGCTACTTCGCCCTTACCCAAACCCAAATCCCTGTCCTTATACCCTTGGTTTCCCCCCCCTAATGTGTATTGTAATGTAATGCAATCTGTATCTTTTCTTGTATATGTTTATATGCAAAAACCTTTAAATAAAGAATTAAAAAAAAAATCATCCTACCTGCATCTACTGCATTTTCTGAGTCTTTAAACATCCAAGATGTCGGCCCATGGAGTCTCAGGCTGCCTGAAAAGGAAGTGACTTCTGACTGAGCCGCTCCGCATTCTGGGATTGCTGACCTTTTCCTGACCCCAGCTCTGCTCTCTCTGTGCAAAGCACAGCTATAACCCCAACCCCCTGCACTTTTGACCCCTCTCCCCAGTATGTGATGCTACTGAGCTAAGATGGCTAAGAGTGCTGAACAGAGTTGCAGGCCAGTGGGGGAAAGAATAAAAAGTTATTAAAAAAGTTAAATATATTAATTTTAGATGCTGGGGAATAGTTTTTTTTAAAGGTTTGGGCTTTTCATTAAATGATGCTGAAGGTCCGGTTTAACAGATACTTACTCTTTCCATGTGCTGCTCTCTCCATCAGGAGGCCCACTAGGAAGCATGCAGCATCACCGTGCGCCCTGCTCCTGGATCCCCATCCAATGAAGCAGCACAAGGTAAAGCTAAATATCTCTCCACTCTGTGGCTCAAGGTGGCAGCAGGTGGATCGCTTGAGATGCTACAGAAATAACTTTTTGAAGGGACTTTAATTGAAGTCCAAAAATAAAAAAGAAAGTCATAGTCATCTTTTCTCCCCCGAAGCACACTCCCTATTGGATGCTTAGAAATGTCTCTGTTTGCAGTGAATGGAGTTGGGCATGCACGGTCACAGACAGCGAGCTTCGGTGGGGCTCATTTATGCTGCAGAACTCTGCAAAGGAGATGTATCTAAGCACTGGACGGGGTGGAATCTGCTGCCAGAAGAAAAGATCAGTATGATTTTTTTTCTATGTTTAGACTTTAGAGTCTCGTTAGCCCTAACTTCCAAATCAGGATGCCCCTCCTTCTAAGGATAGCCACCCAAGCAAGAAGCAGTCTCTGCACTGCGAAGCGCAGGTGTCTTCTCCAGCTGCTCCTGGCTTTCCTCCCCTGGCTGCTATCGCTTTATTACTTGTCAGCTGAGTATCTCCTCATTGTAGTTGTATCTTTGTTTATTGTTCATGTTTGATGTTTATATGTCACCTGGTTATTATTTGGTATTATTTAGCACTATGCACCTTAGAAGATGTATATATATATATATATATATATATAATCCTATATATAATCCTTTTGTTCTCATGGGCTAATATTCTGTACCAATTGTGTAGGGGCTTTTTATCATTCACATATCCTTCTATTTAATGAACACGTTAGGTTAGAGGTACTGTGTGTCCCCCCCCTTTTTTTTGGCCTTTTTTTGCTTTGTGCCGGCACAAAGAAAATGTATGCATTGATAAATGTTTTTCATTGATTATGAATTATTGAGTATGGATTATTAATCACTAATTTTTGGGATATTGATTGTGATTTTTTTGGACACTATTTTAGGTTCATTTTTGTGTATTAACAATGAGGATAGAATTGTAACGTATTTAATTTTGTCCGCAGCCTTATATTGTGTGGGTCATTTTGAGGAAAGAAGGTGACCAGGACCAGCAAGGGGGGGGGGGGGGGGGTTAATGTGTCTTATGTGTTGGTTTTAAATGTTTTCTGTACACATAATCTTTTGAATAAATATTTTGTAGACTTTTTGATCGGTTGTGCTCCCGTCCTTTTGACTCGTGGGGATACAGTGTACCCCAGGTTTCATTTCATTCATTTGGTTGAGCATATTGGCAAGCACGCCATTATTGATTAATATTAGTGGGGCACCACATATATGTAAACGGGATAGTAGGAGGAAAGTATGAGAAGGCTTTAAAATGGACCAAAACTCCAGGGCCACCAGATTCCCACTCCAAGGGACATCCTTATTTGCCCCACAGTGTGAATCCCTAGTAGGACCTACCTTATTCAGCAATCCATCGGCACATGCATGAGACGCGGCCTCACTATGCTATCTAGCAAGATGCCTGCCCATGGCAGTCAATAACATAAAAATAAACCCTTACCTGGTCATGATAATCCTCCTACCGTCTGAGGGCAGGTGGCTTGGCAGACACTCTGCATGGCAGCAAGCTTTTCTGCTGACAGCCTGCCTTGTGTGTAAAGATGGCCGCTCCCATGCAGCCCAGGAGCGCAACATCTGCAAATATATTTCACAATATCTGCATGGGATTAAGCCCCCACAAACAGCATACACCACTGAGGGAGGGGGTTTAGGGGAGCAATTTACTAAATTTACATTTTTTGACTGGAGGTCTACTTTAGAACCACCATAAGAGGGAGATTGTAACCATCATATGATTTCTTTCTTTTATTTATTGCCCCAATCAGGCGAGTGCCATTTAATTTCATTGTCTTGCTAGACAGCTTGTTCACCGAACGTGAACTTTTTACTACAATTTATTTTATTTTGACTTGCTTTATCACCCCCATATGTTTTTGCATGTCTTTAGGGTAGAGTCATGTTTAGAATATAGAAATCTGTAAATTTGCTAAGATGTCTTTTCTTTTGAAATGGTTCATCATTGATATAATGACCTATGTCATAGTGACCAAATCAGATTTTTTTCAGATACTTTTTCTATGCTGCTATAGCCAAGGATTTACAGCAAGGTTGGGTGGAGCTATGTAATATTATGTTACTGGGAAATGTAATCCTCTTCTGGCATTCAACTAGTATTTAAATTAAGGTGCAGCTTATTAAATGGTTTAGCTTAGCATGTGACTAGATTGCATCATTACCCATGAACAAAGATAAACATTGAAGTAATTTTGCATAAAGTAAGGACTAGTAATGAACCCAACAGGGGTCTGTCCAGCTCATAACAGTTGGGCCAAATGAATTAAGCTATTTTGGTTTCTTTGCATCAAGGCCAAACACTACAAGACCCCCCCCCTCCTTTGTTTTAAAATCACTTTATTAAAAAAAATCATGCCAGTACCAGGAAGGTGGTCAGAGGATGTCCAGAGGCTTCTTACTTGCTTACAGGGCACAGGTCTGCAGCATTAATGATTTGCTCTTCAAGGGACAAAGGTCCCCCTCTTCTTTCAGCGGAGTCAAATCCAGATTAGCCATTAGTGGTGTAACAGTAACTGGCTTTACTGGAACATGAATATAGTAAGAGAATGTCACTTTACATGGTGGTTAACCTACACAGGAAAAGAAAGTAAGTACCATTGATAGAGTAAATGAATACAGGAAATACAACACAGCAGTAAAATACATAAACTCTACAGTTGAGCATTGGTCACAATGCCATCTAGTTTCATGACTTGTCATAGCTAGAATAGGCAGCAAATCTAGCAAAAGTCACTAATCACATAAAAACAAGCTGTAAGCTGTTGCAAAGTATTATATCTCCAACACTTCCTCACCTCTGGCTTCCCTCCAGGGGAATGAAACCCCTGCCATGAGTAGAGGCTTTTTCACCTCAGGTCGTAGGTTCTAGTGATTTTCATAGTGTCATAAGGAATTCCCTGGGAGTGTTTTTTTCACTACTTGTGAAGTGCTATTATGAAGTAGTGGGATCAGCAGGTTAGCTGCTCTGCATGTGGAGAGTAGTTTACTGATACCCCTGCCTGATTACTTGTGGAGTAATGGTCCAGTGCCCATTGGCATGTCCTTCCAGCACTGGAGCACTGGACCTGTGCCAAAGGGCATAGGGGGCTGCTAAACCTGCAGGGACGGCGGCTGGTCACTTGGCCTTGATGCCCTAAATCCACAGACCCTATGTTGCCCTAGTGGATGGGCTACTATGTTTTAAGTAAATTTCATCCACTTGGGTCTGACCCAGGTCAAACTGAATAGGCTTCAAACTGGGCTTCAAACTTCAAATAGGCTTCAAAACTTCAAATAGGCTTCAAGCTAGGTTGACTGTAACAATGACCTGGGTCACTAGTAAGGGCTAGGAACCAATGCAATATTATTTTTGCTCTATGTAGCATGTCACTTTCTGTTTGGTCTACAAAGAATGTAGCCACAACAGATATGTGCAAGAAAATTGATTTATTGTGGGGTAGAATGGGGAGAGAAAAAGGGACAGTGAGGTTAGGAGGCAGTGGTTGGTGATTCCCCCTGGAAGGATAGTGGCAAGGGGAATAGAGACTTACACTGGCTAGTGGGGGTTCTTCTCCTGTCTTGTCTTCTGTAGTTGGTAGTCTGGGACAGGTGGTGTGGGGCTAGGGGGGTCCCCAACTTTTGCCGCTGAGTATGCCGCAGGCACTTTAGGGAAGGTAGGCCGCGGGCGCCCGAGGAAGGTAGGCTGCAGCCGTGCATTCCTCCAAGGGGATTGGCTCCTCTTCCCCAAGGAAGCCTGGCTCCCATTCCATCCCCGGATCTGGGGTGCTAGGTAGTGGCATGGGAATGGTGGATGAGTGGAATGGGAGGCTGGGCACCCTGGCTCAACCCCCTCCCTGCACTCTCACTGTGACCCATGTTGCCTCACAAAAGGAGGAGATGGGGCGGGTCCAAGGCCTATAATGCTAGATGGCGGGGTAAGTGACAGGAGGGGAGCGGCACTGAGCATTAAGACTCCAGCAGTGGTGGAAACAGGCTGTGGTGTGGTGTTGAAGAAAAGCATCTGTAGACAGGAGAAGCGGTGCTCCTCGCTGGAGAGAGGCATTGGCTGGAGATTCTACCCAGTGGGCTGGTGCTAACCAAAGCAGGAAGTTGCGGCGACTGGTGGACGAGAGAGAAACTAACCTAGGCTGCGGTAAGCTTGGGCGCCCCTGGTTGCAACCCCTTACACAGTCCCTGGCCTAGCTGGGGCCTACCTCCTCCCTAATTGCATTGACTCAGAGGTACTGACTGCAATACAGGTTTGTGGCCCCAATACTATGCCTAAATTGGATTGAGATTTCTTCAGTGTCCCTGTGACTCATATGCCACAAGGCCTGGCTAGGTCTGACTATTGGGAAATGGAGCTACACAGTGGGGTGATCACAGCCCCAAGTACCTCAGGTACGAGGGGCAGAGTTATTTTGCTAATTACTAGATGGAACACCTTGAGACTGGGCAGCCTGGTTTAATAAAGAGAGAAACATCTTAACCTTGCTATTGTGTCTGAACGTGGGTTACTGTGAAGGCCCCACCGAGTCCTGAGCTGGAATTACAAGAAAACCAGAGGAAGGAAATGTATTTAATTTTGTTTCATAGAATGTGTGTTTAAATCACTGCATGGCAATGACCAGCACAAAATATTGGCTTCCTATGACAGGAACAGGACCCCCCATCTCTGCAATAGCAAACTATGTAATTGAAGAAAGCACCAATACTCCCTTAGTGCTGCTAAAGTTTGACCCTACAATTGATCCAACTTTTGATCTAAAGTTGTTCTTCTCGTATACCCTTTAGTTAGACACCCCTTTCTGCTGTCTTTGAAGTTCTCACATGACCAGAAGGTGAAGCAGAGCGCCATGACATAGAGGACTGGTCCATCAGTAGGGTTGGAATGGCAGTTATGAAGTACTCACACAGGCTGGATAGGTTGGACTAAAGACTGGGGCTGGAGTTGGCAGCTTATTTAAAACTGACCAAGTGTGAAGAAAGGGATCACGCATGCATGTGCTGTGGGATGACACATTGGTTCCAAGGAGTAAAACTCTTATTCACTTGTACTGTTTAATGGTCACATACCTCTTTTATGGCGCTAGAATATGTGTGGAGTTCAGAGGACCGCATGACAAGAAAAATTACAAGGCCATAAAAAGTAAGCTCATGGTATACATGTAAAACATAAAAACTATATAAATTCAAGGTGATATTCACCACGCAATCAGCGGCACTACCGACTACCTTTAAGCTATGGGTATTAGAACTGCGGACTGTTACATGGGGCCAGTAAAGCTGGTTTGGTTTGGTCATGATGATTTGGGGCATATTATAAGAAAATGCTGGCTTAAACCTAACTTATGATTAGTAGTTTAAACATGGCAGCAGTCTTTATATTTCAACAGGTTATTATGACATGGTGATCTTGAGTCAGGCTCCACACATTGCAGGCCATGTGGCAAAAGGAGCTTGCGGGTATATGTGAGGTAAACATGCCTCTACCATGTATTTCAATAAAGATCCATTACATTTCCATGCTTGGGCTAAGCAAGGAGATATTATGTTCCTGTGCTACTCCCCGATCAGTGGTGTGTGGGGGTGGTGCATTACCCAGCATTACCCAGCATTAAAGTGGACCAAACCCCCCAAAACAACTCAATCTGTTTTGCTCCCCCACCCCAGGTACATTTCCATTTAGATGTTTTCTGCTCTCACTGCTGCTTGGTATTCCTGTTACAGTGATTATAATTTTCATTTTCCCCAGTTATGGCATTTGTATGCCGTTGCTTTCTGACAAGATTCCATTTTTCTAAACTAGCTGTTCAAGCCCCCCTCCTCGCAATCTCATGTTGGGAGCAATTACAGCCTAGAAGGAAGCTGAGCCAAAAGATTTAATTTTCCCCCAATTTTTCCTTTGAAGCTAAAATCATCTGTGAGTATTTTTATCCAATTTATTACCAGGACACTAAGGGGAGTTGATACATGGATTTTTTATGTTTTTGAAATTTAACCTTCCATAGGACATGGTTGGTCTGCTTTAACCAGCAGCATCTGTCAAGAAAGGCCACAGCGGAGGTGTCTCATTATAAAACCTCCTTCGGGAAAAGCATGGCACTGACTGTATTGTCAGGTTGCCATGCTGTTCCGGCCCCGATAGCGGCAGGTAGTGGCTCGTAGCAGCAGGCAGCGTCTGGTGAAAGTATTAATGTTACAATGTAACAACAATGTCATTCCATGTGTTTTCGCTTTGTTACAGGTAGATATGTGTTCCAAAACATACTTTAACACACACAGCGTCTACCGCTCTATGCTATAGCGATTAGATCCAGAGCGCCTACGCTCTGTGATTCTGCGCTTCTCACAAAGTAGTGCGCTACTTTTCACTCCCTGAAACGCTGTACTGGTGTTAGAACGCCCAACATACCTCTCATTAATCAATGCCGGCCAGGTTACTACAGCGAATGAGAAGCTCTGTTAAAGTGCCCGATAGCCTATCACAGCGTATATTGGTGGTTGCCTCTGTACAGACGCTCATCTGCTGATACCTGGCGCTAGTAATGAATCAGCCTGCCTGTTTGTTGACCTTGATAAACACCTGACCATGTTTCGCTGCAACCCTGATCCATGACTGAGAAAATCTCACTGCAAGATTCATCCAGGCTTTGCTGTGCCCCTTATCCACATTGGACTACATTGTGCTTGCTTGCCTGATCTTAATTGCCAACTTTGAGCCTTGTCTGGAAACACTTTGGCTGAACTTGTGTCATGCACGACCACATCTTGTTGGCAGACTTCGGTTCAGCTGCATCAGGTCCAGCAACATGACCTCCAGTCTTAGGTTATACTTGTGAGAGACTAGCTGTGCATTACAATAAGCAGCTGCTTTGTCAGTACTTTTATAACCAAACATAGTTTGAGTGCTTTTATTCTGGATGCCGTTTACTATGCTGTACTTATGTCCTATTTTGCACTCATGCCTGTACTGCCTAGGGTGGTGTGAATCCTAAATACAGCTTTTGCGTATACATATTAGAATCCTATAGCAGATGTATGCCAATACCCCATTGCATCCGATGCATACATACAGGGCAGTTATTATAGGGCCAGGCTAGCCAGACTCCGCCCTGCCACCCTTCCCTAGCGCTGAAGCAGGGCAGAGGTTGCATACTTACACACTTGAAGGGATGGGCAGGAGAATCCCTGCCTATCAGGGGTGGCATCAGGTGGCTGAAGAAATATAGCGGTGTCCTGCACTGCAATTGGTCGAATGTCGGCAATAGCTTGCAGGCCATGTAAGTAGTGTTTTTTTAAAATGTAACCCCAGGCTTCGAACTGCTTCATCGCTAGAGAAGGGTGGCAGGGGCCTTTAACATGGCAGTCTGGCTGTAGTGGCCCTTTATTTATGACACCCTTTCATACTGTATCAATGTTTGACCAATATTTACTATTATTATTTTATTATCGTTTATTTATATAGCACCATCAACTTCCGTAGTGCTTTACAAGATGTGATTACAGGCAAGATGAAACAAATAGTACAGGGAACAAATACAAAATGAGATGCCACAAGGTTCAAACCAGGTGTTGTGAGCACAGGAGGCAATAGGAAGGAGAGCCCTGCCCTTGCAGAGACAAAAGGTAGGGATCACAAATGGTGGAGCTTGAGTATGGCTGCATGTGCCGTTTAAAGGTTATAGGAGTTGCTTAAGCCAGGTTATATGCTTGTCTGAAGAAGTGAGTTTTGAGGGCACTTTTAAAGGCTTGGAGTGATGGAGAGTGACAGATTAAGTGGGGAAGTGCATTACAGAGGGGTGCGGGAGAAGCCTTCAAGGCGGGAATGCAAGGAGGTAACCAAGGAGGACAGGAGAATGTCAGAGGCAGAGCGGAAGTTGCGATTGGGTTGGTAACACTGGATCAGAGATGAAATGTAGGGAGGGGCCTGGCTGGGGAGAGCTTTGTGGGTAAGTGTTAGAAGTTTGAACTGAACTCTCTGGGACAGGTAACCAGTGGAGGGACTGACAGAGGGGGGCAGCACTGGAGAAGCAAGAGGACACGTACATGAGGCGAGCAGCAGAGTTTAGAACAGATTGGAAGGGTGCCAGTCTGTTTGTTGGCGCCCCTTAGCCTCAGCTCTTAATGATGAATGCCAGAAAATGAAAATTAGGACGCAAGACCATAAAACACCATGAACAGCAGTCAGGGATGCAAACAACGAAAAGGAACAAAAATTGTCCACACATCTATATTTCTATTGAAAACGGTTTTAAGAGTTCCGGCTTACAGTGGATGAGCTGATTACCATGTGGTTAAACTGGCCCTTTAAGCCTCTTTAAAGAGGATCAAAACTCATGAATCAAGTGCCTCGTTGTCCCCTCCATTCACCCTCAGGCTATGTCAATTTAAGATGCCCAAAAGTGTGCAACCCCCTAGTTTGCCATATACTCACCTCGACCTGGGGTCCTACAAGCATGCTCAACCCTCGTCCAGCATCCCTGCTGTGCCAGGTGCTGTGTCTAAACAGAGTGTGCACAGCAGGGCCAGGCCTGTGAGATCCTATGCCGAGGTGAACACAGGCAATGTACACACTGCAGAGCATCCAAAACTGGGGGGACGAATAGTGGGTACTTAACTTTATGGTTTGTGGTCCTCTTAAGAATCGCCATATCAACCCCTGATCATGATCTGTCCCTGCATACCCTTTTGGAGCACACTCAACTTGAAGCACAGTGGGGGTGGGCTTAGCGGGGATGTTAAAGGGGTTGTTGGGTTGGTGCGGAAGCAAGCCAAATCCTGAGCTGATTTTTGTCAGTCTATCCTTTATGTGACCAATGCAGTTTGGTGGCTTGACATGCCCAGCTCTGCATACCTGCTGCCCTTATGAGATGTGCTGGCATGTAATGGAGCCAGGTGAGACAATAAAGGTGATTCAGCACCAGGTGAGAAAACTAAACTACTTTTTAAGAGAGAAAACTGCCTTCACTTTCACTGTCTAATTTGGGAGTGATTCAGCAACGGGATGTACATTTTCACCTGGTGCTGAATCAGCCCCAAGGTACTGAATCAACCACAGTGTCCCAATATTAGGTATTTACAGGGGTCCCTGAGCAATTAGGGATGCACTCAGGCAGTGTGTAGGTCCACTTTAAATGTCCTTTAGTCTTCCTGGAAAGTACCATGGTGGTTTGCAATAATACGTGCACACAGGATACAGGAAGGAGGGAAAGACTTTGCCTTCCATGTTATCCTTACCCTTGGTAACATGCAAATCTTATTCTTGTCACCATCATCACTCCATAGTTATTTATTGCTAGAGGATTTCCTTTTGTAATGGACTTCATGAAGTTGTAGAACTTTCAACCCGATCCCCCGCTGTAACAAAGCGAGGCAAGAAAGAACTTGTTCCCCGGGTGACTGAGCACTATTCATACTATCGCAAGAATTTCTCCACGTATGTTGTACTTGTCCCTCAGCCAGCAAAGCAGATGTAATGAACGTGGCCGCAGAGACAAAGGGCATCTTATTCAGACACCGCGGCATGGCGGAACCACAATTTGAGGGAAATACACTTCTAATATAAACTTTCTGTGAAACCAAAATATAGGTCACACAATGCCTTGCACACAAAGGCCTATTATGTACCATTGCCTCATTAAAGGTGCCCTTTGGTTTCATGACGGTCACTTTCTTTCCTTGAAGGAGAACCATTGTAGCCTTTGTTCTTTTCTTCATATATTTTGTTCCCGTCACACATTTACATTTTATATGGATACTCTACCTTTTATAATGACTTGTTCAGGAAACTTTCCAAAGAAACCTTGAAATAGCTTCCAGATTGCTGACTTTGCATGAGCCATGTTTCCAGACATGCCCTTTAAAGTCCAGGTAATTATTACAGCCACAATATACTAAAGGCTTCACCTGATTAAAGCAGAAGGAAATAGAAAATATTTGCCTACTTAAAGAAATACAATAGGGTTGATTCAAGTGCACCCACAACCCAAAAACCATGCGCAACTGCATCCGCATGCGGAAAGTTGTGATTTGGAGTACGGTTTATGACACCTTGCGAATGGTTCATGCATGTGCACATGGCACGCATGAAGTGCGTTAGCAGGTTTCCGATTCATGCACAAACTGCGTGGAAGCAGTCCGCCATTTTTTAGATACAGAGTCTGGTTTATCATCTGTACAAGTTGGATTTATCATGGATTGCCTAGAGTTTGCATTGAACAGTAATTATTTTTGGTTTGGTTGGCGTTTTTTCCTACAGTGCGAAATTCGCACCCAGTATGGCGAATTTGTTTGTGGGATTGTGGGAATCACAATTTATATTTAGTGGGAGTTGGCCCCACCTTAAATTGTGGAAAAGATTTATTGATGACGTCGTTGTCATATGGGACGGACCAAGGGAAGCCTTTTACAGAGATTAGTGCGGAGAGAGTGAATTTCTTGGATTTAACCATATAGATTGAAATTCCATCCCTAATAACGAAAACGTACTTCAAACTCACAGACAGAAATGGTTTTGTCCCTGCAGGAAGTTGTCACCACCCCAATTGGATTAAAGCAATCACAAGGGGGCAATTCATGAGGCTGAGGCAGAATTGTAGCAAACTTGAGGATTTTGATGTACAAGCAAGAGGTCTGACGGAGATATTTTTGGATAAGTGCTATGATGCCAACATTGTGAATCAACAATTAATACAGGTTAGGGGCCAGGAGAGGTTCTCCCAAAGAAGACCTTTACAGAAAGGAATGAATGATGAGCAATTTTCCTTCATTACGGATTTCAGCATACAACATCATGCAGTAAAAAAAATCCTGATGAAACATTGGCATATATTGCAGGCAGATGAGGTTCTTGGCCCTAGGCTACCAGAGAAACCAAAACTGGTTTTTAAAAAAGCACCTGACCTGAGAAGTATCCTTATAAAAAGTTATGTTGATCATCCTAAACAAAGCCCTCATCCATCTTTTTTTTTGCGAGTGAACAAAAGGGTTTTTTTAGTTGTGGTACATGTGCAAATGTGTGTAAATCCACCCCAAGGCCGATAAAAACATTTGTTCATCCAAAGACGGGAAGGGATTATGAGGTCTCGAAATTGATTACATGTACATCAAAGTTTGTGGTGAATTTAATTTGGTGCACATGCAATTTGTTATATGTGGGACGTACAATAAGGGATCTCCGAATTAGAATAAGGGAACATGTGTACAATATAAGGAAGGGTCTAGAGTCCCATAGCCTTTCAGCACATTTTAAGACCGCACATAATTGTGACCCTTCATTTATGTCCTTTATGGTCTTAGATAAAATTGATGGTCACTGGCGCGGATCGAATATGACACGGGAGGTATCTAAGAAGGAGAGCTTTTGGATCTTCAAGTTGGAGTCCTAATGGGTTAAACGTAGAGTTCGTCCTTAACTGCTTCTTGGATACATCCTAGGTTTAAGCGCATTTCTGTTTTGGGTTGCCCGATTGATTTGTACTTTAATGCCTGAATAATCAGGTGCTTCATTTTAGGTATGCCTTATTATGTATTTGTAGGTTTAGCAATTCAGAGTAGCAATTTTAGAGGTATATGTATAGATTTTAAGAAGTTTTGCATTATAAGTGGATGTAAATATCCCTGGTTTACTACTATGTCTGGATTTAGGTACGCATTAATTAGGCTCATAGTGGCCAGAATGTTTTTAAGAGGTTTGGTATTTTAATTGATTGTAGGTATCCCAGGATTATTCTTAAGCTGTTAAGGCTAACTCACCTTGCGAAATCCCTGAAAGTTTGGTTATGCAAATAAGGTTCCTCTGAATATAAATAATACTGTTTTAATAAAAAAATTTAACTAGCTTTTATCTAAATTTTTTAGCTTTGATTGCTAATGATTTGACATTTCATTTTCTTGCTGGCAGATGGGGATATTACGTTATCCTGCTTTTATATATTTGATCCAGTGCGGGTAGGGGTTAAATGTTCATTCTAGTACCCCTAGCGCGTATATGACTAAAACGGGTTGTTTTAGATACACAGCCCGTCCAGTGCTGAAAGCAGGCACATCTCCCTATTGGGATTGTGCTGTTGTGTTGTTTCAATGATTGAATGGAAATACAGCTTTTAAATAGGTCATTTTGATCGGAACGGTGCAGTTTCGGGAATAGTGTGGAGACAGATTATTAATGGAGGTTAATACTCTGCTTTGATTGGCGAGTGCGCGTGATGACGTGCACCGCCGCATCGGGCCGTTGCTATTGAGCTGTACCCGCCTCTATCTTGATTGGACAGCGTGCTTGATGACGAGCATTGCTGGACCCGCTCCGCCCCTTAACTCGGGTATTTAAACAGGAATCACCGCGCGCCGGCTCACCTAGCTGAAGTCGCAGAGGGCGACGAAACGCGTTGGAGAGCCGGCGGTCCTGGATATTCTCTCCCCTTTGAGGCTTTGGGGATCGAGCAGCGTGAGTTGGCCTTACTGGCCTGTTTCCTATATGCGCAATCCTTATGTTTTTATTGTGAGTGTTTAATTGGCCTATTATTAATAAAGCCCCCTTGGTTTTAGCATATTGCACTATGGAATCTTTTATTTCTTTACATGTACTTAACCTTGAGCGTATCTACTGCCTCTAAGGGGGGTGAGAAGTGGGCGATTACCCTATGAGTGGGCAACATTTGAAATACTTGATTTATTCAACGCATTTTAAAGCCATATCTTTGGTAAGAGCATATATGTGGTGGTGGGATCACAATACTTTTGAGTATTTAAGCACTGGTTGAAGATGGACTTCTAATGGATTCACCCTAAAGAGGACTTAATCTATACTCACACCTAGCTCTGTGCTGGTTGTAATATATGGTTGTGGACTTATTGGTGGGATATAAGTTTTTGCATGTCGAGCTGGATAACTAATTCCTTGTGTATGTTTATATATTGATGTCTAAATAAGTTAAGCGCTGTATTTTCTTGTTTTATTTGTCATGCACAAACACGCTTATTGTGCATGAAATGCAGCTCTTTTTATGCAGAAATGAGCAAGCTTCATGTGCATTGTGCAGGCTAAGAGCCTAATTCATGAACTTTTTTATGGGGGCGCTAGATGAGCGCCTGCAGTGCAGATCCACCTTGAGATCCACCTTGCTCGCTCCCAGCCAGCCACTAGCACAGGGCTGTTAACAGCTGATAGAAAAGCAGCTAGAAAACAAGCAAATTCAGAAAAAACACAGCGCCTGTAGGGCGCAGTGAAAAGGGGATTCTAGGTGTTCAGCACCTGTTTTCTATTTTGGGGTGATGGCAGCACAATAAATAAAAAAAAAAACAGGAATTGCATTGGCGACACTTGAAAGACATGGTTTTGCATGGCCCAAATCACAAACTTGCAGCGCAACACAAAAGTGTAAAAAATGCATACAAAAACAATTCAAAACAGCCAAGGGATCCTGTGGCACGTGCACCAGCCCCCAAAATTATAATCAACACAGCCCATTGAGATAATGCCACACAAGACAGCTTGAGCGCCCAGTCTTATCTGGCACTGTAGGGAACTCAACGCCATCACTCAGCCAGCACTGATGATAGATGGGACACTGCCTGGCACTACCACGGATGCTCTGGATTCTTGACTTGATAAATACACCTTTTGCACTGGGACCTGACATTCACCTGATGTGCATCTGCCACTATGTGGCACTAGCGCTTCTTAAATAAGCCCCTAAGGCATTCACTGGTCCCCATGGCCCCCATGTTTCTTCCCCATCTTTACTGTTTAGCAGTGGCAAATTTGTTTCTCCTGCTACTGGGTTTGATGGGAATTTCTATTCTCCGATTTGTGGTGTATTCCCTGTGGTGCATGTGTTTTTCTTGTTTTTCTGTGGAGTGTTTCAGTGTACGTTACCTGGAATCCAGTTGACCTACAGTGTTTTCCAATGTTTTGTCCCAAATGTTCTCTAAACCCCTTCCTCCCTGCGTTGCTTGTTTAGTGTATTAGTGCTCTTATCCCAGTCATTCTGTTCTTCACTGACGGGTCAGGACCACTGCTAGTGGTGTTGGCCATACGCAAGGACCCCTCATCCTTCCATTAATAATGGGGAGGGGGACGCTGCCTGCTGCTAAGGAAGAGGCACAGTATGGCACATACTGGTACGGGACAGCAGCAGCACCATAGGATGGGTGAGAAGGGGCAGATTTGTGTCCTTCGAGCAATGAGAGCTATTTCACCTAGAAACTGCCTTGTCCTGGACTATAAGACCCTGAGCAGTAGATGCCTCAGTCAGGTGAAGGGAAAGCTTGCTGGTGGGTAATGTTTCCCAAACCTCTCCTCAAGGCCCACCAACAGGTCTCCACATAGCTGCCTCCATAGCTCTGCCTAGGCACTAATTACTTCACTTATGCATCTGCCTGGAGGTCTGTAAAGCATGGATGGTTGGTGGGCTTAATGGCGGGGATTAGGGACCAGGGCCGGCGTCAGCACCCGGCAAGGCGGGGCAGCTGCCGGGGCCCACTGACAGGGCCGGCCTTTGGGATGTGCGACGGCGCTTGAACGACGGCGGACTGGGAGGGCACCACTACATCCCAGCTAATTTCCTATCCCTGGAGCATCCCAATCTGTGATACCCTAATGTGTGAAACCCCCTGGGATCGCTGGCATACCCACTATGCAAGCAAATCCACCCCTGAGTTTTGGTCTGCTTGTGTGATCCAAATAGCATGATCCTTAGGGGGCATCCAGATTTGGGATGTCCCTCTGTGACGTGACACGACTCTTCACCACAAAGGAGCCCACTGAGACCATGCCGCCCAAGAGCCCACATAAACCTGGAACCGGCCCTGTTAGGGGCCCCTGGTCCTGAGGATCTGTAGGAAAGCATTTAGACCCTCAGTAGATGACCGATTATATCTTGGATGAAACTTTCAGGAAGTACAGACAGAACGTTTCTTTGCTTTCTACCGGTGAAGCTGTGAGATGTAGGAGGCTGAGATAAGAAAGCAAGCAGAAAGGAGGAAGGAAATGCCTGGTAATTATAGACACTAGGCTTTCTCTCTTGCAGAGTGCAGATGAACGCGCTGCACAGGAGGAGGCAATAGTAGGCAGCAAGCCCTCACAGGTAGGAGGAAGGTATGAGCTGATGGCAGAGTGACTGGAGAGGGATGGGGAAGGCTGGACGAAGGAGGTGCTAGTGCTACACGCTGCTCACACTTGTCCATGCACTCTGATTCTTCCTGCTCCCGTCCTGAGATGATGTGACCAGATTGGGAACAAACACCCTGGAACCTGGCTGCCTGGGCTGGAGAAGAGGAGCGCCATAGCTGTGGAGGTCATACAGAGCAGGTAGGGGGCCGCACACCTTTCTGCAGGACACAGGAGTCACACTGAATTGTATCTGCTGGGACTTGTTACACTCGCGTCATGCAGTCGGCTGCCAGGATGTGCACACTCATCAGATTCACACTCAGTCCTCCGTCTAAACTTTCTATTGATTTTTTTTTAAAACAAAACAAAGGGCCTGATTTACTAAAGCTATGCTTAGCTGCTCCAGTCCGTCATACCTTAGGTCCGCATAGCCCCGCATCATACCTTCCAGGGTGGGAAAGAGGGGCAGTTGTCCCTGTGATAGTGCCAGGTAGTGTCCCATCTATCAACAGCACTGGCAATAGGATGAGTGCCGATGCTGAGTTTCCTACAGTGCCAAGTAGGACCAGGCAGGGCCGGATTATGAGAGGGGCGCAAGGGGCGCGTGCCCCGGGGCCTCCACCACTTCCCCTGCAAAGGGGGCCTCCACCAACCTTTGGGTTATGGTCTGGTCCAGGAGGCATTTCAGTCTCTGGTCTGACGGGCCGGCTCACTGCAGGGAACTGTTTTCTGCTGGCAGAGCCGGGCGACTACACCCCCCCACCCAGAATGGCAAGACAGGAGCTCCTGAGCAGCACGCACCCACACAAGGGATTCAATCTGACGTTCCAGTAACTAGATGGGTGCCAGACAACCACCAATCAGTTACTTGGCTGGACTATTATTTTAAAGGAAAAAAAATACTGTATCTGGGGCCTCCACCAGATTTTGTGCCCAGGGGCCTCCACCACACTTAATCCGGCCCTGGGACCAGGCGTTCACCTAGCACTGTGTGTGTTCACCTAGCACAATGGCTAGTTGGGATTATTTTTATATACATTTTTAGATTTTTTTGTGCTGCAAACTTGTGCTTTGGGATGTGAGAAAGCTATGGGGGTTATTCAAGAAGGGATAGCGGCAGGTAGCGCCTCGTAGCGGCAGGCAGGCAGCGGCGTAGCTGGGCGCTGTACGCAAAACCACATTTATGAAAGCGAATATGGTGAGTGACTAACAGCGCCATGTAGCGTCCAATGTATTATTACAAGCGGCTCAGCGTATAGTGCTGGCGCTTTAGCTTCCAGAGCGCCAGGTAATACCTTTCGCTCAGTGTCGATTTCCCTTATATTTCAATGGCTGTTCATTTGCTTGAGTTTAAACAGCGCGTTTTTTTTTTTGCTCCAATCATTGTGTGACCTCTCCTGGCTGCAAACAAACACTTTTAGAAACTTTTTTGACTTTTTATATTTTTATGCAGAATTGTCATTACAGGTCTGGCACTAAAGTGTTAATGTCAGAGTGTTAAAACAATGTCATTCCATGTGTTTTCGCTTTGTTACTGGTGGCTATGTGCTCAAAAACAGACTTTAATCACACAGTGTCTGGCGCTCCATGCTATAGCGATTTAGAGCGCCGACACTGTGTGTTTGTCCTTTTTTGAGGTGTGGAGTGCTGAGAGTCGGTCGCTCTGAGCTGGCGTTACCTCTCGCTCCCTGCAGCACTGTACTGGTGTTAGAGCGCCCACCATACATCACATTCATCAATGCCGGCCAGGTTACTACAGCGACTGAGGCGCTATTGTTACAGGGCCCAATACCTGCTTACAGCGTCTACTAGAGGTCGTTCTAAGCGCCGCTATACAGGCGCTCATCTGCAGATACCTAAATGAATCAGCCTTGTTTGTCAAATGTCACCGATGCAATCCTCATTTTTAATAAAAAAAAAAACTAAAAAATAAAAAAACGTTGGGAATCCAAAAGGCGCTGTGTGCCTGAATTCCCTTTTTTTGAGGTCCCCTTGGATCGCCTGGCATTTTTTTGATGAATTTTGTCAGCTTGCGGCGCTCTCGGCTGGCGCTAGGTGTCAGTAGCGCACAGGTTTCTATAAGCCATGCACTGCCTACGCTGCCTGTCCGGGAGCGCTACAGCTGGTCTCGGATGAGGCGCTCAAGTGGCACCTGCACAAATAATAATAAATAAGCCTCTTACATTTTATACACATAGAAATATCAACAAGAAAGTGACGTTTTTGGGCTTCCATGCTGTGTTCTGTGTGTATAGCACTTACTTCTCTCTTGTAGATCTTGCTGTACAGATTTGGTGTACGGTTAGCCAATAGCAACAGATTGCAGGTTGTGAAATCTTCCATAAAAGGCACATTTATTATAAATTAAAAAATACTAGATCAACGCAACACATTGAGGACATCCTTTTGGCACACACAAACTATACACTTTCAAAAATTGCACTGAAAGCTGATTTTGCCTCTAAATTGAGCCTCTCAGGCTGATTCATTATTAGCGCCAGCTATTGGCAGATGAGTGTCTGTACACTGGCGCTAAGAGCGACCGCTAGTATATGCTGTGAACGGCTATCGGGCGCTGTAACAGAGCGTCTCATTCGCTGTAGTAACCTGGCCGGCATTAATGAATGAGATGTATATTGGGCGTTCTAACACCAGTACAGCGTTGCAGCGAGCGAGAGGTAGCGCCAGCTCAGTGCGACCAACTCTCAGCGACTCACACCATATTCAACAAAAAAAACACTCACGCAGAGTAGGCGCTCTGGATCTGGTCGCTATCGCATAGAGCGCCAGATGCTGTGTGATTAAAGTCTGTTTCTGAACACATATCCACTAGTAACAAACCGAAAACACATGGAATGACATTGTTGTAACATTGTGACATTAATACTTTAATGCCAGACCTGTAATGACATCAAAAAAGTTTTCAAAAATGACTCTTTCTAGGCTAGGAGAGAAAAAAAAAAACCTTGTTTAAATAGAAGAAAAGGAACATCCATTGAAATGTATGGGAGAGCGACAGGTAATACCAGGCACTCTGGAAGCTAGAGCGCCGGTGCTATACGCTGAGCCGCCTGTATTGATGAATCGGAAGCTACATTAGAAGTATTATAATGATGAACCCAGCAATTCATCCAATATAGCTTCACACCATCGCACCTCCTCCACAGTAAAAAAGTAAACTAAATAATCATCATGAATTCATAAATAATTTATTAGAAATTACCCACAAAAAATCACATGACAAACAATTAAAAAACATATAAGACAAAACCGTACATTTTCAAGGGCATCCCAATCTATCCCAAATACTCATAAAAATCATTCATAAAGTGCATAAGTGCTAATCTGTGCAAATACAACATTAGTAATACAAATTGATAATATAAAATGTGGCAAGATAAGAGAAGTAAAACAGATTGAAAAATAGCAAATACAACAAAATCAATTGAACAACATACATCACCTGAGTGATCAATCCACAGTGTTCCACAGGAATGCCCCAGTCTAATGACGGTCCCCCAACGCGTTTCGTGGCCCCCGCTCACAGGCCACTTTATCAAGGTCAAGGAGGCTACCCCATTACTGCCTTTATATAGGAGACTTATCCTTCAATTGCCGGGCGCGCGTCCGGGCGTGCAGCACGGCCCCGGCCGGAAGCCAAACGGCAAAAAAACCTTGTTTAAATAGAAGAAAAGGAACGTCCATTGAAATGTATGGGAGAGCGACAGGTAATACCAGGCACTCTGGAAGCTAGAGCGCCGGCGCTATACGCTGAGCCGCCTGTATTGATGAATCGGAAGCTACATGGCGCTGTTAGAGTCGCTCACCAGATTCGCTACGAGGCACTGCCTGCCGCTATCCCTTGATGAATAAACCCCTCTGTCTTAGGATGGAGAGAGCTGCAGTGCTTCCCAAAAGTTTCCTAAATGCCTTGAAATGGAGAGTTTTCCTCCAACAGCAGAAGTGTGCAGGCTTCAGCTCTTATTGCATTGCTTGTGTTGTATTGCTTGGACATGAAGACTGAAACATGGGTAATAGTGAAAGACAACTGGGTCTTCCCCTATTACCCAAATTCTTCAGGCCGCAGTAAATTCCTTGTATGTCTGTTACAAATGTACCTAGTAAATAAAAAAGGATTCCTCTGATTCTGATTGTGGCTGCCCATATACAGGGCAACCTGGCTGAAAGCAGCCTGTGCAATATTAGTCATATTAGAATTTGTGAGCCACCCCAGCTGTATATATGTAGAATGATTATCTGATCGATTGATCTGGTCTGCCCAGACTGCTGAGTGGTGCATGCCCTTCCTCTCATATACCCACCTGGTTATAGTGGACCAATAAGACCAATAGGTCTATAAGACTCAAGAGACGTCTGATTCCCCCCACCCCAGGGCATCCAGAGTCAGGATTCCCCACTGTGTAAAAACCCCCAGGTCGTCAGTATACTCACCTTCTCATCGATCCAATGGTGCATGTGCTCTGCTCAGCTCCTAGACGAGTCTAAGGGCCTTATCCATGAAGGGATAGCGCCAGGTAGTGCCTGTACAGCGGCAGGTAGCGCCAGGTAGCGGCAGGTGAACACCGGAGACGGCACGCAATTACACATTTATGAAGCCAAATGTCCGCGCCTGTTGGACCTGCCGACCGATTATCCCAGCATCAATGAGCGTGACTTTGTATTGCTGTTTTTTCCAGTCTTTTCCAGCGCTGGTCAGCGTTTTTTCATTACAGTTATAAGAAATCACTGCTGGGGACAAAGGGGACAGACTTTACAGTGTGTTTAGGTTGCATTTAAGTTGCTGTTGTCCAAATTACAGATTGTTAAAGCGGACCTTCACTCTAAATAAGAGTCTATCTTATATGTTTCCCACACCCTGTACATACAGATTGCTCACATTAAAAATCATCCTACCTGCATCTACTGCATTTTATAAGCCTTTAAACATCCAAGATGGCGGCTTATGGAAGCTGCCATTTTTGCAGGCAGCCTGCAAACAGGAAGTGCCTGCAAACAGGAAGTGACTGTGCTGCTCTGCATTCTGGGACTGCTGACCTTTCCCTGACCCCAGCTCTGCTCTGTCTGAGCAAAGCACAGCTATAACCCGCCCCCTGTACCTTATCCCACTCTCCTCTCCTCAGTAAGTGTGATGCTTCTGAGTCAAGATGGCGGCGACCGTATCCTAAATTCCCGAACAGATTTGCAGCCCAGTGGGGGAAAGTATAATAAATTAGTGACTAAACATGTAAAATATATTAATTTTAGATGCTGAGGAATTGTTTTTTAAGAGTTTGGGCTTTTCATTAAATCATGGTGAAGGTCCGGTTTAAGCAAAATAAGCCATTAAAATCAATTTTAATAACCGATTAAGACTAGCGCCACGTATTGCCATGTGAGCATCTATGTAACGGCGCTTAGAGTGTCTGCAAGTGGTCACTTCGAGAAGGTCTATGGCGTTGTGACCTAGCTTAGCAAGCGGACAAATGACGCTGTAGTATCCCGCCCAGCAGTGATAAATGTGATGTCTGGTGGACGCTGTAGAAGTGCTCTACCTGATTCACTGCAGAGCCAATCGAGAACGCTAGGAGGTGTCCCGAGGCCAAAGCGCCCAAGACTACGCTACATCTAACAACAGGACAACACTGCAGCGACCGATAGGTAGCGCCAGTTACGTGTATCTGGCACTCGGCGCTGAAGCCCATATTTATGAAAAATTACACACAAGCAGCGTCAGGTAGCGACAGGTAGCGACTGGTAAAACGCCGGACACAGCACGCAATTACACATTTATCAAGCAGAATCTGTTTAGCGACTGGGATAGCGCCATGTAGCGTCTAATTCATCATTTTCACAGCCTCAGCGAACAGCGCTGGTGTACAGCCTTGCACAGCGCCAAGTATGACCTCTCGCTACCTGTCGCTCTCCCATACATTTCAATGGACGATCCTTTTCTTCTCTTTAAACGGGGATTTTTTTTTTTTTTTTTTTCAAAAAAATCATAAATAATTCTGTGACCTCTTCTGGCATTGAAATAGCAGTTTTTTCATAATTTTTTCATTTTTTATATATTTCCTCAGAAATGACAGTACAGGTCTGGCATTAAAGTGTTCATGTTACAATGTTGTTACAATGTAATTCCATATGTTTTCGCTTTGTTACTAGTTGATAGATGCTTGAAAACAGACTTTAAACACACCGCCTCCTGCGCTCTGGGCTTCAGATAAGCATTTTTCAGCGCCAGAGATTTGTGAGGCTGTTTTTTTTTTTGTGAGTCAGTCGCTATGAGCAGTCGCTAACATGCGCTCCCATACAGCACTGTACTGGTCAAATAGCGACTCCTCACAATGTATTCAACATTACTGGACAGCGACTGAATCACTATAAAGTAGCGACCCACGGCTGAGCACAGTGACTACTAGTGGGCGCTCTGAAAATGCCTGCTACAGACGCTCATCTGTCGCTACCTGCCGCTAATGATGAATCAGCCTCTTAGTTTTTAAACTGTGACAATGACACTGCAATGGCCGACCTGCACATACAATTCTGCATGAAAAAAAAAAAAAAACAATAAAAGTGTTTGGTTGCTGGGTAGGAGAGGACACACAATGATTTGAACCAAAAATTTAGAACATTAGGAAAACGCTATTTATACACAACCAAATAAGACACCATTGGAATGTTTAGGAGAGCGCTACTGAGCGACTGAGCTTTACACTGATCCGCCGCAAGTGATACATTTGAAACTACATGACGCTCTTTGAGGCACTGACCAGATTGACATTCATATATATGGTTTTCACATACTGCGCCCAGCATTCACCCGATGCTATGTGGCATTAGCGTTTCTTAAATAACCCCCTTAATCTGGCGCTGCTTCAACCAGAGCGCCCAGCACAGCATCATTTTTGGCACTGACTTTTTTTATTTCTTAAATCCCATGCTGAGACCAAAAAAGTGGCGCTGTGTGCCTCTGCCGCTTCTTAAAAAAGGCTCCCTGTATACTTTGATTGTATGAATAATTTATTTTTCTATATGGCATTGATTGAGTCATTCATTTATCCCATAAATAAATAGACATTTGATGAGCTATTGATATGAGCCCCATAGGCTGCTTTGAATCTAGAATCGATGGGTCTGAAGTATTGTAGCTGTAAATAATCAACTATAAATGCTCTCCCTCCAGCGCTGCTCAATGCTTTTCTGAGTGGCCATGATAAGGGACTTTTCTACCTTACTGATGCTTCTAGATTAAATTAGTCACCGACTCACCGGCGATGATTCATGTCCCAGAATGACATTTTAAGGGCAAGTGAATTTCTTCTCATATTTACTAGATCCTGCGTGCATGTAAGCCAGAGACATGGGAACTTTCACTGCTGGTAAAGAAAAAGATAGAAGCACGAGAAATATGTAGGTTAGTATTGCTGACCTCCTTATTAAAATGCCAATGGTCACAATTACTCGTTTTCTCCACGGGGAGGCCGATTCATTAATAGCGCCAGGTAGCGACAGATGAGCGACAGTAGCGTTATTTTCACAGCGCACGCTAGTATTCGCTGTGCTTGGCCGCTGTTCGGTTGTTGACAGCGACTCAGTCGGTGTGCAGTAATGTTGAATATTGGGTGAGGAGTCGCTATTTGACAGGTTCCGCGCTGTATAGGAGCGCATGATAGCGACTGGCCATAGCGACCGGCTCCCACCATATTCATTAACAAATCACGCTCAAAAAATTCTCGCGCTGTTAAAAAGTTGTTTTTTAACCCCCAAACAACCATATTTTTGGAAACCAAAAAAAGCAAGTTTTTAATTAAATTTTGTAATATGAATACATTAATATCAGACCTGTAATATCAATTCTGTACAAAGTTTTTTTTTTTTTTTTTACCTTAAAAAAAATATCTAACATGGCAGAAGTGGTCACAGAATTTTTCACATTAAAAAAAAAAAAAAAATACATTAATAACAATTAATTATGAATATTTAAAGATTGTTCCATTGAAATGCATTGGAGAGCGCCAGGTAGCGAGAGGTCATACCTGTCGCTGTTCAAGGTCGGACGCTGGCGCTGTGGGCTGAGGCTGGAATAATGATGAATGAGTCGCTATCGGCTTGATAAATGTGTGATTGTGGTGGGGAGCCGGCATTCTCGTGGCGGGGCCCGTCATTACTGGTCGCTCACCAGGCGCTACCTGTCGCTATCCCTTGTTAAATAAGGGCCTTGGAGTACCTGAAGAATAACAAGTAGTAGAACAGTAGGAGAACACAGAACTTTCAACATTGAGCAACCTTGCAAATATAACCCTATATAGCTGCCCCAGATATTGTTTATTTATTAGGCCTGTGTAACTCAGGATTTGTCTACATTGTGCCATCTTTTGTAGTGATATCAGGAATTTAACAGGACCAGAGAGAGTTCAGAAAGACTTAGAGGCCGATTCATCAATAGCGCCAGGTAGCGACAGATGAGCGACTGTAGCGTGATTTTTTCAGCGCCAGCCAGTATTCGCTGTGCTTGGCCGGCATTAGCTTGATGACAGCGACTCAGTCGGTGTGCGGTAATGTTGAATACGGGCTGGGGGGTCGCTGTTTCACAGGTCCAGCGTTGTATGTGAGCGCCTGACAACGAATGGCCAGAGCGAACGGCTAGCTTCATATTCATCAAAAAATGACGCTCCGAATGTGCTGTCGCTGTCCATTCCTTGTTTAAACCCCAGAGCGCTGGCGGCGATCTGTATTAACTAGTTTTTAACCCCTAAACAACCATATTTTTTGAATGTAACATTATACATGTTTTTAGAATCATTTTGTTATATGAATACATTAATCTCAGACCTGTTAGATCAATTCTGCACATTTTTTTTTTTTTTTGACTTAAAAATAAATCCTAACATTGCAGAAGTGTTCTCCGATTTTTTGACATAAAAAAAAAAAAAAAAATACCAAATATGGTTGTTTAGGGGTTAAAAACTAGTTAATACACATCGCCGCCAGCGCTCTGGGGTTTAAACAAGGAATGGACAGCGACAGCACATTCGGAGCGTGATTTGTTGATGAATATGAAGCTAGCCGTTCGCTCTGGCCATTCGTTGTCAGGCGCTCACATACAACGCTGGACCTGTGAAACAGCGACCCCCCAGCCCGTATTCAACATTACCGCACACCGACTGAGTCGCTGTCATCAAGCTAATGCCGGCCAAGCACAGCGAATACTGGCTGGCGCTGAAAAAATCACGCTACAGTCGCTCATCTGTCGCTACCTGGCGCTATTGATGAATCGGCCTCTAATAGAAAAGCAATTAGTGTATTGATTGTTAGATTAAAAAGAAATGAAACAATTCTGAATCCTGTGCATTTTTAATTTCTGTGTATTAATTTATCGGCTGTACAATGGCAATATTGAAAGGCTTCCACAATAAATCCTTTATTTCTTTGAAACTGGGCAGTGTTACTTACTATCCGTGGATTTATGATGGTGCACTACTGGCTGCAAAGTCACGGGAGGGGACATTTAAGTTCAGCAAATGGATAGAGATAATTTTAAAGGCCATCTGTGGCCAAAAAAACTCATACTCACCTAAACTTACGCAGTAGGGAGGCAGTAGAGAAAGAGGTTGAACATTGCTCCCGACAACTGCTGTTACCTGTCAGCTATTAGTCAAAAAAATAGGGAAGCTGAGGACTGGAATTCAAAGGCCATTGGGTGGGGGCAGATTTATGCTCTGCCTTCTCGTTCCTGGAAAAAAAAAACAAAAGTAGTTAAATGCCTCCAAACTGCATGGGCACCATTAAACACCATTAAACATCTGACAAACATAAAGTCAAAGGTTCTCTATTTTTGGCCTCTGAGAAAAAATAATTAATTCCCAATCTTTCATACAAAATAATTTTGGCAAAAAAGTTAAAAAAGTAAAAAATGGGTTCTTCTTTTACCCTAAAAATACATAGCTGGCTAAAGGCGAATAATATACAGATTTTTGTTATAGTTAAAGAAGGATTCTTCTTTATTTGACTAAAAGTGAACTTTAACAGTATATACATAGTAAGTATGTAAGGCTGAATAAAGACTGTAGTCCATCCAGTTCAGCCTGTTTATCGCCTTTCAGTGGTCTAGTAGCCATAGCTGGAAATGTTACTACATGTCAGAAAGGCATTCAGGCCACTTTTGAATGTTTTTACTGTATCCATCATAACTACCTCCTCTGGCAGCGAGTTCCATAGTCTCACTGCTCTTACAGAAAAGAATCCCCTCCTATGTCGGTAGAGAAAGTACCTTTCATCTAACCTTAGTGGATGCCCCCGGGTTATGGTTACACGGTTTATGGTATAAATAGATTGTGGGACAGATCTTTGTATTGCCCCCGAATATATTTATACATAGTTATTGGATCACCCATCAGGCGTCTCTTTTCCAAACTAAATTGACCTAATCTTTCAGGGTACTCTAGCCCCCCGCACTCCATTTATTAACTTAGGGTCTTATTCATGAAGGGATAGCGTCAGGTAGTGCCTTGTAAATGACAGGTAGCGGCATGTGAACGTCGGACACGGCACGCAATTACACATTTATCAAGCGGAATCTGGTGAGCGACTGGAACAACGCCATGTAGCGTCCGATTCATTATTATCCCAGCCTCAGCGTACAGCGCCACGTCTTATCTCTCGCTATCTGGCGCTCTCCCATACATTTCAATGGACGTTCTGTTACTTCTCTTTAAACGGGGGTTTTTATTATTAATTATTAATAATGTTGTGACCTCTCCCGGCCTTGAAAAAGCCATTTTTTCAAACTTTTTTCATTTTTTATATATTTATGCAGAATTGACATGACAGGTCTGGCATTAATGTGTTCATGTCACAATGTTATAACAATGTAATTCCATATGTTTTCGCTTTGTTACTGGTGGATATGTGTGCAAAAACAGCCTTTAATCACACAGCCTCCGGTGTGTAAGGCTGTTTTTTTAATGAATATGCTGTGAGTCGGTCGCACTGACCAGTCGCTACCATTCGCTCCCATACAGCACTGTACTGATCATATAGCGACTCCCCACAATGTATTCAGCAATGCTGCACAGCGACTGAGGCGCTCTAACTAGCGAACCACGACCGAACACAGCAACTACTAGCGGGCGCTCTGAAATGCCTGCTACAGACGCTCATCTGTCGCTACCTGCCGCTAATAATGAATCAGCCTGCCCGTTGTCCTCCTTTGAACACGCTCCAGTTCTGATATGTCCTTTGTACGCACAGGTGCCCAGAACTGTACACCGTACTCCATATGGGGTCTGACCAGTGACTTGTACAGAGGTAAAATGATGCTCTGGTGATAGGAATCCATGCCCCTCTTGATGCACCCCATGATCCTGTTTGCTTTGGCAGCTGCTGCCTGGCATTGATCACTACAGTTAAGTTTATTGTTAACTAAAACCCCTAGATCCTTTTCCATTGTTGCATAACCTTACATTTATCTGTGAATAATAAGAATAGAGAATTGGTCCCAGAACTGACCCCTTGTGGTACTCTGCTAGTTATGGTGACACAATCTCTGTATGTACCGTTGATAACCACTCTCTGCTTTCGATCATTAAGTCAATTTCTTAGCCATGTGCACACGTTTTTCCCCCAATCCAAGCATTCTCATATTTTGTGGCACAGTATCAAATGCCACATAATACTTTGTTTAATTTTTTTAAAGGGGATTCTATTTTTCATTCACTGCATTATAGGCAATTCAAACCTTAAATTCAGATGTTTAACTATAGTCAAAGCAATTTATCTTCCCCACAAAAACTTTCTGAGAAGTCTGCAGACCTTCTGTTCCTTTTTCTCTGTATGTCTAATTTTAAACAGAATTTCAGTCAAAAACTGGAATGGATGCAGGGCTTGTGCACGGAGCTTCGGGATGCGGCTTTGCGTCTTTCTGTGCGGCTGCCGTCCGTGCCCCGGAGGGCGGCACCGGACCATGGCTAAAGTTTTACGTTTTTTTCGTTGTAACCCCCCTATCCTGCCTCAACACCAGGAGAGTGTGGCAAGGTGGGGGGGGGGGGGGTTGATTTTAATGGAGTGGAGATTAAACACTCCAGCTTATTGCTTATTGGCTGTTGCTCTAGAATAATGTTCTCCAACCCTCTCTTCGAGAGCCAACAGCAGGTCATGATTTGTGGAGCTCCACCCTGATGCACAGGTGAAATAATTAGTGCAGCAGCACAGCTATAGAGTCGGCTATGTGGAGAGGGTTGGGAACCCCTGCTCTGGATGACACAGTATGCATCCTAAGGCTTATGGGATTGCTTGTAAGCCTTGTCCTCTGAGCAGGGTTGGCTCCAGGGTTACATGTGCCCAGGGACGGGCTTATCATTTCTTGGTCCCCATGCAAAGTTGTGTCTGTATTTTACTATACAAAAGACAAATTTTGTATAGCAAAATACCATATTAATGCACCTTTTTCGGGAATGTAGCCACAGCCTGCTCATGCGCTGTGGGAGCGCGACTGAACCCAGAAGGTTCAGAGGGGCATTCTGGAATTGTCTGTCCATATCAAATTAGGATGCCTGTGTGAAACCCTATTAAATAGCCGCACCAACCTAGTTCTAATGACACATGTGCAGGTCACGGCCTTACTATACCTTTAGCTAGACGCATTCCCGGGGCGGCCCGGGCACCCCCAGCTGGGATGAAACCAGTGGCCCACTCTGCACCATTCATCTCGTTAGCTGCTGTGATGTCACAGCATCTTGTATAACTGAATGGAACTGAGTGCACTGATTCTGCAGCAACAGGCTCATGTTAGTGTACAGTGGTTTCCTATATGCTGCACTCTCTGCATTGGGTTAAGCGACACCCCTCACTCACTGCAGGCTGCCCGCTCATTGAGTGCCTTTATTTTACAAAACGTTGCCACAGATCTAACCCTGCCTCTGGGGGCATTTGCATGGTTTGCGTAATGGTTAAGCACGCCACTGTGTGTGCCCTTGGGCAAGGGCTGTTTCTAGTGGTGGCCAAGCTGGATGATCACCCTGGACGCCAAGGCCATTGGGGCACCTTTATTACAGTCATCCTGTTTTCTGCAGCTGTTTCTGCAGACAAGGCAGGCCCCTCATTCCCCCATATTGGGCTCAGTCATGGGGAGGGGGCACTGCCTGCTGCTAAGGAAAAGGCACAACATGGCACATACTGGTATGGGACAGCAGAGGGCCAGAGAATGGGTGTGGAGGGACAGAGGTTTTCCTTTCCACACCAATCGTTATTTTGCCTAGAAACTGCCCTCCTGGCTTGGGGTGACAGTCTCAGTGGGCCCTCCTTGTGGGGTGTAGAGAAACACTCAGTAGTAAATAGGGGCGTTGGTATTTCATTTCGATATTTCATTCGATGATACTAGAATTGATTTTTTCTTTCTAGTATCCATTCTGACTCCCCCCCCCCCCCCACAGTAAAAGAAAAGTAAAAAAAAAAAACTCACCTGACCCCTTGTTCGATCCGGGTGGCTCTCCTCTTCACCTGGGGGGCCTCCTATTCCTCCCCCCAGGGCTCTTCAGTCTTCAGACGAGAGCTTGACCTCTCCCCCTGCCTTCCCAACGGGCATGGCCATCTTCACGAGTAGTGAATGATGACGTCACCCCTGCAGGCATTGTCCCGGCTTTTGGCAGGTCAGCTCTCAGATTCCGTTGATCGCTGGGCACTGGAGGACGGAGCAGGAGATCCTCTGATCCCCTGCCCCCCTCCTGCGATCACCACATCTGTCATCGGATCGGTGAGGGACACAGGAGCTGACATAAGAGACATCAGAGGTAAATTAGAGGTTTTTAATAAAGACATCTTCTCCGCGTGTGGTGTTTTTTTTACTGTTAACTCTTTGTGAACTAGGGATCTATGTGACCCTTATACCAGTTTACAAGGCTCTGGGTCTAGCAAGTCACCTGCGGCTGCCATTAACTGCCTCCCCAAAGCCTGGAGGGGCAGAAGAGCCCGTGGCCATAGGCTATGCCGGCTTGTAGCCTGCAGAGCCAGGGGCCACCAAAGCTGGCCCCTGCACCCTGTTCTAAAAGCCCCCTTAGCTGGTACGGGCTGGTTATGCTGGGTAAGGGGGACCTCATGCCATTTTTGGGGGGGATTTTAACCCTTGAAATGCCTCAAGGAAGGGGGGACCCTATGTCATTTTTTTTTAAATTTAAATTAAAATTAAATGTAAAAAAAATAGCAATATATGGTCTTTGAGACCGAATCAGGATATATTGGGATATATTGTATCGTCATACGTGTATCATGATACGTATCGTATTGCAATACATATCGTATCGCCAGATTCTTGCCAATTCACAATCCTAGCAGTAAAGCTGCATGCAAGTAAAGCACCAAACATGCACCCTGCCATGTGTCTGCCCCCATTCCCCTCTGGTAGGCCCCTCAAGGCACAGTATGCCCGGAACCTGTCTGGATTTGCCAGGTGCTGATACCAACCCTGTCTCTGAGGTTTGCCATGAAAAATGTTATAGTTTATATATCAGGCACTCTCTGATGGTCAGAATAGAGTTCCGTGAGGGATACACTAGTCCCTATTATGGGCAGGAAGGGGTCTGGAGAAAGCTGGTCCACTTAAAGTTAAACAATTGCAATTCCAGGACTAGGTCCAGTCCCGGCACTAGTGTAAAGGACCCAGCACACCCATCACACCTTTAAGCAGTTAGAATTATCTCTTAACTTTATTGCAAATATATTAAAAGGTTTATATACAGTTATACAAAAAGTTTCATTCATCTGTTGTTTCATTCGTCTTAAAAAAAGTAAAAATCGCATTGGTCACTTATACAGTTGCTTGACTATCATGTAACTGATTTGTCTTACTGGTCTGACGTTCGCAATCAGGGCAGACATGTTTCGCCACATGGGCTTCCTCAGTGCCCTGTGGTTTCTATGTTGTGTACCATAATGTCAGACCCTGGAGAGGATGAGGGGTCATTTGTTTGTCCCACGCCACCTGGTGTTTGGGTTGTGTGAGCCTGGGTTGATGTCACCACCATACATCAATGTGTCCTTAATAGTCGTATGGCTATGGTGCTATTTTGGAGGTGCTCCAATGCTTCGCTGGTTTTTAGGGACAATTTGTCTCACTCTGTGAAAGGCAACAGTGTAGCCTGATGGGGGGCTGCAGCGGAGTCAGCGCGCCGTGGTGCATATATGAGTGAATCTCAAAGTTGTGGCGGGAACACTGCCCACTCTCTCTATATAGGAGTTGTTTTCTTGTGGGAGCCCGGTTCAGTGTAGGGGGCTACGCCCCCTCTGTTCGTGCTGGTGACCCCTCATCCTCTCCAGGGTCTGACATTATGGTACACAACATAGAAACCACAGGGCACTGAGGAAGCCCATGTGGCGAAACATGTCTGCCCTGATTGCGAACGTCAGACCAGTAAGACAAATCAGTTACATGATAGTCAAGCAACTGTATAAGTGACCAATGCGATTTTTCCTTTTTTTAAGACGAATGAAACTACAGATGAATGAAACTTTATATATCAGGCATCAGGCCATCGTGATATAAACAGTGATTATAAAGGGCTGCATTTATGTTTAAGTGGAACTTGGGGAGAACACTCAGCTCTAGTCTGGAGTGGCAACATAACAGTAGCCTTGGGATGGTAATTGTACTATTGGTTTTACTTCCTTCTTCATTTTGCATTCTTGCTTTTGTTGCCACCTTTGAGCCCATTAGTTGAAATATTTTTCATTTTTTCCCCTTTTATTGTGTTGAGTTGAGCAGGTTTTCACAAGCAGGCGAGCATGTTAAACAAATAGAGGAAAGGTCAGCAGGAATGTGTACGCTCATGACCAGCTACAAAAGTTCCTGCAGAATAAGTACAGATGCAGCAATCCTGCCCCGGCAAGAATAGCAGGAGTTTTGCTCTACTCAACAGAGTTATTCTGTGGGTGGCTGCCTAAGGTACGGGCTTTTTTTATTTGTAACCCCTGTCCTGCCTAATAACTAGGGTTGGGTGGCAGGGGTCATTAGATGACTGAAGTTTAAAGTGGACCAACACCCAGGATTTTGACTATCCTGGGTGTTGGTCCACTTAGGTGGGGCACCCCGATCGGGGGTGCCCCGCTGTGTGAAACCCCCCCGATCGCCGCAAAAACTCACCTCTCCCCGCTCCCACGTGACCTCGTCCGGCTAATGACAGCGCTCAGAGCCGCTCTGGTATGCGCGTCCAAAGCAGCTTGGACGCGCATACCAGAGCGCTGTCATTGGCTGCGTCTCTCGCTTCCCTCTAACAGGGAGCGCGCCTGCGCCGGCCATTCACAAAACGGCCGGCACGGGAGCGCGCCCTGCTAGAGGGAAGCGAAAGACGCGGCCGCGTCTCGCGCATGCGCCGTTGGATCGCCGGTAAGGTAAGGATTGTGGGCCTCCTGGGGGGTTCCTCCCCGCGGGACATCCCGATTTCGGATGCCCCGCGGGGAGGGATCTGATCGGTCCGGGAATCTTATAGATTCCCGGGCCGATCCCCCCTGGGTGTTGGTCCACTTTAAGAGCTAACTTTTGCAAAACTAACCTCAGGGCCAATGCATCCACTCCAACTCTGAATAGGGAGGCCCGTTCATTGATTCCCTAGAGAAAAGCCCAAAATAGGACAGTTTACTGTCACCCTTGGTCATGTGACCTGCCATGACCAATGCGGTTCCCCAACAGGACATGCCCCACACCATGAGAGTGTAAATCGAGTGAGTAAGCTTCCAGATTTTGGGGTTTCCTTGTGGGTATCTGATATGGCCAATTGCTATACAATTTTACCAAACATTTGCAGTATAAAAGCCCTGACATAACAATCTGCTGACCAGATTGAATGGTGAATGGACATCCTGGATTGCAAAGTGTGTTCCCCGGTTAAAGATTTGTCCATCACATGTGGATCTTTGAAGACAAAAATAGCACAATTTAATGAACATCTATAGGCATAAAAAGTAAAAACAGTATTAATCCTTATTAGGGTGATAAAATTAAAGGAATACCTACCTACTCCTCCCATAACAGTGGAAGTGAGGCACTTTTCCATAGTTGCTATACTGCTAAGACCTTGAGTGACTGAATCCCTGCATCAGCAGAATTCCCACTGTGACATGAATTGGGTGACTAAGGGGTTAATTAAGAAGGAATAGCGACAGGTAGTGCCTCGTAGTGGCAGGCAGCGTCTGGTGAACACCGGGCGCTGTACGCAAAACCACATTTATGAAAGCGAATCTGGTGAGCGACTCTAACAGCACCATGTAGCGTCACTTGTATTATTACAGGCGGCTCAGCGTATAGTGCCAGAGCTCTTTTAGAGCGCCAGGTATTACCTTTCGCTCACTGTCGCTCTCCCATACATTTCAATGGCCGTTCATTTGCTTGAGTTTAAACAGCGTGTTTGACATTTTTTTTTTGCTTAAATCATTGTGTCACCTCTCCTGGCTGCAAACAAACACTTTTTTGACTTATTATATTTTTATGCAGAATTGTCATTACAGGTCTGGCACTAAAGTGTTAATGTCACAGTGTTAAAACAATGTCATTCCGTGTGTTTTCGCTTTATTACAGGTGTATATGGGTTAAAAAACAGACTTTAATCACACAGCGTCTGGTGATATATGCTATAGCGACCAGGTTTAGAGCGCCGACGCTGTGTGTGTGTCCTTTTTTGATAAGTATGGTGTGGAGCGCCGAGAGTCTGTCACATTGAGCTGGCTCAACCTCTCGCTTCCTGCAGCGTTGTACTGGTGTTGGAGCACTCAACATACATCACATTCATCAATGCTGGCCAGGTTACTACAGCAACTGAGGCGCTCTCTGTTACAGCGCCCGATACATGTTTACAGCGTCTACTAGCAGTCGCTCTAAGCGCCGCTATACAGATGCTCATCTGCCGATACCTGGCATAAGTAATGAATCAGCCTCCACTATGTCCATCAAGATCTTCAGTACCATTGCTAGCCTTTGTGGTGAGTGATCACACAGGGTGCCATTGTAAACCCTTTGTACAGGAGGCTACAAGAAATACCATTCAGACTATACTTCATAGAGAAAGCCATCAGCTGGCTCAGCCCAGAATCCCTTTACTGCCTCAATGCATGTGGCTCTTCAGGGGAAAAAAATCATTTTTTATTTCTATCCTATGTTTCTTTTGGTTTCCGCTTTATTCCAGTTTTACCTCTGCTTCACCCCAGTTTTCACCTTCCCTCCATCTCCCTAATACCAAATTCCATCCTTTTTTTTCTTTCCACATTCCCTCCATCTTTCTCTCTCTTTTCCACTTGCTCTTCTTCCTTCTCTATTTTCCACATTCCCTCTGTCTTTCTTTCTTTCTTTTCCACAGTCCATCTGTTTTTCTTTCTTTTTCGTATTCCCTGCTCCCTTTTTTCTTTTCCACAATCCCTTCCGCTTTCTCTCTCTTCTTTATATTTCCTCCATCTTGCTCTTTTTTACATTCTTCCTTCCCTCTCTCTTTTCCACATCCTCCTTGCCCTTTCTCTTGTCCACATTCCCTCCAGCTTTCTATCTTTTTCCATGTTCCCTTAATCTCTTTTTTTTACCACATTCCCTTCATCTCCCTCTTTTTTAACATTCCACTCCCCCCTTCTTTACCTTCCATTTGTCATTTGGACACCTCTTTCGTGGACTTTGCCATCACACCTCAGACCAGTAATGCCCTTGGGCATGAGGCACCCCATTTACCCTTTAACTGCTCCCATTTGAGATCAATAGGCACCTCCATACACAGAAGGTCCATTTGTATGTAGGTTTCAAATGATCTTAATGCAAACTCACTGTATTAAGTCCATGAGCACCTGCCACATTCGTTTATCATACTGGTGCTGCAGGTGAGGTTGAATGTAGGTGGGGTGTCTCATGTCTGAGAGGACCACTGATTGAGGTCTGTTGGGTAAGTCCACTAAAGCACCCTTTAAGATCAGCCCTGCCCAGCACTATACGAAAGCTGGAAGTGGAGCATACAGTTTGTTGAACGGAGGTAATTCATTTTTACTTGGTGGTAGGAGAATTGCAGGAAGAGTTGAGAAACTCCTGAACTGGTACATCAACCTTTACAGATCTGTTGTGGACACCAAGGTAGCCCAGAAACATTGTATGTTTTAGGTCAGTTATTGCTATTAGTGTGTTACACATGCCTTCACATGCCTGGCATCTATCTGGCATCACGTTGATGACCAGAATTGTGTAACCCCCACCCGGTTTACCAGGAATTTTACCTTTGTGGTAACATTCCAGGCTTTGACTCACCTACCAAGCAAATAAACAAAAGGGTACTCACCTTTTGTCCCTTGCAGCTGTTTCATTTTGTTGCGGATATTCTAAGTGGACTTTTCTTAATATTCCTTCACCTGCCAGTCCAAGGGGTAACTAGGAGATGCGCTTACCTTTCTGCCACACCTGTGCTGCCAATCGCAGCCCTGGTTTTGGAAGCTGGGAGCAGCAGAATTTCTGCCCCCCCCCCTTTATCCCTTTATGTTTCCATTTGGCTCTTCCATTCACGCTGATGGTGCTGCTTTCATAAATTGCTTTTATAAATTGATGAAGCCAGGAAAGCATTGTTTACCCGGCAAGCTGCATGCCTGTGCCACTAATCAGCCTTCCCCCAGATTATAGTAAAAAAGAGTGCAAAAAAGTCTCTAAGCAAAGTGTATATTCCCTGAAAATATTTCCACACCATTGCGTGCTAGATGTGTTATACTATATATTTTTTCTATTACTTCCTTGTGATGTAAAGTGCATCTCTGCAATCATATGTAGGCTGACTATGCGGCTCTTTCAAGATCAGTTCTGTGGCGAAGAGCAGTGGCACGCGTCTTTCACTATTCCAGCAGGTGACATTGATTGTAGCAGTGATTTGGCAATTGGCTCTGAGTGTTGAAATTGGGGCCCCAGCCATTCTGATAGGCTGGGCAGGCAGCGAGCACCCGCCAGGCATGCGGGGGGATGCAAGAACGCGTGTTCCCCCCTATTCATCCCAATCAGATGCACTTGCCGAATTACATCATCACAGCAAGCAGCTCTGATTGGGTCCGTGTATGCGCTGTTGGTCTGGGGAGGAGGCAAGCACATTGGGTGATTTGGGGGGTTTCACACAGTGGGGCATCCTGATTTGGGAAAGTGAACAAACACGGGTTTTGTTCCTGTTTAACTAGAACTTGAGGTCAACAACATATTTACTGAGCATGCATCACCTTCTTTTACCAAATTACAGATACACTATAGAATCCAAATCAGTATCAGGTAGGTATGTTACATATATACCAGGAATTCTATGTAGCGAGAGGCAAAGTGCATCAAAAAAACATTAAAGAAACAGTGATAGCATAGGGAAGAGGGGGGTACAGATGCCCCAGTACCGGGAGCTACCTACCCAGGCCGTACAAGGCATCACTTACAGGAGTAAATGTTAGAAGAAGTAGCCCTCTAAATATTACTCACTGAATACCTTAGGAATCACGTTAATTATACAGGGTAAGTCTTCCCCAGCAGCCCATCCTCTAGGATGGACACAATGGGCATTCAGATGCAGTGTTGGACTGGGGTGTCTGGGGTCCACCAGTTGAAATCACTCTGGGGGCCCGACCCACATTTAGATGCAAATATCAAAGTATCAGTGGCTTATATTCTGGGCCCATGCACAGAAACATTATGCCAAATTGTATTGTCTCTGTCTATGTACTTGGGATGCAACAAATATTCTATCTATGGATAGTCCAGGGGCCCAATGGAGGGATTCCCTGGTAACCCTGTGTGCCAGTCTGAGCCTGTTCAGTTGCTTGTCTGGTTAGCACCATGGTACAAAAAATGTATCTCCCAAGCCAGGTAAAAGTATTAGGACTCCTTATTTAAATAAAGTGCAAAAAGTGGTTTTAAATCACAGTGTTATTCAAATCAAGTGAATTGGCGCACTATTTTTTGAAGACAATTTATTCAAGCATTTTCAGGGAAATGCAGAAGAGAATATGGTCAGTTAACAAGTAACAAATGGCAAACAACAGGATCAGGGGGCTCAAGTGAGGGAACAAGCCAGTTAGGGGTATGTATTGCTTCAGCATCTAGGAATCTGAAGAGCTCAGGCAGCTGGGCTGGTATCTTCAGGATGAAGGACACTCGGTTTCACCTGACACACAGGTGAAAGGGGTACCCCCATCTGTACGAGCCGTCTTTTTGTTGTATTACATCCAGAAGAGTTTTGAGTGGCCTCCTCATGGCTAGAGTTCTATGAGAAAGGTCAGGCAGTGTAGAGATAGGCTCTCCCTTCCTAAGGTCTCCCTCCTCCTAAGGCCCTCTCTCTGTCAGCTATACCATGATATTCCTTTGATGTTCAGACTTTTCTTCCCAGTCTCATTACCCTGAAACTTGTGCCAACCAGCTTTGCAGAGAAACCTTGGGCCTTTCCCCAGACCCTGAAACTGATATTGCTAATTATGGTTTTTGGTTTTAGGAATTTTTATAACTTTAGAGACTGGTTGTTTGTTTAATTTATGGTTCTGGGTGGAATACCTTTTATTGATTAAAACCTGTTTTTATTAGGGTGGACTGACGAGCCTCTGGGCTTACGAGGGACATTCACCTACCTGAATGACCTGACTTGTATGACTGGTCAAATGCAGCTAATTATACATAACGAGAGACATATACATTAAAACGTTACATAATATTGTAACAACATTCATTTTCCACAATGTTCCCTTGATTACAGGAGCCATCATGCTGTATGTGTCTTTTTTCCCAGGCTTTTTTCATCATCTCCTATTTAACCCTGTAATAATGAACCTCATCCAGTTCTATTGAGCCTGTGGGGGAGGGGGGGGTCTGTCTAGGATTGTGTTGCAGATTGCGGTAACAGTGATTTGGAGGTCTGCATATTTTTGGGATTCTGGCAGGCGCCTGATCCTAATGTTGAGTCTTCCTCTGTTTTTGATGGCTCTAAAACCATCAGATAGAAGAGAAGTAGTGCTGTTGTTTTGTCATTCTAGGAGCTATTGTTTGATTCTAAGGAGTCACTCCATGTGACGTCAGACAAAGAATCCTGAATCGCAGTTAGTTCTTTTCTCAGGGTGCCTTCAATTCTGACCACATATGAAAAATCTGGATGTGAGGTTTCGGTTCACGGCCATGTTGTGACTCACAGTCTCCGCGATAACAGCGGTGAGTGAGGCAGAAATGGGAGAGGTCTCTGTGATGGTGTCATTGGGACCTGGGTGGGCGGAGCTTATGTATCTCCTCAATCCCATTGTGTCGGGGGGAATAGGCCCTTACATTTGCGTCGGCTGGTCTCTCCCTCTCCATGAAGCCGGAGGAAGTTGAATGCGGGCTGTATGTGCAGCTTTGGTGTGGATGCTCCCAAAAAAGGTACCTCTCTGCTGCTCCTTGATAGGCTGTTCTCCCAGGTGTTGGGGGTCTTGGGATGAGCTTGACACCCAAGAGTCATCCTCTGAGGATGGTAGGGTACTGGCACACTCCTCCCAGACAGTGTGTCCTACAACACCACTGGCAAGCCACGTCTACCCCACTTCTATTTTCTTGACTCTCACTTCAATTGTCTTTTTAGAGGTTGATTTGGAATCAGATGTGAAAAGAGCACTTGCGTTATAGTTTTCACCTAAAGTGCAAACTTTTTGCATCTGGTGCTGAATCCACCCCTACATTTGTTTTTCCCTAGAGATAGTCCCTTTATCCGTATGTTTTGGCCTGATTCTAAAATATAACTGGAAAAGTGGAACTTTTTTCACACATGAGCCCCCTGCGTCCTTCTATGGCTGTACGCGGACACGCCACAGGCGATGCATGGGATGCCACTGCTGAACGCATATGCACTGTGGGATCGCCTGTCAGGTATGTATAACAGGCGATCAGAAGGTTTCACACAGAGGGGCATCCCTCTGTACTATACTATTCTATACTCTGTACTGTACTTATACTCTAGGCTTGATTTTGGTCCACTTTGAAGAGAAAGTCCACTAACAAATATTCAATTGCCAGGAAGTCCAAGGGGTAACAACAAGATCCACTTACCTTACTGCTGCTCCAGTGCCGCCGATCGGTCTCCCACAGCCCTGGATGGTGAAGTTGGGAGCTGTGCTTGGTTTTCACCAAGCAGCAGAATATTCTGTGCCTAGAATCCTGAAAGGACTGGATGTGACCCCCCCCCACACTTTTATGTTTCCATTTGGCTCTTCCATTTATGCTTATTGTGCTGCTTTGGTAACGTGATGACGCTAGGAAATCTTAACATTGTTAACCTGGTAAGATGCATGCGTGTGCCACTAACCCACCTTCCCCCAGGTTATGTTCCAATATGGAATGCAGAATGGCTCTAAGCAAAGTGTAAATTTTCCTTAGAAATATTTCCGCACCATTGCGTGCTAGATATGTCAGATATACTGTATATTTTTTTCTATTACTTCCTTCTGATGTGAAGAGGGCGCATCTCTACAAATACATAGGCCAACTTCTCAGTTCCTTTAAGATCAGTTCTGTGTCATAAAGCAGTGGCCCGAGTCACTATTCCAGTAGATGACATTGACTGTAGCAGTGTATGCCGTGGCTTCTGGGCCCCATGAAAAGAAAAGACCTGGTGATGAACAGGTAAGAAAGCATAAGGGATGGGGGCTGTCCCATAGGAAACTAATTTCATGATCAGGGGGTGTGGGTCACCTTAACTGGAACTTGAGGTCAATGACAATGAAAGTAAATGGCAGTTTTCTCTCCTAAAAAGTAGTGAGAAGTCTTACCTTATTATCAATCATTGCCTTTGAGTTTTGCTAAAAAGTTCTGACCGCCACTGCTCCTGTGTCCTTCACTGAAATGCCTGTGTGTTAGGGCTGTTCAATAAGGGGGTTATTTAAGAAGGGATAGAGCCAGGTAGTGCCTCGTAGCGGCAGGCACCGTCTGGTGAGCGCTGGGCGCTGTACGCAAAACCACATTTATAAAAGCAAATCTGGTGAGTGACTCTAACAGCGCCATGTAGCGTCACATGTATTACTACAGGTAGCTCAGCGTATAGCGCTGGTGCTCTAGGTCCAAGAGCACCACGTATTACCGTGTCGCACTCCCATACATTTCAGTGGGCTTTCATTTGTTTGTGTTTAAATAGCGTGTTTGGCAATTAAAATTTATTTTTTTGCTCAAATCAATGTGTGACCTCTCCTGGCTGCAAACAAACACTTTTATAATTTTTTTTGACTTTTTATGCAGAATTGTCATTACAGGTCTGGCACTAAAGTGTTAATGTCACAGTCTTAAGTCAAAGTCATTCCATGAGTTTTCGGTTTGTTACTGGTGGATATGTGTTCAAAAACAGACTTTGATCAGCGTCTGGCGCTCTACGCTACAGCACCCAGCTTTAGAGCGCCAACGCTATGTGTGTGTAGTTTTTTCTTAAGTATGGTGTGGAGCACTAAGTGTCAGACTCACTGAGCTGGCTCTACCTCTCGCTCGCTGCAGCGCTGTACTGGTGTTAGAGCGGCCAACACCCATCACATCGACGCAACGCTAGGTTACAGCGCCCGATACCCGCTTACAGCGTCTACTAGTGGTCGCTCTGAGCGCCAGCTCTGAGCGCCACTATACAGACGCTCACATGCTGATATGTGGCGTATAGTAGTAAATCAGCCTCCAAGTGTCATTCAGAGTTCCTATGCACTAGTGGTGCTGAATAAAATAATACTTTGGACAATGATTGATTATAACAGCCCCTATCACAAACGAGATAACACTTATTAATCACATTTCCTTTAAGGCAAATCTAGTGATTCCCAGGGGGTGGGCACGCAGCGCCGCTGAGAGTGATAGTCTGCTTTTAGGTTTGTTTTCTGTGGAAAAAAACTCTGAGTACATTGCTGAATAGATGAGACCCAGTAAAGATGGCTTCATACGAGCGGAAAAAAGTGATTGGGGGGTGCACTTATTTTAAAAATGTTCTTTTTAAATTTCAGTAGTGGAAAGTTAAAAATAGTCGGCAGGAACTAGTCTCTATGCCCTTGCACTAGCGCGTGTATCTGGGGCCACCGCTGTGCACTGAGATCTGGCATAAATTCAGTCACTTTGTGCACAGCAAAGGTTTACTGATCAAAGCCATTCAAGTGAGATAAGACAAGTTCCTAACTGATGTTTCAGAAGGTGCATTTAAATACAAACATTGTACACCATTTGTTTTTTTGGATAGAGTGGGGAATATAAATAACCTAGTAAACAATTGTACTTTAGCTAAAATGATTATTTCTTTATAAAGCCCTTTAAACTGTAAGCAGGTATTTCGAGGGTTATATAAGAAGGGATAGCACCAGGTAGTGCTTCGTAGCGTCTGGTGAACGCCGGGTGCTGTACACAAAACCACATTTAAGAAAGCGAATCTGGTGAGCACCTCTAACAGCGCCATGTAGCGTCACATCTATTAATCCAGGCGGCTCAGTGTATAGCGCCGGTGCTCTAGGCTCAGGAGCGCCATGTAGTACCTGGCGATCTGTAGCGCTTTCCCATACATTTCAATGGGCTTTCATCAGTTGTTTATAAACAGCGTTTTTTTTTTTTTTTTTTGCTCAAATCATTGTGTGCCGTCTCCTGGCTGCAAACAAACATTTTTATACATTTTTTGTCCTTTTTATAATTTTATGCAGAATTGTCATTACAGGTCTGGCACTAAAGTGTTAATGTCACAATGTTACAACAATGTCATTCCATGTGTTTTCGCTTTGTGACTGGTGGATATGTGTTCAAAAGCAGACTTTAATCACACAGCATCTGGCGCTCTATGCGACAGCGCCCAGTTTTAGAGTGCCGACGCTGTGTGTGTGTAGTGTTTTGTTAAATATGGTGTGGAGTGCAGAGTGCCAGACACACTGAGCTGGTGCTACCTCTTGCTCGCTGCAGCGTTATACTGATACAGCGCCCAACACACATCACATTCATCAATGGCAGCCAAGTTACTAGAGCGACCGAGACGCTCTGTTACAGCGCCCGATACTCGCTTACAGCGTCTACTAGCGGTCGCTTTAAGCACGGCTGTACAGACGCTCATCTGGCAATACCGGGCGTTAGTAGTTAATCAGCCGCTTTGTTCATTTCCCTCTGTTTTCCTGATCAGTGCTCTCCCTAGTGGCCAAAATAATCTACAGTGTGTCTATGATTGATCCACTAATGTAAGTACCCCCAGGAAGTTCCAACTGAATACCCCAAAAGATGGGATCAATTACAAATGTTGCCAAAATAAGGAGGCCTCAGAGCACTTTTAAAGCGAGAGGGAATAATAATTTACAGCTAAATATAATATACCAGACTCGTCAGCCCCCCTGGTTGTGCACCCTGGAATAAAGCCATGTACCCCCTGGGGTACACTTACCACAGGTTGAGAAACAGTGCCCTAACACATCAACAGGAAAAGGATCACGAATGGAAACATTCAAAACAAAATGGTACTTACATTTCGTCCCGCGCTGCTGATCGGTGCAAATCCGTTAGTGACTCGCTTACACCGGACCTTCAGCGCCATTTAATAAAAAGCTCAAATCCTTAAAAAAATATTTCTCAGCATTTAAAATGAATATATTTTAAGTTTTAAGCCGCTTACATATTATTGTTTCACCCACTGAGCTGCAACACTGTTCACAACTCCATGATATGGGCGCTGCCATCTTGCCTCAGAAGCATCACATACTGAGGAGAGGAGAGCAGGATAAGTACAGGGGGGGCGGGTTATAGCTGTGCTTTGCACAGACAAAGCAGAGCTGGGGTCAGGGAAAGGTCAGCAGTCCCAGAATGCAGAGCAGCTCAGTCAGAAGGCACTTCCTGTTTGCAGGCTGCCTGATGTTCCATGAGCCGCCATCTTGGATGTTTAAAGGCTCATAACATGCAGTAGATGCAGGTAGGATGATTTTTAATGTGAGCAATCTGTATGTACAGGGTGTGGGAAACATATAAGATAGACTCTTATTCAGGGTGAAGGTCCTGTTTAAACACTGGATCCGAGCCCGGCTGCAGCTGCCACATCCTGTGATGAAATAAATTCACTAAATAAATAGGTAAGAAACCAAAAATGCGCTTAGTGCTATTTTTGCCTACAGTTATCCTCCCAATTGTCTCTGATTTAGAGGGACTATTTGTCTTTTTAAACCCTGTTCCCTCGTACCTTGTCCTTGTTGTTCTCATCTGTCCCTCTTTGGGGTGTAACATGTAGATCTGCATCAATGAATGTTTCATTTGCCTATTTCAAGTGTTTATATTGTTGTAACGGTTACATCCTATCTCCTATCCTTCAATCAATGAGGGGGCGTGGCTTCATTTACATATTGTTCCTCTTTGAGGTGTCCTGAACTCTGCTGCTCGCCTCATCCATCTCTCCTCCAGTTCTGCTCCTCTCTGCCAATCCCTACACTGGCTGCCAGTCCTACAGCGAATCCTGTTCAAAACTCTAATTCTCGCATACAAAGCTCTCTCCAACCAGGCCCCTCCCTACATCTCATCTCTAATCCAACAATATCAACCTAGACGCAGTCTTCGCTCTGCTACTGACCTTCTCCTGTCCTCCACCCTGGTCACCTCCTCTCACGCCCGCCTCCAGGAATTCTCACGTGCAACTTCAATCTTCTGGAATGCCCTCCCACACCCAATCCGCCACTCCACAACCCTCAAAACCTTCAAAGGCGCCCTTAAAACGCACTTATTCAGACAAGCATATAATCTGGCCTAACCAATCTTCTAAAGAGCACATGCCACAAAGCTCAATACTGACTGTTTGTGATCCTTCCCCCTCGTCTTCACCCCTCTTCCTTTAGACTGTAAGCTCGCAAGGGCAGGGCTCTCTCCCCTATTGTATCCCCTATTGTATCAGAATATCCACTGTCAACTCTGTAAAACTGCATTTGAAATAGTATATGTATCGTATGTTTCTACCCTGTCTGTAACTACTACTTTGTAAAGCGCTACGGAAGATGATGGCGCTATATAAATAAACAATAATAAATAAATAAATAAATAAATGATTAATTTGCCTATTCAAAGTGTTTGTATTGTTGTAACTGTTACATCCTATCGATCCCTAAATGAAGGGGTGTGGTCTTATTTACAAATTGTCCCTCATTCCCACCCTGAAAAGTTGGGAGGCATGGGAAAGATGGACATTTGTTAAATTAGTCCACACCACTCATTGAGGGATGGATACGAGATAGGTTGTAACAGTTACAAAAATATAAACATTTTAAATAGGTAAACGAATCATTTATTGATGTAGATCTGAATGCTACACCTCAAAAGGGGACAAATGGGAACAAGAAGGGGCAGGGGATCACAGACTCAAAAGAGGGACAGTCCCTCCAAATCAGGGACACTTGGGAGGTATGCGTTATCTGATAAAAGGAAAGTCCTCAAGACCTCAGACCAGCTTGTTGCCAGAGGGGCAGTTTAGGACTGGGGTGTTGTGGGCCAAGGGTAACTGTCTTGACCTAGTGCATCATGCATAGTGCTATATAGAGGGCTGACCATGTTCTCAGACATGCAATACACAGAATGATGGGGCTATTGGCACCATGCAGAAGGTTCTCAGGGCAGCGGGCTCTTCCCAGGGAGTACTCACTGCAGGTTGAAGGGATTTGCAGTGATGTTCAGGGGCACACTAATGGGAGAGGTCTGATGGCTGAACTATATTATTTTACCAAATGTATAAGAAAATAGGGGTGCACCACTTATCAGAAACAGTAATACTTTTGCTCACTCTAACATGTCAAGTTTAAAGAATGAAGTGGACGTGCCACAAAACACACCTTCCTCCCAAAGAGGATCACCAACTCATCATAAAAAATTACATGATCGTTATTGTTACAAAGGACAATTAAAATACAAAAACACACAGGACATTTAAAATAACTCTAATGACCCCTATACACTCCATATTCAATATTCATATAAGTGATACCCACACAGGGCTATAAATAAAAAGATCACTATGGGCAACTATAGACCCTAAATAATAACACCACCCTAATTACAGTTATTATAAATGTCTTGTGTGTTTTTGGATTTTAATTGTCCTTTGTAACAATAAAGATCATGTAATTCTTTATGATGAGTCGGTGCTCCTATATTATTTTACCAGATAAATGTTATTTCTTCTTGCTTTGAATGTGCTACAAGGCCCGTGACCCACTTATCTTTGTAACATTTATTCTTGACCCCCCCCCCCCCTTGGGGCATACTCAGTTGGAAGTTATTGTCGCTAGGGAGGAATTTGAAGTAAAACTACTAGAACTAGAACTACTGCTTTAGGGCCTTCTGTGATTTCCTGGTAACCTGGTGTGCAGTCCAGGCCTTAACACTGGCCGTAATTGCAAGGCATCCAGAAGGTTTCAGATCAGGGCTGGCTGGCCGGGCCCCCTCTTTGTGACCAGGCCCCTTGGGCCCCATACTGGAGTCTTGGCTGTTCTGTCCTGATGGCTGTCCTGTTCAGAGGGCATGAGCCCCCCCCCCCCACTTACCTGCTACCTGCTCCTACAGAATGGAGTTCTCTGTGTATGGAGGTGCCTGTTGTTCTCAATGGGAGCGCTTTGTGCACAGGCCATGCCCAGGTGGGTGGCAGGTAAGTGCAGAGTCTCATGTCCTCTGACATGACAGCCATCAGGTAAGAGCAACCAAGACTCACGTATGGAACCCAAAGAGCCTGGCCACAAAGAGTGGGCCTTGGCTATGCATCCCTGACCTTGAGACACTATTGCTGCCAGCAATAATAATAAATAAGGTTTGCCCTGGGTCCCTTTTCAAACTAGTGATCATTATAATTATCACATATAGTGGGGGGGCTCTTTACAGCATATATTGTGTCTGTGATGGCTCTACCCCTGTTAGAACTAAATATTGCTGCCGGCGTGGTCACCTTAGAACTAGAGACCCAGTTCAAACTAGGGGCCAATCACATATAGGTTATGAGGGGGGCAGGCATAGTTATTTTATGAGGCCCCAAAATTTCACATGCTGGCCCTGCCTCTGACACAAGCTGGTCTGAAGTCATTTGGAAAGTCTCTGAAAATGCACTTTCTCTTTATATATTTAGGAATCCTGCTGCAAAAATAGTATAAAGAAAACCTAAGACTACAGTATCCAGGCACCAAGGTGCAATAGCTGTGCTATCCCCATTATTTATTTTTATTTTAAGTGGCAGACAATAATATAGGGATAATATGCCAGTGGCCCCTTATTAGCAGGCACATTCTATTTTTTTATTAAAATAATGCTTTCCTTTAGTTTATAATTGAAGACATTAATGAGGGAGTCTAGTGACCTTCTTTCGTTATGCAGTAACTATTCAGAGCAGCCTTGTGTATCCTGCAGGTAAGTAGGTAAGCTCAGACGATTGATTCAGAAAATGGGGTCATTGTATTCTGAATCTATGTCATCACAACACACATTAATTATTTGCAGTGAATTCCTTACAAGCCTCACTTCTAGCTGCAGGCCATGTTTCTGGTTTCTCAACTAGAATTATTGCTCTGTAACAAAGGAAGAAAAGGAGACGTATTCCATTAGATTCTAAGATGGTTAACTATTTCATTGTAGTCTATTCTAGTCTACCAAGACAGTGGTTGGCATTTGCTCTGGAAATGGTCTATGGCAGTAAACTGATGAATACATGCTTGGATGTTTCCAGACATTGTTGTCCTCATGTCTTGGCTGTTGTAGTACCTGTAATTGCATCCATTTAGGGCTCTCTGTTAAAAAAAATCACCTTGGCCTTTTTCGGGTCATAGACTGCTGTCTGGCTTCCTATGTTGGGTGCTTGGCATCCTATGGGTCGGCCTTTGTGATACATTTTGTGATACTCCCTGTCTGCTCATCCAGCTAAGTAGAGAGCATGAAAGCTGTGCTAATACATGGTCACAAAACACTTTGCCCACAAACCAGTAAAATCAAATATATCTCAATCTCTAAGAGACCACTTAGAGGCTGATTCATTACTAACGTCAGGTATCGGCAGATGAGTGTCTGTATAGCGGAGCTTAGAGCGACTGCTAGTAGACGCTATAAGTGGGTATCAGACGCTGTAACATAGCGCCTAAGTTGCTGTAGTAACTGAGGTATGAATGTGATGTATTTTGGGCGCTCTAACACCAGTACAGCGCTGCAGGAAACGAAAGGTCACTCCAGCTCAGCGCTCCACACCATACTTATCAAAAAAGTATCCAAAGTGTCCAAAGGCGAGCAACGAAAATGGTGGAAGGACTTAAACTTAAAACTTATCAGGAAAGACTTAAAGAACTTAATTTGTACAGTCTGGAGGAAAGAAGGGAGAGGGGGGACATGATTGAGACCTTTAAATATGTGAAAGGATTGAATAAGGTTCAGGAGGGAAGTGTTTTTAAGAAGAAACTTAATGATAGAACAAGGGGGCCCAACCTGAAGCTAGTCGGGGGGAAGATCAGGAGCAATGTTAGAAAATATTTTTTTACAGAAAGAGTAGTAGATGCTTGGAACAAACTTCCAGCAGAGGTAGTTGAAAAATCAACAGTCACTGAATTTAAACATGCCTGGGATAAGCACACATCTATCCTAAGATAAAGAGTACATACAGTATACACATAAGGGCAGACTAGATGGACCGTATGGTCTCCTTCTGCCGTCAACCTTCTATGTTTCTATGTTTCTAAAAAAGGACACACACACACACAGCGTCGGCGCTCTAAAGCTGGTCGCTATAGCATATAGAGCCAGACGCTGTGTGATTAAAGTCTGTTTTTGAACACATATCCACCTGTAACAAAGCGAAAACACACGGAATTACATTGTTTTAACACTGTGACGTCAACACTTTAGTGCCAGACCTGTAATGACAAGTCTGCAAAAAAATATAAAAAAATCAAAAAAGTTTTCAAAAATGACTTTTTCTAGGCCAGGAGATGTGACACAATTATTTGAGGGAAAGTCTATTGAAATGTATGGGAGCGCGACAGGTAGCAATAGGTAATACCTGCCGCTCTGGAAGCTAGATAGCCGGCGCTATACGCTGAGCCGCCTGTAATAATACACCGGACGCTACATGTTAGAGTCGCTCACCAGAATCGCCTTCATAAATGTGGTTTTGCGTACAGTGCCCAGCGTTTACCAGATGCTGCCTGCCGCTACGAGGCGCTACCTGGCGCTATCCCTTCATGAATAACCCCTATAGTCTTTTAATTACCCTTCTATTCAATGCGTCCCTTTCACACAGGACATGGAATGGCCTGGAATTAAAAGATAAGTAAAAAAACAACCCCTGGTGACCATTTTAGCCAAAGACTAAACTGTTACAAGGTCTTACTTTCAGTGGGACAGTCCCATTTTGAAAGCTCTGGTGACACATAAATGTCTCACTTTGCTGACATGATGGGAAAGGCTGTCCCACAGGATGCCTGGGCAGTTCACAACTGCTCTGACTCTTTGGCTGAATGGTGGTAGTAGAATGAATGAATTGGCTGAGCATTGGCATCTTTTATGGACAAAGAACCTCTGGAGTATGTGACCGGGAGCAGAGCTACATCTACCTACACATGAGTAGCATAGAATGCTGTGGATTTTAACTGTAAATAAGCCACACAACCACCACACAACCTCCAAGCCCATCACCTACAAACTGGTCTCGCCCACTTTGAGACCTCCAAAAAAGTCACTTTACCTATGCTCCAACATAACTTGAAGAAGTTCTTCCAATAAGAATTCAGTATACCAAGTAGATGAAGAAGGGGACATTTCATTTTCATCTCTTTTCATCTACATTCATCAGGAAGTTTTTGTCATGTGATTGAAGCGACTGTCTCTGGTGTTGGTGCCCTAGGAATATCTATGTGTACTGAAGAAACGTGATATGTGATGTATAGACAGAAACTCGTGATGGGAATGTACAGTTTTTACAGGTTTCTTTGTGGTCCTGTGAACTATGCTCTGAGTTTATGGGAGGCACTTTCCTTGAAGTAACAGAACATTTTTCCATCTCTTCCTGTACTTGCTGTTTTTCTAGTAAAGTTGATGTTTTTAAACAGACATGGAACCTGTGTCCAGTAAGGAAGGACTATGTACAATTATCCTTGATCTCACAGTATTGGTGTATTAACCCATAGACCTAAATTTGTGTTCCCTCTCCATCTTTCACTTTATGCTTCAACCCTGACCCAACGTATATAACGTTTGTCTGTATTTTTACCTTGTACATTATGAAAATACCACCTAACCACCAATTGTACACAACTATATGTTGTAATAATAGATACCAAGGACTCCCACACTAAGGAAGCCATAGGCGAAACGAGTCTGTGATGGAGTTCCATCCTCTTGCTACAAACTGAGGGAAACAGCAAATTGCTACAAACTGGGGTAAAAGCCACCAACTATTGCTACAAACAGAGGAGCAACACCAATGGACATAAACCAAATGTGGAGGGGCAAGTATTGAAGCCCCTCCCACATACAGGACACCCATTGATAGACTGTCTTATGGAGTTTTCGGCAACAAAGGCTGAACTAGCACCTCTGTGAAGGATACTAACCTTTTATTCAGTCTGCACTTTTTTGTTCACGTGTATATAATCATATGTAACTTAATAAATAAGATTATACAGTCAGAGATAGACCTGAGGTCTTTTTTCCCAAGGACTCCACGGGACCTCCAGAGGACCCTGCCTAGACATATCCTGTCTCCCAGGGACTTGGGAGGCACCAAGTGCACCCGTAAGGAAAATCCCAACCCCCTCACTTACTGTAACCTTGTCTGATCCAGACCAGGTATACCTCAGCACTCTGACTGTTGGCACCATATACCTCACATCACCTTCCTCTACCTCTCTTCCCCCTCCTTCTCCCAACGTATATCTAGCTTTTCACTCTCCTCTATTTAGATTTCAGATGGAGCAAACAATATTTCTGACTTTAGATAGATACTACAAAACATGTTACATGAATGTCTGCAGAAAATAGGAATACAATTTTAGAAAAAGGTAAATTGTCAAACATATCAGCATATTAAGGTGTCAGCATATTAAAATGGACCAAAACTCGCCCTGGAGTCTATGAGGCACCCTGATCTGGGGTGTCCCGCTGTGTGAAATGCCCCCAGGTTGCCCAAAACTCACCTTATTTCCCAGTGCAGGTGCAAGCAGCAGGCACCCAGGTACTTGTGGATGGCTGGCATGGGCACGCTCCTTGTTAAAGGGTAGCGAGGATGTGGCCACCAGCACAGATGCGAGCGCGCTGATTGGATGAGAGGGCTGCACATGGGCCGTAGGACCGGGGAAGGGTAAGTGAAATCCCGGGTAACCTGGAGGTTTAACACAGTGGGGCACCCCTGATCTGATAATCCTGGGTTTCGATCCATTTTGAGAGGGGGTGGTAAATATTTTCTCTATTATACAAATCATAAAATAATTTCCGTCAAAAAAACGAAACACTTATTTACAATTGCCATTGCATGAGTAAGCCAAAATAGTTGTCATTACTCAAAATCAAGTAAAAGATAACCCCTGGTGACCATTTTGGCCAAAGAGTGAACTGTCACAAGGTCTTACTTTCAGTGGGACGGTCCCATTTTGAAAGCTTTGGTGACACATAAATGTTCCACAGGATGACTGGGCAGTTCACAACTGCTCTGACTCTTTGGCTGAATGGCGGTAGTGGACTGAATGGATTGGCTGATCCCCGCTATCCTTTTAGTAGGGCACGTGACCACGCCAAGCACTTGTGAATGGCAAGCGTGTTAAAGGGTAGCGAGGGTTGGACGAGAGGGCTGCACATGCGCCGTAGGACTGGGGAAGTGAGAACAGGCGACCTGGAGGTTTTACACAGTAGGGCAACCCTGATTGGGGTGCCTGGGGGGGCAAGGACCAAACCCAGGATAGTAAAAATCCTGGGTTTTGGTCCACTTTAAGAGGGGGTGGTAAATATTTTTTCTATTATACAAATCATAAAATAATTTCAGTCAATAAAACTAAACACTTATTTACAATTGCCATCGCATGAATAAGACAAAATAGTTGTCATTACTCAAAAACACCAACTCTGTAAGCAATGCTCCCGAAAACTTTCACCTCGCCTCCATCACACTTACCCAAGATACACGACCCAATTCTGAATCAGGAGTGTGTCCTGATTATATTTGATTCTTCTGAAATCTTTGGCAGCTAATTTACCTAATTTGTTCACATTTCTTGCAAACATGTTGACTATTTGCAACAAAATGTTAAGGGTTCTGTGGTCACAATATCTTACATTTCAATCTTAAATCCCTCTGAAAGATTTTTAACATATTTGACCTTTTCAGAGTTAGTTAAAGCGATTTTTTGCTCCAAGCTGGCTAATAATTACGCACATCTTGATTTACTATCTTGATCTCCTTAGGCCTGACCCTCCTCTATTACACAAATACACATCGCCTGATATGCTTCAATCCAACAAGCATATATTAAGTAAGAAGTGTTGGCATACCGTTTTGGTGACAACAGTATAACTTACATAATAAAAAGTGTACGGCGTGCTATTCAACCAATGGAGGTTCTTACCTTTTGGGCCCCAATAAGATGGCAACATTTTCAAAAACTGTTTGGAAAAATGCACATTTTGTGAGCATTTTCCAAACGGGTTTTGACAACCCAATAAGCATTCAAGTTTCTACAGCTTGGAGTTGGAAAATATGCATGAAAATGATGATATGGTCCAAATACTGACATGCCTAATAATTGTGCACACAGTGTCTGTATCTGAGCACCAATTCAGTATAGGGATGTAAGATCTGCCGAGTTCTACTGTTGTAAAAAACATGTTTTCCCTCACCACTGAGATAACAAAGTACCATCTCCTACCCCTTCACTCTTCTCTACTTAAAATAAGCTTTCTAAGCTTGCCCTATAACTGCTTCTGATTCATTAACTCTTTTTTTATATATTCTTAGCCTAACTTTGAGGGCTGGCTACGGTTTATGACCTCTTGGGCCAGAAAATCTCAGTGACCCTCTTTGCAGTTGGTCAGTTCACATGACACACCATGCCACCTCAGCTGCAACAGATGGGTGCTCTCCTGCCCTTGATCATCACCTTCTCCACTGTCATCAATTGTCTGCCAAACCTTGCTGTCTTCTCTGCTGCATCCAGTGGCCCAGAGCCTCTGTAGATGCTAGGGCCTCCTGTGCTTGCCTGGTTTTGGAACGCTAGCTTTGTATTTCATGAGGTTCATAGAGCAGGTGATCAGAACCTTTTTTCACCAATTACCAGTTTCTATTTTCTAATTTTCTCAAGTAACATGAAGGTGGCATGGGTTGTCAGTCACCTAAAATTGTGTTATAAAAGCCATATATGTCCCAAAGAATTCCAAAAGTTTCTGCAGCTGTTGGAGCAGTTTTGGAGAAAATCACACTGGAGTATAATATAGATGGCAGCAGCTCAAACTAGTATACATTCTGCAACCTTGCTGAGTACCATCTGATAGGATCTCAAAAACTACCAGGTATACTCGTAATCTAGTTGGGAACCCCTGTGATAGTAGATAGTATTGCTGCTAAGGGAGAGGTGTAGCTGTTTACTACTAGTGATTGTTAAAATGTCTACTGATACAGTAAGTACTTTTCTTTTTTTTTTCTTTATTTCGAAAACATTACACACTCTGGTTTCTTTTCCTAGATTCCTATTCTTCGTGTATGCATGTGTTTTCCTTGGTTGTGTAATATTGTTGGTTATGTGAAAGTGGAAGCATTCCCTATACTGCATTATGCTCTCTCACAGTGTCAGCCCTAAAGTGACGTGCATAGCCACAAGAGGATATACATTGCATGTTTTCTTGTAAGTAGCCAGAAATTGCTGGGTAAAATGTAGGCCAATGATAGGAATTCAGAAGGCAGCAGGTTAGGCCAGTGGCCTTCAAGGGATGGTACATGTCCCCTTAGGTTGTTACATGAGCATGCTTGGCAGTCTATACTGTATAGTTCTCACTGTAAGACGCACCTAGGATTTGGAGGAGGAAAAAAATATATATATTCTGAACTATGTTGTGCTAAAACACTGCCCCCCCCCCCCCCCCCAAGAACCAAGTAATAGACAAGGTGCAGAATCCCCCAACTGCAGGCAAAGTGACATTCTACCCCCATTATAGGCACTGTGACATTATTCCCCATTATAGGCAGTGTGGCATTCCCCATTCCCAATTCATATAGGTAGTATGGCACTTCCCCCTCTCATTCCCCATAGGCAGTATGGCACTCCCCCCTCCCATTCCCTATAGACAGTGAGGCATCCCCCCCACCCATTCCCAATAGGCAGTGTGGCATCTCCCCCACCCATTCCCCACAGGTAGTGTGGCACCCCCCTCCTATTTCCAATAGGCAGTGAAGCATCCTGCCTCCCATTCCTCATTGACAGTGCGGCATTCCACCCTCCCATTCCTCGTAGGCGGTGTGGCATTCCCTCATCCAATTCCCCATAGGCAGTGTGACTTCCCCCTCCTATTTCCCATAGGCAGTGTGGCATCCCCCCCATTCCCTATAGGCAGCAGTGTGGCAGATAGGCTCGGACATGAGCGTGTGCACCACTGGAGATGCGTCCGCTCACACTCTCCATTGAAGTAAATTAGAGGAGTTTGCTGACATAGTCATTGCAAACAGCTCTGATTGGAATAGAGACAGAACATACACTGTTGGACTAGGAAAAGGTGAGGGAATACCGGCGACCTGGGGGGTTTCACACAGTGGGGAATCCCAATTTGGGATGCACCCGGGGCATAGAACAAAACCCAATATAGTTAAATTCCTGGGTTTTGTTCTGCTTTAAAGGGAATCACATGATTTTGCCGTGCTTCCAGCCTCAGCCTTGGCCTATGTGTATGGTGAAGTACAGGCCAAACTCTAATAGAGAAAAATGAGCACCTCAGTCTGGTTTCATATTCCACTCATACCACCTTGAGGCTGGGATTTGGCACTGTCGGGGATCATGGTGATGCCAAGCCCTGAGGGGAGTGTAGCTCTGGTTTAGCTCTGATGTCTGCTGGGTAAGTCCATCAAAGTGGGTTAAGTGTGCTTAAAAGGAATGATCCTTGAGCTTTGTTTCTACAACAAGCAGGGTGACGGGGTGACTGGCAGGTTAGTATCACCACAAAGTCTCTGGCATACATTTCCTCACTGTGACCAAAATACTGATACCTTGTGACTGCAATGCGATTTGGGTGTGCAGTAAACTCTGGTAGTAACTGGCCTGGTCTAGTTCTGCACTGTGCTCTGCAGACTAATATGTTACAAGAATAATTAAAAGCAAAATTAGTAGCATTTCTTTTCTTGTGGGTTTTGGCCAAATTAGAAAGCTAATATGTTGTGGCAACACTTTTTTTTAATAAAAGGTGAACGAATGATTAATTAATGTTTTGCAAGTAATTTTCCATCGCAATCATCCATAGTAGACTGCATATTCATGGATGGATAGGCACTGAGATTTTCCCTATAGCTCAGTGAATGTTATGCTAATGATCAGGTTTTTTAACAATCCTGTGTGAAACCCCCTGGGATCACCAATATACTCTCCTAACTGACGATCCCATGGCACATGCGGAGGCTCTTGTTCAATCAGAGTTTTACATGGTGCAGCTTGGGTTTTTTATTGCTTTGAGTGAATTGTATACACAGCACAGCACAGCACAACAGAGATAGACAAGCAGAGAAGGGGCCAACTATCCCCTCCGCAGACACTGGGCAGACTAGATGGACCGTATGGTCTCCTTCTGCCGTCAACCTTCTATGTTTCTATGTTTCTATGTGTGCCATAAGGCCTGAGGAGGGGAATTACAACCACCTCTCTCCACCTCTCTTTTAGATTCCAGGGCCTGGCCACATGGGTTTTGATCCTCAATCAAATTACCAGCACCTTTCCTGCAGCTGAGGGCCATCTGCTGGTGGAACCACAGGGGAATGCTAGAGAGGCAGAGCCACCAGCAGGTACTTCAGTCTCTCAGGTTGCTGTGACCTCCCAGACCAGGCAGCTGATCCCCTCTAAATTGATCTCACAGAATGAAGTTCTATCCCCATTTGCTAAAAATGCTTCCCAGTTTTTTTGTCAGGATACATTTTGTTAAGATCAGACAGTGGTTTAAAGTGGACCAAAGCCCAGGGCCGCACAAGTCCCTCCCGATTCGGGATGCCCCACTGTGTGAAATCCCCCCAGGTTGTCCAGTAAACTCAGTTTCTCTCCTGATCCAGCGGCGCATGCATGAGCAGCGATCACTCCCACCTATACCTTTAGCAGTGCACACACCAGGCATTTGTGAATGGCTTTGCGCGGGTGCGCTCCCTGTTAGAGGGTAGGGTCAGCTCGGCTAGACTAGGCTGGAGTTTCATCTGGAGACTCATCTAAGAGTGGCCGGGAGCAGATCTGAGCACGCTAATTGAACAGGCTGAGCATGCGTCGTAGGGCCGGGGAAAAGTGAGTTAGATTGGGCAACCTGGGGGGTTTCACACAGCAGGGTGCCTTGGATTGAGGTATCCCGAGGGAAAGGACCAAAACCCAGGATAGTCAAAATCTTGGGTTTTGGTCTACTTTAAATCCCACCGCTTCCTGCATCACTGTGTGTGAGCTGTTCAATTCTCTGTGTGCAGGGGGGTGACTTATCTTCTTTATGTTCATTTCCTTTACCATGCTGCACAGTTCACTGCCAGCAGGTCTTATACACTACAACACAATGCACAATGCAACAGCTGGTGGAGGAGGTTAGTGTAAACCACACACATATAGTGATAAAGGCAGGTGGTGGGGCTCAGGCCATGTTATGCTCTTATCAGAATGCAAACTGACAAGAAATAAAACTGTGAGCAAGGCTATAGAACAAGGACTAAAACTCAGCAACTGAAAGAGCAGATTAGGAGTGATCACCTGGTAAGGTAAAAATGCTTTGATTTTACACATAGCTTGCAAAGGCTCTGAAGGGAAATACCCATTTGTATTGCCTAAAGACAACACAGAATAGACTTCATTTAATTCTTTGCCATTGTCCTGTATAATAAAATCAGTGAGGTTATAAACCACTAACACAGAACACCACTAAAACTGTACGAGCTGCAATTTCTGCTTTTTCAGAAAATAAGGAACCTGGGCAGCCTTTCAAACGCAACTCTTCAGTGGAAATTCCCTTTGATATATATTTTGTTCAGACATATACCTTATCAAGTGTCTTTGGCTACTCATGCGACTTGCAACTGTGAGAACAGGAAGCTTGTAAAAAATATAGAGCAGCCGCAATGACAGACCCCAGGAAAGAGGAAGCTTGTATCACCAGAGGAAACGAGCGATGGGCAGTGCTGTGTGCCTCACTTGACCACATCACTCCATTGTCTGTGACGGTCACTACTGTAGGATTCCTGTATTCGCTATGAACTTGGGCTTTGATATCATGGTTTTATCCTGATGGCGACATCCGTAAGAAGGTCTAAGTCCTTTGCTGTCTCCGTTGAAAGAGCAACAATGTGTCGTGTGGATCTCAGGTGTGTGACAACTTCCTAGTCATTTGTGTGCACATGTTAAATGGTGGATACAAAATGCTTTAGCATAGTTTCTTGTAGACCTCTTGTAGACCTTTGATATTGGTTTGTTCCTATTCACGGTTCCAGTTTCTAATGTAGACATTTGAAACAGGAACTTTATGGAGATCTATTCCTACGTGCATCGCATTTGTGCAGTGCTACTTAATGTCAGGTTCATAGGAGTAGTCCAGTCTCCTAAGCATCTGTATGGATTTTTCTAAATGCCTGGCCAAAATACGAGCAGCTCTGCACACAACAAAAGCAAAAAACCTAGAATCGAGGCCTTCAAACATTGACCCTCCCACTTCAGTGTCTCCAGTGAGGTATGTGTAATGCACATTATTAGATCAGACCTTCATTACCTTTTTTACTTTTTATGTTTAAATACATTTTGTATTGCATCATTAGTTTAAAATCAAATTCATATTCAACATAAATACATACAAGGAGGCATTGCCGCCTCACATGGTGGTCACATACAAGGTGACCAAGACTCGCAAGATGACAATGTATTGTACAAAATGTATTTTTAAACTATCTGTATTGGATTTGAAATTGATGTAAATTTAAACAAATAATGTAATAAATGATGTTAAAGTGATTTTATTTTTAGTTATAACAAGCGTGGTAGTGGCAATATATTGAGTAAAAGGACCAGCCCAGGTCCTACTAACCCGATTTTTTTTTTTTTTTTTGCAATAAGTTTTTATTAGATATTCAAGTATACACAGAAATTTTACAGAAAGAAAGAAAAACATACAGATAATGGGATGCAAACAGGGCATACACAGCAGCAATACAAGACAATTTATGACCGTGCTTATTATCCAAGGGGCTGGGGCCCTCCATCCAGTGACCCAATGGTAGATGGGTCACCGGAATGAGGATGACAGAACCAGACAATGCCAGACCTAAGTTTCAACCAAGGGTGTTATGGACCTCACCTGTCGCTAGACGGCCCCCCTAAAGTACCTCCGGATCTGTGTTGCCACAGCCACCCCATCCGCCTCCCGGAAAAAGAATAGGGGAAGAAGGGCCAACTTGCCCCAAAAGGCTTGTGGCAGGGATAGAGAAAGAAGACAGAAAAAAGGACAGAAAGAGAAAAAAAAATAATAATAATACAATAAAAAGGGGAGAAGACGGGGAGGCCGATTTATTAATAGCGCCAGGTTATTTTCACAGCGCCAGCCGTTATTTTCACAGCGCCCGCTAGTATTCGCTGTGCTTGGCCGTTGTTCGGCTGTTGACAGCGACTCAGTCGGTGTGCGGTAATGTTGAATACAGGGTTAGAAGTCGCTGTTTGACAGGTTCCGCGCTGTATGGGAACGCATGACAGCGAACGGCCATAGCGACCGGCTCCCACCATATTCATTAACAAATCACGCTCCAAAAATTCTCGCGCTGTGAAATGCTTGTTTAAACCCCAGAGCGCTGGCGGCGATGGGTTAAAAGTAGTTTTTTAACCCCCAAACAACCATATTTTTAGAAAAAAAAAAAAACAAGTTTTTCAAAATATTTTGTAATATGAATACATTAATATCAGACCTGTAATATCAATTCTGCACAAATATTTTATTTTTTTTTAACTTAAAAAAATATCTAACATTGCAGAAGTGGTCACAGAATTTTTGACATTAAAAAAAAAAAAAAAAAAAAAAAATAGCAATTAATTATGAATATTTAAAGATTGCTCCATTGAAATGCATTGGAGAGCGGCAGGTAGCGAGAGGTCATACCTGTCGCTGTTCAAGGTCGCTCGCTGGCGCTGTGGGGTGAGGCTGGAATAATGATGAATGATTCGCTATCTGGCGCTCTGTCAGTCGCTAAGCAGGATCGGCTTGATAAATGTGTGATTGCGGAGGGGAGCCGGCGTTCTCGTGGCGGTGAGCGTCATTACCGTTCGCTCACCATTCGCTACCTGGCGCTATCCCTTGTTAAATAAGGGCCTAAGAAGACAGGAGACCCATTCCCCATGTCCCGACCCCGGAACCCCACCACTACTAGTAAGCTACCCCTGTACCCCCTCCGCTTTCTACCCACCGACCACTAAATATCCTTCAAGAGATCCTGAAAGTCTGGCGTTCCTTTAGAAACCTCCCAAAGCGCCCAAACTCCGATTTTGCTAGTATTTAATGTGGACCAAAACCCACAGCAATCAGCCGAGGAATCTTACTGATTCCTTCCCCCCCCCCGGGCATACAAAATTGTGATGCCCCGCTGTGTGAACCCCTCCCCCCCACAGTTTTTTTACTTTGGTCAACTTTAAATGATGTAATAAAATGTTAAAGTGATTTTATTATTTATTTTGACAAGTGTAGCAGTGGCAATATATTGAGTAAAAGGACCAGCCCAGTTCCTACTAACCTGATTTTGCTAGTATTTAAAGGGTAAGTCCACTTTCGATGGAATTTTTGAAATTGTATATTTTTTGTGTGCCAAAGGGACATGCTCAATGTGCTGAGCTGATCTAGTATTTTTTATCTTTCTATTTTAGCAAATGTGTGTTTTATGAAAGCAGTATCCACTACCTGCAGTCAGTTGTTATTGGCAATGTACACCAAGAAGAGAGACGTGTACACACAGAACACTGCTTCTATGGCTGCTGCTGAGGTGAGGGAGCTCACTCAACCTTACATATACCCAGCAGAAGTGTTCTGTGCAACTAATTGCAATCTGTTGCACTTGGTGTACATTGCCAATAACAACAGATGAAAACTGCTTCCATAAAACACACATTTGCTAACATTAGAAAAAAATGTAAAAAATATCAGATCAGCTCAGCGCCTATGATCGCAGAGGCTGTTTCCACAGAGCGATTATCGCTAAATTTGGGTCACTTTAGCGATTTCTGAGTCGATAATCTCTCCATGTAAACAGGCTATTACCCTTTAACTCAATTCACTAACCAACAACCAATACACATCAGGACATGAAATTCTTATTGTAAAATAATCAAAGCAAGAAAACCACCAGAACATCAACACAGGACTGGTATTACAATGGAAGCCATCCTGGGCAAGACTGCAGTACAAAACAGACTGTGTGCCCTCCAAGGGACCTGCAACCCTCACGTCACAAGATTGCTTTGTTACCTCTAGGCCACAACTGATCCTTAAAGTGGACCAAAACCCATACCCCAACGGCCCTGATTTCTATAAGATTCCAGGGCCGCTGGATTCTCTCCCCCCCAGGCATCCACAATAGAAATGCCCTGCTGTGTGAAACGCACCAGGTCGCCTGGAAACTCACCTTCTTTCCTGGACCAACAGCTCATGCGCGAGCTGTGCCGCATCCCCGCTATCCCTTTAGCAGGGTGCTTTCCCGCGCCAGGCACTTGGGATTGGCCGGCACGGGCACGCACCCTGTTAGTGGGTAGTGGGGGATGCGGCCGTCAGTGCGTTCATATTAGACAAAGGGACTCAATTGGATCCGAGCACGCTGACTGGACGAGCGGGCGTTCATGCGCCATAGGACCGGGAATAGGTGAGTTCGATCAGGCGACCTGGGGGGTTTCACACAGCGGGGCTCTTTAATGCTTAATGCTTTTTATATTGAAGGCTGCCTGATTAACTGCTTACTATCACTACCCTAAATGATGATCTATTATAGAAAATGTGTGTTGTATGGGTCCCAGAGATTTCTGATGGCAGCCCTGACCAGTGGTTCTTCACAAGGACACACACTTGATGAAAGATTTCTCACATTCTACCCTGAGCCACATAGGGTTTCGGACATATTCCTATTGTTAAGAGATACTATGGGGGTTATTTAAGAAAGGATAGTGCCAGGTAGTGCTTCGTAGCAGCAGGCAGCGTCTGGTGAATGCCGGGCGCTGCATGAGAAACTACATTTAAGAAAGCGAATTTGGTGAGCACCTCTAACAGCACCATGTAGCGTCACATGTATTACTAGAGGCAGCTCAGCGTATAGTGCCGGTGCTCTAGGTTCAAGAGCGCCACATAGGGCCTTATTCATGAAGGGATAGCGCCAGGTAGTGCCTGTCGAGGGGCAGGTAGCGGCAGGTGAACGCCGGAGACGGCACGCAATTACACATTTAGGAAGCCGAATCTGGTGAGCGACTAGAACAACGCTATGTAGCGTACGATTCATCATTATCCCAGGCTCAGCATACAGCACCAGCGTTCAGTCTTGCAGAGCGCAACGTATTACCTCTCGCTACCTGGCGCTCTCCCATACATTTCTATGGACGATCCTTAATTTCCTTTCCTGATCCCAATTTTTTTTTTCCCTAAAAAAAAACACAAACCTTCTGACATGTATTCTGGTTAAGAAAATTACATTTTTGAAAACTTTTTGAATTAATAATATTTTTATGCAGAATTGTCATTACAGGTCTGGCACTAAAGTGTCATTGTCACAGTGTTAAAACAATGTCATTCCATGTGTTTTCGCTTTGTTACTGGTGGATATGTGTTCAGAAACAAGCTATTCATGGAAAGAGTCTTTGCTAGTTGTATATGAGATAATGACAGTGGTCACTTTACATTTATCTTGAATGGAAAGTTGCTGCAATCTCATGAGGTGATGATGAGGGTGTTAGGCTTGCTAACATTCATCACATGACTCATTTGAAAAGTGCTTTATGATGACGGAAGGGAAAACTGTCGTTGCCAAAAAACCACAGTTAGATACGAAGCTTGGCTGTAGGCTGGAGCATGTTTGATAAGAAATAAGCTCTCCCAAAAGTGAAGCAAAATGATTCAGACCAAAAGTCAAAAATGACTTTAAGGCTGATTCATCACTAGCGCCAGGTAGCGACAGGTGAGCGTCTTTACACCGGATTTCAGAGCGCCCGCTAGTAGTCCCTGTGCTCGGCCATGGATCATTGTTTCAGAGCGCCTCAGTCGCTGTCCGGCATTGATGAATATGATAAGTGAGTCGCTATACTCCGCTGTATGTGAGCGAAATGTAACGCCAGCTCAGTGCAACTGACTCAATCCACATTCATCACAAAACCAGCCACAAACATCGCCGGCGCTCAAAATCATGTAATTGTAGCCCATAGCGCCAGATGCTGTGTGATTAAAGGCTGTTTTTGTACATGTATCCACTAGTAACAAAGCAAAAACATATGGAATTACATTGTAACATGAACACTTTAATACCAGACCTGTAATGTCAATTCTGCATAAAAATATTATTAATACAAAAAGATTTCAAACATTTTCATTTTCTTGCCCAGAATACATGGTTTGTGTTTTTTTTAGGGAAAAAAAAATTGGGATCAGGAAAGGGATTTAAGGATTGTCCATAGAAATGTATGGGAGAGCGCCAGGTAGCGAGGTTAGACGTGGCGCTCTGCAAGACTGAACGCCGGCGCTGTACGCTGAGGCTGGGATAATGATGAATCATACACTACATGGCGTTGTTCTAGTCGCTCACCAGATTCAGCTTCATAATTGTGTAATTGTGTGCCATGTCCGGTGTTCACCTGATGCTACCTGACGCTACCTGCCGCTGTACGGGCACTACCTGACGCTATACCTTCATGAATAAGGCCCTTTAAAGCGGAACAAAACCCACCAGCGACCGACCTGGAATATAAAAGATTCCAGAGCTGGACGCTGGCTTTTCGGTGCCCCACTATGTGAAACACCACAATTCGCCCATAAAGACTCACCATTTCCCACTCCAATGCGCATGCTCAGGCTCTCATCCAATGGGAGACGCCTGCTGTGACTACGTCATTTGGCTTCAATGGGGCGCACATGCTGCCGCATCCTCTGCATCCCTGGCATTGTACGTGGGCTCCTGCCCCAGCTGTTTAGGTACGGGCAGGAGCACATGCATGGCTCCCCAAATAAGTCAATGAGAGCCGGCTGCCGAATGCATTGGAACAGCAGTTGGAGCAGGGGAAGGCGAGTTTTTATTTGTGAACTGAGGGGGCTCCACACAGCAACCGCATGGAACTGCTTTAATACTCTCCCCTGTGACATCACGGTTTGGGATGCCTCTATAGTTAAAGATACTTAGGAACCCTAAATGGATCATTAAGCCCTTTATGATGGGGGGGGGGGCAGAAGTAGCTGTGCACTTCAGGGAAGCATGTGTCCTACAGAATAATATGCCCTTTCCCCACATGTATGATTTCATATTTATATAGGAGATTTTTACAATTACCCCAGTGGTGCACCACCTGAAAATAACAAATGTGTGTGCTTCCCCCTAAAGAGTATGCTTAGTTTTTGCATTTCTAAGGCAGCTTCTGGTGAACGCTGGGCACTGTACACAATACCACATGAATGAAAGCGATTCCATAGAACGACTGGAAGAGCGCCATGTAGCATACGATTCATCATTACAGGTGGCTCAGTGTATAGCGCCCGAGCTCTAGCTTCCAGAGCGCCAGGTATTATCTGACGCTACCTGTCGCTCTCCCATACATTTCAATGGACGTTCCTTTTCTTCTGTTTAAACAGGGTTTTTTTGTGTTTAATTGTTATTTTTTTTCTCAAATAATTGTGTCACCTCTCCTGGCCTAGAATTAGTCATTTTTGAAAACTTTTTTGTTTTTTTATATTTTTATGCAGAATTGTCATTACAGGTCTGGCATTAAAGTATTAATGTCACAATGTTACAACAATGTAAATCCATGTGTTTTCGCTTTGTTACTGGTGGATCACACAACTGCTGCTCTGTGCTATAGCGACCAGATCCGGAGCGCTGACGCTGTGTGTGTGTTTTTTTGTTGAATATGGAGTCGCTGAGAGACGGTCGCACTGAGCTGGCGCTACCTTTCACTCCCTGCAACGCTGTACTGGTGTTAGAATGCCCATCATACATCTCATTCATCAATGGTGGCCATGTTATTACAGTGACTGAGGTGCTCTGTTACATCGCCCGACAGCCGCTTACAGCGTCTACTAGCGGTCACTCCGTACAGATGCTTATCTGCTGATACCTGGCGCTATTAATGAATCAGCCTGCTCATGTGGGGTGGGCCCCCAGAGTCAGTTCTACCGCAGACATCCAAGTCTGACACTGGCACAAAGTGTGTCCAAAGGCAGAACAAAGACATCTGCATGCTTACACTATCAAACACTTTTGGTTTTATCTTGAGTGTTGCATATATTCTTTGTGTGTCACACACACCCCGCTTCCTGTAGTAATAACGTTCGGGTAAACCATCTCCAGATGTCATTGCAGAGAGAGAGATCTTGAAACTGGCCCCTCCCAGTCTATATATACCTGGGACCTCCCACTTAATCCCCAGTGTTCTCTCTCTGCAAGATGCGTCAAGGCAGAAGAAAGAGGTCTCCTGCTTGCAGGTAGCCGGGGTTACACCCCGCCCCCCCCCGGTCTATTTCTGCCCAGTTCTTGTTTACTTGTATTTTGTAATTATCGGAAGCCTCCCAGCCTCGGCTGCTGACTGGGTAATGGTAGCCGGCACCTGGTGGTGCCTAGGAGCTTATCTGCTCCACTAGTCTCCATTATTGGGGCAGAGTGGTTATCCGGTTGGTGACCCGGATTTTGGGATGCCCCGTCCCGTTGTCCCCATATCTCTTCTCTCCTTCTCAGGGGGGGGAGGTGAGGGGTCTTTTCTGCCTTATGCTACTCTTTTTATCCTGAGGTAATTTTGGTACTGATATATTTGGGCGTCGGTGCGCGCGTGTCTGTGTGTGTGTGTGCGTCTTTAATCTGTGTGTGTGTCTGTGTGCGGCGTTCCCAGCTCAGACCGGGTCTGGTTTTTTTGTTTTTTCTTTTTTGAATGGCGCTGCCGCCATTTTTTTACCTCTCTGAGGTAAATCTGTGCTGTGCGGTGATTGGCTGGCGGGGCGGAGTTAGAGCGCTTCGCGCGCGCTCTCTGCCTGCCTGTCTTCTATCAGCTGGGGGAGCGCTTGCACCGGTCCTCTGAGGTGATTTCTGTGCTCTGTTCCTGCTGCCTCTTCTGCTGCGGTCATTTAAAAAAGGTCTTTTATTATAGTTCCTTGTCTTCTATATAGTATTCAATGAATCCTTATTCCCATCAGGGGACTTTATGCTGTGGTCCATATTAGTATAGAATGGAGGTTTTTTTGTACAGTTATTATAAGCCATTGTGGTTTTCTTTTCCTAATGCATTGTTTCTCATGCTTGATCCTTTACTCAGGTAGCAGCATGATTCAACTGTATGTGACCATATTTATTTTAACATATATATATATATATATATATATTTGTTTTTTTTATTGGATAATATTGTGTTTTTTCTCTGTGTGCATGTGCGGTCTATTTATGAATTTTTACAGTGTTTTCTCTGTCTTTCCAGATTTGGGATACCCCTGCTGCATGGGTCTCCCAGTCTGATATACCTGGCTAGTCTTATTTTGGGTTACAAAAAATCCTCCCACTCCCGGGACTCTAATTAATGAATAAGGGGCATCCCGGGTAGCTTATAGCATAAATCCCTGGGCTTTGCGAATTCCAAAAAAAAAAAGTTTCACCGAATGGAGGCTTCCAATGATACCGGAAATGGCTCTTCGGGGCAATCTAGGCAGTGTGGGGGATGTGGGGTTCCACTCCCAGGGGATGATGTCATTTTGTGCGTTCCTTGCGCACAGCAGAATATTGCGCGCCAGTCTGGTACTCCGGCTCCTGGCTCTTCGCAACCTCAGTCGTCTCCTGCTCCTCCACTTTTATTCCGGACCCAGGGTGATGTTGTCACAGCTGGGGATTCGCAATCTGAGTTGTGCGCTCGAGTGGCCACTCTCGAGAAGTTGTTGTCTGCACAAGTAGCTCATAAGGCTACGGCTAAAAGGAAACACATTGATTCTCCTTCTCTGACTCCTGCCTTGGAGACTGGTCAGATTGTCCTTTGCCTGAAGAAGGGGAAATTTTGGAAGATTTGGATGATATTGATGCTCCCCTGTTGACTGATACTTCGGCAGATTTGACTACTGGGGTGTCTTGTGATACTCCTTCTATCCTTTCCAAGGTTTTTGAAATTTTGTCCCTGGATCCACCGGCGGCGGTCCCTCCGCCTAAGGGTGAGCTATTTGAGATGCCTAAGCCGCGTTTAGCATTCCCTTAAGGAATGGGAACAGCCGACCCGCCTTGTTGGCTCCCCGGCTAATTGGGACAGGAGGTATCCCTTTTCGGAGGAATTGGTTAAACTTTGGACGGTACCCCCAGACGTTGATGCACCGGTTTTGGGGCTCTCTAATTCTTCAGTGCTGCATTCACCAGACACTACTACAATTAAGGATGTTGAGGATCGTAGAATCGATCAACTGGCTCGTCATGGTTTCATCAATGCCGGTTCGACCTTGCGTCCGGTATGCGCTTCTTCCATTGTCCTATTGGCTCTTAAAGCCTTGATCAAAAATTTGTACGCGGATCTTGATCCGGATTGTGAGGAGTTTACCTCTCTTCAATTGTGTGAGTCTTTTGCTTGTTTTGTTCTGGCCGCCCAGGATGATGCTATGGCCATGTGTGGCAGGACATCTGCTCTTTTGGTTGCTATTCGGTGGTCAGTGTGACTCCGTCAATGGACGGCGGACGTTGGTGCTAAAAGATCACTTACAGCTCTTCCTTTTCTGGGTTTACGCCTGTTTGGTGACAAGTTGGATTCAGTCACCAAGTTCCAGTCCCATCCTCCCTCAAGGTTTCTCAGGTCCCGAATACCTACCGATCCTTTGGTCGCCCAAGAACTCCGAGTGTCGGTAGGGAATCTTCTAGATATGGCGGTCATCCATCCGGTGCCAACTTTGGAATTGGGTCTCGGTTTCTATTCCAATCTTTTCACGGTGCCCAAGAGGGACGGATCAGTGTGCCCTATCCTGGGTCTGAAGTTCCTCAACAGGTTCATTCGTCCACGGAAGTTTCGCATGGAAACTCTGCGCTCGGCCATCACTTCTCTTCGGCAGGGGGACTTCATGACGTCCATAGACATAATGGATGCTTTTCTGCATGTTCCCGTCTGCCCGGTCCATCAGCGTTTTCTGCGCTTCATGGTAGAGGATCGGCATTTTCAATTCGTGGCGCTTCCGTTTGGTCTTACCTCGGCGCCAAGGGTGTTCACCAAGGTTCTAGCAGGGGTGATGGCCATTCTCAGAACTCAAGGCATTCGAATTTTGCCTTACCTGGACGACCTTCTCATCATGGCTCCTTCCTTCAATCAAGCGGAGAAGGACACCAGCATGGTGGTTTCTACGCTGGAAAGCTTCGGTTGGGTAATCAACTATCCCAAGTCCTCCCTGATTCCGGCCAGGGTGGCGTCCTTCTTGGGGATGACAATAGACTCTTGTCAGCACAGTGTTTTTCTACCTCAGTCGAAGATACTTTTGATTCAGGATTTGGTTCGGCTTCTTCTCTCCAGTCCTGGACCGTCCATCCGTCTGGGGATGAGGCTGGTGGGGTTGATGGTAGCCTCCTTCGAGGCAGTTCCCTTTGCTCAGTTTCACACTCGGACACTTCAGATGCATCTGTTGGCGTCTTGGGACCGTTGTCCACTTTCATTGGACCAACCCTTCCAGTTGTCCTCCCGGGTCCGGCAGTCTCTTCAGTGGTGGTTGGTTTCGAACAATCTCCTGAAAGTCAAGTCCTTTCTGACTCCTCTATGGGAGACTGTCACCACGGACGCCAGCCTTTCGGGTTGGGGGGGATTCTGGAAGGATCTTCAGTTCCAGGGGCAGTGGGGTCCTCCAGAGGCTCACTTGCCCATCAATGTTCTGGAGCTGAGAGCTATCCGTCTGGTTCTTTCTCTTCTGACTCACCATGTCTGGGGCCTTTCGGTTCAGGTGCGTTCAGACAACAAGACGGCGGTTGCCTACATCAATCATCAGGGAGGGACTCGCAGTCTGGGAGCTCTCAGAGAGGTTTCCCTGATTCTGACCTGGGCGGAGGCTCATGTTCCTTGCCTGTCGGCGGTTTACATTCCGGGGGTGGAAAACACGGAAGCGGACCTTCTAAGCAGATGCTCCTCCCGTCTGGGGGAATGGTCTCTCCATCCTCGGGTTTTTCAGGCTCTGTGTCTTCGGTGGGGAACACCGGAGGTGGACCTGTTTGCCTCTCGTCACAATTACAAACTTCCGACTTTTGTATCAATGTCTCAGGATCCTCTGGCTCTGGCGGTGGATGCCATGTCTCTGAGCTGGGGGAAACTGGGGTTCCTGTATCTGTTCCCTCCGATTCCCTTGCTAGGAAGAGTGTTAAGAAAGTTGATTCTGGAAAAGGTCCCCACCATTCTCGTGGCTCCTAGGTGGCCAAGAAGAATGTGGTTCGCGGACGTCGTTCGGATGGCAGTGGATCAGTTCGAGCTTCCTCTGCGGCCGGATCTTCTCACTCAGGGTCGGCTGCGTTACCCCAATTTACCAACGCTGGCTTTGACGGCTTGGCTGCTGAAACCTCCATCTTAAAGGAGGAGGGTCTTTCTGATTCAGTTATTAAGACTCTTATCTGTGCTCGGAAGAGGTCTTCCTCTGCTATCTATTATAGAACCTGGCGTTCTTACATCTATTGGTGTGAGGCTAGATCTTTGCCCTGCAGAGTCTTTTCTGTTTCCAGAATTCTGGATTTTCTTCAATCTGGATTGGATGCTGGTCTCCAGCTTAGTACCCTGAAGGGGCAAGTTTCTGCCTTGTCTATTTTCTTTCAGAAGGCTTTTGCGCTTCATCCGTTGGTCAAGACTTTTTTCCAGGGGGTTACGCATCTGCGGCCTCCTAGGAAGGCGTTGCTACCTGTTTGGGATCTGAATTTGGTTCTGTCTGCTCTTCAGGCTCCTCCTTTTGAGCCTTTGTCGGGTATTGCTCTTTCCACTTTGACTCAGAAGGTAGTCTTTCTTGTGGCTATCACTTCGGTTCGGCGTGTCTCTGAGTTGGCGGCCTTGTCCATTCAGGCGCCCTACCTTGAGAAACATCAAGATAAGGTGGTATTTCGGTTCAAATCGGATTTTCTTCCTAAGGTTGTTTCTGCATTCCATCTGAATCAGGACATTGTTCTTCCCTCCTTGTGTCCTAAACCCAAGAATGACAAGCAGAGGGTTTTGCACTGTTTGGATGTTGTTCGCTGTGTTCATTTTTATTTGCGTGCTACGTCTTCTTTCCGTAAGACTGATGCCTTTTTCGTTCTACCGTGTGGGCCTAGGAAGGGTTTGGCCCCAGCTAAATCTTCCATTAGTAAATGGATTCGCCAAGAGATTATTGGCGCCTATACGGCTAAGGGAAAAGTTCCTCCCTTCCGTATCACTGCTCATTCTACTCGTGCTATTGGTGCGTCCTGGGCTTTTCAGCACCAGGCTTCTGTTGAACAAGTTTGTAAGGCGGCTACTTGGTCTTCGGTTCATACTTTTACAAAGTTTTACAAGGTTGATGTGAGAGCCTCAGCGGATGCTGTGTTTGGCCGCAAGGTTCTGCAAACTGCAGTGGTTTGAGTTATGCTTCATCTTCCTGCTGGATACCCACCCTTTAGGGACACTGCTTTTGGATGTCCCGAACGTTATTACTACAGGAAGCGGGGTGTGTGTGACACACAAAGAATAATACCATTTTGTGAATACTCACCAGTAAAATGGTTATTATTGGTGTGTCACACACACCCCGCTTCACCCGCCCTTTTTAGTATCCTGGTTTTCTCTATTTGGTGAAGCTATAAGTTTATTGAGGGTTAATTTTTCTGGTACCTTGTCTTACTGCTTTTCAATTACACTGGGGATTAAGTGGGAGGTCCCAGGTATATATAGACTGGGAGGGGCCAGTTTCAAGATCTCTCTCTCTGCAATGACATCTGGAGATGGTTTACCCGAACGTTATTACTACAGGAAGCGGGGTGTGTGTGACACACCAATAATAACCATTTTACTGGTGAGTATTCACAAAATGGTATTATTTGCTACAATGTGAGTGTGTCTGTATATTTTTAGGTATAATAAGGCCAATAACAAGTATATCCTCTGCAGAGAATAGGTTACATACGTTTACCATATTGTGCAGCATTTACTGTCGGTTTTGTGTTGGCGATATTCAATAAAAACATCCTGAGTTACTTCCTTTCACGATTGTATTTATAGACTGCTCTATAAGCCCACGTTTCCCCAACATGAAGGGTATTTTTGATCCTTAGGGGTTTTTGTTTTAGAGCTGCCCACTTATTGCTTGATCTAAATGTGGAAGCATCAAATGAGTGGGAAGTGAAACTATCAACACTTTTATACAATACATACATATTACATAAACATATTACATATTGCTGGCTGGGTACATGGGGATTAATTTATTAAAGCTGGACTGCAAAAATATTCCGGTGCTTAACAGTCATGGGGTGGCTCAGTCCCATAGAACCTATTGGCAATGTACATTACTGTAAATTGCTGCAATCAGTTTGTTTAAAGAGGACCTCAAATATAATGACCCCCGTTTACTCACTAAAGAGCAGGGAAGGCAATTGGATGCCCCATGCATGCAAGAATAATTTGGGACACACAGTATGAGGCTAATGTAGGACTAGCACAACAAATTACCATGTGAGCATCTATGTAGCGGCGCTTAGAGCGTTCACAAGTGGTCGATGCAAGCCGGTGTCTGGAGCTGTGACCAAGCTTATCAGGCGGACAAGTGGGGCTGTACTATCCTGTCCAGCAGTGATGAATGTGATGTGTGGTGGGTGCTGTAGAAGCTTCTTTCTGATTCCCTGCATAGACAATCGCGAACGCTAGGTGTTGTCCCGAGGTCAAATTGCCTAAGACGACGCTACATCTAACAACAGGACAACACTGCAGTGAACGATAGGTAGCGCCAGTTAAGTGCGTCCGCACTCGGTGCTGAAACCCATATTTAAGAGAACTACACACAACCAGCGCCAGCGCTCTAAAACTGGGCACTCTAGCGCCGAGCGCCAGAAGCTACGTGATAAAAGTCTGTTTCTAAACACATATCCACCAGCACCAGAACAAAAACACATGGAATGACATTGTTTAAACACTGTGACAATGACACTGAAATGGGCGACCTGCACATACAATTCTGCATAATTTATTTATTTTTTTAATAAAACACCATTGAAATGTATGGGAGAGCAACACTGTGTGACAGGTACTACATGGCGCTGCTGAACACACAGCGCTGGCACTTTACACTGAGCCACTGCTAGTGATACATGTGACGCTACATGGCGTTATTAGAGGCGCTCACCAGATTGACTTTCGTATATGTGGTTTTCACATATAGAGTTCACCCAACCCTATGTCTATTTTTTCTAAAGATGCAAGTGCAAACGCAAAAACGGAGTTCCTGCTGCAAAACGAATGCCGCAAATGCTACCAGACAGGTGTGAATATAGCCTAAAAGCTGTTAACAAATGGCTAATCACAGTATATTCCCTGAGAGATAGTTTCCATTTATTCTTTAGAAATATTCATTCTGGTTAAAATAGAAAAAGGGAAGTCTCTACTGCTTCCTAAAATGGTGTTGAAAGAAGACTTCCTCAGAATTAAACGACATGCAGTATTACTGTATGTCCTGATTTCTGCTCAGACTTGTTCACTCACTTATGCATTTCAAGGTAACTGTAACTTTCCAAGTCCAAAAGTTAGTTAATTTCCTTACTGCTTTCTGGTAATTTTGAGGCCAATTTATCACTAGCGCCTCAAAGCTCATACGGAGAGGCACTATTAGCCTCTCAGCCGCAACGCCGGCCACAGACAGCGCTGTTAGTGTTTGGCACTGTAGGCTACCAATGGCCGTGACACTGTGTCTTGTTTGTTTGTTTTTTCCAAAGGAGCTAGCGCCAGGTAGCGCCGTGGGGAGGGCCAGAGATCATTTGTTTTTAACATGTAAATGAACAGCGCCAGCGCAGGCGCTCGGAAACCACGATACTCAGGCATACAGCGCCATGTGCAATACAACAAAAAGGCTTTAACTGGGGATGGCAGCGCAGTGACCAACCGAAAACACATGGAATGACAATGGGGACATACAAATGACATGGCACATGATTGCCAGGCATGAAGTTAGCAGCAGGTTAGTACAAATATGAACTCAAAAAACATTCTGAACAGGCCAGGGATCCTGTGTCACTTGACTGAGCAAAAAAAAATTAAAATACGCTAACCAGAAGTCACCAAAGAAACGGGACTGGAATGGCTAATTGAAGTCTATGGGAGAAGGATCATGAGCGTTTTATGTCATGTGGTGCTGTAGGGAACACAGTGTGAGCACTAACAAAGCATCCAAAGCACTTCAGACATTGAACTCTACATGCCGCTAGGAGAGGTGATAAACATTTTTGTATAAATATAACTTGCTGGTGGCACTCACGTAAAAAAAAAAAAAAAAAACTCCAGCTAAAAGTGTTTGACATGTTAAAAGTTAAAAAAAATATCAGTAGCTTACCTTTCATTGATTGGAGCACTGTGATTCTGCCTGTTGGCCTCCTTAGTGAGGAAATCACTTCCTCATTCAGCTTTCAGTCCCCACCCCGCTGACTTGGTCCTTCAATCAACCTTCAGTGGCCCAAGAACGGGAACACCCCCTGCTCCCTCACCAAACATCCTCATTGGCTGTCTCTCTCTGCAGCTATGAAATCCCACCCTCGTCTCTGGTCACACTATGTGCTGGCAGGCTGGAGAGGCTCTTAGACTGCAGCATCTCTCACCTCTGGTCACACTGTGTGCTGGCAGTAATAACTAGAGCACAACAATGCACTTATTTTTTTACTATGATATATGTAGAGCACACAGTGTGCTTAGACCACATAGTTGTTGCCACACCCACCATTTCTCCTCATATTTCTCTGCATCTCCAATGCTCTAATACTTTTACTAATAACTTAGGAACTTTACGGTCCTTTTGAAAATGGATTTAAGTTTGGGACAATGCAACATGCCTTTAACTTTAATTTCAAAGAGTGACGGCAGCAACCTAGCTGTAACTGAATATAAATTCAGATGTACTTAGTCCACTGCTGTGTGGCCACATCTCTGCAAATTAGGTCCTGTTCACACTAGGGCAATTTGCTGCGAGAGCGGGGCGATTGTGATCAACCTACCTGTGGGCATATTCAGACATGCATTTGGTGTCCTACATGCAGGGTTTTGGGTGCAAACTCAATTGCAAATGCTTAATAGCATACAACGAGCGTGAGCATTCCTAGAACACCAGCCAAGAACTCTTTTAGTAAAAAGTGCCATTGACTTTCATTGTCCTCCTATCTGGTGTTTTATCAACATTAATATTCTCTTGCTTTTTCTTATGAAATTCATTTTATACTGCCATGAGAATTTTTTTCAACTCTTGATGAATCAAGGTCCATGTAGATGGGGAGGCTGATTCATCATTAGCGGCAGGTAGCGGCAGATGAGCGTCTGTAGCAGGCATTTTCAGAGCGCGCGCTAGTAGTCGCATTGCTTGGCCTTGAGTCGCTACTTTATAGCGACTCAGTCGCTGTTCAGTAATGTTGAATACATTGTGAGGAGTCGCTATTTGACCAGTACAGCGCTGTATGGGAGCGCATGTTAGCGACTGCTCATAGCGACCGACTCACAACATATTCAGCAAAAAAACAGCCTCACAAATCTCTGGTGCTGAAAAATACTTGTTTGAAGCCCAGAGTGCAGGAGGCGGTGTGTTTAAAGTGTGTTTTCAAGCATCTATCCACTAGTAACAAAGCGAAAACATATGGAATTACATTGTAACAACATTGTAACATGAACACTTTAATGCCAGACCTGTAATGTCATTTCTGAGGAAATATATAAAAAATGAAAAAAATATGAAAAAACTGCTATTTCAATGCCAGAAGAGGTCAAAGAATTATTTGTGTTTTTTTGGAAAAAAAAAAACATTTAAAGAGAAGAAAAGGATCATCCATTGAAATGTATGGGAGAGCGACAGGTAGCGGGAGGTCATACCTGGCGCTGTGCAAGGCTGAATGCTGGCGCTGTTCGCTGAGGCTGTGAAAATGATGAATCAGACACTACATGGCGCTATCCCAATCGCTAAACAGATTCTGCTTGATAAATGTGTAATTGTGTGCCGTGTCCGGCGTTCACCGGTTGCTACCTGTCGCTACCTCTCATTAACCAGCCACTACCTGACGCTATCCCTTCTTAAATAAGGGCCTAAATGTCTACTTAAATAAGCTTGACTCCTTCCTACCTTGACCCATTAGTGCAGGCCTTGTCCATTTGAGCATCTAGAACGTAACAATTTAGTTTTTAACTATTAACTATTAGTATTAAACTATTAACTTCAGCTCAGCCCCATCAGACTCGACCTACTGCTCAAGAAGATGAAGCTACTCAGCATTCCGCATAACATCTGTGAATGGGCATCCTCCCCACCTGTATAGTTCAATTTACCTTATACAGCCAGCCCAGGTACCTACCTGCGCCCAGGGCCGGTGTCAGCACCTGGCAAGGCGGGACAGCTGCCGGGGGCCCCCACCCTCCGGGGGGGCCCACTGACAGGGCCGGGCATTGGGGTGTGCAACGGTGCTTGACCGGCGGTGGACTGTGAGGGCACCGCCACAGCTGGTGCTAACTCCGTGAATGGTGGGGTTCCACACAACGGGGCATCCCGATTTAAATTCCATGGGAGGAAGTGCTGGGTTTTGTTCTGCTTTTAAGTTGCCCACCCCATCTGATTTCCTATCCCTGGAGCATCCAAATCTGTGATACCCTACTGTGTGAAACCCCCTGGGATCGCTGGCATACCCACTACGCAAGCAATTCCACCTCTGAGTTTTGGTCCGCTTTACAGGGGCATCTTAATTTTTGATGTCCCTGTTTGTGAAATAACCCCTCTGGTTTGGCCGTTAACTCAAACTGGCGATCCCACAGTGCATTCACCAGTTCCAGGAAAGTAATGAACAGACCAAAGGGAGGGGGGGTCACACACAGGGGCATCCAAAATCAGGAGAATCTAGATTCATTTAGACACCAAGGTCAGGTTTAAAGGGGTTTGGTGCACTTCAAAGTAGACCAAAACTATAGTTTTGGTCCAAATAGCATGATCCTTAGGGGACATCCAGATTTGGGAGGACCCTCGGTGATGTGACGCGACTCTGAGACCATCCCGCCCAAAGGGCCCACATAAACCTGGAGCCGGCCCTGCCCCCCTCCCCCCCCCCCATCCCCCTGGCCAGGAATCGAACATGCCACCATCCAGTCAAAAGGCTTTAGAACACGACAGTCCCTAAGCTCCTAAGCAGTATCTGACTCCCTGCCTGACCATATCTGTCACACCGGCAATGCTATTGTTTTCTAACGAGTACAGTAAAATACCTTTATACCTTTAAATTATAAGGGGTTAGCATTAAATGTCAGTGTTCTCTTAGAGTTTAAGCACAGATCTAGACCTGAAGTGCCAAGAATTCATCTCTTTCCAATGAAACAGCAAAACAGAGAACATTGTAATGATATTCCTTGAAAATCCTGTACATTGATTTTAGTCCTTGATTTAAAGCGGACCAAAACCCATATTTTTAACTATCATCCCCCGAATTGCTTCCTCCATGTAGAGCACCTTTTGCCAATTTTTACCGTTCCTGCCTAACTCTAATCCCAGATAATGGCGCCTGTTTTAGCTGTAAAGCTCCGCCTCCTCCATTCATTACCATTGTGTGACTCCTCACATCTCACACCGATGAAAATATATTGGTGTTCCAGGACAATTCAAAAAGCGAAAATATCCATTTCTAGTTCTACACAGGGGAGTATTGTCAGGGGCTTTGGCCAAATGTGTAATGTCACAAGTTCGGTGGGTTTTGTTCCACTTTAAGAGTTTCTTGTAGGCATATTCACACAGCTTTCTGGCCAGCATTGTACAATAAATCCCTTCATGTAAGGTTGAAAGACAGTAAAAGATGATGGAACGTCTTCACAAGTACAGTATAATAAGCATTCAATAATGTTACAATATTCTCTTTTTACTGCAGACTATTAATATAGTGGAGGATAATTCAAGCTTTGTTGTAAACTCAAATCAGTCATTCAAGTGAAGTTCATGACTGAACATAATTATGGGTTCTGGGTCCACTAGATCACGAAATTTGGCATGGCTGGAATTCATGCATTAATATAATGACTCATGGATAAAAAGTGCAATATAAGGTCACTTTGGATAGAGCGAAACTAGCATTTAAATAAAAATAACACAGAGCTTCTCCAAAATTTCACTGATGATTCATCCGACATATGATCCCAAAGTGCATGCGTCTTCACACACCGTAGTGCCCACCACCGAAATAATTAAACTCTTACCAGATAGAGGCAAGAATTATGCCCATAGAGATACAAAAAACCCACTGATTTCAGGGATTACAGTTGAACCAATAGATCGGTGGCTGTCACTTTAAGGGTGTAGGTATTAGTTAAACCCAAACACTCCCAAAGAAACTAACATTTGTCACTAGTATGAAAACTATTCACCAAACACTAACTGACACTTTACAGATGACTCTTCACCACATACATTGGGGCATGCATGTATTATTATGCTTATAGGGACCTGCAAAAATATTTGGAAGAAATTCGAAGTGGTTATGGGGGGTACCAGATGGCTTGGGCATGTGGATGCATATAGGAGGTGATTCAGTGGTATGAGGGTTCAACTCATATGAGTGTGCAAAAGAGTTATATAAGTGGGTCCTTGGAGCCCAAGAGTGGTATGAGTGAGCTGCTAAGTGAGATAGAAGGGTCCCTAGATAATATAGGTGATACACAGGGTTGTTTAAAGGACCCTAGGACAGTATGGTTGGTATGTCAACCCTGATTTTTCCAGGAGTCAACTGATATTTTTCTGGGAATCGTCCAACAAAACCTGGAGCACAGCACAGCCAACCTTCCATTCTGTGAGGGCAGAGGACAGGCTTAGTGCTGCGTCTTCCGCAGAGACACTGTAAACTGAATTCTTCCTGTGTCTTTCTTTGAATAGTTTATTATGGGGACCTAGCCGCTACTAAATGACTTATGAGAAGTGCTGTTACATACCGGTAGTTAATACGGTTGAAAAAATACATATGTCCATCAAGTTCAACCAAGGGTGTTGGGGTAGGGGAAGTTATCTTTTATTTTATTTTATAGGGGAAGCTATTTATTTATTTTTTTTTTTACTGATAACTGCTAATAGTAATTGTTAATGTTATTTTCTTCTTAAAAAGCATCTAATCCTTTTTTGAAGCTGTCAGCAGTTGATGCTGTAACAAGCTTCTGTGGGAGGCTATTTATAGTTCTTATGGTAAAAATTGATTGTCGCCTCCGGAGACTAAATTTCTTTTTTCCAATCGAAGGGAGTGCCCCCTTGTCTTTAGAGAGGATTTTACCTGAAATAGTGTTCTCCCATATTTTTTGTATGGATCACTTATATATTTATACAAGTTAATCATGTCCCCCTCAGCCGTCTCCTCTCAAGACTAAACAGATTTAATTCTCGTTATCTTTCTTCATAACTAAGATCCTTCATTCCCCTTATTAAATTGGTAGCTCTCCTCTGCACTCTTTTCATAGTCAGAGAGTCCTTTCTATGAATGGGTGCCCAGAACTGGATGGCATATTCCAGGTGAGGGCGCACCAGTGCCTTGTAAAAGAGGCAAAATGACATCACTATCCTGTGATTCCAGGCCTCTTTTAATGCATGATAGTATCTTGGTGGCCTTGGAAGCAGCTGCTTGGCATTGCATGCTGTTATTTAGTCTGTGATCTACCAGTAACCCCAGATCCTTCTCAACAAGTGTTTCTCCCAGTTTTACTCCCCCGAGGATATATGTGGCCTTGAGGTTATTAGACCCCAAGTGCATGACTTTACATTTTCAGTGTCATCTGCTGTGACTATGCAAATAGCAATGAGCTGGCGCTACCAGCAGGTGGCAGGGGCAGCAATCCGAATTCACTATTTATCTTGTAGCATAGTTCTTTAATGATTTAATATCATCCAAACAGTTTATGTTGCTTTGGTCTGCTCTTTTGTCTTCATCTGCCTCTCTCTCCTGCTCATTCACCCTGTTCCTTTTTTCTTCCTATGTTTCTTTATTGCTGTCTTTTTCCAGTTTTTCCACCCAGGTTGTTACCACTGCTGCTGTCACAGCCATCTTCTAATTTACCCTTTTTTCCTCATTCCCTTCTTCTTCCCTTCCTTTCTGTGTTCCCTCCTCAGGGGTGCGGCCATAAATCAACCCATGAATTTACTGTCCCTGGCCAATCCATGACCAGCCCCCAGGGTGCTTTGAGCAGGTCAACAAATACCGTAAGTTCTTCAGCCCCGATTGTGGGGTAGAAATGGCAGGAAAAACCTGGGCTGCAATGTTTAGGCTAGGGCTAAAAGGTAAAATAGGGTCAGAAGATGACTGAGTAAAAGTATGGCAAAGGGTCTGAGTGAGGTGCCAGTCCAGTTAGCCCCAAAGCAATGTGGCTCGCTAGAAATGTTTTTCCTATAGCCACTCCACCCTGTCCCTTCTTGTTATCCTCTCTTTTTCACTTTCCATTTTTCATATTCTTGCCAACCCGTTTCCTCTCGTTCCCCTATGTTGCAGTGATGGGAGCAGTGCAGGTCTACAGTTAGCGGTCTATTAAAATGTTTACCACTTCCTCATTCACAAGTGACTGGCAATCATGTGACTGCTGGTGACCAATCTGGATTTTCCAGTGGATTTGCATATCAAACCTGATTGGTTTCTGTTGCTCACCTGATTAACTTCTGAAAGAGGGGAATATGATTTAATTAATATTTGCTGCATATTAATCCCCAATATTTGTATTAGAGATTAATATACATATCGCAAATACTAAAAATCATATCAACACAACAGCCATCAATCTGATACAAACCAATGGTCGCTGAGGCTAGCCTCACACATCCAGTGAAGTGTCCTAAGTAGAAATATCTTCCCACAAATGCCTTGCCCAAACAATCTATTGTGTGAAAAATTAACCACCACACACAGTAAGATGTATAAATGAAAACAGGTTTAATTCACCAGCACAGTAAATAACCTTCATCAACATAATATGTTTCAGTAGTTTCCCCAGATCACCTTACATGAGTTATACGTTAGTTACAGTACAATAATGTTATAATGGAGAGAGAGAGATACTTAACCATTATTCTTCAGGTATTGGGGCCCGTCTATCGACTTAATACCACTGCAACCAGACTCCTAACCAGACTCTACTAACACTAGGGTTGTGGCCAGCATTCACAGCCTCCTGGGTGTGTCTAAAGGATCTGCCTACAACCCACCTCTGTGAGATTAGATAAATATTCTATAAAGTGATATATTTCCCTCATCATGCATGTATCATATTGTAACTAAGAAATTCATGATCCCCATTAATTTCTTAGTTAAATTAACCCAAACACTAAATACATATCATACAGATTATCAGTCTCTGGCCAATATAATATGTTCAATACCAAATGAAAGGTCTTATAATCCTGTATAAGACTCTCTCATAACATGCCATATTTCAGTAGTTACATCGCTCTTCATAAATATCATCCAATAATGATGTCTGTCTGAGTCGGGGTCCAACTTAATTAGGAATTCAAGGATGCCTTTTCAAGAGGAAATGACCTGCAGCTCAGAGCACACCTCAGCTATTGAGGTACCTTGTTGGCAGCTAGGTGTGAATATAGTCTATTGTATTCATGGGGCATGGTCTGTTTACTATAGACAAATGGCAGGATCTCAGGTTCAAATCCTATTTGAGTGATACTAAGAATTCAGGAGCATAATTTGGAGATATCTGTAAGCATATTAAGTATAATAAATATACCTAATATTATTACACTTCCTTCCCCCTTTAACAGCTGCCATTTGGTGCCATACACCAATGGTGAATTGACTATAATGTCCCTTTGGGAATAGCAAAGAGGCATAAAGTTGATTTGCATGGTGTGATCGTTATTTCTGTTATTCCTGGTGAATATTTACCCTGTAAATACTTCCTGTTTTGTGAAAGCGCCCTTTATCGTTTTTGTTTGCTGGTAAAAAGCCCCACAAGGTGACTGCTCTGATTTGTGTGTTTAATGAGGTGCTATGTTGGGTTTATAAGAGCACCAACATAGGCTAGCGGGGCTGTTTGCTATTAAACATTGCTGTGTCATACTGCACAATGGATGTATAAGGTTACAGTAAGTTCTGCTTTGTTATCTTATGCTTATGTTTGCAGGACAGTTAGTTAGAAAAGTTATTCTTCTATGCTTTCTATTGACTGTAATTGGCTTTGTCAAGTGCAAAGAGCAAAGATTAACCAAATACGTGAGGCTGGCTTGCTAGTATGCGCACCGCTGACCTCAAACTTATTCCCAGCCAAAACTGTGGCTTGATATGACACAAGGAAGTAAAAATTGTGACAGTTTTACAACGTTCTTCTAATTCACCTCAATTTTGGGAGGAAGAAATGTTGCTCATGTAATTTTTCCATTTTTTTAGAACTATGGCTTCTGGGGAGCCCAACTGGCCGATTCCAATGAGGGCGATCGGTGCCCAGAACCTGTTGACTATGCCCGGAGGAGTCACCATTGCCGGATATCTGCACAAGAGAGGAGGGAAACAGTTGCAGCTGTTTAAATGTAAGTTGCAGAATTCATTCTTAATGTGCTTGGAATGTAAAATATTTGTGTTAGGATTGTGCCCCCAGACCTGTGATTTACTTATCAGCATGCTGTTTTCAAGTTTCTTACATTCCTGTGGGTCTGTGTTGCTAAAATGGGTGGCTTTCCTGGCTGTGAGTAAAGCCCTTAGGTATAGCTGCTGCCTACAAATCCCAGAAGCCTTCCACTGTCAAAGGTGAGTTTAGCAGCAGCGCCTCTTCCACCAAAAAGCAGAGTTGGGAAAAGCGCCCACACCTCCTCCATCTTCTTCTGGACTCTGGCAGTGTGGCAGTCAGGCCAGCAACGGGAGTGCCGGCGCATGTGAGTTGATTTTTTTTTTTATTTTCTTCTGCCGCCTATGGGGAATAGGAGGGGGGAAAGCCTCACTGCCAATGGGGAATGGGAGGGGAGAATGTCACACTGCCTGTGGGGAATGGGATGGGGGCAATGCCACACTGCCTATGGGGAATGGAAGGAGGGGAAGTCCACATTGCCCATGGGAATGGAAGGAGGGGAATGCCACACTGCCTATGGGAATAGGAGAAGGGGAATGCCACACTGCCTAAGAGAATAGAAGGGGGTGCCTCACTGCCTATGGGAATGGGAGGGGGTGCCATATTGCCTAAGGGGAATTGGAAGGGTGAATGTCACACTGCCTATGGGAATGAGAGAAGGGATGCCACACTACCTATTGGAATGGGAGAGAAGATGCCACAATGCCTATAGTAATAGGATGGGGGAATACCACACTGCCTATGGGAACTGGAGGGGGATGCCACTCTGCCTGTAATTGGGGGATTCTGCACCTTGCCTATTATCTGGTTCACAACAGTTGGTTCAGAATATTATTTATCTTATTTTCCTCCTCCAAATCCTAGTTGTTTCTTATGGGCAGATGCATCTTATAGGGCGCAAAATACAGTATACTAGTCTTGTGAGCTTTAGTTTTCAGAGAAAAATTTCTCTAGAGCCGCGCTACACAAATAAATACAATCAGAGATCAATTAAACATTAAACATTAGTAGTATAGAACTCCAAAAGGTTTAAATTGGTCCGGCGCAGGGAGTCCAAAAGCTGTGTCAGTGGCAGCTTCACAAATACCAATCAAAAAGGAACTATGCAATTACATAGAAATGACTCCGCGGGACAGCAAAGCGTTAAATGTCTCTATAAACTTCACCAGTAGTGCTCGTCTCATAAACGTGACCCAGCCACCAGTATTAAGTTGCACGTACCAGATTGAGAATTAGAAAAAGCCCGTCAATAATAGTGTCGGCTCCTCACAGGTATAGTGATCCACAAAAACAATCTTATTCCATCAAATAAACCTCCGTTATCTCAATTGTGTTCACTCAGTAATATGCAAAGGGAAGATGAAGGTACAGACATAGCATAATACCGTTTTCCAAATGATTAAAAATAAAAAACTTTATTGCGCTTACCCTCAAGCAAGTTCAAGCGTTCATATAAAAACAATCCAACAGGGGTCACAACTAGTGTCTTCCTATATCCCTCCTTGGATCGTCCAACAGATTAAAACAACCTCGCCACCCCGGCCGTGGGTGATGCGAGTAAAAGCGAAACCACTGCTAACGGCAGTCAGATTGAGCGTGGTGACGTTGTGGAGGGTCCCGCCCAACGCGTTTCGTCGATTCTGACTTTCTCATTAGGCAGCGGGCCCTCCACTCCGTCATTAATTTATTCACCTCGCTGGGTGACGCATCCAAAAGCTAGTTAACTCTTCGTGTGCTTGCCTATTCTTGTTTTTTATCCATTACACGGACATAGATTGCATTTACTATCAACAGCGCTGTATTATTCAAAGCATTGGTTCAATATCTATTGCTATCTATATTCAAAATGATATATCATTAATTCTTATTAAAAAAATATATATAGTTGGCATATGCCGATTAGTACTTTTCATAATACCTTAAAGTGGACTCACAATTATATCCACTCATAGCGACATAAAAGAATAAATCTAATAAAAAGGGGATAATCTCTATTCCAACTTAATTGGACAAAGGACCATAAAATAATGGGAGAATTTAGTTAATAAAAAGTCCATCCCCTAATTAGGACCTAAATACTTATTCAGCACTGATATTAACAGCAAGATTATATAAGGAGTGCGCTAATCAAGCCTGCGGTGATTAAGTTCCCTCTTAGTTCCTCAGTAATAAATACTTAAAAAACAAGGGGGGGGGGGGGATGGGGAAACCTAAAACGATGCATATATATGTATTAATAAAATTGAACATAGCTAAAAATAATTTAGAAAGGGGGGGGGGGAGGGGAAGAATATAATAATAAAGGGAGGAAGAAGAAATAAACACGGATTCTCCAAGGAAGAATGTAGTAAAACACCCCCAATTCACTTATATCAAGATTACAGATTGAACATGTGGTGATTCATATTCCCCTTACCAATTAATCAATTACAATCCAATTACAGTTTAAACACATACCCTCAAAGTTAAAATACTGAATTACATAGAACATTCCACACAGATATAAAAGTCTAATTACTTCCAATAAAACAGTTAATGTCAAATTCAATATTCAATCCTGACGGGTGCATTGTTTTCATTTTAAAAATCCATCTGGATTCAGCCTGGGATAGAGCTCTTATGATATTGCCTCCCTTAAGGCCTTTAATAACCATACTGATCCCCATAAATCGCAGTCCCTTGGGGTTACAGTTATGGGCCAATTTAAAATGTGCTGATAAGCTATGTGTTTCGACTCCCTTACGGATATTATACAGGTGCTCTCTCAACCTTACTTTCAATGTCCTGCCTGTTCTCCCTATATACTGCATGCCACATGGACATTCAAGTAAGTATACCACATTTGTACTAGAACATGTAATAAATTGCTCAATCTTAAATTTTTCACCTAAGGCTCGTGAAGTAAAATCCTTAGAGGATCTAGGTATATCTTCTCCTAATAGTTTACAGGCCATACAACGTTTACACCTGTAAAAACCATTCATTTCACAGAGGGTACCCTTATTCCTAATCCTCATGGGTTCAACATAGCTCTTAATCAATTTGGTACCCAACGTTGGGGGTCTACGGTAAATTATTTTGGGTTTCTCCGGTAGCTGTGGGCCCAAAACTTCATCATTTTTTAATATGTACCAATGTTTATCCAAGATCTTTTTAAGGGTCTTAAAGTCCTTACCAAACTGTGTTATAACAGCAAATTCTGCTAAATTCTTTCTTTCTTTTTTCTTTCCCTTATTGACCTTCAACATCAACTTTCTATCCATTTTTTCCACATTGCGTATTTCCTCCTCTATGTTTTTCTCATTATACCCCTTCTGGATAAACCTTTGTCCAACTATATTAGCCTGGACTCTATAGTCAGCATCTTCCTGACAATTCCTCCTCAGTCGAATTAGTTGGCCTCTTGGGATATTGTCAAGCCATGTAGGATGATGACAGCTTGTAACCGGTACATAGGAATTCCTATCTGTACCTTTAAAATATGTTTTTGTACATAGCTGGGCACCCTGTTTCCTTATTTCCAAATCCAGAAAATTTACCTTTTCAATACTACTTTCTTTAGTGAACCCAATACCCCAGTCATTTGAGTTAATGAGCTTGAAAAATTCTTCAAACGATTGTTGGTCACCTTCCCAGATTACCAGGCAATCATCGATATACCTTTTCCAAAATTGTAATCCAACATGATGCTTTCCAAAAATGAATTGGGTTTCCCAAAGACCCATAAATAAATTTGCTAAACTCGGGGCAAATTTAGCCCCCATAGCAACTCCCCTCACTTGTAAATAGTATTCTCCGTCGAACCAAAAGTAGTTATGTGTTAACACAAACTGAAAGCAATCTATTAAAAACTCAATCTGCACCCATAAAAGTTCAGATGACTGTATAAGATAATGTCGTAATGCCAATATTCCTTTCTCATGTGGAATATTAGTGTACAAGGATACCACGTCTATCGTGGCCAATATCGTGGTATCTCTAACAGTAACGTCTGCCAAAAGTTGCAACACTTGTTGGCTATCCTTTAAAAAGGAAGGTAAACCACTCACCAAAGGCTGTAAAAAAGAATCTAAGTACTTGCCCAAATTGCTACTTATTGAGCCTATTCCACTGATTATTGGTCGGTGTGGGGGATTTTTTTGGTCCTTGTGGATTTTTGGTAACCCATACATCGTTGGGATTCTGGGATGTTTAATCATACAGAAATCAATCTCCTTCTTGTTCATCAGCCCTAGAGCAAATCCCTTCTCCAAGATCTCCTCCAAATCACCAACAAACTGTTTAGTGGGATCCATATCAAGTTTTTTATAGGTATTACCATCCTCCAGCAGCATCCTCATGTGCTTATTATAATTTTCAAGGTCCTGTATTACAATCCCACCCCCTTTGTCCGCCTGTTTAATAAGCCGGCTTTTGTCCTCTTGTAGTGACTTTAGGCCAGACTTAAACTTCTTATCAACCCTTCTTCTATTATTTTGTTTCATATTAGCAGGAAACTTCGTCTCTAAGTCTTTTAGCACTAATCTTTTAAAACTTTCTACACATGGGGCCCCCGGTTGTATCGGGTTAAACGTTGAGGGGTTCCTACACTCAGTTTGTTTAAATACAGACTCTTGAGTATTTTTTTCCATAATCAACTTATTATTAAGAAAGAATCTTTTTACATTAAGTTTCCTAAAAAAGAGGTTACAGTCAATAAAGACCCTAAATGGGTCCATATTTGTTGGCGGGGCAAATTTTAGGCCTTTATCAAGGACCACACGTTCCTCTGCACTCAATGTAATCTCAATGTAATGAAAAGAAGAATAGAAAGAGAGGAGGAAGAGGAGGAAGAAAGCATAATAAAAAAATACAGAAGGAATTAGAAAGAGAGGATGAGGGCATATATAATCTGAGTCAAAAGGCCCTTAGTGCAGAGGAACGTGTGGTCCTTGATAAAGGCCTAAAATTTGCCCCGCCAACAAATATGGACCCATTTAGGGTCTTTATTGACTGTAACCTCTTTTTTAGGAAACTTAATGTAAAAAGATTCTTTCTTAATAATAAGTTGATTATGGAAAAAAATACTCAAGAGTCTGTATTTAAACAAACTGAGTGTAGGAACCCCTCAACGTTTAACCCGATACAACCGGGGGCCCCATGTGTAGAAAGTTTTAAAAGATTAGTGCTAAAAGACTTAGAGACGAAGTTTCCTGCTAATATGAAACAAAATAATAGAAGAAGGGTTGATAAGAAGTTTAAGTCTGGCCTAAAGTCACTACAAGAGGACAAAAGCCGGCTTATTAAACAGGCGGACAAAGGGGGTGGGATTGTAATACAGGACCTTGAAAATTATAATAAGCACATGAGGATGCTGCTGGAGGATGGTAATACCTATAAAAAACTTGATATGGATCCCACTAAACAGTTTGTTGGTGATTTGGAGGAGATCTTGGAGAAGGGATTTGCTCTAGGGCTGATGAACAAGAAGGAGATTGATTTCTGTATGATTAAACATCCCAGAATCCCAACGATATATGGGTTACCAAAAATCCACAAGGACCAAAAAAATCCCCCACACCGACCAATAATCAGTGGAATAGGCTCAATAAGTAGCAATTTGGGCAAGTACTTAGATTCTTTTTTACAGCCTTTGGTGAGTGGTTTACCTTCCTTTTTAAAGGATAGCCAACAAGTGTTGCAACTTTTGGCAGACGTTACTGTTAGAGATACCACGATATTGGCCACGATAGACGTGGTATCCTTGTACACTAATATTCCACATGAGAAAGGAATATTGGCATTACGACATTATCTTATACAGTCATCTGAACTTTTATGGGTGCAGATTGAGTTTTTAATAGATTGCTTTCAGTTTGTGTTAACACATAACTACTTTTGGTTCGACGGAGAATACTATTTACAAGTGAGGGGAGTTGCTATGGGGGCTAAATTTGCCCCGAGTTTAGCAAATTTATTTATGGGTCTTTGGGAAACCCAATTCATTTTTGGAAAGCATCATGTTGGATTACAATTTTGGAAAAGGTATATCGATGATTGCCTGGTAATCTGGGAAGGTGACCAACAATCGTTTGAAGAATTTTTCAAGCTCATTAATTCAAATGACTGGGGTATTGGGTTCACTAAAGAAAGTAGTATTGAAAAGGTAAATTTTCTGGATTTGGAAATAAGGAAACAGGGTGCCCAGCTATGTACAAAAACATATTTTAAAGGTACAGATAGGAATTCCTATGTACCGGTTACAAGCTGTCATCCTACATGGCTTGACAATATCCCAAGAGGCCAACTAATTCGACTGAGGAGGAATTGTCAGGAAGATGCTGACTATAGAGTCCAGGCTAATATAGTTGGACAAAGGTTTATCCAGAAGGGGTATAATGAGAAAAACATAGAGGAGGAAATACGCAATGTGGAAAAAATGGATAGAAAGTTGATGTTGAAGGTCAATAAGGGAAAGAAAAAAGAAAGAAAGAATTTAGCAGAATTTGCTGTTATAACACAGTTTGGTAAGGACTTTAAGACCCTTAAAAAGATCTTGGATAAACATTGGTACATATTAAAAAATGATGAAGTTTTGGGCCCACAGCTACCGGAGAAACCCAAAATAATTTACCGTAGACCCCCAACGTTGGGTACCAAATTGATTAAGAGCTATGTTGAACCCATGAGGATTAGGAATAAGGGTACCCTATGTGAAATGAATGGTTTTTACAGGTGTAAACGTTGTATGGCCTGTAAACTATTAAGAGAAGATATACCTAGATCCTCTAAGGATTTTACTTCACGAGCCTTAGGTGAAAAATTTAAGATTGAGCAATTTATTACATGTTCTAGTACAAATGTGGTATACTTACTTGAATGTCCATGTGGCATGCAGTATATAGGGAGAACAGGCAGGACATTGAAAGTAAGGTTGAGAGAGCACCTGTATAATATCCGTAAGGGAGTCGAAACACATAGCTTATCAGCACATTTTAAATTGGCCCATAACTGTAACCCCAAGGGACTGCGATTTATGGGGATCAGTATGGTTATTAAAGGCCTTAAGGGAGGCAATATCATAAGAGCTCTATCCCAGGCTGAATCCAGATGGATTTTTAAAATGAAAACAATGCACCCGTCAGGATTGAATATTGAATTTGACATTAACTGTTTTATTGGAAGTAATTAGACTTTTATATCTGTGTGGAATGTTCTATGTAATTCAGTATTTTAACTTTGAGGGTATGTGTTTAAACTGTAATTGGATTGTAATTGATTAATTGGTAAGGGGAATATGAATCACCACATGTTCAATCTGTAATCTTGATATAAGTGAATTGGGGGTGTTTTACTACATTCTTCCTTGGAGAATCCGTGTTTATTTCTTCTTCCTCCCTTTATTATTATATTCTTCCCCTCCCCCCCCCCCCCTTTCTAAATTATTTTTAGCTATGTTCAATTTTATTAATACATATATATGCATCGTTTTAGGTTTCCCCATCCCCCCCCCCCTTGTTTTTTAAGTATTTATTACTGAGGAACTAAGAGGGAACTTAATCACCGCAGGCTTGATTAGCGCACTCCTTATATAATCTTGCTGTTAATATCAGTGCTGAATAAGTATTTAGGTCCTAATTAGGGGATGGACTTTTTATTAACTAAATTCTCCCATTATTTTATGGTCCTTTGTCCAATTAAGTTGGAATAGAGATTATCCCCTTTTTATTAGATTTATTCTTTTATGTCGCTATGAGTGGATATAATTGTGAGTCCACTTTAAGGTATTATGAAAAGTACTAATCGGCATATGCCAACTATATATATTTTTTTAATAAGAATTAATGATATATCATTTTGAATATAGATAGCAATAGATATTGAACCAATGCTTTGAATAATACAGCGCTGTTGATAGTAAATGCAATCTATGTCCGTGTAATGGATAAAAAACAAGAATAGGCAAGCACACGAAGAGTTAACTAGCTTTTGGATGCGTCACCCAGCGAGGTGAATAAATTAATGACGGAGTGGAGGGCCCGCTGCCTAATGAGAAAGTCAGAATCGACGAAACGCGTTGGGCGGGACCCTCCACAACGTCACCACGCTCAATCTGACTGCCATTAGCAGTGGTTTCGCTTTTACTCGCATCACCCACGGCCGGGGTGGCGAGGTTGTTTTAATCTGTTGGACGATCCAAGGAGGGATATAGGAAGACACTAGTTGTGACCCCTGTTGGATTGTTTTTATATGAACGCTTGAACTTGCTTGAGGGTAAGCGCAATAAAGTTTTTTATTTTTAATCATTTGGAAAACGGTATTATGCTATGTCTGTACCTTCATCTTCCCTTTGCATATTACTGAGTGAACACAATTGAGATAACGGAGGTTTATTTGATGGAATAAGATTGTTTTTGTGGATCACTATACCTGTGAGGAGCCGACACTATTATTGACGGGCTTTTTCTAATTCTCAATCTGGTACGTGCAACTTAATACTGGTGGCTGGGTCACGTTTATGAGACGAGCACTACTGGTGAAGTTTATAGAGACATTTAACGCTTTGCTGTCCCGCGGAGTCATTTCTATGTAATTGCATAGTTCCTTTTTGATTAGTCTTGTGAGCTGCTTTATGTAAAATCCTCTCTATATACTATGTGTCAGTAACCGACATATGACACCTCCTGGGGCCATTCGCTTCAGGGTACATGGCATCCCCAGCTTCCCCTTAGCAGTGCTGCACTGTGCCAGCCTCAGAACTCTGCAATTAGCAATATGTTCCATTGTCAGTTAACGCAGACCTACACAAAAATAACTGGGGGTCTGCTCACACCCCCACTGCCCACTGCTCACATCTCCTCTCCCACCCCAATTTGGGAGGCCACACCAGTTAAAAATAAATGGCAAACCCAAAACCAGGCAAAATACTTATACCCCAGTTGCAGCCACATCTGGTCATCTTGTGAACTCCACTGCCCCCAGTGGTTACATGGGGCACAGGAGTGGTGCAGGAGTGCAGACCTTGAAGCGTACTAAACTTTTTACTTTTAACTGATGGGGCATCCAACATCAAATGATCATAAAATTTGATCAGATTGTCATTAAGTAAAGGCACTGCGGGAAAAAACAGAAGTAGAAATGGCATAAATCATCCTGCCATAACGTTGGGGTTGAAGTTGACCCTCACTACTATCACAAACCAGAAGCCATCATTATCTCTAAATCCAATCAGAGTGCACTCTTCATTGAAAAGGTCAAAAGTTTAATTGTTTTCACTGTATTGCAGACACTTGTTTATAATGACCCTAAAACCAGGGGCGTAACTATGGGGGTAAAGGGGGTGCAACCACACTAGGGCCTAGTAGGTCAGATGGGTTGCATCATTGTTGTTTTTCCTCCTTTTTTTCAACAAATTTGTGCTCACTTGGCATGATTTAGAGAAGAAAAAAAGCACCATATGGCTTCAGTCTTTAGTTGTCTACTTGCATCCATTTGAGTTAAAAGACTGAAAAGTCTGCTTATACATTGTTAAAGAATAAGCATTGTGCACAAGCTTCTTCAAAGCTACTATGACTTGACATATTGTTGGACCTATAGTATGTTTAGGCTTCTGCTGTGAGGCAAGAACGTTCATCAGCTTGCAAATTCCTCGCTACTCGGCAGCGGTGGTGTTGCGTTAGCCTTGTCCAGCCAGCAGCACATCAGAGACAGACTGGTGCGGCTCCACTCTAGTGGTTTGGGAATATACCCGAATGTGTATGGGAGTTGCCTCATTCTATGCTCTCCAGTGATGCTGTGGTGCTTGTGCAGTGCCGTAACTAAATGTGATGGGGCTCTGGTGCAATGTTGGACATATAGTACATTTAGTACATTACAATTAATAATAAAAATAATACCTGTTGCTGACCCTTCTCTGCCTGACCTAGACAGTTGCCTAGATCAACTCTGTATTTGATCATGCTCCTGCTTGATCCCTAAGGATCCCACAACCTTTTTGACTACACTCATTGCTACTCTCTCAGCTGTGACACTTGGAAGACTCATCACATGTGGCTTATTCAGATCCCAACCAATATCAAGCTAACTCCATATCTTGTTTTGCTCTGCTTGACTGTCAGCCTTCGCATGCTCAGGAACAACCCATTGTACCAGTCCTGAGGGGGAACCATGTTAGGACCGGTGAGCCATGTCTCTTGGTCACACTGGGTGAATAATTAACTAAATCTAAATAAATTAGTTAATTAACTAAATCTAAATAATTAACTAGATCGAAATAAATTAGACTGGGGGTTAATGCCTGAACAGAGGCTGGCAGTTAGCTAGGAAATTACATCTGTGTGGAGTGGAAAAGAATGCAATTGCAAGAATATATTTGTTGGTGATATCAGACTCAAGAATTTTTTATTGCTTCTAAGTTGTCACCTTCTGAGTCCCCGTTGCGGGTCATGCAAGGCGAGTGGGCTATCTTGTCATATGACAGCTAACTTGTTATATATTATATAAAAAACAAAAAAAAGGCCGCTCTTTGAGCTGAACTACCAGTAAGGACACCAAGGATGCCTTGTGACATTTAGTAAACAAACCACATGTCTATGTGGTCATCCTCTGCAGACGCTGAGTAGCAGGAAGAGACACGCTCATGGTTCCTGCATTAGCTCAGCTTGCTTGATACTGCACACTGCACATTCACTTAATATGCTTTGTGGCAAAAATATATTCACAGTTGAGCTGTATGTTACTTGAAGCAAAGCCTGTGGTTTGGTCCAGCTAACTCATTTGACTGCTCTAAGCATTCAGGAAAGGTTTTACACTTACTGGGCATAGTTAATACTGTTAGAAGCGTTCGTGTTTTTCCTTCCCTTAAACCGGACCAACAGCCCGGCACACGCTACAAAACTCTCTTGCATTTGCTCCTGCATCCACCCAAAACTGAAACACCTTCTCACTGATTTTCTAGTGGTAGTGGCCATTTTGGAGCTCCCTCTCCCAGCATCTCAGCCATGCTGCTGCCTGGATTCAAGTGACATACGTGAATATGCCCAGTAACAGGAAACCCAGCAGCACTTCCTGACTGTAGGTGGCCTGCAGATGCACAAGCCACCATTTTGTTTTTAAAATTAACCACAGCAGGAGTTCGAAAAAGGTAAATTAATTTGGAATGAGGCTGGAAGATGAGTCAGTAGAACCTCTATACTAAGGACAGTGAGATCCTATTGTTCATATTAAATTATGCTTCTACTTCCAAAGGGATTTAGCCTGCAGTATGACAGATATTATTGGCACATGGCTTTTCTCTACTCTATTCAACTATCTCTTTCTTTATATCTCTTGTTTGTATGAAGAAATGAGGGGCCTGAGGTGGGATTATATTTTGGTTGATTTTTGTAGTTCTGGACATTCATTTGATTCAATTCTTCATGTATCTTGAGAGGGCCTCAAAGAAATAAATTCTCTATTCTCTATGCTAATGAATGTTGACCCCACTAATTGGACCTATGCTTCTGTAGATATGTAAAAGCTATTCTCTAGCATTTTGTGCAACAAATAAACTGAACTACCGCTACTTCCAGTGGGATTTGGCCCCAATTGGCTTAATATTAGTACAGCGATTACTGCTTGCTGTATGAAATGAGCTTGCTGTGTATGTGGGCTCATATTTTGGTCAATGTCAGTAGCTATGTATTTGAAAACTAAAGGAGCCCTTCCTCATCTTATAGGGCAGTGGTGGCAAACCCCTCTGACATCAGGGCCTTCATGTTGGCACTTATAAATAAAGTTTTGAGTTTCAGTTTTGGGTTTCAGTTTTCAGTTTCTGTCCCAAATAAACTCTCTACTAAGGCCCTTATTCATCAAGCGATAGCGCCAGGTAGTGTCTGACGAGCGCCAGGTAGCGGCAGCTAACGGCGACTACCGACTCAAGTACGCCCGGCGGCAGTCACAATGACGCATTTATCAAGCAAAATGAGGCTAGCGCCGGCGAGAGCGACGGCTAGCGCGGCGTCCATCATGAAGCCGCCTGGACCGAACAGCGCCGCTGCAAATTCCCTCACAGCGCCAGGTATGAGCTGTCGCTCCCTGGCGATGTCCAATGCATTTCAATGGAGCAATCTATAATTAATCATAATTAATTGGTATTATTTTTTTTTTATATTTTTTTAATGTCAAAAAATCGGAGAACACTTCTGCAATGTTAGGATTTATGTTTAAGTAAAAAAAAAAAAAAAAATATGTGCAGAATTGATCTAACAGGTCTGAGATTAATGTATTCATATTACAAAATGATTCTAAAAACATGTATAATGTTAAATTCAAAAAATATGGTTGTTTAGGGGTTAAAAACTAGTTAATACACATCGCCGCCAGCGCTCTGGGGTTTAAACAAGGAATGGACAGCGACAGCACATTCGGAGCGTGATTTGTTGATGAATATGAAGCTAGCCGTTCGCTCTGGCCATTCGTTGTCAGGCGCTCACATACAACGCTGGACCTGTGAAACAGCGACCACCCAGCCCGTATTCAACATTACCGCACACCGACTGAGTCGCTGTCATCAAGCTAATGCCGGCCAAGCACAGCGAATACTGGCTGGCGCTGAAAAAATCACGCTACAGTCGCTCATCTGTCGCTACCTGGCGCTATTAATGAATCGGCCTCCCCGTAATTTTTGTATACCCATCTTTTAAAGCCAACATCTAAAGGCAAAAAACCCTACCTATCATTAACCCTGATTTTGAAAATGAAAATAGAAATATACTTATGGTACCAGCTCTGTGTGATGAGTCATTTCCGCCACCAGACGTCAGGTCCTGTAGGTGCATCTGCCACAACTTTGGTGCGGCAGGAGCTCCTAGGAGACCCTTTCATAGCAAATGCTAAGCATACAAGATGCAGTTTCTGGTGGAAGAAATGACTTCTCATGTGGACTGGCTAAGTGTATTTTTATTTAAATTTTCCTAACTAAGGTTAAAGTGGTGGGAGGGCAGTTTTCTTTCTCCACATAGCAAATCCAGTAGATATACATTAAAATCTGCTGATATGGAGCACTGTTTACTATAAGGCACAGACATTTCGAAATCAAAACTGGAATCCTCTGTTATATGTGTCCATTCTTGCCATTCTTTTTTTATTTTTTCCGACCATTCGTTTAACTATGTAATTCCAAGCCAGTTGCAAAACCGGTTAAGAAACTGGTCAGGGCAGGGGGTGTCTATTTTGGATGCAGCTTTTGCATAAATGTAGTGTGAGCGCAAAGGAAAAAATGTAGTTATTCTGCATATGTGTGGAATTTGTTACATAGAAGGCTGATGGTACGAGAGGACCACATGGTCCATCTATATAAATACTGATTTTTTTATTAAATACATTCAGGCACAGAGATTATTTTAGACTGAGCCAATGAAAATGTTTTTCTAAGTGGTTTTAAAATTGTCTATTGTTATTTGTGTATGATATCTAATCTTTGTGCATGAGTTTAATTAATAAACCCCTCTGGGGAGGGGCTGCTCTAACTCTTAATGGGGCATCCCAAACTGGGATTGCCCTGCTGTGTGAAACCTGGACTGGGACTTCAAGGTTCCATTCATGCACCGTTTCCCTCCGACGGTCCTTCCTGAAAAGTAATTTCAACAATTTTGTATCCAGGCTTTGGACCTGTTCTATTTGGATAATAATGTCGGTGAGGACTCCAGAACTACATGCAGTATTCCAGATGTGGCCTCACCAGGGCTTTACACAGTGGCATCAGAACCTCCCTCTTCCTACTGGTGATGCCTCGAGTTATGCAGCTAAGCATTCTGCTTGCTTTCCCCACTGCCTGGTCACACTTATATTAAAGCTGTCAGTAATCAGTATGCCTAAATCTCTCTTTCAAATTCATGCTTAACCCAGTACTGCGCAACAGGCACTTCCACAGATCCAATCTGATTTGTGAAATCCATTGTTAAATAAATTTCTGACGAGACGTGCGATCCATTGTTGTTTTTTAAATTGCGAATTGATTCGTGGAAATGAGCCATTGGTGTACTACGAAAACCAGCCAATCAAGCCTTTATGACCAAGACTAGTGCTAATCGAATACCGAAGGACCAATGAAAAAAGATTGCTACTTCACAAAAAGTGGAATTAAAGGTTCTGGACAGGCATTAAAAAGAGAAATAGCATAGAGAACTGCAAAGTGCTATATAAGTGCAAGGTGCAAAACAGTAAACCAAATAAGTATATTCCAAAGAATTAATCAATATCTACCAAGAAGTCCCAGCCAGGTGCAAGACAACGCACCTGGGTGGGCGCAAGAAAAAGAAATGGTGAGTATGCAAACCGACCAAGGGCGCCCCCACAAACCGTCGCCAACGCGTATCGTAGTGTACCCACACTACTTCCTCAGGGCAAAGTGCTGAGGGGGGGGGACCAGACCTCAGTATATAAAGGGGCATAAAGACCTCCTACTGCTGCATATTAGCCAGTAATAATCACCCATGTGAACTAATTCTGAGTACGCTCCTCCCCCAGTATTCCCAAACATCCACCCACACCCACACTTTCGATTGTGTGATTAGAAAGATTAGAAAGATTACCTATAATGTATTTTGTTCAAATAGTGTTTGGAATGAATTTTTTCACTATGTACTTTATATAGGACCTCTGGCGCCCTCTGGTGTTGTTTTATGTTTGTAATGTTAGTGTCTATATGTGATTTTAAATTGTAGCTCATCATGTATTAAATTGTAATAAATTTTGATTTTTTAGATATACTGTGGAGTGGTGCCACTTTTTCTTTAACACCTTGTGGGAGGTTTGGTCTCCTCCCTATATGCCTACATATACACATAATTACATTATTACATATGTGCACTGTTTGTATGTATTTAGTAGTTTTGCTGTACTGCAACAAAAAAGTTACTAATTACAAAACCTAATTTTCTCTCATATTTGTATTTTTTGCATAATACAAGTAACTTTTATCTGTGGTGTTAGTGCGTTAGCAACAACGTGTGGTATGCTAATAACCTGATTACAAACCTGTCTGTGTTTTAGTTCGGGTGGGGGGGACTTCTCAGCCACAGGCATGATATCGTTGTCTAGGGGCATTTCAGTAGGACTGGTCCTCAATTTTTTGTATTAATTGTGATACTGAGTTGAGAGTAAATCAGATTCTCTTCTCACTACTGCTGTTCTTTTACCAGGGCCCTTGCGATATGTTATCATACACAAAGGCTGCGTCTACTATTTCAAATCCAGCACAGCAGCATCATCCCAAGGAGCCTTTTCACTGAATGGCTACAACAGGTAGGTGCCCTAATACAAAGTACAATACAATAATGGGGCAGATTGGTCAAAAGGAACCACAAACCCTCCAGTAGAAAAAGTACGCCAATCAAATGTTGCACATTTAGGGTGGAGCGTGTGATCATTATTAATGGAAAAGTTAGCATTGATATACTTACATTGATTGGACAAGTGAGTCCTCTATTTTCTTTTGAAATGGTCTAGCACTGGGGAAAGTATGGCAGCTGGGAAATACCAGTGAACAGTAGAGGGAGCAAATTCAAAGAGCAGAACTGTTTTAATTGTTGCGTGTAATGTTAATGAGTGAGAGATTCCACTTCCTACTTGGGAAAGATCATAACGGAGGTAGATATGGCCACGCTTATACAGTGCTTTGAAAAAGTATTCATACCGCTTGAACTTTTCCACTCGAAACGCTACAACCACAACTTAAAACAGACCTCCAGTTGCTCCCCTAAACCCCTCTCTCACAATGTAAGCTGAGATGGCTTAAAGGGCCACTCCATCCCAGGATTCATGTTTTCTGAATCCCCCCGCCCAGCTACCCTCCCCTAGAGCTGAAGCAGGGCAGGGGTTACATAAAGAAAAAACACTTGCCTGGAATACAGTGGCAAAGGTCGAGTGATGCAGCCGCTGCTTGCCACCACCTTCTCGTAGGTCAGCAGCATGCAGTTTCCAGGGGTGCTCAGGCTCAGCATTGAAACCTTTCAGAGCCGTTTGCTGAATGACATAGTTATGGCAAAAGGCACCGATGCATGCGTCAATGCATGCGTCATTGGACCAGCAAGAGGTTAACTGAACTGGGTGATCGGGGGGTTTCACACAGCAAGACATCTCCTGGGGCATGGAACAAAACCTGGGATAGTCAAAATTCTGTTTTTTTTCTGCTTCAAATATCATTGAAATAATACTTTAGCTATAGCCAGAATTGGAGAACCATCCACTGTGATGACTCATCACTGCTCAGAAAGCTCTTATTACATTATAACAACATTGTAAACAACTGTGCAGTCATGTCAGTGTGTGAGTGTGTGTATCATGACAGACATTCTGATCCCTTTTGTGGGTTGTTTCGTGTTTTGCTTATAGCAAAATTCTAAGCTCCAGACAGCCTGCCTTGTGTGGAAAAAACAATATCACACAGGTACACTGCAGTCATGCTGACCTTCAATGCAGCCAGCTAGAGAAGGATTATATCTCCTTCTAGCACTCTGTCAGGAAATGGATAAAATCTCTCTCTGGCTGGTTGGGCTGATCATAGGGAAGCTCCCAGCTCAACTGCAGTGTGTGGGCTAGCAAAGGCTCTCCCCGACCCCACGCATGCTCGTGTGTAAGCAGGGCTCCCAGGTTTAATCTAAGTTGACCGCTCTCAAACAGCATATGCCACTGATCGTCAAAGTGGGGCTTTAGGGGAGCAAATGACTATACTTTATTTTCTTGACTGGAGGTCCACTTTAAGAACTGAAAAACAACATTATGCCAACAAAATGGTTTATAAATCAGGAACTCGTAATATGTATAACTTGTTGACCACAGACCTGGTTAGACCAGTCACGCTTTTTTTTTAATTCTTTTTTTATGCTGACAACTTTTTTACTTTTACTAGAGTAATGCGGGCAGCAGAAGAGACCACATCTAATAACGTTTTCCCCTTCAAGATGGTGCACATCAGCAAAAGGCATCGTACATGGTACTTCTCTGCAGCATCTGAAGACGAGCGGAAGGTAGGTCTACTTGGTATTAGACAACAGACACAAATGTTATTTCATATTTAATGACAATGCAAAGCATGGAAATGAATGTCAAAGCAGCACAATTTAACAATGGAACTGGCATTAGGAAGGCTTTGTTGGGCCTAAATATGTGGCTGGTATTGGTATTTTACATGTTGTTCAAATCTTATTCAGTACCCTGTCTTCTTATTAATGTCAAGTCTTTAGTTTTTATAGTAAGTAAAGAAAGAGATAATTTACCATCAAACTTATATCTTCTGTTCTAGAGGTGGATGTTAGCCCTGAGGAAGGAGATTGATTTTTATCATGAAAAAAAGGAAACTATCACAGACTTAAGGTACATTAGCCATTATGTATGCTGATTGCTAACAATTTCCATCTCAGCTAGTGTTTCTCTTGGCGCTTAAGGTCTCCTCCGATTTCAGAATGCTGCATCTCAGTGACTGGTATCTGTCTCTCTGCGCATCTTTTAAAGAGACTATTCCAGCCACTAAGACAGTGTTTCTTGTAGCCCCCCAGCCCGCTCCCCCAGGAAACCTCAGGGCAGGATGGGGGTGTTACAAAATATGTTCCGTGGGGGCCAGGAGCGCAAATGGAGTAGATCATGCTCGCTATGACTGCAGCAAGAATTGCCAATGGACAGTGCTGAAGCCAGGTCCAGGTGAGTTTATTTACTTTGGGGGAGGATCCTGATTCGACTCGATTTGGGTCATTTGGGAGAATTTGCAAGGCAAAGCCAAGGAATGCCATAGACTTTAAAGACTGGTCGAAAGCAGCCCAATGCAGGAGAGGTGCTATGCAATGTGAAGGGCCTTCTTGGCCAACTGAATAAATTCATTAGCTTCAGGTTTCCAACTTAAAAGTTCAGCTTCTCAGAAAAAGAGCCAAATCCAATTTCCTCAAATTTATTTAGAGCATCTAGTAAGGGCTTACTTTCCACAGTGTGGAATCAAACCTATAGTTCCTTTATGATCATATGTGTGCTGATAATTTGGGGAACATAATTCTGTTGCAAGTATTTTGTATTTTATTTGAATGTATTGTAATAGTGCTTTATTTTCCTGTTGTCTAGGATCTTAATACTATTTTGCACCGTATATTGAGTAGTTTTGCACAATTTATGGCTATTTTTAGGGTCCTCATTGGGGGGTTTGTACCCAGTGTATCTCTTTATATGTTTAACAGTCTCTAGTATGTCCCGATTAGACTATTTTGGAATTTACTTCGGATTTATTTAATAAATGTAGTTTGATTTCAGTGATGTATTAGATTTCATTTGGTATTACACACAAATGTGGATTTTACTAGCTGGAGTCAAATTATCTTCTTTGTGTAATGTGTATTTTATGTCAATGGTTTTCCAGCATCAATTACCAGATTTAAACCCTCTATAGTCACTAGTGGTGTCAAATATCTTTTCTGATGTTCCATCACAAAGTATGTCCTTTTCAATCCATATCTTAGTTAATTACTATTTGAAAATATCTAACCCTGAGACATACACACACCCCCTGCTGGCTGCTATAAGAGTAGAGCAGTGATAGGAATCCTGCATCTCCAAATATCACGATTAACGGAATTCCGTCATTCCCTTAATAGTGTGCTTCTTGATCACATTTTGTTATGGGGCATCAAGTGTTATTGCCTCCTATCCAGGCAGGAAAACAGGATGAGATATATCTCACTCTAAATATTTTGCCCGGGGCAGAAATCTTCAAACAGGTAAGTACTGCAGATCTGGACCCAGAGGAAGTTCTAAAAGGGATCAAGGGTAAATATCCCCCTATGCTGACTTTGCTTACTTGCTTTACCATTGAACTGAAACATTTCCCAGACAACTTCTATGCAATATATATATATATATATATATATATATATATATATATATAATTTATTTAAAGATCTCAGGCAATTGTTGCATTTGGGATCATAACTTAATATACTTAACTTAATAACATAACTAAATATTTTAATTTGTAGTGACACTGGCTCTGAGAGTGACAGTTTTTATGGAGAAGTGGAACGCCCTGTAGCCATTAGTTACGTTCACAATCCAGCAGACGGTAAACATTTATTTCCATATATAATTTTTGTTTAATCTTCATTGTTTCCTATATAACGATATATAGATCCGGGCTGTCTAAAGGAAAGTCAACTAAAAAAGAAGTTACTAAATTCTTAATTTAATCTGATCCCTTCCAAATTCCTTCCCAATACTTGCTTTCCTAAATATCTCTACTTTTATTCAGTTGTGAAGTGTCAGGTGTGTTTTTCTGTCTGTTGGGGAGGATAGAAAATCAAAAAGGATAATCCTCTCAATCCCTCCTACATAAAAAAAAAATCACAGGAAAGTGCAAGGCTCATCATCTTAACCAACAGCCTGGCACAGTTGAAGAAAAAAAGCAGAGGACATTTTGGAGCTTCCTCTCTCAGCATATCAGCCATGCTGCTGTCTGGATTCAACTGACATATCTGACCATGCACAGTAACAGGAAGTCCAGCAGCACTTCCTGTTTGCAGGTGGCCTGCAAATGAGACACCATTTTGTTTCTAAAATTTACTACAGCAGAAGTTAGAAAAAGGTAAATACATTGTTTGTGCAGCAATCTAAATTGTCCTGGGGAGGGATGCATATGAGCACTGTTTTTTTGTGATGGGCTGTTTAAAGTGAACCAAAACCCAGGATTTTGACTATCCTGGGTCTTGGTCCTTGCCCCCCGATTGGGAAGCCCCGCTGTGTGAAACCCCCCCAGGTCGCTCGAACAAACTCACCTCTTCCCGGTCCTACGACGCATGCGCGACCGCTTGTCCAATCCGCGCGCTCGGATCCGCTCACCTTTCGTCCAGGAGCTCGTCTAATACAAGTGGATCTGATCGTGCTAATGGCTGCATCCCCTGCTACCCTCTAACAGGGAGCGTGCCTGCTCTGCCAATTTTTAAATGCCCCGCGCAGACACATGCCCTACTAGAGGGATAGCGGGGATGCGGCCACTGCTCGCGCATGCGCTGTTGGACCAGGAAAGAAGGTGAGTTTATGGGTGACCTGGGGGTTTTACACAGCGGGGCATCCCAATTCTGGTTGTGGCATGGATAATTGTTCACCCAAGGTGTCCAGATTTCGAGGAATTTAGGCATGGAGTCTCTAGACATCACTGCCATTTTACTGTTAATAACTTAATTACTGAAATAAAAATAGAGGGGGAACTCCATGATTTTGTGAATATTTGGCTCTCTAGTTATAATTGCACACTGTCACAATTCGATATTTATTAGATACATTTGAGATTCAAAGTTTATTTATTAAGACCTTCTCAGGATCTTTACTAACTGATACTAGTACCACTGGTGGTACTCAAGTATTCTTTTGGTGGTACTCAAGGCCAGAGGTGGGACATGAAGTATTGCAGATAAGCTGCTGCTCCAGTTTGACGTGACAGGTGGCTAAGCCAACAAGATGTAGTCGTGCAGCATCGTGCAATGTTGTCAATGCTGGAAGAAGAGTTTGTACCATTGGACCGGGTGGAGTAAATTTAGCATAAATCATCTTACAAGTGGACCTCTAACCTCTTGGAGAAGGCTGTATTGGGTGGTACCTGAGTTAATCAGATAATGGGACGTGGTTCTTCATAAGGAAGGTTGAGAAACCCTTGCATTGATAGTAAAAGTAATTATTTAAAGAAAGATAAAACAGTGTAAAGATGGGTGGGATAGGTTCTTTTTTTGTGGACAGAACAGGAGGTTAAATGATGAGGATTACAATCATTACTGTAATCATAACAACTTTTCTCATTTTTTATAACAGATAGCTGGCAAGATGAAGATGATGATGAAGAAGACTACGTAAGACCGGACGCAGTTGAAGGTAAATTTAGACCAAACACATATATAAGAGCAACAACAAAGATTTGCAAACTTCACAGGTATAGCACTCGTCCCAAGACTATTGCAAGGAAGACTGGCGCAAAAGTGTAAGTGTTGACAACAACCAGACAATAAGTTATCTGTCTTAAACAATGGAAGCTATTCAAGTTAGGTATTGTAGCTTCAGTCCAAGCAACAACAATAATAAGGCAGCAAGCATCTCACTTGATGCTTGTCCCATGTGCCTCTCTTCTGTTTCCTGCAGCACAGGGTAGAAGCTGTAGTCAGGCTCCATAGTTGGTCCTCCTTTCAATTCCTTTCCTTCAGGGCCACACAACAAAACAAAAGGTCTAAAACAGTGATTCTCAACCTTTTTATGCCAAGTACCCTTTAGAAACAAGAAGTTCTAAACAAGTACCCCAAAGGTGTTAATTAATTGTAAATAATACCAAAATAAGTAAGCCTTGAGCCTCGTGGCACTTTTAAAGCAAGAAGGGATTCGGTTTCACTTGTAAAATAATATACCAGTGCAGTCAGACAAGTCCCCGTAGGTTTGCCCTGGAATACTGCCACGTACTGACCAACAGTGTTGAGGTTGAGAAACAGTAGTCTAAAAGACAGATGTCCCTTGGTGCCTTCAGTGTGCACGAGCTTGGTAAACCGCAGTGGTTCCATAGTTGACTCTGACCACAGCAGAGCATGATCAAAACTTATAGAACTGTGCCCTTCCCAGCTCAGCCACAGCCCAGTAATTGAAGTGACTAAAGTGGTATTTACATATAATCAGAGATTTTGAGATGCTTTGAAATAGGTCATTTTCCACTGTTCCCACGAGGGCAGAGACTTTAAAGTCTCTACCTTCCCCTGCTTTGTCTTGATTAATATTGCTGGCATATGGTGGGTTCAGATTTAGGTCAGCTGATTTTAATTAAAAAATGTAGGATTCAGAAGGACTTGAATCCTAACACCATATAGGTCTATGGGAGGGGGAGGGAGATTCAAGTTGTATGCTTTTGGTCTGTGGAAAACGACTAAAGCTGCTAAATCAGCATGAGAAGACCAAAATGTCTGGAAAACCATGTGCTAAATAAAAAATGGTCAAAAGCCAAGAAGTATATTTTAGAGGGATCAAAGAATGCCCTCATAGCTCCGACAAAACATCTGTACCGTATATAATGTTGAAGGTCCCTAGAATAAAGTCATGCTTTTTTAAAGTGAATGTAAAATTCTCCTTCAGCTTCCGTAAAACATCTCCATATAATGCTGGAGGTCTCCTATGACAAAAGAATATGCCTAAACTTTAGTTACCTATTGCTTTTATTTATCTTTTTTTCTGAACGTTTGCGAAATTGTAACAGTACAGCTACTAAAATGGTGAAAACTGCTTCACTTTGCCATTCCATTGGTGGTAATAGTCTGAGATAATATAAAGTTGGATTGGTGCTTGGGTGAGTGGTCTAAAAAGCATGACTGCATTTATATATACGGATGCAGACTGCATGACTCTCATTACCTTCCATTACTGTTTGATGGCTAAAACGGTTAAAGAGAACCCAAACCGCAAAGAGGCAGAATCCTTGGTTTTCTCTATAACACATATGGCCCTCAGTGTCATCAGATTTGGTGCCCAAGCCCTGTCCGAGTTAGGTTAGAGTTGCGGGGGCTCTAAGTCTGGTGGGGTTCAGCAATCTGTATGCCCCCCCTCGAGACAAATGGTCCTACACCCATTATGTAGAAAATGAGTGTGGGACAGCTTAAAAATACATTTAGATTTAATAATAGATCTATACCAACCTATAAGATAATAAACTACTTTATATGCAAATAATGGTAAAGTTGCCTACCCAGCCAACAAGTCTTGGCCCTCTTTTGGTAGGTAGAGGCCAAGTAATGCAGCAGTACAAGCTTTAGAGCAGACGCATTTCTGGGCTGGTTGTACAGGCGATAATCTGTTTTTCTTTAATTCTCACATGAGTCACATGATTTCTAGTAAAACATATATAAACAATGAATAAGTAAATTCAAAAAAAAAATTTTGTGTGTTTTTTTTTTGCTCCTGGACCTAAATACTTGTCTTGTCTGTAAAACTTGACTCTATTTTCTTTAGATATTGCGCCAAGCTATCCACCTCCACCAATTCCAAAACAATCAAAAGAGGAAGAGCCGAGAAGATCTTCAATGTCTAGTATGCCTTCATTAAAGCCACACCTTCCTGTACCAATGAGGAGTACATCTGGATTAGATCTGACAAGTTCATGGCCGGAGTCTAACTTTCATAATCATCAAACTGACCTTAGTGGAATTCCTCCACCAGTGCCCTCATTTGCACCAGCACATAAACCAAGCCAGTTCAAGGCAAAACCACCACCTCCTCCTCCTCCTCCCCTAGCAAACACTATGACCGACATCACTGGGAAACAGATGCCACGTTTCAGAAAGGAGTTTTCATACTTGGATTCAGTTCAAAAGAACTCACCAAGCTTACCAATACCACCTCGTCGATTAGACTCAACGACCTTACCTAGCCCAAAACAAGACCAGACTAATAGTCAAAAACACTTAACAATAAGCAATGACCTAAAAGATGAACTGAATAAGAAATTAAGAAATACATCCCCATCACGGGTAATAAACAAGCCTCAACCCGAGAAACCACCAAACAAGCCTAACCAGACGCCGCCTCCTTTACCACCTACAAAACCTTTATTGTTGTCCAAAAGTATAGATCAAAGTCACCCCCCACCCATTCCGAGGTTCAAACCAAAAATGTCTATTAACAATGATAAACTACCTGAAATAGTGGAACCTGGTGATACAAAATCAGGACTCAGGACAAAACCGCCTACTATCATTCCAAGGTCACATACACCTAAGACACCTATATTGTAAGTATATCATGTCGGTATAAAATGTATGTAAGCATGTTGACTTTTAATGAGCAAAATGTAGACTGTCCTTGGAACTCTAAATCCTCTATAGACATGTTGCAAAATCTTGAAGCCCCCCCCCCCTTCTTCCCAGAAAAATGCATATCAAATAAAGTCCCATTGTGGAGAAGAAGGTCTTTAGACAGTCACAGTTGGGTAAGCTGGGGGGGGGGGGGGGGGTTGTTGTTCCATCAACATGATGTAACCTACAGAAAATGTTCTTTCCAAATTGTCGTGGTGGATAGACTATGCATGTTGTTTTGGGACAGAGAGGTTGGAAGTGGTGATAATAGTTATGAAAAAACTATAGGCTGAATGTTAACACGCGAGGCTAAGTGTAAAAGCAACTTGACTTGACCCGCAATAGAGTCAACTTCAACTAGTGATGATGGGGATTTATTATCCATGCAAATACCTGGAAATGTTCTTTCTTGCCTGTTTGAATCACACACCATGATTGGTACTTTTTAGTCTGTAAAGGGAAAGGAGGCTCTTTCAGTCACTTACTTCAAATACTTTCAGCATAACAATAAACTTCGCTGGCAGTGAACATCACAGTCACTAAATGAGAAAAACTGTTATAATGTGGAATCCGCTATTCCTCTGCAGACAAAATGATGAGGGAGGGGTGGGATTCAGTCCAACTCTTGGTCTAGCAAAAGGTGGTCAGGCTAAAAGTACATGAGGGATATAGCAAAGGGGCTAGAGATCAGCAACACTTAAAGTAGACCTATATTTAAAAAATATTTTAGGTCTCTCAAATCTCCTGTGGGTATAAGGATTTGTGATATCTTTACAGTTAAAGATCATTAGGATGCCAAAATGAGGCAAGGACCTCTTTATTATGGGGTAAATAACTGCAAACTATTGTGAAATGTGTCCCTTATTGGAGGAGGTATGGCTTCTGCATGTATGTGTAGCTATTTCCTGTCCCCCATCAGATGAAGCTTGGATAGGAAAATGTGAGTAACTCTCTAATGCAAGCCTCACTCATGGCGTATGGGTATACATCGGGTTAGTGTAATGTCTCTGTGATTCAGAACCCTCCATGGCACACAGCTGCAAGGGAGAATGTAGATATTTGTTAAAGTGGAACAAAACCCACATGGCCTGATCTAAAATATTCCAGGGGTGGCTGCTGCCCTTCCCCCAGGGTGCCTGTACGCACTCACCCAGTCCATCAGCGACTGTGTGGGCTCTCGTCTAATCAGAGCCCGCTGACCTGATGCAATTCGGCAAGGCTGCTCTGATTGGTGTAAATGTGGAGTGAGAGCAGCCCCATCCCAGCATCCTTGGGCTGTGTGTACAATCGCAAGCATAGTGTAGCAGGGGATGAGGCCGCTCTCGCTCCCTATTGATACTAATCAGAGTTGCTCACTGAATTACATCACTTGAGCAGGCAACTCTGATTGGACGAGAGCCTGTGCTGGCGCCGGTGGACCAGGAAGAGGTGAGTCTGCACACGCCAATCTGGGGGGTTTCACACAGCAGGGTATCCCAAAATGGCATAGCCTGTGGGTGCAAAACAAATCCCGGGAAAGTGAAAATCCTTGTTCCGCTTCATGGCATCATGGTCATGGCTCTGCTCTGAGCTGTAATACCTTGACAGGGAGCACACTCAGGAAGACTAGGCCTGGCTCATTAGGACAGGTAAGTCTCAGGAGAGGTAAATAGTAAAGTAAGGTGAGTATCTTATTTTTTTAATTAATGTCTACAGATGCTTTTTAACTTTTTGGGGGGTTTTATTTAACCATAGCTAATGCTTCACTTTCCAGGAGATCACCACCTGATGGTCAGAGCTTTATAGATAAAACAGCGGAATCTCCAGTTCGACCCCCAAGGTCAAAAGATGTGGATGAGGAAAGTGACATTGATAGTGATTACGAAAAGGTAAACAACCACAATATTAAAGGCATACTACAGCCAAAGGTAACTGTTACACCATTGTGTCGGGCTACATTTCACCATGCCCATTTTTTTCAGAAGGAAAATCATAAGCTGAACCTGTAAACTTCAATATCTAGGCCATTTCTCCTTAAATTTAAAAACGGAAAACAGTTTAGGCCAGTGCCAAGCGTAGCCCGGCGCAATGGTGTAACAATTACCTTTGCTTGCAGCAGCACTTTAAAGCGGACCTTCACCCTGTATAAGAGCCTATCTAATATGTTTCCCACACCCTGTACATACAGATTGCTCACATTAAAAATCATCCTACCTGCATCTACTGCATGTTATGAGCCTTTAAACATCCAAGATGGTGGCTCATGGAGCATCAGGCAGCCTGCAAACAGGAAGTGTCTTCTGACTGTAACATAGTAACATATGCCCTTATTCATCAAGCGATAGCGCCAGGTAGTGTCTGACGAGCGCCAGGTAGCGGCAGCTAATGGCGACTACCGACTCAAGTACGCCCGCGGCGGTCACAATGACGCATTTATCAAGCAAAATGAGGCTAGCGCCGGCGAGAGCGACGGCTAGCGCGGCATTCATCATGAAGCCGCCTGGACCGAACAGCGCCGCTGCAAATTCCCTCACAGCGCCAGGTATGAGCTGTCGCTCCCTGGCGATGTCCAATGCATTTCAATGGAGCAATCTATAATAATTCATGATTAATTGATAATAATTTTTTTAAAAATTTTTTTAATGTCAAAAAATCGGAGAACACTTCTGCAATGTTAGGATTTATTTTTAAGTCAAAAAAAAAAAAAATATGTGCAGAATTGATCTAACAGGTCTGAGATTAATGTATTCATATAACAAAATGATTCTAAAAACATGTATAATGTTACATTCAAAAAATATGGTTGTTTAGGGGTTAAAAACTAGTTAATACAGATCGGCGCCAGCGCTCTGGGGTTTAAACAAGGAATGGACAGCGACAGCACATTCGGAGCGTGATTTTTTGATGAATATGAAGCTAGCCGTTCGCTCTGGCCATTCGTTGTCAGGCGCTCACATACAACGCTGGACCTGTGAAACAGCGACCCCCCAGCCCGTATTCAACATTACCGCACACCGACTGAGTCGCTGTCATCAAGCTAACGCCGGCCAAGCACAGCGAATACTGGCTGGCGCTGAAAAAATCACGCTACAGTCGCTCATCTGTCGCTACCTGGCGCTATTGATGAATCGGCCTCATAGTATGTAAGGCTGAATAAAGACTTTAGTCCATCCAGTTCAGCCTGTTTAATTCCTTCCAGTGGTCTAGTAGCCATAGCTGGAAATGTTATTACATGCCAGGAAGACATCAAAGCCACTTTTGTGCTGCTCTTCATTCTGGGATTGCTGTCCTTACCCTGACCCCAGCTCTGTTCTGTCTGTGCAATGCACAGCTATAACCCCACCCCCCTGCACTTTATCTCGCTTTCCTCTCCTCAGTATGTGGTGCTTCTGAGGCAAGATGGCGGCGCCCATATCCTAGAGTCTTGAACAGAGCTGCAGCCCAGTAGGGGAAAGAATAATAAGTAAGTGACTAAAAACGTAAAATATATTAATTTTAGATGCTGGGGAATAGTTTTTTAAGGGTTTGGGCTTTTCATTAATCATGATGGCCCGGTTCAAGTTCTCTTAATTTTGATAATCAAGCATTAATAATCAAGTGCAAAAATGATCATTGGCAAAAAATTCTCTTGCACCTGATTGGGTGGGCATGCACACTGCACCACAAACCCAATTTGTCCCTCGCTGTCACATGCATGTGCCTCAGAGTTATTACACTGCAGTTAGTTTGCGTATGGACTGTTTGTATAATCAATCTAACAAACATCCAATGACTTCTATTCATGGCTAGAGCTGGGATATGGTGCCAGTTCCACAATTTCAAACAGTAATGCATAAAACCATGTTAGCCACTGAGGATATTAGCAAAGTAAAAAGATGATAACTTTTGCAGGCTAAATTAATATATATTTTTGATGCGCTTTCAAGGATACGTAGTGCCCTTTGTCAGACATCATGTCTGTCCAAGTGGACTAAGTTCACCAAAAATATACTTAGAGGCCGATTCATTAATAGCGGCAGGTAGCGACAGTTGAGCGACTGTAGCAGTATTTTCACAGCGCCCGCTAGTAGCCGCTGTGCTTGGCCGTTGTTTGGTTGTTGATAGCGACTGAGTCGGTGTGCAGTAATGTTGAATACGGGGTGACGAGTCGCTATTTGACAGGTTCCACGATGTATGGGTGCGCATGATAGCGACTGGTCAGAGCGACCGGCTCCCACCATATTCATCAAAAAATCACGCTCAAAAAATTCTCGCGCTGTGAAATGCATGTTTAAACCCCAGAGCGCTGGCGGCGATGTGTTAAAAGTCGTTTTTTAACCCCCAAACCACCATATTTTTGGAAAAAATAATTCTTTTTAAGAATTTAGTAATATGAATACAATAATATCAGACCTGTAATATCAATTCTGCACAAATTTTTATTTTTTTTTTTACCTTAAAAAAATTATCTAACTTATTACTTGCTTAATTGTTGTTATAGGTTTGCTGCTCATTGCTTATTTTTTCACGTTGATCTGCTGGCTGGCCCGATGTGGGAGGGAATGGTTAGACTTGCGGTGAGTACCGACAGGCACCCTACCCCACATTAGGGCCGACCCGCAGGTTTACCTGACCTGTTGGGTTTTGATCTTCTCCTTAGTGGATAGAGTAAAAGTTTTGTGTTTATTGTTTATTGTTCCTGTGTTCTGACCCCCGTTAAGCCCCTCTAGGAGGAGGCGAACCCCCACTTGTCTAGAGTTCTCCCTCCTTACCCCCCCCCCCTAGTTGTCTTTTGGGAAGGGAGTGCTTATCTCCCGCCACCTTCCCCCCACCTAACCCCCCCTCCCCCCCCCCCCTAGTGGGCTACCTAAAATGGCGGGTACCAAAATCGTCTCATTGAACGCCAAGGGGCTTAATAGCCCTGAAAAGCGCTCCATGATTCTACGAAACTTGAGAGGTCTTAGAGCCCAAGTGGGCTTTCTGCAGGAGACGCACTTTAGGGCTTCAAACCCTCCATCGCTGGGCGACAGGTTCTATTCTAGGTCATACAACAGCTACTCTCCTGACTCCAGGTCCAGAGGGGTCAGTATTGTGATAGCGAAATCCCTCATGTGGGAGCTTGAGGACTACAAGACGGACGCTGAGGGAAGATGGGTGTTTGTCAAGGGGAAGATAGCCTCTGAAAGGGTCACGTTGGTGAATGTGTACGCCCCGAACGCTGGACAGGTTTCTTTTATGGAGAACCTTCTAGAGGCTCTGGTGGGCTTCCGGGAGGGAGATCTGATAATTGGTGGAGATTTTAATTTGGCGTTAGAACCTCTGCTGGATACTTCCAGAGGGGGGCCCCATATTGCATACGCTAAAATAAAACAAGTCAGGAAGATCCTTCATTCACACCAGCTGGTTGACCCTTGGAGAATACTGCACCCGGAGACAAGGGATTACACCTTCTTCTCTCACCCCCATAATTCCTATTCCAGAATCGATCTGTTCTTGGTCCCGCACGCGCTGCTGCCCCGCGTGGAAGACTCAACGATAGGCAACATTACCCTGTCTGACCATGCCCCCATTACCCTCACCTTTAGTGGACGTTCCGTGGCCCCTAGGAGCTGGTCCTGGCGCCTTAATGACTCACTGTTGGACGACCAGAGGGTGCTGGAGGATGTCCAGAAGGAATTAAAAAGCTTCTTTGAAATAAACTCCACCCCGGGGGTGTCACCCGGGACCCTATGGGAGACGCATAAGTGCTTTGTCAGGGGGCTGTTCATAGGACATGGAGCTAGGATGAAAAAGGAAAGGATGGAATGTACTATGAACCTACTTAGGGAGATTGGTAAGCTGGAGGCGCTACATAAGAAGTCCCTGTCTGCCGCTCACTTGCCCACCCTGACTTCGCTGCGAGAGAAGCTGAAGACGGTCTGTTGCGACAAGATCAAAGCGCAGCTAGTGCAATGCCGGCGCGCATTTTACGAGTCCGGGGACAAGTGCGGCAGACTGCTAGCTAACGCCTTACGGGCCGAAAGGGCTAGGACCTTTGTACCCAGGGTGATAGACCAGGGGGGCAGGGTCACACACCTTACGGAGGAAATAGCAGAGGCGTTCCGCGTATTCTACCGAGACCTGTATAACCTGCCAGAGGCTCGGGAGCCTGCGCTGGAGCAGAGATGTGTGGACTACATTAGGCTTTCAGGGATGCCGACCCTCCCGGAACAGGTGATAGCGGAGCTAGAGGCACCGATCTCCCTGTTGGAGCTGCAGGGAGCGTTGGCTAGCTCGGCAAGGGGGAAGGCCCCTGGCCCGGATGGGTTCCATCTGCAGTACTACAAAAAGTTTTTCCCGATCCTAGGTCCTAAACTCCTATCCGTGATGAATGCCATAATAGAGGGGGCCCCGCTCCCCAGAGACACGCTCAGGGCTCACATTGCGGTGATACCCAAGGAGGGAAAAGACCCCACCCTCTGTGCTAATTACAGGCCCATCTCTCTCCTGAACGCAGACATTAAGCTTTTTGCCAAGATTTTGGCGTCGAGGGTTGCCCCTCACCTGCACTTAGTGATTGGCCCCGACCAGGTGGGCTTTATGCCTATGAGGGAGGCTCGGGACAACACTACTAAAGTGTTGAATGTGATCCATCTGGCCCAGAAACAAAAGACGCCTGCCCTGCTGCTCTCTACCGACGCCGAGAAAGCGTTCGACAGGGTCAATTGGCAGTTCATGGACTCGGTCCTAAGACATATTGGCCTGGGCCCGAACATGCTGAATTGGATCGGGAGCCTGTATAGGGGACCCTCGGCGTCGGTGAGAGTAAACGGGCACTCGTCTGGATCCTTTGGGATCGCTAATGGGACAAGACAGGGATGCCCGTTGTCCCCGTTAATTTTCATATTAGTATTGGAGCCCCTCCTGTGCAGGGTGAGGGGGAACCCGGATGTTAGGGGAATTGAGAATGCGTCGGGGCACTATAAGGTCGCGGCCTATGCCGACGATTTAATCTTCTTCTTGTCTTGTCCAGAGGTGACCCTGCCAAATCTCATGCGGGATCTGAGAGAGTATGGGAACTTGTCAGGGTACAAGATAAATTATCAGAAATCGGAGGCCTTAAATGTTGGTATCCCTGCCACGCGGTTGGGGAAGCTGCGGGATTCCTTTATGTTTAAATGGGCTGAGGGTTGTGTGGGCTATTTAGGAACTAAGATCAGTAGCGATCTCACCAAAGTATTTGCCCTCAACTTCCCCCCACTATTGAAGCATTTTGAGGAAGAAACCAATAGGTGGGCAAAGGGGAAGCTCTCTTGGTTCGGGAAATGCAACGCGGTCAAGATGACCCTCTTGCCCCGCTTGCTTTACCTTATGCAGGCTCTGCCAGTACTGATCCCACGCTCCTACCTTCAGAAGGTGCGAGCTGTTTTTATTAAATTTATATGGGCTGGGAGGAGGCCAAGGGTGAGCGGGAGCCTACTGATGAGGACGAAGGAGAGGGGGGGTGTAGGTGTCCCTGACCCGGCAATGTACCATCTCTCTGTGCACCTGAATAGGGTGGTCGATTGGTGCATTCATGGACGGCACAAGCGATGGGTCGGCCTAGAGCAGAGCTTCTTGACATATCCAATTGGGGGTGCGCCCTGGCTGCTCCGAGAGGGGGGGACACAGGCGCTGCAACACCCTACTATTGGCCCGACACTGAGGGCGTGTAAGGCGGCGCTGCATCGTGAGGGGATTTCACCTTTCCCGTCCCCCATGTATCCTATCCTGGGAAATCCGAGTTTTAGGCCAGGATGTAGTGGCCCAACAGCCATGGCATGGTCCAGAGCGAATGTGTACAGGGCAGGTCATTTCAGGGTGCAGGAGGGGTGGGCCCCGCTAGCGGAACTGGCACAGAGACATGGGGTCCCTGAGTGGTCTCCTTGGCAGGGTATGCAGATAGGCCACTTCATGGCTTCCTTACAGGATTTTAGAGAGGGTAGGCGGAACAACACGGCCTTTGAGACAATGTGCCAGAGTAAGGAGGTAGAGAGACACACCCTCTCCAGGATATATAAGCTGCTTATTGACCCCCCAGACGACGAAGTCCCCTCTTATTTAGTGAAATGGGAAAGGGATCTCAACGAAACATGGACACCCGAGCAGCGCCGAAAACTCTTAAAACTCCCTCACAAATCGTCAATATGCACCAGATACCAGGAAGGAGGCTACAAGCTACTATCTAGGTGGTACAGGGTCCCGGCGACCCTAAACAAGTGGTCGCCAGAGACGCCCGCGGAGTGTTGGAGGTGCGGAGTCGAGAGAGGGGACCTGTTGCATGTGTTCTGGTCCTGCCCAGGTTTGAGGGAATTCTGGGATAGGGTGAGATTAGTGGCAGAAAAGGTCTCGGGCTCGGAGGTCCCTGACGACCCCGCTCTGTGTCTCCTCCATAGAACGGAGATTCCAATAAAAAGGTACCGTAAATCAATCACGTGCCGTCTGTTGAATGCAGCAAAGGCCTGCATTCCACAGATATGGAAGAGCAAGGATCCCCCGAGCATACTTACTTGGTTTAAACGGGTGAATGACATGATGAGGTTCGAGAATATGATGGCTTCCCGAGATGGCACCTACGAGAAGTTTGCTACCACATGGCGCGGATGGATGGTCTTTGCTGAGTCTGATGAGGGGAAGAGCCTATTAGGCCTGGCATAGGAATTCTTATTATCAAGCCCACCCCGCTTCTGTTCTTCTCCCTCCCCCCCCCCCACCCCACCCCATCCCACCCCGTTGTAATAAGACCACAGTTGCACCTGTTGATTGGGCAGTTACTTTCTTGACCTACAATGCTGGAAACATTGGGTACATTCATTATGTATGTTCTCTCTCTGTGTACGGAACATTAGGACAGAGTGCAATGTGTATGTCATTTTTGTCTTGCTGGTCTTATGTTTGTTTATTTGTGAAAAATCTTTAATAAATAAAGAATATATAAAAAAAAAAAAAAATTATCTAACATGGCAGAAGTGGTCACAGAATTTTTCACATTAAAAAAAAAAAAAAAAAAACATTAATAACAATTAATTATGAATATTTAAAGATTGTTCCATTGAAATGCATTGGAGAGCGCCAGGTAGCAAGAGGTCATACCTGTCGCTGTTCAAGGTCGGACGCTGGCGCTGTGGGCTGAGGCTGGAATAATGATGAATGAGTGGCTATATGGCGCTATCTCAGTCGCTAAGCAGGATTGGCTTGATAAATGTGTGATTGTGGTGAGGAGCCGGCGTTCTCGTAGCGGGGCCCGTCATTACCGGCCGCTCACTAGTCGCTACCTGCCGCTATTCCTTCATAAATAAGGGCCTTAGAGTCTGATTTATCAAGCACTTCTGTAAGACAGTACCACATCGGTGCAAATTAGAGTTGTAAAAAATATAATAGAATTATTTTTTTGCACACTTGCGCATGTTCCTGCAATGCAAGAAGCACATTTACTAAAACATTAACGGTGCAGCGTCATGCTGAAAAACGTATAAATCATATTTTGCACTACTCTAATTTGCACTGAAATGACACAGTCTGGCAGAAGTGCTTGATAAATCAGGCTCTTAGTTAACGTACAAAGGTATCGCCATATTTCTCTAGATCCACATTTAGTCAACCAGTCTCCAAATTCATTATTTCTAATAGATCTGGTTCTTTTAGGTTCTAATTTCTAATTGATACTTTTAGGTTCCGTTGCCTCCTACTGTTTTTGTGGATACTACAGAATCTGCAGATGTTGAAAGGTAAGTTTTAATGTTATTTTTACTATAGTAATCAAATAGAAAGCATTTCATAGCAAGTTCATAAATGGAATGGAGGGGCGGTATTCTTATTTCCCTGGAGGTGAGGTCACTTTATTACAAAAGATGTTGCACCAATTCATAGAAGCTAATGACATATTCCTTTCCTTTTCATATGGTAGTTGTGACATACTTAGTGCAATTCTAACTAACTTGATAATGTAATAGTGGCGCTATAGTACCTTTGTTTCACAAACTGTCAGTGCAAAAGATCACTGCCAAGCCAAGGGCTCCTGTTTTTATATGGTAACTGGTCAAACGACATTAAAGAAAATAATATCTTCCATCTCTTTAGCTTTAATGTGGCCCTGATTTTAAAGTGGACCAACACCCAGGATTTTGACTATCCTGGGTTTTGGTCCACTTCCCCCGGGCACCTCGATCGGGGGTGCCCCGCTATGTGAAACCCCCCAGATCTCCCGATAAAACTCACCTCACCCCGCTCCTACGACGCATGTGCGCCCCTTGTCCAATCAGCGCGCTCGGAGCCGCTGAGCTATGCCTGCCAAAGCGGCGTCTTATCTCAGTGGCTCCGAGCACGCTGTGGGCCGCATCTCACGCTTCCCACTAACAGGGAGCGCGCCCGCGCCCTGCTAGAGAGAAGCGCCAGATGCGGCTGCGGTCCGCGCATGCGCCGTTGGACCGGGATTCAGGTAAGGTTTGTGGGCGTCCTGGGGGATTTCACACAGCGGGGAATCCCGATTTTGGGAGGGATTGGATCGGCCCGGGAATCTTATAGATTCCCAGGCCGATCCTGCTGGGTGTTGGTCCACTTTAAAGAAAAGTAATCTTATACTAGTGGTTGCCTGCCTTCATGTTTATACCCCCTTTGGCAGCCAATGTGATTTGCCAGATGGGAAAGGATGCACATTCACCCTGTGAACCCTAATAGGTGTGAGTAGTGACATAGGTTCACAAATCTTAAAGGAGCCACAGCACTCAGCCGTGTGTATATTAACTGCCCTGCTGACGTGCACTGGTCTGAGCGGCTGTCACCCCTCCTTTGTATAGTGACGTAGGTTCAGCAGACACAGGAATGAGTATGATACCAGATTTTTTGGGCTTTATTCAGTGGATGTGTATCTCAAACCATGAGATACACTTCAGTGAATACTAGCACACTGAATTTGGCCTTTCTAAAGGAAAACACAAGAAAGCACAAAGAGAGAGGGGTGTAGGGCTGTAAAAAAACAGCCCCTATGAGATGTTTATTAAAATTCACAGACACTCCCCAGATAGCTCCATCCTAAAATGGAAAGCTTAAAGTGGACCAACACCCAGGATTTTGACTATCCTGGGTTTTGGTCCACTTCAGGGGGGCACCCCGATTAGGGGTGTCCCGCTGTGTAAAACCCCCCAGAAAGCCCCAAAAACTCACCTCACCACGCTCCCACGTAGCCACGGACAAGCGGCGGACAAGACAGTGCGCCCGCCGCCGCCTCCCGCACGTCGCTCTGACAGGGCGCGCACCCGCGCCGGCCATTCACAAACGGCCGGCGCGGGCGCACGCACGTCTAGAGGAGGTGAGTTTTTGGGGGGTTTTGGGGGGGGTCCCTCACCGCGGGACATCCCGATCTCGGATGTCCCGCGGTGAGGGAGGTGATCGGCCCGGGAATCTTATAGATTCCCGGGCCGATCAGGGGTGGGTGACAGTCCACTTTAACAGCCTCTGGATTGTAATAATCAGCCCACAGGTTTCTGTTATTTAATTAGTAGTACAAAGTTATTAATCCACTACACAATGTGGCATAACTTTTCCACATATTTTTCAATGACCCAGTTACAATGGTTTTGGTTTGTGCTCTCCCCCCACCCCCACGCATACACCAGCCTCAGTTCTTCTTATCTGCTCGACATTCCGCCAGTAAAATGCAGTCCTACAAATATTCAGACTTTTCAGGTGGCGTAAAGTGGGTGTTGGTCCACTTTAATCCTCCTGAGGCCTTTTATGAAGTAGCAGCTATATATTGTATATACCGTATATATATATATATATATATATATATATATATATACTTTAATAGAGGCTACAAGTGTCATTTATGTCTAAAAAAAAGTTAATAACTGAGCAGACCAAATATTCCCTGGTCTGAAACAAGATTTGTGTTGCGTCATGCCAGAGGAGTAGCTAGGCTTTCTGGCACCTGGGGCAAAGATTTAATATGGCGCCCCCACCTGCTATCAGGTCCCCCTTTGGCGCCCCCCTGAACTGCTGCACCCGGGGCAAGTGCCCCCCCTGCTCCCCCCTAGATACGCCCCTGTGTCATGCCAATGTGAGGGTGATACTTAGGTACAAGTAGTACCAACAGTCAGGGATCAAATGCCCAAGCTGGTGGAGGAAGAGTAATAGTGTGGGGAATGTTTTCTTGCCTGACCCCAGGTCCTCTGATACCTCTTGAATAGTATGACTTTCATAACCATTGTGAATGACTAAATTCAGCCCTTCATGGCAGCTGTTTACGCTAGGACAGAAGGGTACTTTGAGCTGGACAATGCACCTTGCATGATCTGGGTCATGGACTGGTTCTATAAACATGACTGCGAGTTTTCTTTGTGTACCTGGCCTTTACAGTCCTTAGATTTTAATCCTTTAGAGCAGTGTTTCTCAACCAGTTAGTACCACTGGTGGTATTCAAGCTATCTTTTGTTGGTACTCAAGGCCACCAGTGTTAAAAATGTGGGGGACATGGAGCACTGCAGACAAACTACTGTTTCAAAAGGATGCACTGGCTGACCAACAAACTGCAGTCGTGGAGCATCTTGGCATAGGGAATTGCTGTCAAAAATAGTTCCTTTTTAAAGCAGATCTCCTTTCTGTGAAGCTGTGTTGGTGGTGATAGGTACTTGAGATCACTGGAAAGTGGAACGCCATGAAAAAAGGTTGGGAAATCCTGATATAGGGTATGTCTTGGATGATGAAGAAGGGACTGTTCAGAGCATGTCAGTAGTACCAACTGTAGCCAACATTCGTAAGCTATCCTGACAAATTCGATCCAATGCTCTACTTCATGTTTTTTTCTCAATGCTTCATTAGATGGATCAATCTTAAAAATTGCCAACAATCTTATTAAATGTTGCATTGAATTCATATATCTCTATTTATATTGGCCAGAATCTATTTCCACAGCTTCTGTCAAAATTTCCCTACACACCAATCAGATAAGATGATACTTCCTGTTAAGCCTAAGATAAATTATTGCATTTGTGTTTTCATCAGGTTGTTTAAAGATGAATATCCCAAAGGAATTCTCAATGGACTTTTCTGCATTAGGAACTCAGCAAAAACCGGAAAGGTAACATGAGCGCTGATTGTTTGTGTTTGGCTTTGAGCTTTAGAGATGGTGTATTTTCACAGCAGCTTCCTGGTTTCTGGGGGCTGAATAAAGTCATTTAAAGCGCCACTATTTTGGCAGCGAGCCTGTGCAGCTTCCATGTGCATGTGGAACGTGTTTTTCTGAAATTAATGATTATGATTTTTTTTATAGGTTTTAGTGACATGGGACAAAGAAGACGTCAAGTTAAGAAACTACCGAATTTATGAAAGGGTTGGTACCATTTTTGTTTCACATCAACTCTCTGCCGCAACACTTTCCAATTTTATTTTCTTCACATTTATGGACTTTAGATCTGTCCGTTAGGACAGTGAATCACATATTATGGATCTGCACAAATGTTCTATAGGGTGGTCTATGTGGACAAAACATGGCCTGAATCTGGTCCGTTTGGGCTATTGAGACACATTTACCTACTGCCTACCACCTACTGCCAATTTTATTTATGATGGTGCCACAATATCCGCATCCGCAATATCCATATTGCTCTTGTATATTATCTATTGGTATTTTGTGCTACCCAAATTGTCTCTCACAAATAGTCTGTGTAGAGCTGGATAGTCTTCACTGCAACCTAGTGAAGTGTCTAGGGCACTGTGGATACCCTGAAACTGGTTATCAATGTAGAATAGTTAATCCCTATGCTATTACCCCTGGTTTTCCTCCTCATTCATGCATTATTGTGGTGTCCCTTCTGATCAGGTTTTTATGTGTCAATACATTTTGTACTGAGGAAACAGGGCTATACAAGGTATTGTATCAGTTCTTTGGCCCTCCTTTAGGGCTCATGTCAGTACGGCCTGATGACTGCCCTGCCTATTGGCGAGCCTTGAAGTTTATGAAAAACCATAGTCATTTAATTTTTTTAATATCTGATATGTAAGGAAAGCAATCTAAAAATTCCCTTTAGTGTTGGTTGGCATTTGCGCAAGACAATGACTGGTTTAGAATTTAGGGTCCTTTCCTGCTTCTGTAAATTGAGATCTGGTTTCAAGTCACAAGCCAATACACATTGTGCAATGAATACACTTACACATGCAATCTCTACTTAACATTACTAAGCAGCGGTATGGACAGTACACATTTATGGGTTTTCACCTGGAAATCCAAGGTTAAGGTAATACCATTACCATTTCACCTGAAAGTAAAAGGAATTATGGTTTCAGGTGAAGTCACACTGCAGAATGCCAACATAACGCCTCAAGAAGAGTCCCTGGTCATACGTTAGAAAAAATTCTCACGTTTTGTGTGCCACCTGTTGAAGAAAACAGAGTTTGCCATGTGAGACAACATGTATGCCTGCTCTGTAAACCCTATTGGCTGTCAGCGGTCACATGGGACACATGAGCAGTAAATGAGCATGAACGTGGTTACATCTGCTGCTCATTTCTCTACCTTTCCAGTGGACCTCCAGCTGGTGGGAATTCTAATTCAGGATGCTAATGGGGTAAGCAGAGAGTGCAGGGGCTCCCAAGGGCCACTGCTTTGTACGTTTTGGAGCATTAGTCCTTAAACAGTAATTTCTGACTTTTGGCCTAGTGTCAACGATTCCTTAGGGGAACCCTGATTTTGGATGCCCCATGGCTGAAATCACTGCCTAACCCCCACCCAGAGCGCACATACCAAGCCACAATACAGCACAGTATTCAAATGCAGCACAGGAGTATCCCCTCCTCCCCTCCTGTGCATGCTTTTTATAGTCTGCAGGGAGACAAGAGTATGTCAGAGCCACATTTGAATACAACCCAGGATTGCAGCTTGGTAAATTCAAAGGCTCGGATGGGGGTTCCTCAGCAAATACCAAATCAGGATGCCCCAAGGAATCTTTAATACCGGACCAAAAGCCAAACATGAATTTTGGTTCAGTTTAACCACTCTGCTGCAGGGGAGATAAGATAGGTATACTTTTTATTTGATATGTCTTCTAAAGATGCCTTTTAATAAAGTGAATATTGTTTCCGCATGAAAAGCCAATATAACAACCTTTTTTTTATCTGTAGGAAGGCAAAGTGTACCTCGATGGGGATGTACTATTCACAGACATTGCAACGTTGGTAGAACACTACTATGAATATCCATTACCTGGTCACAGCACTCTAATGCTAAAACATGCGTATGGGTGTTTAAACAATGCCAGGTGAAGAGACTGACTTTCAAAATGATGATGGATACGTTACTTAGTCGACAGTCTTAAGGGTGTATGTTGGGATTTTTAAGTAAAACATGATTTCTCAGCCACTGTATGTCCAGCTACCCAAAGACCTAGAACATGTCTTGAAGAAGAAACCAATGAAGATTAACCTACCAATCGTCTGCACAGTTCTTCTATGGTGAGGCAAAAAACCCTAGAAACCCAGAAGTCAATGGAAAGAAAACTGAATACTGCAATAGACAATACAATGTGTGATGGCTCATTGTCATGCCTCCAACCAGGCGTGGATGTTCACCACCCTGCACAGCAGACACTTTTGCTATTTATTTATGGCCTGGAGAATTTATACCTGACCCTAATTGAGGAGGTCAGGGTTTGGTCTGAGTAACCATTCCTGAGGCCACTTGTGTTTTATGCGAGCTTTGAAACCCTCTACACTGTGCGCTGTGTTTATTGCTAGCAAGGACTTAAGAGACATTTTTAAGGCAGCCAAACCAGACATGGGTTCCCTGGCATTAGCGTTTGTTGTTTTTTGTATCTTATACACTACCTTGTAGTCATTTGAAGTTGTCAAAAGACAAATTTGATGCATACATATCAAAGCGGTAAGCAAAAACAGACATCGCTTCTATCCAACAAATAAAAAGACAGATTATTCAATGTCCTAACCCACTAAATGTTCACATAGTCATATTTAACATAGCGTTATTTTTTACTCATTGTTCATTAGCGCATTATTTACATACTAGGAGGACATCTAAAGGCTTGTAAATTATTGTAAGTCCCTGCCCAAACCCCTTAAAAAAGTGAAGACCACTGCAGCCCAACATTTGCGCTGGAAGCTCCGGTGGCAACAACATACTCATGTGCTGGCCTTGCTGCATGTAGCTACTGGCAGTCAAGTGGGAGCAGGCTCCCACTTTGGTGGGCAGCAGGGGGCGCATCATATGGCCTGGAATGTCCCTCTAATTTACACAGCTGATCCCACTTTTTCTACATTGCTGGATCAAAGCCTTACTTTGACACTTACTTTACTTTTACTATAGCCACCTCACCTGGCGTTTACTAAGTTGCCAATCCAGTCTAGTCATTGTCTACAGCAGACTCTTTGGGCTTGCACTGAGCCCTGGCCAGCTTGGTATGAAAGTCTACATGGTACAAATCCCAACTTTTATTATGTTGCCTGATGTGTGTGATGTGAAGATGTTCGTCAAAGTAGACCCACACACTCGAGGGGGGAAACTATACTCACAGGGGGTCTCTTATTGGGATGGTATGGGCCACCGGCACTGTGTGCTGCAGTTATGAACAATTTTCTCTTTTTTGGCAAACTTTTTTAGTGTGTTTTATCATCTAATTGGTCATTAAAAAGGTACAAACACCTGTCTATGTGTTGCTTGTTTTTAGTTTAATCTCACTTTATTAAAGTTTTTTGCCAGAAAAAAACAGCCTGTCCTTTTTTACAGAAAAACAGGTAAAACCATGGGACAAGGCAAATAGCAGGAAAGACGAAGGAAAAAGGGAGTTACATACCAATATACAGGTTTAAGCATGTATAGGAAATACAGACCGTCTGCAGACATTGTCAATAACACAGGGCTTAATGATGCTGCCCCTGCCCTATTGCCATCTCGCCTCGAAACTGTCCGAGATCGGTCAAGAGGGAGGGTATTTGACTCACCCTGTCGGTGCACCAAATTGCATCTCATGTGCCCAACTCTGCCCGCCAGGCAGTAACAATAAAAGTGCCCGAGCTACTTGCCAGATTGGCAGGGGGTGCCCACCCGCGCCAACGGAGGTGTCTCTTGTGTTTATACACTCCAGTAATAAACTAGTCATATGTATGGCACACACGAAGGTCATGCTAAAGATTTAGCGAAGCTAATTCAACTCTGCAAGCACATTTAGGTTTGACTTTTCCCCTGCATCTAGGTGAGCTTTTTAATGTAAACACACAAAAAAAGTGGAATAAAAAATATTTGATACTTTTTTGTTAATAAAAATCAGGTGAGGCCTTTTTTCTATTAAGGGAAGAATTTGTTATAAATTTTGAGAGTTTAGAAACTGAGCTAGGCTATATAGAGTAATTAGATTTTTTTTTTGCATACTCATATGGTACTGTTGTATGGTGCACTAAATCTTTATCATGACCCCCACCATGTAACCAGCACTAAAAAACAAGTATCGACACTGGTGCAAAGCTGGTGCAAAATTTTATGAAAAATATGGGAAAACTATCTTTTGTAATGCATACATATCAAAGCGGTAAGCAAAAACAGACATCGCTTCTATCCAACAAATAAAAAGACAGATTATTCAATGTCCTAACCCACTAAATGTTCACATAGTCATATTTAACATAGCGTTATTTTTTACTCATTGTTCATTAGCGCATTATTTACATACTAGGAGGACATCTAAAGGCTTGTAAATTATTGTAAGTCCCTGCCCAAACCCCTTAAAAAAGTGAAGACCACTGCAGCCCAACATTTGCACTGGAAGCTCCGGTGGCAACAACATACTCATGTGCTGGCCTTGCTGCATGTAGCTACTGGCAGTCAAGTGGGAGCAGGCTCCCACTTTGGTGGGCAGCAGGGGGCGCATCATATGGCCTGGAATGTCCCTCTAATTTACACAGCTGATCCCACTTTTTCTACATTGCTGGATCAAAGCCTTACTTTGACACTTACTTTACTTTTACTATAGCCACCTCACCTGGCGTTTACTAAGTTGCCAATCCAGTCTAGTCATTGTCTACAGCAGACTCTTTGGGCTTGCACTGAGCCCTGGCCAGCTTGGTATGAAAGTCTACATGGTACAAATCCCAACTTTTATTATGTTGCCTGATGTGTGTGATGTGAAGATGTTCGTCAAAGTAGACCCACACACTCGAGGGGGGAAACTATACTCACAGGGGGTCTCTTATTGGGATGGTATGGGCCACCGGCACTGTGTGCTGCAGTTATGAACAATTTTCTCTTTTTTGGCAAACTTTTTTAGTGTGTTTTATCATCTAATTGGTCATTAAAAAGGTACAAACACCTGTCTATGTGTTGCTTGTTTTTAGTTTAATCTCACTTTATTAAAGTTTTTTGCCAGAAAAAAACAGCCTGTCCTTTTTTACAGAAAAACAGGTAAAACCATGGGACAAGGCAAATAGCAGGAAAGACGAAGGAAAAAGGGAGTTACATACCAATATACAGGTTTAAGCATGTATAGGAAATACAGACCGTCTGCAGACATTGTCAATAACACAGGGCTTAATGATGCTGCCCCTGCCCTATTGCCATCTCGCCTCGAAACTGTCCGAGATCGGTCAAGAGGGAGGGTATTTGACTCACCCTGTCGGTGCACCAAATTGCATCTCATGTGCCCAACTCTGCCCGCCAGGCAGTAACAATAAAAGTGCCCGAGCTACTTGCCAGATTGGCAGGGGGTGCCCACCCGCGCCAACGGAGGTGTCTCTTGTGTTTATACACTCCAGTAATAAACTAGTCATATGTATGGCACACACGAAGGTCATGCTAAAGATTTAGCGAAGCTAATTCAACTCTGCAAGCACATTTAGGTTTGACTTTTCCCCTGCATCTAGGTGAGCTTTTTAATGTAAACACACAAAAAAGTGGAATAAAAAATATTTGATACTTTTTTGTTAATAAAAATCAGGTGAGGCCTTTTTTCTATTAAGGGAAGAATTTGTTATAAATTTTGAGAGTTTAGAAACTGAGCTAGGCTATATAGAGTAATTAGATTTTTTTTTTGCATACTCATATGGTACTGTTGTATGGTGCACTAAATCTTTATCATGACCCCCACCATGTAACCAGCACTAAAAAACAAGTATCGACACTGGTGCAAAGCTGGTGCAAAATTTTATGAAAAATATGGGAAAACTATCTTTTGTAATTTTGGATCTTAATTTATATTGTTTTTACATTGTAATTGGCAATTACTTTCAAACAGCACAGTAAAGACATCCTTAAAGTGGACCAACACCCAGGATTTTGACTATCCTGGGTGTTGGTCCACTTCGGCGGGGCACCCCTCCCCGCTCCCACGTGACTGCCCGGTCCAATCCCCGCCAACGTCCAGGCGGGGAACAGGAACGTCCAAGCGGCTTCCGCCGCTGCCTCCCTCGCGTCACTTTCGGCGCGCGCGCGCCCGTGCCGGCCATTCACAGACGGCCGGCGCGGGGGCGCGCACGCCTAGAGGGGCGCGAGGGAGGCGGCGGAAGATAAGGTAGGTGATTTGGGGTGTTTGGGGGGGTTTCACCCCGCGGGACATCCCGATCTCGGATGTCCCGCGGGGTGGGAGGTGATTGGCCCGGGAATCTTATAGATTTCCGGGCCGATCACCTCTCGGTGTTGGTCCACTTTAAATATTCAAACCTGAGCATTGTCCTGATTTAGGTACTTATTCATGATGTGCACCTTTTATCATAATCCTTGTGGCTATAGCGCCAGCTTCAGCACGCCAGCAGCATGTGGCGTTGTGCACTACATTGGCGCTGGCAGTCGCTGTGCAGAGCGCTACTAATTAGCTGGTATTTGCACTTAGGTATTGGTCGGCCTATGTCAGCGCCTGTTGGACCCACCGGCCATTATCCCAGGACCTGTGAGTGCCACTTTTTACTGCCATTTTCGTCGCTCCCCAGCATATTTATGAATTTTGTCCTCCTTGAAATCTTTGGCGCTGTATCTTCCTTTTTTTTCATTAAAAAAACATGGGCAGGCTGATTCATTACTAACGCCAGGTACTGGCAGATGAGCGTCTGTACAGTGGTGCTAAGAGTGACCGCTAGTGGTCGCTCTGATCGGCCGTGAGTCGCTATTATAGAGCGCCTCAGTCGCTGTAGTAACATTGCCGGCATTGATGAATTTGATGTGTGAGTCGCTATAACACCAGTACAGAGCTATATGGGAGCGAACGGTAGCGACTGGTCAGTGGGAGCGACTCAAACCATATTCATCAAAAAATCAGCCTCACATAGCGCCAGCACTCAAAATTGTGTCGCTGTAGCCCCAAGCGCCAGAAGCTGTGTGATTAAAGTCCATTTTTGAACACATATCCACTAGTAACAAAGCGAAAACATATGGAATTACATTGTTATTGCATTGTGACATTAACACAATGACAATTTGCATACAAATATGAAATATCAAATACGTTTTCAAAAATGTATTTAAATAGGCCAGGAGAGGTCACACAATGATTTGATACAAAACAAAAAAAATTATTAAAATAAAACCCTGTTTAAAGAGAATAAATGGAAGGTCCATTGAAATGAATGGGAGAGCGACAGGTAGAGACAGGTAATACCAGGCGCTCTGAAAGCCAGAGCGCTGCCGGGATCCGCTGAGCCATCTGTGATGACCAGAATCGCCTTCATAAATGTGGTATTGCGTACAGCGGCCAGCGTTCACCAGACGCTACCTGCCGATACCTGTCATTTACAAGGCACTTCCTGTCGCTATCCCTTGATGAATAAAGTGCTAATGCATGTTCTGTTCAAAAATGTATTTAATATTAATTATAAGAAATATATACAAAATGAGGGTTACCTCTTACACCCCACAGAAAATGCCCACAGGGTCTAACAATTGCACTCACTCAGTATTTCATATCAAAACAATTTTTTTTATTATTATCACCTGATTAAAACCTAATAAAAGCACAAACATGCCATAGGTGTTTATATCCTCCAGGGGGAGCTGTTGCTCACATAAGTGCATATGCTCATCTATAATACAATTAATTAATCCTAGCCTAATATACAAAATTAAAAAATATATTCAAAAAGTGCAAGTGCCAAATAAAGTGCATCCATTTCAATTATCACATGTGCAAAGCATAGCATTCAACCCAGTACAGAAATTGAGTAAGCCAAAAGGAAACATACAGTACATGAATTACTGACCAATCACCATCGTGCATAGTCCAGAGCAAAGCAGCGCCCCCCACAGTGCACCAACGCGTTTCAAGACCTGCCAGGTCTCTTTCTCAAGGCAAGGTAAGGGATGGGGGAGCCCGAGGACCCACCTTTATACGCACCCATCCAGCAGCTCCCACGAACGTCCGCCATCCTGCAGGCGGGCCGGCGCACTCCGGCCGGAAGTGCGTCGGCCCGTCAGACCGGAAGTGGAGACCCGCATTCCAAGCTGGAACGCGGCATCTCCGATTACTTATTTCCGGTCCCGTGGTAGCGCATCGGCACTCCCAACATAGCGAGCGCGGCGGGCGCCGCCAGGCTGCAGGCAGCTGAACCGGCGCAGGACTAGCCCAACAGAAAGGTGCATATCCCCCATTGGCAATGAGCAACAAAAGCATTTGCAGTAGTTCTTCACAAACAATTCAATCTTAAATCAATTCTAGTTTATAGCTACCTTATATTAAAAGTGTCAAAACAATTTTCGATGGCTAATATTTACAGAAAGGAAAAAACAACTAAACTTGGTTATATTCACATCCTATATAGGCAAATCATTGTTATATATTACATAAAAACATATAGTCCATTACAAATAGGGTTAGGAGCACCCAACCCCGATATAAAAATAGGACAAAGGGAAAAGGAGAAAGGGTGAAACGGATAATGTGAAGAGGAATGGTGGGAAAAGGGCATGGCCCCGCATCCAAGTTAACGGGCTACACAACACTGGCAAGGATGTCCATTCCAAACTGGTTTCAATCCTCTTTCTTCAGTGGCTGTTATTTCCATATAGAACTATGGGAGACAGGGAGTTGATCTTGTGTGTTATTCTTTCCATGCAGCATTGATGTTAAAGAGATAGATGACTCTCTGAAGCCGGGTCCATGAGTATACGTGACATATGCCAATCAATAACTGTGATATAAAACACAATTTTTACACATAACACAAGCAAACAACACCGTGACCCTGGTACCACACCCTAGTGAACTCAAAAAACATATTTCATATTTATATCCGTGCCATGTGACCACCACAAAACTAATCAACTGTGTGAAGTGCTATGTATATAAAAAACCCTCTGACAACCCAAGTAAACCCTATTAACTCAAAAAATGTACCCCAGTGACCTATACTTACCCTAAAAATGGAGTGAATGCCACGTCCTCGTTTAACCCCTCCGGATACTGCGTATCCAGATCAAAAATCCAGCGCAGTTCCTTCTGCTGCAGGCGTTTTTTAAGATCTCCACCCCTGGGTCGCATAGTTACTTTCTCCAGAGCTGTTACCTGAAGTCCCTCTATTCTACCATCATGTGCATCCAACATATGAGCAGCCACTGGGGGTATGATTTTCCCCATGTCTCTATTCCTCTTGGCCAGGCGTATGGAGGACAGATGGGCTTGTATGCGCGCTTTAAGCGCATTTTTGGTTTCTCCTACGTAAAACAGCGGACACCCACAGGTAATGAGATAGATGACACCCACCGTCCTGCAGTTAATAAATTGCTTGATGTGGTACCTCCTCCCCCGTTCTCAGAACTTCTGATTGTTAGACCCTGTTAGACCCTGTAATTGTTAGACTCTGTGGGCATTTTCTGTGGGGTGTAAGAGGTAACCCCCATTTTGTATATACTTTGGTTTGGGTAGTGCCACAGGGCAGTGCACCACATATAGGATTGTTACCGTTGGTGCCGCTCATTTTCCCCTTCCCCCTTTCCTCACCCAAAATTATAAGAAATAAACAAATCAATCCAATTCTGCCCATTGTGCTCTATGGGATCTTGAGCTACAGTACGAGGTTTCATCTGGCTGCTTCAACCAAAGTGCCTGGGAACTGCATCATTTTTGGCACTGATGTTTTTTTATTTCTTAAATATCACGCTGAGTGCTGCTGAGGCAAAAAAGTGGCTCTGTGTGGCACTGACGCTTCATAAATAAGGCTTCCCATTGCTTAGAAAGATACGCTACAATGAAACACTATGAGGCCGATTCATCAATAGCGCCAGGTAGCGACAGATGAGCGACTGTAGCGTGATTTTTTCAGCGCCAGCCAGTATTTGCTGTGCTTGGCCGGCGTTAGCTTGATGACAGCGACTCAGTCGGTGTGCGGTAATGTTGAATACGGGCTGGGGGGTCGCTGTTTCACAGGTCCAGCGTTGTATGTGAGCGCCTGACAACGAATGGCCAGAGCGAACGGCTAGCTTCATATTCATCAAAAAATCACGCTCCGAATGTGCTGTCGCTGTCCATTCCTTTAAACCCCAGTGCGCTGGCGGCGATCTGTATTAACTAGTTTTTAACCCCTAAACAACCATATTTTTTGAATGTAACATTATACATGTTTTTAGAATCATTTTGTAATATGAATACATTAATCTCAGACCTGTTAGAACAATTCTGCACATATTTTTTTTTTTTTTTTTTTTTGACTTAAAAATAAATCCTAACATTGCAGAAGTGTTCTCCGATTTTTTGACATTAAAAAAAAAAAAAAAAAAAAAAAAAATTATTACCAATTAATTATGAATAATTATATATTGCTCCATTGAAATGCATTGGACATCGCCAGGGAGCGACAGCTCATACCTGGCGCTGTGAGGGAATTTGCAGCGGCGCTGTTCGGTCCAGGCGGCTTCATGATGAATGCCGCGCTAGCCGTCGCTCTCGCCGGCGCTAGCCTCATTTTGCTTGATAAATGCGTCATTGTGACCGCCGCCGGGCGTACTTGAGTCGGTAGTCGCTGTTAGCTGCCGCTACCTGGCGCTCGTCAGACACTACCTGGCGCTATCGCTTGATGAATAAGGGCCTAAATATCTCTACTTGGATGTCATTCTCATGCATAATTGATAATATTACTAACATTACACAGAGACCTCTATCAGCAATGGTCACCTCCAGTAAAAATGCCCTGGGCAGATTTATCAAAGCTGGATGAAGAAAAGCTAGAGCTGCAGCTAAACCAAATCAGCTTTCCGAAGCAATGAGGTTTGATATGTTATTATTTGTTGACAGGCCAGGCTGTGCGTGTACTTTTTAGGTCTGCCTACAGAAGGTATAAAAAGTATGTGCAGAGAAAAAGACAGGTGTAAAAAAGTAATTGGATCACAAGTGCATTGTACACATGCAAACTTCCCAACGCACTTTTTAAAAATCCTTTTTTTGCATTTTTTTTAATTTAATACTGAAAAAAGTAAATTTTCTACACCAAAACAGGCATTAATGGAATGTTTTTTTGTTTAAGACTCTAGGGACTGGCCTCTCCCTATCCGTCTTTATGTGAAACCCCTGTGATCACTCACAAAACTCACCTTTCTAGCAAAGGCCACGTCAGATGCGCAGCCCCATCACTAGCATCTCGTGGCTGAGCCATGCCCCAAAGAAACTCCATTAAGGCAGAACAAAACCCCCACCTCCATCCCTGTGCCCTCCACCTGAGTACATGGGGCAATGCAGCTGGCTCAGTGGTTGTTATGTTAATAAAAAAAAGATTTATTTTCATCACTGTAGCCACACCCACCCAACAAATTTGAGATTGCTGATTTGCTGATTGGAGATTTTCCGGCTGAAGTGACCAGCCTTAAACCAGAGCAACACAACAAACAGTGCTCATATGCATCCCTCCCCAGGGCAATGTAGATTGCTGCACATAAAAATTCACTACCTTTTGCTAACTCCTGCTCTAGTGAATTTTAGAAACAAAATTGTGGCACGTGTATTTGCAGGCCACCTGCAAACAGGAAGTACTGCTGAGCTTCCTGTTACTGTGCATTGTCAGTTATGTCGGTTGAATCCAGACAGCAGCATGGTTGAGTTGCTGGAAGAGGAAGCTCCAAAATGGCCGCTTCATTTCTTTTCCAACTCTGCCAGGCTGTTGGTCCAGTTTAACAGCATGCAGTGCCCATATGGCCTTGGCGCCATGCCCTGCAGCAGTTAAAGTGCCTGTTCAGACACACACTAACTTTCTCTCCCCTTATCTCCCTTTGGAACATGGAGATTTTTAAGGGATTTATAAGGGAAACCACTTTCTTTGCTTCATGGGACAGGAATCTGGTAAGCTGCTTGCTGACTTTAAGTGCCTTTAAGTAAAACTTGATAGCTTGATAGCCGGAAAAGTCCTTATCAAGGTCTTGTACAACAAAGGATGTTGGAATAACCCGGATAATGCAAAGACTTTGTATAGTGACAAAAGAAGGAATGTGAGGGAAGCCCCAATTGTTTGTACCAGCAATATCTCAACATTTACAGCCAAAGCTGGTATAATATATCCAGGTTCCATAGTAAATCTTTGCAGAAGAATGTTTCCTTGACTGATTAAATTCTGAATTATAAGTAATGATGAGCGAACCCATAGAAATTAAAATTCGGTAAGTTTGGCCGAACTTGCCGCCAAAGCTCAGTTCATATATATTAATTTTTTAAGGGTGCTAGGGGGGGAAATCAGGGGGTAACACCAGAGAGATTGCCCTACAAGACATAGGGTAGAGAAAGTAGTACTCCAAATAAGCACAAAAAAACAAAATAAACAAATACATTAAAAGAAATGTCAAAAATAAATTAAAATATATATATTTTTTGGGTGTCAGAGGGCAAATCGGGGAGGGGGGGTAACACCAGGGAGATTGACCTTCACAAAATGGGGTAGAAACAGTATTAAAATTAGGTACCCTTTATTAAAAATTATCCCTCATAGCAGACTATGACAGGGCCCCCCATCATCCAATCCCATACTTTGTGACAGAACCCCCATCTTCTCCTATAGCAGACTGCGTTATAGGTCAACCCCCATCATTCCATAGCAGAATGTGTGGCAGAACAACCCCCCATCATCCCTATAGCAGACTGTGTGGCAGAACAACCCCCATCATCCCAATAGCAAGCTGTGTGGCAGAACAACCCCAATCATCATTATAGCAGAATGTGAGGCAGAACAACCCTATCATCCCTATAGCAGACTGTGTGGCCGAACAACCGCAATCATCCCTATAGCAGACTGTGTGGCCGAACAACCGCAATCATCCCTATAGCAAGCTGTGTGGCAGAACAACCCCTATCATCCCTATAGCAGACTGTGTGGCCGAACAACCCCCATCATCCCAATAGCAAGCTGTGTGGCAGAACAACCCCAATCATCATTATAGCAGAATGTGAGGCAGAACAACCCTATCATCCCTATAGCAGACTGTGTGGCCGAACAACCGCAATCATCCCTATAGCAAGCTGTGTGGCAGAACAACCCCTATCATCCCTATAGCAGACTGTGTGGCCGAACAACCGCAATCATCCCTATAGCAGACTGTGTGGCCGAACAACCCCAATCATCCTTATAGCAAGCTGTGTGGCAGAACAACCCCAATCATCCCTATAGCAGACTGTGTGGCCGAACAACCCCAATCATCACTATAGCAGAATGTGTGGCAGAAAACCCCATCATCCCTATAGCAGACTGTGTGGCCGAACAACCCCAGTCATACGTATAGCAAGCTGTGTGACAGAACAACCCAAATCATCATTATAGCAGAATGTGAGGCAGAACAACCTCCATCATCCCTACAGCAGACTGTGTGGCAGAACAACCATAATCATCCCTATAGCATAATGTGTGGCAGAACAACTCCCATCATTCTTATAGCAGACTGTGTGGCAGAACAGCCCCTATCATCCCATAGCAGAATGTGATACAGCCCCCCATCATCTTCCATAGTAGACTGTGACAGAGCTTAACTTGGGCCTACAGGAGATTGAGGTCCAGATCTTCCACCTGGTAACAGGGGCAGCAAGGAACATGGTGAAGGTAGTAGCAAAAGGAGTGAGGGCTTTAGGGAGTACTTAAATGTGATAGAACTAGAAGCCCTGTTTCCTATTGCACTGAGACTTGATGGTGGATTATGTGAGTACTGCTATCTACAGAGCTAAAGTTCAAACGAGCCAACTTTCCAAGGATGTTTTAAAGAGGTATATTAAAAGGATGTCATGCATGTTCATATTCCAACGTTTCAGGATCACACAGGGCCTCTTTTTCAAGGGGACATGCAAAACCCAGTGCAAAAAACAGTGGGCAAAAAAGTCTGATGTCATGCATAAGGTCACAAGCCTTTGCATCAATCTTTACTTGTAGTGTGTGGTGGTATAAGAGAACAAAATTAACAACAACCGAAACCAAGCGACAAACAGGAAATGTGTCAGTGCCCAACAAAGAATAGTCACCTTCTAAATATATATATATATTTTTTATTTTTAGGTACTTCCTCCAATAAACATTCTACTACACAGGACCCATTACCATTCACCTTAAAGGCTGAAAATGCATGTCTTCCAGCTTTCTGAAGAACCCCCCTCCCCCATCATTGGTGGATTCTAATTTATTATGCAGATATTACTGAATTACCTCTCCTGAATACACATAACATATCAACAAGGTGGCTTTCAACTACAGCCAGGTATATATATATCCCATCCTGACCCATCTTTTTTTTTTCTCCAGTTCTTTCATCTGTTACAGTACCATATACCCTCTAAAATCTCATCCTTCTGTCTTGACTGATGAGTATTGTTGGTGGAATATGCCCCTATTGGTTTGCATGTAGTCCAGTTAAGTTTTTAATAAAACAACTGAGACTTGGAGGGGCATAAATCCGAACACATATGTAAGGTACGGGTTCTCATCTCTGAAAAGCAACCAAAGCAGTAAAATTCCCACAAATCACCACCAAGGCCACCCAAAGCCCGAAAAACATCTGCTTATTTAAATAAAAAGTCAGTGTTCCCCTTTAGCCAAATAATGTATTTTTACAATGAAAAAAACAGGGGTCACCTTAAACCGGACCTTCACCATGATTTATTGAAAAGCCCAAACCCTTAAAAAACGATTCTCCAGAATCTAAAGTTAATATATTTTAAGTTTTTAGTCACATACTTATTATTCTTTCCCCCACTGGGCTGCAACTCTGTTCAGGACTTTAGGATAGGGGTGCCGCCATCTTGACTCAGAAGCATCACATTTACTGAGGAGAGTGGGATAAAGTACAGGGGGGTGGGTTATAGCTGTGCTTTTCTCAGACAGAGCAGAGCTGGGGTCAGGAAAAGGTCAGCAATCCCAGAATGCAGAGTAGCACAGTTAGAAGGCACTTCCTGTTTGCAGGCTGCCTGATGTCCCAGGTAGGATGATTTTTAATGTGAACAATCTGTATGTACAGGGTGGGGGAAACATATAAGATAGGCTCTTATTCAGAGTGAAGGACCGCTTTAAAAGAGGAGCAACGGTGGGCCTAAAGTCTATAAGACATGTCCGGACCATGGCGGCATCCCTCTGGCTAATGTGTGCTCCTGAATGGCTGGTGCAGCACACACAGCTGGAGGGGAGTGGCTGTAGAGGAGATGCCTGCTAGATCCTCTCATCTTTATACACTGCCTGGAAAGCTGATTGGCAATGTGCAGAATCACCCACCAATCACCCCCTACCAGGCAGTGTCTAATATCCCCCTCCTCAAGAACTTCATAATAGACAGTGTGCAGAATGCCCCCAATCACCTCATATCAGGCAGTGTGCAGAATCCCCCAATCACCCCATAACTGGCAGCGTGTAGAATGCCCCCAATCGCCCCATAATAGGCAGTGCACGGAATCACCCCAATCACACCATAACAGGCAGTGTGAAGAATCCCCCCAATCACACCATAACAGGCAGTGTGAAGAATCCCCCCAATCACATGATAACAGGCATTGTACAGAAACACCCCCAATAACACCATGACATGCAGTGTGCAGAATCTCCCCAATCATCCCATAACTGGCAGCGTGTAGAATGCCCCCAATCGCCCCATAACAGGCAGTGCACAGAATCACCCCAATCACACCATAACAGGCAGTGTGAAGAATCCCCCCAATCACATGATAACAGGCATTGTACAGAAACACCCCCAATTACACCATGACATGCAGTGTGCAGAATCTCCCCAATCACCCCATAACTGGCAGTGTGCAAAACCCCACTAATCACACCATAACAGGAAATGCAGAATCCTCCCAATCACACCATAACAGGCAGTGTGCAGAATCCGCCCAAACACTATAACAGGCAGTATGCAGAATCCCCTGGATCCCCCCATGAGCAGGGACGTTTCTAGCAAAAATTTTGCACAGTTCAGAAAGTAAAGAATTCTGCCCCCTCCTCACCCACCATATGGTGCTTCTGCTCTCCCATACAAGTATGGGTCATTCTGAGCCTCTACCATAGCTGCAGATGGTGCCCCCCTCCCATATGTCATAGCCCTTCAAAATTACAAAATAATAAATGTGTAAACTTACTGTATCCGATATCTACTTTCCCTCTTACTAGAACTATTATAACATTTACTGTTACAAACATTTCAAGTTATTCATAAAAGCATTGTAGTACTACATTAAAATTTTACTAGGTAATCAGGTAAAAAGTGTGAATAAAGATCCTAATTTTCTCTCTAAAAATCAATTACCGCACAAAAAAATTCACAATAAATTTGTTAAAAGGAACCTCTAGAATTGTATACATAAGTTTCAATATGGTTATTGGTAAAGGGGGCTTATTTCATTTTGCTATATAGTATAAACAGTGGTGTTCACCATAGCAGGGCCCCCATCACAGGCTCCATCAGCACAGGCCCCCCCGGGGGCAGACCCAGTACAGACACTCATGGTGGATGCGCATGGCACTGACAAAGAAGTGTGTGCACGTCGCTAACGGAGAGGTGCACTGCTGACAGAGAGGAGCCAGGCCCGCGTAGGGCGATGGCAGGTAGGGGGATGCGCCGGCCACGCTGATCAGCCGGCAAGGAGGAAGCAGGCGGCATGGATTGGGTAAGTATGCACAGGGATAACATACTACAGAGGCGGTGGAGGCAGCTTGCACTGGGCCCCCTCGTTCCACGGGTCCGGGGGAAGGTTCCTGCACTGCTTCTATGGTATGTACACCCCTGAGTCTTTTTTTGCCCCATATACAAATTAGGGATTTATTTAAGAAATGCTAACACCATGTAGAGTGACATGTAGAGGCAGGTGCTTTTCGTGAGTGCCACCAGCAACTTATATTTATGGTGCAATAAAATGTCTCCTAGCGCCATGTAGAGTTCCATGTATCAAGAGCGCCGGGTGCTTTGTTAGGGCTGGCACTGTGTTCCCTACAGCACCACATCACATCAGGCGCTCAGTGTCCTCCCATTGACTTCAATTATCCATTCCAGTCCCATTTTATGGGTGACTTCTGGTTAGTGTCTTTACATTTTGTTGAGCTCAATCAAGTGACACGGAATCCCTGGCCTGGCCAGAATGTTTTTTTTGTTCATTATTGTACTTAGGTTACCCGCTGCTTACTTGTGTTTTCATGCCTGCCAATCATGTGCCATGTCATTTGTATGTCCCCAATGTCATTCCATGTGTTTTTGCTTGGTCACTGTGCAGCCATCCCCAGTTAAAGCCTTTTTTGCGTATTGCACATGGCGCTGTATACTTGAATATTGTGGTTTCACAGCGCCCACAATGGCGATGTTTATTTACATGTTAGATACAAATGATTTCTGACCCTCCCCACCGGCGCTACCTGTCGCTAGCTCCATTGGAAAAAACAAACAAACAAGAGACAGCTCCACACGTAGCCTACAGCACCGAACCCTAACAGTGCCATTTGCCTGTAGCTGCCATTGCAGCTGAGGCGCTAATAGCATCTCTATGCAGGGGCTCAAGAGACGCTACGGGCGCTAGTGATGAATTGGCCTTTAAATCTCGCTTTGTGACAGTTATCTATGTCTTCAATGGTGTTTTCTGCCTTCTGTCTGTTTGTGGGCAAATAACGAAAAGTAATACTACCATACATATTGCATGCAGTCACATGAAACATTGCTTAAAATAGGTACAATAGTGCCACCAAGTGTTAAGCTTAGCGCTTGTTGCATACTTGCAAGCTGATTCCTATGTAACTAAGCTTTCCGTCAACATACAACATTTCAACTTCCAGACTGAACAATGTGGAAGTCCAGTCTAAGTCCGCCCTGCCCTGCCACACTCCCCTGGCACTAAAGAAGGATGGGGGTTACAATAAAAAAAAAAATCTCTGATGCTTTGATCCAAGATAGCGGCACCCAGCACCAGAATCAGGTGAATAGTGCAGCATCCTGGACATGGTAAAGGTTTATGTAAACCCCCACCCTGCCTTAGCACCAGGGAAGGGTGGTCAGGGGTGTGGGAGGGGTAACTTTAAAAGCAAAACAAAACCCACCCGGCCTGGCCCTAAAATCTAAAAGATTCCAGGGCCAGCTGCTGGCCTTCCCCCTGGGGCATCCCGAAAAGGGATAACCTGCTATGTGAAACCCCCCAGGGCGCCGGTAATCACTCACTTTCCCAAGTCCAACGGTTCCAGTGTGTGCTCTCATCGAGTCAGAGCTGTACGCTGACCTGACGTAATTTGGCAAGGCGGCTCTGATACTTGTGAATAGGGAGCGAGAGCGGCTGCATCCCTACATCCTCAGGCTGTGTGCGCACTCCTGTCCAAGCGCAGGCACCATTGGACCGGGAAGAGGTTGGTCGAATGTGCCGCCATGGGGGGTTTCTCACAGTGAGGTATCCCAAATCGGGATGGCCCCGTGGGTGCGGAACAAAACCTGGGAAAGTGAAAATCCTGGGTTTTGTTCAGCTTTAAATAAAATGAAAGCTGAAAAACAATGAAGAATTGTCATTACAGGTCTGGTATTAAAGTGTTAATGTCACAATGTAATAACAATGTCATTCCATATGTTTTCGCTTTGTTACTAGTTGATATGTGTTTAAAAATGGACTTTAATGGCATTCGATAGGGTGCACTGGGGGTTTCTAAGAGCTGCACTGTCCCAGGTGGGAGTAGGACCAGTTATGTTGGATAGAATCATGGCGCTTTATCACGACCCCACTAAAAAAGTTAAAGTTAACGGCACCCTCTCTGGATCTTTCAATATTAGGAATGGTACGCGACAGGGGTGCCCTTTTTCCCCCTTGCTCTATGTCCTGGTAATGGAGCACCTGGCGAATGCACTGAGAGCCAATCCCTCCATCAAAGGGATGCCATGGCGGGGGAGGGAATATAAGCTCTCCCTCTTTGCCGATGACCTCCTTCTTTACATAACCTCCCCACATACCTCTCTGCCCTCTATCATTCGGGAGTTTGATAGGTTTAGCAAGCTAAGTCATTTCAAAGTTAATATGGCCAAAACTGAGATCTTGAACATATCCCTGGACGAACGGACCCAGGAATTAATCCAGACAAATTTCCTGTTTAAGTGGCAAAAGGATTCGATAAAATATCTAGGGGTGCAGGTACCCACTGACCTGGGGAAACTCTATAAACTGAACTATGTACCACTCCTCAACAGCACTATGGAAAGCCTGAAAACGTATGCTAAAAAGCAATACTCCTGGCTGGGGAGGACAAATATCTTAAAAATGGACGTACTGCCCTGGTTCTTATATGTTTTCCAGACTCTACCGGTACTGCCAAAACGGGGGTTCTTTAAGCAGCTACAGGCTGCTTTTTTCAATTTTGTATGGGATAATAAGAAGCCCAGGGTGAATAGGAGGACGCTTTGTAGGCCTAAAAACGCGGGGTTAGGCGTCCCTGATATGAAGTCGTATCACGCAGCTGCGGTCTTTGTGCGGCTTGTTGACTGGTTTCAACCCCAAGGGGAGTAAGCAATGGGTTGTACTGGAAAATGACATTTCTCCAATTAGTCTGACTGCCTTGCCTTGGGTGGACCCCGAGTACCGTCCAAGGAGGCGGGAACTCCCATACCTAGTAAATCCTCTGCTGACCCTATGGGATAGATCTCTGAAGCAGAGGGGAATATCGCACAGGCCTGGTCCGCTCACCCCGCTCTTCAACAACCCTGCTTTCACCCCGGGTGGGGATACCAAGACATTCCTCGTGTGGGATACGACCCAGGACACGAGACTGGGTGAGGTTACCTTTGGATCTGGCCTGCCATCACTATCTGAGTTGAGAGAGCGGGGGGAGGGGAGGAAACTGTCCTGGTTCCTGTATGCCCAGTTGAGCGCCTTTATTGGATCTTTCGCTCCTGGAACTACCTTGTCCCGGCCCCTAACGAGGTTTGAAATGATCCTCAAAGCCCAGACCCCTCCCTCACGAGTAATTTCAACCTTATATAGGATCTACCTGACTAAGGGCATGGAGGAGGAGCTCCCACAATTTTGCAGGAGATGGGAGGAGGAATTGGGTCAAACGTTTGAGAGGGAGGAATGGGATATTTGCTCTGACGCACACATTCTCGATGGCTTGCAGAGCCCAGGAAAGGAACTACAAAATCTTGACCAGGTGGTACAGGAGCCCTGCGGACTTAGTGAGGTACGGGGGATCGGAGACAGGCGATTGTTGGAGAGCCCAGGGGACCCTGACTCACGTGTGGTGGAAATGCCCTGATATCAAAACTTTCTGGGAGGGGGCGTTAATGGTGTTTAAATATACGACACTTGAGAGTGTCCCCAACTCCCTCAGGTGGCCCTTTTGTCGATGACACCGGGTTCAGTAGCAGTGGGGGGAAGAGGCCTGCTGAGGCATATGCTTACGGCGGCCAGGTCAGTAATACCCCGACACTGGCGCTCCAACACTATTCCCTCCCTGATGAAATGGTACGGGGAGTTGGAAAATATTAAAAGGATGGAGGAACTGGCACTTGACGGAGTCGAGGGTGGGGCCGAGAAACACTACAGGACGTGGACAATATAGGAGGTTTCTAAGAGTTCTCCGGAGATCCGGAATCTGTTGGAGGGAAATGGGTAATGTGGACGTTCATTCATTCTTTCTCTCTTTCTTCTTCTCTTTTCATCTATATTCCTGGTGTTTCTCTTTTTATCGCTATAGCTTCTCTTTCTCTTTTCCGCCTTCCCCTGGGTTTGCTCCTGGGGGCGGACAGAGCCGTCAGCTGAGAAGCCTGCAAGGTCATAGATGGAAGGGTTGATGGTTGACCCATGAATCTGAGTTCCCTAGCACCGGCGGACGCTCTCGAGGACCCGGCCGGGGTCGGGTTGCCCTCCTTTTGCAACTCATGATAATTGCGAGGGCGGTACCCTCCGGGTCCCTCATCTTGGTAAAATTGGGAGTCCAATGAGCGGGGTAACCTTGCAGGCGTGGGGCGGGATGGATATTGATGTTATAACCGTTACTGTCACCAATGTCATATACTTATATCGTCAGTGTGTTGAAAATTTTGATCTGTAACTACATCTATTACCATCATTGTAAAGCTTTCAACAGTCTTGGTTTTGCGATGCTTGACCTGCTCTTATTCATGGTTTACCTAAGACGCTGTGGCTCTGTATTATTCTTGCGCTGTCTCTATGTATATAAAAGCCTATATAAAATTCAATAAAGATATGCAAAAAAAATAAAAAAAGGACTTTAATCAAATAGCTTCTGGCACTCTGGGCTACAGAGACCCAATTTTGAGCGCCGGTGCTGTGTGAGGCTGCTTTTTTGATGAATATGTTTTGAGTCGCTCACACTGACCAGTCGCTACCATTCGCTCCCATGAAGCGCTGTACTGGTGTTGCCATTTGTCTGCTAGACCAAAACACTAGCATAGTCCTGCTAAAGGGGGTTACATGGCGGCACTATGTATGGGTTTAATGCAGAGTCAGGCAGGGGAAAAAAATGTGCTGGCTTACCTGTCTCAGCTGTTTCCAATGCCATGCTGAGTTTACCAGCTTCCCAGCACAGTTTGGGTTTTGATTCTGCCATTTACCTCTTTAGAGTTGGGGTATCCACTCATGCAGGTAACATTTTTTTATGCTTAGAAGTTCCTTACTGTGTTGCATTTTGGAATGGGTTCCAGTTGTTTCCTGTTATATGGCTTCTATGATTTGCTGAATGGACTGTAAACCCTTCCCTCCCCCCCCAAAAAAACCTGATTTCTTTATATTACTATTTCTTACACACAGCAGTTCCAGGCTGGTCTGTTGCTCCTAGTTTCTGTGAACGAAGGGTTGAGTGAGCATCTGCCCCAGAATTTTTTAGGTCATGACCAATGGTCACTGTCATTCATGGCCTCGTCACTCTGTGACAGCCACGTTCCCCTGTCTTGGCATGCCCTCTCCATTGCAATGCATAGAGGGATCTACAGAGTCATCATGACTGATTTGTGGAGTGGGGACAGTCTACAAAGACAGGGGGAGCCCCATCCTTGAAAACTGGAAGGTTTTTGAGCTGCGGACAGGCCAGGAGCTGCTGAAGAGGAGAGAAGGTAAGTGCCTATTTGTTTTGTTTTTTAAAAGGGTTTACAGTGGTTTTAAGGTCCCCCTGCTCTATGACGAATAATTGCATACCCCTTCTCTCCCACAGCTGCTTTGCTAAGGGCCAGCCATCCCATAATCACCCCAAACTGGGATTCCTGGGGCCCACCAGTAGAATGAACTATGAGGGCCCACCTAACATTTAGGACATTTGGTCAAAAATATTTGAATGAAAAAACATGAAGAAACAATACTTTATTAGCTCAAATATTAAATATTAAACACTGCACATAAAATCAGGAGAACAAACATGCAACAGGGCAAACTCTACAGACTGGAGAAGAAAATCTCGCCTATGACACAGTAGCTGGAGAGGCGTGGAGGCTTATTCATTACTAACGACAGTTTTAGTCTTTTTCTTTCTGTCTATTCTTTGTTCCTTTCATTCATGTTATGCCCTTGCTTTTTTTCTGCCATTCATTCTGTCTTTTCTGGAAGCCAGAGCGTCGGCGGTATACGCTGAGCCGTCTGTGATGATGAATCGGTCGCTATGTGACGCTGTTAGAGTCGCTCACCAGAATCGCTTTGATAAATGTGGTATTGCGTACAGCGCCTGGTGTTCACCAGACGCTACCTGCCGCTTACAAGGCACTACCTGGCGCCATCCCTTGATGAATAAACCCCTTTGTTTCTTTCACACGTTCATTCTCTTTCTTTGTTTCTTGCATGCATTCATTCTCTTTCTTTGTTTCTGTCATGAATTTTGTGCTTTCGTTCTTTGCATTTTTTCGTTCCATCTATTTTTTTTTCTTTTTCTGTGATTCCTCCTTTCTTTTCTGCTTACATTTCTCTGTCATTCCTTCTATTCCTATGTTCTTTATTTCTTTCTGCTGTTCCATCTATACTTTGTCATTCATTCTATTATCCAGCTCTTTTTTTCTCCCATTCCTTTTTTCTCTTTATTCTTTGTTTCTGTTGTGCATTCATTCTTTCTTTCATGCTGATTCATTACTAGCGCCAGGTACCGACAGACGAGCGTCTGTAGCGAGCTACTCAGAGCGACCGCTAGTAGTCGCTGTGATCGGCTATGGGTCGCTGTTACCGAGCGCCATAGTTGCTGGCCGGCATTGATGAATTTGATGTGTGAGTCGCTATAACACCAGTACAGCGCTTTATGGGAGTGATCGGTAGCAACTGGTCAGTGTGAGCGACTCAAATCATCAAAAAAACAGCCTCACACAGCGCCGGCGCTCAGAAATGGGTCTCTGTAGCCCAGAGCACCAGAAGCTGTGTGATTAATGTTCGTTTTTGAACACAAATCCACTAGTAACAAAAAGAAAACATATGGAATTACATTGTTATTACATTGTGACATTAAAACTTTAAAGTGGACCAACACCCACGGGTGATCGGCCCGGGAATCTAGAAGATTCCCGGGCCGATCACCTCCCCAAACCCCCTTACCGCCTCCCTCGCGCCCCTCTAGGCGTGCGCGCGCCCGTGCCGGCCGTCTGTGAATGGCCGGCGCGGGGGCGCGCGCGTCAAGAGGGACGCGCGGGAGGCGGCGGCGGAGGAGCCGCTTGTCCGCGGCTGTCAGACCGCTTGTCCGTCGGCGCTGGGAGCGGGGAGAGGTGAGTTTTTCGGGTGATCGGGGGGGTTTCACACAGCGGGGCACCCCGATCGGGGGTGCCCCACCGAAGTGGACCAAGACCCAGGATAGTCAAAATACTGGGTGTTGGTCCACTTTAATGACAATTCTGCATAAAAATATAAAAAAATCTAAAAAGTTTTCAAAAATGACTTTTTCTAGGTCACACAGCGATTTGTTAAAAAAAATAAAAGAAAACCCTGTTCAAAGAGAAGAAAAGGAACGTCCATTGAAATGTATTTCAACAGGTTATACCAGGCGCTCTGGAAGCCAGAGCAACGCTGGGATCCGCTTAGCCATCTGTGATGATGAATCGGTCGCTATGTGGCGCTGTAAGTCGCTCACCAGATTCGCCCTCATAAATGTGGTATTGCGTGCCACGGCCGGCATTCACCTGCCGCTACCTATCGCTTACAAGACACTACCTGTCGCTATCCCTTGATGAATAAAGCCCTTTATCACCATGTAAGGAGTCATACCACGCCGCAAGGGGCCCACTGTTAATCTATTGCCCAAGGGCCTGCATAAACCTGAAGCTGGCTCTGCTCAACGTTATTGAGACGGAGAAAAGCCCACATTTTTAACTAGCATGCCCTTAATTGTTCCCCCTATGAAGAATGCCTTTTGTCAATTTTTACAGCTCCTGCTTCACTCTAATCCCAGCTAATGCCACGTGTTTCAGCTGTAACGCTCCGCCGCCTCCATTCATTCATTGCCACTGTTGTGTGTGGCAATGATGTCATTGCAATGACTGATCGCCTGCAATCTCACACCAAGGGACAGCAAAAATTAAGGTGTCCCAGAACAATTTGAAAACCGAAAATATCCACTTTTATTTCTGCACCCTAAGAAGGGAGTATGGACAGGGTCATTGGCCAAATGTATTTTACAAGTTCAGTGGGTTTTGGTCCACTCTGAATAAGTCTATCTTATATGTTTCCCACACCCTGTACATACAGATTGCTCACATTAAAAACCATCCTACCTGCATCTACTGCATGTTTTTAGCCTTTAAACATCCAAGATGGCGGCTTAAGAAACATCAGGCAGCCTGCAAACAGGAAGTGCCTTCTGACTGTGCCGCTCCGCATTCTGGGACTGCTGACCTTTCCCTGACCCCCAGCTCTGCTGTCTGTGCAAAGCACAGCTATAACCTTCCCCCCTGCACTTTAGCCCACTCTCCTCGCCTCAGTAAGTGTGATGCTTCTGAGTCAAGATGGCAGCACCCGTATCCTAGAGTCCTTAAAGTGGACCAACACCCAGGGGGGATCGGCCCGGGAATCTATAAGATTCCCGGACCGATCAGATCCCTCCCCCGCGGGGCATCCGAAATCGGGATGTCCCGCGGGGAGGAACCCCCCAGGAGGCCCACAATCCTTACCTTACCGGCGATCCAACGCCGCATGCGCGAGACGCATCTCTCGCTTCCCTCTAGCAGGGCGCGCTCCCGCGCCGGCCGTTTTTTCCCTGTTAGAGGGAAGCGAGAGACGCAGCCAATGACAGCGCTCTGGTATGCGCGTCCAAGCGGCTTTGGACGCGCATACCAGAGCGGCTCTGAGCGCTGTCATTGGCCGGACGAGGTCACGTGGGAGAGGTGAGTTTTTGCGGCGATCGGGGGGGTTTCACACAGCGGGGCACCCCCGATCGGGGTGCCCCACCTAAGTGGACCAACACCCAGGATAGTCAAAATCCTGGGTGTTGGTCCACTTTAACAGAGTTGCAGCCCAGTGGGGGAAAGAATAATAAGTGACTAAAAATTGAAAATATATTTTTAGATGCTGGGGAAAAGTTTTTTAAGGGTTTGGGCTTTTCAATAAATCATGCTGAAGGGGCGCCAGCACTTGAAATGCCTAGAGCAGCATGAACACCGGATACAGCCCTAAGCCCTCCATCAGATAGGACCAGCTCACTTTGCGCCAGGCTATTTCAACACTGCCGCCTTTAGCAGCGGCGTCCTCCTCACGGCCCTCCCACCTTCCCGCCTTCTGCCGCTGGCCAATCAGCAGCCAACATACTTTGAGCTGTGGGCGCGCGAGCCAATCGGTTATTCCGGTTTTAGTCCCTGCAAAGCCGCGCCCGTCGCTCTCAATGTGAGGCTGCGGTGTTGCAGGGAGGCTGTGTGGCCGGCAGAGGGCGCTGCGCCGCGGCTGTGAGGAGATGGCGGTGACACAGTAAATAGAGGCCGGAGCCGCCCCGCACACACACGCTTATAGAGACTTCCATATATACACACACACATACAAATACACACAGTGTGACAGGAGAGCCGGAAGGAGGAGACTGCGGGGAGGTGCACAGTGCCCCCACATAATCCTACCAGCGGGCGCCGACATCTTCTCTGGACGAGAGGGGCCCGTTTACTCGCACCGGGGATACCGAGCCCAGCCTGTGCAGCGGTGAGTAGCTGGGACATCGTGTCATGGTGGCGGGATGGAGGGGAGGGGGTCTTGTGATGCTGAAGTGAGGGCTACATAGTGTGAGGGTGTTATGGAGTATCTTATGGAAGTGTTGCCATGGTGAGGGGCCTGCTATGCTGCTGCAGCGGGGGGCTTCCGTCTTGTAGGTGATGTGTTGCATGGCCTACACAGGGTTAACAGATGCTGCATTGGGGTGTATGAATGGCAAGGCAGTGAGGGCTTCACTTCCACCCTGTGCTGTTTTTATGGGGTGAGTATTGATACAGGCAGGGGCGTAGCTAGGGGGGGCATCTGCCCCGGGTGTAGTGGGTCAGGGGGGCACCAAGGGGGGCCTGAGAACAGGTGGCGGGTGCCTTTTGGAATCCTGGGTGCCGGAAAGCTTAGTTACTCCTTTGGATACAGGGGTGCTAATATGAGTCCAGCCATAGAAAGGTGATTTTAAATAACCTAGTGCATGACATGCTGGTGTGGTTTATGGTGTGCCTTCCTTTTTTCTTGATGTACAGCATAGGGGTGGTGGCATAAAAGGGGGTTAAATGTAAAGGACGTTTATTAAAGTGGACCAACACCCTCCTAGATCGGCCTGGGAATCTATAAGATTCCCAGGCCGATCCGATCCCTCCCCGTGGGGCATCCAAAACCGGGATGCCCCGCTGTGTGAACCCCCCAGGACGCCCGCTAACCTTACCTTACTCCCGGTCCAACGGCGCATGCGTGGGCCGCGGCTGCATCTCGCGCTTCTCTCTAGCAGGGCGTGTGCCCACGCCGGACATTTGTGAACGGCCGGTGTGGGCACGCTCCGTTAGAGAGAAGTGTGAGATGCGCCCGCTAGCGCATGTGCCGTAGGAGCGGGGTGAGGTGAGTTGATCTGGGCGCTCTGGGGGGGGTTTCACGCAGCAGGGCATCCCGATTTTTGGATGCGGGGAGGGATCGCATCGGTCTGGCAATCTTATAGATTCTCGGGCCGATCTAGGATGGTCTTTGTCTGATCGGGGTGCCCCGCGGAAGTGGACCAAAACCCAGGATAGTGAAAATCCTAGGTGCTGGTCCACTTTAAGTGTAAGGGATGTTTATTAAATGTCCAGGCTGAGGTGCTATATGACATAGGCAGACTGACCTATCGTAGAAGGGGGTTAAAGTAGACCAAAACCCACTGCGATTGGCCTGGGAATCTATTCCCAGGCCAATTGATTAAACCCCCCCCCCCCCCGGGGCATCTCGATTCTGTGTAAAACCCCCCTTGTCCATACACTTACCTTGTTTACCGGTCCAACGGCGCATGCGCGAGCCACGGCTGCATCCCCGCTATCCCTTTAGTAGGGCGCGTGTCCGCACCAGGCATTGTGAATGGCCAGCGAGGGATGCGATCGGAGTTGCTGGCCTTAAACGAAGGCTTAGGCGACAAAAAATCCTGGGTTTTTGTCCACTTTAAGTGTGATGGAGCATAGTTTTATGTCCAGACTATGTTGATGGGTTTAAAGTATAGGGGTGGGTGCAATAGAAGGGGTTAAGTGTACCACAACATAGTTTCTTTAAAGTATGTCCAGACTAGGTTTATGGGCATAGAAGGGGTTAAGTGTGGTGGCGCATATTTTTTGGGGGGTGTAAGGGGTTAAAGGCGCCACAGCATATTTTCCCGACTTTGTGGGCATACTGTAAATGAGTGGTGGCATAGAAAGGCATGTGTGTGAAGGAGACTGGTTAATTAATGTCCAGGCTGTGATGGTGTACAATATAGGCAGGAGGCCTAGGTGTGATGGTGCTTAGTTTATACCCAGGCTATGTGCGTTCAGTATAGGAGTGGTGGCATAGAATGGGTTAAGTGTGCCAAGCATCGTTTAATGTCCAGACCTTGTTTATGGGCAAAATGTATAGGAGTGGCGGCATAGAAGAGGTGCATAGTTTATGCCAAGACTAAAAGCATAGGGGGTGGTGGCATAGAAGGGTTTAAAGGTGATGCGGCATAGTGTTTACAAACACAATCACATACAGTATAGGTGTGGTGGTATAGAAGAAGTTAAGTGTAAAGTATATTTGTTTATTAAATGTCCAGGCTGAAATAAATACTGCATGTAGGCGGGCTGACTTAGAAGGGTTGAATTGTGTTGAATTGTGATGGAGTGTAGTTTATGTTCAGACTATGTTGATGGGTGTGAAGTATATGGTGGCATAGAAGGGGTTAAGTGTACTACAACATAGTTTCTTTACAGTATGTCCAGACCTTGTTCATGGGCACAGTGTATAAAAGTGGCAGCATAGAAGCGGTTAAGTGTAATGATGCATAGTTTATGCTCAGACTGTTGATTGGTGTACAGTATAGGGGAGGTGTCATAGAAGGGGTTAAGTGTGCCACAGCATAGCGGCATAAAAGGGGTTTAATGTGATGGAGCATAGTTTATGCCTAGACTATGTTGATGGGCGTATAGTATAGTAGTGATAAAGGGGTTCAGCCTGGTGGTGCATAATTTATGCCCAGACTATGTTGATAGGTATACTGTATAGGGGCGGTGGCATATAAGGTGCAGCATAGTGTATACAAGCACAGCCACATAAACTATAGGCGTGGTGGTATAGAAAGGGCTAAGGGTCATGAAGATAATTGTTAAAAATCCAGCCCATAATTTTATAAGGCAGACTGACCAGGTTAAGTGTGTTGCACCAAACTTTATTTACAGTATGTCCTGACCCTATTTATTGGCAGATTGTAGATGGGGTTAAAGTGGACCAAAATCTAGGGTTTTGGTCCTTGGCCCCAGGGCACCCCAATTGAGGGTGATCCGTTGTGTAAAACCCCCTGGATCGCCGAAACCAACTCGCTTCGTCCCGGTCCTATGACGCAAAGAAATTTTACCTGTGGTGCTGGAGCGTGGGGCACAGGAGTGCTTTTGTAGATGAGGGTGTGAGAAACATGTTTCAGAAGTGCTGGCATAGAAATGGTGATTTGTGTTAATGTGGTCCTGACCTAAAATTAGTTGTGTGGATGCATGGTGTATTTAAGGGCTAGTGTAGAAGGGGGTTAAGTGTTATGGGATAAGAGGGCTAGCATGGAAGGCGGTAAAGTGTTGGGGGGGTGCTCTAAGTGTGTTGGAGCATGGCGCACAGGAGGACTAGTGTAAATGGGGTAAGTGTGATAGGGCATGATTCACAAGAGGTCAATGTGGTAGTCAAGTGCAGCAATGACTTCACTTGACGCTGGTGCGGGAGGGGGGGGGTTACAATGAAAAAAAGCATCTTACCTCACCCTGCATCTAGTGTCGTTCTTCCGCCGCTTCGGGTTCCTGTGTGCAGCCATCTTGAGCAGGAAGTTTGGAGCTGCTTTACCCGTTCTGTGCGTGTTCAGAGCGCACACAGAACTGAGGATGTTGCTCTGTGCGCTGTATATCTGGCTGCTGCTGGAGCGGCGCTAACAGTGCAGGGTCCAAGTGAGGTAAGAACTTTTTTTTTTCTCAGTGTCAAGCTGGGGGGGGGGGGCAGGTGGGTTAGGGTCATTGCTACACTGGACTTCTACTTCAAGTGTAATTGGTTGTAACTTAGTAGGGGTTAAGTGTAATGGAGCTTGGTGTACAGCAGGGCCAGAATAGAAGGGTTTAGGTGTCCCGGTGCATGGTGTCTAGAAGGGTTGTGTGGGGGACATTGTGCAGAGCAGGTCTAGCTGGCGTTATCTAGCATGTTGCAGAAGGCGAATGGAAAAGCAGGTGTTAAAGAGTAGGTCCAAGAATTCTGTAACACTCCACCCACCCTTGCGCTAAGCCCAATTTGGACAATAACAAAAAACAACTCACTGGTTTCCAGGCAATCTGCATGGATTTCGAAGCTGGGACTTTGTGTGACAGGTCAGTCACCCAATCCTGTGTGACTGTAGACTGAAGTCTATGGCTGTCATGCAAAGCCCCGTCAGTATCGGGGGATTTGTTTAATTCCGGAAGCACTGGGTTGCAGCTTAGGCATGGAGCATAGCAGCCGTGTTGGGATGCTGCAGAATGGCAGGGACTTCTGACATTGGGCTTAGAATAAATACCAGGGTCATAAGATGGCCTGACCTAAAGGGTATTTAGAATTGTAGATGGACTAAACATAAAAGCTGGCATGCATGGCATATGTTTTCTGTTTGAATCATGTTTTGCACTCCATCCACAAGACACATGGGTTCTCTGAGTGCACCACACAAAGTGCACAAATTGCGTTTTGTTTCCAAAAGATACACCTTTACTCTGGCCATACAGTAATATGTACACTGTACAAAACCTGGATATTCTGTTCTAACTACACACCTTCCACGGGGCTCGGACACATTTTTGGACTGATTGTAAAATCATTATGGTGAATGTCAGTGTGAGTGACTAAAATGTTATAATTAGGAGCCCTAGGCATTCCTAATACACACAAAGAAAAATTCCAGGACCATAAGACAAATTCATTTATAATATTGCAAGCACGCAGAAACCGAGGACATCCAAAGCACGCTCATTTATGAAAACCCTCAATTGGGACACAAATGAATAAGAGATAAATAATAAGAGACCCGACCATCATATGAAGAGAGTTGGGTGGTGACTCCTCACTTCATCTAAGACCTGACATATCCCGACAACCACATAATAACCAGGGCACTGAGGAAGCCCATGTGGCGAAACATGTCTGCCCTGTCAGGTCGTTCTTCAGACCAGTAAGACAATAATTTCATCTTGTTGGATTTGTCCTATTATTGTTATGGAGTTTGTGATATTTTTTGGATAGCAAATATGTAACGAAAAAATTTGTAACTAATACTTTGCATATGCCATGAGTGGAAAATTGTTTTATTATATGTATGTAGTTTTTGTACATTTTATAGTGTGTAATACATTTAAATAAAGAACGAATATATTTTTTCAAAAATACAAGAATATTCCTTAGAGGTGAGGTGGGTGTGGCTGGGTCCATTTTTCTTGTACCAGGACCGAACCTAGTCCTGGAATTTTTCTTTGTGTTGTCTCATTGGACCAGCTATCACCAGACCCCCTCACTGCATGAAGGTGCGGTCACCAACTGGGTCAGTTTGGCTTACCCATAGGGGTAAAACCAAATTTGACATTGAGTTACATTCCTAATACACGCTTACATTTATTTATGTAGTTTATAGAAAGGGCAGGGTACCTTTTGGAACTTTTTTTTTTTTTTATTTTCATTCAAAAGCATACTGGTGGGTCAACTGAGCTTGAACTAAATTGTCTATAGTGTGTGTGCACAAGGGGCATTGTATTGTAAGCTGCTGGATATTCCTGTGATAGATAAATAAAAAGCTTGTGTACAAGTGGATATGTTTTGTGATTAGGCTTGTGATACTATAGATGTCAACCTGGGTAATGGTGTGATGGAGCCTAGTATCTGGACTGATCAAATTGTTCCATAGGAGAAGACATCAACTGGTGCTTCCTGGCAAAGCAGTTCTGCAGACACAAATCTAAAAAACACTATACGCTTCTTTATTCACCCACAGGCGATTGCTGATCGCCATATTCAAGCCACTTTCGCCCAACACCTGAATGACCGGCCGTGCTTCTGTCGCAGGAATTATGGAACGCCCCCTTTACTGCAATGGAGGAGGGTGTGTCATATTTCTTATTTTTTCTTATGTTTATTTTGACGAGTGACGCAAGGTGGTCCATTGGGCATTGCTTGTATGCGTGCGGTGCTGGCCTGGGATAGGGTGATCTGTTAAGTGTCTCAGCTCTGGACTATCAGCAGATGTCTGCGGGGGATTAAATGTTAATATAATATAAATATATATATATATATATATATGTATATGTGTATATATATATATATGTATATATAATTTTAATATAATATATAATTTTTATATAATTTTTGTTTGCAGAATGCTTTTTTACTTGGATTGGATTTGTCACTGAGGGGGATCCATATCTTCATGGTTGCTAATATAGAAAGGAGGGTGGGAGTGGGGTTGCAAGCTAAGGCAGTCTGGCATAAAGCCATGTTGTATGGCATAGATATTAAAAGCATGCACAGCATGATGCATTAGCATAGTAGGTCTGCGGGAAGAACGATGCCAGCTGCTTAAAAAATGGAGTAAGTTTAGCAGTAAGCATTTACTACTTTCTCATCCGGAAAACTAATGACCATGTACAGGGTCTAAATGATTAGGTTGATTTGATTTTGGTCCAGTGCATTTGTTCTTTAGGCTTTATCGGTGAATTAGACTGAACTAAGATGTTTGTAAAAGCCCTAAAGGGGGGCATCCCTTTCTAGTGTAGTATAGTGCATTGTTTTTCAGGGATCTTCACCAATAGTTGCACCAACAGGGGTGGTCTGGTATAGTCTTTTTAAAGAGGAATTTCATTTGAATTTAATTTTGTGTCATGATATCCCCCCCCCCCCTCCAAACCCAATACTTTGTAGCTTTTAGGTATCGGCACAGTGAAAAATCTTCCCTCTTTTTGGCTTTCATTCTGGCTTTGTTCCGCCTCCTGGTAAATTAGCCACATGTGATGGTTGGGAGCAGCTCTAGCTGTTGACGTTGCCCACCGCCGCCAGTCGCTGTGTTTGGGTGCCACAGAATAGTGTACAGGGCTTTTCTTGGTGGTGATCTTCAAGGATGGCACAGTGCTATAGAGGGTCATTCAGGCTGATGCTGCCTGGCATGCAAACAGGTGACATTCGTGGTTCAGTTTAAGATATTTACATGTAATGCTAGTTGCCATTGAACAAAGTGTGGGATGAATATGGCTTTTATGGAGAAGAGGCCATGGCTTTAAAGTGGACCAAAACCCCTGATCTGATGGCCATAGAATATATAAGATTCCAGGGCAGCTTGATTCTCTCCCCTGGGGCATCCAGAATTGGGACGCCCCTCCGTGTGAAACACCCCCAAGTCAGATTGGGTGACCTGGGGGGTTTCACACATTTGTGCACCAACCAAAACCCAGGATATTCAAAATCCTGGGTTTTGGCCACTTTAATTCAGCAGCATGTTTGGCTGCGCTGATTTTAAAATAATTTGCAACACTAAATATGATGCTGGCTTTGCACTATGGAAAAAAAAACCATACTAGTTGTTTGTATGCTTCTCAGGGTTGAAAGCTGGGATATAGGGAGATTTGTTGTTTGTATGTATGTGTTGTACACCCTGCTAATAGATATTAAAAAGAGTATGATAGCACAAAGAAGCTTATAGGGGACATGCCAGCTGGCATGATGCAGGAGGATCTTTCCACAGTGCTTGCTTGTTCTGATTGCGGGGTGGGTAATATGAGATAATGGCTAGCATAGTGAATGCAGCCAATTAAAAGCATCCTGAGAAGATGGAGTATGCATATAACATAAATGGGGGAATCTGTCCATGCCATGTAGTGTAGAGAAAGTGAGTGCCTAACACAGGGTGATATGTGCAAAGGATATTGGAAGGGTAACACAGGCACATTATTATTAACTTATAAATTGCCATCGGCTTCTGTAGTGATTACAAACTGGGTAGAACATACAGTACAAAGACTATTACAAATTAAGTAAGAGTAGCATATTCTCAATGCCAGATACAATAGGAGGAACTCTGAACTTACGTGGTGTAGATTTGATGGTTGGCACTTACAGGGCGAGAGGTCCAGATGGTAGATGGCACAAATGGTGGGCACAAAAAGAAGGAAATGTGATGCTTGAGGGATAGTGAGCATGTAGCAGATTGGCTGCATGACACTCAAATGGTAAGATGTCCAACAGAGGCTGGGAAGAAGGGAAAATGTAGTGTTCTCAAGTACTTGGCTAGTGCACAGGGTGCCAGGTTAGATGGCACATGTTCAGGTCTGACATGCATGGCCAAGGAATTCCTTCCTGTGCTGGATGATGATTGTAAAGTGAACCTCCATTCCCCCTGGCAACCCTGCATAAGAGAGGGCTTTGTCTGTCGGAACACCAAAACTGCTATGTGCAACAGTTTCCTGGCCCCCATCATACCTTTACCTTGTGGAATTTCCTTAACAACCCCTACCTAGCAGGGCCTTTTCAGGGAACGTTAAGGTCTGTTTTAATACAGTACTCTTGAGTACCCTCAAGCTTTTACTGAGTTCTAAACACAAGCAAGCAGGGCGGTGATGCAGCATATTTGGTTCAGAAGGCCTAACTTAAAGGGAAATAAAGGCGATAATATCTCCCAAGAATTTTTGGGCAGTTGGATTTATCTGATTTTACACACTTGCTTGTTTAAAGGATTCCAGCTGTCAAGATTGTGCAAGACACTGTAAACAGACTATTGTTGCTCCATGGGTGGCATGTGTAAAACTTTCTTTACTTGATAAGATGTTAAAGCTTTTTCAAACCCTACAGAGTTGTGTGGACCTGCTGTTCATGTCGGGAGAGACATCCAATTGGTGTTGCTCCTCAATAACCTATCGCTTCAGGGACTGGTTTTATCAGCTGCCTGTTCCGGACCCATCTGAATAAAAGGTGTCTCCCCTTCCCCAGTCCTGGCATGAGTCTGCTCCCACTGTGACCCCGACTGCAAGCACCACAAGTTCTATCTATCAAAAGGCTGGTTGAATGAGAAAAAAAACAAATAGTTTTGCTTGGTTTACGCATGCAAATTGACTGTACGCCTGACCATACAAATCTTCTGCAATTGAGTGACTAGTTCAGACGCCGAAGATTATTGGTCAATCAATTGCTTGTTCTTATAGCAATACACATTTCTTTGAGGGCGACATCTGTTTCCACGTTCCAGCCATCAAGAGATGATCTAGAAATTTTTGGTTAGCCAAAACAATATGACGGCCGACCAATATACCGATTCTCGCTCATCGCTTGATCGCAGGGGCTGTTTCCATGTAGCTTTAGCGATTTCTCGATAATCCATCTAAATGGGCTATTAGCCTGGTTTCACATCAATGAGATGCATTAGCGTTGTGATATCGCATTTGTGTGTTTTTTATTTTTTTTTGCGTTGCGTTTGCAAGTTTAATTCAGTTGTCTGGAATTTGAAAGGCCTTTCTAAAAAAAAAAAAAAAAAATGGTGCAGGCAAGACTTTTTGTGATTGTGGAAAGAACATGAACACTAGTGTGAAAAGACCCATAGGATTTGTCATAGTATTTATCACATAACCCTGGCCTCATGGTTTACTTGGATGTGTTACATCTGGCCTACCACAGCCTTTTGTCACTGTACATACAGGGAATGGTGAATGTGTGTACATATGTTTATAATGTTATATGATATCGTTATTGTTACATTATGGGTGGTGATGAAGAGCACTTTGCCAAGCATGTCTGTCTTGGTGTAATGAGGTTTGTGACTAACGCTTGAATTTCCATCCTGAGGGGTGACAATAGCAAAAGGAGTAAATGGAACTTCTGCTATCTGGAGTGATTGTGTCCTGTCTTCCAATGTAGGTATTACCTAAAAAATCCAAATGAAATTTGCAGCGAGCATTTCTGCCAAGGCCTGCGTGATGTGTTCTTGGCCACATATGGATCATGCGCCATGAAAAACTTCTGGCTGCTCTGCTGTAGGGGCTGTAGATCCATCAAGCCGGGATGGAGGGGGGGTTGCTTCTTGTGGAATCTGTGATCGCGTTGTGTGGGAGGAGATGAGTGCAGAATACTGTTTTTCTGAGCATTTTGAGCTGAGGAGAGAAAAGCCAAGCTTTCTTTATTTGGGAGGAAAATAATTTGCAGGTCTGCTTTTATATGTTATGGGTTTTAGTAAACTTGTATGTTCTGGCCTTTAGATGCAGAGATATACTCTCCTACTTTATTATTAATCAAGTCCTAATTTGGAAGAGCAATGCACACCTTGGATTCCTTAAAGGGATTGTCCTAGCAAAACTGCCCTTATGCTTAAAGCGGTCCTTCACTCTGAATAAGAGTCAATCTTATATGTTTCTTACACCCTGCACATACAGATTGCTCACATTAAAAATGATCCTACCTGCATCTACTGCATGTTATGAGCCTTTAAACATCCAAGATGGCGGCTCATGGAACATCAGGCAGCCTGCAAACAGGAAGTGCCTTCTGACTGTGCTGCTCTGAATTCTGGGATTGCTGACCATTTCCTGACCCCAGCTATGCTTTGTCTGAGCAAAGCACAGCTATAACCTGCCCCCCCTTTACTTTATCCCACTCTCCTCTCCTCAGTAAGTGTGATGCTTCTGAGTCAAAATGGCGGCGCCCGTATCCGAGTCCTGGACAGAGTTGCAGCCCAGTGGGGGAAAGAATAATAAGTGACTAAAAACTATTAATTTTAGATGCTGGGGAATCGTTTATTAAGGGATTGGGCTTTTCAATAAATGAAGGTGAAGGTCCGGTATAACGAGGACAGGGATTCCAGCAGTGCCAGCTTCACGTCCATTGGGCCTAGTTTCTGCCCCCACACACCAACTACATTTATTGCAATGAATCAAGTAGGTGTAGTGAGGGGAGGCTGAAGTCATTCTGATGGACATTCCCATGTCTACACAATGGTATCCCTTGTTCTCCCTCATCGTTAAGTATAATGACGGCTGGGGCAGCACAGAGGAGCTGTGTAAGACAAAGGGTGAGCATAGACTTTACAGTATAGTCATGCCTAGACAGGGACTTAAAGCTGGGTAAAAGCTTAATTGCCCTTCTTTTAAAAAGGAACATTGGTGTTTTCCCCAAGTGTCCTGCTTAGCAGAGTAGTTGCTCCCACCTAACAAACTGGACATGGTTAAATACCCCGCCCCTTCCTCCCAGACCTAAGTGTTTTTGTGTTTCTTGCAAGGAAACAAGCTGGAATCTACGTCCCTATTATTTATTTATTTATTTTTTTTCACTCCAGGGAACATGGCGGGTCCGGACTCCCTCCCCTCTCTTTGGCAGGCTCAGGTGGTGCTCCGGGTGACCCACTGCTGCAGTCAGTTGGTCTTCCTATCCTTATCCACTCCCCCTGGGAATTTCTTTCCCTGGAGCTAGTGCCAGTGGCAGTCTCCAGGACAGAATCCAGAATGCAGTCTGGGCTTGGATTCCACCATTTTCCCCTACAGGCTATGCGGAAGTGAGGGGGTCAGTGGGACACGAACAACCCTCCACCCCTTTCAGGTTGGTGGGGCGGGTAAGTACAGGGGCAGGTTGAGCCCTCGCTTGTGTGAATTCTGGCTGGTCTGATATTCCAGAGCTGGGGCACACTCTGGCTCAGGCACCGGATGTGCCTACGGTCAGCGGTTCTGGGTGTTTAGGGCACTAGGTCCCGGGTGAATTAGGGCCAGTGTGCAGTGGTTACATTTCTGGGTCAGGGGACGGCGTGCGTGGGCCGGATCCGGAAATGCGGGCTCCGCCCCTCCAGGAATCAATGTGGGCTCCTGTGTTTGGAGCAGCATTGATGACTCCAGAGTGAGGAAGCTGCAGCCCCGGGACAAAGACCACAGATGCGCTTCTCTCAACAGAGGTGAGCTGAAGCTTGGACTGATTAGTTTTCTTCCAGGGACCCTACCTCTGCTGAGATCCAGGGGGTGGCTAGTCAGGTTCCCACAGACACGGCGCAGGTCTGCATTTCTATCCCTAGTGCCTCTTCCCAAGTAGTAGCCACTGAGTCAGTGGATAGTGAGGGCTTAGTTTCCTCAGATGAGGATTCCTTTAATATAGACTATAGGTGATGATCCGATGTCGAGACAGACCCCAGAGGTTCAAGCAGTAAGATTTCAGAAGTAACCTTAGTATTTCTGGAGGACAGATGATACTATGCAGATTTGCTCTAACGAGCAGCCCTTCTGATTCATTATACCATAAATTATTGGTTAAGAAAGGTAAATCCTTTCTGGTTTATTTTGGCCTTCTTGGTGTTATGAAAAAAAGAGTGACAGTTTCCAGAGTTTTTTTTCATACCAGTTCCTTGAAGAGATTTCCCTTTAATAATGCAGCCTACGCTCCTGGCTCAGGTGTCGCGTACAGCTGACCTCAGAACCAGTTCAATCTGGACCTTGTTTCCACGGGTTACTGTCTGGAATATTCTTAGTATACAGTATGTCCTGCTCCAGATTAGATTACTTACACTTGGGTATTACTCTGCCAGATGGCGCTGGACTGCAGAGACAGCGAAATTGGCTCCTCCCGGCCCCTCAAATACCCGGGACCTCCCACAATCCCCAGATCTTCTCTGCAGTCTGGACTGCGAAGGACTAGAAGATGGCTCTCCTCGCAGGTGAGCAGGGCTATTAGCCTGCGGCGTAGTAGTAATATTCCCACCCGTTCCATTATTAATGTGCCTCCCAGCCTTGGCTGCGCTGGTCGGGTGAAGGTAGGCAGCACCGCTGCCAGGTGCTTAGGAGCGCTGCTCCACCGCAATCCCCCACCAAAGGGTAGGCGGTATAGGCTTATGGTGAGCCTCTATGGGATGCCCCTCCCGCACTATTGCCCCTTGCCCCTGTCTATTGGTGGGTCCTATGTTGTGGCCGCTGTCCATTTGTCTTTTATCATGTCACTTCAGGTCCTCCTTGCTTATGTCTTTCAGACGGGCCGACCTCTATTGGTTTCTCCCGGCCCTACTCCCTCTATTTAGTTACTTAACTTGTGAGGCCTAGTGTGTAATTTACCCCACTTCCCTAGCGGGCTATTGGGGCATCCCGGGTTGCTTTATAGCGTGAATCCCTATCAGCCTATTGTGCAGCTATAATCGCCATATGGAGGCGTCTCAGTATAATGTGCTTTGGGTTCCTTCGGGACAAGCCCTGCTGTGTGTAGCGTGTGGGGTTTCCCCTACTAGTGCTGACAATGTGCGGGTCTGTGTACCTTGTGCCCAGCAGGTGCTTGTGCTGCAGCCTGGTTTACCAGTAGCTGGGCCTGCGCCTCGTATGACTTCACCTACTCCCCCAAGCTTAAAGTGGACCAACACCCTCCAAAATAACTTAACTCTATTCACTGTAATGTTACACTTACCTTTTGATGATTGTTGGAGCTGTCTGTCCCTCGCTGAGCCTGTAATCTTAATAATTCATCACCGGAAGTCCCGCCCTCCGTTGATTTTCATCTTGTCCATCAGGCTTGTCCGTTCATTTGCATATTTTGTCCGTCTCTGAGCTCTTCCTTGTTCTCGCGCTGCTTCTGTTACTTCTTCTCTTCTCATGACGTCATCCGGGGGGTGTGGCCTCTCGCTGCTCTCGGGAGCGAGCATGACTCCCCATGGTGGAATCGGGGAGGCTGGCTGCGCTGTCAGCGGGCGACGGAAGCCGGCTTCCGCAACCCGCTGACAGCGCAGCCAGCCTCCCCGATTCCACCATGCTGTGTGTAGATTAAGCTTACCCTAACTGCCGACAGAGGGAGGAGGCGCTGAGGCATAAAACAGAAGACACTGCACACACATGGCTAATTAATATTCACTGCACAGGGTCCAGCAGGCTCCAATCATCACCAGCCACGTCACAGACTGAAGACCAATCAGGGCTTCGGTCTTCAGTCTGTGACGTGGCTGGTGATGATTGGAGCCTGCTGGACCCTGTGCAGTGAATATTAATTAGCCAGAGACCCTGTGCAGTGAATATTAATTAGCCAGAGGCTAGAGTATTATGGGCAGAACATGGGCTAGAGTTCCTTTGTGGGGCCAGGTACAAGGATGCTAAAGGCGCTGAGGCATAAAACAGAAGACACTGCACACACATGGCTAATTAATATTCACTGCACAGGGTCCAGCAGGCTCCAATCATCACCAGCCACGTCACAGACTGAAGACCAATCAGGGCTGTGTTCCTTGCGCACAGCAGGCGCTAATGTTGCAACTGCCCCTCCTGTGGCTGGGCCTGCACCTCGTCTCACTTCACCTACTCCCCCAAGCTTGAGTCTCACCCCCAATACTAGCGGGGGTTCTCATCCTGATGTGGCTGCTAGACTGGCCAGTGTTGAAAAATTGATTGCTAATACCTTAGCGCGTAAGGCCACCACAAAGAAGCGTCGCTTAACCCCTGATGCCACTCTTTTCCCTACGGAGTCTGACGAGTTGTTGCATCTATGTGGCTATACCCCCTCGGACGAAGGGGAGCTGTTCTCTGACTCGGGGTCATCTGGCGAGAGGCCTAGGGGTCATGACGATTCTGGCTCTGACCCCTGGACCCCGGATGATACTGACAGACTTCTGGTTCAGATTTTTGAGGTTTTGTCCATTTCTCCCCCTGTTGCAGCTCCCAGGCAAAGGGGTGAGCTTTTTCATACTGCTAAGGCTCGGTTGGAATTTCCTGAGCAAACCCATTTCAATAATCTCGTGCTTAAGGAGTGGGAACATCCCAGTAGACTTCCCGGGATACCTAAGATTTGGGACAGAAAGTATCCCTTGGGACAGAAAGTATTCCTTTCCTGCTGATATGGTCAAGTGCTGGTCATCGCCCCCCAAGGTCGATGCTCCTATTCTAGGGCTGTCTAACACCTCTATTATGCACTCCCCTGACACTACTGCGCTGCGGGATTCTGAGGACCGGCGCATTGACCAATTGCCATGCCATGCCTTTGCATTTGTGGGGGCGGCGCTGCACCCCGGTTTGCGCCTTGGCCATTAATTCTGTGGCGCTCAGGGTCCTTATCAGAAGTGTACTTGAAAGCCCTGATGAATTGCCACCTAATACGCTTAATGCACTGTCTAACTGTGATGTGTATGTAAACTTTATCCTATCTGCCTCGGATGATGCCATTAGGATGTGTGCCAGGTCTTCTGCCTTGGCGGTAGCTATACGCTGTGCGGTTTGGCTGCGCCAGTGGGCTGCTGACAATGCTGCAAAGAAAGCCCTTACTGGGCTTCAATTTAAGGGGCTACGCCTGTTTGGGGACCGCCTAGACCTCTTTGCTAAAGGAGGTAAGTTACCCCAGCGCAGGCGACAGTCTCGGCCCTTTTGGGGCCAGGGCTCCCTTTCACTCCCCTACCGAGGTGCTAAGCAGGGAAAAGGGGTGTCCTTCGCGGGGGCTCGTGCAGATTCCTGGCATAGGAGCAGAGGGCGACGTCCTGGCTCCTCCTGGGGGTCTAAGCCCAAAGCCCCTCCCAAGACCCCTCAGGCATGATGGGGCGCCCTCGCCCGTCAGGGTGGGGGGGCGGCTACAGCACTTTGCGCACGTCTGGAGGCGCCACGTCTCAGACCGGTGGATTCAGGAGGTAGTGTCCTCTGGTTACAAGATAGTTTGCTGTACGGCCCCTCACAAGATTCATCAGGTCCCGGATCCCCCAGGACCCTGTCTCAGCTCAGGTCTTGATGCAGGCCGTGCAAGTTCTTCTCGATCTGGGGGTCATTTGCAGGTTCCCCTTAAGAGAAAGGGGCAAGGGGTTCTATTCCAACCTTTTCACAGTTCCCAAAAAAGATGGGTCAGTCTGGCCCATTCTGGATTTAAAGATCCTCAACAAGTTTGTCAAGAACAGGCGCTTTCGCATGGAAACTCTGCGCTCGGCCATCGGCTCCCTGCGCCCAGGGGATTTCATGATGTCTGTGGACATCAAAGATGCTTACCTTCACATCCCTGTGTTCCCGGGACACCAAAGGTTTCTCAGATTCGCGTTGGAAGATCAACATTACCAATTTGTGGGCTTGCCATTTGGCCTCACTTCAGCTCCCAGAGTGTTCACCAAGGTGCTGGCGGGGGTGATGTCTCTGATCAGGTCAAGGGGCATACGCGTGTTGCCCTACCTGGACTACATACTCATCACCTCTCGGTCTCTACAGCAGGCAGAGTTGGACACTCAGCTGGTGGTGTCCACCTTGGAGTCCTTTGGCTGGGTGATCAATCACCCCAAGTCCTCTGTCCCCTTCTTCGGTGACCCCATTCCTGGGAATGATTCTGGATACGGTTCAGTCAAGGATATTCCTTCCTCAACAGAAGGTGGAAGCTCTAACTGCGCAGGTGAGGCTCCTGCTCTTGTGTCTCCATCCCTCCCTCAGGCAGGGAATGCAGCTGGTGGGCCTGATGGTGGCGTGCTTCGAGGCGGTGCCCTTTGCTCAGTTCCATTTGAGGCCTCTACAACTTCACCTTCTGTCAGTATGGGACAAGGACCCAACTTCCTTGGACGGGGTCTGTGTGCTCCCCCCTTGGTCAGGCGGTCCCTTTTCGTGGTGGCTGGACCACAGGAACTTGCTGGGGGCAGGTCCTTTCTAGCCCCTTCCTGGGAGACGGTCACCACGGATGCCAGTCTGTCAGGTTGGGGGGGATTCTGGAAGTCCCTGCGGTTCCAGGGGAGGTGGGGCCCTCAGGAGGCCCACTTACCCATCAACATTCTGGAACTACGGGCAATCAGGTTGGTACTGGAGCAGTTGACCAATCACCTGAAGGGTCTGTCTGTGCAGGTGCGCTCAGACAACAGGACGGTGGTTGCCTACATCAACCAGCAGGGAGGGACCCGGAGCAGGAGGGCCCTCCAGGAGGTGTCGCGGATTCTGACATGGGTCAGAGGTGTGTCTGAGCTGGCGGCTCTGTCTATCCAGCCCCCATACTTTGAGAGACACCAGGATAAGGTGGTGGTCCGCTTTAAACCGGACTTTGTCTAAGGTGGTGTCTGCTTTTCATTTGAATCAAGATATTTTTCTTCCTTCATTGTGCCCTAATTCTGCATTCCTTGGATGTGGTCAGGTGTCTGAAGTACCTGGTAGTCACTGCGTCCTTCAGGAAAACTGATGCTCTTTTTTGTGTTCCCTTCTGGTCCTAGGAAGGGTTTGGCTCCTGCCAAGTCTACTATCAGCAAATGGATCCGTCAGGCTGTGATTCAGGCCTATTCCACTAAGGGGAAGAATCCTCCCTTCCGCCTTACTGCTCATTCTACTCGTGCTATTGGTGCCTCGTGGGCCTTCCAGCACCAGGCTTCTGTTGAACAAGTTTGCAAGGCCGCTACTTGGTCTTCTGTTCATACCTTTTCAAAGTTTTACAAGGTTGATGTTAGGGCCTCAGCTGATGCTGTTTTTGGCCGCAAGGTTTTGCAGGCGGCAGTGGTTTAAACTGTCTGCTGTTACCTTGTTGTTGGGGACCCCACCCTACTTTATGGACACTGCTATTGGTTGTCCCAAGTGTAAGTACTCTATCTGGAGCAGGATGTACTGTATACTAAGAATAATACAATTCTGTGAAATACTCACCTGTAGAATTGGTATTATAAGTATACAGTACATCCTGCTCCACCCCACCCTTGGTTTTGCATTATTCTGGATCCCCTGTATGGTGATTATCATTGTTATAGTTACCAGTTTGGGTGGTTAAATTCTCCCGGCTTCTCGTTCACTGCTTTTCAATGCTGGGGATTTGTGGGAGGTCCCGGGTATTTGAGGGGCCGGGAGGAGCCTGTTTTTACATGTCTCTGCAGTGCAGCGCCATCTGGCGGAGGATAACCCAAGTGTAAGTACTCTATCTGGAGCAGGACGTACTGTATACTTATAATACCAATTCTAGTATTGGTGAGTGAGTATTTCACAGAATTGTATTTTTTCAGCACCCAGAATTTTTACAAAAATGTTGCCAGAATTTATGTGTGTCCTAAGTTCTCAGAAGGTCCCAGTCTCTCCATATCTAGACAACTTTCTGGTAATGGGGAGCTGGGGTTGGGGGACCTGTTAGGAACAGGTAAGATCACTGCCACCGGGATCTTGCCTGACTCAGCGGGACATCCAGTGCAGGATGCCCCAAGGGTAGGCTACCAGCCGTGCCTGTAATCTTTTAGATTCCAGTGCTTTAAGTTTCTGGGTTTGTGGCTGATTTGGGTGTCATGGTGCAGCTTTGAGTCTTGAGCTTGAACTTCTGTAGTCAAAGACAGTTGTGGGACCACTGTGGTTTGTTGTGCTCCCTCATACTGAAAGCACCAAGGGATGACAGGGCTGTAAGATCGCTTTTTTGCGTGGTCCGGGAGGAATAAAATTGAAAAAAAGCAAAAAGCTACTGCTTCTACCCAGCACTCCAGGAAATGAAGAAGATGCCCATGGGACAGGCATCCAGTTACCTGCTGGGTAATTTCTGCTGTTTTGGTTTATAGTCCCTTTAAAACCATTCTAAAATTTATAAATACTGAACTGATTTGGAATGCTGGCAGCATCCATCAGAGGTTCCCACACAGATAATTTTCATCTGTGCATTTTCATCTACGTTCTTCTGCAGTTCTTATTTTTAGGCGCTTCTCCCCATTAGTGTAAATAATTAACTGCCGTCAGGAAGTGGGCACATTGTTACACGTGTATGTATATGCCTAATGGCTTTGCCCTTGATGCTATTGCATTAGACTTTTCCTAGCAGCGCTTCAATCGGACATAGGATGGGAAACTCATATGACATCCACACCGCTACCACTAGGAATCATGCAGCTCTTGCACCAGAGGGGAAGTTTGGGAGCGATTGTTAAAAGGAATCAATGTTTGACTTAAGGCCCACTTTAACTTTCTCCACCTGCTTAAGGACATATCTCTGAAAATGTGGGTTCATCCAGTTGAATTAATGTAAATACGGTTACCGGTAAGTCTAGCTTTAGTTATTGCTACCAACCTTCATTAGCAACCCCTCACTTTTCCCGTCATAGTCCCGTTCAATAAAACTTACCGGGTCCTGATATCGAGTCTCCTTCCGGGAGCACATGACTGGCTCCACTGTATCAGTCACCGTGACTGGTCACATCGACTCTATTCACTGCAATGGACCCCCTTAATGTCGGTGAATAGAGTTCAGTGAATAGAGTGGTGGGTGGCCATTAAACAGGCCTGCACAATGGAGGACTCGATCTTTGGGTCCAGTCTATATTATTCAATGTCTTTAAAGTGGACCAAAACCAAGGATTTTGACTATTGCCCTAGGAAACTTGCCTCTTACCGGTCCTATGGTGCATCCCCACTTCCCAGGGAACATGCCCAAGCTAGGCATTCACAAATGGCTTGTGCAGGCACGTGCCCTGCTAGGATAGCGGGTATGCGGCTGCACATGTGCTGTTTGAGCAGGAACAAAGGTGAGTGAACGGGGCGACCTGGGGGGGTTTCACACAGTGGGGCATCCCAATTTTGGATGCCCCAAGGGGAGCGAATTGACTGGCCAGGGAATCTTATAGATTCCCAAGCCAATTAAGCTGGGGTTTTGAGCCAGTTTAAAGTGGACCAATATTGACCCTGAGGCCAAATGGACTAAAGGGCGACCTGATTCCCACCCCGTAGCATCCACATTCCCAGTGGATGCCCCACTGTGTAAAAATAAATAAATAAATCTCAGGTCACCCAGTAAACTCACCTTCTATCCGATCCAGCGGCGCAAGCCGCGGACGCAGCCTGCTATTCCTTTTAGCAGGGCACCTGCCAGCGCCAGGCAAGTGTGAATGGCTGGTGTGTACACGCACCCTGTTAGAGGGTAGGGGAGATGCTCGGCTTTTATTCAACTCTTCTCTCCTAGGCTTGCCCTGAGTCTTAGCAGAGTTTGGCCAATTTCACGTGAGGGTAGCCAAGCTCGCTGATTGGACAAGAGGCTGTGCATGCACCATAGGACAGGGGAAAGGTGAGTTTCCTAGGTGACCTGGGGAGTTTCTCTCCTTGACTTACCTGAAGGCTTTACCCTTAAAGGATCACTATCGCGAAATTTAGCTTGGAACACAGATTTAAAATGTACTTTCAATGTGAGTAAATATAGTAATCAGAATGCAATATGTGTTTCCAAAAAAGTTGTAGATTGTGCTGCTACAGAATGGCAGCTTTTTAAACGTTTTAAAATGTGGCTGACTGACGGGCTCCGTCACTTCAGGCTATACCAAGTGCTGTGCGGGGGGAGAACGGCTCCCTGCCACTGCTATGTAAGGAGCGCAGCGTTGAGGACGCTGTGTGTGTGCTGCCTGGGAGATGGCTGCTGTGTATGTGTTTTCGCTGGCTAGGAGATGGCTGCTGTGTGTGTGTGTGTGTGTGTCTTTGCCGGCTGGGAGATGGCTGGTGTGACTGTGTGTGTCTTTGCTAGCTGGCTGGGAGATGGCTGGTGTGACTGTGTGTGTCTTTGCTAGCTGGCTGGGAGATGGCTGCTGTGTGTCTTTGCTGGCTGGCTGGGAGATGGCGGCTGTGTGGGTTGTGTGTGTATGTGTCTTTGCTGGCTGGGAGATGGCTGCTGTGTGTGTGTGTGTGTGTGTGTCTTTGCTGGCTGGGAGATGGCTGGTGTGTGTGTGTGTCTGTGTCTTTGCTGGCTGGGAGATGGCGGCTGTGTGTGTGTGTGTCTTTGCTGGCTGGGAGATGGCGGCTGTGTGTGTGTGTGTGTCTTTGCTGGCTGGGAGATGGCGGCTGTGTGTGTGTGTCTTTGCTGGCTGGGAGATGGCTGCTGTGTGTGTGTGTGTGTGTGTGTGTCTTTGCTGGCTGGGAGATGGCTGCTGTGTGTGTGTGTCTTTGCTGGCTGGGAGATGGCTGCTGTGTGTGTGTGTGTCTGTCTTTGCTGGCTGGGAGATGGCTGCTGTGTGTGTGTGTGTCTTTGCTGGCTGGGAGATGGCTGCTGTGTGTGTGTGTGTCTTTGCTGGCTGGGAGATGGCTGCTGTGTGTGTGTGTGTCTTTGCTGGCTGGGAGATGGCTGCTGTGTGTGTGTGTGTGTCTTTGCTGGCTGGGAGATGGCTGCTGTGTGTGTGTGTGTGTGTCTTTGCTGGCTGGGAGATGGCTGCTGTGTGTGTGTGTGTGTGTGTGTGTCTTTGCTGGCTGGGAGATGGCTGGTGTGTGTGTGTGTGTGTGTGTGTCTGTGTCTTTGCTGGCTGGGAGATGGCGGCTGTGTGTGTGTGTGTGTGTGTGTGTGTGTGTGTGTGTGTCTGTGTCTTTGCTGGCTGGGAGATGGCTGTGTGTGTGTGTGTGTGTGTGTGTGTGTCTGTGTCTTTGCTGGCTGGGAGATGGCGGCTGTGTGTGTGTGTGTGTGTGTGTGTCTTTGCTGGCTGGGAGATGGCGGCTGTGTGTGTGTGTGTGTGTCTTTGCTGGCTGGGAGATGGCGGCTGTGTGTGTGTGTCTTTGCTGGCTGGGAGATGGCTGCTGTGTGTGTGTGTGTGTGTGTCTTTGCTGGCTGGGAGATGGCTGCTGTGTGTGTGTCTTTGCTGGCTGGGAGATGGCTGCTGTGTGTGTGTGTGTGTGTGTGTGTGTGTGTGTGTCTTTGCTGGCTGGGAGATGGCTGCTGTGTGTGTGTGTGTGTGTGTGTCTTTGCTGGCTGGGAGATGGCTGCTGTGTGTGTGTGTGTCTTTGCTGGCTGGGAGATGGCTGCTGTGTGTGTGTGTCTTTGCTGGCTGGGAGATGGCTGCTGTGTGTGTGTGTGTGTGTGTCTTTGCTGGCTGGGAGATGGCTGCTGTGTGTGTGTGTGTGTGTGTCTTTGCTGGCTGGGAGATGGCTGCTGTGTGTGTGTGTGTGTCTTTGCTGGCTGGGAGATGGCTGCTGTGTGTGTGTGTGTGTGTCTTTGCTGGCTGGGAGATGGCTGCTGTGTGTGTGTGTGTCTTTGCTGGCTGGGAGATGGCGGCTGTGTGTGTGTGTGTGTGTGTGTGTGTCTTTGCTGGCTGGGAGATGGCTGCTGTGTGTGTGTGTGTGTGTGTGTGTCTTTGCTGGCTGGGAGATGGCTGCTGTGTGTGTGTGTGTGTGTGTGTCTTTGCTGGCTGGGACATGGCTGGTGTGTGTGTGTGTGTGTGTGTGTGTGTGTCTCTTTGCTGGCTGGGACATGGCTGCTGTGTGTGTGTGTGTGTGTGTGTGTGTGTGTCTTTGCTGGCTGGGAGATGGCTGTGTGTGTGTGTGTGTGTGTGTGTGTGTGTGTGTGTGTGTCTTTGCTGGCTGGGACATGGCTGCTGTGTGTGTGTGTGTGTGTGTGTGTGTCTTTGCTGGCTGGGAGATGGCTGGTGTGTGTGTTTGCATGGTGCCGGCCAGAAGGTGGCTGGTGTGTGTGTCTTTACTGTCTGACTGGGACTAGAGGAGAGAGATGGTGACTGCATTATGGAACATTGTTTCAGATATGTTACCTTTTATAAAGTGTAATTTACTCTCAGCTGGCTGAATGGTTCAGTAGGTAGAGCATTTAGATATGGTACAGAGTCTAAGGTTCGAGCCCAGCTCAGAATTGTATATTAATTTTTTTTTTTTTTTTTTACTTTTTTCTACAATTGGATTTTTCTATTTTTATCTTTTTTTGTTGCTCTACAGATTAATAATTATCTCCCAGTTTTTCTTTCTTTTTACCTCTGCTGCTGTCTGCAGTATCTTTCTAATTCTCATTTTCTCTTTTTTACAGCTTTGTGTGTTTCAAGCAGAACAAAACTATTCACTGTCCCCAGTCTTTTTCTTGCCCCGGGGGCATCCCAACTAGGTGAACCCCACCCCCACCAGTTCAGCTGTCAAAATATACCTTTCCCTGTCCCATTGGGCATGCACAGGCTGTCATCCAATCGCACATAGAGTTTGGCAACGAGAACCTGGAGCGGCAGCATCCCTGGGCACCTAGCCTCTCTGAATGGCTATCCACTGGGAGTGTGCCTCATCCCGGAGATGCTGAGGATGCGGCTGCAGTTATTTACATCACCATGGGAGCCAGGGAAAAGGTGGGTATTGCGGTGACCCGGGCAGTGTTTCACATAGTGGGGCATCCCGTATTGCGATGCGCCAAGGGAAGGCCAGTGGCCAGCACTGGATTCTTTTAGACTTTAAAGTGGACCAAAAACCCAGGATTTTGACTGTCCTGGGCTTTGTTCCTTAACCCCCCCCCCCCCCTCCGGGCACCCTGACCGGAATGCCCCGCTGTGTGAAATCCCCCCCCCCCCCTCCCCCTAGGTTGCCCAAACTCACCCTTTCTCTGTCCTACAGCGCATGCGCAACCTCTCATCCAGTCCGCGCGGTCGGATTCACTCCCGCCCCTTCGTCTAAGGCGAGTGGATCAGAGCACACTGTCTGCCGCATCCCCTGCTACCCTTTAACAGGATTTCCTGTGCTGAACATTCACAAATGGCTGGCGTGGGCACACACCCTTTCTGGCAATCCCATGGTGCTCTATTAATGCCTTGCTCAACCGACCTGACATTGGATCGGTTAGGAAAGCTGAATGGAGCACACATCCCCCTGGCTGCACCCCTGCTCCTCCGCGTCTAACCGGACCCCACTGCGTACCACCCACCCATTACGGACATGGTCTTCGGGTGTTAAAACAAAGCTTACTTTAGGGTTAGGGCTGTGGCTGAGTGTGTAGTCAGCCAACTGTTTTGCAGCAGCCCTGCTGCTTCTGCTGCACTGACTGACAAGGCAGTTGGTCATGGACGGGTCTCCTCGAAGCTGCCGCTGGTCGGTGGGGGAGCCAGGTGACCAGTGCATGTAAGGTAAGCCTCTTATATTCTAAGTATACAGTACGTCCTGCTCCTGATAGAATACTTACACTTGGGTAATCCTCCGCCAGATGGCGCTGCACTGCAAAGACATGCAAAACAGGCTCCTCCCGGGGACCTCCCACAAATCCCCAGATTTCTCTGCAGTGCCGACTGCGAAGACATGGAGTATCACTCTGTCGCAGGTGAGCGGGGCTATTACAGCCTGCGGCCCTGTTGGACTACTCCCACCTGTCCTTTTCGTGATGTGCCTCCCAGCCTGGGCTGCGCTGGTCAGGTGAAGGTAGGCAGCACCATGCGTGCTTATGGAGCGCTGCTCCACCGCAGTCCCCCACCAAAGGGTAGGCGGTTTAGGCTGATGGTGAGCCTCTAGCGGATGCCCCTCCCACATTATTGCCCCATGCCCCGTGTACCGGTGGGCCCTGTTCAAAGGGTCGCCATCCTCCCTCGTTTCCCCGGATATGTGGTAGCTATACGTCGCTTGGTCTGGCTGCGACAGTGGGGTGTTGACGATGCTACAAAAAAGACTCTTACTGGGCTTCCCTTTAGAGGGCAACGCCTATTTGGGGCCCGTCTGGACCTGTTTGGTAAAAAGGGCAAAACACCCCTATGCAGACGGCTGTCTCGGCCCCCTCGGGGCAGGGGCACCCCCCCCCCCCCCACCTTAATGTTAAACACGAACCAGGGGTGTCCTTCCAGATCTTTCGTGTAGACTCCTGTCCCAGGAGCGGCAGACAACGCCCTGGTCCCTCCGGCCGGACTAGGTCCAAATCTTCCACCAAAACAGTGGCGTTGCTAGGGCTGGTGTCACCCGGGGCGGTAGGAAATGGTGTCCCCCCCCCCCCAAAGAAACAAAATTTTTGTATGTTGAAAGAACTCAATGGCAGAGAAAAGGAGCACACCGATTACAGACAGCTGGAGGAGAAAAGGGGCGGGCCAGACAGGCAGCAACCAATAGGAGTCGGGGCAGGGCCAGACATCGCACCTGAACAAAAGCGGGGCGCGCGCCTATTATAATCAATGTATGATAGCAGAGGCGCTTATGCGTTGTGCAGTACCTCACTAGCACACATACATCGGCCTGCACGCTCCCTTTATGTCCATTAAAAACACCCATCTCCCGCCAGGTAACGCGCCCACCATGCAACACCACCACACACGCCACTGAGCAGTTACAGCTATAAATCCCCGAATAAACAGGAACAGCGTGCGCTCACCCCAGCAACACCACACACGCCCTCACCTGTTTCTGGCGACGAATACCGCGCGCGCTCTCAGCAACAGCGAACAAAAGCTCCCACCTCGTCCACGTGACCTGCTGTGCGCGCACACCATTGGTCCACAGATTCTGGACAGGCACCAGCAGCCGCTCCGCCTCCTGCCAAATGGCGCTCGAGCGCTGTGGGAGAGATGCGTAGGTGTCGCCGTGAGGGCATAGCATCCCCACAACTGACTGCTCTGTGCCACAGGCTGGCAATAATTGAGGTGACATAATGCTATAGTGCGGTGTCACCCTCTAGGTCTGGTGTCACCCGGGGCGGTCCGCCCCCCCCGCCCCCGGGTCGCTACGCCACTGCACCAAAACCCCTCGAGCATGATGGGGCGCCCTCGCCCGTCTGGGTGAGGGGATGGCTGCAGCACCTTGCTCCTATCAGGAGGCATCATGCCTCCTTCTGGTGGATTCAGGAGATTTCTCCGGATACAGGATAGAGTTTGCTGCGCGGCCTCCCCGAGATTGTCAGGGTACTTCAGGAGTTGGTGCAGGCCATGCACGGCCTGCAGGGTCTGGGGGTCACTTGCAGGTTGCCCTTAACAGGCAGAGGCAGGGGCTGCTACACCAGCCTTTCCACATTCCCCCAAAAGTATGAGTCAGTCTGGCCCATTCTGGTTTTCACAGGTTTCAGCAATTATACAATTACAGGCAGTTTCTGCATGGAATCTCTGAGTTGGGCCGCCAGCGCCCTGCGCCCAGTGGGCTTCTTGCCATCTGTGGAGATCAAAGATGCTTATGTTCACATCCCTGTGTCTTCTGGACGCCGAGGCTCTTCAGGTTCGTGTTGGAGGGCCAACACTGCTGATTTGTGGCCTTGTTATCTGGCCTCTCTTCTGCTCCCAGAGTGCTCACCAAGGTGCTGACGGGGGTGATGTTTCTGAGACCAAGGGGCTGCATGGGCTCAGTCCTTTATTGCTGTCCCCGTCCCTTTACCAGGCAGGATTGCAGCTGGTGGGCCCTTTGGTGGCTTTCTCAGAGGATGTCCCTTATACTCAGTTCTTCTGCAACTTCTATTGTTCATACTGGACAGGGTTCCAGCATCCCTGGAGCTGGGTCTGTGTGCCTTCCCTCCTGGTACGGTGGTTCCTCTGGAGGCGGTTGAACTCAAGGAACCTGTCAGGGGGCATCCCCTTCCTTGCATCTTCCTGTAGTTGGTCAGCATGGATACCAAATCTATCAGGTTGACGGAGGGGGGGGGGGGTTTCTTGTGCAACCCCCTGTGGTTCCGGGGGAGGTGGGGCCCTTAGGGGGTCCATTCACCTATCGATTTTTTGAAACAGTGAGCCTTCAGGTTGGCTCTATCTCGCTGGACTACTCCTTTTCAGGACCTGTCTGTTTGGGGGCGCCTGGTCTGTCTGACGACGGTGGCCTGCATTAATTATCTGTGTGGGACCCGGAGCAGGATGATCCTCCAGGAAGGTATCTGATCCTGATCTGGGTGGAGGACAACGTTCCCTGCATGTCAGTGGTATTCGCTCCGGTGGATGTTCTTCTGCGGCAGGATGTGCTAATCCTTGTGTCACTATGAGATCCAACTAGGGTGGATCTGTTTGGGCCCGTCACTATCACAAGTTTCCCTGTCCCAGAATCTCCTGACTATGGTCTTGAGGCTTAGTAAGGTTATGGCTGGACCATTCTATTCTGTCTTTATCTTCATTCACCCTGTTAGGCGGGGTTCTGCGCAAGATTGCTCTGGAGGGGGGGACCAGTGATACTGGTGGCCCCTGGGTGGTCTAGTGGAGTTTGGTTCGCAGACGTGGTACTGAGGACAGCGGACCTGTACATTCTGCCTGGAGTGCCGATCTGCTCACTCAGGGCCCCTTTTATGTCACCCCAGTCTACTGGCTCTGGCCTAGACGGCCTGACTGCTGATTCATCCATCTTGATGGAGACAGGCTTATCTTCTCGGTGTCTGACTATTGGAAGTCTAGGAGCAAGCTGCTGCTTCTTCTTCTTCCATCTATTATAGGGTATGGCGTACCCATATTGATTGGTGTGAGTCTAGGTCTCTTCCCTGTCGGACGTTCTCTGTTCCCAGGGTTCTAGAGTTATTACAGCATGGGTTGGAGTTGGCTCTCCAACTCAGTACTCTGAAGGGTCAGGTTCTGCCCTGTCCGCCTTCCTGTAGAAGTCTTTTGCTCAGTTTTACTTGATTGAGAATTCTTCGGGGGTTGCTCATGTGCGTCCCCCATGTAATTCTATGGTCCCTGTTGGGATTTGAATTTTATTCTGTCTGTCTTGCTGGATGTTCCCTTGGACCTATGCTGTCTGACCGTTTTTTACCCTCAAAGTTGTCCTTCTGGTGGTTGTTGCTTCAGTCAGACGTGGTCTGAGCGGGCGGCTCTGTTTAGCTAGCCCTCATTCCTTGAGACACACCAGGGTAAGGTGGTGCTCTGCTTTACGCCGGACCTTCTACCTGAGGTGGTGTCTTATGTTCTTGATTCAAGATATTTCTTCTTCCTTCTGTGCCTTATTCCTAGCAACGCTGAGGAAAGGGGTCTACATTCCTCCAACAGGTGTTGGAAGTGTTTCCTGGATTGGCACTTGCCCCTTAGGGGAACTGATGCCCCTTTGGGTCTATGGCCATCTTCTTCCTGGATGTGCCTGATCTCGTCTGATCTCCAGGGGTTAAGCGGCCCTGGGCCTGGTCTTTACTTGGATGCCCCTTCTGGTCCTGGGAAAGGTTTTGGCTTCTGCCAGGGCTACTGTTAGCGTTTGGACTTGTCAGGCTGTTACTCAGGCCTATTCCTCTTGAGGAAAGACTCTTCTTCTTCTCGCTTTACTTCTTATACTTCTTGTGCTTTGGTGCCTTTGGGCCTTTCAGCACCAGGTCTCTGTTGAACAAGTTTGCTAGACCGCTACTTGATCTCTGTTTCATACCTTTTCAAAGGTTTTTACGAAGTTGACGTTGGAGCCTTAGCTCTTGTTGCTCTTGGTAACAAGGTTTGCAGGTGACAGTGCTTTAAACTGTCTGCTGTTGCCTTTTTTGTTGGGGATCCCACCTTATTTATGGACACTGCTATTGTTTGTCCCAAGTGTAAGTATTCTATCTGGAGCAGGACGTACTGTATACTTAGAATAATACAATTCTGTGAAATACTCACCTGTAGAATTGGTATTATACGTATACAGTACGTCCTGCTCCACCCCACCCTGGTTTTTGCATTGTTCTGGATCCCCTGTATGGTGATTGTTATCATTGTTGTTGTTACCAGTTTTTGGTGGTTTAAATTCTCCCGGCTTCTTATTCACTGCTTTTCAATGCTGGGGATTTGTGGGAGGTCCCCGGGTATTTGAGGAGCCTGTTTTGCATGTCTCTGCAGTGCAGCGCCATCTGGCGGAGGATTACCCAAGTGTAAGTATTCTATCTGGAGCAGGATGTACTGTATAGGTATAATACCAATTCTACAGGTGAATATTTCACAGAATTGTATTTTTTGTTGTAATATCTCAAATCCATGTAAGCCATCACGACCTAGGGGTGGTGGATGGATTCATATTCTACATATGGCACTTTTTAGGGTAGGAGCAGCAGGTAATGCTGGTTTTAGGGGAGCACATCATATCCACTCACACACAACAGATTGTCAATCTGTGTGTATATAAGGCCTAAAAATACATACATTATATTTGCAACTGTAAGGTGGGCCCCAGAGTTTGTTCTTCTGATAAGCCCAAAAACCCTCTGTTCCGCACTGGACGATGCTCTCTGGGAATGCAGCGCCAATGGAGCCAGACCAAAAATCCCCAAGTGAGCCTGTGGCAAAGTCTGGGGTATTTTGCCTATCTATTTGAGGTTAAACAATTTAAACTGGAGTTTCAGCATGATTTGATGAAAACCCCGGCATTAAAATTAATATATTTTAGTCACTTATTTCCCCCACCGAGCTGCAACTCTGTTCAGGACTCTAGGATACCGGCGCCGCCATCTTGAAGCATCGCACATACTGAAGAGAGTAGAGCGGGATCAAGTACAGGGGGTGGGGTTATAGCTGTGCTTCACACAGACAGAGCAGAGCTGGGGTCAGGGAAAGGACAGAAATCCCAGAATGCAGAGCAACACAGTCAGAAGACACTTCCTGTTTGCAGGCTGCCTGATGCTCCATGAGCCTCCATCTTGGATGTTTAAAGGCTCATAACATGCAGTAAACACAGGTAGGATGTTTTTAATGTAAACAATCTGTATGTTCAGGGTGAGAGAAACCTAAGATGTGCTCGTATTCAGGGTGAAGGTCCGCTTTAACACAAATCGTTACCTACTATCCCTATCCTATTAGCCTTGTTAGTATTCAAATTTCTCCTGTAAGGCAAGACATTGCCCATCATTAGGTCAGACAGTCTCTATTTCAAGTCCAGGCTAGCAAAATGTATAGCGCATCTTTCGAGCCATTGTTGTAAATGTGGTCAACTATTAAAGGGGATCTATAATGTAGCAAATAATCTGCTTTCTTTGCTAACCTAGATTACCATGCTGGAATACAAAATCTATTGACCTGGTCCACTCAAGGACTCCTCCTTTAGGCAGCTATGTGATGTTTTTTTGGTGGTGGCTGTTTGGCTTCGGTCTCCTTATGTGTTTGAATGTAGTGCCCCTTTTTAAATGAAAGTTTGTATTTTTACCCTTTAGAAAGGAAAGAAGCTTGATAAACGCTTACAGTAACTTACTTGTCTCACATATATGTTGGTCACGTATAAGCACACACCCCAAGTGCTTTCTTCCTTTATCATTTCACTGGGAAGGAAGTGTCCTGGAGTCACAGAAGGAAGTGGATGACAGTATAAAAGGATGCATCCTTCCTCTTGCCACTGCACGATAAAACCTTTATGATCAAGTCAGGTCCACATGTAGTAATTCATTATCTGTATCCCTCTAGTGGTATCTTGTGTGCATCAGTTTAGGGTAAATGTTTAAATCCACTTTCTATGGCATTTTTGAAAGTGTATGATTTTGTGTGCCAAAATGATGTCATTAAAGTGCTGCTCTAATCCTAGTATTTTTCTTCTTAAGTTAGCAAATGTGTGTGTTTTAGCGAAGCAGTTTTCTCTATCTGCAATCTGTTGCTATTGGCAACCCTACACAAGTCTGTACACAAAGATCTACAAGAAGAGAGAAAGGAGTCCTATACATGGCGAACACTGCTGCTGGGCATGTGTAAGGTTAAGTGTGCTCCCTCACCTCAGCAGCATTGTGTGTACAGAGATCAATACTTGGTGCACAGACTTGGTGCACAGACTTGGTGCACAGACTTGGTGCACAGACTTGGTGCACAGACTTGGTGCACAGACTTGGTGCACAGACTTGGTGCACAGACTTGGTGCACAGACTTGGTGCACAGACTTGGTGCACAGACTTGGTGCACAGACTTGGTGCACAGACTTGGTGCACAGACTTGGTGCACAGACGCTAATAGCAACAGATTGTAGATAGTGAAAGCTGCTTCCATTTGTTAACAAAAAAGAATACTAGATCAGCTCAGCACATTAAAAACATAATATTCTTAGTATACAGTACGTCCTGCTCCAGATATAGTACTTACACTTGGGTTATCCTCCGCCAGATGGCGCTGCACTGCAGAGACATGCAAAACAGGCTCCTCCCGGCCCCTCAAATACCCGGGGACCTCCCACAAATCCCCAGATTTCTCTGCAGTGCTGACTGCGAAGACATGAAGTATCACTCTCTCGCAGGTGAGCGGGGCTATTACAGCCTGCGGGCCTGTTGGACTATTCCCACCCGTCCTATTGTGATGTGCCTCCCAGCCTGGGCTGCGCTGGTCGGGTGAAGGTAGGCAGCACCATGCGTGCTTATGGAGCCATGCTCCACCGCAGTCCCCCACCAAAGGGTAGGGGGTTTAGGCTGATGGTGAGCCTCTAAGGGATGCCCCTCCCGCATTATTGCCCCATGCCCCGTGTATCGGTGGGCCCTGTACAAAGGGTCGCCATCCTCCCTCGTCCCCCCCCCCCCCCCCCCCCCCCCCGTAGCTCGCGGGGGAAAGGGTGTGTGTGTGGTGGTCTCAGTGTACTGAGATTACACGCTTATGGCCTTAGTTTTGCCCTTGACTTGTAACTTGGTGTCAGAGCCGCGCTGTTTACCTTTTTTATCGTGTATTGGCCGCCGCCTTTCCTTTTTTGGATGTGCTGCGCCGGGCGGCAGCGTCGCCCCAGACGCTGCGGCGTCTCCATTGGCAAATCATTTTCTAAGTGTGTCATACACTTCGCTTCTCTTGACAATATTGACTACTGTCTTAGAGCTTTGCGGGAACCTGGCTTGGCGCGCTCTGCGTCACGGCCCGCTCTGGCCCACCCTTTGAGGTTCGCTTGGCGCCATTTTGATGCTAGTCGCGCGCGCAGTAACGGTCCTCCTCCTCCCTTGGTCTGTAAGTGCCCTCGCGGGCGATTTTCATGATTCTTTATTACTGCGCATGGCTCTGACACCCTTTATTCCCATTATGTGGGGCATCCATGGTTGCCTGTAGCTTAAATCCCTGCTGGCATATTGTGCCTAAATAATCACCATATGGATGCATCTCAGAATTATGTGACCGGGGTCCCTCTGGGACAAGACCGGCTGTGTATAGCGTGTGGACAACCCCATGCTGATGCTGACAGGGTACGGGTCTGCGGACCCTGTGCCGAGCAAGCACTGGCCCTGCAATTAGGCTTGCTAGTGGCTGCACCTCGTTTCAATTCACCTATCTCCCCATGCTTAAATCTCACTCCTGCTGAGTTGCATACAAGTGGGGATTTGCAGCCTACGGCTGATCAGATTATTGCGAGGTTGTCAGAGCGCATGGGCCCTGGTAAGAAGCGGCACTTGACGCCTCCTGTTTCTGTTTGTCCTATGGGATCTGAGGAGTTTACCACTCCGCGTGCCTATACCCCTTCTGATGGAGAGCTGTTCTCTGACTCAGGCTCATCTGATGAGAGGCCGAGGAGTCATGACTATTCTGGCCCTGAATACTGGGGCCAGTGTGACACTGACGATTTGTTGATTAAGGTCTTTAAGGTTTCCCTGGTGAGGCTCCCAAGCCGAGAGGGGAGAGTTTCCATACAGCGACAGCGCGCTTGGAATTTCTAGAGCAGGCTCACTTCCATGCTCTTGTACTCAAGGAATGGGAATGCCCCAGTAAACTTCCAGGGGTCCCAGGGGACTGGGATAGGAAATACCCTTTTCCCCCTGAGGTGGTTTATTGTTGGTCATCACCCCCCGTGGTGGATGCACCGATCATAGGGGTTCCTAACCCCCTTTATCACAGCCCCTGCTTATAGTACCCTTCGGGATGTTGAGGACCGGCGCATTGATAGGCTGGCCTCCCACGCCTTTTCTTGTGCAGGAACGGCGCTGTGCCCAGTCTGTGCCGCGGCCATCACTGCAGTGGCCGCTAGAACCCTCATCAGAAAGATGCTTGATCATCACCCTGAGGATCTCCCCTGGGAGGTGTTTAATGCACTCTCCAGTTGTTGTGATGTATTTGTAAAATTTATCCTTTTAGCGCTGGATGACACCATTAGAATGTGTGCAAGGACTTCTGCCCTTGTGGTGGCTATACGTCGCTTGGTCTGGCTGCGACAGTGGGGTGCTGACGATGCTGCTAAAAGGACTCTGGGCTTCCCTTTAGAGGGCACCGCCTGTTTGGGGCCCGTCTGGACCTGTTTGGTAAAAAGGGCAAATCACCCCTCGGGGCAGGGGCACCCCTCCCCCTCCCTACCATAGTGTTAAACAAGAACCAGGGGTGTCCTTCCTGGGGGCTCGTGCAGACTCCTGCCGCAGGAGTGGCAGACAACGTCCTGGCCCCTCTGGCGGGGCTAAGCCTAAATCTTCCACCAAACCCCCTCAAGCATGATGGGGCGCCCTCGCCCGTCTGGGTGAGGGAATGGCTGCAGCACCTTGCTCTTGTCAGGAGGCATCACGCCTCATTCTGGTGGTTTTAGGGGGTAGAGTCCTCCGGATGCAGGATAGAGTTTGCTGCGCGGCCTCCCCCAAGTTATCAGGGTACTCCGGGTCCCTGCCTCTGTTCAGGTGCTGGTGCAGGCCATGCTAGGCCTGTGGGGGTCACTTGCAAATTGCCCTTAACAGGCAGAGGCAGGGGCCGCTACACCAACCTTTCCACAGTTCCCCAAAGGGATGGGTCAGTCTGGCCCATTCTGGATTCACAGACTTCGGCAACTCGTCAATTACAGGCAGTTCCTGCATGGAGGCTCTTAGCTGGGCCATCAGCTCCCTGCGCCCTGGGGGCTTCTTGCCGTCTGTGGAAATCAAAGATGCTTATTTTTGCATCCCTGTGTATTCTGGACACCGAGGCTTCAGGTTCGCGTTGGAAGTCCAACACTGACAATTTGTGGCCTTGTTATCTGGCCTCTCTTCAGCTCCCAGAGTGCTCACCAAGGTGCTGACGGGGGTGATGTCTCGGATGAGACTAAGGGGCGCCCGCGCGTTGACCTACCTGGACGTCCTTCTCCCCTTCTAGTCTCTGTCAGGCTAAGTTGGATACTAGACTGGTGGTGTCCATTGGGAGTCACTTGGATGGGTGATTAATCACCCCAAGTCCTCATTGTCCTCCTAATTGGTAACTCCATTCCTAGGAATGAATTTGGATACGGTTCAGGCTACAATCTTACTTCCTCAGCAACAAATTGGACAATCTGTTTGCATGGGCTCAGTCCCTCATAGCTGTCCCCGTCCCTTCACCAGGCAGGGATGCAGCTGGTGGGCCCGTTGGTGGCTTGCTCAGTAGAGGTCCCTTATGCTCAGTCCCCCTTGGGCCCTTCTGCAACTTCTATTGTTAGTACAGGACAGATACCCAGCATCACTGGAGCAGAGTCTGTGTGCCTTCCCCCCTGGTAAGGAGGTCCCTTCTTGCCCCTACCCGAAGACAGTCACCATGGATGCCAATCAGGTTGATTGGGGGGGGGGTTCTCCTGAAAACCCCTGCGGTTCCGGGGGAGGTGGGGCCCTTAGGAGGTCCATACACATATCAATTTTTGAAACAGTGAGTTTTCAGGTTGGTTCTATCTCGCTTGACTACCCCTCTTCAGGGCCTACCTGGTTGGGGGCGCTCTGTCTGTCTGACGACAGTGGCCTACATTAATCATCTGTGTGGGACCTGGAGCAGGATGGTCCTCCAGGAAGGTATCTGATCCTGTTCTGGGTGGAGGACAATGTTCCCTGCATATCAGTGGTATTCGCTCCGGTGGGGGTCCCTCTGCGACAGGATGTGCTAATCCTTGTGTCACTATGAGGTTCAACCAGTGTGGATCTGTTTGTGCCCCGTCACTATCACAAGCTATCGGCCCTCGCTTTCCTGTCCCAGGATCCTCTGGCCGTGGTCATGATGCCTTAGTAACGTCATGGCAGGACATTCTATTCTGTATGTCTTTTCTCCATTCCCCCTGCTGGGCAGGGTTGCTCTGGAAGGGGGGACCAGTCATTCTGGTGGCCCCCGGGTGGCCTTGTGGAGTGTGGATTCGCAGACGTGGTACTGAGGGCAGTAGATCTTACGTTCTGCCAGGAGTGCCAGCTCTGCTCACTCAGGGCCCCTTTACGTCACCCCAATCTACAGACTTTGGCCTAGACTGCCTGACTGCCGAAACATGCATCTTGATGGAGACAGGCTTATCTGTCTCAGTGATTGATACTATGGGAAGACTAGGAGCAAGCTTCTTCTTCTTCTTCCATCTATGATAGGGTATGGCGTACCCATATTGATTGGTGTGAGTCTAGGTCTCTTCCCTGTCGGGCGTTCTCTGTTCCCAGGGTTCTAGAGTTATTACAGCATGGGTTGGAGTTGGTTCTCCAACTCAGTACTCTGAAGGGTCAGGTGCTGCCCTGGCCGCCTTCCTGTAGAAGTCTTTTGCTCAGTTTTCCTTGGTTAAGACTTTCTTTCAGGGGGTTACTCCTGCGTCCCCCAAGTAATCCTATGGTCCCTGTTGGGATTTGAATTTGATTCTGTCTGCCTTGCAGGGTGTTCCCTTTGGACCTATTCAGGATGCTGTCTGGCTGTTCTTACCCTCAAAGTTGTTCTTCTGGTGGCTGTTACTTCAGTCAGACGTGTGTCTGAGCGGGCGGCTCTATCTTGCCCCCGTTCTTTCAGATACGCCAGGATAAGGTGGTGTTCTGCTTTAAGCTGGACTTTCTGCCTAAGGTGGTGTCTTATGTTCATTGATTCAAGATATTGTTCTTCCTTCTGTGCCTTATTCCTAGCAACGCTGAGGAAAGGGTTCTGCATTCCTTGAGCAGGTGTTGGAAGTGTTTCCTTGGAAGTCTCTGTGCCCTTTAGGAGAACTGATGCTCCTTTTGGGTCTACGGGCATCGCCATCCTGTATGTGCCCGATCTCGTCTGATCTCGGGGGGTTAGGCGGCTTGGACCTGGTCATTACTTGGATGGGATGGTTCCTTCTGGTCCTAGGAAAGTTTTTTTTTCGGCTTCTGCCAAGGCTACTGTTAGCGATTGGATTTGTCAGGCTGTTACTCAGGCCTATTCCACTAAGGGGTAGAATCTTATTCTCGCTTTACTACTTATTCTACTCGTGCTTTTGGTGCTTTTTGGGCTTTTCAGCACCAGGCTTCTGTTGAACAAGCTTGCTAGACCGCTACTTGGTCTTCTGTTCATACCTTTTCAAAAAGTGGGCCACTGTGGTATGCTCGTCCAAGCGACGTACAACCATATCGGCTCAAAGCACGCACAGCGGCTCCAATGCCCGGCACGGGCACGCACCCTGCTTGAGAGACGTGCGAGATGCGGCCCGCGCATGCGCCATGGATCAAGGTAAGGTTCCTGGGGGTTTCGCACAGCGGGGCATCCCGATTTTGGATGCCCCACGGGGAGGGATCGGGCAGATCTGGGAGGGTGTTGGTCCACTTTAAACAGATGTCATTATATGGGAGCAGCGAAAATTGGTAAAAGGTTCTATATATGGGGACAGCAATTTGTGGGATGCCAGTTAAAAATGTGGGTTTTTGGTCCGCTTTAAAAATTGACACTTCACCTCCAGCCATCAGTCACCATAATGATGGCACCCCCACTCCATTCACTGCATTGGAGTTTTGTGCCAGGCCTTTACAGGGGCCATGTGGCACCTGATCTGATCTTGAGGTGTGGGATTACTGGAGTAGCAAAGAGGAGCACGCAAGACACCACACACAGACTGAAGATGCTTTTGCTCCATATGCTGGCACTTTGTTCACTTCAAAACAGCGACTTATGCCAAGCGGAAAAAGACTCCAGTTGGGCCGGCAGGGAACTTGGCCCATGAGATCACAGTGGATATAAGTGAAACCAACGTTCGCAGGGTTGTATGTGTGTGGTCGGGAGGGGGTTCCTGGGCTACAATCCTGATTTCCAAACCCCCAACCATCACAGCTATCATTGCTCTGGCTGTATCCTGCCTTGAATAGGATTCTTGTTAACTCATGTTAAATTCCCCTTTAAGATGCAGCAAGCAGGACATGTGCAATGCTCAGCCATGCAGTCCTGTCCTCATCATTTAGCCCCTTTGTGCCATTTGTTCTTGTTTGCTGGTGTCATGCTGTGCTGAGCTGTGGAATAAGTAGACTTGTTCCACACACTTCACCTTTTTACCTCTGCTGACCTATGATGTAGACTTTCCATTTGCTCCTGATCTTTCTGGCTTTTGTCAGCTGTTGTGAGGAGGAATTGCAGGAATGCTACCTATGTGTACTTGCATTGCACAGAATTCCCCACAGTGTCAAGACACCAACCCAGCAATGGGTGTCTGATAATCCTCTTCATGAACCCATAATGGGCAAATTGGAACATGACCATCTGCACTGAGGTCTACCGGGGAGCAAAGCGATCCGAATGTTCAGTGTTTATGAAAATGTTTTGATATGCTGGGCGCTTGTTGTGTCATGTGCAGCGACCCCTCTCACTCCCGCATGTCATATATGTTTTGTCAACTTACATTCTACTATTGTGGCTATTTTCTGTCCTTGCCTGTCCCTCCCACCCCCTTTTTAGCTGGTACAGTTACACACTCAGTCCAGCCCATGCACTGCCTCTGGAATGCTACAGCCTAAGCACCACGGCTGGACGGGGGCATATCTACTCATGCCATAATATCTGCCCCCATAGTACTAAAGTTTCAGTACCATTACCGTAAAGCGAAACAAAACCTGGGATTTTGGCTATCCTGGGTTTTGTGCCGTACCTCAGGGACATCCCAATTGGGGATGCCTCGCTGTGTGAAACCTCCTTCAGAACCACTTGCCTCTTCCCGGTCTAATGGCATGTGCACAAGCTCTCGTCCAGTCTGAGTCGTTTGCCGAGCATTGCATATGGACCGGAAAGGACTCTGTTTACATGCAATTGGGAGCAGAGTGGCCACATCCCCAGCAGCGTGTGCGCTCCCTCCCCAAATCTGAGTGGCAGGAGTAAACTCGCTGCCTGAAGTTGAGGAAGGGGCTAGGCTTTTAAACTGTCCCAGTTTGTGTTTCCTCTCTGGGGGGGGCTCTCTCTCTCCCTCTCCCCCTCTCTCCCTCCCTCTCCTGAGATACTTGTAGAAACAGTTAGTGCCAGGGGAGGGTGGCATGGGGGGGTAAAGCAGACTGCACCAACGCTTTATTCCCCTGCAGGCAATGACTGCTAGCTTGCCGGTCATGTCTGATCCAGTCCTGCGCCATTGTCAGGTGGGGGGAGGGGATGAGCGAGTACTATTACGGAGTACTATTCATGTCCACTTAGGGGGTAATTCTGTAACAGGTGTAAATAAAACCTTTCTATAGAGATTTTTTTTTCAGCTAAAGCGGACGTGAAACTAGGGAGGCCCCCTAGTGTCCAGAATAAAATATGGGAGACTGAGAGGGTGATGCTGCCTTCAAAAGGTCAAAAACTCATGACAAATGACCTCTAGTGGACCGCAACAATGTTCTTGTCTGTCTATGTATGGCAAGTCAACAATGTCTTTCCACAAGCTTGAACTCCTCATACTCAAACCTAATGTATTGTTGCTTTGGTGGTTTGTTGGTTTGGCAGGCAGCAAGTTTTTATGGTTATGGGGGATCCGGGGTGAAAGATCATGCTCTAAACTGCTTTTTGTATGAAGGAGAGCATACATTTTTTATAATAGTGCTAGAAAGGCTGGGTATAGCGCTATAGTAGTATGTTGCATGTCTGCTGGCTACTAGACTAACCAGACTGGTTTCTGAAATCTGCCGACTTGTCCATCCTCATTAGTGATGGAGGTTTCCTGCTGGCTGTGGTTTCTGGTAAACCACGTGAATGTAACCTCTCTAGGAATTGTTTAACACAAAGATTAGATAGAAGACCATGGGAGTTATTGCTAAAAGACTACACCTGTGCAATGCCAGGATTGGAAATTGTGTAATTTATAATGTATGGTCGTCATTTAGGTATGTTATTTTTAATTCTATGTGTTACATAAGGCAGAATGAAGATTCCACTTTAAAATGTAAATAAATAAATTGTAATGCCCACTGTGTTACCTATGTACTTGGTATCTTGGCCCCTGGGCAGCTTATTGCCCTATTGGGTGGCATACAGTCAGCAGGTCAGACCTTCCTTTTCCTTATGTAATTGTGTATAGGAAGTGTGGCCCTCCTGATAGCAGATTCTCTAAGACTATCCCTTAAAGAGGACCAATCCCCTGCTCAACTGGCTCTGGTGCCTAAAAGACTGCTGTGGGAGCCCCCCTCCTCAGTAATAAATCTTACCTGTTCGGTGATACCACAGCTCTATCACATGCCATGGGATGACGAGCATGATTCAGACTGCAGGGAAACTAATTATGCAACCAGTGAGTGTGCCTGTGTCACCCGTAACATTTGAGAGCAACCAATCGTGACCTTAAATTAGCCGGGTAAGCACCGTTAGAGAGGTTTCCCTGCTGTGTAAACCCCCCCCCCCCCCAAAAGAACGCCCAGTAAAACTCACCTGCCCTTGGTTCAACATTGCATGCATTGGCTATGTATGTCAGGAAAGGTCTCTGATTGAATTCAATCGGGAAGACGTACTTCCGCATTTCCTGTGTGGCGCTCCCGTCCCACCCTATGTGAATGGCTGGGGTGGGAGCTCACGCATGCTGCCGGAGATGCTCCCCATTATAAATGTTGGCTGGAACTCCTCTCCAAAAAGAAGGCTCTCTATTGCGGGAGGGAGTAGGTTAGATTACTGACCCTCTCTGAAACTCGTTTTTTAATGATGGGAGGGTTTAGGTCCGCTTCAAGTGTTAGCGGGAAAGAGAAAGCAGAAGCTCAATAGTGGCTTCTGGCTAATCTCACTTCATACATGGCTTAAATATCGTATTCACCACATACACCCCCATCGCCCTAGACACAATACGTAGCCGGCATGAACTATCATTCTCCCTATTCATTTAGACTAAGCCAGGAATAGGTTCAGGTTACTGCAATTTATAAAACTACAGGGACAACTCGTTCTTGTGTGGGAAGCAAATTCACCCATTTTTGGAAAGGAAGGAACCAGCTCAACAATACTACAATAACCATCTCAAAACTAGTCCAATTTGTTAATGAAGAATCAGAATACTTTTCTCAACAGCACTGTATTGCCGCTGTTTATTCCTGATTCTCCTTGGATTTGAATGTTCTAGTGTTTAAACTGGGCAATTCACCTATCCTTCCATTTGGTTGCAGGGCAAATGGCCAGCCCGCAGTGCATCCTGTAGCTTATGGTTTTGGTGTTAAAGTGGCCATTCACTAAGGGGGGGGGGGGGGATCCCCAACATGAAAACCTCATTTGGCACACAGAGATGATTTTGAGCCGCTTTTGATGTGAATAGATGTTTCTAGTTAAACAGCTTTCACAATTAGTTCTGAATACCAGCTTCCACAATGATGCAAATCAATTGAAGGCATCGAACCTGACCACTCAGTATGCATGCAAATCTTTCCACAGCCCTCAATTTATACTCGTAGTGTGCGTGGATTAGCCCTCATCTTTCCCAAAAATCAGATTAATTTATGTGTATCCACCAAAGCCCTAGTAAGAATCCCAGCTTTCACCAGCCCATCCTAGCACTTCCGGAATATGATTCATGCACCCCATGACATTGTGCATGGACACTGAGAAACTGAGTAAGGCACTGAAGGCTGCGGAGACGGGTAAGCCAACATGAATTTCCATCATGCCTAGCCCTTGAATACTGTGCCCTCACCTCTACTGTGTGTTAGGTCTCCTGAAATGTTATGGGTGTTCTATATGCTACACAGCGGTGGATCTGTGGGGCACATGCAGCTCCCAAACTATACGGCGGGTATCCTTGCGCCAGGCCTACAGTTAGTCAAAGTCAAACGCTAAGTGAGTATGTATTGAATAGTTTTCAGGAAGTATTATTCTCTTGATTTAATTTAAATGTAATAAATGTTGCAGCCAGGAAGTGCATTTGCCTCGGCAGAAAAAGGCCTAAAGTGGACGAATGATCTGCGTTGCCGGTAAATGCAACCTGGCCTGTGGGAAGCACTTTGCAGAGATATATGTGAAGCATGCACAATGTAGATGGTGTGTAATTGTATAGGCTGGGTGTCCTTGTGTGTTCTGTTGCAATATATTCTGAATATATTGCCACGTGCCTTCGGCTGGGTTGTTCTTTCAGGCTGTGCATTCAGATAGGCCAGTACAAAAGGAAGACCGCACTAGACACACAATACACTAGTGTGCAACACTAGGGGTTGGAAAAAGCCAGAAGGCCAGAACGAAAACCAAGAAGGGATCCCACAAATCCCAACAAAACCAACCCCAATAGACTAAGTGGCACCACTATATTATTTTACAAAAATTGTAAACCACTTTATTATTTCATATATGTACAATAAACCATTAACATCTTAAAACCAAATGTAAAAAACATAAACACAATAAATGAAAATGAGGAAGGGGACACATGAAGAGGAGGGGATGGGGAAGGGCCAATATATACGATAATAAAAATAAAGTGCTGCTTAGCCCAATATATATATGCCATGATTACATTACATTACCTAGTGTCTGTGCAGAGCTGGCAATAATAAACCACAGATCATCCACACAAATTAAACCAAACTATGAACACCAAATTACAAAAACAAGTGCCAACAATGTTAATTACTATTCATAAGTACTAGACAATTATACCCAAATACCTAACCCCACACGGGGGGGGAACGAATTACTATAATGACTCACTATAATAAAGTGATAAAGTGCTAAGTGTTCTAACAGTGCTTCTATAAACCTATATAGCAATAAATATCTTTAATCTATCAGCTCAATAGGACCAGCCAGGTGGAGGACAAACAAACACACAACACATAACATTAATCTTACAAGTCCGCAGTATGCCAGCAGCACAGGCCCCCACCAACACGCACCTCGTCCCCGCCTCACCGCCGAAGCGTTGCGTGACGTCACAGCGTCACTTCATCAGGGCTGTGACGTCGCGCAACGATTCGGCTTCCCAACTGTTAATTCTTCTCTTTTTCACAGTTTTAGAACCTTGCCTTCTAATCATCTTAAAGAACCCACGTTGGACCTATAAGGTGTCACAAGGTTCAAACCTTGTTATTGTTTTCTCTTATGGAGTTTTCCCTTCCTTCACTCAAGTGTACCTAGCCTGTCTGTCAAAACCAACTTGTACCAACAACTCCTGCCAAGGGGGTGCCACTTTCAAGAGTCTAGGGCCATGGTAGTGGGTTATCATGTAAGGATTGTGAGATGACTCTTATTTCCTGAACCGGCAGCCATTCTAAAGCCTGGTTAAAGTGAGAGCAACTAAAAAGTAGCTGGACCAGGTGGCATTTAGGGCCACAGAAAGCAAGTACAGCGAGGGTGTGGACGTGCAATGTCCAGTCTGTAGCAGACGACAGAAGGAACAGCCTTTTGACAGTTTTGCACTGGGCCACATTTGGTCCACCTGTAAGATGAAATAGATTGTCAGTTGATTTTTTTTTTCCCCTCTGTGCTCATACAGGGAAGGAAACCGATAAAAGTCAAATAACACATTCTGTGCCAACCCAATTTTCTGTGCAAACAAAAGGCCCAATGGTCCTTCTTGGCTAGTGTAGTTTAACTGGTAATATAAATAGCCGTGGCAGGCCACTTTCTAGAAATTATTTTATTACATGGCAAAAGGTGAATGAAGTGTAACTTTTAAAGTGGACCAACATCCGTGCTGGAGCTCCCCTGCACATAACACCCTATATTCTTACCTTAGCCTCAATTGAATTGAGGCTAAGGTAAAAATATTCAGCATTTTGGGGGGTGATGTGCAGGGGCTCCAGCATTCTGGATCCCCCCCCCCCTCCTCAAACTTAATTGTAGTGGTGCACGATTGTTGGTCTGCTTTAATATAAGGCACGTTTTAGACAAGTCTGTTTCATTCCAGTTGCTGAACCGCATGTTATCTCCATTTTTGTGACCTTCATAGCTGCTTGTTCATTTGAAATTCTGCTCCTTACTTCCTCTAGCCTCGGTTGCATAACTGCGCATATGAACAGTTATCAACTATTCATCATCTTTTTAATAAAACAAAAGCAGCTGTTACAACTGAAGGCAGTATTTGCTTTTTAGTGGAAGCATTTTTTTTTTACCCTGGTTTTCTAAACTAGATAGTGGCTAAATTGTATGAGGTGTTTCATTTAGTCTGTGGAGAGAACAGTGTGCTTCCCTAGCACCCTCAGGTATCTCTTCATTCCATGTCCTATAATAAACGCCTTTGTAAGCTGCAGACAGTTTTTGCCATACAACAGGGCCTTTGGCTTACCTCCTTTATATAGTGAGATCTCTGTATGAATCCTTCCCACTAGGTGTTCACTTTCAGATTTCAGTAGATGTTTACTAAATAAACTACATTCCGATGGTTGGATTTGGTTGCAGTCTCAATGTGCACCTACTCTGTGAGAGCGCATGCACACTTTTCACTCATGTACTGTCCATTTAGCCCTCTGTGCACACCCCTCTGCTAGACTTGAGCACAAACTAGATGGTAGGTATCCGTGTAGCTGACCAGGCCACACAAAAGAGTAACGTCTTCTTTTGTTTGTGCCTTTTTAAAAGCCCAAAAGGCATCCTTGTCCTAGATTTACTCTTGATATTAAATGGCAGAAATTAGGGGTCCAAACCCATTCTTTTTCCTTGCCAAGGGTTCCTCCAGCCAGTCTGGAGTCCTGCTTAGCGCTTGGCTTCTTGACAGGGCAGGACTCTTTCCATTCTGGAGAAATCTTCCTTTAGAAACTTCCTGGAGATTCTGGCTTATGTTACTCCCACCCCACTCCGGTCCTGTCAAGTGAGAAGAATTTTCCTGTTTGAACCATTTACTAACAAGTACGGAGGACCAAATAAGTCTCTTTGCAGGCCCAACTTCACTAAGTGTACCACATATCGCTGAATTGCCTCAAACATGTCTTTGTTTCAGAAACCTAAATCATCCCTCCCATGTACATATTAAGGATTTGATATTGCCCCTCCTGTCTTCGAACTGCTTTGGGACATCCTATTACAATGGAGTGGAAGGACAAACCATAGTATGGTTCGGAGACAGGACATCGGAGGTACTTGCCGTAAAATCCTTTCCTTGAGGATACAACTTCAAAATGAGGCCTACTTCCTGAAATACATACTTGTCTTTTTAAATCATGGTTGGTGAAAAAGGCACCTCTGTGTGAGGAATGCTTTTAGGCTCCCAAGTGGTGAACGCCACCTTAGTATTCTGTCTAAACTACCATAGGTGAAGCCTATCAACCCATAATAATTGAGCAGCAGAAAACCTCTGTCTAGTAGTGGCTTTCGGAATTCAATTGTGTGTGTGTATACTGAAACCTCCTTTTTTTTCAAATGTCCATGGTTTCCTAAATTACACAACGTTTTATTACTGTTTGTATTCAGCATAAGTTAAAGATTTATTGCAGCTGTAGAATTTGAATATAAGACTGGGGAGTCATGACTCAAGTTTCTTAGGAGCTACAGGAGGCGTCCAAACAATGTGTCGCATGAAAAGACTAATGTGTGGAACCTTGGCTACTAACCAGCGCTGGTCAGGGGCTATTGCACATGGAGTCATTCATGCAAGGCTTTCCCAGCTTTGAAATTGGTGGTTGAATCAATGCTCGGGGTGATTAATGTAAATGCAAAACTTTTAAAACCCAATTTCCCTTAAAAAAACAAAACAAGAAAAAAACTAATAGAAAACCTTGTGTTTAGCAGAAAATAGAAATATACTTGCCACTAATGTGTTCCTTTTGTTGCGGAGTAGCACATCCCACGCTATGCCACTCTCTTCTTTGGCATGCGACTCCCATAACCTGTTGAGTTTTGGAACCTACTTTACTGGTGGTCCGGTGCACAGAGGGTATAACGTGGGGTGCATTTCTAAAGAGCACTGTAGCAGGGTTGTTGCTGTCTGAGGAACAAAACCAATATTCTTAGTATACAGTACGTCCTGCTCCAGATATAATACTTACACTTGGGTTATCCTCTGCCAGATGGCGCTGCACTGCAGAGACATGCAAAAACAGGCTCCTCCCGGCCCCTCAAATACCCGGGGACCTACCACAAATCCCCAGATTTCTCTGCACTGCTGACTGCGAAGACATGAAGTATCACTCTCTCGCAGGTGAGTGGGGCTATTAAAGCCTGCGGCCATGTTGGACTATTCCCACCCGTCCTCTTTTGTGATGTGCCTGGGCTGCGCTGGCCGGGTGAAGGTAGGCAGCACCATGTGTGCTTATGGAGCGTGGCTTCACCGCAGTCCCTCACCAAAGGGTAGCCTCTATGGGATGCCCCTCATGCATTATTGCCCCATGCCCCGTGTAGCGGTGGGCCCTGTACAAAGGGCCGCCATCCTCCCTCGTTTCCCCCGTAGCTCGGGGCGAAAGAAAGGTCAGTACTGAATTTACATGTAATGGCCTTCGTAATGTCCCGGTTGCGATCCCCTTTTATGATGTGTGATCCTGACATGCTGTTATTCTGATATGTGATACCTTGGGCACTGGTAGTATACATTTGTTATTGTGCAGGCACATTTATACTGTGTTTTTTGGGTCTTCTTTATTTCTTGTCATATCGGTTCTCATACAAAAAGTGTTATTGTGTGGTGGGGTTTATAGTCAGTAGGATTGACCGACATTTAGATTTCTGGGTATTGTTTAATATGTTCATAATAATATATATTTTTTGAGCACTAAGCACTTTTTTGTATAGTTTTCTGTACAAACTTATCACTTAAGGGGTGTTTTGATTATTCAGGTGGGGTATATGTAATAGAGCTTTGTTTATTACTGATGATGATATTTGATAAGTGCTGCTTTTTGAATAGTAGTGGGACATGGTTTAGGCCTTCTTTATGTGCCGGCACAGATACTTGAGCATGTATATGTAGAGAGATTTTTTTCCCTGCATATAACAGACTATTTTAATAGTTTTACAGTATTAGAGCAGACACACATATCGCATATATTTAAAATGAGATACCCCATCAGCAGGGGGTGGGAGATATTATTTTGATGATATGAAAGGGGATCGGCATTGTTGTTTTTAAATGTCTTGTGCTTTGTGTATTTGTATGTGTTTTTTATGAATTTTCATGTATAAATAAAAGTGATATTTTTTGAGGATATAGGTTTGTGAATATTTTCTGGTGCTCACCAAGGGAGGGAGGTGTGGTTTTTCCATGTCCACTCCCAAATTAGTGATTGTATTTACTGAGGTATGAGCACATCCCAAATGGAATAAGTAGTGCACCCCATAGCAATTGTTGTGCCTTCGTATTGTCCTTTGGACTTGTACCTGTTGTGTCAGCCGCCGCACTGATTTGTGTTTTACTCATGTTACTGCCGCCGCCGCGCGCGCTTTCTCCTACACTGGATGTGTGGCGCCGGGCGGCAGCGTCGCCTCAGACGCTGTGGCGTTATCGTTGGCTGTCTTAGAGCTTTGCGCTCTTCGTGGGGGGAGGGGACCTGGCTTGGCGCGTTTCGCGTCACTGCCCCCCTTGGATCGCCCTTCGAGGTTCGCTTGGCGCCAGTTTGTGTAGTCCCGCGCGCGCGTGTAACGGTCCCCTCCTTCTGTGGTCTGTAAGTGCCCTCGCGGGCGTTTTGTATGCTCATCGCTTACTGTGCATGGGTCTGAAACCCCTTATTCCCATTATGTCTTTCAGACTCGGTGAATCCGGTGGCTTCTCCCGGCCCGGTGTATTTGTTAGTCGGGCCTAGTATAATTGCTCCCACTTCCCTGCGGGTCATTGGGGCATCCAGGGTAGCTTACAGCGTCAATCCCTACTGGCATATTGTGCCTATTAATCACCATATGGAGGCATCCCAGGATAATGTGACCGGGGTTCCTTCGGGACAAGCCCGGCTGTGTGTAGCTTGTGGGGTCTCACCTATTAGTGGTGACAGTACACGGATCTGTGTTCCTTGCGCGCAGCAGGCGATAATGGTACAACCCGTCCCTCCGGTGGCCGGGCCTGCACGCCTCACCAGAGCATGAGTCTAACCCCCAATACAAGCGGGAATTCTCATCCTGATGTGGCTACTAGACTGGCCAGTGTGAAAAATTGCTTGCTAATTCTTTAGCATGTAAGTCCACCGCTAAGAAGCGCCACTTAACCCCTGAGGTCACTTTATTCCCTCCGGAGTCTGACGAGTGGTCGCATTTATATGGCTATACCCCCTCGGACAAAGGGGAGCTGTTCTCTGACTTGGGGTCATCTGAGCACTCCCCCCGACACTACTACGCTGCGGGATGCCGAGGACCGGCGCATTGACCAATTGGCATGCCATGCCTTTGTGTTTGTGGGGGCGGCGCTGCGTCCGGTTTGCGCCTTGGCCATTACTTCTGTCGCGCTCAGGGCCATGGTCAGAAATGTACTCGAAGGCCCAGATGAATTACCACCTGATACGGTTAATGCACTGTCTAACTTTGATGTGTTTGTAAGCTTTATCCTGTCTGCATCGGATGATGCCATTAGGATGTGCGCCAGATCTTCTGGCTTGGCGGTAGCTATACGCCACGCGGTGTGGCTTCCAGAGTGGGCTGCTGAGAATGCTGCTAAGAAAGCCCTTACTGGACTTCCATTTAAGGGGCTACGTCTGTTTGGGGACCGCCTAGACCTCTTTGCTAAGGGAGGTAAGTTACCCCAGCGCAGGCGGCAGTCTCGGCCCTTTCGGGGCCAGGCCCCCCTTTCCATTCCCTACCAAGGCGCTAAACAGGGAAAGGGGGTGTCCTTCGTGGGGCTCGCGCCGATTCCTGGCATAGGAACAGAGGACGACGTTCTGGACCCTCCTGGGGGCCCAAGCCCAAAGCCCCTCCCAAGACCCCTCAGGCATGATGGGGCGCCCTTGCCCGTCAGGGTGGAGGGACGGCTACAGCACTTCGAGCACGTCTGGAGGCATCACGTCTCAGACCGGTGGATTCAGGAGGTAGTGTCCTCTGGTTACAAGATAGTTTGCTGTGTGGCCCCCCACAAGATTCACCAGGTCCCAGATCCCACAGGATCCAGTCTCAGCTCAGGTCTTGATGATGGCCGTGCAGGGACTCCTGGATCTGGGTGTCATTTGCAGGGTCCCCTTAAGAGAAAGGGGCAAGGGGTTCTATTCCAACCTTTTCACAGTACCCAAGAAAGATGGGTCAGTCAGGCCCATTCTGGATTTAAAAATCCTCAACACAGGCGCTTTCGCATGGAAACTCTGCGCTCAGCCATCGGCTCTCTGCGCCCAGGGGACTTTATGACGTCTGTGGACATCAAAGATGCTTACCTTCACATCCCTGTGTTCCCGAGACACCAAAGGTTTCTCAGATTCGCGTTGGAAGATCAACATTACCAATTTGTGGCCTTGTCATTTGGCCTCACTTCAGCTCCCAGAGTGTTCACCAAGGTGCTGGCGGGGGTGATGTCTCTGATAAGGTCAAGGGGCATACGCGTGCTGCCCTACCTGGACGACATTCTCATCACCTCTCGGTCGCTACAGCAGGCAGAGTTGGACACTCAGATGGTAGTGTCCACCTTGGAGTCCTTCGGCTGGGTTATCAATCATCCCAAGTCCTCTCTGACCCCTTCTTTGGTGACCCCATTCCTGGAAATGATTCTGGATACGGTTCAGTCAAGGATATTCCTTCCTCAACAGAAGGTGGAAGCTCTAACTGCGCAGGTGAGGTTCCTGCTCTCGTGTCCCCAGCCCTCCTTCTGGCAGGGAATGCAGCTGGTGGGTCTGATGGTGGCGTGCTTCGAGGCGGTGCCCTTTGCTCAGTTCCACTTGAGGCCTCTGCAACTTCACCTTCTGTCAGTATGGGACAAGAACCCAACTTCCTTGGACGGGGGCTGTGTGCTTCCCCCCTTGGTCAGACGGTCCATGTCGTGGTGATTGGACCACAGGAACTTGCTAGGGGGCAGGTCCTTTCTGGCCCCCTCCTGGGAGACGGTCACCAAGGATGCCAGTCTGTCAGGTTGGGGGGATTCTGGAAGTCCCTGCGCTTCCAGGGGAGGTGGGGCCCTCAGGAGGCCCACTTGCCCATCAACATTCTGGAACTATGGGCAATCAGGTTGGTTCTGGAGCAGTTGACCGATCACCTGCAGGGTCTGTCTGTGCAGGTGCGCTCAGACAACAGGACGGCAGTTGCCTACATCAACCATCAGGGAGGGACCCGGAGCAGGGGGGCCCTCCAGGAGGTGTCGTGGATTCTGACATGGGCGGAGGCCAATGTTCAATGCATATTTGCTGTGTGTATATCCCGGGGGCGGAGAATCTGCTAGCAGACTCCCTGAGCAGGGGTACTTCCCGTCAGGGGGAGTGGTCCCTCTGCAACAGGGTATTTCAGTCCATGTGTCACCGTTGGGGTCTACCGGATGTGAATCTGTTTGCATCCTGTCACAATCACAAACTCCCGGCCTTTGTCTCCCTGTCTCAGGATCCTCTGGCCTTGGCCACGGATGCTCTGACCATGTCATGGAAGGAATTTCGGCTCCTGTATGTCTTTTCTCCATTCCCCCTGCTGGGCAGGGTCCTGCGCAAGATTGCTCTGCAAGGGGTGCCAGTGATTCTGGTGGCCCCCAGGTGGCCAAGAAGAGTGTGGTTCGCCGACATGGTACAAATGGCAGTAGACCAGTACGTCCTGCCAGGGGCGCCAGATCTACTCACTCAGGGCTCCTTACGCCATCCCAATTTACAAACTCTGGCTTTGACGGCCTGGCTGCTGAAACCTCCATCTTGATGGAGAAAGGATTGTCTGCCTCGGTGGTGGATACCATGGTGCAGGCTAGGAAGAAAACTTCTTCTGCCATCTATTATAGGGTATGGCGTTCCTACATTGATTGGTCTAGGTCTCTTCCCTGTAGGGAGTTCTTAGTCCCTAGGGTTCTGGAGTTTTTACAGCATGGACTGGAGTTGGGTCTAAAACTCAGTACTCTGAAGGGTCAGGTTTCTGCCCTGTCTGTTTTCTTTCAGAAGTCTTTTGCTCAGCATCCCTTGGTTAAGACCTTCTTTCAGGGGGTCACTCATGTGCGTCCCCCACGTAAGCCTATGGTCCCTGTTTGGGATTTGAACTTGGTTTTGTCTGCTTTGCAGGGTGCTCCCTTTGAGCCTATTCAGGATGCTGCTCTGGCTGTACTTACCCTCAAGGTTGTCTTTCTGGTGGCTATTACTTCGGTCAGGCGTGTGTCTGAGCTGGCGGCTCTATCTATTCAGCCCTCATACTATGATAGACACCAGGACAAGGTGGTGTTCCGGTTTAAGCCAGACTTTCTGCCTAAGGTGGTGTCTGGTTTTCATTTGAATCAAGATATTGTTCTTCCTTCATTGTGTCCTAATCCTAGCAACGCTAAGGAAAGGGTTCTGCATTCCTTGGATGTGGTCAGGTGTCTGAAGTATTACCTGGTAGTCACTGCGGCATTCAGGAAGACTGATGCTCTTTTTGTGGTCCCTTCTGGACCTAGGAAGGGTTTGGCTCCTACCAAGTCTACTATTAGCAAATGGATCTGTCAGGCTGTGATTCAGGCCTATTCTGCTAAGGGGAAGAGTCCTCCCTTCCGCCTTACTGCTCATTCTACTCGTGCTATTGGTGCCTCTTGGGCCTTCCAGCACCAGGCTTCTGTTGAACGAGTTTGCAAGGCTGCTACTTGGTCTTCTGTTCATACCTTTTCAAAGTTTTACAAGGTTGATGTTAGGGCCTCAGCTGATGCTGTGTTTGGCCGCAAGGTTTTGCAGGCGGCAATGGTTTAAACTGCCTGCTGTTACCTTTTCTGTTGGGTATCCCACCCTACTTTATGGACACTGCTATTGGATGTCCCAAGTGTAAGTATTATATCTGGAGCAGGACGTACTGTATAGTAAGAATAATACAATTCTGTGAAATATTCACCTGTAGAATTGATATTATTTGTATACAGTATGTCCTGCTCCACCCCACCCTGGTTTTTGCATTATTCTGGATCCCCGTATGGTGATTGTTATCGTTGTTATAGCTACCAGTTTTGGTGGTTAAATTCTCCTGGCTTCTCGTTCACTGCTTTTCAATGCTGGGGATTTGTGGGAGGTCCCCGGGTATTTGAGGGGCCGGAGGAGCCTGTTTTTGCATGTCTCTGCATTGCAGCGCCATCTGGCGGAGGGTAACCCAAGTATTATATCTGGAGCAGGACGTGCTGTATACAAATAATATCAATTATACAGGTGAATATTTCAGAATTGTATTTTGCCAGCCCCTAGGTTTCCCCCCATATACTCTCCTTGGTCCTCGATCCCTCCGGAAACATCCTGTTTCCCTGCTTGGCACACTCTGACTTGTATGTCTTCTAGTGAAGCTGCATCGGTTGCAGGGTGTGGGGACACTGCAGCATGTTGCCAGAGTGCAGCAAAGCTTTGCCTCAGGGTTGATGGGGGTATACTGGGAAACCAGGGGGTTTCACACCTCAGGGCATACCAAGTCGGTATGACCCTAGGAAAGTCTCTAAAAGAGATTCAGATAATTTATAGGTTTTTTCTTTCCTTTTAACTTCAGCATTTTAACTTAGGAGTGGTAAGTATAACAAACTTTTCTTAGTCATTTTATTATTTTCAAAATTGGGATGCCTGTAGGGTTATTGTAGAGAACTGAGTGGGTATGTGTCTGAGAGCATGTCTGACTTGGAGGGGGGGCTCTGTTCCCTGGCAGTTTTTCCATGAATGGGAACTAGTGCTGGATGGTGGGGCACGCCATCTCGGCATCCAATAAGTTTTAACTCTCCAGGTGGAACAGCGGTGGGGACAGAAGAGGAGTATTTTTTTTTTCTTATTTCAAGTTGCCCATTTTCCTGAATCACTCTCACTATGTGTTAACCCTAATCCATGGAAGTTGTCCAGGCCTGGAGTTGATGTATTTGCTGTAAATAATTGTGATGTGCTGTAGCCATGTTGCTGCTCGCTGCACTTGCTGTCTGATCCTGGCGTTCTAAATGTGTCATCTTGTGCTGGCATTTATTACCCCCATAACCAGAATAGATGAAATCTCTTGTGATGTGAGCTTGGCCGCAGCTGTCTTTACACAGAAGGTGCCGTCAGGAATAAGCAAAGCATCTTCCACGTTGTGCTCCTTTTTTTTTTTTTTTTTTTTTTTTTTTTTTTTTTTGTCATGGCTTGTGGTGACAGGTGGCAGCTTCTGTTGTGCAGTATTTTCTTTGTATCTAAAGTAGCTAAACCCCCTCTGGTATGGATATCGGTTAATAAGCTCTTAAGACTGAAATGTACTATCTAGATCTCTTCAGTTGTTTGGCATGGTTAATTAGATGGACTTTTCAGCTACACCCCCCCCTTTTCAATATTATTTAAGATTCAGTGTGTATTTACATGCTGTGATCACATTTGTGGTTAGAAATTTTGTCTGTTTGCCCTAAAGTATACACTTTATCTGTAGTAAACATTTTCCCTCTCACAGTTCTGGCCTTCTTTTGGGTTTTCAGTGGATGGGCATCACAAATTGGGACAACTGGGGTGATGCAGTGGCCTCCAGGGCCATGTGGGCCTGACCAAACATTCACATTTTCCAACCTTCTTGGTCATCAATTCTTTTTATCTGGTTCAATTCCACAAAGGCCAGTAGATACATTTGTCATGATTTTTTTTTGCAGGCTCTTAGGATTGAGCAATTAAAATAAAATGCTTTTTATTTTATTGTATTTTTTTTTAGTACATTTTTTCCACTTGTGTGAGGGAAAAAAGTGTGAAAAAATGCACCTGGAATTAGCAGGTGTAGTATATTATGATCACTTTTGACATATTTTTCCCTTTTTTTTTTTTTTTTTAACCTAATTTCACACATTTAATTTTTTTAATGAAAAAGACAGGAGTTTATTCAAAATTATTTTTTCAATAAACAAAAAAGCAAGATCCCCACCCCCCCAGTCCATCCCTTAAAGGTTACCAACCCCATGCACTAGGCATATGGGCTGGTAACCCAGTGCTTAAACTGGACCTTCACCATGATTTATTGAAAAGCCCAAACCCTTAAACGATTCCCCAGCATCTAAAGTTAATATATTAGTCACTTATTATTCTTTCCCCCACTGGGGACTTTAGAATACGGGCGCCGCCATCTTGACTCAGAAGCATCACACTTACTGAGGAGAGGAGAGTGGGATAAAGTGCAGGGGCGGGTTATAGCTGTACTTTGCTCAGACAGAGCAGAGCTGGGGGTCAGGAAAAGGTCAGCAATCCCAGAATGCAGAGCAGCACAGTCAGAAGACACTTCGTGTTTGCAGGCTGCCTGATGTTCCATTAGCCTCCGTCTTGGATGTTTAAAGTCTCAGAAAATGAAACCGATGCAGGTAGGATGATTTTTTAATGTGAGCAATCTGTATGTACAGGGTGTGGGAAACATAAGATAGACTCTTATTCAGAGTGAAGGACCTCTTTAAGGTCGTAGCTGCCAGCCCTAGTAATTACCAGCCCCTATTCAGCTATTCATGACACAGAGCTGGGCTGAGGATACTACCTGGGAGAACACTGGGCCTATGCCACTAGAAATCGGGTTCTTCTATCCTACTAGCGCCCCCCCTCCTCCTGGGCAGTGGGGAGGTAATTAAGCACAAGTATTGAAAAGCCATCCGCTAGCATTCCGGCTGGTGGCTTGCTTCAGCCCTACCATTTAAACGGGTATAGTGGTCCCTTTGGCTCCTTACCAGATCGAGAAGTATTGAAAATACATATTCTAAGCATACAGTACGTCCTGCTCCATCTATAATACTTACACATGGGTAATCCTCCGCCAGAGGGCGCTGTTCACTGCAGACATGCAAAAACAGGCTCCTCCCGGCCCTTCATATACCCAGGGACCTCCCACAAATCCCCAGATTTCTCTGCAGTGCTGACTGCGAAGACATGAAGTATCACTTTCTCGCAGGTGAGCGGGGCTTTTACAGCCTGCAGCCCTGTGGGACTATTTCCACCCGTCCTCTGCTTACGGAGCCACGCTCCACCGCAATCCCCCACCATAGGGTAGGCGGTCAAGGCTGATGGTGAGCCTTCTGGGGATGCCCCTCCCACATCACTGCCCCACGCCCCATGTAGCGGTGGACCTTATTCAACGGGTCACCTTCCTCCCCCGTACCCTCCTTAGTCAGGGGGAAAAGAAAGGGGGGGGAGGGGTTGTGTGCAGGGCGGCCTCAGTGTTTCATTACACGCTTATGGCTTGGCTGTGCTTTACTGGGAACGGGGATCAGAGCCGCGCTCTTTCCTTACTGCAGCGCATTAGTTTCTGTTTGCACCGCATGTACGGCGGCGGCTTTGCTGACGCCTCGGCGTCTTTCTTCTTCCTTCCTCTCCTTCTTAGCCTTAGGGGCTCTTCCTAGGCTGCGCTGGCTTAAGCGCCTGTCCAATACAGTACCACCTTGTCACGGCAGACCGGGGTTCATTCCCTGACAGGGGAGCCACAGGAGAGCCCGAGTATAGCCCTCGGCCGTGCCTGTACAGGCTCAGAGCGCCATTTACAATAGACATTACTGCTTTCTGTCTCTCATTGGCTAGATGCCTTACGAGCTTCGCGCTCGCTGGGGAGGGGTGTGGTTCCGGCTTGACGCGCTACGCGTCGCGGTCGGCTCAGGCCCGCCCTCCGAGGTTCGTTTGGCGCCATTTCCTTCTCCCGCACGTGCGGTGAAGATCGTCCTCTCCTCTCTGTAAGTGCCCTCGCGGGCGACTCTTCTTTACTTTCTATACTCCCATTGCGCATGGCTCTGACATCCAAAATTGAATGGATGGTGGCACACTTATGAATGATTCTATAGCTAATTAATAAAACCTCAGTAGATAGGGTGCTGCCTGTCTGGATATTTCTTCATATCCTACAGACCATATTTTTTAGAATGTCAGGCGCACACCAGTTATAAGTTTAAAAAACTTCTTTTATTTTGCAATTCTTAGAGCTTATATTTTCAGCTTATCTGCAGAAATGTCACTTCATCTCAGATATATGGGGTAAATGATACAAACATTGCTACATATTACATGCATATGAGCAAATGAAAACATCTCATCAAATGTGCAAGCATGTGCTGTGGTAAACAGATTGACAACTGCTCTACAGCCTTGAGCACAGAGCATATATAGCAGAATATAAACTGTATCAACAGTAAAAACTTATTTACAAACAGTCTGCTGAGGCAGTAATCTGTACTAGTTACATATGTGATTACATTTATCCTTAACCATAGCTACATATGACAAAGTCAGCTTTATATAGGCATACAAGGGGATAGATTGTCATAAACAATCCCACATACTATTTAGACAGCAACAGTAACAGAGTTAAACCACAGCATATATAATCCAACACATAAGTGTATCAAAATCTCAATAGTGCAATATTACCCAAGTGATCTGAATAGCAAAGGTGGGGGCGGTCCTCCCACGTTCCGGGGATCACGTCCCCTTTCTCAAGGAAATAGCGCCCTACTCTAAGCAGCCTCGCGCGCGCTTTTAAATGGATCCCCCTGGCCGGCCGGCCACGTGACTAGACGCGGCGTCGCGTCACTTCCGGTGCGGCGCCGCGTGTCACTTCCGGTTTCGGCAAGTCCCGGTCTGACAGCAGCAGAAGACTGGGTCAGTGACGTCAAGCGCTTGGATGACACTGAGCATCAGGCTGCGGCTGCGCAGACGCGCGGGGCTCGGCGCACCGGACATTTTGTTGAAGCACACAGTTTTACTTCTAATATCATTACAAATAGACATTTGTTGTTTGCAATTTTGATTGGGGATCCACTGAAGGGGTTTCTTGATCCATTTTGAGGCTGCAGCACCTATAGAAATTCAATATAAAAATATTTAAAAACTATTAAAAACAATACTATAGGGTATATCAATATATGTATATATATATCTCTTGTGTTTCACTTAATGAATATGTCAGCATGCTCATAAACACTATCTACACTATTGTAATACCTAAAGCTTTTTCAATATGTAGCTCTTCAACTTAAAGCTTACCTAAACCTCGATGATATTCCTACGCTACAAAGCATACCTAAACCTTTACTCTCAGCCAAATCCCAAAGTAATACTACATAAATTTTATCCTAATTCAGCTATTACAAAAAGGGTGTGAGGTCTACATCCTCATTCAATCCAGAGGGGGATTTGGTTTTTAGACGATAAATCCAATACAATTCTCTTTGTAAAATCAATCTCTCCATATTCCCTCCTCTCGCTGGTTTCTTCACTACCTCTATAACTGAATATCTTAATTGAGAGACCTGATGTCCCTCTTGCCAAAAGTGTCTCGCCACGGGAGACTGTGTCACATCTCCTGATCGAGCTCCTATGTTCACTAATTCGGTCTCTAATAGGTCTATTAGTTTTTCCTACATATACCTTTCCACAGGGACATTTCAGTGCATATATCACATTGCTCGTCGAGCAGTTAGCAAAAAAATCAAAATTAATTGCTTGTCCTGTTAGTGGATGGTAAAATTTTTTCGATTTAATTACAAAGGAGCATTGAGTATAATGACCACAGGGATACATGCCCAGCGGACGCGTCAAGTCACTTAGCCAGTTAGTACCTGTTCTCAATCCTAGACCAGGATTGAGAACAGGTACTAACTGGCTAAGTGACTTGACGCGTCCGCTGGGCATGTATCCCTGTGGTCATTATACTCAATGCTCCTTTGTAATTAAATCGAAAAAATTTTACCATCCACTAACAGGACAAGCAATTAATTTTGATTTTTTTTGCTAACTGCTCGACGAGCAATGTGATATATGCACTGAAATGTCCCTGTGGAAAGGTATATGTAGGAAAAACTAATAGACCTATTAGAGCCCGAATTAGTGAACATAGGAGCTCGATCAGGAGATGTGACACAGAGTCTCCCGTGGCGAGACACTTTTGGCAAGAGGGACATCAGGTCTCTCAATTAAGATATTCAGTTATAGAGGTAGTGAAGAAACCAGCGAGAGGAGGGAATATGGAGAGATTGATTTTACAAAGAGAATTGTATTGGATTTATCGTCTAAAAACCAAATCCCCCTCTGGATTGAATGAGGATGTAGACCTCACACCCTTTTTGTAATAGCTGAATTAGGATAAAATTTATGTAGTATTACTTTGGGATTTGGCTGAGAGTAAAGGTTTAGGTATGCTTTGTAGCGTAGGAATATCATCAAGGTTTAGGTAAGCTTTAAGTTGAAGAGCTACATATTGAAAAAGCTTTAGGTATTACAATAGTGTAGATAGTGTTTATGAGCATGCTGACATATTCATTAAGTGAAACACAAGAGATATATATATACATATATTGATATACCCTATAGTATTGTTTTTAATAGTTTTTAAATATTTTTATATTGAATTTCTATAGGTGCTGCAGCCTCAAAATGGATCAAGAAACCCCTTCAGTGGATCCCCAATCAAAATTGCAAACAACAAATGTCTATTTGTAATGATATTAGAAGTAAAACTGTGTGCTTCAACAAAATGTCCGGTGCGCCGAGCCCCGCGCGTCTGCGCAGCCGCAGCCTGATGCTCAGTGTCATCCAAGCGCTTGACGTCACTGACCCAGTCTTCTGCTGCTGTCAGACCGGGACTTGCCGAAACCGGAAGTGACACGCGGCGCCGCACCGGAAGTGACGCGACGCCGCGTCTAGTCACGTGGCCGGCCGGCCAGGGGGATCCATTTAAAAGCGCGCGCGAGGCTGCTTAGAGTAGGGCGCTATTTCCTTGAGAAAGGGGACGTGATCCCCGGAACGTGGGAGGACCGCCCCCACCTTTGCTATTCAGATCACTTGGGTAATATTGCACTATTGAGATTTTGATACACTTATGTGTTGGATTATATATGCTGTGGTTTAACTCTGTTACTGTTGCTGTCTAAATAGTATGTGGGATTGTTTATGACAATCTATCCCCTTGTATGCCTATATAAAGCTGACTTTGTCATATGTAGCTATGGTTAAGGATAAATGTAATCACATATGTAACTAGTACAGATTACTGCCTCAGCAGACTGTTTGTAAATAAGTTTTTACTGTTGATACAGTTTATATTCTGCTATATATGCTCTGTGCTCAAGGCTGTAGAGCAGTTGTCAATCTGTTTACCACAGCACATGCTTGCACATTTGATGAGATGTTTTCATTTGCTCATATGCATGTAATATGTAGCAATGTTTGTATCATTTACCCCATATATCTGAGATGAAGTGACATTTCTGCAGATAAGCTGAAAATATAAGCTCTAAGAATTGCAAAATAAAAGAAGTTTTTTAAACTTATAACTGGTGTGCGCCTGACATTCTAAAAAAGCATGGCTCTGACATCCTCCTTCCCCCTTATGTCTTTCAGACCGCGGATTTTGGTGGCTTCTTCCGGCCCAGTGTAGCTCCCGGTCGTGACCATAAAAATTACTCCCACTTCCCCGCGGGTTATTGGGGCATCCAGGGTAGCTTGCAGCGTCAATCCCTACTGGCATATTGTGCCGATTAAATCACCATATGGAGGCATCTCAGGATATTGTGAACGGGGTTCCTTCGGGACAAGCCCGGCTGTGTGTAGCTTGTGGGGGTCTTACCTAGCAGTGGTGACAATGCACGGGTCTGTGTTCCTTGTGCACACCAGGCGCTATCGGTGCTTCCCGTCTCCTCTGAGGCTGGGCCTGCACCCTGCCGCACTTCACCTACCCCCCCCCCCCCCCCAAGCCTCAGTCTAACCCCCAATACCAGTGGGGATTCTCATCCTGGTCTGCCCACGAGGCTGGCTAGTGTTGAAAACTTGCTTGCTAATTCATTAGCGCGTAAAGCCACCGCCAAGAGGTGGCACTTGAACCCTGAATCGACCCTCTTCCCTATAGAGCCTGATGATTTGTTGCATTCCTATGCCCATATCCCCTCGGACGAAGGGGAACTGTTCAGGAGGTCCAGGGGTCAGGAAGAGTCTGGCTCCGAGCGTTGGTCCTCGGATGATATTGATAGACTGCTGGTTCAGATCTTTGAGGTTCTGTGGCTCCCTGGCAAAGGGGTGATCTTTTTCATACCGCTAAAGCTCGCTTGGAATTTCCCGAGCAGATCCATTTCAATAGCCTCCTGCTTAAAGAATGGGAACATCCCAGCAGACTTCATGGGGTCCCTAAGAGCGTGGATAGGAAATATCCCTTCCCTGCTGACTTGGTTAAGTGCTGGTCATCGCCACCTGAGGTCGATGCTCCTATTCTAGGGTTGTCCAACACCTCTATTATGCACTCTCCTGACACTACTACCCTACGGGACTCTGAGTACCGGCGTGTTGACCAATTGGCATGTCATGCCTTTGCTTTTTGGGGAGCGACCCTGCGCCCGGTTTGCGCCTTAGCCATTACGGCGGTAGCGCTCAGGGCCGTGGTTAGGAGTGCTCTCGATGGCACAGATGAGTTGCCTCCTGATACTGTCAGTGCTCGGTCCAGCTGTGATGCGTTTGTGAACTTTATCCTGTCTGCATCGGACGATGCTATTAAGATGTGTGCCAGGTCATCCGCCCTGGTGGTTGCTATACGCCGCGCGTTCTGGTTGCGCCAGTGGGCCGCAGACAATGCCGCCAAGAAAGCCCTCACGGGGCTCCCATTTAAGGGGCTGCGATTGTTTGGGGATCGGTTAGACCTCTTTGCCAAGGGAGGCAAGTTACCCCAGCGCAGGAGGCAGACTCGGCCTTTTCGTGGCCAAGGCTCCCTATCAACCCCCTACCGTGGGGCCAAACAGGGAAGAGGGGCGTCCTTCGCCCAGGCCCAAAGCCCCTCCCAAGGCCCCTCAGGCATGAGGGGGCGCCCTCACCCGTCAGGGTGGGGGGACGTTTACAGCATTTCGAGCACGTCTGGCTGCGCCACGTCTCAGACCGATGGATTCAGGAGGTAGTGTCCTCCGGCTACAAGATAGAATTTGCTGTACGGCCCCCCACCAGATTCATTGGGTCTCGAATCCCTCAAGACCCTGCCTCAGCTCAGGTCTTGTTGCTGGCCGTGCAGGGTCTCCTGGATCTAGGGGTCATTTGCAAGGTCCCCCTTGGAGACAGGGGCACAGGGTTCTAATCCAGCCTTTTCACCGTACCCAAAAAGGATGGGTCAGTCAGGCCCATTCTGGATTTAAAAATCCTCAACAAATTTGTCAAGAACAGATACTTTCGCATGGAGTTCTGTGCTCGGCCATTGGCTCACTGCGCCCAGGGGACTTAATGACGTCAGTAGACATCAAGGATGCTTACCTTCACGTTCCGGTGTTTCCAGGACACCAAAGGTTTCTCAGATTTGCAATAAAAGATCAGCATTACCAATTTGTGGCCCTGCCATTCTGCCTAACGTCGGCTCCCAGGGTGTTCACCAAGGTGCTGGCAGGGGTGATGTCCCTGATAAGGCTAAGGGGCATACGCGTGCTGCCCTACCTGGACGACATTCTCATCACCTCTCGGTCTCTGCGGCAGGCAGAGTTGGACACTCGTCTGGTAGTGTCTACCCTGGAGTCCTTCAGCTGGGTGATCAATTACCCCAAGTCCTCCCTGTCCCCCTCCTCGGTGACTCCCTTCCTGAGGATGATTCTGGATACAGTTCAGTCAAGGATATTCCTTCCTCAACAGTAGGTGGAAGCTCTGACGGCGCAGGCGAGGTTCCTGCTTTCGAGCCCACAGTTCTCCATCCGGCAGGGAATGCAGTTGGTGTGCCTGATGGTGGCGAGCTTCGAGGCGGTGCCCTTTGCCCAGTTCCATTTGAGACCTCTGCAGCTTCACCTTCTGTCAGTGTGGGACAAGAACCCAGCGTCCTTGGACGTGGTCTGTGTGCTTCCCCCCTTGGTCAGACAGTTGCGTGGAGGCTGGATCACAGGAACTTGATAGGGGGCAGGTCTTTTCTGGCCCTCTGCTGGGAGACGGTCACAACGGATGCCAGTCTGTCAGGTTGGGGGGGATTCTGGAAGTCCCTGCGCTTCCAGGGGACGTGGGGTCCTCAGGAGGCCCATTTGCCCATCAACATTCTGGAATTACGGGCAGTCAGGTTGGTACTGGAGCGATTGACCCAACACCTGAGGGGTCTCTCGGTACAGATACGCTCGGACAACAGGACGGCGGTTACCTACATCAACCATCAGGGAGGGACCCAGAGCAAGGGTGCTCTCCAAGAGGTGTCTCAGATTCTGACAATGTCCAATGCATTTCGGCTGTCTACATTCCGAGGGGCGGAGAACCTGCTGGCGGACGCCCTGAGCAGGGGGATGTCCCGTCAGGGGGAGTGGTCCCTCTGCAACAGTATTTCAGTCCGTGCGTCACCGTTGGGGACTACCGGATGTGGATCTGTTTGCTTCCCGCCACAATCACAAGCTCCCGGCCTTTGTCTCCCTGTCTCAGGATCCTCTGGCCTTGGCCACGGATGCCCTGTCCATGTCTTGGAGGGAGTTTTGACTCCTGTATGTGTTTCCACCGTTCCCCCTTCTGGGCAGGGTTCTGCGCAAGATTGCTCTGGAGCAGGTACCTGTGATTCTAGTGGCCCCCAGGTGGCCAAGACGAGTGGTTCGCAGACGTGGTTCAAATGGCGGTAGATCAGTACCAAATCTGCTAACTCAAGGGTCCTTACGCCATCCTAATTTACAAACTCTGGCTTCGACGGCCTGGCTGCTGAGACCTCCATCTTGATGGAGAAGGGTTTGTCTGCCTCTGTGGTGGCTACTATGGTGCAGGCCAGGAAGAAGACTTCTTCTGCTATCTATTATAGAGTATGGCATTCCTACATTGACTGGTGTGAGTCCAGGTCTCTTCCCTGCCGGGAATTCTCCGTCCCTAGGGTTCTGGAGTTTTTGCAGCATGGTCTGGACTTAGGTCTCAAACTTCGTACTCTGAAGGGTCAGGTTTCTGCCCTGTCTATCTTCTTTCAGAAGACCTTTGCTCAACATCACCTGATTAAGACCTTCTTTCAGGGGGTTACTCACGTGCGTCCCCCTCGAAAACCTATGGTCCCTGTCTGGGATTTTAACTTGGTTTTGTCTGCCTTGCAGGGTGCTCCCTTTGAGCCTATTCAAGATGCTGCTCTGGTTGTTCTCACTCTCAAGGTTGTCTTCTTGGTGGCTATTACTTCGGTTAGGCATGTGTCAGAGCTGGCCGCTCTATCTATTCAGCCTCCATACTATGAGCGACACCAGGACAAGGTGGTGTTCCACTTCAAACCGGATTTCTTGCCTAAAGTTGTTTCGGCTTTTCATTTGAACCAGGATATTGTTGTTCCTTCTCTGTGTCCCAATCCTCGCAACGACAAGGAGCGGGTTCTGCATTCCTTGGCAGGTGCTTGAAGTAATACCTGGTTGTCACTAAGGCCTTCAGGAAGACTGATGCTCTCTTTGTCGTGCCTTCCGGGCCTAGGAAAGGTTTGGCTCCCGCCAAGTCTACCATCAGTAAATGGATTCGTCAGGCTGTGATTCAGGCCTATTCTACTAAGGGGAGGACTCCCCCTTTCCGTCTTACGGCTCATTCCACTCGTGCTATCGGTGCCTCTTGGGCCTTTCAGCAACAGGCCTCTGAACAAGTTTGCAAGGTCGCTACTTGGTCTTCTGTTCACACCTTTTCAAAGTTTTACAAGGTTGATGTTCGGGCCTCAGCTGATGCTGCTTTTGGCCGTAAGGTTTTGCAGGCGGTTGTAGTCTGAGCTACGTGCCGTTGCCTTTGTTGTTGGGGATCCCACCCTACTTTATGGACACTGCTATTGGATGTCCCACGTGTAAGTATTATAGATGGAGCAGGACGTACTGTATGCTTAGAATAATACAATTCTGTGAAATACTCACCTGTAGAATTGATATTATATGCATACAGTACGTCCTGCTCCACCCCACCCTGGTTTCACCTTGTTCTGGATCCCCTGTATGGTGATTGTTATCATTGTTATTGTTACCAGTTTGGTGGTTGGGTTTCTCCCGGCTTCTTTTTCTCACTGCTTTTCAATGCTGGGGATTTGTGGGAGGTCCCTGGGTATATGAAGGGCCGGGAGGATCCTGTTTTTGCATGTCTGCAGTGAACAGCGCCCTCTGGCGGAGGATTACACACGTGTAAGTATTATAGATGGAGCAGGACGTACTGTATGCGTATAATATCAATTCTACAGGTGAGTATTTCACAGAATTGTATTTTTAACAGTACTCTCCTCTCCATGTCTTGCCTGCGGTGTCCTCTGCCAGGTAATGTCCCCTGTGCTGGGCAGGATAGAAGGTCCTTATTCCCTCTACCCTGGCATACCAACAGGGGTAATACCAGCCATTAGCGAGGTGAGCTTTTATACTACAGAGGCTGGACCTCTGTGGAAACCCCTGTATGTCACTAATTCCGTCGCGGGAGGGGTGGGACACGGTATTTACCAGTGAAATCCCACCCCTGTGGTGCCAAACCCGTCAAAGCACATGTTAGACACTGGGGGGAAAAACAGTTTGGACGCTTTTATCCATTTTATGTCGACATTCACCGGCTTAATATGAAACATCGGCATGTGGCAGAGAAAAATGAACCTGGCAATTCACACACCCGTAAAGCAGAAATAAGGGTGCGTTACTCAGTTGCTGAACAAGTGGAAAATTCATGCAGACGACTCTGTGGAAACCCACTGAATGAAAACTAGAGAGCTAACTAAAACTGCTTCATGTGTCACAAGTTGGAGCCAATAGCAGCCAGCTTTGTCAGTGTTTAGTTCCATGCAGGTCAGATATTCCAAGTATGTCACACACCCCGCTTCCACTATTCATGACATATGGGTAGTTACCTGTACAGGGCGAACTTCTGCAGAGATGAAAGCAAAAAATGAAGCCCTTCCCGGTCCATAAATGCCTGGGACCTCCCACTCATTTCCCAGTTCCTTCTCTGCAGGACGGCGAGCAAGTCAGAAGATGTATGCTGCTCTTCTTTGCAGGTAAGCCTGGCTTACACCCGGCCATGTTTGCCCTATTTCTGCCTAGACCTTTATACATTAAGCCCAATTCTAGCCTCCCAGCCTTGGCTGCAGGTCCGGGTGATGGTAGGCATCACCTTAATAGATGTTTACGGAGCCATGTCCCCCGTGAGACCCCATACAAGGGGGTAGGCGGTATCCAGGTTGGTGATCCCAGTTTGGGATGCCCTGTCTATATATTATATTATATAATCTAAAATATATAATATATATCCCTTACACCCATGGTGCGGGTTTCCCTCTGTTAACCCTCCAGTGGGGGTGGGGGGGGGGAGAATGGGTATTCTCCCTCTTCGTTTTCTTTCAGCGTGTGTGATTGGGTGCTTCACCTTACAGGGCTGTACGCCTTTTCTTGCATTTTCTGCAGTCCGCTGAGGGGAGCTTCTTTCCCTCGGGCTGCGGTTTTAGGTGGCGGGGCCGGGCACTCACGCGCTGCCGTGGCCCGCCCCCTCCTGCTCTGGCGCCTCTTGCGGTCCCAGCCGGCTGCTGGGAACCGCGCTGCTAGTTGTGAGGGAAGGGGGTGGGGCCAGACGTGGCGCACGATCCGCGCTGGCCCGCCCCTTCTTCCTCTCTCTTTGCTCCTCGGTGCTGCTAGCTGCCATCTTGTGAGACACGTGAGTGCCCTCCTGGGGCCCCCTTTTCATCTGTTATGGTATTTTACATGGGCCCCATTTAGACTGGGGGCAGCGATGGTCACACTGTTATATTTAATTTTTGTTTGTACTATGCATATGTGTGTGCAGATGCTTATGGCCACTGCCTTGTCTTTCAGGAGGACTCCCTGCTCCTCTGCTTAAAAGGGGGTTCTCCCGGTCCTAGGGTCCCTAGAGTAATTTGGGGCACCTATAAATCCTCCCACTCGGGACCAAAAGGGGCATCCCGGGTTGCTTACCAGCGTAATTTCCTCTGGTCATTGCGACTACCTTAAAATCACCATATGGAGGCTCCACAGGATACCGGGCTCGTGCTCCCTTCGGGACAATCCCGGCTATGTGTGGGTTGTGGGGTACCCCTTACGGGGGAGAATGTACTAATTTGCATACCATGTGCGCAACAGGCCATAACGCGGCAGTTGGGATCCCAGGCGTCTGGGTCAGTGCCGCCCGTCTCATCTCCCACCCCACCCCGCATTATCTGTACCCCAGGTGACACTGTGGGGAGTCACACTCGGATGTATGTGCTAGGCTGGCCAACCTCGAGAAAATAATTTCTAGCTCAGTGGGCAGAAAGGCCCCTGCTAAGAAAAGGCATCTGTCACCGGCTACGCCGGTAATTGATTTTGATGATTATGACTCCCCTGACTGGGTTGATTATTCCCCGCTTGAGGAGGGGGAATTGTTTGAGGAATCTGAGACTGAGGAACTGCATTTCTTTGATTCTGTTGCCGGGCAGGCGCTGGGGGATGCTGTGGATACTCCCAAGGTCCTGGCCCATCTTAGAGGTTCTGGATATTTCCCCACCAGCGGAAGCCCTTCCGAAGAAGAGGGAATTCTTTGGGTTCTCTAAGCCCCGCATGGAGTTCCCAAATCAGGATAATTTTGAAAGCATGATTCTTAGAGAATGGGAGAAGCCGAGTCGGCTTCATGGTGTTCCTCAGGGATGGGATAGGAAGTATCCCTTTCCAGTTGACGCCGTGAAGTGCTGGGCTTCCCCTCCCGAGGTTGATGCGCCCATCTTAGGATTGTTCAACACCTCTGTTGTACATACTCCTGACGCCACTACCCTTAAGGATGGCAAGGACAAGCGCATTGATCAAATGGCATGTCATGCCTTTGCCAGTGTGGGTTCAGCCTTGCGGCCTGTCTGTGCATCGGCACTCGTGGCTGTGGCTACCAGGTCTGAGATTAGGGACTTGTTAAATGGGTCCCAGCTCAACCCGGCCAGCGTTGAATTCACAGCCCTTAAGAGGTGTAAATGGTTTATGAATTTTGTTTTGTCAGCTATGGACGACACTATTACCATGTGTAGTAGAACTTCGGCTCTGCTGGTGGCCATGCGCCGATCGGTCTGGCTACGCCAGTGGGCGGCTGACATTGCAGCCAAGAAATCACTTACAGCTCTGCCCTTCCTGGATACACGGCTGTTTGGAGACAAATTGGATTCTGTGGTGAGAGGTGGAAGGCTACCTCAGCGTAAGAAGCAACGTTGCTCCTTTCGGGGGGCAAACTCCTTCAATCCTTCCTTTCGAGGTGCCAGAGCTGGCAGAGGTCTTTCCTACTCTGGCTTCAGAGGTGATTCCTGGAACAGAGGCAGAGGACGTGCCCGTCTAGTCTCTACCTGGGGTTCCAAGCCCGCTGCCAAGCCAGCTCAGCAAATACGGGTGGGGGACGGCTGCGGCTCTTCTTCCAGGTCTGGGCCCAGGAGGTCACAGACAAGTGGATTTTGGAAGTGGTATCATCCGGGTACAAACTGGAGTTAAGAGTACTGGCCTCCTCCCAGATTTCTACGATCTCGGTGCCCTCGGATCCCCGGGCTGCGCAGGGGCTTCTGTTGGCTGTGAAGAATCTCCTGGACATGGAGGTCAAATGCCCAGTGCCTTTCTCAGAGAGAGGCTGGGGCTACTATTCCAACCTCTTCACGGTTCCCAAAAAGGATGGTTCTATAAGGCCCATTCTGGATTTGAAGCTTCTCACTAGGTTTATCAGAACCAAGAAGTTCCGCATGGAGACTCTGCGCTCAGCCATCAGTCATCCCTTCATCAAGGGAACTTCATGACGTCCATAGACATCAAGGATGCTTATCTCCATGTACCGATCTTCCCAGCACACCAGAGATTTCTCAGGTTTGTGGTGGGAGATCAGCATTTTCAGCTTGTGGCACTCCCGTTCGGGCTGACCTCTGCACCGAGGGTGTTTACCAAGTTCTGGCGGGCATAATGGCCCTGCTCAGAGCCCAGGGCATTCGCATTGTGCCGTATCTGGACGACCTGCTCATTACAGCTTCTTCCCTATACTAGGCGGAGCTGGACACCAGGTGGTGACGACGCTGGAGAGGTTCGGATGGGTGATCAACCACCCCAAATCTTCTCTCTCTCCATCAAGGGAGATCTCTTTTCTGGGCATGATTCTGGATTCCAGTCAGGCCAGAGTGTTCCTACCTCAGCCAAAGGTGCAGAGGGTTCAGGACCTGATATGTATTCTCCTGACCAATCCTCGCCCCTCTATCCAGCTAGGGATGACACTGGTGGGTTTGATGGTGGCTTCCTTCGAGGCAGTCCCCTTTGCTCAGTTCCACATGAGGTCGCTCCAACTCCATCTATTGCTGAACTGGGACAGATGTCCACAGTCCTTGGATCAGTCCTTTCTGATGTCTCCCAGGGTTCGGCAGTGCCTTCAGTGGTGGCTGGAACCAAGCAATCTGATGAGGGGCAGATCCTTTCTGGACCCTTGTTGGGAGACGGTTACCACGGATGCCAGCCTGTCGGGCTGGGGAGGTTTCTGGAAGGATCATTAGTTCAATGGGTTGTGAGGTCCTCAGGAGGCTTACACCCCCATCAATGTCTTGGAGCTCAGAGCTATCCGTTTGGTTCTGTCACGTCTGACACTTCACCTCCAGGGCTTACCGATTCAGGTTCGAACTGCTATAGCTTACATCAATCACCAGAGAGGGACTTGCAGCAGGAGTGCCCTCAGGGAAGTCTCTCTGATTCTGACATGGGCGGAGAGCAATGTTCCTTGCATCTCGGCAGTGTACAATCCGGGAGTGGAAAACACGAAGGTGGAGCTGGGGGTTTTCTCGCCGAGAGAAAAGGGCTCTCAACCACAGGGTATTTCGGGCCCTGTGTCACAAGTGGGGGACTCCGGAGGTGGATCTCTTTGCCTCTCGGCACAATCACAAGCTTCCATCCTTTGTATCTCTGTCTCAGGATCCTCTGGCCCTGGCAGCAGATGCCTGGAGGGATCTGGGGTTTCTGTACCTGTTTCCCCCTTTCTCCATGGTAGGTAAGGTAGTGCACAAGCTGGCTCTAGAGGGTGCACCAGCAATTCTGGTGGCCCCAAGGTGGCCAAGACAGGTTTGGTTCGCAGACGTTGTAAGACTGGCGGTAGATCAGTACAGGCTGCCACTGTTTCCGGATCTGATCTCTCAGGGTCAGCTACGTTACCCCAATTTACAAATGCTTGCTTTTTACGGCGTAGCTGCTGAAACCTTCATCCTGAGGGGGAGAGGTTTGTCTGAGCCGGTTATTCAGACCTTGATTAGAGCTAGGAAGAGGTCTTCCTCTACCATTTACTATAGGACTTGGCGGTCCTATATTGACTGGTGTGAGTCTAGGGCCTTACCTTGCAGGGTGTATTCGGTTCCTAGGATTTGGGAGTTTCTACAACACGGTCTGGATCTGGGGTTCCAGCTCAGTACTTTGAAGGGTCAGGTTTCTGCCCTGGCTGTATTTTTTCAAAGGTCCTTTGCCTTGCATCATCTGGTCAAGACTTTTTTCCAAGGGGTCACTCATGTTCGGCCCCCTAGAAAGCCTTTGGTTCCCGTTTGGGACCTAAATTTGGTTCTCTCGGCCCTCCAGGGGCCTCCTTTTGAGCCGGTGCAGGATGTGGCACTTTCTGTGCTCACTCAAAAGGTTGCCTTTTTGGTGGCTATTACCTCTGTTCGGTGTGTCTCTGGGTTGGCGGCTCTGTCTATTCAGGCCACTTACTTTGAGAGACACCAGGACAAGGTGGTTTCTGCCTTCCATCTCAATCAGGATGTAATTCTCCTTTCCTTGTGTCCTAAGCCTAGCAATGACAAGGAGAGGGTTTTGCACTCTTTTTGGATGTGGTTCGTTGTGTGAAGTACTATTTGGTTGCTACTTCTCCTTTTTGTAAGACGGACGCCTTGTTCGTGGTGCCCTCCCGGCCCAGGAAAGGTTTGGCGCCCGCCAAGTCTACCATTAGTAAATGGATACGTCAGGCCATTGTTGGGGCCTATTCTGCTAAGGGGAGGGTTCCTCCTTTTAAGATCACTGCTTATTCTACTCGTGCTGTTGGGGCTTCGTGCTGTTGGGGCTTCCTGGGCCTTTCAGCACCAGGCTTCTGTTGAACAAGTTTGTAAGGCTGCTACTTGGTCTTCCGTTCATACTTTTTCCAAGTTTTATAAGGTTGATGTGCGGACCTCAGCGGATGCTGTTTTTGGCCGCAAGGTTCTGAAAGCTGCAGTGGTTTAAATTGGTGCATTTTTTGCTGTCTTTGGATTCCCACCCATGACGGATACTGCTATTGGATGTCCCATATGTCATGAATAGTGGAAGCGGGGTGTGTGACATACTTGGAATAATACCATTTTGTGATTACTCACCTGTAAAATGGGTATTGTAAGTATGTCACACACCCTGCTTCATCCCGCCCATTTGTATTCTGGATCCTTTTATATGGTGAACCTTTTATTGTTAATGTTTTATTGTCTCTTCCTGGTCCCCTTACTGCTGTCATATACTGGGAAATGAGTGGGAGGTCCCAGGTATTTATGGACTGGGAGGGGCTTCTTTTTTTACTTTCATCTCTGCAGAAGTTCGCTCTCTACAGGTAACTACCCATATGTAATGAATAGTGGAAGCGGGGTGTGTGAAATTGGGTGAAATAAAATGGGGGTAATTTGAATCTTTGCACTTATTGCCTGTGTTCATCCTGAGCTCAGCTTAACAGGATTGTGTAATTAGGAAACCATATTATTTAGAGGATTTTGAGTCTGCTCTCAAAATAGTGCAGTGCTTTAGGGATTTACATTTATTACTATGTGTTTTAGTCAACAACTCTCCTCATGTCTCAGGCTTTCATGAAGCTCTTGCATCACTTGCTCAGAAACAAGTAATAAACAAATCGGATGTCTCTCGACTGTGATGGTCGTAAAATAAACCTGTTACATTGTTAAAGGGGGAAATCCTGGTGACTTTAGACATACCTTATATTATTTTAGTGACCTGAGAACACAGAGGCAGACAAGTCTTTCTAGATTTCCACATTCCTCCTCAATATCCTGCAAGCAACCAAGAGCGACGCTCATTGACTTCAATAACAAGTACAATCCTTAAAGCTGATCTACCCACATTGGGTCTGAAAAAGGGTGAATATGTGATTTCAGAATGATGGTATTTTCAGCACTGCTAAACCATAACCTTCCAATTGCTAAACCATAACTTTTACTTGATCATTAAGTTCTTCAAATGTGAACTGGACACCATGTAGGCATATCCACTGGTTAAAAGAATAAAAAGGAATAGTGGGAGATGAGTGGAAAGGAGGGAACAGATTTGGCGCACTTTTGCAAGGAAAAGTGGGCAAAGATTTCCAAGCTCATTGACCCCTACCCAAAAAGCCTCAATGATGTCATAAATTCAAGGGTTTATTTTAAGTAGTAGTTTAAGGCAGAATTCCAGACTATTATGGTGCCCCCTTCCTTGGCACTGATGCAGTAAACAAAATAAAACTATTTACCTGGTCACAGAATCCAGCGCTGTCCCCTGTGCTTCAGGTGGGGGCTGCTGGGAGACCACACAGAGCAGCATCCCCTGCTCTGCGCACTTTCCTACCCCCTTTCAAGCGGATGGGCTGGCAGGTGCGTGCGAAGAGTAGGGGATGCTGCTCTGTGCAGCAAGTATTTCATACTAAATACCTTACAGGGAGCAAGTAAGACAGTAACACCCAGTCCTCAGGGCCAGAGGAGGAGGCCGCGGGGGGATCTTAATAACCTTTGCTTCTGCTTTAAGGATGTGCATTTTTTTTTTTTTTTATCACAAAATCCAGTATAGCCGCCCTGAAATTAGTTGGTGCCCTTCCCCCTGCTGTGTGAACCACCCAAAGGCACTGGGAAACTCACCCCAGGTTTTTGGAACCCTCTGATATAATCACGAAGGCCCCATTCCCACATCTTTTGGGCTGTGAGCGCTCTCTCTCCTATCTGGATGGCTGGAGGTGAGAGCGTGGACGTTCAAGATCCTGATTGCCATAAACGGAGCCATTTGATGAACTTTAAAACCGAACCAACAACCGTTTTTACTTTAACGGGTGTTGGTCCCGCTGTCTGCTGATAAGCAGCTGAGGGGGGGCATCCAAAATGCTGGTGCCCCCCTGGCAACTAATCGCACACAATGCTGGTAATACTCCCCTTCATTACGAACCAGCATCGGGAAAGGAGTCCCGCGATTGACCTCCCAAGCTGCTTCTCATCAGTAGACAGCGGGACCAACACCCGTTAAAGTAAAAACGGGTGTTGGTCTGGTTTAATATACAAGGCAAGCGCCTCTGAGCTTGCCTGGGGGGCAAGGAACAACACCCAGTATAGTCAAAATCCCAGGTATTCCATTTTAAATGAGTTCAGTTTTCGCTTGTACAGATTAAATAAATATCTATATATATAATATATATATCCTGTTTAACAGAAAAAAATATATTTTTTGTTTTAGTACTGGAATAATCCCCCTGAAACCTTATTGGAGCAGTTAGTCAGCGTGCATGTGTATCCGCCCTGTTAATTCAAGGCTACATTCCTGCTGTGATTCTGATAATAGGATGAATATGTTGGAATCCGGACTGAGTATGGTTCATGTGTTGTCAAGACTGCCGGGTGTAGATTGTGTTGTGAAAGCCATTAGGGACACACTGAAAGATTAGGGGCGTCCAGGAAATGTTAGAGAGCTTGTCAGCAAGTGGTGGCAGAGCTGAATCACTTGTGTTATTCGTAGCCGTTTCTGATTACAGTGTGTTTATAATTGTTTACCTCGTTTTCTAGTTTGCCAATGTCAGCCATGCCTGCAGACCTAATGTGCTTAATATGTTCTATCGTTATGTTGTTGGCTGGTTTACAGTTATTGAGCCAACACGATATGTTTTTAAATGAGCCAGGACCCATGCGTTTGTATTTAGAATGGCTCAGGCAGTTTTTCTTCTTCATGGTGTCGTGCTGGCTCGTAAAACCGCGTATTATTGCAGGCCAGCAGCATCCAGTAATGGACTTCCTGCCCACCCCCCTGCTTAAAGCGGACCTTCACCCTGAATGAAGATTGCTCACATTACAAATCATCCTTCCTGCATCTACTGCATGTTATGAGCCTTTAAACCTCCAAGATTGCTCATGGAGCATCAGGCTGCCTGCAAACAGGAAGTGTCTTCTGACTGTGTCATTCTGCATTTTGGGATTGCTGTCCTTTCCCTGACCCCAGCTCTGCTCTTTCTGTGCAAAGCACAGCTATAACCCGCGTCCCTGCACTTTATCCCGCTCTCCTCAGTATGCGTTTCTTCTGAGTCTAGATGGCTGTGCATGTATCCTAGAGTCCTGAACAGAGTTGCAGCCCAGTGGGGGAAAGAATAAGTAACTAAAAACTTAAAATATATTCATTTTAGATGCTGAGGAATAGTTTCAGGGTTTGGGCTTTTCATTAAATAATGCTGGGCTTTAAATCTGCCTCCTTGACTCTTTTTCTGACATGGCTTTAAAGCAAACCAAAAGTCAAAAACTAACCCCCTGGGGCAGGGCATCCTGATTTTGTTAGCCCCAAGTAGGGGGCATAGGAAACATGAAAACAGCTTACATTATTAACCTGGTCCATCCATCCACACCACTCTATCGTCCCACAAGGCAATCAGCAGCCAGTGGTGTAATCCGTGTCACCCTGCTCATACACACAGAAGGACTCCCAGACTGTAATTGGCAAAAAAAAAAAAATGTATTTGGCAGCCTAAGAAAAAAAAGGGGACTGATTGGTGCTTGTCCGGCAATCGCTGATCCTGATCGCTGGATTCAGGGTCGAGCAACAGTCCTTGCTTCCTGTTGGTCTGGACACCATTCACCGGTGCTTCTGTATCGACGCCCACCCCTCATCAGTCACTGTGTTTTGGCCACACCCTCTGCATTCACTACAGTAGAGGGGGCGTGTCAGGCCTTGGTACACCCCCCCTCCATTGCAATGAATAGAGTGGGTATTGCATTGCTCCTGTGTCTGTCACTTCACGTGCCAACACACAATCAATCCTGAGCCCATGTTTGGCCCACAGATGGCGCTGGTAGCTCAGGCTTGGTGACGGGAAAACAGGTGAGTGGCCAGCTTGGGGGGGGGGGGGGGAGAGCACTGTTGAATCACTGTTGAAATACTTTAAAGCTCCTTTTCTGGTTTTCTGCATAATTTCAATGTGCGCGTGCCCTGTAAGAGTGATGCGCGGGAGGCGGCGGGCGAGCTCTCTTGTCCGTCGCTGCCTCCCGCTTGTCCATCGGTGGGGATTGGCTGCAGCGGTCACGTGGCAGAGGTGAGTTTTTGGGGCTTTCTGGGGGGGGTTTCACACAGCAGGGCACCCCCGATCGGGGTGCCCCACCAAAGTGGACTAAAACCCAGGATAGTCAAAATCCTGGGTGTTGATCCACTTTAAGAACATGTCTGACTATATAGAGAGATGGTCTTATACTGCTGAGCCAATGACTGATCATGGCACAAGGAAGAGAGTTGCCTCGGGTTTTAGAAAATATAAAGCAGCCTGAATGAAAGAGGCCCCTGACAGCCTGCATGGGGGAGAGGAGGAAGCAGCTAAATTAACTCTATATTGTTTATTTTCCCGCAAATTGCGTACTCCTTTGTGACTATAAATTCTCCTCCAAGATGACGGAGTGTTTTTACTAAAGTCTAGTGTCACCTCTGCTTTCCGCAAACCATTAATTGTCCATAACTTCCCCCCCCCCCCCCCCCCCCCCCGATAGTTATCATAGTCACAGCTCATACATTTTACCACGTTTATCATTACTCATGTAGTTCTGTAGAAAAACTATTGTGCCTCTTTTTGTAGGTTTTTGATTAAATGTGTCTTGAGTTTTATTAACCGAAGGTTCTCCAAAAGCTACTTTATTGAGTTAGCCTAGAAGTGAATATTCCTACTTGACCTTGGTGTAATCGGGAAGGTAAAATCTGTAGATAACTATCTGTATAGTCCACTGGAATTGTTAAACCACACATGGTCAACCTGTAGCCGGGGACCTCAGAGCCATCTGATGTGGTCCCTGACCCCCCCCCCCCTCCCACTGGGGGTACAATAATTTGGTAAAATTGTTTTTCTATAATAACTGTATGCTTGCCATTAGTGGGAGCTTAGCTGGGATTAGTATTGGGAACATGGTTAAGATGTGGGGCTAAAGGGGTAGGGCTATTAAATATATTCAGAAGTAAGCCAATCATCGGCATGTATATTTGTGACATGTGGGGATTGTTATGTATAAATGAGGGGGCGTACCAGAAGGACATACCAACAGGTCGGCACCACACCGGCGCGGAGCGCTTGCGCCCACATCAGCCTGTGAAAAGCTGCCCACAGTAATCCTTGGGCATTTTCACAGCACTCTGAGCACTCCACAAAAGCCTTGCCTGCAGAGTCTTGAGGCCGCAGTGCTTGCGATTCCACTACATTGAGTGGAGAACGCAAATGCTAATGCTCTCCAGATGCTGAACACAGCAATTGCGGGGTGCTCTCATCCGAATGCGTGAGCACCCCACAAATCCAGCCCCAAAGTTTGGAGGCCAGCTGGTCCAAATGAAAAAAATCTAAGCTTGCTTTGAACCCAAATCATAAAAGTGGCCCACGCTCTTCAAAAAGTTGAGCACCTCTGTTTTAGACTGTACCCTGTATGTATGATATACACACGCGCATACAGGTAACAAACTCATTGTAATTGAATGTCTTGACGGTGTAGTCGCGTCAGTGTACAGGTGTGTGGGGTCTCTTGCACTGCGTTGCCTATACATTTCTCCTGTATAGTTGGGAAGGTGATGGGAGACACTAGCCACATGACAAACGCTGGCAGCTCTGGGAAAGTCTGATAGCATATACAGCGCTGGCTCTGGGAATGTGGCAGAGAGCGTGCAGATAAAGAATGAAAATGATAGTGGCAGGGTGCCACCATCTGATACATGGCTCCTCCTAAGCGGCTAATGCTTTCAGCCTGTTTCCTAAGTTGTTGTACCACTAGAAGCACCATTATAAAGGTGGAGAGAAACTTTGGTTGAACTTTACGTATAACTTTAGTATGTTGTTTTGGCATTCCCCACATCTGTTTCCACTTGTTTTCAGTAATAGGTTCCACCTGCAAACTCTGTGACAATGTGCATAATAACAGCACAGATATATCCGACACAAGGCATTTAAGTATATTCCATACATGTTTTTTTAAAAGTGGATCTAAAGTCAAGAATGGCTTTTAGTTAACATTTAAAGTTGACCAAAACCTCTCTATAAGATTCCTGGGCCGATCGATTTCCTGCGTCTGCACATTGGGAACAAAAGGGAGGGGAGTGTATGGGCTGACCCGGGGGAATATACACAGCGGGGCATCCCAGTTCGGAATGCCGCTGCACAGAGGAACAACACACAGGATATTGAAATCCCTGTGTGTTGTTCCTCTTTAAAGCAGTGGTCCAAAACAAAAAAATTTCTAGGACATATCGGAACTATCTTATAACACAAAAAGAAGCTGGTGGGCTTCAAAGAATAAATGACCGTCAAAGTATCCAGACCTATATGTGGGATTTAGAGCTTTTTTGGGGTGTTTTCATTGTAATCAATGCGGTGCAATTTTGCACAGTGCGAGAGGAACTTATTTCCTGGACATTGAATATCAGGCCTTTTTTTGCCACATACTTTTTACCGCAGGGTGATTATAAAAGCCACAACACAAAAACAATAGCTAGAGTTGGACCTATAATAACTTCAGAACATATACCCCAGGTGTAAACCAGATTAGGTAGAGTCCCATGTTGGGCTTAAAAGCGACCCAAAAGGCCCATAATGCTGTCTTACATGGATCTCCCCCTAACCTGGCTAATGACCTGCCCCCCCCCTTAAATACAGCCACCTATCTCCCAGCCTTGTGCTGGGGAGGACCAAATGTCTGAAACATGTATTTACTAGTGGAGTAGACGGCTGTATAAAACATAGCTATACCATATCATTGCACACCCTGGTGATTTCTAGGAGCTTTCGCACATAGCCCTGAGGTGTAACGAGATTTATTTGCATGACACCGCCCACTGCAGCAGATCTTGGGAGATATTCTATTATCCTTTTTTATATGCACCATGCAGATACCTTCTGCCTCGTGCCTTTAGCCACCAGCTATTGTTGGTGTATACAGGATCTTGTATTCTTGGAGATATGTTGCCTGTCCTGTTCATTTTAAAATATTATAAACTATATTTTTTATAGGATTTGCTTATTGGAGGAAAGATTTAATGTCCAGTTTATACTGATTGCAATTTGTGTAGCTTATCTATACTACATGTAATGTCACTGGGTTTCCAGTTGAGTGGCTCTTGTAATTGCCTCATTTTATGTTTTATAACCTTTTTTTGTAATTTACTGTAGATGAAGGAGTTCCTGGTATATTGCGACTGGCATACTTCTATTGATTGCCTGTATGAAAGGAACATTGTTTGTACATTTTAATTAAAAAGCTTTACAGAACCTAACAATCTATAATTGAATAATAGAAAATGTCTATACAGGGGCATCTTCTTAAAGAGGACCAACAGTCAAAAATAACTTAAACCAGACCAACACAACAAACAGTGCTCATATGCATCCCTCTCCAGGGAAATTTAGATTGCTGCACATAAAAATTAATTTACCTTTTTCTAACTTCTACTCTACTGTGGTAAAATTTTAAAAACAAAATGGTGGCTCATGCATCTTTAGGCCGCCTGCAAACAGCACATGTTGCTGGGCTTCCTGTTACTGTGTATTGTCAGTTGAATCCAAGCAGCATCGCTGATGTGCTGGAGAAGGAAGCTCCAAAATGGGCGCTACATTTTTCTCCCATCGTCCTTCAGGATGGCCACAGAGGGAGAGGCTCCTCCCCCCTAGAACGGAAACACAATCTGGGCAAGGTTTAAAAGCCCCCCCCTCCCCCTTTCCCCATATCAGTTTGTGTTTCATCTCTATGGGAGGAGCCTTTCTCTCTGTGGCTGTCCTGAAGAGAGGAATACTGTTACCAGTACATCTTAACTGGGAATTTTTCAAATGTGCCGGCTTAACTGCCTCTCCATGATTGGTCCTGATACCAACCTAATTCCCTCCTGATTTATTTGACATCCATGGGTGACATAATATACAGTGCATACGCATATGGCTTCATGAACCTGATCTGCATGTACTGGGGGTGGAACAAAAATCACACAATTGTTTGACTGCTTTAGGGGTAAAACACTTTTGTGCCTCTTTCTTATAGCTATAAGTCCCTGGAAAGTGCAATCACAGTGCACTTATTCTCAAAAGGTTGGCATTACCAGATTTAGCATCATGTCTTCTATAGATGTGGCTTGAATGATGGAGCATGTCACATTGCTGGCCGTGGACATTATGGCAGAGGTCCCCAACCCTCTCCTACAAGGCCCACCACCAGGTCAGGTGTTGCAGATCTCCACACAGAGGTGCAGGTAGAGTAATTGGTGCAGATCCACAAAAATGAGCTGTTGGTGGGCCTTGTAGGAAAGGGTCCTGGACCACTTCTTTATGGCATGGAGTGGTGACTGGGACGCAAACAAAAACATTGTGATTGGTGATGCCTGAAGGTGCTACTAGAGACCAATCTAGATCCCCCCCCCCCCGGCTTGTCCTCTTAGACCAAGCATACACAACAATTTTTGGTCTAAGAGCCAGATTGTCTTGTTCTACTTTAAGGGCCAGACAAAATGAAGCAGACACACTGAAAAAAGGGTATACTGCAATTGGAACCATAAAGCATTGTATTTTCTTAAATGGGCAGTGTCAAGCAGAGGTGAGATGAGTAGAAGTGAAGCGAAAAGAAGTAGGCAGGAGTGAGGCAGAAAAGGTGAGCAGAGGTGTGGTGAGCATAGTTGAGGAGAGCAGAATTGTGCAGGATTAAGGCTGGTTATGGTGGGCTGAGGTATGGTGGGAAGAGGTGAGAGTAGTGATAAGGTGAGCAGCGGTAAGTTGGGATAAGGTGAGGTGGTAAAAAGTTGGCAGGGGCCAGGCAGAGGCGAGGCGGGCGGAGGTTCCGCAGGCAGAGGCGAGGCGGGCGGAGGTTCCGCAGGCAGAGGCGAGGCGGGCGGAGGTTCCGCAGGCAGAGGCGAGGCGGGCGGAGGTTCCGCAGGCAGAGGCGAGGCGGGCGGAGGTTCCGCAGGCAGAGGCGAGGCGGGCGGAGGTTCCGCAGGCAGAGGCGAGGCGGGCAGAGGTTCCGCAGGCAGAGGCGAGGCGGGCGGAGGTTCCGCAGGCAGAGGCGAGGCGAGGAATAAAGATAAGGTGGGCAGTGGTGCCAGGGGTTGCAGGTTGTATCCCTGATTTTAGCTTGTAAGCTCATAATAGCTCTCTCCTGTTTTCATGACATTCACTGTGAACAATGGTAGCATGCTTGTTATGTTCTATGTAGTGTATGCTTCACCCTGTCTAATTACCACTATGTACAGCACTATGGCTAGAGATAATATATATAATTACGACAATAGTAATTCTGACCAGGATGTCTTGGACCTACTATTACTATGGCCCATCCTACAGCTAAATGCAAATATTGTTGATTTATTTTTAGCACCTGTGCGCATACGCTGCCAAACTGTATTGTGCGTAGATAAGCTGGTCTATGTTGTATAACAGCAACTTGCAGTAGTAGTTCTATCCCCATCTATGCAGTATGTGTGCAATAGACAAACCACTCGGGCTGAGCCAACCATGGTGTCCAGGGATAGGGGGCCCACACTTGTGGGGTGAGTCCAAGCCTGGGACTACAATTGCTTTAATGAATGTAAAACTGTGTAGGGGATGGTCAGGCCCAAGTTGTACTGCAAATGGCAAAAGAATGTACAAGTACCAGGGGCTCTGGATTGTGACCAGCCATAACAGATTCAGGACCTTATAAACTCTGTTCTCTTAAGCCCTGTCTATATATTGATTACAAAAAAATAAATCTCCCTTTCTTGTTGCTTTTCTTGTTTTTAGGTGCCTTTAAAGTCGTGCTATGAATGGTGATTCCAGTGCAGGGTGGTGACCTCACCACCCCCCACCAATGCTCCCCACAAGGAAAAGTACTTTGACCGGGTAGATGAGAACAACCCAGAGTATTTGAGAGAACGAAACATGGCGCCTGACCTTCGGCAGGACTTCAACATGATGGAACAGAAAAAGCGGGTCTCCATGATACTTCAAAGCCCAGTAAGTAACTAACACCATAATCTGCATTTATTTTATTTTTCATATTTAAAATCATGCAGGGATCTGGCAATAAGAGCTGGTTGCTGGTTTTCTATGTGTAGCTTGAAAACAAACTGGAATGTAAGGCATGTTAATGATGGGATTTGACCTCCTGCAGGTGATAATTGGGGTTTGCTGGGTCCTGAGGCTGTTCTTTTGCTAATCTATTAGTTTCCTATTAAGTTGTAGGTTTTATTGAAAACGGGAGAGACATTTCTGAGTCACCCAGGTTGTGTGACAGATGTGTTAAAGCTAGTTTACAATTTTATTTGCCGTCCCCGGTTACAGTCTCACTTCTGGGTTGTGGTAACTAAAAAGAAAGTAAAATATGACTAAAGATGCAATTAAGAGTCACAACCATAGGACATCCTTCAGTTAAGGGGGGGGGGGGGGGGGGGTGGGAGTGCCAAAACCAGCATAAGCATCTGAATCTGGCATGCTCTACTGTGTGAACCCTGCCCCCCCTCCCCCTTAAACCGGACCTTCGGCATAATTTAATGAAAAGCCCAAACCCCTCAACTATTCCCCAGCATCTAAAATTAATATATATTCTTAGTATACAGTACGTCCTGCTCCAGATATTGTACTTAAACTTGGCTTATCCTCCGCCACATGGCGCTGCACTGCAGAGACATGCAAAACGGGCTCCTCCCGGCCCCTCAAATACCCGGGGACCTCCCACAAATCCCCAGATTTCTCTGCAGTGCCGACTGCGAAGACATGAAGTATCACTCTCTCGCAGGTGAGCGGGGCTATTACAGCCTGCGGCCCTGTTGGACTGTTCCCACCCGTCCTGTTTGTGATGTGCCTCCCAGCCTGGGCTGCGCTGGTCGGGTGAAGGTAGGCAGCACCATGCGTGCTTATGGAGCTCTGCTCCTCCGCAGTCCCCCACCAAAGGGTAGGCGGTATAGGCTGATGGTGAGCCTCTATGGGATGCCCCTCCCGCATTATCGCCCTGTGTAGCGGTGGGCCCTGTACGAAGGGCCGCCATTCTCCCTCGTTCCCCCCGAAGCCAGGGGGAAAAGAAGGGGGGGGGTGTGTCTGTGGTGTCAGTTTATTGTGATTACATCTATATGGCTTGTTTTGTCTTTGGACTTGTGAATTTGGTGTCAGCCGCCGCGCCTTTTTATTTGTATAACTGCCGCCGCCGCGTGCGTTACCTCCGACGCTTCTTTTCCTCATTGGCTGCTGGGTGGGCTTCGCGCTCTTCAAGTGGGCGAGGCCGGGCCTGGCGCGCTCCGCGTCATGGCACATTCTGGCCCACCCTTCGAGGTACTTGGCGCCATCTTGTCTGTTTGCGCGCTACACGTGTGACGTTTGGCTGACCGTAGTCCGTGAGTGCCCTCGCGGGCGGCTTTATATACTCCTTGTTGAGTTATGCCATTCTGACACAGTTCTCTTCTCATTGTCTCTTTCAGACTGTTCAATGACATTGGCTTCTCCCGGCCTGACGTATTGATAGCGGGCCTTGCTAAATTCTCCCACTTCCCTAGCGGGTCTTTGGGGCATCCAGGGTTGCTTATAGCGTCAATCCCTGCTGGCATATTGAGCCTAAAAAATCACCATATGGAGGCATCTCAGAGCAATGTGACTGGGGTCCCTCTGGGACAAGACCGGCTGTGTATGGCGTGTGGACAACCCCACGCTGACAGGGCATGGGTCTGCGGACCATGTGCCGAACAAGCACTGGCCCTGCAAGCAGGCCTGCCAGTGGCTGCACCTCGTTTCAATTCACCTACTTCCCCATGCTTAAATCCCACTCCTGATGAGATTCTGTCTATCTCTCTCCCTGGTGAGGCCCCCAAGCAAAGAGGGGAGCGTTTCCATACAGCAACAGCTCGTTTGGAATTCCTGGAGCAAGCACATTTCCAGACCCTTGTGCTCAAGGAATGGGAGTGCCCCAGTAAACTTCCAGGGGTCCCAGGGGACTGGGATAGGAAGTACCCCTTTCCCCCTGAGGTGGTTAAATGTTGGTTCCCCCCCCCCCCCCCCGAGGAACCCCCCCTTTATTGCTTTCCCTGCTTATGATACCCTTCGGGATGCTGAGGACCGGCGCATTGACCTGCTGGCTTCCCACGCCTTTGCATGTGCAGGGCCGGCACTGCGCCCGGTCTGTGCCTCGGCTATTACTGCCGTGGCCGCTAGAACCCTCATCAGACAAATGCTTGATCATCCCCCTGATGATCTCCCCTGGGATGTGTTTAACCCTTTAAGTGCCAGCCTACCTGGAGTTTTTGTCACACTCTGTTGCCAGACCATTTTGCACTATTTTGCGCTCCCCATGTTCAAATGTGATTTTTGAAGGGATTTCCAGGGATTTCCCAGGAAAATGATATATTGTTTTTTTCAGCAGAGTCTGGGCTTTAACATGAAATGTCTTGTTTGTCATTTTTTAGGTGTATTCTCAATATTTTTGGTTAAATATGTGCAAAAAAAAAAAAAAAAAAAAAAAATTTTTACATATTGTAGTTTTTTTGTAATAAAAAATGTAAGTTTGTCAATTAAATCTTATTGCGTGTGAAATCCCAATTTCTCCCGGTTACAGTGGTACCACATATGTATAGGTAGACACCCTTTCCTGCCCAGGAGACTCCCCCAAACTGAAACAACGCTTTAGGGGATTTTCAGATAAAATACAACTGTGCTACGCAATATGCGCACCTTGCAGTTTTTCCAGAAAAACAACCCTTTACATTTGAAATACCCCCAACAAACTATATATTCTCTGGAAGTACACACCTCAGGCTTTCTAGGCGTACCAGGCTTGTTGATGTGCCCATAGTTTTCTGGAAGTAATCCCTCAATGGATTCTTTGGTTGCAAAGAGTTTCCCTAAAAAAAGGATAAAAAAGCAGAATCAAAGCCACATTTTCCTAAAAAAACTATATACAAACAAGAAAAAACAAGTTTAATCTGGAAACGCAACATCCCCCGAACAGAACAATACCCAACATGCATAGGTTCTGTCAAGGGAAGAGTTGCCAAACACCCCAAAGTAAAGCATGTGCGTAACGGTAATTTTACTTGAAAATTTCAGCTCTGCAGACAAAGTGCGCACCTTGCGATTTTTCAACCAAAACAACCCTTGACATTTGGAATATCCCCGATAAACCATATATTCCCTGAAAGTACACACGTTAAGCTTTCTAAGGGTACCCAGCTTGTTGTAGTGGGCTCATCTTTCTGGAAGTAATCCCTCAAAGAATTCTTTGTTTGCGCAGGGTTTCCTTAAAAAATTTATAAAAAAGCTGAATAAAAAACACCTTTTCCTAAAATATAAATATGCAAACCAGAAAAAACAAGCTAAGTCTGAAAGCGCAAGGTCCCCCGAACAGAACAATACCCAACATGCATAGGTACTATTAACCCTTTTAATTGCCAGCCTACTTGAGATTTTGTCACCCTCTGTTGACAGGCCATTTTTCCCCATTTTGCTTGCGTCATGTTTTGCGCCATTTTTGCTGGAACTTTCAGGAAAATTATATATATATTTTTTTGCAGCAGAGTTTAGGCTTTAACATGAAATGTCTTGTTTGTAATTTTTTTTTTTTTTTTACAATATTATTAAGTAAAAATAATAAATAAATAAATAAAAAATGTTTTAAAAAAATTGACTCCTTTATTTTAAATAAAAAATGTATTTTATTAAGGAAAATCATATTGCATGTGAAAGCCCCATTTCTACCGATTAGAACGGTACCACATATTTATCGGTAGCCCCCTGTTCCTGCCCAGGAGACCCCCCTAACTGAAACAAGTATTTAATAACATTCACAAAAAAAATACAACTACCATCCACACTACAAAGGGTTAAATCGAGAAAAAAAATGACATAGGGTCCCCCCTCCCAGGGGAGGGAGACCCCATTTTTTTTTTGATTTTTAAGGGTTAAAAACCCTTAAAAATCAAAAAAAAAATTGACGTGGGGTCCCCCTTACCCACAGTAACCAGCCCGGGTCCAGCTATGGGGGCTTGTAGGCACAGAGTGGGGGGGCCAGCTTTTGTGGCCCCCCCACCCTGCAGCCTACGAGCCCACATAGCCCATGTGGGCCCGGGCTCTTCTGCCCCCCCCTGGCCTTTGGGGAGGCAGGTAATGGGGGTGCCAGGGGTTAATGGCAAGCCACCCGCTAGCGCAGGTGGCTTGCCATCCCCCCAGCCTTGTGAACTGGTATAGGGGTCATGGACCCCTTACCAGTTCACAAGGGGTTAAATGTAAATAATGACACAGACACAAGCATAGAAAAAATATTTTATTATTTTTTATTTTTTTTTTTTTTTTTACACTGTACTCACCTCCCATCCATCCTGGAGCCCTCTGTCCCTCGGCGATCACTGGCTTCTGCTCACTTGCTAGAAGCCTTTTATAGCTGCTGGATGACAGAACACAAAGGGTTAATCAAAAAAAAAAATGACATAGGGTCCCCCCTCCCAGGGGGGGGGACCCCATTTTTTTTTTGATTTTTAAGGGTTAAAAACCCTTAAAAATCAAAAAAAAAATTGACGTGGGGTCCCCCTTACCCACAGTAACCAGCCCGGGACCAGCTATGGGGGCTTGTAGGCACAGAGTGGGGGGGCCAGCTTATGTGGCCCCCCCACCCTGCAGCCTACGAGCCCACATAGCCCATGTGGGCCCGGGCTCTTCTGCCCCCCCCTGGCCTTTGGGGAGGCAGGTAATGGGGGTGCCAGGGGTTAATGGCAAGCCACCCGCTAGCGCAGGTGGCTTGCCATCTCCCCAGCCTTGTGAACTGGTATAGGGGTCATGGACCCCTTACCAGTTCACAAGGGGTTAATATTAAAAAATGACACACACACAGAGAAAAAAAAAACTTTATTTTTCTTTTTTTTACACCATACTCACCTCCGATCCGACGTCCCTCGCCGCTGTCCCGCGCCGCTGTCACTGACAGATGCCGGTGCTGATCGGCGCAGGGCGGGTGACAGGCGAGGGGGCTCCGATCGGAGCCTCCTCACCTGACATCCGCCCTGCTCCGATCACCACCGGCATCTGACAGATGCCGGAGCTCGGAGGGGGTATAGGAGGAGCGGGATGACGTCATCCCGCTCCTCCCACAATGGGCGGAGCTCAGCGGCGGAGGCCAGCGCCGCCATTACAAGAGGTGAGGACCCGGAAGAGGGTCCTCACCTGAAGACTGCGCAGCCCAGGGGGGGGATCGGACCCCCCCCCTGGTGAAGAGGAGACCCGGACAGAAGGCTCGGGCGCGGAGGTGAGTAAATGACATTTTTTTTTTATATGTTTTATTTTTTTTTTTACAGCGGCGATCGGCGATCAGCGCTGGAAACGGGGGGGGGGCGGCTGGTTTCGGGCCCCCCCCTGAAGACGGAGGACGACGGGGGGGCGATCGGATGCCCCCCCAAGGAAGAGGGGACCCCAGGCTTCACAAGGATACCGGAGGTAAGTGATTTTTTTTTTCTATTTTTTAACTGTTTGTGGGAAATGCCAGGCACGTAGTTTCTACGTGCTTGGCACTTAACGGTAGGAGAGGCAACCACGTAGAAACTACGTGCTTGGCATTTAAAGGGTTAATGCACTCTCCAGTTGTGAGGTGTTTAAGTTCATCTTATTAGCACTGGATGACACCATTAGAATGTGTGCAAGAACTTCGGCCCTTGTGGTGGCTATACGTCGCTTGGTCTGGCTGAGACAGTGGGGTGCTGACGATGCTGCTAAGAAGACTCTTACCGGGCTCCCCTTTAAAGGGCGTCGCCTGTTCGGGGCCCGTCTAGACCTGTTTGGTAAGAAGGGCAAGTCACCCCAACGCAGGCGGCTGTCCCGGACCCCTCGGGGCAGGGGCACCCCTCCTCCCCCCTACCATAGTGTTAAACAGGAGCCAGGGGTGTCCTTAGCGGGGGCTCGCGCAGATTCCTGCCCCAGGAGCAGCAGACAACGTCCTGGGCCCTCAGGCGGGGTTAAACCCAAATCTTCCACCAAGTCCCCTCAAGCATGATGGGGCGCCCTCGCCTGTTTGGGTGAGGGGGCGGCTGCGACACTTTGCTCTTGTCAGGAGGCATCACGCCTCATACTGGAGGATACAGGATAGAGCTTGCTGCGTGGCGTCTCCCAGGATTATCAGGTCCCGGGTGCTTCTGGTCCCTGCCTCTGTTCAGGTGCTGGTGCAGGCCATGCAAGGCCGGCGGGGTCTGGGGGTCACTTGCAGATTGCCCTTAATAGGCAGAGGCAGGGGCCGCTACAACTACCTTTACACAGTTCCCTTAAAGGATGGGTCAGTCTGGCTCATTCTGGATTCACAGATTCTCGGCAATTCCTCAATTGTTGGCAGTTTCTGCTTGGATACTCTTAGATGGGCCATCAGCTCCTTGCGCCCAGGGGGCTTCTTGCCGTCTGTGGAGATCAAAGATTCTTATATTCTAAGCATACAGTACGTCCTGCTCCATATATAATACTTACACATGGGTAATCCTCCGCCAGATGGCGCTATTCACTGCAGACATGCAAAAACAGGCTCCTCCCGGCCCTTCATATACCCAGGGACCTCCCACAAATCCCCAGATTTCTCTGCAGTGCTGACTGCGAAGACATGAAGTATCAGTCTCTCGCAGGTGAGCGGGGCTTTTACAGCCTGCGGCCCTGTGGGACTATTTCCACCCTTCCTCTGAATGATATGCCTCCCAGCCTGGGCTGCGCTGGTCGGGTGAAGGTAGGCAGCACCTTGTGTGCTTAAGGAGCCACGCTCCACCGCAATCCCCCCCCACCATAGGGTAGGCGGGCAAGGCTGCTGGTGAGCCTTCAGAGGATGCCCCTCCCGCTTCACTGGCCCACGCCCCATGGAGCGGTGGACCTTATTCAACGGGTCACCTTCCTCCCTCGTACCTCCTTAGGGGGAAAAGAAGGGGGGGGGGGTTGTGTGCAGGGCGGCCTCAGTGTTTCATTACACGCTTATGGCTTGGCTGTGCTTTACTGGGGACGGGCATCAGAGCCGCGCTCTTTCCTTACTGTTAACCGCAGCGCTTTAGTTTTCTGTTGCTGCTCGCACCGCATGTACGGCGGCGGCTTGCTGACGCCTTCTTCTTCCTTCCTCTTCTTCTTAGCCTTAAGGGCTCTTCCTAGGCTGCGCTGGCTTAAGCGTCTGTCTCTTACAGTACCGCCTTGTCACGGCCATTCCCTGACAGAGGAGCCACAGGAGTGCCCGAGTATAGCCCTCGGCCGCATCTCGGGCTCAGAGCGCCATTTACATTTGTCATTACTGCTTTCTGTCTCCTATTGGCTAGAGACCTTACGAGCTTCGCGCTCGCCAGGGAGGGGCGTGGCTCCGGCCCGTTTCCGGACCCTCTGTGCCTCCCTATTCCCACCCGTTTCCGGACCCTCTGTGCCTCCCAGCCTCTACTGACGGATCGGGTGAAGGTTGAGGAGCACTAGGGTCAGGTGCTCAAGGATCGCTGCTCCAAGCCGCAGGCCCTGTACCACAAAGGGTGGCCGGCTATAGGCTTTATGGTGAGCCTACTAAAGGATGTGGAGTTCTTGTCCTAGCTTCTGAGTGGGTGAGTGTTTTTGGGGACTGTGTTTATTATTAGTATACAGTACGTCCTGCTCCAAATCTAATACAGTTGGGATATACTCTGCCAGATGGCGCTGGACTGCAGAGAAATCGAAAATGGGCTCCTCCCGGCCCCTCAAATACCCAGGGACCTCCCACAAATCCCCCAGAATTTCTCTGCAGTCTGGCTGCGAAGGACGAGAAATTGGCTTTCTACTCGCAGGTGAGTGGGGTTATTAACCTGCGGCCCTGTAGGATTATTCCCACCCGTTCCACTAGTAATATGCCTCCCAGCCTTGGCTGCGCTGGTCGGGTGAAGGTAGGCAGCACCGCCGTTGGTGCTTAGGAGCGCTGCTCCACCGCAATCCCCCACCAAAGGGTAGGCGGTTCAGGCTTAAGGTGAGCCTCTATGGGATGCCCCTCCCGCACTATTGCCCCTTGCCCCTGCCTGTCGGTGGGCCCTATTTAAGTGGCCGCCGTCCTTCCTCATCCTCCTTGTAGTCTTCGGGGGAAAAGGGGGTGTGTGTATGTGTATAGATATGTATGTTATGCAGTCTGTGCTTTCACTTTTCACATGTCTTTATTCTTGTGTCAGCCGCCGCGCTGACTTGTCTTTATTGCTTTTAAATTTGCCACCGCACGCTGACTTGGTTCCGCACTTGGCGGCGGCATTACCTCAGGTGCTGGTGCGCCATCATTGGTTGGTGGCCTTCTGGCTTCACGCTCTTGGGGGGGGGGGGGGTCCCGCCTTTGGCGCGTTCCGTGTTATCGCTATTACTGGCCCGCCCCTTGAGGTATACCGACGCCATCTTTTCTGACTTTGCATGTGTGGAGACGGCGCTGCACCCGGTCTGTGCCTCTGCCATTACGGCTGTGGCCACTAGAACCCTTATCAGAAATATGCTTGATAATGCCCCTGATGATTTGCCTTGTGAGGTGTTTAATGCACTCTCCAGTTGTGATGTTTTTGTAAATTTTGTCCTATCAGCATTGCATGACACCATCAGAATGTGTGCCAGAACTTCTGCCCTCGTGGTGGCTATACGCCGCTCGGTTTGGCTGCGCCAGTGGACTGCTGACAACGCTGCCAAGAAGGCCCTCACTGGTTTTCCCTTTAAAGGACTGCGTTTGTTTGGAGACCGTCTGTACCTTTTTGCTAAGGGAGGCAGGTTACTCCAGCGCAGGCGGCATCCTCGGCCCTTTCGGGGTCAGGGTTCCTTCTCCTCCCCTTACCGTGGTGCAAGACAGGGAAAGGGGGTGTCTTTCCCTGGGGCCCGGGAGATTTCTGCAGTAGAGGCAGAGGACGTGGACTTCCTGGCTCCTCCTGGGGTCCCAAAGCTAAATCCTCCCCCAAGCCCCCTCAGGCATGATGGGGCGCCCTCACCCATTCGGGTGGGGGGGGGGGGCTGCAGCACTTCGCTCACGTCTGGAGGCTTCATGTCTCAGACCGGTGGATTCAGGAGGTAGTGTCCTCCGGTTACAAGTTGGAGTTTGCTGCCGATCCCCCTCCAAGATTCATCAGATCCCGGATTCCTCAGGACCCTGTGTCAGCTCAGGAGCTAGTGCAAGCTGTGCAAGGCCTCCTGGAGCTGGGGGTCATCTGCCAGGTCCCTTTAAGAGAAAAAGGTAAGGGCTTTTATTCCAACCTATTCACAATACCCAAAAAGGATGGTTCTGTCAGGCCCATCCTGGACTTCTGGATTCTCAACAAGTTTGTCAGGGGCAGGCGCTTTCGCATGGAGACTCTGCGCTCTGCCATCAGTTCCCGGCGCCAAGGGGATTTCATGACTTCTGTGGACATCAAAGATGCTTACCTTCATATTCCTGTGTTCCCAGGTCATCAAAGGTTCCTCAGGTTCCTTCTGATGGATCGACACTACCAATTTGTGGCCTTGCCCTTCGGCCTCACTTCAGCTCCCAGGGTGTTCACCAAGGTGCTGGCTGGCGTGATGATGGTGATATCTCTGCTCAGATGTCAGGACGTCCGCGTGCTTCCCTATCTGGACGACATCCTCATCACTTCCCAGTCTCTACATCAGACAGAGTTGGATACTCAGCTGGTGGTGTCCACTCTGGAGTCATTTGGATGGGTGATCAACCACCCCAAGTCCTCACTGTCCCCTTCCTTGGCAACTCCATTCCTAGGAATGAATCTGGATACAGTTCAGGCAAGGATCTTCCTTCCTCAGCAGAAGGTGGACAGTCTGATTGCACAGGCTCAGTCCCTCCTAGCTTGTCCCCATCCCTCCATCAGGCAGGGGATGCAGCTGGTGAGCCTGATGGTGGCGTGCTTTGAAGCGGTCCCTTATGCTCAGATCCACTTGAGGCCTCTGCAACTTCATCTATTGTCTGTATGGGGCAATGACCCAGCGTCCCTGGATAGGGTCTGTGTGCTCTCCCCCCTGGTCAGGAGGTCCCTCTTGTGGTGGATGGACTCAAGGAACCTGTTGGGGGGCAGATCCTTTCTTGCCCCTTTCTGGGAGACGGTCACGATGGATGCCAGTCTATCAGGTTGGGGGGGGGGGGGGTTCTGGAAGTCCCTGCGGTTCCAGGAGAGGTGGGGCCCTCAGGAGGCCCACACACCTATCAATGTCTTGGAGCTGTGAGAGATCAGGTTAGTTCTGGCTCGCTTGACTACTCCTCTTCAGGGCCTGCCTGTTCAGGTGCGCTCGGACAACCAGACGGCAGTTGCCTACATCAATCATCAGGGAGGGACCTGGAGTAAGGGGGCCCTCCAGGAAGCGTCTCTGATCCTGACTTGGGCGGAGGCCAATGTCCCCTGCATTTCAGCTGTGTACATCCCGGGGGTGGAAAATCACCTGGCGGACTCTCTGAGCAGGGGGACCTCTCGCCAGGGAGAATAGTCCCTATGCAGCAGGGTGTTTCAATTTCTGTGTCACCGTTGGGGCCAACCAGACGTGGATCTGTTTGCGTCCCGCCACAATCACAAGCTTCCAGTTTTTGTCTCTCTGTCCAGGGATCCTCTGGCCCGGACCTTGGATGCGTTAGCAATGTCATGGAAGGACTTTCAGTTCCTCTGTCTTCCCCCCAATTCCCCTGCTGGGCAGGGTTCTGCACAAGATTGCTGTGGAAGGGGTGCCAGCAATTCTGGTGGCCCCAGGTGGCCAAGAAGAGTGTGGTTCGCAGACGTGGTACAGCTGGCAGTAAGTCAATACGCTCTGCCCTTGGTGCCAGATCTGATCACTCGGGGCGCACTACGCCATCCCAATTTACAAACTCTGGCTTTGACGGCTTGGCTGCTGAAACCTCCATCTTGATGGAGAAGGGGCTGTCTTCCTCAGTTGTGGATAGTTTGATTAAAGCTAGGAAGAAGTCTTCCTCTTCCATTTATTACAGGGTTTGGCGTGCCTACATTGACTGGTGTGAGTCTAGGTCTCTTCCCTGTTGTGTGTTCTCTATTCCCAGGATTCTGGAGTTCCTGCAGCATGGGTTGGAGATGGGGCTCCAACTCAGTACTCTGAAGGGTCAGGTTTCTGCCCTGGCTATTTTTTTCCAGAAGTCCTTTGCTCAACACCCTCTGATCAGGACTTTTTTCCAGGGGGTCACTCATGTGTGTCCCCCACGTAAACCTATGGTGCCTGTTTGGGATTTGAACTTGGGTCTGTCAGCCTTGCAGGGTGCTCCCTTTGAACTTGTGCAGGATGCTGCCTTGGCCATTCTTACGCTCAAGGTTGTGTTTCTGGTGGCTATCACTTCTGTCATGCGTGTGTCTGAGTTGGCGGGGCTGTCCATTCAGCCCCCCTAGTATGAGAGGCACCAGGACAAGGTGGTGTTTCGTTTCAAACCTGATTTTCTGCCTTTCATTTGAATCAGGTTATTGTTCTTCCTTCTTTGTGCCCTAAACCTAGCAATGCTAAGGAGAGGGTTTTGCACTCTTTGGATGTGGTTAGGTGTCTGAAGTACTATCTGGTGGCTACTGCACCTTTCAGGAAAACTGATGCTCTTTTTGTGGTCCCTTCTGGTCCTAGGAAGGGTTTGGCTCCTGCCAAGTCTACTATCAGCAAGTGAATTTTTCAGGCTGTGATTCAGGCGTACTCTGCTAAGGGGAAGAATCCTCCCTTCCGCCTTACTGCTCATTCCACTCGTGCTATTGGTGCCTCTTGGGCTTTTCAGCACCAGGCTTCTGTTGAACAAGTTTGCAAGGCCGCTACTTGGTCTTCTGTTCATACCTTTTCAAAGTTTTACAAGGTTGATGTTAGGGCCTCAGCTGATGCTGCTTTTGGCCGCAAGGTTCTGCAGGCGGCAGTGGTTTAAACTGCCTGCTGCTGATTTTTCTTGGGGATCCCACCGTACTTTATGGACACTGCTATTGGATGTCCCAAGTGTAAGTATTAGATTAGGAGCAGGACGTACTGTATACTAAGAATAATACAATTCTGTGATTACTCACCTGTAGAATTGGTATTATAAGTATACAGTACGTCCTGCTCCAACCCACCCTTGGTTTGCATTTTCTTGGATCCCCTGTATGGTGATTGTTATCATTGTTCTAGTTGATAGTTTGGATTGTTTAATTCTCCCGGCTTCTCCTTAACTGCTTTTCAATGCTGGGGATTTGTGGGAGGTCCCTGGGTATTTGAGGGGCCGGGAGGGGCCTATTTTCGATGTCTCTGCAGTCCAGCGCCATCTGGCGGAGTATATCCCAACTGTAAGTATTAGATTTGGAGCAGGACATACTGTATACTCAATACCAATTCTACAGGTGAGTAATCACAGAATTGTATTTTTTGCGTTGCTTTTCTTGTTTCTGGGGCCCCCCCCCCCCACCCTGGCCCGGCTACTACGGCTTCGGCTCTTTGCTCACATCTGGAGGCTCCGTGTCTCAGACCGGTGGATTCAGGAGGTGGTGTCCTCTGGTTACAAGATAGATTTTGCAGCCTGGCCGCCCCCAAAATTCCTCATATCCCCGGATGTCTCAAAACCCTCTGTCAGCTCATGATTTGCGCCTTGCAGTTCAATGCCTGTTGGAGTCGGGAGTCATTTGCCTGGTGCCTTCCCATGAACCGGGTCAGGGGTACTACTCCAATCTTTTCACGGCCCCCAAAAAGTACGGGTCGATGAGTCCCATCCTGGACTTGAAGGGTCTCAACAAGTTTGTCAGGTTCAAGCACTTTCGCATGGAGACCCTACGCTCTGCTGTCAATACCCTTCGCCCGGGCAACTTCATGACCACCGTGGACATCAGGGATGCGTATCTTCACGTGCCAATCTTCCCAGGTCATCAGAGATTCCTGAGGTTCGCCCTGGAGGATCAGCATTACCAGTTTGTGGCTTTACCGTTCGGTATCACCTCGGCGTCTCGGGTGTTCACCAAGGTGCTGGCGGGCGTGATGGCTCTGCTGCGGAACCAGGGCATTCGCATCCTTCCTTACATGCACGACCTTTTGATTGCGGCTCAGTCTCTTCATCAGGCCGAGAAGGATACTCAGGTGGTGACCTCCACTCTCGAGTCCTTCGGCTGGGTGATCAACTTTCCCAAGTCTTCACTGTCTCCGTCTTTGGTGAGGTCCTTTCTGTGTATGACTCTGGATACCTCTCAGGTCAAGGTGTTCCTGCCTCCGCAGAAAGTGGAGGGCCTTCAAAAGCGGGCACGGGCCCTGCTATTCTAAGTGTGCCATACACTCCACTTCGATCTTCATGACATGTGGGTAATCTCCAGTAGAGGGCAAACTTCTGCAGAGATGAATATGCAAAAAAAAAGCCCCTCCCGGTCCATATATACCTGGGACCTCCCACCAATTCCACAGTTCCTTCTCTGCAGGGAAGGTGACAAGACAGAAGATGAAGACTTCTTTACTTACAGGTAAGCCGGGCCCGCGCCCGGCCTTCTATTGTCCCTATTACTGTCAGGACCCTTCTAAATTGTCCCTATATTGAGCCTCCCAGCTTAGGCTGCGGGTCCTGGTGAAGGTAGGAGCACCCTATGGGTGCAGCAGGAGCACTGCTCCACCGTGAGACCTAACTATGGGGTAGTCGGTTATCCAGGTTCCTTGTTGATCCTGGTGTGGGATGCCCCATCCCTCTATGCTTATGGCCGGCTTCTGGCAGGGTTCCCCCCTGGCCGATATTTCGTTTTCCCCAGCTTATGTCCCTGTGTGGTTAGTGTGTTTTCACTGTGTGTGTGAGTGACAGAGTGCCTTTACTGACATAACAGGGCTAGTGGCAGCCTGGGGGAGCTTCTCCCCCTCAGGCTGCATTTGGGAAAGGGGCGGGGCCGGGCTCTCGGCGTGGCCGTGGTAGCCCCGCCCCCTTTGGCGCGATTACTGTGCTCGTTTCTAGGGGGCCGCTTTGCTGGGAGAGGGTCGTGGCCTCGGCAAACGCGCGTTCTGCGCTGGCCCGCCCTCCCCTTGCTCTTCCTCCTCATGCATGAGGCTTCGTGGGGGCCATCTTCTATGAACAGGCCGCAGAGCAGATCGGTGTGGTAAGGGCCCGATGGCCACTTCCTTAGCTGGTGTGGGGGGGGGCTCCTCTTTAGCGGGGGCCCCCACTGGTCTAGAGCGTGTGTGTGTTATTTACACTGTGTGGCTGGGATATAGTTAACATATATATGTATATATATTGTGTGGCTGCAAGATCAAATGCTGTGGTCTTTTATACTGTAAGGTTATGGCCATTTTTACTCAGCACTGCACTTATGTTGCCTGTCTTGTGTGTTACAGGTTGCCCTGTATATGTGCATGTTAAGGGGGCCCTCCTGGTCCGGGGGTCCCTAGTGTAAAATTGTCCACCCAAAAATCCTCCCACTGGGACTTTTAAGGGGCATCCCGGGTTGCTTATGCTTAATTCCCTGCGGTCTTGCGACTGAGCACAAAAATTCACCATATGGAGGCTCCGCAGGATACTGGGCTCGGGCTCCCTCTGGGACAATCCGCGCCATGCGTGGGGTGCGAGGTATCCCTTACGGGGGAGAATGTGCTGATCTGTATGCCATGCGCACAAAAGGCCATAACGCGGCAGTCTGGTACCCAGCCTTCTGGGTCGGCTCCTCCCGCTTCATCGCCTTCCCCTCCCCACCTTATCCGTACCCCAAGTGACATTGGTACCAGTGGGGAGTCTTTCTGATGTTTGGGCAAGGTTGGCCAGCATCGAGAAAATGATTGCTAGCACGGTGGGCAAGAAGGCCCAGGCTAAATAGAGACATTTGTCATCGGCCCAAACCTTGTGGGATGTTGACGACGATTCCGCTGATTTGTCAGATTATTCCCTGTTAGAGGAGGGGGAATTGTTTCAGGAAGCAGAGGCTGACTATGTTCAGTCTGGGAATTCCAATGTCGGCCAGGCACTGGAGGATGCCGTAGATACGGCCACTGTTTTGTCACATTTATTGGAGGTGTTGGATATTGAACCGCCTGAGGCGCCCCCTCTTAAGAAGGGGGAATTTTTTGGAGCCTGCAAGCCCCGTCTGGAATTCCCTACCCAGGGTCATTTTCATGTGCTGATCCTTAGGGAATGGGAGAGGCCCAGTCGGCTTCCTGGTGTGCCTCAGGGATGGGATGAGAAATATCCTTTTCCGGTGGAGGCGGTTAAACACTGGTCTTCCCCTCCCGAGGTCGACGCGCCAGTTTTAGGTTTGACCAACTCTTCTGTGCTAAACACCCCTGACGCCACTTCCCTTAAGGATGACTAGGATAAGTGCCTTGAACAGATGGCTTGCCACGCATTTGCCAACGTGGGCTCTGCCCTGCGGCCTGTTAGTGCATCTGCCCTGGTGTCGCTTGCTACCAGGTCTCTTATCAGGGACTGGCTGAATAACGCTCAGTTTGATCCAGCTGGCACTGAGTTCACTATCCTTAAGAAATGCAAATTGTTCATGGATTTTGTCATGGCTGCGATGTAAGATTCTATTGTCATGTGTAGTAGGACTTCAGCCTTACTGGTGGCTATGCGCAGATTGGTCTGGCTCTGCCAGTGGACAGCGGATGTTGGGGCCAAGAAGTCGCTCACAGCTCTTCCCTTCTTGGGTTCGCGGCTGTTTGGAGATAAATTGGATGCTGTCGCTAAGAGAGGTAAGTTACCTCAGCGGAGGAAACAACGCCGGCCCTTTCGGGGGCTGGCTCGTTCACTCCTTCCTTTCGAGGGGCCAGAGCGGCTAGGGGTTTGGCCTTCTCGGGTGCCAGGGGCTCGTCCTGGAACAGGGGCAGAGGTCGGGCACGTCCCGCGGCTGCCTGGGGTTCCAAGCCCAAGCCTGCCGTTGAGCTGGTTTAACAATGAAGGGGCGCCCTCGCCCGACAGGGTGGGGGGACGGCTGCGGCTCTTCTTCCAGGTCTGGGCCTGGGAGGTCACAGACAATTGGATCTTGGAAGTGGTCTCCTGGGTACAAACTGGAGTTAGAGTACTGGCCGCCCCCAAGATTCTTAAGGTTTTGGGTGCCCGCGGACCCTCAGGCTGCACAGGGGCTCCTGTTAGCAGTGAAAAACCTTCTGGACATGGGAGTTATATGCCCGGTGCCTCTGTCGGAGAGAGGCAGGGGTTACTACTCCAACCTTTTCACGGTTTCCAAAAAGGAGGGATGGAGACTCTGCGCTCGGCTATCAATTCCCTTCGCCAAGGGGATTTTATGACATCCATAGACATCAAGGATGCGTATCTGCATGTTCTGATTTTTCAAGCACATCAGAGATTCCTCCGCTTTGCGGTGGAGGATCAAAATTTTCAGTTTGTAGCTCTTTCCTTCGGACTGACCTCGGCGCTGAGGGTCTTCACCAAGGTCTTGGCGGGAATAATGGCTCTGCTCAGAGCTCAGGGCATTCGCATTGTGCCTTATTTGGACGACCTGTTTATCTCGGCTTCTTCCCTCCGTCAGGTGGAGTTGGACACCCACCAGGTGGTGTCAACCCTGGAGAGGTTTGGGTGGGTGACCAACCGCCCCAAGTCTTCTCTCTCTCCGTCTCGTGTGTTTTCATTTCTGGGCATGGATCTGGATACCATTCAGGCCAGAGTGTTTCTGCCCCAGACCAAGGTGCAAGGGATTCAGGGTCTGATCCGCCTTCTTCTGGGCAATCCTTGTCCCTCTATCTGACAGGGGATGAAACTGGTGGGCTTGATGGTATCCTCCTTCGAGGCGGTACCGTTTGCACAGTTTCACATCTCTTCAACTTCACCTGTTGACGCATTGGGACAGGTGTCCGCAGTCATTGGATCAACCTTTCAGGATGTCTCCCAGGGTTCGGCAGTCCCTTCGGTGGTGGCTGGAATCGAGCAACCTGTTGAAGGGCAGATCCTTTCTGGTCCCTTGTTGGGAGACGGTTACCACGGATGCCAGCCTGTCGGGCTGGGGAGGTTATTGGAAAAGTCATCAGTTCAGCGGGGTGTGGGGTCCTCAGGAGGCTCACACCCCCCTCAATGTCTTGGAGCTCAGAGCCATCCGACTGGTTCTGGCTTGGCTGACCTCACATTTACAGGGTCTACCGGTTCAGGTTCGTTCAGACAACTGAACGGCGGTAGCTTACATCAATCACCAAGGAGGGACTCGCAGCAGGAGTGCCCTCAGGGAAGTCTCTCTGATCCTGCACTGGGCGGAGAGCAATGTTCCTTGCATTTCGGCAGTCTACATTTCGGGAATGGAGAAAACGGAGGCGGATTCTCTGAGCAGGGGATCCTCTCGCCAAGGAGAGTGGTCTCTCAACCCCGAGGTTTTTCTGGATCTTGGCCGCAAGTGGGGGACTCCGGGGGTGGATCTTTTTTCCGGCCTTTGTGTCTCTTTCTCAGGATCCTCTGTCTCTGGCAGTGGATGCCTTGTCCCTTGCTTGGAAGGATCTGGGGTTTCTGTACCTGTTTCCGCCCGTCTCCATGCTGGGCAAGGTAGTTCGCAAACTGGTTCTAGAAGGGGCACCAGGGATTTTGGTGGCTCCAAGTTGGCCAAGAAGGGTTTGGTACGCAGACGTTGTAAGGCTTGCCGTAGATCAGTACCGGCTTCCCTTGTTGCCAGATCTATCTCAGGGTCAACTGCTTTACCCCAATTTACAAACGCTGGCTTTGGCGGCTTGGCTGCTGAAACCTTCATTTTGAAAGAAGAAGGCTTGTCTGAGGCTGTTGTTCAGACCCTGATTAGGGCTAGGAAGCGGTCCTCTTCTGGCATTTACTATAGGGTTTGGAGGTCCTATATTGATTGGTGTGAGGCTAGGGCCTTGCCTTGCAGGGTGTTTTCGATACCCAGGATTTTGGAGTTTCTTCAGCATAATCTGGATCTTGGGTTCCAGCTTAGTACTTTGAAAGGTCAGGTTTCTGCTCTGTTGGTTTTCTTCCAGAGGTCTTTTGCCTTACACCCGCTGGTTAAGACCTTTTTCCAAGGGGTCGCACATGTGTGGCCCCCTCGGAAGGCTGTGGTTCCTGTTTGGGATTTGAATTTGGTTCTTTTGGCTCTGCAGGGTCCTCCTTTTGAGCCGCTACAGGATATTGCTGTTTCAGTTCTCACTCAGAAGGTTGCTTTCTTGGTGGCTGTTACCTTTGTTCGGCGTGTCTCTGAGTTGGCGGCTCTGTCCATTCAGGCCCCTTACTTTGAGAGACACCAGGATAAGGTGGTTTTTCGTTTTAAGCCAGATTTTCTTCCTAAGGTGGTGTCTGCTTTTCACCTCAATCAGGATATTGTTCTCCCTTCCTTGTGTCCTAAGCCTAACAATGACAAGGAGAGGGTTCTGCACAATTTGGATGTTGTTCGCTGTGTGAAGTACTATTTGGTGACTACTTCTTCCTTCCGCAACACGGACGCCTTTTTCGTGGTGCCCTGCGGGCCCAGGAAAGGTTTGGCACCTGCTAAGTCTACGATTAGCAAATGGATTCGTCAGGCCATTGTTGGGGCCTATTCTGCTAAGGGGAGGACTCCCCCCCCCCCCCCCCCCCCCTTTTAGGGTCACTGCGCACTCTACTCGCGCTGTTGGTGCATCCTGGGTTTTTCAGCACCAGGCTTCTGTTGAACAAGTTTGTAAGGCTGCTACTTGGTCTTTCGTTCATACTTTTTCCAAGTTTTCCAAGGTTGATGTGCGGGCTTCAGCGGATGCTGTTTTTGGCCGCAAGGTTCTGCAAGCTGCAGTGGTTTGAGTTGGTACATTCCTTACTGTTTCTGGTTCCCACCCATGACGGACACTGCTATTGGATGTCCCACATGTCATGAAGATCGATGTGGAGTGTATGGCACACTTAGAATAATACCGTTTTGTGAGTACTCACCTTTAAAACGGGTATTATGAGTGTGCCATACACTCCACTTCGCCCCACCCTTTTTTTCAGGTATTCTGGGGCCTTTATATGGTGAACCATTGGTTTTGATTAGGTTATAATTGGTTCTTCCTGGTCCCCTTACTGCTTTCTTACACTGGAGAATTGGTGGGAGGTCCCAGGTATATATGGACCGGGAGGGGCTTTCTTTTTTTGCATATTCATCTCTGCAGACGTTCGCCCTCTACTGGAGATTACCCACATGTCATGAAGATCGAAGTGGAGTGTATGGCACACTCATAATACCCGTTTTAAAGGTGAGTACTCACAAAACTGTATTTTTGTGTCCCCATCCCTCCATCCGGCAAGAGATGCAGTTAGTGGGCCTGATGGTGTCCTGCTTTGAGGCGGTCCCCTTTGCTCAGTTTCACATGAGACCTCTTCAGGTGAACCTCTTGTCATTTTGGGATTGGGACCCTGTGTCCCTGGATCAGGAATTTGCTCTGTCCCCCCCTGGCCAGACAGTCCCTCTCGTGGTGGCTGGACTCGGGGAACCTTCTAGTGGGCAGGACCTTTCTGCCTCCGTGCTGGGAGACTGTCACCACAGATGCCAGTCTGACCGGTTGGGGGGGGGGCTTTTGGAAGTCTCTGAAATTCCGGGGGTTAGTGGGGCCCCCAGGAGGCCCATGCTCCCATCAATGTCCTGGAACTGAGGGCGATCAGGTTGGTTCTTTCTCAGCTGACCACACACCTTCGGGGTCGGGCTGTTCAGATCTGCTCGGACAACCAGACGGCGGTTGCCTACATCAATCATTAGGGAGGGAATCGGAGCAAGCGAGCCCTCAAGCAAGTGTCCCTGATAACTGTCTTGGGCGGAAGAGAATGTCCCTTGCATCTCGTCGGCCTACATTCCGGGGGTGGAGAATCTGGAGGCAGACTCCCTGGGGGGGGGGGCGTCTCGGCTGGGGGAACGGTCTCTCAGCAACAAGGTGTTTCACTCCCTGTGTCACCACCACTGGGGTCAGCCGGATGTGGACCTGTTTGCATCCCACCACAATCACAAGTTTCCAAGATTTGTCTCCCTGTCGCAGGATCCTCTGGCCTTCGCCACAGATGCGCTAGCGATTCCTTGGACGAAGTTTCGGCTCCTCTGTGTTCCCTCCCTTTCCTCTGCTGGGCAGGGTGCTGCGCAAGATAGCCCAGGAGGGGGTACCAGCCATTCTGGTGGTCCCCTGTTGGCCAAGGAGGGTGTGGTTCGCAGACGTTGTGCAGTTGGCAGCAGATCGGTACGTCTTGCCCAAGGTTCCAGATCTTCTCTCTCAGGGACAGCTGCGCCATCCCAATTTACAAACGCCGGCTTTACCGGCTTGGCTGCTGAAACCTCCATCTTGATGGATAAGGGGTTGCCGCCCTCTGTTACTATGATTCGGGCTAGGAAGAAGTCCTCGTCTTTTATCTACTACAGGGTCTGGCATGCTTACAATGCCTGGTGTGAGTCCAAGTCTCTTCCTTGTCGGGTGTTTTCTATCCCCAGGAATCTGGAATTTTTACAACATGGTTTGGATTCGGGCCTTCAACTTAGTACCCTCAAGGGACAGGTGTCGGCTCTGGCTATTTTTTTTCCAAAGATCCTTTGCCAATCACTGGCTGGTTAAGACTTTTTTTCCAGGGAGTCACTCGTGTGCGTCGGCCATGTAAACCTATGTTACCGGTTTGAGATTTGAATCTGGTGTTGTCTGCTCTGCAGGGTCGTCCCTTTGAGCCTATCCGTGGGGCTGCGTTGCCCATTCTGACTCTTAAGGTGGCCTTTTTGGTGGCTATTACTTCGGTCAGGCGAGTTTCTGAGCTGGCGGCGCTTTCCATTAAACCTCTTTATTTTGAGCGGCATTAGGATAAGGTGGTTCGGCTTAAGCCGGATTTCTTGCCTAAGGTTGTGTCTGCTTTTCATCTCAATCAGGACATTGTCTTACCTTCTTTGTGTCCTAACCCTGCTAATTCCAAGGAACGGACCCTTCATTCTCTGGATGTTGTCAGGGCATTGAAGTTTTATTTGGTTGCTACTGAGTCTTTCAGGAAATCTGATGCTCGTTTTGTTCCTGCTGGACCTAGGAAGGGTTTGCCGCCGGCTAAATCTACTATTAGCAAGTGGATACGTCAGGCGGTGGTACAAGCCTATTCTGCTAAAGGGAAGGTTCCTCCTTTCCGGATTACTGCTCATTCCACTCGTGCTGTTGGTGTCTCCTGGGCTTCTCAGCACCAAGCTTCTGTTGAACAAGGCCGCTACTTGGTCTTCTGTTCATACCTTCTCTAAGTTTTACAAGGTTGATGTTAAGGCCTCAGCTGATGCTGCTTTTGGCCGCAAGGTACTTCAGGTGGTAGTGGTCTGAACTGCCTGTTGCTACTCTTTGGGGATCCCTACCTTACGGACACTGCTGTTGGATGTCCCATACGTAAGGACTTCTTGAAACATGCCGTACCATGCAGTAGGAAAAATACAATTCTCTGAGTACTCCCCTATAGAATTGTTTTTACTATGCATGGCACGGCCTGTTTCACCCCACCCTTGTTGTTGTTATTCTTGGTTGCCTCTTTATGGTGATTGTTCCAAGTTAGTTATGTTTTTTTTTTTACCTTTTTATTACCTCCCCGCTTCTTGTATAACTGCTTGTCAACACTGGAGAGGTCTATTGGTGATCCTGTTTTTATATGGTACCGGGAGGAGCCACAACTCTTCTGCAGTGCACTGCGCCACCTTGTGGCGGAATATCCCATACATAAGGACTTATTGAAACAGGCCGTGCCATGCATAGTAAAAACAATTCTATAGGGGAGTACTCAGAGAATTGTATTTTTTAAGGGTTAAATTGGGGTTTTTCCGGGTTTGGGCCGTCAGTGCATTGTAACCAGACAGTGACCCTGGGTTTTCCTCGGACGAGGACATGGGGCCCCCCGATGACACGGAGAGGTTGTTGTCTGCAGTATTTAAACCTTGCACATTGTACCCCCGAAGGCTGCCAAAAAGAAGCAAGGATCTTTCGGCCTGAGAGACAGCGTCTTGTTTTTCCTGAGCAAGGCCACTTCTCCAAAATGTTTTTTAAGGAATGGGAAAGGCCTAATAAATTGCCGTCGGTGCCTAAGGGTCTGGATAGACGACGTCCTTTCTCTGAGGAGTTGATTCGCCTTTGGTCCCGTCCCCCGGAGGTGGATGCTCCTGTTTTGGGGCTCTCCAATACCACGGTTATGCCGTCTCCCGATACTACCTCCTTGCGCTATCCTGCTGACAGGCGCATGGATCAGCTGGCCTGTCACGCCTTCACCTTTGTGGGTGCTGGCCTCTGTCCGATCTGTGCCACTGCCATTGTCTGCCTAGCCATCAGAAAGAAAGTGAAAGCGGCCCTTTCGGTGCTCGTCTTCCTTTCGCCCCTTACGAGGGGGAAGAGGCTCTTCCTTTTCAGGTGGCTGCAGAGACTCCTGGGAATGATTTAGATCCCGCGGTCATCCCAATCTCTCCTGGGGGTTCAGGTCCAAGCCCACTGGGTGGGGGAACAACTTCTATTGGCTCACGTCTGGAGACAGCACATCTCGGATCGGTGGATTCAGTGGGTGGTGTCCTCCGGGCTACAAAATAGAGCTGGCAGCTTGGCCGCCTCCAAGATTTCTTCTGTCGTGGATCTCCCAGAACCCATTGATGGCGCAGGGCCTAAAAATAGCTGTCCAACGTCTTCTGTTGTCCGGGGTGATTTGTCCGGTGCCTCACCAGGAACGGGGTCGAGGGTTCTATTCCAATCTGTTCACTGTTACCAAGGACGGTACTCTGATGCCTATCCTGGACTTGAAGGGCCTCCAACAGGTTTGTTAGATTCAGACATTTTCGCATGGAGTCCTTACGGTCCGCGGTGAGTGCGCTTTGGCCGGGCGACTTCATGACCACGGTGGACATCAGGGATGCTTACCTGCACATCCCTATATTCCAGGGACATCAGAAGTTCCTGAGGTTCGCTCTGGAGGATCAGCATTACCAGTTTGTGGCGCTGCCGTTTGGGATTTCCTCAGCCCCCTGTGTGTTCACCAAGGTGCTGGCAGGGGTTATGGCACTTCTGAGAAACCAGGGCATTCATGTTCTGCCTTATCTGGACGACTTGTTGATCGCTGCTCAATCTCTTCAGCAGGCCGAGAGCGACACCCGGATGGTGTTGTCCACTCTTGAGCATTTCGGTTGGGTGATCAATTATCCCAAGTCCTCGATCACTCCTTCATTGGTGAGGTCCTTCTTGGGCATGAGGTTGGACACCTCTCAGCCAGATGTGGACCTGTATGCGTCCCGACACAATCACAAGGTTCCAAGGTTCGTCTCCCTGTCGACGCACCACGGACGCTCTGGCAATTCCTTGGACAGAGTTCCGACTCCTTTACGCCTTTCCTCCATTTCCTCTCCTGGGTCGTGTGCTGTGCAAGATAGCCCAGGAGGGGATGCCAACCATTCTGGTTGCCCCTCGTTGGCCGAGGCGTTGGTTCGCGAACAAAATTCAGATGTCAGTGGATCGCTACGTCATGCACGATCCAGGGCTTCTCACTCAGGGGCTGTTACAACACCCCAATTTACAAACGCTGGCTTTGACGGCTTGGCTGCTGAGACCTCCATCCTGCCGGAGAAAGGGCTGTCTGCTTCGGTCGTGCGTACCATGATTCAGGCTCGGAAGAAATCCTCCTCCATGATTTACTACAGAGTCTGGCACGCTTACATTGCCTGATGTGAGTCTAGGGGTCTTCCCTGTCGTATTTTCTCTTTTTCTGGGATTTTGAAGTTCCTACAACATGGTTTGGATTCGGGTCTCCAGCTGAGTACCCTCAAGGGTCAGGTTTCTGCCTTGGCTATTTTCTTCCAAAGATCCTTCGCCAATCATAGACTTATCAAGACTTCCAAGGAGTTACTCATGTACGTCCACCGCGTAAGCCTATGTTACCGGTGTGGGATTTGAATTTGGTGCTCTCCAGGGTCCTCCTTTTGAGCCCTTGTGCGATGCTGCTTTATCCTTGCTGACTCTACAGGTGGTCTTTTTGGTAGCTATCACTTTGGTGCATCGCGTTTCAGGGCTGGCGGCGCTTTGTATGAAGCCTTCTTACTTTGAGCGGCATCTGGATAAGGTGGTTTTTCGACTTAAAGTGGTCCTTCACTCTGAATAAGAGCCTATCTTATGTTTCCCACACACTGTACATACAGATTGCTCACATTAAAAATCATCCTACCTGCATCTACTGCATGTTATGAGCCTTTAAACATCCAAGATGTTGGCTCATGGAACATTGGGCAGCCTGCAAACAGGAAGTGTCTTCTTACTGTGCTGCTCTGCATTCTGGGATTGCTGACCTTTTCCTGACCCCAGCTCTGCTCTTTCTGTGCAAAGCACAGCTATAACTCGCCCCCTGTACTTTATCCCACTCTCCTCAGTAAGTGTGATGCTTCTCAGTCAAGATGGCGGCACCCGTATCCTAGAGTCCTGAACAGAGCTGCAGCCCAGTGGGGGAAAGAATAATAAGTGACTAAAAACTTAAAATATATTAATTTTAGATGTTGGGGAATAGTTTTATAAGGGTTTGGGCTTTTCAATAAATCATGGTGAAGGACCGGTTTAAACCGGATTTTCTTCCTGAGGTTGTTTCTGCCTTTCATCTTAATGAGGACATTGTCATGCCTTCCTTGTGTCCCGCACCTTCTAATTCTAAGGAGAGGACTCTCCATGCTCTGGATGTGGTTAGAGTCCTTAAGTACTACCTGGTTGCTACGGAACCTTTCAGGATATCGGATTTTCTTTTTGTCCTTCCTGACGGGCCTAGGAAGGGCTTGCCTCCAGCCAAATCCACTCTCAGCAGGTGGATTAGCCAGGCAGTGGTGCAAGCTTACTCTGCCAAGGGGAAGGCACCTCCTTTCCGGATCACAGCTCACTCTACCAGAGCTATTGGAGCCTCCTGGGCTTTTCAGCACCGGGCTTCTGTTGAACAGGTTTGTAAGGCCGCTACTTGGTCTTCAGTTCATACCTTACATAGTTTTACAAGGTTGATGTTAGGGCCTCAGCTAATGCTGTCTTTGGCCGTAAGGTACTTCAGGCAGTAGTGTCATGAACTACATGTCCCACTTGTCAGAAATGGAGCGACCTGAACAGGACACTAGGAAAAATACAATTCTGTGAGTACTCACCTGTAGAATTGTTTTTGGTAGTGTCCTGTTCAGGACGCTCCATCCCACCCTTGTTTTGTTATCTCATTTGCCGGTTATGGTGATTACTGTTGTATTTTGTTTTTTCTTGAGAGTACATGCTGAAGCTATGTGAGGTAACATGGTTTCCAGGCCTCCCGGCATGTCTCTGTTTTTACTGCTTTTGAACCACTGGGGGGATTTTGAGAGACAGCTGCCTTATATGGGGCCGGGAGGAGCTTCGATTTTCTTCTTGCAGTCACCTTGTGGCGGATAACCCACTTGTCAGAAATCGAGCGACCTGAACAGGACACTACCAAAAACAATTCTACAGGTGAGTACTCACAGAATTGTATTTTGGTTGAAACACAAGAGCCAGGGATGCCATCAGGATTCAAGATGTCACTGGCACTGTTGGTCACCAAGGTGACCCCATATATTGTCTGCTGTAAGAATTTCCTGTCTTAGGAGAACACAGAGTGAAATTGTCAGAATGATATTTAATTGGCTCTAACCCCTCCCCGCTTTATCTAATAGAAGTAATTCTATTAGAGGTCTTTACATCCCAGTGTAGCTATCGTTTGCATATTATGAAAGGTGCAGGTTTATGAAATGGGGAGTTGCCTCAGAGGGGAGTGGTTTTGGCATTCGAATAGTTTGAACTTGATGGACTTTGGTCTTCTTATCCGATTGATTTAGTATATTTTGTATTGTTCATAAGTGCTGTAAAAGTTGGGCACCTTCTCTGCTACCCAGCTCACTCTGTTATAAAGGCCAAAGTGAAAAATTGGTGTTCTGACTTATGAAAATTAACCATAACTATCTTGCTGCAGCTTTAATCCTCCACTTTTTTTAAAATCTTCTCTACAGGCCTTTTGTGAAGAACTGGAAACCATGATCCAGGATCAGTTTAAGAAAGGAAAAAATCCTACTGGCTTATTGGCCTTACAGCAGATTGCAGACATTATGACCACAAATGTACCAAGTGTCTACCCATCAGCTCCTCAGGGTGGAATGGCTGCATTAAATCTAAGTAAGTAGGAAGCAACATACACAGCTTTCTTTGATTTTTCAACAGAACTCGACCTGTGATGGAATGTTTAGCCCATAACCCATTAAAGAGCACCTCTTCTTTCACAGAATGTAGTTAGGACCCTTAACCCTTCTATTGCCAGCCACGTAAATTTTACGTGGCTGCCTCTCCAACCGTTAAACGCCAGCCACGTAAAATTTACGTGCCTGACTTTCCCCATAAATAAAATAAAAAGTATAAAAAAATATCACTTACCTGACCCCTTGTTTGATTCATCCGGGTCTCCTCTTCAGCCAGAGGGGCTCCGATCGGCGATTGGGGGTCCTCCGGCTGCAGGGGAGGGCCCGGAATAGGGTGCCCCCCCCCCGTTTCAGCAGCCGCCGGCATTTGCCTGCAAAAAAAAAAAAAAAAAAAAATGACATTTACTCACCTCCGCTCCCGCCGGCTCCCGCCGCCTCTCCTCTTCATGGGGGGGGGCTCCGATCACCCCCCCCGGGTCTTCCGTCTTCTGGAGGAGGGCATAACAGCCCTCCTCCCTTTACCTCCTTCGATGGCGGCCGCCATCTTGGATTCTGGCCCCGCCCCTCCGGGGGCGGGGCCGATGACGTCACTGCCGGGTGTCATCGGGGCACCCGGCAGTTCAGCCTTCAGATGCCGGTGACGGCTGGACAGAGGAGGAGGGAGGTAGGCGATCCTCCGATCGCCTGCCTCCCCCCTCCTCTGCCCAGCCGTCACTGACAGCAGATCGCCGCGGGACACAGGAAATGAAGATCGGAGGTGAGTAAAGTAAAAAAAGTTTTTTTTTTTTTAATAAAGTCTTTAAAAAAAAAAGTGTCTTGTCTTTTTTTTTACTTTAACCCTTTGTGAACTGGTAAGGGGTCCATGTGACCCCTTATACCAGTTCACAGGGCTCGGGGGTCTGGCAAGTCACCTGCGCTAGCGGGTGGCTTGCCATTAACCCCTGGCCCCCCAAATTACCTGCCTCCCCAAAGCCCAGGGGGGGGCAGAAGAGCCGTGGCCCTAGGCTATGGCTGCTTGTAGCCGCAGGGCCAGGGGCCACTAAAGCTGGCCCCTGCGCCCTGTTCTACAAGCCCCCATAGCTGGTCACAGGCTGGTTACGCTGGGTAGGGGGGACCTCACGCCATTTTTTTTTTGGATTTTTAAGGGTTTTAACCCTTAAAAATCCAAAAAAAAAATGGGGTCCCCCTCCCTTCGAGGGGGGACCCTATGTCATTTTTTTTTTTAAATTAACCCTTTCTTACCTGTAACCCAGTAGGTATAAAAGGCTTCCAGCAGCAGCAGGAGAGCAGAAGCCTAAGTGATCAGCGTGGGACACATGGATGGATCGGAGGTAAGTATTAAAAAAAAATATTAAAAAACATTTATTTTTTTTTAATAAAAATATTTTTAAATAAGTGTGTCTGTGTGTTTTTTTTACTTTTAACCCTTTGTGAACTGGTAAGGGGTCCATGTGACCCCTTATACCAGTTCACAGGGCTCGGGGGTCTGGCAAGTCACCTGCGCTAGCGGGTGGCTTGCCATTAACCCCTGGCCCCCCAAATTACCTGCCTCCCCAAAGCCCAGGGGGGGGCAGAAGAGCCGTGGCCCTAGGCTATGGCTGCTTGTAGCCGCAGGGCCAGGGGCCACTAAAGCTGGCCCCTGCGCCCTGTTCTACAAGCCCCCATAGCTGGTCACAGGCTGGTTACGCTGGGTAGGGGGGACCTCACGCCATTTTTTTTTTGGATTTTTAAGGGTTTTAACCCTTAAAAATCCAAAAAAAAAATGGGGTCCCCCTCCCTTCGAGGGGGGACCCTATGTCATTTTTTTTTTTAAATTAACCCTTTCTTACCTGTAACCCAGTAGGTATAAAAGGCTTCCAGCAGCAGCAGGAGAGCAGAAGCCTAAGTGATCAGCGTGGGACACATGGATGGATCGGAGGTAAGTATTAAAAAAAATATTAAAAAACATTTATTTTTTTTTAATAAAAATATTTTTAAATAAGTGTCTCTGTGTGTTTTTTTTTTACTTTTAACCCTTTGTGAACTGGTAAGGGGTCCATGTGACCCCTTATACCAGTTCACAGGGCTCGGGGGTCTGGCAAGTCACCTGCGCTAGCGGGTGGCTTGCCATTAACCCCTGGCCCCCCAAATTACCTGCCTCCCCAAAGCCCAGGGGGGGGCAGAAGAGCCGTGGCCCTAGGCTATGACGGCTTGTAGCCGCAGGGCCAGGGGCCACTAAAGCTGGCCCCTGGCCCTGCGGCTACAAGCCGCCATAGCCTAGGGCCACAGGCTGGTTACGCTGGGTAGGGGGGACCTCACGCCATTTTTTTGGGGGATTTTTAAGGGTTTTAACCCTTAAAAATCCAAAAAAAAAATGGGGTCCCCCTCCCTTCGAGGGGGGACCCTATGTCATTTTTTTTTTTAATTAACCCTTTCTTACCTGTAACCCAGTAGGTATAAAAGGCTTCCAGCAGCAGCAGGAGAGCAGAAGCCTAAGTGATCAGCGTGGGACACATGGATGGATCGGAGGTAAGTATTAAAAAAAAATATTAAAAAACATTTATTTTTTTTTAATAAAAATATTTTTAAATAAGTGTGTCTGTGTGTTTTTTTTACTTTTAACCCTTTGTGAACTGGTAAGGGGTCCATGTGACCCCTTATACCAGTTCACAGGGCTCGGGGGTCTGGCAAGTCACCTGCGCTAGCGGGTGGCTTGCCATTAACCCAGAGACCCCCCATTACCTGCCTCCCAAAAAAACCTTAAAATCCCCCCAAGAAATGGTGGACCCCCCCCCCCCCCCCGTGAAGGGGGACCCCACACCAATTTTTTTTTATTTAACCCTTTATTATGTGGATAGTAGTTGTATTTTATTTGTAAATGTTATAAAGTGCTCTTTTCAGTTTATGGGATCACCTGGACAGGAACGGGGGGCTACCGATACATATGTGGTATCATTGTAATCGGGAGAAATGGGGCTTTCACATGCAATATGGTTTTCTTTAATAAAATAAATGTTTTTGTTTAAAATAAAGGAGACAATTTAAAAAATATATATTTTTTTATTTTTTAATTTTTTAATTTTTTTAAAAATATTTAAAAAAGTAGAAAAAATACAAACAAGACATTTCATGTTAAAGCCTAAACTCTGCCACAAAAAGAAAATATGCCATTTTCTTGGAAATTCCTGCAAAAATCACAGTTAAACATCACGCAAAATGGTGAAAAATATCCTGTCAGGAGAGGGTGACAAAATCTCAAGTAGACTGGCAGTCAAAAGGTTACAGGTACCTATGCATGTTGGGTATTGTTCTGCTCGGGGGACCTTGCGCTTTCAGATTTAGCTTGTTTTTTCTTATTTGCATATTGATATTTTAAGAAAAGGTGTTTTTTATTCTGCTTTTTTATACATTTTTTTGTAAAACCCTGTGCAACCTAAGAATTCTTCGAGATATTACTTCCAGAAAGATGAGCCCACTACAACAAGCTGGGTACGCTTAGAAAGCTTAACATGTGTACTTTCAGGGAATATATGGTTTATGGGGGATATTCCAAATGTAAAGGGTTGTTTTGGTAGAAAAAGCACAAGGTGCGCACTTTGTCTGCAGAGCTAAAAATCTGAAGTAAAACTACTGCTATGCGCATGCTTTACTTTGGTGTGTTTGGCAACTCTTTCCTTGACAGAACCTATGCATGTTGGGTATCGTTCTGTTCGGGGGATGTTGCTTTTTCAGATTTTCTGGTTTGCATATAGGTTTTTTTTAGGAAAATGTGGTTTTGATTCTGCTTTTTTATTCATTTTTAGGGAAACCCTGTGCAACCTAAGAATTCTTCGAGATATTGCTTCCAGAAAGATGAGCCCACTACAACAAGCTGGGTACGCTTAGAAAGCTTAACATGTGTACTTTCAGGGAATATATAGTTTATGGGGGATATTCCAAATGTAAAGGGTTGTTTTGGTAGAAAAAGCACAAGGTGCGCACTTTGTCTGCAGAGCTGAAAATCTGAAGTAAAACTACCGCTATGCGCATGCTTTACTTTGGGGTGTTTGGCAACTCTTTCCTTGACAGAACCTATGCATGTTGGGTATCGTTCTGTTCAGGGGATGTTGCTTTTTCAGATTTTCTGTTTTTTTCTGGTTTGCATATAGGTTTTTTTAGGAAAATGTGGTTTTGATTCTGCTTTTTTATTCATTTTTAGGGAAACCCTGTGCAACCTAAGAATTCTTCGAGATATTACTTCCAGAAAGATGAGCCCACTACAACAAGCTGGGTACGCTTAGAAAGCTTAACATGTGTACTTTCAGGGAATATATGGTTTATGGGGGATATTCCAAATGTAAAGGGTTGTTTTGGTAGAAAAAGCACAAGGTGCGCAATTTGTCTGCAGAGCTGAAAATCTGAAGTAAAACTACCGCTATGCGCATGCTTTACTTTGGTGTGTTTGGCAACTCTTTCCTTGACAGAACCTATGCATGTTGGGTATCGTTCTGTTCAGGGGATGTTGCTTTTTCAGATTTTCTGTTTTTTTCTGGTTTGCATATAGGTTTTTTTAGGAAAATGTGGCTTTGATTCTGCTTTTTTATCCTTTTTTTAGGGAAACTCTTTGCAACCAAAGAATCCACTGAGGGATTACTTTCAGAAAACTATGGCCACATCAACAAGCCTGGTACGCCTAGAAAGCCTGAGGTGTGTACTTCCAGAGAATATATAGTTTGTTGGGGGTATTTCAAATGTAAAGGGTTGTTTTTCTTGAAAAACTGCAAGGTGCGCATATTGCATAGCATAGTTGTATTTTATCTGAAAATCCCCTAAAGCGTTGTTTCAATTTGGGGGAGTCTCCTGGGCAGGAAAGGGTGTCTACCTATACATATGTGGTACCGCTGTAACCGGGAGAAATTGGGGTTTCACACGCAATAAGATTTTATTGACAAACTTACATTTTTTTTTACAAAAAAACACTACAAATTGTAAAAAATAGTTTTTTTTTTATTTTTTTGCACAATTTTCACCCAAAAATATTGAGAATACACTTAGAAAATGACAAACAAGACATTTCATGTTAAAGCCCAGGCTCTGCTGAAAAAAACAATATATCACTTTCCTGGGAAATCCCTGGAAATCCCTTCAAAAATCACAGTTGAACATGGGGAGCGCAAAATAGGGCAAAATAATCTGGCAACAAAGGGTGACAAAATCTCAAGGTAGGCTGGCAGTTAAAGGGTTAATGGTCAACTCCATGTTTCCCCATCTTTTTGGGTATATTAAAGGTTCCTTTATGGCAGTGCTGGGGAGGGGAGATTTAATGAAAGTTTCTTCTGTTTTTGGGTGAGTCCATCTTGTATAATCCATTCAGCCACTTTCTGGTGAGGCAAGACATGGACATTTTGGTCTACGGAAATTTTGAAGAGCCCTATTTGTGTTTCCTTCTTTGTGAGAAGCTGCTGGCAGAACAGTGGACCATCAGGGATCTATCCTCCTGTAAGCTGATGCCACGCCACCTACAAGGATCTGGTAGCCAATAGCCTGTATCCTTCCCTAGGTAAGTATTTTGTCCCGTCAGAGCATCAGATCCAAGTACACTTGTAAAACATGGATGCAATTTGGATGTCTGCAAGGATGGCAGCTCCCTGTAAATTAGTGTACCAGCTGCTCTGGATATTAAAGTGGACCAAAACCCAGGATTTTGACTATCCTGGGTTTTGGGAGCGTGCCTGCGCCGGTCATTTACAAATTAATTAAATCATTCTGAAGGTCCGGGTTAAAGCTCTGACATCCAACAGTAGGTTAGTACATAAAGATAGTCCTGGGCCTCAAGCTGACACTAGTCTAGTCTTCAATGTTACTGGACCTAGCTCTCTGTCTATGTACTTTAATCAGGACACCTATCTTTAAAGGGTAATTCGACTTTCAACAGCATTTTGAATTTTCTATTGTGTGCCAAAATGATGGAATCAATGTGCTAAGTTTATCTGTTTATTCTAAGTATGCAGCACGTCCTGCTCCAGATAAGGATTCATAACATCTGGTATATACCTCCACAAGAGTGCGCTTTACTGCAGAGATGGCAAAAAAAGGCCCCTCCCGGTCCATATTGTTAGGTCCGTACCCCAATTGGGCACAGCTTCTACTTCTGTTGTCAGAGTCCAAATCCTTCTAAGAGTGAATAAGACACAGAGACCGCTGTGTAGTAAAGACTCAAAGAGCATCTGAAGAGAAATGTGCCCTTTTGTTTATTTTCAGCTGCTAATATACAATGTTGCCACACATATACAGATACATTCAAGCATTTTCATTGGTCATCTGACACGCCCCTCTCCGGGCCTGACGCCCATAAGGGCTGGGTTATTTCTGTACCATGCTGCCATTGTTTACATGACACTCTTACTTTTAGCCATACAGCCAGCAGCCAAAACAAAATGTTCCAACCTTGATACAAGAGACATTTCGAGGAAGGTTGCACAATACATAAACATCATTTTTTCAACAATATATACCCGGGACCTCCCACTAATTCCCCAGTTTTTTCTCTGCAGTGGGCTGCGAAGGTCAGAAGATGGCTTCTCTTCTCGCAGGTAAGCCGGGCTTCACAGCCCGTGCCCCTGTAAGACTATTCCCACCCGTTCCACTTTTGTTTCTGCCTCCCAGCCTTGGCTGTGTGGTCGGGTGATGGTAGGCAGCACCTATTAGAGGTGCTTTATTAGGAGGTTGCTCCACCGCAAATCCCCCACCAAAGGGTAAGCGGTCCAGGTTTTTTGGTGATCCTGAATTGGGATGCCCCGTCCGCTCTATGCCCTCCCCAACTTGTCTTGGGTGTCCGTATGGGCATCCTTCTACCCCCTTCTCCCGTTATCCCTGTTCGCCGGGGGGGGGGGGTGGTGAGGGTGAGTGTCTGTGTGTGCAAGCGCTTGCTTCACTCTATGTGCGCTGTGGCTGTGTTTTATACATGATCGCGCTGCTGCTCTGCTAAACAGCGCTTCACCTACTCCCCTTGTAATTTTTTCAAATTATCCCGTCGCTGACTCGCGCGGTCAGCGGCGACATCACTCCTGGGTCTGCTGTAGCGTGATTGGCTGCGGGGAGGCGCTCTGTCGGCTTGTCCCTGCGTTTCCTGGAGGTGGCGTGGCTTAGAGCTGGGCACGCTCCGCAGCTCGCCTCATGCGGCCCGCCCCTCCAGCGGCATCTTGCTTGCTGACTGATTGCCAGCTCCTCTGTGGTCCGTGAGTGCCCCAGCGGGCTTGATTGATTATATTGTTATCCACCTTTTTTTCTGTATAACTGATGGGTGTTATGTTTGTCTTACAGGCGGGAAAACTGATTAGAGGTTTCTCCCGGTCTTATGCCCTCTATTAGTTACCTATAACTGAATTAGAGGCCTAAAATAGTTAAATCCTCCCACTATCTTAGCGGACATTTGGGGCATCCCGGGTAGCTGTACAGCGTAATTCTTATTGGCCAGTTGTGCCACTAAAAATCACCATTTGGAGGCTTCACAGGTTATTGTGCTCCGGGTCCCTTCGGGACAAGCCCGGCTGTGTGTGGTGTGTGGGGCATCCCCTGTGAGCGATGATGTGCGGGTCTGTGCACCCTGCACCCAGCTCTGCGGCCCGTAATTCCCCAGCTAAAAGACGGCACGTGGTGCCTGCTGCGTCAGCCTTCCCTTTGGAGTCTGAAGATGTCCTTGATTTATCTGACTATACCCCACTTGAGGAAGGGGAATTATTCTCAGATTCAGAATTTTCTGATGATCAGCATTACCTTGGCGCTGATGCCGGCTCAGAGCATTGGGATGCTGATGACACCCATAGACTTTTGACTCAAATCTTTGAAGCGCTTTCCTTTTCCCTCCCTGCTGCGGCACCCAAGCAACAGGGGGAATAGTTTGGTACTGCAAAGCCACGTTTGGAATTTCCAAAACAGGCACATTTCAATAATCTGGTTCGGGAGCGGCCTAGCCGGCTTCCTGGTATCCCTTAGGGATGGGATAAAAGGTACCCCTTTCCCTCGGATGTGATTAAATGTTGGTCAACTCCCCCGGAAGTGGATGCCCCTGTATTGGGTTTGTCTAACATTTCTGTGGTGCATTCCTCTGATTCCACTACCTTGAGGGATAGTGAGGACCAGCGTATTGACCAGCTGGCTTCACATGCCTTTGCCTGTGCAGGGTCGGCCCTGCACCCGGTCTGTGCTTCTGCTATTACTGCAGTGGCCATTCGGACTCTGGTCAAGGGCCTTTTGGAAGGCTCTCCCGATGATTCTTCCAGTGCCGAATTTAGAGACTTATCGCAATGTGAGATGTTTATCGCTTATATTCTTTCTGCCTTAGATGACACCATTAGGATGTGCAGCAGGGCCTCGGCTCTGGTTGTTTCTATTCGCTGCTCAGTCTGGCTGCGCCAGTGGGCAGCTGACAAGGCTGCTAAGAAGGCTCTCACAGGGCTACCCTTTAAGGGGCTGCGCCTTTTTGATGACCGTTTGGACCTTTTTACAAAGGGAGGTAAGTTGCCCCAATGCAAAAGACAGCCGCGGCCCTTTCGGGGTTCAGGGTACTTTACTCCCACCTTTCGTGGATCCAAGTCAGGGAGGGGGGTATCCTTTTGCGGGGCACAGGGGAGACTTCTGGGGCAAGGGCAGAGGCCGTGCCCGTCCCGGATCCTCCTGGGGCTCCAAGCCCAAATCTGTCACCAAGCCCGCTCAGCCATGAAGGGGCGCCCTCACCCTTACGGGTGGGGGGATGGTTGCGGCTCTTCGCTCATGTCTGGGGGCAACAGGTCTCAGACAGGTGGATTCTGGAGGTTGTGTCCTCCGGCTACAAGCTAGAGTTCGCTGCATGGCACCCTCCAAGAGTCCTCAGGTCTCGGATTCCTCTAGACCCCCTGGCAGCTCAGGGTCTGTTTCTGGCTGTACAGAACCTAATGGATATGGGGGTCATCTGTCCGGTCCCTCCGGGGGAGAGAGGTCAAGGTTATTATTCCAATCTATTCACAGTACCCAAAAAGGATGGTTCCATCAGGCCCATCCTGGACTTAAAGCTTCTCAACAAGTTCATCAGAACCAGACGCTTTCACATGGAGACCCTGCGCTCCGCTCTTTGCGTCCAGGGGATTTCATGACCTCCATAGACATCAAGGATGCTTACCTTCATGTACCAGTCTTCCCAGGGCATCAGCGGTTCCTCAGGTTTGCCGTGGAGGACCAGCACTACCAATTTGTGGCACTTCCCTTCGGCCTCACCTCAGCTCCCAGAGTGTTCACCAAGGTGCTGGCCCTACTCGGAGCCGGGGGCATTCGCATTCTCCCTTATCTGGACGACCTTCTCATCACTTCCATTCTCTCCAGCAGGCAGAATTGGATACCCAGACGGTGAAAACTTCTGGAAACGTTCGGATGGGTCGTCAATTGTCCCAAATCCTCCCTCTCCCCGTCCCAGGTGACCCCCTTCCTGGGGTGAATCTGGATACCATTCAGGCTAGGATTTTTCTTCCTCATCAGAAGGTGGATTCTCTTCAAGCTCTGGTTCATTTCATGCCGTCCAGCCCTCATCCTTGCATCAGGCAAGGCATGTAATTGGTGGGACAGATGGTGGCCTGCTTCGAGGCAGTTCCTTACGCTCAATTTCACATGAGACCCCTTCAGCTCCATCTCCTTACAGTCTGGGACAAGAGTCTCCTGTCTCTGGATCAGGCTTTTGTTCTCTCTCCTCTGGTCCGGCGGTGCCTCCTGTTGTGGCTGGACTCGAGGAATCTTCTGGGGGGCAGATCATTTCTGACACCATGTTGGGAGACGGTCACTACGGATGCCAGTCTGTCAGGTTGGGGAGGCTACTGAAGAGCCCTCCAATTCCAGGGGCTGTGGGGCCCTCAGGAGGCTCGCGCTCCTATCAATGTCCTGGAGCGGAGGGTGGTTCGTTTGGTGCTGGGGCAGTTGACTCCTCACCTTCAGGGCCTGCAGGTACAGGTTCGCTCCGACAACCAACGGCGGTCGCCTATATTAATCATCAGAGAGGGACTCGGAGCAAGAGTGCCCTCAAGGAGGTGTCGTTGATTCTGTCCTGGCCGAGGACAATGTCCTGTGCATCTCAGCAGTTTACATTCCGGGAGCGGAGAATCTGAAGGCGGATTCCCTGAGCAGGGGGACCTTGCTGGGGGGAATGGTCCCTCAACAGCAAGGTCTTCCTTTGTCACCCTTGGGGGATGCCGGACGTGGATCTGTTTGCTTCTCGCCACAATCACAAGCTGCCAGCATTTGTCTCCCTGTCCCAGGATCCTCTGGCTCTGGCAGTGGATGCTCGGTCTCTGCCCTGGCAGGGACTCGGTCTCCTGTACCTCTTCCCTCCGTTTCCTCTTCTGAGCAAGGTTCTGCGCAAGTTGGTGCAGGAGAGGGTGCCAGCCATTCTGGTGGCTCCCAGGTGGCCAAGACAGGTGTGGTTCGCAGACGTCATGCAGCTGGCAGTGGATCAGTACACTCTACTCTTGGTTCCGGACCTTCTCACTCAAGGACGGCTCTGTTATCCCAATTTACCAACGCTGGCTTTGACGGCCTGGCTGCTGAAACCTCCATCCTAAAGGAGAAAGGACTGTCTGATTCGGTTGTTCATACTCTTGTCAGGGCTAAGTGGAAATCCTTCTCTACTATCTACTATAGGACCTGGCGGACCTACATTGACTGGTGTGAGTCTAGGGCCTTTCCCTGTCGTGTGTTCTCCATTCCTAGGATCCTGGAGTTCCTTCAACATGGTTTGGATATGGGTTTTCAGCTCAGCACCTGGAAGGGTCACGTGTCCGCCTTGGCTGTTTTCTTTCAGAGGTCCTTCGCTCTACATCCTCTGGTCAAGACTTTCTTCCAGGGGGTCGCTCATGTGCGCCCTCCCCGCAAACCCATGTTCCGGTCTGGGATTTGAATTTGGTATTGTCTGTCCTTCAGGGTCCTCCATTTGAACCTGTGCATGAGGCTGCCTTGTCTATCCTTACCCTGAAGGTTGCCTTTTTGGTGGCTATCACCTGTGTCCATCGTGTTTCTGAGTTGGCGGCTCTGTCTATTCAGGCCCCCTACTTTGAGAGACACCAGGACAAGGTGGTTTTCAGTTTTAAACCAGACTTCTTGCCTAAGGTTGTCTTTGCCTTCCATCTCAATCAGGACATTGTGCTTCCTTCCTTGTGCCCTAATCCTGGTAATTCCAAGGAGAGGGCCTTGCATTCTCTGGATGTTGTCAGGAATTTGAAATACTACCTGGTGGCTACTGCGCCTTTCAGAAAGACGGACGCCTTGTTTGTGGTCCCCTCGGGTCCCAAGAAGGGTTTGGCTCCTGCTAAGTCTACTATTAGCAAATGGATTTGTCAGGCTATTGTTAGGGCCTATTCTACTAGGGTGAAGGATCCTCCTTTCCGAGTTACTGCTCATTCTACCCGTGCTGTTGGGGCTTCCTGGGCCTTCCAGCACCAGGCTTCTGTTGAACAAGTTTGAAAGGCTGCTACGTGGTCTTCTGTTCATACCTTTTCCAAGTTTTACAAGGTTGATGTTTGGGCCTCAGCGGATGCTGTTTTTGGCCGCAAGGTTCTGCAGGCGGCAGTGGTTTGAACTGTGCGTTTTTGCCTTTTTTGGGATCCCCACCCGTTTTATGGACACTGCTATTGGATGTCCCAGATGTTATGAATCATTATCTGGAGCAGGACGTGCTGCATACTTAGAATAATACAATTCTGTGATTACTCACCTGTACTGTAGAATTGGTATTATAAGTATGCAGCACGTCCTGCTCCATCCCACCCTGATTGCTTTATTCTTGGATCCTCTATGTGGTGATTGTTAAATTGGTTTTTGGCTTCTCCTGGTTCCCTTACTGCTTTTCTATACTGGGGAATTAGTGGGAGGTCCCGGGTATATATGGACCGGGAGGGGCCTCTTTTTTGCCATCTCCTCAGTAAAGCACCCTCTTATGGAGGTATATCCCAGATGTTATGAATCATTATCTAGAGCAGGACGTGCTGCATACTTATACCAATTCTACAGGTGAGTAATCACAGAATTGTATTTTTTTCTATTTGTTTGCAATTCTGTATTATAAAAGAAAACTATTTCCCTAGCAACAATGTGTGTACCTTATTAATGTACATCAACTTGTGTGTTAAAAGTGCAGATCAGAAACTCCAGCTTGCTTATCTGTTTGGCTAGGGCAACATATTTAACCATTTCTGGTGTAATTCAGCTTATTCAGATAGAGGGCATCACAATTTGTATTTCCTGTAGCTTCCTGTTGGCAATGTTCTCATCTGGAAGCATCATTACTGCTGTGTGACTTTATAGTGAAGGCATTCTGAAACTTCTAGAACTCAAGTCCAGAAATACCACTCCCACCTTAGGACAGACGCACAGAAATATAGGAAACTTGGAAGCAACATGCTAATAAATAAATCACAGGTCTGGGGGCACAAGTCTGGAGGCACAAGCCTAACACAAATGTTTATTTTACATTCGAGAAGAGGAAAACAGTAAGGCAGGACACCAAAAAACCCAACAGGGAGTCTTCCTTTAAACCTCTCATAAGCATTTTAGGGGACAGCAGTTGCCCCCAAAAAGCACAAAAACACAAGAAAAACTATACTATACACGAGAGACGAGTTTTCCTGCTGCCGTGCAGCCCAATCACTTATTTGTTTTTATATGACCTTACAAGTGACAACATTTCTTGTCTGTGTTGAGGGAAGTTGGTCTGTGCGGTCTGCTAGCCTGACCTCATATTTCAGTGCTGGTGCAGCACATTTTCCATTTTCAGTATTGACCGATAAAGCAAGGTCACCTGATACAATCCATCATAGAGGGTAATTGGAGGCTGTAGTATTAATAATTCACTTCTGTCCACTCAGGAACAGCATTATTACATGTCAAGGTTACTAAATAGCAGTAGGAGAAAATAGCCTCTAGAAAATGGGTTACTTTACGATCATGTTTTTTCTTTTCTTTTTTTTTTTTTTAAAGAGGAACACCACACAAGAATTTATTTTCCCGGTTGTTCCTCTGTGCGGCATGCATCCTGAATTGGGATGCCCTGCTGTGTGTACCCCACCCCCTCAGGGTCACCCCATTTCACTCACCTTCCTTCCGCTCCCACAGCGCAGACTCGGGCGAGTGCGTCGCTGTCACTCGGCCCCCTTTTGCGCCGCCAAGAGGACCTGCCCATTCAGAAAGGCAGAGCGTGCAAATGGCTAGAGGTGAGCAGGTGATTGAAACTGGTGGTGGGGGGGGTTCACACAGCGGGGCTTCCCAATTCAGGATACCCCAAGAGCTGGAACTTGGACGGCCCTGGAGTCTTTAGATCTTTTTGAGATTCCTTCACAGCACTGCCCTCCCGTGGGAAGAAGTGGGGAACTGGGATGCTTTGTGTTGTCACATCTTTATTGTATAAACTAACACATGTGTTTATACATTTCTTTCTGATGTCCAGCTATTTGTGCCTTGACAAGGCCCCTTGTTTTTTTTATGACATTGCCTTAGCTAATCCCCAGTAATATGTGAAGTCAAGAGGCAGCACTCTTTATGTACTGGTAAGATGGCAAAAAACATGGTGCAAAGGTCTGAGTGATGGCAAAAAATCAGGGGACATCTAAGAAACTTTAATTGTGTTGCCTTGGAGGACATGAATAGTACTATTCTAGGCATACAGCACGTCCTGCTCCAGAATAGTAATAACATGTGGGTAATCCTCCGCCTCAGGCGCCGTGCACTGCAGACATGTAGAAAACAAGCTCCTCCCGGCCCTACATATACCGAGGGACCTCCCACAAATCCCCAGATTTCTCTGCAGTGCTGGAACTGCGAAGACATGAAGTATCACGCTCTCGCAGGCGTGCGGGCCTTACAGCCCAAGGTCCTGTGGGACTATTTCCACCCGTCCTCTTCAGAAGAAATATGCCTCCCAGCCTAGGCTGCGCGGGTCGGGTGAAGGTAGGTAGCACCTGGTGTGCTGAACGGAGCCATGCTCCACCGCAATCCCCCTCCATAAGGTAGGCGGTCAGGCCGATGGTGAGCCTCTAGAGGATGCCCCTCCCGCACTTTTGCCCATGCCCCTCACAGAATTAGTCCATGGACACCGTCAGCTTCCCCCTCGCTTCCTCCCGTAACTTGGGGGAAAAGAAGGGGGGGGGGGGTGGCAGCCCTAGTGCTAATTCGCCTTAGACCTTGGTTCTTTTAATTATGGGGTCAGTGTCATGCCTCGCTATACAGCGCAAGCTGTCTTTTTCACTAACCATCTGCTGGTTCGGCAGCATCATTCCAGCGTGTCGGCATTAGAGGTATGCTTATTCTCCGCTGTTCTACCTTTGCCGTTTGGTTAGAGCTTTGCGCTCTTTGGGGGAGACGGAGACTCGGCATGACGCGCCTCGCGTCACAGCCCGGCCTGGCCCACCCCTCGAGGTTCGCTGGCGCCATTTTCTCTATCTTCGCGCGTGGTGTGGTTCGCCTCCTCCCTCGGTCATGTAAGTGCCCTCCGGGGCGGCATGGTTCTATGTTTTTCAGACAACGCATGGCACTGACTCCACCCTCCTTGTCCCATTATGTGTTTCAGACGCCAAGACTTTGTTGCCTTTCCCCGGCCTAACATACGTTACAGCGGGTCCTCTTTACAAATTCTCCCACATTACTAGCGGGTTTTGGGTCATCCAGGGTTGCCTATTGCATAAATCCCTGCGTCATACTGCTTAATAATCACCATATGGAGGCATTTCAGAATTATGGAACCGGGGTCCCTCCGGGACGTGACCGGCTGTGTGCAGTGTGTGGCCTGCCCCTGGCTGAGGCTGACAGAGCACAGGTCTGCGGACAGTGTGCAGAACAGGCAGGTTTGCTAACAGAGGAACCTCCCTTCCTTACTCCCGTCTCCCCGCTTCCAAATATCACTCATGATGAGTCCCACTCCAGCGGGGATGACCTGCAATCAGTGCCACGAGCGTTGCCCACGGCGGAGCAGGTGCTTTCTGGATTGGCGGAGCGTATGGGCCCTGGTAAAAAGCGGTCCCTGACGCCTCCAGGCTCCCCGGTTCCTGACGATATCAATGACTCTGCTGATATGCAGGACCCTGACCCTTCTGAGGAAGGTGAGCTATTCTCAGACTCGGGCTCCTCACATGGGATGCCCGGGGGCTGTGATGATTCTGAGCCCGGTTCCTGGGGTCTGTGTGACACAGATGAAATCCTTATCAAGATTTTTGAGGTTTTGTCAATCTCCCCTCCTGGGGAGATCCCCAAGCCGAAAAGGGAGAGTTTCCATACAGCGCCGCCGTGCTTGGAGTTCCTGGAACAGGAACATTTCCAGAATCTTATATCCCAAGAATGGGAATCGCCTTGTAATCTTAAAGGGATTCCATGGGCCTGGGAATGGAAGTACCCTTTCCCTCCTGATGTGGTTAATCTATGGTCAGCTCCCCTGGTGGTGGACGCACCGGTTATAGGGGTCACAAACCCCCCTTTTATGACTGCTCCTTTTTACCGTACCCTTCTGGATGCCGAGGACCGGCGCATTGACAGACTGGCTTCACACGCCTTCTCGTGTGCTGGGACGGCCCTGCGCCCGGTTTGTGCCGTGGCCATCACTGCGGGTCAGAAAAATTCTAGATCACCGCCCTGAGGACCTCCCTTGGGGGGTGTTTAATGCGCTATCAGACTGTGAAGCGTTTGTGAAGTTTATTCTATCGGCACTGGATGACACCATTAAGATGTGTGCTAGAAACTCAGCCCTTGCGGTTGCTATTTGCCGCCTGGTCTGGCTGCGACAGTGGGGTGCTGACGGAGCTACGAAAAAGGCTCTCACTTGCCTCCCCTTCAGAGGACGGCGGTTATTTGGGGCCCGCTTGGACCTTTTTGGAAAAAAGGCTATAGCACCCTTGCGCAGAAGGCCACTCCGGCCTCCACGAGGCAGGGTCACCCCTTCACCTCCCTACGTTAGTGTCAAACGCGAATCTGAGGTGTGTTTCCAGCTGTTCGGTGTGGATTTCCAACATGGTGCGGGCAGGCAGCGCCCTGGGCCTTCTGGCAGGACCTAGTCCAAATCTGCCAAAACCTCTCAAGCATGAAGGGGTCTCCTCGCCCGTCTGGGCAAGGGGACGACTGCCGCAGCTGTTTCACATCCAGGAAGATGCCTTCTCCTTCTGGTGGTTCCGGGATGTAATCCCCCTGGACACAGGATGGGTTTTTGCTGGGCGGTCCCCCTCAGTGATTGTCAGGGTGCTTCCAGTCCCTGTTTTTCCTTCTGAAATTGGCGCAGGCCGGACTGGGCCTACAGTGTTGGGCGCACTTGCTGATTGCCCTTAACGGCATGGGGCTATGGCCTCTATATTATCCTTCCTCCCCCCTCAACAGTATGAGGTAGTCTGGACCGCGTTGGCCTATGGCAGGCTTAGCAATTCTACCTTCACAGGTAGTCCAATCTGACAACTCTGTCTTAGGTCACGGGCCCCCTGCGCCCCCCGCGAAGTACTAGATCTTCTTAGTCTCCCTTGGGTCTGCTGGACGTCAAGACTATTTCTAGACAGTGTCGCAGGATCAACCCTGCGGATTGAGGCATTACTTGGGGCCTCTCTCTCGTTCCCAGGCTACTCGCCTGGCAAGACTGGGGACACGCCTGGGGGGGGGGTCTGCGACTACCGGGTCGTCTTCCTTACTCCCCAGTCTCTGCATCAGACCGACGTGGATCGGTTGGCCGGCAGTGTCCCCTGGGAGCTACTGGATGGTTACTCAGTCACCTCATTCCCTCATGGTCCCTTATCCGCTATCCCCCATCCCTGGGGATCGGTTCAGGCTTGCAGCCTTCTTCTCTGGCAATAGGGGACCCCTGGTTACGGGGGCTCTGCTCCCCTTTACTGACGCCTTACCTTCTCCAGGCGGGATGGCAGCTGGTGGGCCCTTTGGCGGCACATCAAGATGTCACGTATATACCGAGCCCTTGGGCTCTTCGGCGCAGTAGGTTACTGAACCTACTTATGTCCCGGCACCCTGGTGCTTGGTCTGTGCTCATGCCTCCTGGGTAAAGTGGTTCCTCTTGAACTTCCATATGCAAGAGCCCCGTCAGGGGGGCACTCCCCTTCCTTACTAGCATCTTCTAGCGAATGGTCACCCTGGGTACCAGGTCTCGCAGGTTTGACGGGGGAAGGGAAAATTCTTCCACAATTCCCGTGGTTTCTAGGTAGGGCCCCCTAGAGGGTCCATCTTACCTGCTGGGGTTGTTGAAACGGTGGGCCCCCGTTGACTCTATATATCTGGCCTTCTCCTCCTTCAGGATCGGTCGGTTTATTGGGGGACTCCTGAATCACAATGGCCTGTTTTTAATACTGGTCTAAAGATTTGGCAGGTTGCTACCTCTGGAGGGTCCCTGATCCTGCCTTGGGCGGGGGTCTACTCCCCCTGCTTCTCCATGGATGCCCTTAGCGGCGGGTTATGCTATCCCGGGGAGCCTAGCGTGGCTCTGTGGGGTCTCCCTCCTGACTCAGGGGCTCTGCCCTTGTTCCTACTGTCCCAGAATAGTCTGACTCCGGTCAGGGGGGCTGAGTATTTAGGTATAGCCTTGTTCTTTCATATGCCTTCTCTTCATCACCCCACTTGCGGGTTCTGCGCACGGTTGGCCTGATAGAGTCCCATGGGATCTATGGCCTAGGCGGCCTTGGGAGTAGTGGTTCACAGATGTCTCTGCTGAAGGCTGCTGAATTGTGATATCTCTTTCAGGAGTGCGGTTCTGCCCTTATCAGGCCTCTTCCTGTTTCCAATATAGGGTCTCCTGTCTGGGGATTGACAGCTGATTCATTCACCCCTTGGTGATGGGCCTTATCTTCTGGGTGACTTAGTATGAGAGGGGGCTGGGAGCTAGCTCCCCGGCTTCCCCTTCCTCCGTCTATGGGGGCTTTGTGGTATCCCATATTGATTGGCATGGGCCTCTTCCCTGTTAGACGTTCTCGGTTCCCAGGACCTTTAAAGTCATTACAGCGTAAGTTGGGGTTGGCTCCCCATCCGGGGACTCTGAAGGTGTAGGTTTTGTTCTGGCCTTCCTGCAGGAGTCTGGTTCTGTCGCCCTTGTAGGGAATTCTTTTGGGGATTGCTTAGCTGCATCTCCCCAGTAGTTCCATGGTCCCTGTGGGGATCAATTTTCATTTTTTACCCTGCGGACTTCCTGGGTACCCTGCCTGGATGCTGTCTCAGCTGCCCTGTAGTCCAGCTTGCTTCTCTGGGGCCTCCTGGCTCCGTCAGACATGTGCCTGAGACGATGGATCTGGTTACTTAACCCTGGCTCAAGGTATATATATATATATAATATATATATATATATATACCTTGAGCCAGGGTTAAGTAACCAGATCCATCGTCTCAGGCACATTTTTATATATATATATATTTTTATATATTATGTATGTACAGATATATACGGCTACAGGCACCCCATGCCTGGGGGTGTTTCCTGTTACGCTGGGCCTCCGGTCCAGGTGGTCTGTAGGATCCTTGCTTCAGTCCCTTAGTCTAGCCATGGGCTTATTCTTAAAAATACTAACATGAGGGCCTACATCCCTCTACAGGTATTGCACTTGTCCCCACGTGGGCCTTCTTGGCCTTTAGGGGGACTGCTGTTCTTGGAGTCTACAGGTACCTCTTTATGTATGCGCCTGATATCTATTTCCAGCGCCATTGCGCCTTTGGATTAATCCTTCTGGATGTCCCCTGATCCTGAGGAAGCCTTTGCTTCCTGATAATTAGAAGTCTGTATTCCCGCCTTGGTCGGGTGACCTGTTTCTGTTTCCCTTTTGGGGGTGTTACAAGTGTTGCCACAAGGCTTCCTTGCCTGTGAGCTGTTTGGGTCATTATACTGACCTATGTTCCTTTCAGGGGAGCGAATCTTCCCTTTTGCTGTTTACTCCGTTATCTGGGTGCTTGGGTACCACTGGCCCTTCAGCACCAGGGTTTTCTCTGTTAATTCAGTTACTAGACTTATAGCCTGTCTCTGTTCGTACCTTCATGGTCCTGTTATGAGACTGACGTTAGAGCCTTTGCTCATGTCATGCCTGTTGCAAGTTTTGCAGGTGACAGCGCCTTTACTGTCTGCTGCGCCTTGTTTTTTTCTGGGGATCCCACCCTGCTTATGGACACTGCTATTGGATGTCCCACATGTTGTTACTATTCGGGAGCAGGACGTGCTGTATGCTTAGAATAATACAACTGTGAAGTACTCACCTGTAGAGTTGATATTATATGCATACAGCACGTCCTGCTCCACCCCACCCTGGTTTCACTTATTCTGGATCCCCTGTATGGTGATTGTTATCATAGATATTGTTACCAGTTATTCTGGGTGGTTTGTTCCTCCCGACTTCTCTTCTCACTGCTTTTCAATGCTGGGGATTTGTGGGAGGTCCCTCGGTATACGTAGGGCCGGGAGGAGCTTGTTTTCTACATGTCTGCAGTGCACGGCGCCTGAGGCGGAGGATTACCCACATGTTATTACTATTCGGGAGCAGGACGTGCTGTATGCGTATAATACCAACTCTACAGGTGAGTACTTCACAGAGTTGTATTTTTTTTTAATAGACAAATGCTGGCCATATTCAAGTCACTCTGCCCCCACCACCATCCTGAGTACCTGGATGCAAATACTTCTAACTCTTTTTGGTGAATGGGCTTGTAGCCATGCCCACCCATCAAATTCGACATATTTGCCAATCTAAAAAATGCTGGGTGTCATAGGCTCGCCACTGGCTGCATACCCCTATCTGTAGTTTGAGGCATGCTGCCGTCCCAGCCTATCTGAATGGCTGGGTGCCAGAGTGCCCCTAAGGCCAGAAATGCTGGTGATAAGGATACGGCTCATGGGAGCACTGTGGGATTGTCAGAAAGGTGATCAGAAAGGAGATCTGCTAATTAATTAGCTAGGGGGTAATAGGCTGGTCCCTGTTAGTAATTCTACCTGATTTTGGGCTTTCTTGGGATGACTTTTAACTTGTAAGTCTTCCTCGATCCCTCTAACACTTCCTTATTGTTAGGTAATTTCTCAACTTCCTCAAACAAATGGGTAAGAGGAAACCATATGCGCCATTACTCAAATATTTATTTTTATCTTATGCCATGTTTAAGTTACAAACACAGATATGCTGGTTGTCACATTTGTTGCCTGCGGTATTGTTAAAAGCAAACTTTCATTTTCGACTTCTTTGGCCTTTTGATATTTTCATATTTAGTCACATGGTCAAATTCTTCTGCTAATTCTACTATTCCCTATCTTTTGGTAACACCCTTTCTTTTTCCATTTTAGGCTTGGGAATGGTTACTCCTGTGAATGATCTGAGAGGATCTGACTCTATTGCTTATGAAAAGGGGGAAAAGCTGCTTAGATGTAAACTGGCTGCATTTTACAGATTAGCTGATCTGTTTGGTTGGTCCCAGCTGATCTACAATCACATTACTGTGAGTATGAAGCTCCTACCACTACTTCTGCTATAGATATGTCCTGCTAGATTGATCCAAATATCAGAAATTGAACTAGGAAATCTAAATTTGTGATCACAATTACACAATTGTTTTCACTATATCTAGTCCAGGTCGTCCCAGAAGTGATGACAGTTGGGTAATCCACCGCTAGGTGGCGCTTGACTGCAGGATCAAAAGCTGTAGCTCCTCCCGGCCCCCTAGCCCGTCAGCCGCTGCATCCTTATTGCCACCATTCCCGCGGACCCACTACTGCCTCCCAGCTTCGGCTGGCCGGGTTGGTGAAGGTAGGATGAACACCGGGGTCAGGCGTCGACAGAGCTAGGCTCTGAGCTGCAGACCCTGCCTAAAGGGTAGCCGGCCATAGGCTGATGGTGAGCCTATTATGGGGGGGGGGGCACTTATGCCCACCGGGCTTATGCCCTCCCTGCCCCACAAGCTTTATTGGTGTTGTGCTTGGTGTGCTGATATTCTTAGTTTACAGTACGTCCTGCTCCAGATATAGTACTTACACTTGGGTTATCCTCCGCCAGATGGCGCTGCACTGCAGAGACATGCAAAACAGGCTCCTTCCGGCCCCTCAAATACCCGGGGACCTCCCACAAATCCCCAGATTTCTCTGCAGTGCTTACTGCGAAGACATGAAGTATCACTCTCTCGCAGGTGAGCGGGGCTATTAAAGCCTGCGGCCCTGTTGGACTATTCCCACCCGTCCTCTTTGTGATGTGCCTCCCAGCTTGGGCTGCGCTGGTCGGGTGAAGGTAGGCAGCACCATGTGTGCTTATGGAGTGCTGCTCCTCCGCAGTCCCCCACCAAAGGGTAGGCGGTATAGGCTGATGGTGAGCCTCTATGGGATGCCCCTCCCGCATTATTGCCCCATGTAGCGGTGGGCCCTGTACAAAGGGCCGCCATCCTCCCTCGTTCCCCCCGTAGCTCGGGGGGAAAGAAAGGGGGGGGGGGTGTCAGTGTATTGGATTACATGCATATGGCCTTTGTAATGTCCTTCGGACTTGTACATGTGGTGTCAGCCGCCGCGCTGATCTGTGTTTTTACTCTTGTTACTGCCGCCGCCGCCGCGCGCTCTTTCTCCTTCATTGGATGTGCTGCGCCGCTGCGGCGTTATCATTGGCTGCTGTCTTAGAGCTTCGCGCTCTTCGGGGGGGGGGGGGGGGGACCTGGCATGGCCCGCCCTTTGAGGTTCGCTTGGCGCCATTTTGATGTGTAGTTGCGCGCGCGTGTGTAACGCCCCCCCCCCCCCTAACCGTGGTCTATAAGTACCCTCGCGGGCGATTTGTATGCTCATTGCTTACTGTGCATGGTTCTGACACCCCTTATTCTCATTATGTCTTTCAGACTTGGTGAATCAGGTGGCTTCTCCCGGCCCGGTGTAATTGTCAGTTGTGCCTAGTATAATTACTCCCACTTCCCTGCGGGTCATTGGGGCATCCAGGGTAGCTTACTGCGTCAATCCCTACTGGCCTATTGTGCCTATTAATCACCATATGGAGTCATCCCAGGATAATGTGACCGTGGTTCCTTCGGGACAAGCCCGGCTGTGTGTTGCTTGTGGGGTCTCGCCTATTAGCGGTGACAATACACGGGTCTGTGTTCCTTGCACACAGCAGGCGCTAATGGTACAACCCGTCCCTCTGGTGGCCGGGCCTGCACGCCTAACTTTACCTACTCCCCCAAGCATGAGTCTAACCCCCAATACAAGTGGGGATTCTCATCCTGATGTGGCTGCTAGACTAGCCAGTGTTGAAAAATTGATTGCTAATTCCTTAGCGCGTAGGTCCACCGCTAAGAAGCGTCACTTAACCCCTGATGCCACTCTTTTCCCTCCGGAGTCTGACGAGTTGTCGCATCTATATGGCTATGCCCCCTCGGACAAAGGGGAGCCCAGGGGTCACGATGATTCTGGCTCGGATCTCTGGACCCCGGATGATACTGACAGATTGTTGGTTCAGATTTTTGAGGTTTTGTCTATCTCTCCCCCTGTTGCGGCTCCCAGGCAAAGGGGTGAGCTCTTTCATACTGCTAAGGCTCGATTGGAATTTCCTGAGCAAACCCATTTCAATAACCTCGTGCTTAAGGAGTGGGAGCATCCCAGTAGACTTCCCGGGATACCTAAGAGCTTGGACAGAAAGTATCCTTTTCCTGCTGATATGGTCAAGTGTTGGTCATCGCCCCCCGAGGTCGATGCTCCTATTCTAGGGCTAACACCTCTATTATGCACTCCCCCGACACTACTACGCTGCGGGATTCTGAGGACCGGCGCATTGACCAATTGGCATGCCATGCCTTTGCGTTTGTTGGGGCGGCGCTGTGCCCGGTTTGCACCTTGGCCATTACTTCTGTGGCGCTCAGGGCCATGGTCAGAAATGTACTCGAAGGCCCAGATGAATTACCACCTGATACGGTTAATGCACTGTCTAACTGTGATGTGTTTGTAAACTTTATCCTGTCTGCATCGGATGATGCCATTAGGATGTGTGCCAGATCTTCTGTCTTGGCGGTAGCTATACGCCGCGCGGTGTGGCTGTGCCAGTGGACTGCTGACAATGCTGCTAAGAAACCCTTACTGGGCTTCCATTTAAGGGGCTACGTCTGTTTGGGGACCGTCTAGACCTCTTTGCCTAAGGAGGTAAGTTACCCCAGCACAGGCGGCAGTCTCTGCCCTTTCGGAGCCAGGGCCCCCTTTCAATCCCCTACCGAGGTGCTAAGCAGGGAAAGGGGGTGTCCTTCGTTGGGGCTCGCGCCGATTCCTGGCATAGGAACAGAGGACAACGTCCTGGATCCTCCTGGGGGTCCAAGCCCAAAGCCTCTCCCAGGACCCCTCAGGCATGATGGGGCGCCCTCGCCGTCAGGGTGGGGGGACGGCTACAGCACTTCAAGCTCGTCTGGAGGCGTCACGTCTCAGACCGGTGGATTCAGGAGGTAGTGTCCTCTGGTTACAAGATAGTTTGCTGTGTGGCCCCCACAAGATTCATCATACCACAGGACCCTGTCTCTGCTCAGGTCTTGATGCTGGCTGTGCAAGGACTCCTGGATCTGGGGGTCATTTTGCAGGGTCCCCTTAAGAGAAAGGGGCAAGGGGTTCTATTCCAACCTTTTCACAGTGCCCAAGAAAGATGGGTCAGTCAGGCCCATTCTGGATTTAAAGATCCTCAACAAGTTTGTCAAGAACAGGCGCTTTTGCATGGAAACTCTGCACTCGGCTCTCAGCGCCCAGGGGATTTTATGACTTCTGTGGACATCAAAGATTCTTACCTTCACATCCCTGTGTTCCCAGGACACCAAAGGTTTCTCAGATTTGCGCTGGAAGATCAACATTACCAATTTGTGGCCTTGCCATTTGGCCTCACTTCAGCTCCCAGAGTGTTCACCAAGGTGCTGGTGGGGGTGATGTCTCTGATAAGGTCAAGGGGCATACGCGTGCTGCCCTACCTGGACGACATTCTCATCACCTCTCGGTCGCTACAGCAGGCAGAGTTGGACACTCATTTGGTAGTGTCCACCTTGGAGTCCTTCCTTCTGTCAGTATGGGACAAGAAACCAACGTCCTTGGACGGGGTCTGTGTGCTTCCCCCCCTTGGTCAGACGGTCCCTTACGTGGTGGCTAGACCACAGGAACTTGCTAGGGGGCAGGTCCTTTCTGGCCCCCTCCTGGGAGACGGTCACCACGGATGCCAGTCTGTCAGGTTGGGGGGGATTTTGGAAGTCCCTGCGCTTCCAGGGGAGGTGGGGCCCTCAGGAGGCCCACTTACCCATCAACATTCTGGAACTACGGGCAATCAGGTTGGTTCTGGAGCAGTTGACCAATCACCTGCAGGGTCTGTCTGGCAGGTGCGCTCAGACAACAGGACAGCGGTTGCCTACATCAACCATCAGGGAGGGACCCGCAGCAGGGGTGCCCTCCAGGAGGTGTCACGGATTCTGACATGGGTGGAGGCCAATTTTCAATGCATATCGGCTGTGTATATCCCGGGGGCGGAGAATCTACTGGCAGACTCTCTGAGCAGGGGGACTTCCCGTCAGGGGGAGTGGTCCCTCTGCAACAGGGTATTCCAGTCCCTGTGTCGCCGTTGGGGTCTACCGGATGTGGATCTGTTCGCATCCCGTCACAATCACAAGCTCCCGGCCTTTGTCTCCGTCTCAGGATCCTCTGGCCTTGGCCACGGATGCTCTGGCCATGTCATGGAAGGAATTTCGGCTCCTGTATGTCTTTCCTCCATTCCCCCTGCTGGGCAGGGTCCTGCGCAAGATTGCTCTGGAAGGGGTGCCAGTGATTCTGGTGGCCCCCAGGAGGCCAAGGAGTGTGGTTTGCAGACGTGGTACAAATGGCGGTAGACCAATACGTCCTGCCAGGGGCGCCAGATCTGCTCACTCAGGGCCCCTTGCGCCATCCCAATTTACAAAACTCTGGCTTTGACGGCCTGGCTGCTGAAACCTCCATCTTGATGGAGAAAGGCTTGTCTGCCTCGGTGGTGGATACCATGGTGCAGGCTAGGAAGAAAACTACTTCTGCCATCTATTATAGGGTATGGCATTCCTACATTGATTGGTGTGAGTCTAGGTCTCTTCCCTGTAGGGAGTTCTTAGTCCCTAGGGTTCTGGAGTTTTTACAGCATGGACTGGAGTTGGGTCTAAAACTCAGTACTCTGAAGGGTCAGGTTTCTGCCCTGTCTGTTTTCTTTCAGAAGTCTTTTGCTCAGCATTCCTTGGTTAAGACCTTCTTTCAGGGGGTCACTCATGTGCCTCCCCCACGTAAACCTATGATCCCTGTTTGGGATTTGAACTTGGTTTTGTCTGCCTTTCAGGGTGCTCCCTTTGAGCCTTTTCAGGATGCTGCTCTGGCTGTTCTTAGCCACCAGAAAGACAACCTTGAGGGTATTACTTCGGTCAGGCGTGTGTCTGAGCTGGCGGCTCTGTCTATTCAGCCCCCGTACTAGGAGAGACACCAGGACAAGGTGGTGTTCCATTTTACGCCAGATTTTCTGCCTAGGGTGGTGTCTGCTTTTCAATTGAATCAAGATATTGTTCTTCCTTCATTGTGTCCTAATCCTAGCAACGCTAAGGAAAGGGTTCTGCATTCCTTGGATGTGGTCAGGTGGTCAGGTGTCTGGGGTGGGCCGGGGGATGACGCGTATCGCGTCCCCACATTTTTGAAATCTTGCACATTGTCCCCCCTGAGGTGGCTAAGAGGAAGCAGGGCGAGCTGTTTCGTCCTGATAAACAGCGTCTGGAGTTCCCTGAGCAGGACCATTTCACTAATATGGTGCTCAAGGAGTGGGAACGCCCTAGTAGATTGCCCGAGGTGCCCAAAGGGTTGAATAAGAGGTATCCCTTCCCTGCTGACCTGGTCAAGCGATGGTCGTATCCCCCTGAGGTGGACGCTCCCGTTCTAGGGCTGTCCAACACCTCGGTCATGCCTTCCCCTGACACTACTGCACTGCGGGACAGCGAGGACCGGCGTATGGATCAGCTGGCCTGCCATGCTTTTACATTTGTGGAGGCTGTGCTGCGCCCGGTCTGCGCCGCTGCCATTACAGCTATTGCCCTTAAATAGCTCAAGCGTCTCCTTGATGGCGCTATGGCTGGTAGGAGGGGGGAGAATTATAGGGCCCTCTTGCTTTGCTCTGATTTTGTTGCCTTTGTACTTACTGCCATGGATGATGTGGTACGGCTGAGTGGTAGGGCCTCTGCCCTTTTGGTGGCTATGCGCCGCTCTGTTTGGTTGCGTCAGTGGGCAGCTGACGCTGCTGCTAAGAGGGCTCTCACTGGGCTCCCCTTTGCGGGGCTGCGGCTTTTTGGTGAGCATCTGGATGTTCTAGCCAAGGATGGTAGGCTGCCTCAGCGTAGGAGGTGCTTTTCGGGGCCCTCCGCTTCCCTCCCCTCCTTTCGTGCTCCCAGAGGAGGTCGTGGCTCCCTCTTCTCGGGTAGCCGCAGAGATTCTTGGGGCCGTGGCAGATCCCATTGTCGTCTCCTGGTCTCTCATGGGGTTCCAAGCCCAAACCTTCTCCCAAGCCCCCTCAGACATGAGGAGGCGTCCTCACCCATCCGGGTGGAGGGACGGCTTCGGCTCTTTGCTCACGTCTGGAGGCTCCATGTCTCAGACCGGTGGATTCAGGAGGTGGTGTCCTCCGGTTACAAGATAGTTTGCAGCCTGGCCGCCCACAAGATTCCTCAGATCCCGAATGTCTCAAAACCCTCTGTCAGCTCAGGGTTTCCGCCTTGCGGTTCAACATCTGTTGGAGTCAGGAGTCGTTTGCCTGGTGCCTTCCTAGGAACGGAGTCAGGGGTTCTACTCCAATCTTTTCACAGTCCCCAAAAAAGACAGGTCCTTGAGGCCCATCCTGGACTTGAAGGGTCTCAACAAGTTTGTCAGGTTCAAGCACTTTTGCATGGAGACGCTACGCTCGGCTGTCAGTACCCTTCACCCAGGTGACCTTGTGACCTCCGTGGACATCAAGGATACCTATCTTCACAGGCCAATCTTTCCGGGTCATCGGAGATTCCTGAGGTTCGCTCTAGAGTATCAGCAATACCAGTTTGTGGCTTTACCGTTCGTTATCAACTCGGCGCCTCGGGTGTTCACCAAGGTGCTGGCGGGCGTGATGGCTCTGCTGCGGAATCAGGGCATTTGCATCCTCCCTTCACTGGATGACATTCTGATTGTGGCTCAGTCTCTTCATCAGGCCCAAGAAGGATACTCAGGTGGTGACCTCCACCCTCGAGTCCTTCGGCTGGGTGATCAACTTTCCCAAGTCTTCACGGTCTCCGTCTTTGGTGAGGTCCTTTCTGGGTATGACTCTGGGTACCTCTCAGGTCAAGGTGTTCCTGCCTCAGCAGAAAGTGGAGGGCCTTCAGAAGCAGGCACGGGCTCTGCTTTCATGTCCCCATCCCTCCATCTGGCAAGGGATGCAGTTAGTGGGCCTGATGGTGTCCTGCTTCGAAGCGGTTCCCTTTGCTCAGTTTCACATGAGACCTCTTCAGTTGCACCTCTTGTCAGTTTGGGATCAGGACCCTGTGTCCCTAGATCAGGAATTTGCTCTGTCCCCCCTTGCCAGACAGTCCCTCTCGTGGTGGCTGGACTCGGGGAACCTTCTAGTGGGCAGGACCTTTCTGCCTCTGCTGTTCCAGAGTCTGTTGGGCCCCCAGGAGGCCTATGCTCCCATCAGTGTCCTGGAACTGAGGGCGATCAGGTTGTGGATCTGTTTGCGTCCCGACATAATCACAAACTTCCCAGATTTGTCTGTCACAGGATACTCTGGCCTTCGCCACGGATGCGCTAGCAATGCCTTGGATGGAGTTTCGGCTCCTCTGTGCTGCGAAAGATAGCCCAGGAGGGGGTACCAGCCATCCCGGTGGCCCCCTGTTGGCCAAGGAGGGTGTGGTTCCCAGACGTCGTGCAGTTGGCAGTAGATCGGTACGCCTTGCCCAAGGATCCAGATCTTCTCACTCGGGGGACAGCTGCGCCATCCCAATTTACAAACGCTGGCTTTCACGGCTTGGCTGTTGAAACCTCCATCTTGATGGATAAGGGGTTGCCGGCCTCTGTTGTTGATACTATGATTCGGGCTAGGAAGAAGCCTTCATTTTTTATCTACTACAGGGTCTGGCATGCTTACATTGCCTGGTGTGAGTCCAAGTCTCTTCCTTGTCGGGTGTTTTCTATCCCCAGGATTCTGGAATTTTTACAACATGGTTTGAATTTGGGTCTTCAACTTAGTACCCTCAAGGGGCAGGTGTCAGCTCGGGCAATTTTTTTCCAAAGATCCTTTGCCAATCACCGGTTGGTTAAGACTTTTTTCCAGGGAGTTACTCATGTGCGTCCGCCACGTAAACCTACGCTACCGGTTTGGGACTTGAATCTGGTGTTGTCTGCTCTGCAGGGTCCTCCCTTTGAGCCTATCCGTGGGGCGGCGTTGCCTATTCTGACTCTTAAGGTGGCCTTTTTGGTGGCTATTACTTCAGTCAGGCGAGTTTCTGAGCTGGCGGCGCTTTCCATCAAACCTCCTTATTTTGAGCGGCATCAGGATAAGGTGATGTTTTGGCTTAAGCCGGATTTCTTGCCTAAGGTTATGTCTGCTTTTCATCTCAATCAGGACATTGTTTTGCCTTCTTTGTGTCCTAACCCTGCTAATTCCAAGGAGCGGACCCTTCATTCTCTGGATGTTGTCAGGGCTCTGAAGTTTTATTTGGTTGCTACTGAGTCTTTCAGGAAATCTGATGCTCGTTTTGTTCTTCCTGCTGGGCCTAGGAAGGGTTTGCCTCCAGCTAAATCCACTATCAGCAAGTGGATACATCAGGCGGTGGAGCAGGCCTATTCTGCCAGGGGGAAGGTTCCTCCTTTTAAGGTTACTGCTCATTCCACTCGGGCTATTGGTGCTTCCTGTGCTTTTCAGCACCAAGCTTCTGTAAAGCAAGTTTGTAAGGCCACAACTTGGCCAAGTTTTGCAAGGTTGATGTTAAGGCTTCTGCTGATGCTGCCTTTGGTCGCAAAGTACTTCAGGCGGTGGTTGTTTGAACTGCCTGCTGCTACTTTTTGGGGATCCCACCCTACCTTACGGACACTGCTGTTGAACGTCCCATACGTAAGGACTTCTTGAAGCAGGCCGTGCCATGCAATAGGAAAAAGACAATTCTGTGAGTACTCACCTGTAGAATTGCATTTACTATGCATGGCACGGCCTGCTTCACCCCACCCTTGTTATCGTTATTCTTGGTTGCCTCTTTATGGTGATTGTTCCAAGTTAATTGGGGTTGTTACCTTTTTTTTTACCTTATTATCTCCCGGCTTCTTGTATAACTGCTTGTCAACGCTGGAGTGGTCTATTGGTGATCCTGTTTTTATATGGTACCGGGAGGAGCCACAACTCTTCTGCAGCGCACTGCGCCACCTTGTGGCGGAATATCCCATGCATAAGGACTTCTTGAAGCAGGCTGTGCCAAGCATAGTAAAAGCAATTATACAGGTGAGTACTCACAGAACTGTCTTATTCCAAGTATGTCACACACCCCGCTTCCATAATCATGACATGTGGGTTATGGCCAGTAGAGGGCGAACTTTGCACAGATGACAGGAAAAAAAGGAGCCCCTGTCCGTCCATAAATACCTGGGACCTCCCACACATTCCCCCGTAATCGTGTCTGCAGACGGCGAGCAAGTCAGCAGATGGCTGTCTCCTCCTATGCCTCCCAACCCTGGCTGTTGGTCCGGGGGAAGGTAGGATACACCTTAGTGGTGTGATAACTTGGAGCCATGCTCCTCCGTGAGACCCCCTCCAAGGGGTAGGCGGATACCAGGTTTGGGATCCTGGTTTGGGATGCCCTGTCCGTCATTTCCCTGCTGCATTAGGTGGCTTGAGACTTCCCCCACCCGTTGCTCCCTGGATCATGGGGGGGGGGGGGGGGCATGTCCCTCCAATTTTTTACCTCAGACTTTGCCTGAACAATTAGCTGTCAGTGTGGTATGAGTGTATGTGTGTGATGTGTGTGGCTGTTTGCTTCACCTGTTGCTGGGCCGCGTCTATTAGAAGGCGGCCGTATCACGGCCGGCTCCGCAACCTTGTGGGAGCGCGGCCCTGTTAATCTTAGTATACAGTACGTCCTGCTCCAGATAGATTACTTACACTTGGGTTATCCTCCGCCAGATGGCGCTGCACTGCAGAGACATGTAAAACAGGCTCCTCCCGGCCCCTCAAATACCCGGGGACCTCCCACAAATCCCCAGATTTCTCTGCAGTGCTTACTGTAAAGACATGAAATTATCACTCTCTCACAGGTGAGCGGGGCTATTAGCCTGCGGCCCTGTTGGACTATTCCCACCCGTTCCTCGTGTGATGTGCCTCCCAGCCTGGGCTGCGCTGGTCGGGTGAAGGTAGGCAGCACCATGTGTGCTTAAGGAGCGCTGCTCCACCGCAATCCCCCACCAAAGGGTAGGCGGTATAGGCTGATGGTGAGCCTTTATGGGATGCCCTTCCTGCATTATTGCCCCATGCCCCGTGTAGCGGTGGGTCCTGTACAGAGGGCCGCCATCCTCCCTCATTCTCCCTGTAGCCTTCGGGGGGAAAGAAGGGGGGGGGGTGTGGGTGAGCGTGTATCGTGATTCGTGCATACAGCATTTTGTCTGTTTTTTGACTAGAATATGTGGTGTCAGCAGCCGCGCTGACTTGTCTTTTTTTTTTTTACTATTGCAAATGCCGCCGCCGTGCGCGTCTTTTCCTTCATTTGGATGTTCCGCGCCGGACGGCGACGTTACCTCAGACGCTTCTGCGTTCTCATTGGCTGCTTGTCTGTGGGCTTCGCGCTCTTCGGGGGGGCGCTGCCTGGCTTGGCGCGCTCTGCGTCATGGCTCGCTCTTGCCCGCCCTTGCCCGCCCTTCGAGGTACTCTCGGCGCCATTTTGTCAAGTCGCGCGCGCGTGTGACGGTTCTACTTACCGCGGTCCGTAAGTGCCCTCGCGTGCGGCTTTATACTAATTCCTTAGTGTGTTTGGTTCTGACACCCCTTCTTCTCATTGTGTCTTTCAGACGGGTGAATCTATTGGCTTCTCCCGGCCCGGTGTAATTGATAGTTGGGCCTCGTATAATTTCTCCCACTTCCCTAGCGGGTCATTGGGGCATCCAGGGTTGCATTATAGTATCAATCCCTACTGGCATATTGTGCCTAATAATCACCATATGGAGGCATCTCAGGATAATGTGGCTGGGGTTCCTTCGGGACAAGCCCGGCTGTGTGTCGCTTGTGGGGTCTCGCCTATTAGCGGTGACAATGCACGGGTCTGTGTTCCTTGCGCACAGCAGGTGCTAACGATGCAATCCACCCCTCCTGTGGCTGGGCCTGCACCTCGTCTCACTTCACCTACTCCCCCAAGCTTGAGTCTCACCCCCATTGAATTGCATAGAAGCGGGGATTCTCAGCCTGATGTGTCTGTGTTGAAAAATTGATTGCTAATACTTTAGCGTGTAAGGCCACTGCTAAAAAGCGTCACTTAACCCCTGATGCCACTCTTTTCCCTATGGAGTTTGATGAGTTTTTGCATCTATGTGGCTATACCCCCTCGGACGAAGGGGAGCTGTTCTCTGATTCAGGATCATCTGTTGAGAGACCCAGGGGTCATGACGATTGTGGCTCTGACTCTTGGGCCCCGGATGATACCGACAGACTGCTGGTTCAGATTTTTGAGGTTCTGTCCATCTTTCCCCCTGTTGCGGCTCCTAGGCAAAGGGGGTGAGCTTTTTCATACTGCTAAGGCTCGTTTGGAATTTCCTGAGCAAACCCATTTCATTAATCTCGTGCTTAAGGAGTGGGAACGTCCCAGTAGACTTCCCGGTATACCTAAGAGTTGGGTCAGAAAGTATCCCTTTCCTGCTGATATGGTCAAGTGCTGGTCATCCCCTCCCGAGGTGGATGCTCCTATTCTAGGGCTGTCTAACACCTCTGTTCTGCACTCCCCTGACTCTACTACTCTGCACTCCCCTGACTCTACTACTCTGCGGGATGCCGAAGACTGGCGCATTGACTAATTGGCGTGTCATGCCTTTGCATTTGTGGGGACGGCGCTTCGCCCGGTTTGCGCCTCGGCCATTACATCTGTGGCGCTCAGGTCCCTGATCAGAAGTGTACTTGACAGTGCTCCTGATGATTTGCTACCTGATGTGTTTAATGCACTGTCTAACTGTGATGTGTTTGTAAACGTTATCCTATCTGCCTACGATGATGCCATTAGGATGTGTTCTAGAACTTCTGCCTTGGTGGTAGCTATACGCCGCGCGGTTTGGCTGCGCCAGTGGGCTGCTGACAATGCTGCAAAGAAGGCCCTCACTGGGCTTCTATTTAAGGGGCTATGCCTGTTTGGGGACCGCCTAGACCTTTTTGCTAAAGGAGGTAAGTTACCCCAGCGCAGGCGGCAGTCTCGGCCCTTTCGGGGCCAGGGCTCCCTTTCACTCCCCTACCGTGGTGCTAAACAAGGAAAAGGGTGTCCTTCGCCGGGGACTCGTGCAGATTCCTGGCATAGGAGCAGAGGACGACGTCCTGGCTCCTCCTGGGGGCTAAGCCCAAATCCTCTCCCAAGCCCCCTCAGGCATGATGGGGCGCCCTCGCCCATCAGGGTGGGGGGGGACGGCTACAGTATTTTGCTCACGTCTGGAGGCATCACGTCTGACCGGTGGATTCAGGAGGTAGTGTCCTCCGGTTACAAGATAGTTTGCTGTGCGGCCTCCCCCAAGATTCATCAGGTCCCGGATCCCCCAGGACCCTGTCTCAGCTCAGGTGTTGGCGCAGGCTGTGCAAGGCCTTCTGGGTCTGGGGGTCATTTGCAGGGTCCCCTTAAGAGAAAGAGGCAAGGGGTTCTACTCCAAACTCTTGACACAGTTCCCAAAAAAGATGGTTCAGTCAGGCCCATTCTGGATTTAAAGATCCTCAACAAATTTGTCAAGAACAGGCGTTTTCGCATGGAAACTCTGCGCTCGGCCATCAGCTCCCTGCGCCCAGGGGATTTCATGACGTCTGTGGACATCAGACGCTTACCTTCACATCCCTGTGTTTTCAGGACACCAAAGGTTCCTCCGATTCGTGTTGGAAGTTCAACATTACCAATTTGTGGCCTTGCCATTTGGCCTCACTTCAGCTCCCAGAGTGTTCACCAAGGTGCTGGCGGGGGTGATGTCTCTGATGAGGACAAGGGGCATCCGCGTGCTGCCCTACCTGGACGACATACTCATCACCTCTCGGTCTCTACAGCAGGCAGAGTTGGACACTCAGCTGGTGGTGATCAATCACCCCAAGTCTTCTCTGTCCCCTTCCTCGGTGACCCCGTTCCTGGGAATGATTCCGGATACGGTTCAGTCAAGGATATTCCTTCCTCAACAGAAGGTGGAAGCTCTAACTGCGCAGGTGAGGTTCCTGCTGTCGTGTCTCCATCCCTCCCTCAGGGAATGCAGTTGGTGGGCCTGATGGTGGCGTGCTTCAAGGCGGTGCCTTTTGCTCAGTTTCATTTAAGGCCTCTACAACTTCACCTTCTGTCAGTTTGGAACGGGTCTGTGTGCCCCCCCCCCCCCCCTCTTGGTCAGGCGGTCCCTTTCGTGGTGGCTGGACTCCAGGAACTTGCTGGGGGGCAGGTCCTTTCTGGCCCCCTCCTGGGAGACGGTCACCACGGATGCCAGTCTGTCAGGATGGGGGGGATTCTGGAAGTCCCTGCGGTTCCAGGGGAGGTGGGGCCCTCAGGAGGCCCACTTACCTATCATTTTGGAACTACGGGCGATCAGATTGGTTCTGGATCAGTTGACCGACCACCTGCGGGGTCTGTCTGTGCAGGTGCGCTCAGACAACAGGACGGTGGTTGCCTACATCAACCATCAGGGAGGGACCCGGAGCAGGGGGGCCCTCCAGGAGGTGTCGCGGATTCTGACATGGGCGGAGGCCAATGTTCAATGCATTTCGGCTGTGTACATCCCGGGGGCAGAGAATCTACTGGCAGACTCTCTGAGCAGGGCGACCCCTGTCGGGGAGAGTGGTCCCTCTGCAACAGGGTATTCCAGTCCCTGTGTCCCCGTTGGGGTCTACCAGATGTGGATCTGTTTGCGTTCCATCACAATCACAAGCTCCCGGCCTTTGTCTCCCTGTCTCAGGATCCTCTGGCCTTGACCACGGATGCTCTGTCCATGTCATGGCAGGAATTTCGGCTCCTGTATGTCTTTCCTCCATTCCCCCTGCTGGGCAGGGTTCTGCGCAAGATTGCTCTGGAAGGGGTGCCGGCGATTCTGGTGGCCCCCAGGTGGCCAAGAAGAGTGTGGTTTGCAGACGTGGTGCAGATGGCAGTAGACCAGTATGTTCTGCCAGGGGTGCCAGATCTGCTCACTCAGGGCCCCTTACGCCATCCCAATTTATAAACTCTGGCTTTGACGGCCTGGCTGCTGAAACCTCCATCTTGATGGAGAAAGGCTTGTCCGCCTCGGTGGTTGATACCATGGTGAAGGCTAGGAAGAAAACTTCTTCTTACATCTATTACATGGTATGGCGTACCTACATTGACTGGTGTGAGTCTAGGTCTCTTCCCTGTCGGGTGTTTTCAGTTCCCAGGGTTCTGGAGTTCTTACAGCATGGGTTGGAGTCGGGACTCCAACTCAGTACTCTGAAGGGTTAGGTTTCTGCCCTGTCTGTTTTCTTTCAGAAGTCTTTTGCTCAGCATTCTTTGGTTAAGACCTTCTTCCAGGGGGTTACTCATGTGCGTCCCCCACGTAAACCTATGGTCCCTGTTTGGGATTTGAACTTGGTTTTGTCTGCCTTGCAGGGTGCTCCCTTTGAACCTATACAGGATGCTGCTCTGGCTGTGCTTACCCTCAAGGTTGTCTTTCTGGTGGCCATTACTTCGGTCAGGCGTGTGTCTGAGTTGGCGGCTCTGTCTATTCAGCCCCCATACTATGAGAGACACCAAGACAAGGTGGTCCGCTTTAAGCCAGACTTTCTGCCTAAGGTGGTGTCTGCTTTTCATTTGAATCAAGATATTGTTCTTCCTTCATTGTGCCCTAATCCTAGCAACACTAAGGAAAGGGTTTTGCATTCCTTGGATGTGGTCAGGTGTCTGAAGTATTACCTGGTAGTCACTGCGGCCTTCTGGAAAACTGATGCTCTTTTTGTGGTCCCTTCTGGGCCCAGGAAGGGTTTGGCTCCTGCCAAGTCTACTATTAGCAAATGGATTCGTCGGGCTGTGATTCAGGCCTATTCTGCTAAGGGGAAGAGTACTCCCTTTCGCCTTACTGCTCATTCTACTCGTGCTATTGGTGCCTCTTGGGCCTTCTAGCACCATGCTTCTGTTGAACAAGTTTGCAAGTCCGCTACTTGGTCTTCTGTTCATACCTTTTCAAAGTTTTACAAGGTTGATGTTGGGGCCTCAGCTGATGCTGTTTTTGGCCGCAAGGTTTTGCAGGCGGCAAACTAAACTGTCTGCTGTTACCTTTTTTGTTGGGGATCCCACCCTTCTTTATGGACACTGCTATTGGATGTCCCAAGTGTAAGTAATCTATCTGGAGCAGGACGTACTGTATACTAAGAATAATACAATTCTGTGAAATACCTGTAGAATCGGTATTATAAGTATATAGTACGTCCTGCTCCACCCCACCCTTGGTTTTGCATTATTCTGGATCCCCTGTATGGTGATTATCATTGTTATAGTTACCAGTTTGGGTGGTTAAATTCTCCCGGATTCTCGTTCACTGCTTTTCAATGCTGGGGATTTGTGGGAGGTATTTAAGGGGCCGGGAGGAGCCTGTTTTACATGTCTCTGCAGTGCAGCGCCATCTGGCGGAGGATAACCCAAGTGTAAGTAACCTATCTGGAGCAGGACGTACTGTATACTTATAATATCAATTCTACAGGTGAGCATTTCACAGAATTGTATTGTTTGCTTCTCATGTTAGTCAGGAGAGGGGGAGGGGCCGGACGCTCGGCGCACTGAAGCTGGCCGCCCCCCTCTCTTTTGGCGCCCACGGAGGTTCCCAGCAATGGCGATTACTCTTCCCAGCAGGAGGGGGCAGGGCCATGCGCAGCGTGCGATCCGTGCTGGCCTGCCCTCCTTCTCTTCCCCTGGCCTGGCTGATGCTGCTGCTGGGTGTCCGGTCGCCATCTTTCATCCTAACTGTGAGTGCCCTGCTGGGCTCGTTCTATTATCTGCCTTTTTTGTTATGCATAATCGTATTTCTATTGTGGTGCCTTGTATGCTGCGTTATCCTTGACATATACTTTAAGGTTATACAGATATATTGTATGACTTTGATTATATCTGGATGTATGATTGCTGTAATGACTTCATGCTTATGGTACCCTTTTTTTTTTTTTGTCTTCCAGGGGGATTACCTTCCTTGATAGTTAAAAGGGGGTTCTCCCGGTCCTTAGGTCCCTCACTCTATTAGGGGCTTTACAAATCCTCCCACTAACGGACGTTAAGGGGCATCCCGGGTAGCTTACTGCCGTAATTCCCACTGGTCATTGCGACTACCATAAAAAATCACCATATGAAGGCTTCCCAGGATACCGGGCTCGGGCTCCCTTCGGGGCAACCCCGGCAGTGTGGGGTTTGTGGGGCATCCCTTGTGGGGGATAATGTGTTTATTTGTATTTCATGTGCACAACAGGCGATTACGCGGCAGTCGGGGTCCCAGGCGTCTGGGTCCGTGCCGCCGGCCTCATCACCTACCCCACCCCGCCTTATCCGTACCCCAAGTGACACTGTCATTAGCAGGGAGTCGCAAGCTGATGGACAGAGCAGGGTTTGTGCTAGGCTGGCCAACATCAAAAAGTTGACTTCTAGCTCTGCGGCCAGAAGGCCCCAGCTAAGAGAAGGCATCTGTCACCGGCCGCATCGGTACTGGATTTTGATGACTATGATTCCTTTGACTGGTCTGATTCCCCACTTGAGAAGGGGGAATTGTTTGAGGAATCTGATGCTGAGGATCAGCTGTTTTTTGGATGCTGATACTGGGCAGGCGCTGGGGGATGCCGTGGATACCCCCAAGATCATGGCCCATCTATTTGAGGTACTGGATATTTCTCCGCCCGCGGAGACCCCCCCGCAGAAGGGGGAATTTTTTGGGGACTTCTAAGCCCCGCTTGGAGTTCCCAAATTAGTCATTTTGATTGCATGATTCTTTAGGAATGGGAGAGGCCTAGCTGGCTCCCCGGTGTTCCTCAGGGATGGCATAGGAAGTATCCCTTCCCGGGGGACGCGGTGAAGCGCTGGTCGTCCCCTCCCGAGGTCGATGCGCCCGTTCTGGGATTGTCCAACACCTCCGTTGTACATTCTCCAGACGCCCCCACTCTTAAAGATGGTGAGAACAATCGCTTTGATCAGATGGCATGCCATGCCTTTGCCAGTGTGGTTTCAGCCTTGCGGCCTGTTTGTGCCTCGCGCTCACGACTGTGGCTACCAGGTCTGAGGTTAGGGGCCTGTTGAGTGGTTCCTAGCTTAACCCGGCCAGTGATGATTTCACAGCCCTTAAGTGGTGTAAATTATTTGTGACTTTTGTTTTATCTGCTAAGGATGACGCAATTATTTTGTGTAGTAGAACCTCGGCATTGCTGGTTGCTGTTCGCCAATAGGTCTGGCTACGCCAGTGGGCGGCTGACATTGTGGCTAAGAAATCACTCGCAGCGCTACCCTTCCTGGGTATGAGGCTGTTAGGAGATAAATTGGATTCAGTGGCGAAAGGTGGAAAGTTACCTCAGCGTAAGTAGCAGCGTCGCCCCTTTCGGGGGCAGGCTCCTTCAATCCTTCCTTTCGCGGTGCCAGATCAGGCAGAGGCTTTGCCTACTCTAATTTCAGATGTTATTCCTGGAACAGAGGCAGAGGACGCGCACGTCCAGGCCTTAACTGGGGTTCCAAGCCTGCTGCCAAGACAGCTCAGCAATGAGGGGACGCCCTCACCCTTGCGGGTGGGGGGACGGCTGCGGCACCTCTTCCTGGTCTGGGCCCAGGAGGTCACAGACAAATGAATTTTGGAAGTGGTCTTTTCCAGGTACAAACTGGAGTTCGAGTACCAACCTCCTCCCAGATTCCTAAGGTCTCGGGTCCCCTCGGATTCCCGGGCTGCGCAGGGGCTCCTGTTGGCTGTAAAGAATCTTCTGGTCATGGATGTCATATGCCCGGTGCCTTTCTCAGAGAGAGGCCGGGACTATTATTCCAAGCTCTTCACGGTTCCCAAAAAGGATGGGTCCATGTCCATAAGACCCATTCTGGATTTGAAGCTTCTCAACAGGTTCATTAGAACCAAGATGTTCCGCATGGAGACTCTGCGCTCAGTCATCAGTTCCCTTCGTCAGGGGGATTTCATGACATCCATAGACATCAAGGATGCTTACCTTCATGTACCAATCTACCCAGCACACCAGAGATTTCTCAGGTTTGTGGTGGGAGATCAGCATTTTCAGTTTGGCACTCCCGTTCGGGCTGACCTCTGCACCGAGGGTGTTTACCAAGGTTCTGGCGGGCATAATGGCCCTGCTCAGAGCCCAGGGCATTCACATTGTTACGTCAGTCAGGCGGAGCAGGACATCGGGTATGGTGGTGGCGACGCTGGAGAGATTCGGCTGGGTGATCAACCATCCCAAGTCCTCTCTCTCCACCTCAAGGGAGATTTCGTTTCTGGGCATGAATCTGGATACCATTCGGACCAGGGTTTTCCTTCCTCAGTCCAAGGTGCAGATGGTTCAGGATCTGATACGTCTTCTCCTGTCCAATCCTCGTCCTTCTATCCGGCTAGGGATGAGACTGGTGGGATTGATGGTGGCTTCCTTCGAGGCAGTTCCCTTTGCTCAGTTCCACATGAGGTCGCTCCAGCTCCATCTATTGTTGGCCTGGGACAGATGTCCGCAGTCATTGGATCAGTCTTTCATGATGTCTCCTCGGGTTCGGCAGTCCCTTCAGTGCTGGCTGGAACCAAGCAATCTGATGAGGGGCAGATCCTTTCTGACCCATTGTTGGGAGACGGTTACCACGGATGCCAGCCTGTTGGGCTGGGGAGGTTTTTGGAAGATGCATCAGTTCAAGGGGCTGTGGGTTCCTCTGGAGGCTCACACCCCCATCAATGTCTTGGAGCTGAGAGCTATTCGGTTGGTTCTGTCATGCTTGGCACATCACCTACGCGGCTTACCGGTTCAGGATCAATCAGACAATCGAACTGCGGTAGCTTACATCAATCACCAAGGAGGGACTCGCAGCAGGAGTGCCCTCAGGGAAGTTTCTCTGATTCTTGCATGGGCGGAGAGCAATGTTCCATGCATCTCAGCAGTGTACATTCCAGGAGTGTAAAACACGGCGGACTCCCTGAGCAGGGGATCTTCTCGCCGAGGGGAATGGTCTCTCATCCACATGGTATTCCGGTCCCTCTGTCACACGTGGGGGTTTCCGGAGGTGGATCTCTGCCTCTCGTCACAATCACAAGCTCCCAATGTTTGTGTCCCTGTCTCAGGATCCTCTGGCCCTGGCAGTGGACGCCATGTCTCTTGCCTGGAGGGATCTAGGGTTCCGGTACCTGTTTCCCCCCCCTTCTCCATGGTGGGCAAAGTGGTGCGCAAGCTGGCACCCAAGAGGGTGCGCCAGCAATTCTGGTGGCCCCAAGGTGGCCAAGACAGGTTTTGGTTCGCGGACGTTGTACGGCTGGCGGTATATCAGTACAGGTTGCCCCTGTTTCCGGATTTGATCACTCAAGGTCAACTTTGTTACAAACGCTGGCTTTGACGGTGTGGCTGCTGAAACCTCCATCTTAAAAGGTTTGTCTGATGCTGTGATTCAGACACTTGTTAGGACTAGGAAGTGATCTTCCTCTAACATCTACTACAGGACTTGGAGGTCCTATATTGATTGGTGTGAGACTAGGGCCTTGCCTTGCAGGGTGTTTTCGATCCCTAGGATTTTGGATTTTCTTCAACACGGTCTGGACCTGGGGCTCCAGCTTAGTACCTTGAAAGGGCAGGTCTCTGACCCCCTGGAAAAAAGTTTTAACCAAAGGATGAAGAGCAAAGGACCTTTGAAAGAAGACCGCCAGGGCACTCATGTGCGGCCCCGTTGAAAGCCTTTGTTGCCTGTTTGGGATTTGAAATTGGTTCTGTCGGCCCTCCAGGGGCCTCCTTTTGAGCCGGTGCAGGATGTTTCACTTTCTATGTTTACTCAAGATTGCCTTTTTGGTGGCTATTACTTCTGTTCGACGTGTCTGAGTTGGCGGCTCTTTCCATTCAAGCCCCTTACTTTGAGAGACACCAGGACAAGGTGGTTTTTCGTTTTAAGCCAGATTTCCTTCCTAAGGTGGTTTCTGCCTTCCATCTCAATCAGGATGTGGTTCTCCCTTCCTTGTGTCCTAAGCCTAGCAATGACAAGGAGAGGGTCCTGCACTCTTTGGATGTGGTTCGTTGTGTGAAGTACTATTTGATTGCTACTTCTTCCTATTCGTAAGACAGATGCCTTGTTCTTGGTGCCCTCCGGGCCCCGGAAAGGTTTGGCGCCTGCCAAGTCTACCATTAGTAAATGGATACGTCAGGCCATTGTTGGGGCCTATTCTGCCAAGGGGAGGACTCCCCCTTTTAAGTTCACTGCGCATTCTACTCGTGCTGTTGGTGCGTCCTGGGCTTTTCAGCACCAGGCTTCAGTTGAACAGGTTTGTAAGGCTGCTACTTGGTCTTCCGTTCATACTTTTTCCAAGTTTTACAAGCTTGATGTGTGGGCTTCAGGCGATGCTGTTTTTGGCCGCGAGGTTCTGCAAGCTGCAGTGGTTTAAGTTGGTACATTCTTTTACTGTTTTCGGTTCCCACCCATGACGGACACTGCTATTGGATGTCCCACATGTCATGATTATGGAAGCGGGGTGTGTGACATACTTGGAATAATACCATTTTGTGATTTACTCACCTGTAAAATGGGTATTATGGCATTAATGGGCATTAAGTATGTCACACACTCCGCTTCATCCCGCCCTTATTGGTATTTTGGATCTTTTATATGGTGAACCTTTTAGTGTTATGATTGTTTATATTTGTCTCTTCCTGGTCCCCTTACTGCTGTCCTATACTGGGGAATGTGTGGGAGGTCCCAGGTATTTATGGACTGGGAGGGGCTACTTTTTTTTCCTGTCATCTCTGCAAAGTTCGCCCTCTACTGGCCATAACCCACATGTCATGATTATGGAAGCGGGGTGTGACATACTTATAATACCCATTTTACAGGTGAGTAATCACAAAATGGTATTTTTTTTTACTTCACTTCACGTACTTACCCTCCTCGCTCCTGCTCTCTCCCCTCTCCTTCATGCTGCCGCGCTGGGGGGGGGGGGGGGGGGGCGGCGCTGCACAGGAGGAGATCGCTGGAGCTGCGGCTTCCGCCGCTGGGTGCGCGCGTGCTGCTGGCCTTTACTGCTGCTGGGCTCTCCTGCTCTCCAGGGGCCGCACGATGACGCTTTTTGCGTCATTACTGTGCGGCCCACCCCTCGAGGAACGTGTGCTGGCTGCCTGATCCGCGCCATCTTCTCCTCCACGCTGCTGTCGTCCTCTGCCGGCCTGTGAGCGGTGTCGTGAGTTCCTCTATTTGTTGTCATTATTATGTGCTGGGCATGTGCTGTGGGATGCTAATGTGTTCCCGTTGTGTCTTCCAGGTGGGCACCTTGATATTTAAGGTTGTGGTTCCTCTCGGCCTCCGCCCCCCCCCCCCCTCTCTCCAAGCCCTCTCCCTGTAAAGAGGGGTCGCATAAGAGGGACTCTGTTTCAGGCTGGCCAGGTTAGGTCGTCAGTGCCTTGTAACTGTTAACTTACTCAAATCACCATAATGGAGGCTTCTGGAGATAGTGAGCTTAGGGCCCGCTAGTACTCTGGGCGGCCTCAGCACTGTTTGTGTCACTTGCGCCAGAAGTGTTATTTTGGATGGCGGGCGGGCGTATCTGCCCCTAGCCCGTTGTTGCCTGCTGCCTCTCCTTACCCCCCATGTTTGCTCTCAGCCCCCAGTGGGGGGAAGCAAGTAGGGGGTCCCCATCTGATTTGGCGTATTGAGTGGCTAGTCTTGACAGACAGATCTCTCGCTCGGCTCCTAAAATGGCCACTAGTAAGAGGCGACATATTGAGCCGGTCTTTTCTGATAATGATGGAGATGATGATGATCTCTTTGGAGGCCACGGCTCTGTGGAGGAGGGTGAGTTGCAAGAGGACTCCATCTCCACGGTGGATTATTCTGCTGGTCTGGACAGTGGGCCCGCTTCTTCCTCGGATGAGGATACATGGCTCCCTGATGATACGGAGCGGTTGCTGACTGCGGTTTTTGAAACGCTGCATATTGTCCCTCCTAGAGCGGCTATAAGGAAGCAGAGTGACTTGTTTCGGCCTGAGAGACAGAGTCTTTCCTGAGAAGGCCGATTTTTCGGACATGATATTCAAGGAATGGGAAAGGCCTAATAGGTTACCTTCGGTGCCCAAGGGCCTGGACAGACGGTACCCCTTTCCTGAGGAGCTGGTCCGTCTGTGGTCCTGTCCTCCGGAGGTGGATGCCCCCCTGTCGGACCTGTCCAACACTACGGTCATGCCTTCACCCGATACTGCTTCTCTACGTGATCCAGCTGACAAATGCATGGATCAGCTGGTCTGCCATGCCTTCACCTTTGCCGGTGCTTGGTTTTGCCCTGTGTGTGCCGCGGCTATTGTCTTCCTGGCCATTAGAAAGGTGAGATGCCTTGTGGATATTGCTAAGTCTTGCAAGCGTGCTGAGCAGTATAAGGACCTCAAGGCTTGCGTGGAGTTAATTGCCTTCGTGGTCAGGGTTTCGGCCCTGCTAGTCGTTCTTCGCCGCTTGCTCTGGTTGCGGCAGTGGTCGGCTGATGCAGCAGCTAAAAAAGTAGCTCACTAGTATCTCCTTTGTGGGTCACAGGCTGTTTGGGGAGCGTCTGGACCTCCTGGTCAAGGACGGAAGGCTCCCTCAGCGACGAAGGCCTGTGCGGCCCTTTCAGGGTTCTTCTGCCCATCACTCCTTTCGAGGAGGAAGAGGCTCTTCATTTTCAGGGCCCCGCAGATACTCCTGAGGACGAGGTAGGTCCCGCGGCCGACCCAATCCCTCCTGGGGATCCAAGTCCAAACCCTCTGCCAAGACCCCTCAGTCATGAGGAGGCGCCCTCACCCATCCAAGTGGGGGGATGGCTTCTATTTGCTCACGTCTGGAGACAGCGCGTCTCGGATCGGTGGATTCAGGAGGTGGTGTCCTCCGGTTACAAGATAGAGCTGGCAGTCCGGCCGCCCTCTAGATTTCTTCAGTCTATGGTGTCCCAGAACCCGGTGACGGCTCAAGGCCTGCGGTTGGCCGTCCAAAATACAAAAATAGTGACTTAAAATAGACGGGGACCCCCCCATGCAGCCAAGGTGAGCCACACACACACCTCCGCATTCCACCACTCACACCAACTGTTAGAATGCCCATTTGTTAGTAATAAACATCCAGGACTGGATATAGTCTCTCCAACGGTGATAGAGATAAGGAAGAAATCTTGCTCTGTAAGTATTCAGCATATGGCAGCCGGCTTTACAGGTGCACGCAGTACAATGGAGTCTCCTGACCTCTTACTCATATATGATGCCATTTATTCATTACAGCCCATCCACCGCCAACAGGGCTTACTCAGGCAGTTATGCAGCCATGTCAATGAGGCATGAACACCCGGTGCGCACAAACCCCTAGGCGTTTTCACTAGCAGATTCCCTCATATAAACTCGGGCACTTATCTGCATCTCCATGATGTCGTCATGTGTACATCAGCTGGGTTGAATCCACGTGCGCTTGGGAGCGGCTGCTAGTATTCAGTGTAGCGAGCGGCCTCAGCTGGGCTGTGAGGAGGGTGCGAACGTGTGAGGGCTGGCCGTCCACCGACACGTGTTTCGCTCCGCCCACCGGAGCTTCGTCAGGGAACGGTGTCAGGGTTTTTACTCCAATCTGTTCACGGTGCGCAAGAAGGATGGAACGCTGAGACCCATTCTGGACCTGAAGGGTCTCAACAGGTTTGTCAGGGTGAGCTCGCTTCGACCCGGCGACTTTTTGACCACGGTGGACATCAAGGATGCTTATCTGCACATTCCGATATTCCAGGAGCATCAGAAGTTCCTGAGGTTTGCGCTGGAGGATCAGCATTACCAGTTTGTGGCCTTGCCATTTGGGATATCCTCAGCCCCCCGTGTGTTCACCAAGGTGCTGGCGGGCATCATGGCTCTCCTGAGAATCCAGGGCATCCGCGTGCTGCCTTACCTGGACCATTTGCTGATTGCGGCTCAGTCTCTTAATCAGGCCGAGAGCGACACCCGGACGGTGTTGTCCACTCTCGAGGATTTCGGTTGGGTAGTCAATTACCCCAAGTCTTCAGTCACTCCCTCTATGGTGAGGTCTTTTCTGGGCATGACGCTGGACACATCTCAGACCAAGGTTTTCCTGCCACAACAGAAATTGGTGGGTCATCAGACGCAGGTACAGGCCTTGCTGTCTTGCCAGCTTCCATCCGTCCGCCTGTGGATGAAACTGGTGGGCCTTTATGGTGTCATGCTTCGAGGCAGTGCCCTTTGTTCAGTTCCACATGAGACCTCTTCAATTGAATCTCTTTACCGGTTGGGATCGGACGCAGGAGTCACTGGAACAGGATTTTTCACTGTCTCCCCTGGCCAGGCAATCCCTCTTGTGGTGACTGGACTCCAGAAATTGTTTATTTATATAGCGCCATCAACCTCTGTAGCGCTTTACAAGGTATGAATACAGACAGGAAAAACATATATAGTACAGAGAACAATACAAAATTAGATGCCACAGGTTAAAACCAAGTGTTGTGAGCACAGGAGACAATAGGGAGGAGTGCCCTGCCCTTGCGAGCTTACATCTGCTGGTAGGCAAGTCATTTTTGACTCCACGGTGGGAGATTGTCACAACGGACGCCAGCCTGACCGGCTGGGGAGGCTTTTGGCTGACGCACAAGATTCAAGGTCAGTGGGGGCCGCAGGAGGCCCACTTGCCCATAAATATCTTGGAATTGAGAGCGATCCGGTTGGTGCTTCTTCACTTGACTCCCCATTTAAGGGGTCATGCGATCCAGGTCCGCTCGGACGATCAGACGGCAGTTGCCTACATGAATCACCAAGGCGGGACTCGGAGCAAGCAAGCCCTCAAAGAGGTCACCCTGATTCTGACCTGGGCAGAGGAGAATGTTCCCTGCATCTTGGTGTACATTCCTGGGATAGAGAACAAGGAGGCCGACTCCCTCAGCAGGAGTACCTCACGCCTGGGGGAATGGTCCCTCAGCAACAAGATCTTTCACTCTGTGTCTCCGCTGGGGTCAGCCGGACGTGGACCTATTTGCATCCAGACACAATCACAAGCTCCCGAGATTCGTATCCCTGTTGAGAGATCCTCTGGCCTTTGCCACAGACGCTCTCGCGATTCCTTGGACAGAGTTCAGGCTCCTTTATGCGTTCCCTCTGTTTCCGCTCCTGGGTCCGAGTGCTGCGCAAGATAGCCCAGGAGGGGGTACCAACCATCCTGGTGGCTCCTCGCTGGCCGAGGCGGAGTTCGTTCGCAGACATAATTCAGATGTCAGTCGATCGCTACGTCATGACCGACGACCCAGGGCTTCTCACGCAGGGGTTGCTGCGGCACCCCAATTTACAGACGCTGGCTTTGACGGCCTGGCTATTGAAACCTCAATCCTGACGGAGAATGGGCTGTCAGCCACGGTTGTTCAGACCCTGATTCAGGCGCGGAAGAAGTCTTCTTCCATGATATACTATCGAGTTTGGCATGCCTACATTGCCTGGTGCGAGTCTAAGAGTTTCCCTTGCCGCACTTTCTCTATCTCTATGATTTTGGAGTTTTTACAACACTGCTTAGAATTGGGTCTCCAGCTGAGCACCCTCAATGGCCAGGTCTAGGCCTTGGCCATCTTTTTCCAAAGATCCTTTGCCAATCATAGACTGATCAAGACCTTTTTCCAAGGAGTTACCCATGTACGTCCACCGCGTAAGCCTGTACTACCAGTGTGGGACTTGAATTTTGTGCTTTCTGGGTCCTCCCTTTGAGCCTTTGTGCGATGCTGCATTGCCTATTTTGACCCTAAAGGTGGTCTTTTTGGTAGCAATCACCTCGGTGCATCACGTGTCAGAACTGGTCGCGCTTTGTATGAAGCCTCCTTATTTTGAGCGGCATAAGGATAAGGTGGTGTTTCGCTTTAAACCTGATTTTTTTTGCCTAAGGTCGTTTCTCCCTTTCATCTTAATGAGGACGTGGTCTTGCCTTCCTTGTGTCCAGCACCGACTAATTCTAAGGAAAGGACCCTCCATGCCTTGGATGTGGTCAGAGTCATTAAGTATTACCTGGTTGCGACTGAATCCTTCAGGAAATCGGATTTGCTCTTTGTCCTAACAGAAGGCTCTAGGAAGGGTTTGCCACCTGCCAAGTCCACACTCAGTAAGTGGATCAGACAGGCGGTGGTGCAAGCTTATTCTGCCAAGGGGAAGGAACCCCCTTTTCGTATTACAGCTCATTCTACTAGAGCTATTGGTGCGTCCTGGGCCTTTCAGCACCAGGCATCTGTTGAACAAGTTTGTAAGGCCGCCACTTGGTCTTCTTTTCATACCTTTACCAAGTTTTACAAGGTTGATGTTAGGGCCTCAGCTGATGCTGTCTTTGGCCGAAAGGTGCTTCAGGTGGTAGTGAAATTAACTACATGCTGTTTTCGCACTGGGGATCCCGCCCTATATGGACATTGCTTTTGGATGTCCCAACTGTCATAACTTCTGGGATGACCTGGCTTGGATATAGTGAAAAATACAATTCTGTGAAACTCACCTGTAGAATTGTTTTTGAATATATCCAGTCCAGGTCGTCCCACCCTGCCCTTGTTTTCATTATCTCTGTTTGCCTGTTATGGTGATTACCATTTTTATATTGGACAGTTGTCCTTAAGTTTTTTGTTGGAGAGAGTACATGCTGAAGCTATGTGAAATAACATGGTTTCTTGGCCTCCCGGCCTGTCTCCTTCTTACTGCTGTTTAACTATTGGGGAATCAGAGAGACACCTGATTTTTTTAGGGGGCCGGGAGGAGCTACAGCTTTTGATCCTGCAGTCAAGCGCCACCTGGCGGTGGATTACCCAACTGTCATCACTTCTGGGACGACCTGGACTGGATATATTCAAAAACAATTCTACAGGTGAGTTTCACAGAATTGTATTTTTTTTCAACGATTGCTTTGCAATAGTGTTTTTTGGTGACAATATAATCTATATAATCTAATCCAATCTATAATATAATCTAATAAATATGTAACTTTGCAAACTCTAATGCTACTTTAGAGAACTTTTAGAAACCCATGACCTGAGTTTTGTTTCTTCTGGTGGGGGCATCCCAATTTGAGATGCCCTGCTGCCTTTATCCCTCGACATCCTCAGTAAACCAGGTCTTTCATCAATCCCACATGTGTGGGACACTCGGCCAAATTGCGGCACTTGTTTCATTCAGATTTCCTTTGCTAAACTGAACCGGAGTTCAGTGCAGCAAAGGATATCTGAATGGAGCAAGCACTGCTGGCCGCATCCCAGCCTCTAGCTGTGGTGGGTTTTAAACACAAGGCATCCCAATTTGAGATGCCCCTTAACGAGGTAAAGGCTGTTAAGAATTATTTATTGGAGGAGCAACAGGGCCAGCAAGATCACCATTTCCTCTAGAGACCCACCGAACGATTCCTTGTCCACTGTGTGAAACCTTCTATGGTCCCAAAAAATTCTTACATCCCATGCACAGTCCACCTCTGGCATTTACACTGTGCCTGGTCTCACCTTTATCGAGTTAGCGAGCGTACACAGCAGTGATGCACGATGTGAACCGCCCATGCAATATGAGATCCCTGATTGAGCTCCTGAATAATTTTTTAACTGACCGATCTTTTTCATCTAGACCAATCTAGATGTCTATTCTCTTGCATTCAGAAGGGATCCGCCTTTACCATGGCTGGGTCACAGAAGAACGACCCAGCCTTTAAGCTAAGGAAACAAGGTTTTGATTTCATGTAGATCCTCCGGCTTTGTCCTCGCAAGAGTTTCTGTCTAGAGAACATCTCTTTAAAGTCTCTTAAAGTGCCTTAATGCTCAGCTGGCAGCAGCCCAAGTAGTAAAGCGGCTGATTCTTGTTCCTCATTTATGCCATTATGAAATCTCTATAGCTACAGAGTCTAGCTGTGACGAGGTGAATGGAAAGGACAGACCTGACAAGACTATGGGGACTATGGCAGGCAGACTATTATGTCATTTCTACTTTACAAAAAGCTTTCACCAACATATCTGGGGGGGGGGGGGGAAATATGATAAAGGTGCCCTATGTTGGACATTCTACTGTACTGCTTAATTATCCTAAATCTTTCTTCCTGCTATCTGAGCTGTCTACAATCTTCCCCCAGTACCAATGCACCAAATGGAAGAAGGAGGTCTTCTAATGGCATCAGAGCCATGCTGGCCCCAGTTCCCCTACAGTAAGCTGTATCCTGGCCTGGGAGGCATTAGGGTTGATTCAGAGAAACACCAAAAACTTTAGTATTTTTTCCGATCTGTGTTTTTTGGTGTAAATTTTCCGAAATTTTTTTTTTTTTTTTTTTTATTTTGAACTGGCATTATTTACTTGCGTTTTTTAATTAAAATTTTTGGTTTCAAATGGTAAAACTTTAAATTTTTTGTGTTGTAACCCACACCCTGTACATACAGATGGCTCTCCAAATTTTAAAAACACCCAGCATCTTCTGCATGTTATGAGCCTTGAAACAGCCAAGATGGCGGGTCAGGTAATATTAGGCAGCCTGCAAACAGAAAGGGCTTGTGACTGTGTTGCTTTGCATTCTGGGATTTCTGACCTTTCAAGGCCCCCAGCTCTGCTGTCTCTGAGCAAAACACAGCTGTAACCCGCACCCTGCACTTTATCCCACTCTCCTCTCCTCAGTAAGTGTGATGCATCTGACCAAAGATGAGATAAAATAATTACACAAAGCAAAGGTTGCCAACTACAACAATAAATCCGAAAACAAATTAAGATTCAAGTACAACAACAAAAAGGACATAAGTTTAAAAATAAATCGCAATTATATGGATGTGTGGCAAAATAAAGGTTTACATGCAAAGGACTAATTAAGGTCCACATTAAAATGCTTTTATAAGGCATACATGAAATGTATTGATTCAGGTATGCATTGCTATACAATTTATGGCCTCGGCCATGCTGATACATGCAGTTCATTGGAGCTGAAGGCGCGCAGACTCCTCCACATAGCCACAAAACATGTTCTACAATAGCAAATCCGAGTCCTCAAAGGTGTCGGAAGTGGATTTTTAATTAAACTGATTTTTAGGGTGGGAATCAGCTCTCTGAATCACATGGAAACACATCCAATTAACGGAAGTTTTAGGAACGAACGGAAAAATTACAATTTGGTTGGGAACATTTCCGATTTGGTTGTAAAACTTCCGATTTTGTTAGTAAAGCTTCCGATGATAGTAAGAGCATATACGAATTCGTTCGAACGTTCGCGCGAGTCGGAAATGGCCAAAAAAAAAGGAAAAAATGACTAACACCCACCCAAACTTTCGATTCCCGATCCGAAATCAATGAACTTTTGCATTTAGAATCGACCCTATTGTCCTGCTAAAGGCAATCCCCTGTCAACCAGAGAAATGCAGGAGTACTGAGGAGGACTGCAGCCAGTGGAGAGCATGACACGTCTTGAAAATGTAGGTTTTTGTGTGCCGAAATAATGTCCATGAGGTGCTGAGCTTTTTTTTTTTTTTTTTTTTTTTTTTTTAGCAAATGTATTTTATGGAAGCAGTTTTCACTACCTGCAATCTGTTGCTTTTTTTTTTTTTTTTGCAATATAAGTTTATTCAGATTTTCATATTTTACAATGTACATCTACTGTGCCTCTGAAGACAAGCGGGTGTCCCTATAGTCAATCCACCCAGCCCATGTCGTCTTATATACCTTTCTTGCATGTCCCTGGCTTCCAGGGCCATCTCCTCCATTCGGCATATAACTTCTACCTCCCGAGCCCATTCCATAAACATCGGCAAGACTGAAGACTTCCAATGCCTTGGAATAATTGTTCTCAGCGCCGTTATAAAGTGCCTCAGAACCACCTTTTTATTATTGGAGACTGACCCTGGGAGCAAGGACAACAATCTGTTGCTTTTATTAAGATCTACAATAAGAGAAGTGAGCTCGGTACACCCAGAACACTGCTTCTGGGCTTGTGTGAGTGAAATCTCTCACCTCAGCAGCGGCCATTGCAGTTCGTGTAGCTCTTGGTGTATGGACTTGCCAATAGCAACTGATTTCAGGTAGTGAAAACTGTCTCCACACACATTTGCTAACATAAGAAGAAAGAAATCGCACTTTGAGGACATCCTTTATAGCGCCCAAAAATACACTGAATTTTTTATCACAATGCAAAAATGTGGAGCACAAATTCCTACGTATACGCAAGCATACAATGAAGGTTTAAAGATAAAGCGTTTTTTTTTTTTTTTTTTTTTTCTTCCTCTCTTTAGGCTAGAGTGAGCTCAGAGCAAGAGCACTTCCTTATCGTTCCATTTGGTCTCCTATACAGTGAGGTTACTGCTTCTAGTTTGGTAAGTTGTCTTACATATTTCTGCTCTTCCATTAATAGCCAACCTTAACCCTCGCTGCCAACACTGTGCTGTGTACTTTGTAGCAAGGCTAAGCAAAGCTAGCCTATCCCATTGTGCTCCTGGTAAGCCCTGCAGTAAGGATACTTTGCTTTTTACTCTGAACGCCCCAGAAATGGCTGCACGCTTCAACATTGCTGGAGGTTCAACTGCCGTGGTTTTGTACTGCTGTTTCTGGATGCCCTGTTGGATGGTGCTCCTGGAGTAAAAGGTAAGTATCTGTTTAATTGTGCTTTACAGGCTCAGGGTCATGCCAGCCTTAAGGTCCACTAACCCAAATTGATCTGCCACCAATCCTGCCAACACCAAAGCTGCAAGTAAAAAGAGTGGTCACGGGCTTATTATGACGCTTTTCGCGTCACTGCCATGCAACTCGCCCCTCGAGAAACGCACTGAGCTGCTCACTCTGCGCCATTTTGTGACTGTCTCTCCTGCCTCGCTGCCTGGGACCCCTCCGGTGTGGCTACACTGTCGGTGTCGTGAGTCCCTATTACTAATATCTATTGTGTTATCTTTATTGCGCATGTGCTGTGGGATGCTTATGGCCTTTTTCTTAGTATACATAGTACGTCCTGCTCCAGATATAATACTTACACTTGGGCTATCCTCCGCCAGATGGCGCTGCACTGCAGAGACATGCAAAACAGGCTCCTCCCGGCCCCTCAAATACCCGGGGTCCTCCCACAAATCCCCAGATTTCTCTGCAGTGCCGACTGCGAAGACATGAAGTATCACTCTCTCGCAGGTGAGCGGGGCTATTACAGCCTGTGGCCCTGTTGGACTATTCCCACCCGTCCCCTTGTGATGTGCCTCCCAGCTTGGGCTGCGCTGGTTGGGTGAAGGTAGGCAGCACCATGCGTGCTTATGGAGCCATGCTCCACCGCAGTCCCCCACCAAAGGGTAGGCGGTTTAGGCTGATGGTGAGCATTATTGCCCCGTGTAGCGTTGGGCCCTATACAAAGGGTCGCCATCCTCCCTCGTTCCCCCCGTAGCTCGGGGGGAAAGAAAGGGGGGGGGTGGCGGTCTCAGTGTACTGTGATTACACGCTTATGGCCTTAGTATTGCCCTTGACTTGTAACTTGGTGTCAGAGCCGCGCTGTTTGCTTTTTTATTGTGTATCTGCCGCCCCAGACGCTGCGGCGTCTCCATTGGCAAATCATCTATTCTATGTGTGTCATACACTTTGCTTCTCCTTGAAAATATTGGCTACTGTCTTAGAGCTTCGCGCTCTTCGGGGGGGGCGGGGACCTGGTTTGGCGCGCTCCGCATCACGGCCCGCTCTGGCCCGCCCTTCGAGGTTTGCTTGGCGCCATTTTGATGCTAGTCGCGCGCGTGGTAACGGCCCTCCTCCTCCCTTGGTCTGTAAGTGCCCTCGCAGGCGATTTTCATGATTCTTTATTACTGCGCATGGCTCTGACACCCTTTATTCCCATTATGTCTTTCAGACGGTTGAATCCAGTGGCTTCTCCCGGCCCGGTTTAAATTATAGCGGGCCTTGTAAAATTCTCCCACCTTCCTAGCGGGACTTTGGGGCATCCAGGGTTGCCTATTGCGTAAATCCCTGCTGGCATATTGTGCCTAGATAATCACCATATGGAGGCATCTCAGAATTATTTGACCGGGGTGCCCTCTGGGACAAGACCGGCTGTGTATAGCGTGTGGACAACCCCATGCTGATGCTGACAGGGCACGGGTCTGCGCACCATGTGCCGAGCAAGCACTGGCCCTGCAATCAGGCTTGCCAGTGGCTGCACCTCGTTTCAATACACCTATTTCCCCATGCTTAAATCTGACTCCTGCTGAGTCGCATACAAGTGGGGATTTGCAGCCTGCTGTGTCTTCCAGACTGCCTACGGCTGATCAGATTATTGCGAGGTTGTCAGAGCGCATGGGCCCTGGTAAGAAGCGGCCCTTGACTCCTCCTGTTTCTGTTTGTCCTATGGGAACTGAGGAGTTCACTACTCCGCGTGCCTATACCCCTTCTGATGGAGAGCTGTTCTCTGACTCAGGCTCATCTGATGAGAGGCCGAGGAGTCTTGACGATTCTGGCCCTGAATACTGGGGCCAGTGTGACACTGACGATTGTTGATTAAGGTCTTTAAGGTCCTGTCTATCTCCCTCCCTGGTGAGGCTCCCAAGCCTAGAGGGGAGCGTTTCTATACAGCGACAGCACGCTTGGAATTTCTAGAGCAGGCTCATTTCCATGCTCTTGTACTCAAGGAATGGGAATGCCCCAGTAAACTTCCAGGGGTCCCAGGGGACTGGGATAGGAAATACCCTTTTCCCCCTGAGGTGGTTAATTGTTGGTCATCACCCCCCGTGGTGGATGCACCGATCATAGGGGTTCCTAACCCCCCCCTTTATCACAGCCCCTGCTTATAGTACCCTTCGGGATGCTGAGGACCGGCGCATTGATAGGCTGGCCTCCCACGCCTTTTCTTGTGCAGGAACGGCGCTGCGCCCGGTCTGTGCCGCGGCCGTCACTGCAGTGGCCGCTAGAACCCTCATCAGAAAGATGCTTGATCATCACCCTGAGGATCTCCCCTGGGAGGTGTTTAATGCACTCTCCAGTTGTGATGTATTTGTAAAATGTATCCTTTTAGCGCTGGATGACACCATTAGAATGTGTGCAAGGACTTCTGCCCTTGTGGTGGCCATATGTCTCTTGGTCTGGCTGCGACAGTGGGGTGCTGACGATACTGCTAAAAGGACTCTGACTGGGCTTCCCTTTAGAGGGCAACGCCTGTTTGGGGCCCGTCTGGACCTGTTTGGTAAAACGAGCAAATCACCCCAACGCAGGCGGTCATCTCGGCCTCCTCGGGGCAGGGGCACCCCTCCCCCTTCCTACCATAGTGTTAAACAGGAACCAGGGGTGTCCTTCCTGGGGGCTCGTGCAGACTCCTGCCATAGGAGCGGCAGACAACGTCCTGGCCCCTCTGGCAGGGCTAAGCCTAAATCTTCCACCAAACCCCCTCAAGCATGATGGGGTGCCCTCGCCCGTCTGGGTGAGGGGATGGCTGCAGTACCTTGCTCTTCTCAGGAGGCATCACGCCTCATTCTGGTGGTTTTAGGGGGTAGTGTCTCCCGGATACAATTAAGGATAGAGTTGCTGCGCGGCCTCCCCCAAGTTTATCAGGGTACTCCGGGTCCCTGCCTCTGTTCAGGTGCTGGTGCAGGCCATGCAAGGCCTGTGGGGTCTGGAGGTCACTTGCAGATTGCCCTGAGCAGGCAGGGGCCGCTACACCAACCTTTCCACAGTTCCCCAAAAGGATGGGTCAGTCTGGTCCATTCTGGATTCACAGATTTCGGCAACTCGTCAATTACAGGCAGTTCCTGCATGGAGGCTCTTAGCTGGGCCATCAGCTCCCTGCGCCCTGGGGGCTTCTTGCCATCTGTGGAGATCAAAGATGCTTATTTTCGCATCCCTGTGTCTTCTGGACACCGAGGCTTCAGGTTTGCGTTGGAAGTCCAACACTGATAATTTGTGGCCTTGTTATCTGGCCTCTCTTCAGCTCCCAGAGTGCTCACCAAGTTGCTGACGGGGGCGATGTCTCTGATGAGACCAAGGGGCGCATTGACCTACCTGGACGTCCTTCTCCCATTCTAGTCTCTACGTCACGCTAAGTTGGATTCTAGACTGTTAGTGTCCATTGGGAGTCACTTGGATGGGTGGTTAATCACCCCAAGTCCTCATTGTCCTCCTAATTTGAACTCCATTCCTAGGAATGAATTTGGATACGGTTCAGGCGACAATCTTACTTCCTCAGCAACAAATTGGACAATCTGGTTGCATGGTCTCAGTCCCTCATAGCTGTCCCCGTCCCTTCACCAGGCGGGGATGCAGCTGTTAGGCCCGTTGGTGGCTTGCTCAGAAGAGGTCCCTTATGCTCATTCCCCCTCGGGCTCTTCTGCAACTTCTATTGTTAGTACAGGACAGGTCCCTCTTGGAGCGGTTGAACTCAAGGAGCCTGTCTGGGGGCAGCCCCCTTCTTGTCCTTTCCTGAAGACGGTCACCATGGATGCCAATCTATCAGGTTGATGGGGGGGGGGTTTCTTCTGAAACTCCCCGCGGTTCCGGGGGAGGTGGGGCCCTTAGGAGGTCCATACACCTATCAATTTTTGAAACGGTGAGCTTTCAGGTTGGTTCTATCTCGCTTGACTACTCCTCTTCAGGGCCTGCCTGTCTGGGGGCGCTCGGTCTGTCTGGCGACAGTGGCCTACATTGATCATCTGTGTGGGACCTGGAGCAGGATGATCCTCCAGGAAGGTATCTGAGCCTGATCTGGGTGGAGGACAATGTTCCCTGCATATCAGTGGTATTCGCTCCGGTGGAGGTCCCTCTGCGACAGGATGTGCTAATCCTTGTGTCACTATGAGGTCCGACCAGTGTGGATCTGTTTGTGCCCCGTCACTATCACAAGCTCTCTGCCCTTGTTTCCCTGTCCCAGGATCCTTAGTAACGTTATGGCAGGACATTCTGTTCTGTATGTCTTTTCTCCATTCTCCCTGCTAGGCAGGGTTCTGCGCAAGATTGCTCTGGATGGGGGGACAAGTGATTCTGGTGGCCTCCGGGTGGCCTAGTGGAGTGTGGTTCGCAGACGTGGTACTGAGGGCAGTAGATCTGTACGTTCTGCCAGGAGTGCCAGCTCTGCTCACTCAGGGCCCCTTTGTCACCCCAATCTACAGACTCTGGCCTAGGCGGCCTGACTGCTGAAACATCCATCTTGATGGAGACAGACTTATCTGTCTCGGTGATTGAGACTATGGGAAGACTAGGAGCAAGCTTCTTCTTCTTCTTTCATCTATTATGGGGTATGGCGTACCCATATTGATTGGTGTGAGTCTAGGTCTCTTCCCTGTCGGGCGTTCTCTGTTCCCAGGGTTCTAGAGTTATTACAGCATGGGTTGGTTCTCCAACTCGGTACACTGAAGGGTCAGGTTCTACCCTGTCCGCCTTGCTGTAGTAGCCTTTTGCTCAGTTTTTCCTGGGTTAAGATCTTCCTTCAAGGGGTGGCTCAGGTGCGTCCCCCACGTAATCCTATGGTCCCTGTTGGGATTTGAATTTGATTCTGTCTGCCTTGCGGGGTGTTCCCTTTGGACCTATTCAGGATGCTGTCTGGCTGTTCTTACCTCAAAGTTGTCCTTCTGGTGGCTGTTACTTCAGTCAGACGTGTGTCTGAGCGGGCAGCTCTGTCTATCTAGCCCTCGTTCTTTTAGATACACCAGGATAAGGTGGTGTTCCGCTTTAAGCCGGACTTTCTGCCTAAGGTGGTGTCTTATGTTCATTGATTCAAGGTATTGTTCTTCCTTCTGTGCCTTATTCCTAGCAACGCTGAGGAAAGGGTTCAACATTCCTTGAACAGGTGTTGGAAGTGTTTCCTTGGTAGTCTCTGTGCCCCTTAGGAGAACTGATGCTCCTTTGGGTCTACGGCCAAATCCATCCTGTGTGTGCCTGATCTCGTCTGATCTCAGGGGGGTTAGGCGGCTTTGGGCCTGGTCATTACTTGGATGGGATGGTTCCTTCTGGTCCTAGGAAAGGTTTTCGGCTTCTGCCAAGGCTACTGTTAGCGTTTGGACTTGTCAGGCTGTTACTCAGGCCTATTCCCTAAGGGGAAGAATCTTCTTCTCGCTTTACTTCTTATTCTACTCGTGTTTTGGTTGCCCTTTGGGCTTTTCAGCACCGGGTTTCTGTTGAACAAGTTTGCTAGACCGCTACTTGGTCTTCTGTTCATACCTTTTCAAAAAGTTTTACAAGGTTGACGGTAAAGCCTCAGCTCATGCTGCTCTTGGCCGCAAGGTTTTGCAGGTGACAGTGCTTGAAACTGTCTGCTGTTGCCTTTTTTGTTGGGGATCCCACCCTACTTTATGGACACTGCTATTGGATGTCCCAAGTGTAAGTATTATATCTGGAGCAGGACGTACTGTATACTAAGAATAATACAATTCTGTGAAGTACTCACCTGTAGAATTGGTATTATAAGTATACAGTGCGTCCTGCTCCACCCCACCCAGTTTTTTTGCATTTTCTAGATCCCCTGTATGGTGATTGTTATCATTGTTACAGTTACCAGTTTTGGTGGTTAAATTCTCCCGGCTTCTTGTTCACTGCTTTTCAATGCTGGGGATTTGTGGGAGGTCCCCGGGTATTTGTGGCGCCGGGAGGAGCCTGTTTTTCATGTCTCTGCAGTGCAGCGCCATCTGGCGGAGGATAGCCCAAGTGTAAGTATTATATCTGGAGCAGGACGTACTGTATTCTTATAATACCAATACCAAAGAATTGTATTTTTGCTTGTGTCTTTCAGGTTGGGCCCATTGATTGTGGGTTGTGGTTGCTCCCGGTCCCCTGCCCCCCCCCCCCCCCCTCCGTCAGTGCCTTGTAACCTGCATTTAATTTTTCTGCTAATCACCATAATGGAGGCTTCTGGGGATAGTGAGCTAGGGGCCCCCTCTGGGCGGGTGAAGCTCTGCCCCATGTGCAGTGCAAGCCCTCTGGGCGGATTCAGCGCGGTTTGTACCACTTGCGCCAGGAGCGTCTTTTTTAGCACGATGATCTAGCAGGCGTATATGCCCCTAACCCTTTATTGCCTGCGGCCTCTCCAGATCCTCCGCTGCTGCAAGCAGCCCCCAGTGGGGCTTGATTTGGCATACCGGGTGGCCAGCCTCGAGAGATAGATCTCGCGAACGGCTCCTAAGAAGGCCACGAGTAAGAAGCTGCCCATCGGATGATGATGATCTTTTTGGAGGTCTGGGCTCCGTGGAGGAAGGCGAGTTGCAGGAGGACTCCATTTCCACAGTGGATTATTCTGCTTGCTATGACAGCGGGCCTGGTTCTTCCTCGGATGAGGATACGTGGCTCCCTGATGATACAGAGAAGTTGCTTGCTTCAGTTTTTGAGAGTTTGCACATTGTCCCTCCAAGAGCGGCTAAGAGGAAGCAAGGTGATTTTTTTCGACCTGAGAGACAGAGGCGAGTCTTTCCTGAGCAGGTCCATTTTTCTAATATGATTTTCAAGGAATGGGAAAGGCCTAACAAGCTACCGTCGGTGCCTAAGGGCCTGCACAGGCGGTATCTCTTTCCTGAGGAGCTGGTCCGTTTATGGTCCCGTCCCCCCGAGGTGGATTCCCTTGTGTCCGGATTGTCCAACACTACGGTTATGCCTTCACCCGATACCCGACACTCGATATACGTGATCCAGCTGACAGGCGCATGGATCAGCTGGTCTGTCATGCCTTTACCTTTGCTGGTGCTTGGTTTTGCCCTGTGTGTGCCGCGGCTATTGTCTCCTTAGCCATCATAAAGAAGGGGAGACGTCTTGTGGATATTGCTAAGTCTCGCGGGCGGAGTATAAAGACCTCAAGGCTTGCGTGGTTTTTATTTCCTTCGTTGTTTCTGCCATGGTTGTTGGTGTCCGGCTCGGTGCCAGGGTTTCGGCCCTGCTTGTTGCGCTTCGCTGCTCGCTCTGGTTGCGGCAATGGTCGGCTGATGCCGCGGCCAAGAAGACGCTCACTAGTATCTCTTTCTTGGGGCACAGGTTGTTCGGGGAGCGTCTGGACCTCCTGGTCAAGGATGGTAGACTCCCTCAGCGGCGGAGGCCTGCGCGGCCCTTTCGGAGTTCTTCTGCCTATAGCTCCTTTCGAGGAGGAAGAGGCTCTTCATTATCAGGTGGCCGCAAAGATTCCTGGGGACGAGGTAGGTCCCGGGGCCAACCCAATCCCACCCGGGGATCCAAGTCCAAGCCCCCTTCCAAGGCTCCGCAGGCATGAGGAGGCACCCTCACCCATCCGGGTGGGGGGACGGCTTCTGCTATTTGCTCTGGAGACAGCGCGACTCGGATCGGTGGATTCAGGAGGTGGTGTCCTCCGGTTACAAGATAGAGCTGGCAGTCAGACTGCCCTCAGGATTTCTTCAGTCTCGGATGTCCCAGAACCCATTGAAGGCACAGGGCCTGAGAATGGCTGTGCAACACCTCCTGTGGTTAGGTGTGATTTGCCCTGTACCTCGTCAGGAACAGGGTCAAGGCTTCTACTCCAATCGGTTCCCAAGAAGGATGGAACGCCGAGGCCTATCCTGGACCTGAAGGGTCTCAACAGGTTTGTCAGAGTCAGACATTTCCGCATGGAAACCTTACGGTCTGTGGTGAGCTCGCTTTGGCCCGGTGACTTCCTTACCACGGTGGACATCAGGGATGCTTATCTGCACATCCCGTTTTTCCAGGGACATCAGAGGTTCCTGAGGTTTGCTCTGGAGGATCAGCATTACCAGTTTGGCTCTGCCATTCGGGATATCCTCAGCCCCCCGGGTTTTCACCAAGGTGGTGGCGGGCATCATGGCTACTCTGAGGAATCGGGGCATTCGTGTGCTGCCTTATCGGGACGATTTACTGATTGCGGCTCAGTCCCTTCAGCAGGCCGAGAGCGACACCCGGACGGTGTTATCCAGTCTTGAGGATTTCAGGTGGGTAGTCAATTACCCCAAGTCTTCAATCACTCCCTCTATGGTGAGGTCCTTCCTGGGCTTGATATTAGACACCTCTCAGGTCAAGGTATTTCTGCCACAGCAGAAGGTGGTGCGCCTCCAGACGCAGCTGCAGGCCTTGCTGTCTTGACAGCGGCCATCGTTCCGTCTGGGGATGAAGCTGGTGGGCCTAATGGTGTCAAGCTTCGAGGCAGTGCCCTTCACCCAATTCCACATGAGACCTCTTCAATTGAACCTGTTGACCAGCTGGGACCGGATGCATGAGTTGCTGGAACAGGAATTTTCACTGTCCCCCCCCCCCCCCCCCCCCCCGACCAGACAGTCCCTGTGGTGGCTGGACTCCAGAAACCTGTTGGTGGGCAAGTCCTTTCTGACTTCCCAGTGGGAGAGAGTTACCACGGATGCCAGTCTGACCGGCTGGGGAGGCGTTTGGCAGACGCAGAAGATCCAGGGTCAGTGGGGTCCGCAGGAGAACCACTTGCCCATAAATCTCCTGGCGCTGAGAGCGATCCGGTTGGTGCTTCTTCGCTTGACTCCCCATTTAAGGGGTTGTGCTATCCAGGTTCGCTCGGACAATCAGTTGGCTGTCGCCTACATCAATCACCAGGGCGGGACTCGGAGCAAGCGAGCCCTCAAGGAGGTGACCCAGATTCTGACTTGGAAAGAGGAGAATGTTCCCTGCATCTCGGCGGTTTACATCCCGGGGTAGAAAACCAGAAGGCAGACTCCCTGAGCAGGAGGGCCTCACGTCTGTGGAAATGGTCTCTCAGCAACAAGATCTTTCACGCTCTGTGTCTCCGCTGGGGTCCGCCGGACGTGGACCTGTTTGCATCCAGACACAATCACAAGCTCCCAAGGCTCGTCTCCCTTTCAAGAGATCCTCTGGCCTTTGCCACAGACGCTCTGGCAATTCCTTGGACGGAGTTCAGGCTCCTTTATGCATTCCCTCTTTCCCATTTCCACTCCTGGGCCGAGTGCTGTGCAAGATAGCCCAGGAAGGGGTTCCAACCGTCCTAGTGGCTCCTCGCTGGCCGAGAAGGAGTTAGTTTGCGGACATAGTTCAGATGTCGGTGGATCGCTACATCATGCCCGACAACCTAGGGCTTTTCACACAGGGGTCGCTGCGGCACCCCAATTTACAGACGCTGGCTTTGACGGCCTGGCTATTGAAACCTCAATCCTGATAGCGAAGGGGCTGTCAGCCACCGTTGCGCATACCATGATTCATGCATGGAAGAAGTCTTCTTCCATGATATGTTACAGAGTTTGGCGTGCCTACATTGCTTGGTGTGAATCCAAGAGTCTCCCTTGTCGCACATTCTCTATCTCTAGGATCTTGGAGTATTCTAAGCATACAGCACGTCCTGCTCCAGATATAGTCATAACGTGTGGGTAATCCTCCGCCTCCGTGCACTGCAGACATGTAGAAAACAAGCTCCTCCCGGCCCTACATATACCGAAGGACCTCCCACAAATCCCCAGATTTCTCTGCAGTGCTGGAACTGCGAAGACATGAAGTATCACGCTCTCGCAGGCGAGCGGGGCTTTACAGCCCGAGGCCCTGCGGGACTATTTCCACCCGTCCTCTTTGTAGAAGAATATGCCTCCCAGCCTGGGCTACATTGGTCGGGTGAAGGTAGGCAGCACCATGTGTGCTTAACGGAGCCATGCTCCACCGCAATCCCCCACCATAGGGTAGGCGGTTTAGGCTGATGGTGAGCCTCTAGTGGATGCCCCTCCCGCATTATTGCCCCGTACCCCGGGTAGTGCTGGACCCTGTGTAAAGGGTCGCCATCCTCCGTCATTTCCCCATCTAGTTAGGGGGGAAAAGAAAGGGGGGGGGGGGTATGTGTGTGGCGGTCCCAGTGTACCAGTATGTCACGCTTATGGCCTTATTTCTGCCCTTCATTAACATTGAAATGTCAGAGCCGCGCTGCTTGTTCGTTATTAGGTTTTCGGCTGCCTCCGTACGTCTTATACACAGTTTGCTGCGTTGTCTAGATGCTGTGGCGCCTTTTCCTTACTAGATGTAACGGTTTTCCTACGAATCCTTAAGCGTGTGATTGTATCCTTGCTTTGCCGTTACCTCAGAGCTTCGCGCTCTTCAGAGTGGGTGGGGACTTGAATTGGCGCGCTCCGCGTCACGGGCGAGCATCGAGCCCGCCCTTCGAGGTTCGCTGGGCGCCATTTTGCTAATCTCCGCGCGCGCGTGGTGGCGGTTCCCTTCCTCCATTGGTCTGTAAGTGCTCTCGCGGGTGACTCCTTTCATATGTTTTTCCAGCTGCGCATGGCTCTGACATCCATTCTTCTCCTTATGTCTTTCAGACGCTAAGATTCCGGTGGCATCCCCCGGCCTGATATATATCTTAAACGGGTTCACATTTAAATTCTCCCACATTCCTAGCGGGTCTTGGGGCATCCAGGGTTGCTTACATCATAAATCCCTGCTGGCATATTGCTTTGATAATCGCCATATGGAGGCATCTCAGAGTTGTGTCCGGGGTCCCGCGGGGACAAGACCGGCTGTGTACTGCGTGGGGACCACCCCATGCTGATGCTGACAGAGCACGGGTCTGCGGACCGTGTGCTTAATCAGGTTTAACAGTGGCTGCACCTTGCTTCAATACACCTGTCTCCCCGTGTTTAAATCTCACTCCTGATGAGTCGCACTCGAGCGGGGATGACCAGCAGGTGGTGCCGCGCAGGCTACCTACGGCTGAGCAGGTGATGCCTGGTTTGGCGGAGCTTTTGGGCGCTGGAAAGAAGCGGTCCTTGACGCTTCCTGGTTCTATGTTTCCCACTGAAACTGAAGAGTCTGCTGCTATGCAGGTCCTTGATCCCTCTGATGAAGGTGAACTGTTCTCAGGTTCCAGTTCCTCAGACGAGATGCCTTGGAGCCGTGATAATTCTGACCCTGGTTCCTGGGGCCTGTGTGACACTGATGAATTACTTATAAAGATCTTTTAAGTACTATCCATCTCTCCTCCGGGAGAGTCTCCCAAGCCCAAGAGGGAGAGTTTCCACACGGCGACGCCGCGCTTGGAATTTCTGGAGCAGGATCATTCCAGGCTCTTATATCTAAGGAATGGGAATCACCTTGTGAACTCTCAGGAGTTCCGGGGGTCTGGGATTGGAAGTACCCTTTTCCCCCTGATGTGGTTGGCTGCTTGTCAGTCCCTCCCAAGGTGGATGCACCTATTATTGGGGTTGCTAACTCTCCCTTCATGACAGCCTCTACTCATCGTACCCTTCGGGATGCTGAGGACCGGCGCATTGACAGACTGGCTTCCCACGCCTTTTCGTGTGCAGGGACGGCTCTGCGCCCGGTCTGTGCGGCGGCCGTCACTGCGTTGCCGCCAGGACCCTTCTTAGGAAGATACTTGACCACCAGCCGGAGGATCTCCCTTGGGAGGTCTTTAATGCACTGTCTGATTGTGATGTTTTTGTGAGTTTATCAGCGATGGATGACACTGTTAAAATGTGCGTTAGAATCTCGGTTCTTGTGGTGGCTATTCGCCGCCTGTTTGGCTGCGACAGTGGGGGCTGACAATGATACTAAAAGGGATCTTACTGGCCTTCCTTTTAGAGGACGATGCTTATTTGGGGCCCTTGGCACCCTCGAGCAGAAGGCCGTCTCGGCCTCCCAGGGGCAAGGACACCCCTCCCCCTCCCTAAGTTAGTGTCAAGCGCGAACCAGAAGTGTGCTTCCAATTTTTTGGAGTAGAGACCCGCCCTGGGACCTCCGGCAGGGCGAAGTCCAAATCTGCCGAAACCGCGCAAGCGTGAAGGGACGCCCTCGCCTTGTTGGGCGAGGGGACTGCCGCAGCACCGGGCTCCTATCGCAGGGCGCCATGCTTCTTAATGGTTGTTACAGGAGGTAGTCCCCCGGTTGCAGAATGGAGTCTGCTGGGTGGTCCTTTTTCTAAGGTTGTCGGGGTTCTTCTAGTCCCTGTTTTCCCTTCGGGAATTGAGGCAGGCAGAGTTTGGCGTGTAGGGTCTGGGCTCTCTTACAGGTTGGCCCTTGACCTGTGATTGCATCCACATTACCTTTCCCCTCCGGGATGAAACAATCTGACACGGGTTGGCATTCTGGGCCTAGTATTTATACCTTCACAGGCAGTTCCTACATGGTATCTACCTGTTGGGCCGCAGGCGCTCTTGTCCAGTGGACCTCTTGATGCATGTGAGGGTTTATAATCCCTTTTAGTCCCCTGTGCCTTCAGGACACCTAGGCCACTTCCAGCCAGTGTTGAAGGTCCAACTCTGTGCATTGGGGTATTGTTTTTGGTTCCTCTCCTGCTCCCAGACGACTCACTAAGGCGAGTATGGGAGTGGTGTCTTGGACGTGCCCGTGTGGCGTCCCCGCTAGGTTCTACTTTATGGTCCTTCTTTGCTTTCTATTTTGCATCAGGCCGTGTTGGCTATTGACTTGTGGCTCCTTTGGGAGTCCTGTGGATTGGTGCTCAGGCACATCACTTACTTTGTGTCCCCCGTTTCGGTATCTCCCTACGGAGTGGCATTTAGATTGGTTCATGTTAGAACCTCCCTTCTGCTATATGTGGACTTACTATGGAAAGGGTCTTGCCCTCTTTGATGTCACACTACCTTCACCTTGCAGCTGGTGGGCCTGTTGCTGGCGGCCCAGATGCTGTCCATTATTCTCAGAAGCCCTGGGGCCCTGAGTCACCTTAGGTTACTTATCCTGGACAGGGTTCCAGCACCCCTGGAACTAGGTTCAGTACGCTCCCCCTTGTTACTGGGGTTCCTTTTGAGGTTGTAAATTCAATTAAGATGTCTGGGACCATTCCTTCCTTCTCGCTTCTCCCTGTAGATGGTCATCATGGGTACCATGTCTTGCAGGTTGACTGGGGGGTCTTATTTCTTCTGATATCCCCCGTGGTTCCTAAGGGGGGCCCCTTAGGGGATCCATCTTCATATGGTTTTCGGTTGACACATTGAGCCTTTGGTGGGCTCTAATTTGCTGGACTACTCCTCTTCAGGACTTGTCCTTTTTGGGGACTCTCGGTCAGTCTGAGGACAGTGGCTCGTCCCTTTTTTATCTGTGAACAGGTTGAACCTTCATGAAGGTTCTGGTTCTGATCTAAGTGGGGGTTTACATTCCTTGCACTTCATTGGTATTAGCTTGCTGGCTGCCCTAACGTGGCAGGAGGTTCTATACTAGTGTCTCACTGAGTCCCTACTGGTGTGGCCCTGTGGGGCCCTTTGCTATTACAGGGACTCTGTCCTGGGTTATTGTCCCAGAACTGTCTGGCCTTGGTCATGAGGGCCTAGTATTGCTTCTGTCAGGACATTATTCTCTATATGTCTTAACTTCTTCCACCCTGCTAGGCGGGGTTCTGCATGAGGTTGATGTAGACAGGGAGAACCGTTATGCTGGGTGCTCTGGGTGGCCCAGTGGGGCGTGGTTCGCAGATTCTCTGCTGAAGACAGTCGTACTGTATGCCCTATCAAGAAGGGCTGTTCTGCCTATTCAGGCTCCTTACTACGTCGCCCCTACCTACAGGCCTTTTAGGCGATTGGTCGGTTTGCTTTTCACCCTATTGGAGATGGGTATCCCTGGGTGTCTTTTCTCTATTGGAGGGCTAGGCCTAGCTCCCTCGTCTTCTCCCTTTTCTGCCGGCTGTGTTGGGAGTATGTTGTTCTAGTCTGCTTTGCTTGGACTAGCTCTCTCTCCTGTGGGATGTTCCCTATCCCTGGGTCCTAGAATTATTATAGCACGGTTAAAGTTGGCTCCCCAACTCAGGGCTCGCCCTGTTCACCTACTGAGAAGTGTGCCATAAAGGATGGCTCTGTTAGCGGTCCTAGTCATCTTATATATATACATGGTATATATCTGTACACCATGAGGTGAGGGTGTTCCGCCTTACGCCGAATTGGGTCCAGGCAGTGTTTTTATTCTCCTTTAGTCCAGACCCTCCGGTCTCTGGGCTGTTGTCTTGATTACTCTGAGCTAAAGGGATCTGTATCCCTCATCAGGTGTTGGAGATTCCTGGTCTGTCTCTTGTCCCTGGTAGGGATTATGTCCCTTGGGGCTTATAGGTTTCTCCATCCTTATGTACCGGATCTGATTGCTACCACGGGTGTAGGTGCCCTTTGGCTTGGTCCTGCTCGGTTGGTTTTGTCCTTCTGAGCCTAAAGTAAACGTTTCGGCTCTTGCTGAGCCTTGTTAGCGTTGTTTTCAGTATTCCTGCTGGTCTCGCCCGAGACCTGGGTTCATATTCCCCAATGGGGAGAGTCCTAGGGATGCCATGGCTACCCTTTTTTCCAGTAGCATGGTTAGGCTGTTACTCTGGCCTACTCGTTTAGGGGAAGATTCTTCTTCTCTTGGTTTTTTGCTCTCTTACTACTTGTGCTTGGCTTGGGCCTTTCAGCACTAGGTTCTGTTGAGCAAGCTGGCTAGTCCGCTGCTTGTGTTCAGTTCTTCCTTTACAAGAACTCAAAGGTTGAGGTTAGAGCATTGCTCTTGTTGCTCTTGGTAGCATGGTTGAGGGTGACAGCGCTTTACTGTTGGCTGTGCCTTTTTCACGGGGATCCCACCCTACTTTATGGACGCTGCTATTGGATGTCCCACATGTTATGACTATATCTGGAGCAGGACGTGCTGTATGCTTAGAATAATACAATTCTGTGAGATACTCACCTGTAGAATTGATATTATATGCATACAGCAAGTCCTGCTCCACCCCACCCTGGTTTCACCTTGTTCTGGATCCCCTGTATGGTGATTGTTATCATTGATATTATTGCCATTTTCTGGGTGGTTGGTTTCTCCCGGCTTCTCTTTCTCACTGCTTTTCAATGCTGGGGATTTGTGGGAGGTCCTTCGGTATATGTAGGGCCGGGAGGAGCTTGTTTTCTACATGTCTGCAGTGCACGGCGCCCGAGGCGGAGGATTACCCACATGTTATGACTATATCTGGAGCAGGACGTGCTGTATGCGTATAATATCAATTCTACAGGTGAGTATCTCACAGAATTGTATTTTTTACAACACGGTTTAGACTTGGGTCTCCAGCTGAGCACCCTCAAGGGCCAGGTCTCAACCTTGGCCATCTTTTTCCAGAGATCCTTTGCCAATCATAGATTGATCAAGACTTTTTTCCAGGGAGTCACCCATGTACGTCCACCGCGTAAGGCTGTATTACCAGTGTGGGACTTGAATTTGGTACTTTCTGCTCTCCAGGGTCCTCCCTTTGAGCCTTTGTGCGATGCTGCATTGCCTATTTTGACCCTCAAGGTGGTCTTTTTGGTAGCGATCACCTCGGTGCGTCGCGTGTCAGAGCTGGCCGCGCTTTGTATGAAGCCTTTCTTATTTTGAGCGGCATAAGGATAAGGTGGTTTTTCGCTTTTAAACCTGATTTTTTGCCTAAGGTTATTTCTCCCTTTCATCTTAATGAGGACGGGGTCTTGCCTTCCTTGTGTCCAGCACCGACTAATTCTAAGGAAAGGACCCTCCATGCCTTGGATGTGGTCAGAGTCATTAAGTATTACCTGGTTGCGACTGAATCCTTCAGGAAATCGGATTTGCTCTTTGTCCTAACTGAAGGTCCTAGGAAGGGCTTGCCACCTGCCAAGTCCACGCTCAGTAAGTGGATCAGACAGGCGGTGGTGCAAGCTTATTCTGCCAAGGGGAAGGAACCCCCTTTTCGGATCACAGATCATTCTACCAGAGCTATTGGTGCCTCCTGGGCTTTTCAGTACCAGGCATCTGTTGAACAAGTTTGTAAGGCCGCCACTTGGTCTTCAGTTCATACCTTTTACCAAGTTTTACAAGGTTGATGTTAGGGCCTCAGATGATGCTGTCTTTGGCCGAAAGGTGCTTCAGGCGTTAGTGAAATTAACTACATGCTGTTCCACACTGGGGATCCCGCCCTAATGGACACTGCTTTTGGATGTCCCAACTGTTATCACTTCTGGGACGACCTGGACTGGATACAGTGAAAAATACAATTCTGTGAAACTCACCTGTAGAATTTTTTTTTGAATATATCCAGTCCAGGTCGTCCCACCCCGCCCTTGTTTCATTATCTCTGGTTTGCCTGTTAGGATGATTACCATTTTTATATTGGGCCGTTGTCCTCGACGATACTTCTATCCCATCCCTGAGGAACACCGGGGAGCCGGCTAGGCCTCTCCCATTCCTAAAGAATCATGCAATCAAAATGATTCTAATTTGGGAACTCCAAGCGGGGCTTAGAAGTCCCAAAAAATTCCCTCTTCTGCGGGGGGTCTCCGCTGGCGGAGAAATATCCAGTACCTCAAATAGATGGTCCAGGATCTTGGGGGTATCCACGGCATCCCCCAGCGCCTGCCCAGTATCAGTATCCAAAAAACAGCTGATCCTCAGCATCAGATTCCTCAAACAATTCCCCCTCCTCGAGTGGGGAATAATCAGACCAGTCAAGGGAATCATAGTCCTCAAAATCCAGTACCGGCGCGGCCGGTGAAAGATGCCTTCTCTTAGATGCCTTCTCAGAGCTAGAAATCAACTTTTCGATGTTGGCCAGCCTAGCACAAACATCAGCTTGCGATTCCCCGCTAATGACAGTGTCACTTGGGGTACGGATAAGGCGGGGTGGGGTAGGTATGAGGCCGGCGGCACGGACCCAGACACCTGGGACCCCGACTGCCGCGTAATGGCCTGCTGTGCACATGGAATACAAATAAACACATTTTCCCCCACAAGGGATGCCCCACAAACCAAACGCTGCCGGGGTTGCCCCGAAGGGAGCCCGGGCCCGGTATCCTGGGAAGCCTCCATATGGTGATTTTTTTATGGTAGTCGCAATGACCAGTGGGAATTAAGCTACCCCGGATGCCCCTTAACGTCCGTTAGTGGGAGGATTTGTAAAGCCCCTATTTGAGTGAGGGACCTAAGGACCGGGAGAACACCCTTTTAACTATCAAGGAAGGTAATCCCCCTGGAAGACATAATATAAAAGGGTACCATAAGCAGGAAGTCATTACAGCAATCATGCATCCAGATATAATCACAGTCATACAATATATCTGTATAACCTTAAAGTACATGTCAAGGATAACGCAGCATACAAGGCACCACAATAGAAATACGATTATGCATGACAAAAAAGGCAGATAATAGAACGAGCCCCGCAGGGCACTCACAGATAGGATGCAAGATGGCGACCGGACACCCAGCAGCATCAGCCAGGCCAGGGGAAGAGGAGGGCGGGCCAGCGCGGATCGTGCGCCGCGTGTGGCTCTGCCCCCCCCTGCTGGGAAGAGTAACCGCGGTTCCCAGCCATTGCTGGGAACCTCCATGGGCGCCAAAAGAGGGGGGTGGGCCGCATCAGTGCGCCGAGCGCCCGGCCCCGCCCCCTCTCCTGACTAACATGAGAAGCAAAAAACATGACCGGGCTCCCACAAGGTTGCGGAGCCGGCCCGTGATCCGCGCCGCCGTCTAACAGATGCGGCCCAGCAACAAGTGAAGCAAACGGCCACACACATACACTCATACCACACTGACAGCTAATTGGCCAGGCAAAGTCTGAGGTAAAAAGTTGGAGGGACATGCCCCCCCCTCCCTCCCCCATGATCCAGGGACAGGGAGCAACGGGTTGGGGAAGTCCCAAGCCACCTAATGCAGCGCAGGGAAAATGACGGACAGGGCATCCCAAACCAGGATCCCGAACCTGGTATCCTCCTACCCCTTGGAGGGGGGTCTCACGGAGGAGCATGGCTCCAAGTTATCACACCACTAAGGTGTATCCTACCTTCACCCGGACCACTAAGGTGTATCCTACCTTCACCCGGACCAACAGCCAGGGCTGGGAGGCATAGGGGCTTAATAAAAAACAAGGTCCGGGCAGAAATAGGGAAATGAAATGGCCGGGTGTAAACCCGGCTTACCTGCAAGGAGGAGACGGCCATCTTCTGAATTGCTCGCCGTCTGCAGACACGATTACTGGGGAATGTGTGGGAGATCGCAGGTATTTATGGACTGGGAGGGGCTCCTTTATTCTAAGCATACAGTACGTCCTGCTCCAATATAATACTTACACGTGGGTAATCGTCCACCAGAGGGCGCTGTTCACTGCAGACATGCAAAAACAGGCTCCTCCCGGACCTTCATATACCCAGGGACCTCCCACAAATCCCCAGATTTCTCTGCAGTGCTCGACTGCGAAGACATGAAGTATCACTCTCTCGCAGGTGAGCGGGGCTTTTACAGCCTGCGGCCCTGCAGGACTACTACCACCCGTCCTCTTCGATAAAGATGCCTGCCGCCTGGGCTGCGCTGGTCGGGTGAAGGTAGGCAGCACCTCATGTTGTCACGGAGCTACGCTCCACCGCAATCCCCCACCATAGGGTAGGGGTTTAGGCCGATGGTGAGCCTCCAATAGATGCCCCTCCCGCATTATTGCCCCGTGCCCCTCATAGCGTTGAACCCTGGGTGCAGGTCCGCTTCTCCCTCGCTTCCTCCCGTAGCTCAGGAGAAAAGAAAGGGGTGGGGGGGTATGTGTGTGGCGGTCCCAGCGTAATGTTAACACGTTATGGCCGTTGACTTTTCATTTAAACTTGGGTGTCAGTGCCGCTCTCCTTGCCCCACATAAGCCTTTTCTGGTTGTGCGTGTGTGTGTCCTTTTATTACATGAAATGTGCAGCCCGGGCGGCAGCATCATTCCCAGCAGACTGCATGGCTCATCAGGTAGAGCATAGATATGGTATAGAGGGTCTAAGGTTCCAGCCCAGCTAAGAATTGTATTTTTAGTGTTGAGAGCAATCTCCTCATTTACACTCTGTGTGTCCTATCCACTACTGTCATGGACGTTGCCCTGGTTAGAGCTTCGTGCTCTTTTTGGGGGAGGCGGTGACTTGGCATGATGCGCCCCGCATCATGGCCAGATCAGGCCCGCCCCTCGAGGTTCGCTTGGCGCCATTTTGACGGTCTTCGCGCGCGCGTGTGGTTGCGATCCGCCTCCTCCCTTGGTCATGTAAGTGCCCTCCTGGGCGTTTTTTTGTTCCTATGAGCTGCGCATGGCACTGACACCCCCCTCTTATCCCCTTTGTCTTTCAGACGCCAAGATTTCGGTGGTCTCCCGGCCTGACATATGTTATAGCGGGTTCACATATAAAATTCTCCCACATTCCTAGCGGGTCTTGGGGCATCCAGGGTTGCCTATTGCGTAAATCCCTGCGGGCATCTCAGAATTATGTACCCGGGGTCCCTCAGGGACAAGACCGGCTGTGTGCAGCGTGTGGACAGCCCCATGCTGATGCTGACAGAGCACGGGTCTGCGGACTGTGTGCTGAACAGGCACTGACCCTGCAATCAGGTTTGCTAGTGGCTGCACCTCACTTCAATACTCCCGTCTCCCCGGACCTAAATCTCACTCCGGATGAGTCACTCTAGCGGGGATGACCAGCAAGTCGTGCCGCGCAGACTGCCTACAGGGTGAGCAGGTGCTATCTAGTTTGGCGGAGCGTATGGGCCCTGGAAAGAAGCGGTCTCTGACGCCTCCTGGTTCTCCGGTTCCTAAGGAACCGATTAATCTGCTGCTATGCAGGACCTGGATCCTTCTGATGAAGGTGAGCTATTCTCCGATTCGGGCTCCTCGGATGGGATGCCCTGGTGCCGTGATGATTCTGGCCCCGGTTCTTGGGGCCTGTGTGACACTGATGAACTACTTATAAAGATCTTTGAGGTTTTGTCAATCTCTCCTGGAGAGGCTCCCAAGCCTAAGAGGGAGAGTTTCCACACTGCGACACCGCGCTTGGAATTTCTGGAACAGGAGCATTTCCAGGCTCTTATATCCAAAGAATGGGAATCGCCTTGTAAACTTAAAGGGGTTCCAGGGGTCTGGGATTGGAAGTACCCTTTTCCCCCTGATGTGGTTAACTTTTGGTCAGCACCTCCCGTGGTGGATGCACCAATTATAGGGGTTACTAACCCCCCCCCCCTTCCATGATTGCCCCTCATTTTCGTACCCTTCGGGATGCTGAGGACTGGCGCATTGACAGACTGGCTTCCCACGCCTTTTCGTGTGCAGGGACGGGTCGGCCCGGTCTGTGCCGCGGCCATCACTGTGGTGGCCGCCAGGACCCTCATTAGAAAGCTACTTGATCACCGACCCTGCGAGGTCTTTAATGCACTCTCAGATTGTGATGTGTTTGTGAGGTTCATCCTCTCAGCGCTGGATGACACCATTAAGATGTGTGCTAGAACCTCTGCCCTTGTGGTAGCTATTCGCCGCCTGGTCTGGCTGCGACAGTGGGGTGCTGACGTTGATACGAAAAAGGCTCTCACTGGCCTTCCCTTCAGAGGACGGCGTCTATTTGGGGTCCGTTTTGGACCTTTTTGGAAAAAAGGGTAAGGCACCCCTACGCAGAAGGCCGTCTCGGCCTCCTCGGGGCAGGGACACCCCTCCCTACGTTGGTGTCAATCGCGAACCTGAGGTGTGCTTCCAACTTTTCGGAGTGGATTTCCACCACGGGGTTGGCAGGCAACGCCCTGGTCCCTCTGGCAGGGCTAAGTCCAAATCTGCCAAGACTTCCCAAGCATGAAGGGATGCCCTCGCCCTTCTGGGCGAGGGGACTGCCACAGCACCTGACTCCTATCTGGGAGTGTATCTTCTCCGTCTGATGGTTCCAGGAGGTAGTTCCCCTGGACACAGGATAGAATTTTCCGCGGGCGGCCCCTCTCAGAGGTTGTCAGGGTGTTTCTGGCCCCTGTTTTCCCCTCAGGAGTTGGTGCAGGCCGTACTCGGCCTACAGAGTCTGGGCTTACTTACCGGTTTCCCCTCACAGAATGGGGCTATGGCCTCTATGTTAACTTTCCTCTTTCCCTCAAAAAGATGAGGTGGTCTGGGCCATGCTGGCCTATGGTAGGCTTGGCAATTCTACACTCACAGGTAGTCCCTGCGTGATATCTCTGTCTTGGGACACAGGCGCCCTGTGCAAAAGGGGGCTTCTGGCCTCCTGGGGAGATCTAGATCCCTTCAGTTGCCCCTGTTTCTTCTGGACACCAAGACCTTTACTAGTCAGTGTTGAATGACCAACCCTGCGGATTGGGGCCTTATTTCTGGCCTCTCTTCTGCTCCCAAGCTACTCACCAAGGTGTGAATGGGGGTTATGTCTCTGACATGCCGGTGGGGCGTCCGCACTAGGACCTACTGGATCGGCCTTCCTTACTTCCCAATCTCTACGTCAGGCCGGGTAGGTTAGTCGGCCGGCGGTGTCCCCTGGGAGTTACTGGATGGGTGCTCAGTCACCTCAATCCCTCATGGTCCCTTATCCGCTATCTCCAGTCCGTGGATTCGGTTCAGGCTTGAGCCTTCTTCCTTGGCAACAAGTGGACTCCTGGTTACTGGGGCTCTGTCCCTCTTTGCTGACATCTTACTTTCACCAGGCAGGATTGCAGCTGGTGGGCCCGTTGGTGGCGTATCAGATGTTGTCCCTTATATACAGAGCCTTTGGGCTCTTCAGCACAGTAGGTTATTGATCCTAGATGGGGTTCCAGCACCCCGGGAGCTAGGTCTGTGCTCATTCCCCCTTGGTACGGGGGTTCCTTTTGAGCTGGTTATATTCAAGGACCCTGTCAGGGGGCACCCCCTTCTTTGCTTGCATCTTCCTGTGAATGGTCACCTTGGGTACCAAGTCTCGCAGGTTGGCGGGGGGGGGGGGGGGAATTTCTTCCCAAACCCCCCGTGGTTCCTAGGTAGGGTCCCTTAGAGGGTCCATCTTACCTACTGGCTTTGTTAAAACAATGAGCCTTCAGTTGACTCTATACTGCTGGACTTCTCCTCTTCAGGACCTGTCTATTTGGGGACTCTTGGACTGTTGGAAGACAATGGCCTGCTTTATTATTGGTCTGGAGCTTGAAGTAGGATGATTCTCTTGGAAGGCTCCTGATCTGGGTGGGGGTCTACGTGCCCTGTTCCTCAGTGGTATTCGCTCCAATGGATGTTTTTCAGTGGCAGGTTGTGCTATCCTGGTGTCCCTCTGAGAGCCAACTAGGGTGACTCTGTTGGGTCTCTCAGGGGCTCTGCCTTTGTTTTTACTGCCCCAGAATATTCTGACTCTGGTCATGGAGGCTTAGTATATTTATGTATAGACTTGCTATTTTATATGTCTTCTCTTCATTCACCCTACTATGTGGGGTTCTGCGCACGATCGTGCTGAGAAAGAGACCCGTGAGATTGATGGCCCCTGGGTGGCCTAGTGAACTGTGGTTCGCAGATGCTTCTGCTGAGGTCAGCTGACCTGTACGCTCTCTCAGGAGTGCGGTTCTGCCCTTGTCAGGCTCCTTCTTATGTCGTCCCAATCTACAGACTCTAGTCTGAGGGCTTGACAGCTGATTCATTCACCCCTTTGGAGACGGGTTTATCTTCTGGGTGGCTTGGTCTATGGGGGGGCTAGGAACAAGCTTCCTTGGTTTCTTCTTCCTCAGTCTATTGTGGGTTATGGTGTACCCATATTGATTGGCGTGAGTCTTGGTCTCTCCCCTGTTGGACGTTCTCGGTTCCCAGGGTTCTAGAGTTGTTACCGCATAGGTTGGGGTTGGCTCCCCATCTAGGTACTCTGAAGGTTCAGGTTCTGTCCTGTCTGCCTTCCTGTAGAAGTCTGGTTCAGTCTTCCTTGTTAGTTCTCTTGGGAATTGCTCAGGGGCATCTCTCAAGTAGTTATATGGTCCCAGTTGGGATCAATTTTCATTCTCTTTGCCCTGCGGATTGTTCCCTTGGGACTTATTCTGGAAGCTGTCTGAGCTGTTTTGGAGTTCAAGTCGCCCCTCCGGGGCTGTTGCTTCAGTCAGACGTGTGCCTGAGAAGATGGCTCTGATTACTTATCCCTCGTTCTATATATAAGAATATATATATATCATATATAAGAATATATATATCATGTCTTTGTCTAGGCGGCGTTTTATGATCATTAGTTAAGTCCTTTTAGTCTGCCTATGGGCCTTATTCTTATTAATGCTGAAGTAAGGGGTCTACATTCCCTCATCTGGTGTTGACATTTTCCTGGTTGTTTCTTGTCCCTTAGGGGGACTGATGCCTTTTGGGGTCTGCGGGCGCCTCCATAGGTATGCGCCTGATACCGTTTGCTTCCAGGGCCTATGCGCCCTTTGGACTGATCTTACTTGGATGGTTTGCCTTCCTGGTCCTGAGTAAAGGTTTTGGCTTCTTGCTGATCCTTGTTAGTGAGGGGTCAGTATCCCCGCCTGTCTTGCGGGAGACCAGTTTTCAATTCACCGTTGGGGAGAGTTCTAAGTTTCACCGAGGCTCTTACTGCATTTCGGCTGGTCAGGCCGTTACTCTGGCCTATTCCTTTAGGGGGAAGAATCTTCCTCTTTTTTCCTGTTCTAATTGTGTCTGGGTGCCTTTGGCCCTTCAGCACCAGTTTTTTTCTGTTAAACAGATTTTGCTAGACCGCTGCTTTTTCTGTTCATACCTTTTCAAAGGTTTTTTTTATGAGATTGACGTTAGAGCCTTTGCTCATGTCGTACTTGGTAGCAAGGTTTGCAGGTGACAGCACCTTTACTGTCTGCTGTGCCTTTTTTGTTGGGGATCCCACCCTATTTTACGGACACTGCTATTGGATGTCCCACGTGTAAGTATTATATTGGAGCAGGACGTACTGTATGCTTAGAATAATACAATTCTGTGAAATACTCACCTGTAGAATTGGTATTATACGCATACAGTACGTCCTGCTCCACCCCACCCTGGTTTTACATTTTCTGGATCCCCTGTATGGTGATTGTTATTGCCATTGTTACCAGTTTGGTGGTTGGTTTCTCCCGGCTTCTTTTCTCACTGCTTTTCAATACTGGGGATTTGTGGGAGGTCCCTGGGTATATGAAGGGCCGGGAGGAGCCTGTTTTTGCATGTCTGCGGAGGATTACCCACGTGTAAGTATTATATTGGAGCAGGACGTACTGTATGCGTATAATACCAATTCTACAGGTGAGTATTTCACAGAATTGTATTTTTTCCTGTCATCTCTGCCAAGTTCGCCCTCTACTGGCCATAACCCCACGTCATGATTATGGAAGCGGGGTGTGTGACATACTTGGAATAGACTCAAGTCTGGGAAATGTGCCAGCTTACCAGTCTCTGTATCATTTTAAAGTGGATGGAAAGCCATGCAGTCGGGCCTTGGAATCTAAGATTCCTGGCCCGTCTGCTAGCCTAGCCCCATGGTATCCTACATCGGATGCCCCGCTATGTGACGCCAACCGATTTCCCCCCCCACGGAGCACCGGTGATCTTACCCTGGCGTGTCCCGTGGCCCGATCTCCGGCTCCGCGTCCACGACTCCTCTGCGACCGTGCGCGCTTCCGCATCCAGCCTCTCTGAATGGCTGGGTGCAGGAGCGCACACGCTCGAACTGCATTCAGGGGATACGGCCAGCCAGCTGTGCCTCGTCACAGTGGCAATTTTGAGAAAGCAAATAGGCTCTCTCAATATTGCCGGGAGAAGTGATTTCGGCGGTGCAAAAGGGCAATTTCCTTTGAAAAATTGGCTCATTCACTTCAGAGCACTTGCCATCATACGAAGTATATATTGTGACCATCCTTTTGTCTCCACCCCTTGTCCTCTAGACTTTAAGCCCGCCAGGGCAGAGCCATCTCCCTGGTGGTTTTGCTCCATTATTGTAAAGTTAGTTGTTTTTACCCCGTTTGTAATTCCCCATTGTACAGTACCATGGAAGATGATGGTGCTTTATAAATAAATAAGAATACATGTTTTTTTTATCTGCTTTTTAAATAAAGACTTTATTGCCCAGATTTCATCCTCTGAATGGCTCAAGAATGTGACCCGGACATTGCAAGATCCCACAGATGGGAGGCTGGGAAACAAGTGTAGTATTGTTGTCCATGATGCACACAGCAGGGAGCTACATATGGCCTCCAAGCTACAGGTTGGGGACCCCCTGCTTTAAAGTGGACCAACACCCAGGATTTTGACTATCCTGGGTTTTGGTCCACTTCCCCCAGGGGACCCCGATCTGGGGTGCACCGCTATGTGAAACCTTCCATATCTCCCGATAAAACTAACCTCACCCCGCTCCTGTGGCGCATGCGCTGCCACTCGTCCAATCAGTGCGCGCTCAGAGCCGCTGAGCTATGCTCGTCAAAGCTACATCTTAGCGGCTCCGAGCACGCTGGCGGCCGCATCTCGCGCTTCCCTCTAACACAGAGTGAGCCCGCGCCGGTCATTCACAAATGCGCCGTTGGACCGGGATTCAGGTAAGGTTTGCGGGCATCCTGGGGGGTTTCACACAGCGGGGCATCCCGATTTTGGATGCCCCGCGGGGAGGGATTGGATCGGCTCAGGAATCTTATAGATTCTCGGGCCGATCCTGCAGGGTGTTTGTCCACTTTAAGGCATTTAGTGCGGGGAAAATGCAGTTATCCCAGGTGTCCTTCAAGAAAAGAATTTAGCATCATGCTAAAATATTTATATACATAATAAGCATTGGTTTATATGTCTGTGAAAAAGTGATAGCCTTTTCTATTAGAACCTGTCCTATGACTTTCCTTTTTTATGATAAATGTTTTGTGTTTCAGGTTAAAATCAACCTTCAAGGTGAAATGATTGACCGCGGGAGCACAAACCTTGGTGTAAATAAAGCTGGCTTCACTTTACATTCCGCGATCTATGCTGCCCGACCTGATGTGAAATGCATTGTTCACATCCACACGCCTGCTGGGGCTGCAGTGAGTATTGATACAGACGCCACATTTTTAGAATTGCTGGGTTCTCTCCAGAACGAAAATTCTTTGCTTACTGACAACGGGATCTTAGTGCCACACAGGTTTAGATGTGGAGACAAGGATTTTATTTTCAAAATAGTAATACAATTGGTTAGGATGGGTGATACCCCTTATTACCACCTATAATGCATCCTTATTACCACCTATAATGCATCCAATAGAAGTTGTATATTAATAAATATATATATATATATATATATTATATAATTTTATTGGTGAAGTTAAGGGTTTTTTTAGGCCTTGCTCATAAACCACTAGCCCCTGACCTGTAGCTGTTTATTTTGCGATTGGGTATTGAGAAAACTTTTATCTTACTTTAACCCTTTAAGTGCCAGCCTACCTGGAGTTTCACACTCACCGATCGGAGCCTCCTCGCCTGACAGCCGCCCTGCTCTGATCACCACCGGCATCTAAGAGATGCCGGAGCTCGGAGGGGTATAGGAGGAGCGGGATGACGTCATCCCGCTCCTCCCACAATGGGCGGGGCTAGGGGCGGCGGCCATCGCCGCCATTTCAAGAGGTGAGGACCCGGAAGAGGGTCCTCACCTGAAGCCTGCGCAGCCTGGGGGGGGGGGAATCGGACCCCCCCCCCCCTGGTGAAGAGGAGACCCAGGCAGAAGGCTCGTGCGCGAAGGTGAGTAAATGACAGTTTTTTTTTTTACAGCGGCGATCGTCAGCGCTGGAAACGGGGGGGGGGGGGGGGGCTGGTTTCGGGCCCCCTCCTGAAGACGGAGGACGACGGGGGGGGGGGGGATCGGATGCCCCCCCCCAGGAAGAGAGGACCCCAAGCTTCACGGGGATACCAGAGGTTTCTATTTTTTAACTGTTAGGGGGAAATGCCAGGCACGTAGTTTCTACATGCTTGGCACTTAAGGGTAGGATAAGCATCCACGTAGAAACTACGTGCTTGGCATTTAAAGGGTTAAGGGAGGCACTTTGCCTAGTTCCCAAACCTGAAAATTATTTTTAAAGCTTGCATAAACCTTCCCTGCCAAACTCTTTGCCAGATATGGTCCAGGTTTGCAATGACCTGAATCCACCTTCCTTGCCACCCGATCGTCTGTTGCTAGTCGATCTTGACCCAACTATGTAGTCAGCATGCCCACCCCATTGCAGTTAATGGAGGGGGGTGCCAGGTCTTGACACATACCCTCCATTGCAGTCAATAGACTGGCCATCATGTCTGCGTTACTGTGACTGATGGTGGGGGGGGGCATGGATCTGCTTACCCAGGGCCATACTGGGAGCGATCATCTGGGGGGGGGGGACAGAAGGCGAGTTTACTTTTTTGTTTTTTTTTGCTTGGACAATGTTTTTAAGTATCTCTCTCACAGATGTGTGAGGGGCATGGATTAGGTTTGTTTGTTTCCCTGTGTACTAGGACCCATTATTGTGTTGTTAGGTACTGATGAGGTAAATTTTAAAGCAGATCTAGGGCAACCTTTGCAACTTTGTGATATGGAGGGGCCTGGATCACATGTATACTAACCTTCCTACCCCCTTACATCATCAGTGAACCCTACATAAGGGAAAGACTTTTAATAGTAGAGCTCCATCTGATGGGAAACAGAAAATGGCTACACAGGGGTTGCAGTCACACCTCCAATACCAGACATGCTTCACTGCTGTGTGCAACTATTTTGCTTCCCCGACCAAAAGCTCCATTTTGGCTTTACTAAGGATCTTTAACTGTACTGACCCCCAAATCAAGAAAAGTTGACCTAAAGTCAATATTTATATGCACCCTGCTTCTCTTGTAAAGAAGCAATGCTAGTTTGCAAGGCTGCACTGTCCATCAGTGTGTTCTCAAGAGGAGCAGCTGATAAATCCACAGATCACCATGTATGGTGAATACACACATGAAAGGTTCCATATGTATCCTGTAATAGCAGTAATCTGAGCACTATATCCAGCTTGTTTTATAACTCCTGCACTTAGTTACAGATCTTTGTCTTTTCCATGTTATTGGACACACCTCCCGGCATTATCGCGTAACTGATGGCTGTCAAACTCGGCTGTTTACTTTTTTAGATTTGTAAAACTTCTTCCTGGTTTTTCAGCATTCCTTTAGTAAATTGGTATCGCAGTGCTCAGCAAGGACAGCAGAGTGGATAGCATGGTGTGGGGTCTGGTATAGCAGTAAAGTGAGAGAACCACCTGTCCAATATTGCCATGTGTTCAGGGATTGAGCCCCGGGGCCACAGTGCACGTCCTCTTACACATAAGATTAATACCTGTAGATAGTGATCTGTAGGGGAATTTGTGTTTTTATTTAACCAGTGCTATTAAACCTTGGCAGCTTTTATAATGCTTGAATCCTTTATTAGGATGACCTTGAAGCCTTTTACAGTCGGCTAACGGCTGCCCTCAGGGCAAGAAAATAAAACCCAAACTGGGTTATGCAGTTTAACTGAATGTTTCACACTTACACTCGTCTCACCACCCTAACAAGTAGCTGAAAGTTCTGGAGTGGTTCAACAGCATGTTGGTGACAGCATTTTGCTGATAGTTTAAGAGCTGAAAACTGCTTTTCTTGAGCCATTAACTAACATGCAAGTTGAAGAGGACCAAACTCCACCCCCCACTTGAAAATGCCTAGTTTATCTTTGTTTACCAACAGTTATAACCCCACGGCACATGTGTCGGACCCCGAGCAGAACTCTGCAGACTTGGTTGTCGGCTGTAGCAGGGGTATAGCAAGGAGTGTGGCAAAGCTCAACTGCGCACCACACGGCAGCCATGTTACCCCCGGGTGCGCCAGCAGACTTTGAAGACTACCAGAATCTGCAAGAGCACAGATGCTATCAGGAGCCCCGTACATGCTTATCGAAACACGAAGATTGCTGAACCAATCTTAAAGATTCCAGGCCCGGCCACTAGCCTACCCTTGCAGCATGCCACACTGGATGCACTGCTGTGTGAACCCCCCCCCCCCCATCCTGGGTTTTAGTCCTTGCCCTCAGGGCACCCCGATCAGGGCGCCTGAACAAACTCATCTCTATTCTAAGCATACGGCACGTCCTGCTCCATCTAATAATAGTTACACATGGGTAATCCTCCGCCAGAGGGCGCTGTTCACTGTAGACATGCAAAAACAGGCTCCTCTCGGCCCTTCATATACCCAGGGACCTCCCACAAATCCCAGGATTTCTCTGCAGTGCTAGACTGCGAAGACATGAAGTATCACTCTCTCGCATGTGAGCGGGGCGTTTACAGCCTGCGGCCCTGCAGGACTACTACCACCCGTCCTCTTCGATAAAGATGTGCCTCCCAGCCTGGGCTGCGCTGGTCAGGTGAAGGTAGGCAGCACCTCGTGTGCTCACAGAGCTACGCTCCACCGCAATCCCCCACCATAGGGTAGGCGGTTTAGGCCGATGGTGAGCCTCCAATAGATGCCCCTCCCGCATTATTGCCCCGTGCCCCTCGTAGCAATGAACCCTGGGTGCAGGTCCGCTTCTCCCTCGCTTCCTCCCATAGCTCGGGGGAAAAGAAAGGGGGGGTATGTGTGTGGCGGTCCCAGCGTAATGTTAACACGTTATGGCCGTTGACGTTTCATTTAAACTTGGGTGTCAGTGCCGCGCTCCTTGCCCCACATAAGCCTTGTCTGGTTGTGCGTGTGTGTGTTCTTTCATTACATGAAGTGTGCAGCCCGGGCGGCAGCATCATTCCCAGCAGACTGCATGGCTCATCAGGTAGAGCATAGATATGGTATAGAGGGTCTAAGGTTCGAGCCCAGCTAAGAATTGTATTTTTAGTGTTGAGAGCAATCTCCTCATTTACACTCTCTATGTGTGTCCTATCCACTACTGTCATGGACGTTGCGCTGATTAGAGCTTCGCGCTCTTTGGGGGAGGCGGGGACTTGGCATGACGCGCCCCGCATCACGGCCAGATCAGGCCCGCCCCTCGAGGTTCGCTTGGCGCCATTTTGACGGTCTGTGCGCGCGTGGTTGCGATCAGTCTCCTCCCTTGGTCATGTGAGTGCCCTCCTGGGCGGTTTTTTGTTCCTATGAGCTGCGCATGGCACTGACACCCCCCTCTTATGGAGGCATCTCCAAGATTTCGGTGGTCTCCCGGCCTGACATATGTTATAGCGTGTTCACACATAAAATTCTTCCACATTCCTAGCGGGTCTTGGGGCATCCAGGGTTGCCTATTGCGTAAATCCCTGCGGGCATACTGCTCAGATAATCACCATTTGGAGGCATCTCAGAATTATGTACCCGGGGTCCCTCGGGGACAAGACCGGACGTGTACAGTGTGTGGCCAGCCCCATGCTGATGCTGACAGAGCATGGGTCTGCGGACCATGTGCTGAACAGGCACTGACCCTGCAATCAGGTTTGCCAGTGGCTGCACCTCACTTCAATACTCCCATCTCCCCGGACCTAAATCTCACTCCGGATGAGTCTCACTCGAGCGGGGATGACCAGCAAGTCGTGCCGCGCAGGCTGCCTACGGCTGAGCAGGTGCTATCTAGTTTGGCGGAGCGTATGGGCCCTGGAAAGAAGCAGTCCCTGACGCCTCCTGGTTCTCCGGTTCCTAACGAAACCGATGAATCTGCTGCTATGCAGGACCTGGATCCTTCTGATGAAGGTGAGCTATTCTCCGATTCGGGCTCCTCGGATGGGATGCCCTGGTTCCGTGATGATTCTGGCCCCGGTTGGGGCCTGTGGGACACTGATGAACTACTTATAAAGATCTTTGAGGTTTTGTCAATCTCTCCTGGAGAGGCTCCCAAGCCTGAGAGGGAGAGTTTCCAAACAGCGACACCGCGCTTGGAATTTCTGGAACAGGAGCATTTCCAGGCTCTTATATCCAAAGAATGGGAATCGCCTTGTAAACTTAAAGGGGTTCCAGGGGTCTGGGATTGGAAGTACCCTTTTCCCCCTGATGTGGTTAACTTTTGGTCAGCACCTCCCGTGGTGGATGCACCAATTATAGGGGTTACTAACCCCCCCATGACTGCCCCTCATTTTCGTACCCTTTTCGCTGAGGACCGGCGCATTGACAGACTGGCTTCCCACGCCTTTTCGTGTGCAGGGACGGCTCTGCGCCCAGTCTGTGCCGCGGCCATCACTGCGGTGGCCGCCAGGACCCTCACTAGAAAGCTACTTGATCACCGACCGGAGGACCTCCCCTGGGATGTCTTTAATGCACTCTCAGATTGTGATTTGTGAGGTTCATCCTCTCAGCGCTGGATGACACCATTAAGATGTGTGCTAGAACCTCTGCCCTTGTGGTAGCTATTCGCCACCTGGTCTGGCTGCGACAGTGGGGTGCTGACGTTGATACGAAAAGGCTCTCACTGGCCTTCCCTTCAGAGGACGGCGTCTATTTGGGGCCAGTTTTGGACCTTTTTGGAAAAAAGGGTAAGGCACCCCTACGCAGAAGGCCGTCTCACTCCCCCTCCCCCTCCCTATGTTAGTGTCAATCGCGAACCTGAGGTGTGCTTCCAACTTTTCGGAGTGGATTTCCACCACGGGGTGGGCAGGCAACGCCCTGGGCCCGCTGGCACGGCTAAGTCCAAATCTGCCAAGACTTCCCAAGCATGAAGGGACGCCCTCGCCCTTCTGGGCGAGGGGACTGCCACAGCACCTGACTCCTATCTGGGAGTGTATCTTCTCCGTCTGATGGTTCCAGGAGGTAGTTCCCCTGGACACAGGATAGAATTTGCTGGGCGGTCCCTCTCAGAGGTTGTCAGGGTGTTTCTGGCCCTGTTTCCCTCAGGAGTTGGTGCAGGCCGTACTCGGCCTACAGAGTCTGGGCATACTTACCGGTTGCCCCTCAGAGAATGGGGCTATGGCCTCTGTTAACTCTCCTCTTTCCCTCAAAGATGAGGCGGTCAGGGCCATGCTGGCCTATGGTAGGCTTGGCAATTCTACACTCACAGGTAGTCCCTGCGTGATATCTCTGTCTTGTGACACAGGCGCCCTGTGCAAAAGGGGGCTTCTGGCCTCCTGGGGAGATCTAGATCCCTTTAGTTCCCCCTGTGTCTTCTGGACACCAAGACCTTTACTAGTCAGTGTTGAATGACCAACCCTGTGGATTGGGGCCTTATTTCTGGCCTCTCTTCTGCTCCCAAGCTACTCACCAAGGTGTGGATGGGGGTTATGTCTCTGACATGCCGGTGGGGCGTCCGCACTAGGACCTATCGGATCAGCCTTCCTTACTTCCCAATCTCTACGTTAGTCGACCGGAGGTGTCCCCTGGGAGTTACTGGATGGGTGCTCAGTCACCTCAATCCCTCATGGTCCCTTATCCGCTATGTCCAGTCCTTGGATTCGGTTCAGGCTTGAGCCTTCTTCCTTGGCAACATGTGGACTCCTGGTTACAGGGGCTCTGTCCCTCTTATTACTTACATATTACTTTCACCAGGCAGGATTGCAGCTGGTGGGCCCGTTGGTGGCGTATCAGATGATGTCCCTTATATACAGAGCCTTTGGGCCCTTCAGCACAGTAGGTTATTGATCCTAGATGGGGTTCCAGCACCCCGGGAGCTAGGTCTGTGCTCATTCCCCCTTGGTACGGGGGTTCCTCTTGAGCTGATTATATTCAAGGACCCTGTCAGGGGGCACCCCCTTCTTTGCTTGCATCTTCCTGTGAATGGTCACCTTGGGTACCAAGTCTCGCAGGTTGGCGGGGGGGGGAGTTTCTTCCAAAACCCCCCGCGGTTCCTAGGTAGGGTCCCTTAGAGGGTCCATCTTACCTACTGGCTTTGTTAAAACAATGAGCCTTCAGTTGACTATACTGCTGGACTTCTCCTCTTCAGGACCTGTTTATTTGGGGACTCTTGGCCTGTTGGAAGACAATGGCCTGCTTTATTATTGGTCTGGAGCTTGAAGTAGGATGTTTCTCCTGGAAGGTTCCTGATCTGGGTGAGGGTCTACGTCCCCTGTTCCTCAGTGGTATTCGCTCCAATGGATGTTTTTCAGTGGCAGGTTGTGCTATCCTGGTGTCCCTCTGAGAGCCAACTAGGGTGACTCTGTTGGTCTCGCTAATATCACAGGGGCTCTGCCCTTGTTTTTACTGCCCCAGAATATTCTGACTCTGGTCATGGGGGCTTAGTATATTTATGTATAGACTTTCTATTTTATATGTCTTCTCTTCATTCACCCTACTATGTGGGGTTCTGCGCACGATCGTGCTGAGAAAGAGACCCGTGAGATTGATGGCCCCTGGGTGGCCTAGTGAACTGTGGTTCGCAGATGCTTCTGCTGAGGTCAGCTGACCTGTACGCTCTCTCAGGAGTGCGGTTCTGCCCTTGTCAGGCTCCTTCTTATGTCGTCCCAATCTACAGACTCTAGTCTGAGGGCTTGACAGCTGATTCATTCACCCCTTTGGAGACGGGTTTATCTTCTGGGTGGCTTGGTCTATGGGGGGCTAGGAACAAGCTTCCTTGGTTTCTTCTTCCTCCCTCTATTGTGGGTTATGGTGTACCCATATTGATTGGCGTGAGTCTTGGTCTCTCCCCTGTTGGACGTTCTCGGTTCCCAGGGTTCTAGAGTTGTTACAGCATAGGTTGGGGTTGGCTCCCCATCTAGGTACTCTAAGGTTCAGGTTCTGTCCTGTCTGCCTTCCTGTAGAAGTCTGGTTCAGTCTTCCTTGTTAGGAGTTCTCTTGGGAATTGCTCAGGGGCATCTCCCAAGTAGTTCTATGGTCCCGGTTGGGATCAATTTTCATTCTCTTTGCCCTGCGGATTGTTCCCTTGGGACTTATTCTGGATGCTGTCTGAGCTGTTTTGGAGTTCAAGTCACCCCTCCGGGGGCTGTTGCTTCAATCAGACGTGTGCCTGAGAAGATGGCTCTGATTACTTATGATGTGGTGGTATTCCGCCTTACGCCAGACCCTTTTATCCAAGGTGGTGTTTTTGTGGTCATTATTTAATTCCTTTTAGTCTGCCTATGGGCCTTATTCTTAGTAATGCTGAAGTAAGGGGTCTACATTCCCTCATCAGGTGTTGATATTTTCTTGGTGGTTTCTTGTCCCTTAGAGGGACTGATGCCCTTTGGGGTCTGCGGGCGCCTCCATAGGTATGTGCCTGATCTTGTTTGCTTCCAGGGCCTATGCGCCCTTTGGACTGATCTTACTTGGATGGTTTGCCTTCCTGGTCCTGAGTAAAGGTTTCGGCTTATTGCTGATCCTTGTTAGTGAAGGGGTCAGTATCCTCGCCTGTCTTGCGGGAGACCAGTTTTCAATTCCCCGTTGGGGAGAGTTCTGAGTTTTACCAAGGCTCCTGTTGCATTTGGGCTGGTTAGGCAGTTACTCTGGCCTATTCCTTTAAGGGGGAAGAACCTCCCTCTCTTTCTATCCTGTTCTACTTGTGCTTGGGTACCTTTGGCCCTTCAACACCAGGTTTCTGTTAAGCAGGTTTGCTAGACCGCTGCTTGTTTTCTGTTCATACCTTTTCAAAGGTTTTGTTATGAGATTGACGTTAGAGCCTTTGCTCATGTCATACTTGGTAACAAGGTTTGCAGGTGACAGCGCCTTTACTGTCTGCTGTGCTTTTTTTGTTGGGGATCCCACCCTACCTTATGGACACTGCTATTGGATGTCCCATGTGTAAGTATTATTAGATGGAGCAGGAAGTGCTGTATGCTTAGAATAATACAATTCTGTGAAATACTCACCTGTAGAATTGGTATTATACGCATACAGCACGTCCTGCTCCACCCCACCCTGGTTTCACTTTGTTCTGGATCCCCTGTATGGTGATTGTTATCATTGTTATTAGTACCAGTTTGGTGGTCGGTTTATCCCGGCTTCTTTTTCTCACTGCTTTTCAATGCTGGGGATTTGTGGGAGGTCCCTCGGTATATGAAGGGCCGGGAGGAGCCTGTTGTTGCATGTCTGCAGTGAACAGCGCCCTCTGGCGGAGGATTACCCATGTGTAAGTATTATTAGATGGAGCAGGACGTGCTGTATGCGTATAATACCAATTCTACAGGTGAGTATTTCACAGAATTGTATTTTCCGCTCCTATGGCGTATGTGTGGCCGCTCGTCCAATCAGCGTGCTCAGATCCGCTCGAACCCCTTCATCCAGGAGCTTGTCTAATGTGATCCAATGTGGGATCCAAGCGTGCTGGCGGCTGCATCCCCCACTACCCTCTAACAAGGAGATTGCCTGCGCCGGCCATCCAGAGGGAAGCAGGGATGCGAGTACTGCTTGCGCATGCACCGTTGGTCCAGGAATGAAGATGAAGGGGGGGGGGTTATAGATTCCAGGGTGGCTTTTGGTCCTCTTTAAGGTAAGCTGGCAGCCATTACTGCTGGTGTCTCACCAGGACCACTAGAAGACGGCGTCGGGGGAGCTGCCGAGATCAGGTAAGATTACTGGCGCTCCGGTGGGTTTCACACAGCAGGCTAGTGGCCGGTTCTGGAATCTCTTTAGATTCCAGGCCATCTGCAGTGGGTGATTAGTCCACTTTAAATTGCCAATTTACTAAGCTTTTTTTTTTTTTTTTTTTTTTTTACTGGAGTTCCACTTTAATGCAGACTTTCACTGTCCTCCTACTTTCAAAATTAGGGAAAAAAAATCTGCTGGGAGTTGTACTTTATCTAGATTAACTCTCATATTTAGCTTTGCCACAAAGTTTACGTTGATTTTAAGGAAGACATCCAACCTCTTTAGACACCCCTGCTCTGCCCTACCACCCCATTCTAAGCTGGGTTTTGAGTTCTAAGCAGAGCAAAACTGACTTTAGAGTCTAAAAGACTTCAGGGACAGAAAACAGTCTGCTCTTGATTTTTGGATGCCCCATTGTATGAAATCCCCAGGATTTCCTATATACTCGCCTTGAGGATTAATCCCACGACACATGAGCGTGATACTCAGTAGCATATCGGAATAGTTAGTAGCAGCTGCACGCAGTAGCGGTGACCTTCCCACAGGAGAGGCATAGTAATCTTTTCTATACAGAAAGAGCCCGCGCTGCCATATTAGTAGTGTGGATCTCTCCCAATGGAGCAGGTGATCCTGGGGGTTTCACACAGGATGCAGACTGAAAACTTGGTAAGTGAAATTCCTGGGTTTGGTCTGCTTTAGTATAAAGCAGGAACTGAGAATTTCTGCAGTCAGGGATGACCTTTTTATTTTTAGATTATTAATCGGCCACTGTGGGAGCATTGAAATTCCTCTTTAATTGATAAGAATATTATGTTTTTATGTATCTGTAATGTTTTTCTGTTAGGTGTCTGCAATGAAGTGTGGCTTGTTGCCTCTCTCCCCCGAAGCACTTTGTCTAGGGGAGGTGGCCTATCATGACTATCATGGTATACTGGTTGATGAAGAGGAGCAAGTATTAATACAGAAAAACCTGGGACCTAAAAGCAAAGTGAGTGTTTGCAGGCAGCAGGATCTTCAGTTTCTTCCACCTCCTTTTTTTCTTCCTTTTTTTTTGTGATGTTAAATCAAGGATTTGTTTCAGGTACTGATTCTTCGGAACCATGGTTTGGTTACTATGGGGGAGACTGTTGAAGAAGCTTTTTATTACATACACAATCTCGTGTCTGCATGTGAAATCCAGGTAATTCTGTGCAACCACATTTGTCAATTTGATATTGTAAGTTCTGTCTCTTGTTCCTTAGTCGTAATATATGATCTAATATGTTTTAAATGCTCTCTTTAGTACCACCAATCACATGCCTGTCCTACTTTACTGGGATATGAAAAAGGGAAAGAGGGGCTTTCCTAAAAAGAAAAGTATTTGCACAGTACCCAGTGACAGGACAGATAGCATTACCCATCAATCCTTGCAGCAGGCAGAGCTATGCAAATCATCTTTGTCTCTGTGCCGTCCAAGGCCCTTAGAAACACTAAGGGTGCATTGCCAAGGATTTGCTTTAAATTTACATAGCCAGACACATCCAGTTAGCGGACACGTGTTTCGAGTGTTAGACTCTCATCAGCACTAGGGCGGATGTTTCTGGCTGTATGGGAGTAAGACTTGGTAAGTACCAGAACAGAGTCGCAAGCCTCTATGTGGACAGGCCCGTGTTAGGCTTAATATAGGGGGGTAAAGAGACCAAAAAAAACCCTACTTGGGTAAAGGAGAAGAGGCGCTTTCCTAAAACGGAAAGTATTTGCATATTTGCTATGCAAATCATCTCTCTGTCTCTTTACTGGGATATGTAAGCATTGTGATAATAATTATCTCTACATCTGCATCTTGGTTTTATCTTTTATCTGTTTTTTTGCCATCAGTTTAAGTCATGTTATTTACATCTGTGTTGAAATTAATCCAGGTTATTATGTATGGCCAGTAAATGAAACCTGTAGTGAAACCTGATTTTTTTTTCCGCTGACAGAGCTAGACATTATTTGTAGCACTGAGACACCTAAAACTTTTCGTTTTATGAGGTAGTCCAGTCTTGGGTAACCACCTCTGCCCTGCCTCCTTCCCCTGGCTCTGAGGCAGGATGGGGAGACAAAGAAAAAACCCTTACCCCATCCAGATCCTGAGACATTCCAAATGAATTGGAAGCCGCTCTGTGTCTTAGAACCCGGACAAGGTACACTTTTTTTCTTTCAGTGCTACCAAAAAGTGTTAGTTTTGCATAGAAACTACAGAGGCAGCTTTTGTACTAGTTATTCTTATGACCAGTCCCCTAAACCAAGGGACCTTCTTTTTATTTCCATAAGACTCGCCCATCTGTAGAACTTGTCTGCTACATGCTCCTATACTGCTTTTTCTTGTTTTTGTTGTGAAGTTCTTACTCTTTTTCCAGGTACGCACCCTGGCCAGCGCTGGGGGTCCAGATAATTTGGTACTTCTAGACCCTAGTAAATACAAGAAATGCCGATCACCTGAATCTCCAGCTGGAGAAGGAGTTGCACACCCAAAATGGCTTCTTGGGGAGCAAGAATTTGAAGCTCTCATGAGGATGCTGGATAATCTGGTACGCTAAGGCTTGTAATTGGGGACAATTGATTTATTTAGGCATCTTTTCCAAGTCTTCTGATCTCTTAATAGGGCAGACTGCACACTGTCCATAAACAGTTTCAGTGTGACAGCTCTCACTTGACTTATACCTTAGCAATCAGAATATAGTGTCAGAGTGAGGGGTTAAACACCCTTAAATCGGACCAACATAAAAACGGGTGTTGGTCTGGTTTAGTATAGTTTCTGACTACAAACCCCTGAATCCTTCTACAGAAATAGGGGAGCTCATCGGCAGCGTTCAGTAAACCTTTAGCTATTGGAACACAGTATTGTGATCCACTGTCTGAAGAGGTTGAATTAGAGCACGAGGGGTTAAACCTGTGAGCTCTGGAATGATGAGCGTGGTGGTCTCTGCCTTAGCCAAATCAGATGATTAGTAATCCAGAGTCAGGAAGTCTCTGCCAGGTAACTCGTAAACACGTAACTCATATACACGGTTTTCTTTTATACCAGAGTTGCAAACACATGGAAAGGGAATAAACTGATAAGCTCAGCACCTTGAGGACATCCTTTTGGCAGACAATAATGGAAACTTTCATAAATGCAATCTACATTGAAATTACCCTTCATATTGTTATTTGGTTGTAATGTTCTATGCACTTATGTCCCAGTCTGCGGTGATGCCTATTTGGCACCTTGTGATTGGTTCCTTTGGGCAGAACGGAAATCCACCATATGTAATGAATGTGTGCCTGTTCCTTGAGAAACAGGCCCTTGGTGATCTCAATAGTACAGTACAATAAAGGTGATTTTATTTTGAGGATGGAATAGTGCTAGCAAATCTTTCTGATCACTTTAGGTTTGGCCAGCTGAGACAGTCTTTAGCTATCCTTGTGTGATCCAGCAACTCTGGCTACTATCTGTATTATGTGCAGCCTCCCTAAGCTATAATGGTTTTCATGTATAGGCCAGTAAACTTCAGCTTGCATGAGCAGTAGGCCAGAGTAAAGAAACCCAGCGTACCTGTAGGCTAGCTATTAAACACAGTTTAAAAGCCCGAACTACTACAGGTTCTACAGGTTCAGTTACAAATTGTTTATATAAATGCAAAGAAAAATATTTAATAGTTTTTCTGTATATCATGGTTATTAAAATCATCATTATATATCTTTTTTTTTTTTTTTTTAAGGGTTATAGAACTGGCTATCCCTATCGTTGTCCTGCACTGCGCGACAAGGCCAAAAAGTACAGTGATGTGGAGATCCCTGCCAGTGTCACTGGCTACACCTTTGGCAGCGATGGTGACTCGGGCACCTGTTCCCCTCTCAGACATAGTTTTCAGAAACAGCAGCGTGAGAAGACAAAATGGCTGAACTCTGGTAGAGCCGATGAGGCCTCAGATGAAGGACAGAACGGAGGCAGTCCCAAGTCGAAGACTAAGGTGTGGACGAACATTACACACGATCACGTGAAACCCTTGCTGCAGTCTCTCTCGTCCGGTGTCTGCGTGCCAAGCTGTATAACCAACTGCTTGGTCTGTGCCTACCTTACTGTTCATAGTTGATATAGAGCAATCTGAGGTGGCTGGCACTTGGAAGCTTTGGGAAAATGACAAAGCGCACTCTGCCATCTTTTAGACCTTATGCGAACTTATCTCTTTTTTCTTTCTTTAACATTCCCCTTGGTTAATCTTTGTAGTCTGCTTAAAACTGCTTAAGAGTATATGCACTTCTGTCCTAACTACAGTACATACAGTAAATCAAAACTAACCTTGGTCCATTGTGTAAAACAACCTTTAACAATCTCCTGCTTCTTTGGGTGATCCTTCACAAAACTAGAATCCTTAAGCAGTTTACTGTGCTCGTTGTTCTGTCTTGTCGCCCTTCCCTTTTCATAGCTAATTATTAATCCGCAACTTTCCCAAAGCTTTCAAGCTCCTTTTGCCAGCCTCCTATTGCATGAATTTCTGCATGCCAGTAGATGGCCATGTGTGACAACTATTGGTAAAAGCTGGGTGTGGCATAACTAAAGTGCAGCTCAGGCCCTCAGCCAACATTTACTGTTGGAAAACTTTTGTTTGACACATTTTCATCTGTCTGGTTACCTAAGGTTGTCTTTGTTTGTCCTGTGCCATCCAAACATGGTACTAAGATGTCATCAACCTTTATTCATGTTTATAGGTTACCAGTTCTTTTATAACACATAGCGGACTCTAGTTGGGTCTCCTGCTTGTCACTGGTATGGTTTTATAGCTTCTCCACTTTTTGTGCCTTTCATATAGTTTTCAGTAAAATGAACAGCTGGACTCGTCATAATTTCCTGTGAGATGCACGTAGCTTAAAGCAGACCTCTAGTCAAATTCAAAGCTTAGTAAATTAAAAACACCCCACCCACATTGGAAATGTTGTCAACATATTGAGGGACATATATTCCTCAACACCTGCATAAGTTAGTGATTGGCAAGTCAAAAGTAAAGGAAAAAAAATTGTAGCTCGATTTTCATTGATTGTCCTGTCAGCCTCCTTAATGAGGAAATGCACTTCCTTATTCTGGCTTACTTCCTCCACCCCGCCGATGTGATGTGAGCCGCCAATCAACCTTCGGGGGACTAAGAACAGAAACACCCCACTTCCTTCCCAGATGTCCTGAGTGGCTGCCTCTCATCCTCTCTGATCTGCAGAATTTCTCACCCACCCATATCTGATCATGCTATGTGCAATAATAACTAGAGGCACAACAGCACCTATATTCTTAGTATACAGTACGTCCTGCTCCAGATAAGAATCATTACACTTGGGAATTTCTCTGCAGTCTGGACTGCGAAGGACAAGAAGATGGCTCTCTCTTCTCGCAGGTGAGCGGGGCTATTAGCCTGCGGCCCTGTAGGACTGTTCCCACCCGTTCCATTATTAATGTGCCTCCCATCCTTGGCTGCGCTGGTCGGGTGATGGTAGGCAGCACCGCTGTCAGGTGCTTAGGAGCGCTGCTCCACCGCAATATATGGTTGAGCCTCTATGGGATGCCCCTCCCGCAGTATTGCCCCTTGCCCCTGTCTATCGGTGGGTCCTATGTTAGTGGACGCCGCCCTCCCTCGCTCTCCCTTGTAGCTCTGGGGGGGGGGGGGCGGGTTGTATGTGTATGCCTTGTGCTTCACTGTTTTATGGCTTCTTGCTGGTGTCAGTCTCCGCTCTGACTTGGTTGCACTGGTTGCATGTTTTAAAAATGCGTGTGTTCCGCGGTTGGCGGCGGCATTACCTCAGGCACTGATGCGCTGTTATTGACTGCTTGTCACGTGCGCTGCTTCGCGCACTTCGGGGGGGGAGCCCACGGTTGGCGTGTTCTGCGTCACTGTCTCCGTGGCCCGTCCCTTTAGGTATACTTGGCGCCATTTTTTTCTCCGGATATGTCATTTTACATGTCACTTATGGGGCTCTCTTCGCTTATGTCTTTCAGGAGGGTCGAAGTCTATTGGTTTCTCCCGGCCCTTCTCCCTCTATTTAGTTATTAAACTTGTGAGGCCTAGTGTGTAAATTACTCCCACTTCCCTAGCGGGCTATTGGGGCATCCCAGGTTGCTTTTATAGCGTGAATCCCTATCGGCGTATTGTGCCGCTATAATCACCATATGGAGGCGTCTCAGGATAAGGTGCTCGGGGTTCCTTCGGGACAAGCCCGGCTGTGTGTAGCTTGTGGGGTGTCCCCTAATAGTGCGGGCAATGTGCGGGTCTGTGTACCTTGTGCCCAGCAGGTGCTTGCGCTGCAGCCTGGTTTACCAGTAGCTGGGCCTGCGCCACATATGGCTTCACTTACGCCCCCAAGCTTAAATTTGACTCACATTGAGTTGCATACTAGTGGGGATTCTCAGCCTGATGTGTCTTCCAGACTGGCTAGTGTTGAGAAGTTGCTTGCTAATACCTTGGCGCGTAAGGCCTCTAAGAAGCGGCACTTGACGCCTGATGTCACTCTTTTCTCTCTGGAGGCTGATGAGTTCTTGGAACTGTCTGGTTATACCCCCTTGGAAGAAGGGGAGTTATTCTCTGACTCTGAGTCATCTGATGAGAGGCCCAGGGGTCATGATAATTCTGGCTCTGATCCCTGGGCCCCAGATGATACTGATAGGCTGTTGGCTCAGGTTTTTGAGGTGCTGTCCATCTTTCCCCTGGTTGCGGCCCCCAGGCAGCAGTGGGAATTGTTTCATACTGCTAAGTCACGTTTGGAGTTTCCTGAGCAAGCCCATTTTAATAACCTTGTGCTCAAGGAATGGGAGCGTCCCAGCCGGCTCCCAGGAGTCCCTAAGAGTTGGGATAAGAGGTATCCCTTTCCTGCTGATGTGGTGAAGTGTTGGTCATCCCCTCCAGAGGTGGATGCCCCAGTCCTAGGGTTACCTAACACCTCTGTCATGCATTCCCTTGACTCTACTACGCTGCGGGATGGTGAGGACCGGCATATTGATCAGCTGTCGTCCCATGCTTTTTCCTGTGTGGGGACAGCGCTACGCCCGGTCTGTGCCTCTGCCATTACAGCTGTGGCTATTAGGACCCTGCTTAGAAGTCTCTTAGAGGGTGCTCCTGATGATGTGTCTAGTGAGGAGTTTAATGCACTCTCTCGTTTTTGAGGTTTTTGTGACTTATGTCCTCTCTGCCTTGGATGATACCATTAGGATGTGTGGCAGAGCCTCTGCCCTGGTGGTGGCTATACGCCGCTCGGTTTGGCTGCGACAGTGGGCAGCTGACAACGCTGCCAAGAAAGCTCTCACTGGTTTTCCCTTTAAAGGACTACGCCTGTTTGGGGACCGCCTGGACCTGTTTGCTAAGGGAGGCAGGTTACCCCAGCACAGGCGGCAGTCTCGGCCCTTTCGGGGCCAGGGCTCCTTTTCTTCCCCCTTCCGTGGAGCCAGACAGGGGAGGGGGGTCTCCCTTACTAGGGCCCGAGGAGATTTCTGGGGAAGTGGCAGGGGACATGGACGCCCTGGCTCATCCTGGGGTTCCAAGCCTAAGTCTTCTCCCAAGCCCCCTCAGGCATGAAGGGGCACCCTCACCCATCCGGGTGGGGGGGGCAGCTTCAGCATTTTGCTCACGTCTGGAGGCTTCATGTTTCAGACCGGTGGATTCAGGAGGTAGTGTCCTCCGGTTACAAGATAGTTTGCTGCCTGGCCTCCCCCAAGATTCATCAGATCTCGGATGTCTCAGGACCCCATGTCAGCTCAGGCTCTAATTCTGGCGGTGCAAGGCCTTCTGGAGCTGGGGGTCATCTGTCAGGTCCCCTTACGAGAAAGGGGCAAGGGGTTATATTCCAACCTTTTCACCGTGCCCAAAAGAGATGGGCCTGACTGGCCTTGAAGATCCTCAACAAATTTGTCAGGTGCAGGCGCTTTCGCATGGAAACTTTGCGCTTTGCTATCAGTTTCCTGCGTCCAGGGGATTTCATGACCTCTGTAGACATCAAGGATGCTTACCTTCATATTCCTGTTTTACCAGGTCATCAAAGATTCCTCAGGTTCGCTCTGGAGGATCAACACTACCAATTTGTGGCATTGCCCTTCGGTCTCCCTTCAGGTCCCAGAGTGTTCACCAAGGTGCTGGCAGGAGTGATGGCTCTGCTCAGGTCTCAGGGCATTCGCGTTCTGCCCTATTTGGATGACATTCTCATCACTTCTTAGTCCCTTCAACAGGCAGAGCTGGATACTCAGCGAGTAGTGTCCACGCTGGAGTCATTTGGCTGGGTGATCAACCATCCCAAGTCTTCCCTTTCTCCCTCCTTGGTGATACCCTTCCTGGGAATGAATCTGGACACAGTTCAGGCAAGGATTTTTCTTCCTCAGCAGAAGGTGGACAGTCTACTCGTGCAGGTTCAGTTCCTGCTCTCTTGCCCTCATCCCTCCATCAGGCAGGGAATGCAGCTGGTGGGCCTGATGGTGTCGTGCTTCAAGGCGGTTCCTTATGCACAGTTTCACATGAGGCCTCTGCAACTCCACCTCTTGTCAGTATGGGACAAGGATCCCGCAACCCTGGACCAGGTTCTTGTTCTCTCCCCCCTAGCCAGGCTGTCCCTCTCGTGGTGGCTGGACTCCAGGAACCTGTTGGTGGGCAGATCCTTTCTGGCCCCCTGCTGGGAGACAGTCACCACGGATGCCAGTCTGACGGGTTGACCTGACCCACTACCTTCGGGGCCGGCCTGTTCAGGTACGCTCGGACAACCAGACAGCGGTTGCCTACATCAATCATCGGGGGACCCGGAGCAAGGGGGCCCTCAAGGAAGTGTCTCTGATTCTGTCCTGGGCGGAGGACAATGTTCCCTGCATATCTGCTGTGTACATTCCGGGGGTGGAAAATCTGCAGGCAGACTCTCTAAGCAGGGGGACCTCTCGCCTGGGAGAATGGTCCCTCTACGAGAGGGTGTTTCACTCTCTGTCACCGTTCGGGCCAACCAGATGTGGATCTGTTTGCGTCCCGTCACAACCACAAGCTCCCGGCCTTTGTATCCCTGTCCCAGGACCCTCTGGCCTTGTCAACAGAGGCTCTAGTAATGTCATGGCAGGACTTTCAGCTCCTGTATGTCTTTCCCCCATTCCCCCTGTTGGGCAGGGTTCTGCGCAAGATAGCTCAGGAGGGGGTGCCAGCTATCCTGGTGGCTCCCAGGTGGCCAAGAAGAGTGTGGTTCGCAGACGTGGTGCAGCTGGCAGTAGATCAGTGCGCTCTGCCCAGGGTGACAGACCTGCTCACTCAGGGTAATTTACGCCATCCCAGTTTACAAACTCTGGCTTTGATGGCCTGGCTGCTGAAACCTCCATCTTGATGGAAAAGGGGCTGTCTGCCTCTGTTGTTGACACCATGATAAAGGCTAGGAAGAAGTCTTCTTCCTCCATTTACTATAGGGTTTGGCGTGCCTACATTGACTGATGTGAGGCTAGGTATTTTCCCTGTCGTGTGTTCTCTATTCCCAGGATCCTGGAGTTCCTGCAGCATGGATTGGAGCTGGGGCTCCAACTCAGTACTCTGAAGGGTCATGTCTCTGCCCTGGCTGTTTTCTTCCAGAGGTCCTTTGCCCAGCATTCTCTGATCAGGACCTTTTTCCAGGGGGTTACTCATGTGCGTCCCCCACGTAAGCCTATGTTGTCTGTTTGGGATTTGAATTTGGTCTTGTCTGCCTTGCAGGGTGCTCCCTTTGAACCTGTGCAGGATGCTGCCCTGGCCATTCTTACTCTCAAGGTTGTTTTTTGGTGGCTATCACTTCTGTTAGGCGTGTTTCTGAGTTGGCGGCACTTTCCATCCAGCCCCCCTATTTTGAAAGACACCAGGACAAGGTGGGGTTTTGCTTCAAGCCAGATTTTCTGCCTAAGGTCGTGTCTGCCTTTCATCTGAATCGGGACATTGTTTTTCCTTCCTTGTGCCCTAATCCTAGTAACACTATGGAGAGGGGTTTTGCATTCATTGGATGTGGTTAGGTGCCTGAAGTACTATCTGGTGGCTACTGCACCTTTCAGAAAAACCAATGCTCTTTTTGTGGTCCCTTCTGGTCCTAGGAAGGGTTTGGCTCCTGCCAAATCTATTATCAGCAAATGGATCCGTCAGGCTGTGATTCAGGCCTATTCTGCTAAGGGGAAGAATCCTCCCTTCCGCCTTACTGCTCATTCCACTCGTGCTATTGGTGCCTCTTGGGCCTTTCAGCACCAGGCTTCTGTTGAACAAGTTTGCAAGGCCGCTACTTGGTCTTCTGTTCATACCTTTTTCAAAGTTTTACAAGGTTGATGTTAGGGCCTCAGCTGATGCTGCTTTTGGCCGCAAGGTTCTGCAGGCGGCAGTGGTCTGACCTGTCTGTTACCTTTGGGTATCCCACCCTACTTTATGGACACTGCTATTGGATGTCCCAAGTGTAATGATTCTTATCTGGAGCAGGACATACTGTATACTAAGAATAATACAATTCTGTGATTACCCACCTGTAGAATTGTTATTATGAGTATACAGTACGTCCTGCTCCACCCCACCCTTGGTTTTGCATTATCCTAGAATCCCCTGTATGGTGATTATCATGTGTTGGTTCTGTTATCTTTCTCCCAGCTTCTCGTTAACTGATCCCTGGGTATTTGAGGGGCCCGGGAGGAGCCAATTTCGCGGTCTCTGCAGTCCAGCGCCATCTGGCGGAGTAATACCCAAGTGTAATGATTCTTATCTGGAGCAGGACATACTGTATACTATGATATAGAGCGTTCTCGATCACTGGCGTTAGGGGCCGCATGTTATGAATATGTAAAGCACACAGTGTGTTGCCACAACACGCTGTGCCACACCCACTGTTTCTCCTCAATGTTTCTATGAATCTCCTAGTCTCTAACTGCATCTCCTATTCTCTAATACTTTTACAAATAATTTAGGGACTACAGGGACATCAATAATCACGCTAGCCTTTAGTATACCCTTAAGTCCAATCAAACGGCATGATCCTCAGAAGTGTGGATTAGAGGAGCAATTTACTAAACTTTACATTTTTTTCAGGACTGCTTTTTTTTTTTCTGAAGGTCTGCTTAAGGGGTAACAACCTAACCTTTTTGCTCTCATCTTTTTCTGGGTTTTTATTAAATGATCTGTCACAAATATTACCTGCATGTAAGGCAAGGAGCAGGTTATGTGGTTTGGAGTGCTTCTTTTTATCTCAATAATCTGATTATTGTGTGTGTATCATGAAAAGAGCAAACTTAAAATGTTGACAATGGTAGGGAAATCTATAGAATTGAAGGTCACAGGTAAGTATATATATTCGCTTGTCCCATTACCAGTCTGGTTGGGAATTGCACTGTTCAGTAGGTCAGTGTGATCTCAAGGCACTAGTTAAAAAAAAATAGATTTCCTCCAAGAGTGACTGGAAGCATAATTCAGAACTGTTCTGTATTGACTTAAACCGGACCTTCACCATGATTTAATGAAAAGCCCAAACTCTTAAAAAACAATTCCTCAGCATCTAAAATTAATATATTTTACATGTTTAGTCACTAATTTATTATACTTTCCCCCACTGGGCTGCAACTCTGTTCGGGAATTTAGGATACGGGCGCCGCCATCTTGACTCAGAAGCATCACACTTACTGAGGAGAGGAGAGTGGGATAAGGTACAGGGGGGCGGGTTATAGCTGTGCTTTGCTCAGACAGAGCAGAGCTGGGGTCAGGGAAAGTTCAGCAGTCCCAGAATGCAGAGCAGCACAGTCACTTCCTGTTTGCAGGCACTTCCTGTTTGCAGGCTGCCTGCAAAAATGGCAGCTTCCATAAGCCGCCATCTTGGATGTTTAAAGGCTTATAAAATGCAGTAGATGCAGGTAGGATGATTTTTAATGTGAGCAATCTGTATGTACAGGGTGTGGGAAACATATAAGATAGACTCTTATTTAGAGTGAAGGTCCGCTTTAAGTTAGGAGACGGGGCACCACAAGTCAGCAGACCTGCACACCAGGTGGGGAAATTGTGTTCCATTCTCATCGGCATCTCCCTGGCGTGAGACACGCTGTTACTAGGCATACATCCAAACACAGGCTAGTACGGAAAGAAAAAACAAACACAACATGCTGCTGATGCATCATCGGGAATGATTAGTGGAGTTGTTACCTTTTTTTTGTTGGTATCGATTCTTGTGACAGCCAATTGTGTATGAAAGTGAATGAACCTTGCTCCAGCCACCATGAGTCTCCTATTTTGGCTGCAATAGTAAGTGCCACTTAGCGAGCTTCTGTGTCTAAAGAACGGAATAATACATGGACCAGCTCTTCATGCGCTAGGAAAGTTGCTCCTCCCCATGTCTACAAGCTGGCAGGGTGTAATGTTGTGTGCATATCATTGACATTGGACCATGTGCATTGCTGTCATCTGATTGGATATCTGGACACATGTTAGACTTGATTGGATATTTCACATGTTAGATTCGATTGGATATTTCAAACGTATACGGACATATATGGATGGTAGAGCTCAGACATGTAGAACATCTGTTTCTCATTAGGCAGACATAACTTTCTTTAGCGATGGTCATATGAGGAGGGAGGGGTGGCGAATGTGGGAGATGGCATAGAAGTGGCTAGAACTAATATAATTAATACTAATTAGATTTCATTTTCCACCTTATTCTGTATCCCTTTAAAGGTGGAACAGGTTCTGTAAAGATTCTTCTTGGTCTGATGTTTCTCTGTGACAAAGGCTTTTAAACTGGTGTGTAGATTTTATAACCGCTTTAAAGGTGCAGGATTCCATGGATGAGAGGGTCTATTGACTTGTGCTTCCTGCCTCCAGCCACCATTGGGAGGAAATCGATTTTATAGTAGGTGACTAAAATCATGCTACTGGCGCAATGCATTAGCTATTAGACATCCTGCCCCCCCTCCCCTTATAAAATTATCGGTAGAAAAAGTAAATTGTTCCTCCTCTCCCTGATAGACCCATTCTGTTTAGCAGCTGTTTTGTAGCCGTCGTGGTTATGGCATGCAGTATATTCTACCTGAGGAACAGTTGCTGAGTTATGTGCGTATAAGGGTTTGATGAAAATGTTTAGACTTCAGTCCAGCCACTATGCTACCTACTAGTGTTAGGAAAATCTGATATTTAACATTCAATACTGAGATTTTTCACGTATTATATGTTTCATCAAATATATGACCATTCGAGAAGGTTTTGCAGCTGGGGATAAATGTGTGAATGTGGCGCCAATGTTCCAAGTGGCTTGTAGTGGGTATATTTGTGCAGCTTTTTATTTCTAAAAGCTTGCACAGACTTTAATTGCTTCTAAAAAATTGCGCAGCAACATCACTGTTGAACGTTTGCATCTTATTTATTGGTCTATCTGTTTGTGCCTTTTCATAAACTCATGCCATAAGGTGCACTAACTATATACTGAAGATTACACACGTAAGTATTAACTAATCCCTTCTCATTCATCAGTTAACTTTTCTTGTTTTTGGATATGCAAAACTCTTTTCTTCCCCCACTTTTTCTTTACCAGTTTTTTTTGTGTGGTTATCAAATGATGTACACACATGGCCCACCAGTTTTTGTTTAAAAAGTCTTAGAGTGTTCTAAGAAATAATAATTGACAAGGACTAAATTAGTGCTGACCTCTCCAAAGATCGCCAGTTTCACTCACCTTCTCCTGGAGCCCTCGCCGCACCTGTGTGCTCCGGCTGCATCCCTGCTGACCTCTAGCTGTGTGCGTTCTCGGCCTTTCCGAATGGGCGGCTGCTAGATGGGAAGGGGGATGCGTCTGATGGCCGAAGGCAGCTGAGTGACAGCAAGCACGCTGATTGACTGAACGCCCCAGGCACCGCTCTCGCTCGAGTCTGCACCGTGGGAGCGAAAGAAAGGTGAATGAAATGGGGCGGCCTGGGGGGGGGGTTCACACAGCAGGGCATCCCACCACACGGGAACACCACACGGGAAATTCCTCTTTAAGTTGGCAGCACAGGGGTATCCTGATGTGGATGCCCTCCTGTGCTCCGTTGCAGAAAGCCATCCCAAATATGCAACCCCCTCCCCCTCGGTGCATTGATTGCACTCTAATAAGTCCTGGCCATGTAATTTCCTAATCCATTTCTCTTCTGCTTGTATGGGAATGTACAGCAGGGTTGGAAGATATCGGTTTTATAATGGATACATCTACAGGTTAGAGACCCTTGTTACCACCTGAAGGAAAGTAAGAGATGGCCCACAATGTGCAATGTTTAGCTTGGCACTCATCACCTAGAAATATTGCTGGATACCATGAGACAAAACACAAGTAATGTGAGCTGGATCATGGTGGATGCTGTTATGAGACATAGCAGATCAGGCGCTCCCTCACGTCAGAGGAGCTTCCTGTTATAAGTAGGGACTGGTCAGAGGGCCTGATACTCTATCTGCAACGGGCTTGGGAATGCTCCCTGGGAGGATTCTAAATGCTGTAAACAGATTCACTGATCATCTTTTCATTGTTTGCTGCTGCATTTTCATTTTGTTTTCTATGCTCCCCTTCTCTTCCTGTTCCCATTTATGTTGTCAAAGCTCCAAAGCAAGTTTTTTATCTGTAGCTTAAATGACTTTTCAGTTGCTCGGATTTAGTGTTTTTTCTTCCCCCCTCCCGTGAAAAAATGAAGTATGCCTTGCTGTTTCTGCTTTCTTTTGGTGTTTTCTTTCTATGCAAACTTTGGTGATGCCCACTCGCTAAACACAATCATTGTACAGGAACCTTTTGGTTTATGCTGGTTCTGTGTGATATTACAATTCAGTATCCTGCAGGACCATCTTTGAAAAAGGAACCCAAGCCAACAAGTGACTTTGTATTGTGTTCTGCAGCTTGTACATCTCATTTTGCTTTTTTATCCTTTGTTTTTTTACAAGGGAATTAAATCAATGAAATGCTTACTGTTCTAATAGCCCAGAATGAACTTTAAACCTTACTCCAGGCCAAATGCCTATTTTTGGTTGTGATAGCAGAGGGCTATAGTCTTGGTTTTGTATGCAATTTGGCCCTTTTTTTTTAAGTGGGGGACTAGACTTACCTCCTGTCCGAAGGCATAATAATTGTTGATTAGAAAATCAATAGGTGTCATGAAGTCCAAAAAGGCAGAAACTATGAAGTTTCTGTGCTCCAGATATCCCTCTGGTCTCCATGATGGTTGTAAAATCTAACTATTTTATTTAGTCTTCCATGCCGGGTCCCTGGAGAACCCCCCTCCCACCCTCCAGGACAGGAAGCACTTGAGATGACTTTATAAAAAAACACCCACCTCACATCCTTAGTGCTTTCCTGTCCTTTCAGGAAGGAGGAGATGTATCTCTGGGAGATGATGGAGATTCAAGTGCCCTAGGTAAATGGCTGGACCTATGGCAGGTTTCCCTAGGGTTGATATTAGCAGACAGGAATCATTATATCCCCACAGTAGGTGTATAGACTGCAAGAATGTTACTAACCCTCCACTCATTCTGTCCAAATTTAAACCACTAAGATACGGTCAGTGTTTTACTGGTGCTAAGAGCTTTGTACTCTGCACTTGAAGACCCAACCGTATAGAATACAGTCCAGTTCAGAAGTTTCTTTTTCTTTAAAGCAGACCAAAACCCTGCAGGTCGCGGGGTGAATTACCACCGCCGGCAAAATTACAGTTTAGGGTTGGCATCCAAAAAGCTGGAGCATTCGGGCCAGCAACGAGAATCCAGCACCGGACATTGGGCGGTCAGAACGTCACTGCCCACATTGGCATCAACCGGACAATCTTGGTGCTGTATTTTTGTTGCTGGCCCAATGTAAAGGTAAGTTTTATGGACGTTCTGGGCGGTTATGTGCAGGGAGCTCCAGCATTCTGGGTGCACCCCCCACCCCAAATTCATTTTGCGGTGGCGACACCCAGGTTGTTAATCTGCTTTAACACCATTGTCAAATGGCTCTTAAAGGACATAGGTGAAGGTAGCTATAAATCTCATTCTGCTTCAACTATGCTCATGCTTTGTTTTATCAAAATGGTTTTGTCTGACTGATCTTTAGATCGAAACTCTGTAGCTAAGAAAGTAAGGAGAGGATGGTGATTTAGCTAGAGATTTATACTGTAACTCGAATTGCTCTATTTTTTATAACCAGAGCCTAGCTGTAAAATGGAGACCTGGCCAGCACTAGATTTCTGACAGGAGACCCGCCCAGCAATGGGGGGGGGATCAGCTTGTGAGCACTCACACAGAGTTCACAGCTTTCCAGTATAAATAATGTCATCTGCAGTTTCCTGTTTTGACACTTCACTGGCCATCCAAAGTCTTTCAGTTGTGGCAGATTCATTGGTTCATTTCCCTTGTGAAACTTGTGAAATGCATGCTGGTATACCATGTAGGTGCGCTGTTATTGTGATCCTGCTAATCTGAATGTGTAACTGTTCTTCATTTTTCAGTGGACTAAGGAGGATGGGCTGAGAAGTTCCTCCTCTGCCGTCCCAAACCTGTTTGTCCCACTGAACACTGACCCCAAGGAAGTTCAGGAGATGAGAAATAAGGTAGGTTATTAAGACCACTGTTTTTATAGCTTTTATATGCATACAAAATCAAAACACAACATGCCACCCATGGGTGACCTGAAGATTACAGCAGCATAGCCACTTCATCTGAAGGTAGTTGAAACGGGCAGAAATGTTTACACCAATGAAAGGTGTTTATGATGAGTTGATTTACAGAACAACCACCCAATAGTTGCAGGAAATGTTCAGAGGAAAGTGAACCTACAGTCACAAAATGACAGGATTATTCTAAGTATGCAACACGTCCTGCTCCAGATAATGATTCCTAACAGATGGGAATTACCTCCACCAGAGGGCGCTTGACTGCAGAGATGGCAAAAAGAGGCCCCTCCCGGTCCCATATATACCCGGGACCTCCCACAAATTCCCCAGTTTCTTCTCTGCAGTCGGTCAGAAGATGGCTTCTCTTATCGCAGGTGAGCGGGGCTTAACAGCCCGCGGCCCTGTAGCCTGTAGGACTATTCCCACCCGTTCCACTTATTACTTATGCCTCCCAGCTTTGGCTGCGCTGGCGGGGGGAGATGTATGTGCGCTTATTGCCTTGTGTGTGTGTGTGTGATTACACTTCATTCAGGGCTCTGCGCTCTGTCTTTCACTTGTCATTTTGAATTTGCCGCTGCTGACACTCGCGCCTTCTGGCATCCGCGGTCAGTGGCGGCATCATCATCAAGAATCCCTGCACGCCCATTGGCTGTAGCGTCTGGCCTGTCTCTGCGCTTCTCGGAGGGGGTGTGGCTTACTCTGTTGGCGCGTTCCGCGTTGGACCCTCCTGCGGCCCGCCCTTTGAGGTTCCTCCAGTGCCATTTTGGTCCTCGCCTGGTGTGATTGCTGGCTCCCCACTGCGGTCCGTGAGTGCCCCTGCGGCTTGGCATTTGTTCCATTGTCATTTCGGTGTGCTTATGGGGTGTCATTATTATGTCTTTCAGGTGGTTTCTCCCGGTATAGTGACTGTTAGAGGCCTACACTTTTTTAATCCTCCCACTTCCCTGGCGGACATTTGGGGCATCCCGGGTTGCTTATATGGCGTAATTCCTATTGGCCAATTGTACCACCTTAATCCCCATATGGAGGCTTCACAGGATATTGTGCTCGGGGTCCCCTCGGGACAAGCCCGGCTGTGTGTAGTGTGTGGGGCATCCTCTGTGAGCGATGATGTGCGGGTCTGTGTACCCTGCGCCCAGCAGGCGCTTGCACTGCATTCTGGGCTGTTTGTGACTGGGCCTGCGCCCACTATGCCCTCACCCACTCCCCCTCGCCTGATTAGGACTCCCAGTGAGCTTAATACTAGTGGGGAGTCTCAGCCTGACGTGTCTTCCAGGTTGGCTAACATTGAGACTGATTGCTAGCTCTGCGGCCTGTAAGGCCCCAGCTAAAAGGCAGCATGTGGCGTCTGCCTTTCCTATGGAGACTGAGAACTTCCTTGATTTGTGTGACATACACTTCGCTTCCATAGTCATGACATCTGGGTAATCTCCAGTAGAGGGCGAACTTCTGCAGAGGTGAATGCAAAAAAGGAGCTCCTCCCGGTCCATAAATACCTGGGACCTCCCACTAATTCCCCAGTTCCTTCTCTGCAGGAAGCCAAGCAAGACAGAAGATTAAGACTTCTCTTACTTGCAGGTAAGCTGGGCTCGCGCCCGGCCATTTTTGTCCCTATTGCTGCCAGGACCTCTGCTAAGTTAACCCTATTTGAGCCTCCCAGCCTTGGCTGCAGGTCCTGGTGAGGGTAGGCAGCACCTAATTGGTGTTGTAGGAGCTTTTGCCACTCCGTGAGACCCCATTACAAGGGGTAGGCGGATTTCCGGGTTGGTGATCCCCGTTTGGGATGTCCTGTCCCTTGGGGGGCGGGGGCGGTGCTTCTTCCCACAGTTGTCATTTATTTATTCTAAGTATACAGTACGTCCTGCTCCAGATATAATACTTACACGTGGGTAATCCTCCGCCAGATGGCGCTGTGCACTGCAGACATGCAAAAACAGGCTCCTCCCGGCCCTTCATATACCCAGGGACCTCCCACAAATCCCCAGATTTCTCTGCAGTGCTGACTGCGAAGACATGAAGTATCACTCTCTCGCAGGTGAGCGGGCTATTACAGCCTGCGGCCCTGTTGGACTACTCCCACCCATCCTTCTTGTGATGTGCCTCCCAGCCTGGGCTGAGCTGATCGGGTGAAGGGAGGCAGCACCATGTGTGCTTATGGAGCCACGCTCCACCGCAATCCCCCACCAAAGGGTAGGCGGTTAAGGCTGATGGTGAGTCTTTAGGGGATGCCCCTCCCGCATCATTGCCCCACGCCCCGTGTAGCGGTGGACCCTGTGTAAAGGGTCGCCATCCTCCCTCGTTCCCCCCTTCGCCCGGGGGTTTGTGAGTATGGCGGCCTTAGTGTACCCTATTACACGCTTTATGGCCTTAGTATCGTGTTTTACTGGGAACGGGTGTCAGAGCCGTGCTTTTATTATCTTGTATTGGTAGCCGCCGCGTCTTTACTATATAGATGTACTGCATGGACGGCCGTGGCTTCGCAGACGCGGACGACTTCGCAGACGCGGACGACTTCGCAGACGCGGACGACTTCGCAGACGCGGACGACTTCGCAGACGCGGACGACTTCGCAGACGCGGACGACTTCGCAGACGCGGACGACTTCGCAGACGCGGACGACTTCGCAGACGCGGACGACTTCGCAGACGCGGACGACTTCGCAGACGCGGACGACTTCGCAGACGCGGACGACTTCGCAGACGCGGACGACTTCGCAGACGCGGACGACTTCGCAGACGCGGACGACTTCGCAGACGCTGCGGCATCTTTTTTTCTTGTAGTGGCTCTTCTGAGGTAATCCACTCGATCAATTCCTTTCAGGCGTCACTGCCCTGCTGTTTATATTGGCTACGCGTTTTGGAGCTTCGCGCTCTCCGGGGAGGCGGGGTTCTTGCTTGGCGCACTCCGCGTCGCGGTCAGCTCTGGCCCGCTCTTCGAGGTTCGCTTGGCGCCATTTTTTACTCACGTGCGCGTGGTGAAGACCGTCCTCCCCCCTCTGTCTGTAAGTGCCCTCATGGGCGACTTTATATTACTTTTTATAGTCCCTTGCGCATGGCTCTGACATCCTTGTTCCCTTTATGTCTTTCAGACCGTGGATTACGGTGGCTTCTCCCGGCCCGGTGTAGCTCCCGGTTGAGACCATTAAATTTACTCCCACTTCCCCGCGGGTTATTGGGGCATCCAGGGTAGCTTACAGCGTCAACCCCTACTGGCCTATTGTGCCGATTGAATCACCATATGGAGGCATCTCAGGATATTGTGAACGGGGTTCCTTCGGGACAAGCCCGGCTGTGCGTAGCTTGTGGGGTCTTACCTAGCAGCGGTGACAATGCACGGGTCTGTGTTCCTTGTGCACAGCAGGCGCTATCGGTTCTTCCCGCCTCTTCTGTGGCTGGGCCTGCACCTCGCCTCACTTCACCTACTCCCCCAAGCCTGAGTCTAACCCCCAATACAGGCGGGGATTCTCATCCTGATATGGCTACTAGACTGGCCAGTGTTGAAAAATTGCTTGCTAATTCCTTAGCGCGTAAGGCCACCACCAAGAAGGCGGCATTTAACCCCTGACTCTGCTCTCTTTCCTATGGAATCTGATGATTTATTGCATCCTTACGGCCATACCCCCTCGGACTCAGGGGAACTGTTCTCTGACTCAGGGTCATATGACGACGTGTCCAGGGGTCATGACTAGTCTGGTTCCGAGCACTGGACCTCGGATGATATTGACAGACTGCTGGTTCAGATCTTTGAGGTTTTGTCCCTCTCTCCCCCTGCTGCGGCTCCCAGGCAAAGAGGTGACCTTTCATACTGCTAAGGCTCGTCTGGAATTTCCCGAGCAAACCCATTTCAATAGCCTCGTGCTTAATGAATGGGAACATCCCAGCAGACTTCCTGGGATCCCTAAGAGTGTGGATAGGAAATATCCCTTCCCTGCCGACGAGGTCGATGCTCCTATTCTAGGGTTGTCCAACACCTCTATTATGCACTCCCCTGACACTACTACGCTGCTGGACTCTGAGGACTGGCGTGTTGACCAATTGGCATGCCATGCCTTTGCATTTGGGGTAGCGACTCTGCACCCGGCTTGTGCCTTACGGCAGTTGCGCTCAGGACCGTGGTTAGGAATACACTCGATGGCACAGATGAGTTGCCTCCTGATACTGTCAATGCACTGTCTAGCTGTGATGTGTTTGTGAACTTTATCCTGTCTGCATCGGACGATGCTATTAGGATGTGTGCCAGATCTTTTGCCCTGGTGGTAGCTATACGCCGCACGGTTTGGTTGCGCCAGTGGGCCGCTGACAATGCCACCAAGAAAGCCCTTACAGGGCTTCCATTTAAGGGTCTGCGCCTGTTTGGGGAGCGTTTAGACCTCTTCGCCAAGGGAGGCAAGTTACCCCAGCGCAGGCGGCAGATTCGGCCCTTTCGAGGCCAGGGCACCCTATCAATCCCCTACCGTGGCGCTAAACAAGGCAGAGGGGTGTCCTTCGCTGGGTCTCGCGCAGACTCCTGGAACAGGAACAGAGGACGCCGTCCTGGTTCCTCCTGGGGACCCAAGCCCAAAGCCCCTCCCAAGACCCCTCAGGCATGAAGGGGCGCCCTGCAGCCTGTCTGGAGGCGCCACGTCTCAGACCGGTGGATTCAGGAGGTAGTGTCCTCCGGCTACAAGATAGAATTTGCTGTACGGCCCCCCACCAGATTCATTGGGTCCCGGATTCCACAGGACCCTGCCTCAGCTCAGGTCTTGTTGCTGGTCGTGCAGGGTCTCCTGGATCTAGGGGTCATTTGCAAGGTCCCCTTAGGAGACAGGGGCATGGGGTTCTATTCCAACCTTTTCACAGTACCCAAGAAGGCGGGGTCAGTCAGGCCCATTCTGGATTTAAAAATCCTCAACAAATTTGTCAAAAACAAACACTTTCGTATGGAAACACTGCGCTCGGCCATCGACTCTCTGCGCCCAGGGGACTTTATGACGTCCGTAGACATCAAGGATGCTTACCTTCACGTCCCGGTGTTTCCAGTACACCAAAGGTTTCTCAGATTTGCACTGAAAGATCAGCATTACCAATTTGTGGCCTTGCCATTCGGCCTCACTTCGGCTCCCAGGGTGTTCACCAAGGTGCTGGCAGGGGTGATGTCCCTGTTAAGGCTAAGGGGCATACGCGTGCTGCCCTACCTGGACGATATACTCATCACCTCTCGGTCTGTGCGGCAGGCAGAGTTGGACACTCGGCTGGTAGTGTCCACCCTGGAGTCCTTTGGCTGGGTGATCAATTACCCCAAGTCCTCTCTGTCCCCCTCTTCGGTGACTCCGTTCCTGGGAATGATTCTGGATACGGATATTCCTTCCTCCGCAGAAGGTGGAAGCTCTGACTGCGCAGGCGAGGTTCCTGCTCTCGTGCCCCCAGCCCTCCATCCGGCAGGGAATGCAGTTGGTGGGCCTGATGGTGGCGAGCTTCGAGGCGGTGCCTTTTGCCCAGTTCCATTTGAGACCTCTGCAGCTTCACCTTCTGTCAGTGTGGGACAAGAACCCAGCGTCCTTGGACGAGGTCTGTGTGCTTCCCCCCTCGGTCAGATAGTCCCTTGCCTGGTGGCTGGACCACAGGAACTTGATAGGGGGCAGGTCTTTTCTCACCCCCTCCTGGGAGACGGTCACAACGGATGCCAGTCTGTCAGGTTGGGGGGGATTCTGGAAGTCCCTGCGTTTCCAGGGGAGGTGGGGCCCTCAGGAGGCCCATTTACCCATCAACATTCTGGAATTGCGGGCAGTCAGGTTGGTACGGTTCTGTCGGTCCAGGTACAGAACGGCGGTTGTCTACATCAACCATCAGGGAGGGACCCGGAGCAAGGGTGCCCTCCAGGAGGTGTCTCAGATTCTGACATGGGCGGAGGCCAATGTCCAATGCATTTCGGCTGTGTACATTCCGGGGGCGGAGAATCTGCTAGCAGACGCCCTGAGCAGGGGGACGTCCCGTCAGGGGGAGTGGTCTCTCTGCAACAGGGTATTCCAGTCCCTGTGTCACCGTTGGGGTCTACCGGATGTGGACCTGTTTGCATCCCATCACAATCGCAAGCTCCCGGCCTTCGTATCCCTGTCTCAGGATCCTCTGGCCTTGGCCACGGATGCCCTGTCCATGTCTTGGAGGGAGTTTTGGCTCCTGTATGTGTTTCCACCATTCCCCCTTCTGGGCAGGGTTCTGCGCAAGATTGCTCTGGAAGGGGTACCTGTGATTCTAGTGGCCCCCAGGTGGCCAAGAAGAGTGTGGTTCACAGACGTGGTTCAAATGGCAGTAGACCAATACGACCTGCCAGGGGTGCCGGATCTGCTAACTCTGGGATCCTTACGCCATCCCAATTTACAAACGCTGGCTTTGACGGCTTGGCTACTGAAACCTCCATCTTGATGGAGAAGGGTTTGTCTGCCTCTGTGGTAGGTACTATGGTGCAGGCCAGGAAGAAGACTTCTTCTGCTATCTATTATAGAGTATGGCGTTCCTACATTGATTGGTGTGAGTCCAGGTCTCTTCCCTGCCGGGAACTCTCAGTACCTAGGGTTCTGGAGTTCTTACAGCATGGTTTGGAGTTAGGTCTCAAACTTAGTACTCTTAAGGGTCAGGTTTCTGCCCTGTCTATCTTCTTTCAGAAGTCCTTTGCCCAGCATCACTTGATTAAGACCTTCTTTCAGGGGGTCACTCATGTGCGTCCCCCTCGAAAACCTATGGTCCCCGTCTGGTATTTGAACTTGGTTTTATCTGCCGGGTGCTCCCTTTGAGCCTATTCAGGATGCTGCTCTTGCTGTTCTCACTCTCAAGGTTGTCTTCTTGGTGGCTATTACTTCGGTTAGGCGTGTGTCTGAGCTGGCTGCTCTATCTATTCAGCCTCCGTACTATGAGAGGCACCAGGACAAGGTGGTGTTCCGCTTCAAACCGGATTTTCTGCCTAAGGTTGTGTCTGCCGTTCATTTGAACCAGGATATTGTTCTTCCTTCGTTGTGTCCCAATCCTAGCAACGACAAGGAGAGGGTAGTCAGGTGCTTGAAGTATTACCTGGTAGTCACTGCGGCTTTCAGGAAAACTGATGCTCTCTTCGTTGTGCCCTCCGGGCCTAGGAAGGGTTTGGCTCCTGCCAAGTCTACCATTAGCAAATGGATTCGTCAGGCTGTGATTCAGGCCTATTCTACTAAGGGGAAGAGTCCTCCTTTCCGTCTTACTGCCCATTCTACTCGTGCTATTGGGGCCTCTTGGGCCTTCCAGCACCAGGCTTCTGTTGAACAAGTTTGCAATGCCGCTACTTGGTCTTCCGTTAATACCTTTTCAAAGTTTTACAAGGTTGATGTTAGGGCCTCAGCTGATGCTGTGTTTGGCCGCAAGGTTTTGCAGGCGGCAGTAGTTTAAACTGTCTGTTGTTGCCTTTTTGTTGGGGATCCCACCCTACTTTTATGGACACTGCTATTGGATGTCCCACGTGTAAGTATTATATCTGGAGCAGGACGTACTGTATACTTAGAATAATACAATTCTGTGAAATACTCACCTGTAGAATTGGTATTATACGTATACAGTACGTCCTGCTCCACCCCACCCTGGTTTTTACATTATCCTGGATCCTCTGTATGGTGATATCATTGTTAATATTACCAGTTTTGGTGGTTGGTTTCTCCCGGCTTCTTTTTCTCACTGCTTTTCAATGCTGGGGATTTGTGGGAGGTCCCTGGGTATATGAAGGGCCGGGAGGAGCCTGTTTTTGCATGTGCAGTGCACAGCACCATCTGGCAGAGGATTACCCACGTGTAAGTATTATATCTGGAGCAGGACGTACTGTATACGTATAATACCAATTCTACAGGTGAGTATTTCACAGAAATGTATTTTTATGCTGTGTGCGTGTGGTGTCTGTTTTTACTTGTGTCTGAGTGTTAGTTCAGACAGTCATTTCTCTTGGTGGCAGGACAGTCTGGTTGTACATTCAGCCTGGGGAGCTTCTCCCCCTCAGGCTGCGGTCTGGGGAGGGGGGCGGGGCCAGGCCCTCGGCGCGGTCGCCCCCCCCCCCCCCCTTTTGGCGCCTTGCGGCAACCCAGCCACTGGCTGGGATCCGCGTTGCTGGGTTAGCTGGGAGGGGGGCGTGGCCTGGCGAGCGCACGCTCTGCTCTGGCTGCCCCCCTTCTCCCTCACCTCTTCACTTCTCCAGCTCTGCCGGTGGCCATATTGGACGTTCTGCTGTTGCTACTGCGGCTGCTGCTGCTGCGGATTCGTCGGGTTGTAAGTGCCTGTGAGCCACTTCCTTAGCTTTTGCGGGGGTACCCCTTTTCTCCGGTTTGCACTTGTATATATATATTTGTTGATACATATTATGTTATTTTTACTTTTCACTGTATGAGTGCCTTTGCTTATTGGCCCTTTTTTATGTGTCTTCAGATGATCTCGTGTGTGTGCACTTAAGGGGTTTTTCCCGGTCCTGGGCTCCCTAGCCTAAATTGATTATCTACAAATCCTCCCACAGGGACTCTAAAGGGGCATCCCGGGTTGCTTCTGCTTCATTCCCTACGGTCCTTGCGACTGACCCTAAATGATCACCAAATGGAAGCTCCACAGGATGCCGAGCTCGGGCTCCCTCTGGGACAATCCCGGCTGTGTGTGGGTTGTGGGGCATCCTTTACAGGGGAGAATGTGCTGATTTGTATTCCATGTGCACAAAAGGCCATAACGCGGCAGTCTGGTACCCAGCCTTCTGGGTCGGCTTCCCCCCGCTTCATCGCCTTCCCCTCCCCACCTTATCCGTACCCCAAGTGACATGGTTGCTAGCGGGGAGTCGCACTCTGTTTGCGCTAGGTTGGCCAGCATCGAGAAATTTATTGCTAGCGCAGTGGGCAAGAAGGCCCAGGCTAAAAAGAGACATTTGTCGCCAGCCCAGGCGGCTTGGGATGTTGATTCCCTTGATTGGAGGAGGGGGAATTGTATGAGGAGTCTGAGGCTGACTATGTACACCGTTCGGGTGGGGGGACGGCTGCGGCTCTTCTTCCAGGTCTGGGCCCGGGAGATCACAGACAATTGGATCTTGGAAGTGGTCTCCCCCGGGTACAAACTGGAGTTCGAGTACTGGCCTCCTCCAAGATTTTTAAGGTCTCGGGTGCCCTCGGACCCTCAGGCTGTACAGGGGCTCCTGTCAGCAGTACAGAATCTTCTGGACATGGGAGTCATATGCCCGGTGCCTCCCTCGGAGAGAGGCAGGGGTTACTACTCCAATCTTTTCACGGTTTCCAAAAAGGATGGCTCCGTGAGACCCATTCTGGACCTAAAGATCCTCAACAGATTCATCAGAACCAAGAAGTTCCGCATGGAGACTCTGCGCTCGGCCATCAATTCCCTTTGTCAAGGGGACTTTGACATCCACAGACATCAGAGATTCCTCAGGTTCGCGGTGGAGGTTCAAGATTTTCAGTTTGTAGCCCTTCCCTTCGGGTTGACCTCTGCGCCGAGGGTCTTCACCAAGGTTCTGGCGGGCATAATGGCACTGCTCAGGGCAATCGCATTGTGCCGTACCTGGACGACCTGCGAATCTCTGCTTCTTCCCTCCGGCAGGCGGAGCTGGACACACACCAGGTGGTGTTGAGCCTGGAGAGGTTCGGGTGGGTGATCAACCGCCCCAAGTCCTCTCTCTCCCCATCAAGGGAGATTTCATTTCTGGGCATGAATCTGGATACCATTGTGACCAGAGTGTTCTGCCTCAGTCCAAGGTGCAGGGGATTCGGGATCTGATCCGCCTTCTTCTGGCCATTCCTTGCCCTTCTATCCGACTGGGGATGAAACTGGTGGGATTGATGGTGGCATCCTTCGAGGCAGTTCCGTTTGCTCAGTTTCACATGAGATCTCTTCAACTTCATCTATTGACGCATTGGGACAGGTGTCCGCAGTCCTTGGATCAACTGTTCAGGATGTCTCCCAGGGTTCGGCAGTCCCTTCGGTGGTGGCTGGTGTCGATCAACCTGTTGAGGGGCAGATCCTTCCTGGTTCCTCGCTGGGAGACGGTCACCACTGATGCCAGCCTGTCAGGCTGGGGAGGTTTCTGGAAAAGTCATCAGTTCAGCGGGGTGTGGGGTCCTCAGGAGGCTCACAACCCCATCAATGTCAATTTCAGAGCCATCCGGCTTGTCCTGTCACGGCTGACGTTGCACTTACAGGGTTTACCAGTTCAGATTCGATCAGACAATCGGACGGCGGTAGCCTACATCAATCGCCAAGGAGGGACTCGCAGCAGGAGTGCCCTCAGTGATGTCTCTCTGATCCTGCACTGGGCGGAGAGCAATGTTCCTTGCATTTCGGCAGTCTACATTCCGGGAGTGGAAAACACGGAGGCGGATTCCCTGAGCAGGGGGTCCTCTCTGGCAGTGGATGCCTTGTCCCTTGCCTGGAAGGATCTGGGGTTTCTGTACCTGTTTCCTCCCTTCTCCATGGTGGGCAAGGTGGTTCGCAAACTGGTTCTGGAAGGGGCACCAGCAATTCTGGTGGCTCCAAGGTGGCCAAGAGGGGTTTGGTATGCAGACGTTGTAAGGTTGGCGGTAGATCCGTACCGGCTTCCCATGTTTCCGGATCTGATTTCTCAGGGTCAACTTCTTTACCCCAATTTACAAATGCTGGCTTTGACGGCTTGGCTGCTGAAACCTTCATTCTGAAGGAGGAAGGTTTGTCTGAGGCTGTTGTTCAGACCTTGCTTAGAGCTAGGAAGCGGTCCTCTTCTGGCATTTACTATAGGACCTGGCGGTCCTATATTGACTGGTGTGAGGCTAGGGCTTTGCCTTGCAGGGTGTTTTCGATTCCTAGGATTTTGGAGTTTCTTCAGCACGGTCTGGGTTCCAGCTTAGTACCTTGAAAGGGCAGGTCTCGGCTCGGTCTATTTTCTTCCAAAGATCGTTTGCCTTACACCCGCTGGTTAAGACTTTTTTCCAGGGGGTTACACATGTTCGGCCCCCTCGGAAGGCTATGGTTCCTGTTTGGGATTTGAACTTGGTTCTTTCGGTTCTCCAGGGTCCTCCTTTTGAGCTGTTACAGGATATTGCTCTTTCTGTTTTCACTCGAAAGGTTGCCTTCTTGGTGGCTATTACCTCTGTTCGGCTTGTCTCCGAGTTGGCGGCTCTGTCAATTCAGGCCTCCTACTTTGAAAGACACCAGGACAAGGTGGTATTTTGCTTTAAGCCTAAGGTGGTATCTGCCTTCCATCTCAATCAGGATATTGTTCTCCCTTCCTTGTGCCCTAAGCCTAGCAATGACAAGGAGAGGGTCTTGCATAATTTGGATGTTGTTCGCTGTGTTAAGTACTATTTGGTGCGTCCTGGGCTTTTCAGCACCAGGCTTCTGTTGACCAAGTTTGTAAGGCTGCTACTTGGTCTTCCGTTCATAAAGTTTTACAAGGTTGATGTGCGGGCTTCAGCGGATGCTGTTTTTGGGTGCAAGGTTCTGCATGCTGCAGTGGTTTAAGTTGGTGCATTCTTTTACTGTTTTTGGTTCCCACCCATGACGGGCACTGCTATTGGATGTACCAGATGTCATGACTGTGGAAGCGGAGTGTATGTCACACTTGAAATAATACCGTTTTGTGAGTACTCACCTGTAAAACGGATATTATGAGTGTGACATACACTCCGCTTCACCCCACCCTTTTTGGTATTCCGGATTTTTATATGGTGAACCATTGTTTATTTTGTTAGTATTGTTATAATTGTTTTTTCCTGGTCCCCTTACTTCTATCTTACACTGGGGAATTAGTGGGAGGTCCCAGGTATTTATGGACCGGGAGGAGCTCCTTTTATGCATTCATCCTCTACTGGAGATTACCCAGATGTCATGACTGTGGAAGCGGAGTGTATGTCACACTCATAATATCCGTTTTACAGGTGAGTATTCACAAAACGGTATTTTTGAACCCAAAGGGCTCCTAATCTGTGATTACAACGTGAATTCAAACGGGACATCCAATGGCCTCTTTTCCATCTCCTGTCTGCTGAATACCTTAGCAAAACCCAACCTAGTCATTATTACCACCTGTATGTGCCATTAAGCATTGTAGCAGCATCTCATATCTTAGTTTCTGATTTTATTGCTCAATGTTGTACAAGCAGGAAACCAGGAGCTGACACAAACTAATCAATGCACAGTTAAATCACATAATACATACATTGTTAAATTGTCTAGGTCACAATGTTTTGGGGACAATGTTACCCATTCATTTTTTGACAAACTACCTGTATTGGGTAAGGTAACCATACAGGAAGTATAGGTATAGTTTTCTAATGGCTTTGTAGACCGCAAAAATGGCACTATAAAATGGTTATTACCCAACCCCTACTTGTCCACAAACTAAAATAAAAAAAAAACCTTAAATTTGCTTTCAACAGACAAGTGACAAGTGAGTGCTTTTAAACCAGAACACCACCATGATAAGAAAATGTCTTTATCTGGATAGTGCATGCTTGTTATCCAGATTGTTGCAAAAGAAACGTGGCTTACCTTTTTTCTTCTCATGAAAAATCAATTTATATAGCAATTATAGCGGCTCTGTGTGAATAGTGGACGGCAAAGCAGGCCCATTGAGAGGCATGCCAGGTCTGCCTGCCCTTGGGCATGCGCTGTCAGAACCAGTGGGAACATGCCGCTCGCTCAGGAGCTAATCAGAGCTTCTGGTTTGCCGTCCACTATTCACACATTATTGCTAAATAAATAGATTTTTGGCAATAAGAAAAAAGGTGAGCCACATTTCTTTGGCAGCAATCTGGATATTGTGGATGCACTATCCAGTTAAAGAAGCTTTCTTATCAGGATGATCTGGTTTAAACCTCCCAAGCACTTATTTAGTTAAAGGCATTATTACAATTATTCATTTGCCTGGACTTATCTCTAATGTAGTGAGCAGAGGTGAAAATCCTTGTCAGTCTGTCTGTTATGATTCGATGACCAGTTGACAGATTTGGATGTTAGCAAATGTGCAATCAGCTGGCTAAAATGGTTTGGGAGCATAACATATATACAGCCCGTGACGTCTCTCTCACATTTGTAAGTCCTTGGTGCTTAGGTTTGGGCTCCATTCTGGTACATATGTCCCTGCCACACCAGTCCGTACAGTAGAGGCCCTCCATTTCTCTCACTGCCAAATCAGCTGTACCTCAAGGTCCAAATTCTGCTGAGACTGGGTCAGATATTGCAGTAGAAAGTGAAGGTGAACTTTCCTCTGAAGATTCCCTTAAGGGGTATCCCATTTGGGGGGGAAGCGAGGCATCTTGTTCTTCCAAACCTCTGTCTGAGGAATTGGCTTGTCTATTGGATGATGTCTTTGACACTTGGGGCATTAGGAGTGAAGAAATCCCTTATCAGTACAGGATTCCATATACAGAAAATATTTGGAGAAAAGGTCCAAAATGTTTCCAGTTCCTTTCGGCACTTAAGAAGCTAATCAAGCCTGCATGGCAATGCCCAGAAAAGAAATTATTTTGCCAGGTTCCACCAGTGATATAGAGTCCTGGGTTAAGTGCCCAAAGTTAGACGCGCCTCTAGGTCAGGTCTCTAGAGCAGCGGATCTAAGGTTTTGAGGACATGGGTACTATGCGCGATCCGATATATCGCAGGACAGAGGGCCTTCTTAAAAGGGCCTGGGAAGCAGATTCTTTTAAGGTTAGACCTACCCTAGCGTCAGATTGTGTAATTAGAAGCTTGGAGTCCTGGCTCCAAAACCTTAAACCGGACCTTTACCATGATTTCATGAAAAGCCCAAACCCTTAAATGATTCCCCAGCATCTAAAATTAATATATCGTTTTTAGTTACATACTTACTATTCTTTCCCCCGCTGGGCTGCAACTCTGTTCAGGACTTTAGGATATGGTCGCCGCCATCTTGACTCAGAAGCATCACACATACTGAGAAGAGGAGAGCGGGATAAAGTACCGGGGGCAGGGTTATAGCTGTGCTTTGCACAGACAGAGCATAGCTGGGGTCAGGAAAAGGACAGCAGTCCCAGAATGCATAGCGACTTAGTCAGAAGACACTTCCTGTTTGCAGGCTGCCTGAAGCCCCATGAGCCGCCATCTTGGTTGTTTAAAGGCTAATAACATGCAGAAGATGCAGGTAGGATGATTTTTAATGTTAGCAATCTGTATGTACAGGGTGTGGGAAACATATAAGATATGCTCTTATTCAGGGTGAAGGTCCGCTTTAAGGGGTATTTTGAAAATGATACCTTTAGGGAAAATATCCTAGAAACACTACCCACTCTCTTCAGAGCAATCTCATTTTTAGCAGAGGCATCAGTTTACCTGCGCTAGAAGGTCACTGCCCCCTAGATGCGCTTGCACATGCTGACACACACACACACACACACACACACACACACACACACACACACACACACACGTTTGCCTCTGTGGCTTTGGGAGTAAGTTTCTGCGGGGTGCATGTGTATTTGGCATGTGCGGTAGATCCCCCACCCCAATAACATAAAAGTGTGTCAGATCCCCCTCCCTTCCTCCAATAAGATGGAAGTTCCCCTGGTGAATTCTTTGTTGGGAGAGCGGGAGAGGGCGGTGGGTGCACTGATTGGCTTAGGGAAATTGTGTGGGGTAGTCCAGGGTACACGGTGATGGGCAGTATGTGTTGACCTTGGTGAGGGGGGAGGAAGGTGAAAAAATGAAATTTGTAAAAAAATAGCGAAAAATGAAACCCAGCTGTCAGCACCTCATGTAAGGTCTCCTGCACTCTTGGGTGGACAATTTCTTTAAACAGTAGTCATGAGCCTTGCAAAAGTAAAATATGGCGAGCAAACATGTCATATCCAATGCTAGACTATAGATTCATTAATTAATTGAAACTGAATAATTAATAAGTTGTAATTTAAAACCACAAAGAGTATGTAAAGAAGAGCTGATTACCGGTTACAGGGAATGCACACACAAAAGCTTCTTAAAAAAAAAAGTCTATTGTTACAAGATCACCAAAATATAAAACACATGAAAATCCCAATGACCGACATACACATTAAAACCAAGGCTAGATGTCGTCCTGACAGCAATTAGACCAATTAATCTGATCTCTAGCTGATTGCGAGGTCAGTACAAACTTTTCACATACTGTTTATTGCTCCTTACATTCTGTGTGGGGTGCCTGTGTACTGTGTGCATGGCAGTGTTTTTGTCTCTGGCCAAGTTCTATGGCCATTACTGTGGGGAGAGCTTCTCCCCCTCATTTTGGTTAAGGCAGGGGGCGGGACCGGGCTCGCGGCGGCCCGCCCCCTGTTTTCTGGCGCCATTACGGTGCCCATCCATTGCTGGGATCCGCGTCCTGGTCAGTTTGGGGGAGGGGGCAGGGTCAGGCGCGGCGCGTGATCCACGCTGGCCCACCCTTCTTCTGCCTCGTTACTCTGCTGATGCTGTGTCGGACGCCATTGTTGGAGCTGTGAGTGCCCTGCAGGGCCCCTTTCTGTACATTGTACTGGCGGCTGGCCCCATCCCTTGCGGTGGGGCGACTTATGGTCCACATGTGCTTTATATAAATATATATATATATATATATATATATATATATATATATATATATATATTTATATATTTTATTGTGGTGTATGTGTGGCCCTGTCTGCTGTGTGCCCTTTTTTCTTATGGGCCTTTCTTTTTGTGTCTTTCAGGAGGACTCCCTTTCCACATAAGAAAAAGGGGGTTCTCCCGGTCCTAGGGTCCCTTGGATAAATTGGGGTCTTACAAATCCTCCCACTTGGGACTTAAAGGGGCATCCCGGGTAGCTTAATTGGCGTGATTCCCTCTGGTCCTTGCGACTGCCATTAAAATCACCATATGGAGGCTCCCCAGGATACCGTGCTCTGGCTCCCTTCGGGGAAATCCCGGCAGTGTGTGGGTTGTAGGATGTCCCTTACGGGGGATAATGTACTGATTTGCATACCATGTGCTCAGCAGGCCATAACGCGGCAGTCGGGGTCCCAGGCTTCTGGGTCCGCGCCGCCGGCCTCATCACCTACTCCACCCCGCCTGATCCGTACCCCAAGTGACACTGTCATTAGTGGGGAGTTGCAATCTGATGTATGTGCTATATTGTCCAACATCGAGAGACTGATTTCTAGCTCTGCGGCCAGAAAGGCCCCCGCTAAGAAGATATATTTATCACCGGCCGCACCGGTTTTGGATTTCGATGATTGTGATATCCTTGACTGGTTGACTTTGTTTGAGTCTGATGGCTCTGAGGATCCGCAGTTTTTGGATGCTGATGCTGGGCAGGAGCATGGGGATGCCGTGGATACCCCCAGGATTCTGGCCCATTTGTTTGAGGTGCTGGCTATTTCTCCTCCGGTGGAGTCCCCTCCACAGAAGGGGGAAATTTTTGGGACCTCTAAGCCTCCTTTGGAGTTCCCAAATCAGAAGCATTTTGAAAATCTGATTATTAAGGAATGGGAAACACCTAGCCGGCTTCCTGGTGTTCCTCAGGGATGGGATAGTAAGTATCCCTTTCTGGTGGACGCGGTGAAGCGCTGGTCGTCCCCTCCCAAGGTCTATGCACCCGTCCTGGGATTGTCCAACACATCTGTTGTGCACTCTCCAGACGCCACCACGATTAAGGATGGTGAGGACTGACGTATTGACCAAATGGCTTGTCATGCCTTTGCTAGCGTGGGTTCAGCCTTACGGCCTGTTTGTGCTTCTGCGCTCACGGCTGTGGCTACCAGGTCTGTGGTTAGGGGCCTGTTGAGTGGTTCCCAGCCTAACCCGGCCAGTGATGCATTTGCAGCGCTTACGCGGTGTGAATTATTCATGACCTTTGTCTTATCTGCCTTGGATGACACAATATGTATGTGTAGCAGAACCTCAGCGTTGCTGGTGGCTATTCGCCGATCAGTCTGGTTGCACCAGTGGGCGGCTGACATTGCGGCTAAGAAGTCACTTACAGGGCTACCCTTCCTGGGTATGCGGCTGTTTGGAGATAAATTGGATTCAGTTGCGAAAGGAGGAAGGCTACCGCAGCGCAAGAAGCAGCGTCGCTCCTTTAATCCTTCCTTTCGCGGTGCCAGAGCAGGCAGAGGAGCTGCCTACTCTACCTTCAGAGGGGATTCCTGGAACAGAGGCAGAGGACGGGCCCGTCCGGGACCTGTCTGGGGTTCCAAGACCAAGCCCGCTGCCAAGCCAACTCAGCAATGAGGGGGCGCCCTCACCCTTGCGGGTGGGGGGACGGCTGTGGCACTTCTTCCGGGTCTGGGCCCGGGAGGTCACAGACAAGTGGATCTTTGACGTGGTCTCTTCCGGGTACAAACTGGAGTTCGAGGACCGGCCTCTTCCCTTTCAGTTTGTGGCTCTCTCGTTCTGGCTGACCTCGGCACCAAGGTGTTGGCGGGTATAATGGCCCTTCTCAGAGCCCAGGGACAGGCGGAGCTGGACACCAGGACAGTGGTGTCAACGCTGGAGAGGTTTGGCTGGGTGATCAACCACCCCAAGTCTTCTCTCTCCCCGTCAGGGAAGTTGAATTTCTGGGCATGAATCTGGATACCATTCAGACCAGGGTGTTGCTACCTCAGTCGAAGGTGCAGATAGTTCAAGATCTGATACGTCTTCTTTTGTCCATCCCTCGCCCATCTATCCGGCTAGGGATGAGACTGGTGGGGTTGATGGTGGCTTCCTTTGAGGCAGTCCCCTTTGCTCAGTTCCACATGAGGTCGCTCCAGCTCCATCCACTGTCATTGGATCAGTCTTTTCCGGTGTCTCCCTTGGTTCGGCAGTCTTTTCAGTGGTGGCTGGATCCAAGGAATCTTCTGAGGGGCAAGTCTTTTCTGACCCCTTGTTGGGAGACGGTCACCACGGATGCCAGCCTGTCGGGTTGGGGGTTTCTGGAAGGAACATCAGTTCCAGGGGCTGTGGGGTCCTCGGGAGGCCCACACCCCCATCAATGTCTTGGAGCTGAGAGCTATTCGGTTGGTGCTGTCACGCTTGACGCATCACCTTCAGGGTCTACCGGTTCAGGTTTGATCAGACAATCGGACTGCGGTCGCTTACATCAATCACCAAGGAGGGACTCGCAGCAGGAGTGCCCTCAGGGAAGTTTCTCTGATTCTTGCATGGGCGGAAATCAATGTCCCATGCATCTCGGCAGTGTACATTCCGGGAGTGGAAAACATGGAGGCGGACACCCTGAGCAGGGGATCCTCTCGCCGAGGGGAATGGTCGCTCAACCACAGGGTATTCTGGTCCCTTTGTCGCAAGTGGAGGATTCCGGAGGTGGATCTCTTTGCCTCACGTCACAATCACAAGCTTCCTGCTTTTGTGTCTCTGTCTCAGGATCCTCTGGCCCTGGCAGTGGACGCCTTGTCTCTTGCTTGGAGGGATCTGGGTTTTCTGTACCTGTTTCCCCCCTTCTCCATGGTAGGCTAGGTGGTGCGCAAGCTGGCTCAAGAGGGTGCACCAGCAATTCTGGTGGTCCCAACGTGGCCAAGACAGGTTTGGTTCGCAGACGTCGTACGGCTGGCGGTAGATCAGTACAGGCTGCCCCATTTTCCGGATCTGATCACTGAAGGTCAACTTCGTTACCCCAATTTACAAACGCTGGCTTTGATGGTGTGGTTGCTGAAACCTCCATCTTAAGGGAGGAAGGTTTGTCTGATGCTGGGATTCAGACACTTGTTAGAGCCAGGAAGAGATCTTCCTTTAACGTCTACTACAGGACTTGGAGGTCCTATATTGACTGGTGTGAGGCTAGGGCATTGCCTTGCAGGGTGTTTTCGATTCCTAGGATTTTGGATTTTCTACAACACAGTCTGGACCTGGGGTTTCGGCTTAGTACCTTGAAACGGCAGGTCTCTGCCCTGGCGGTCTTCTTTCGAAGGTCCTTTGCTCTGCATCCCTTGGTTAAGACTTTTTTTGCGGCCCCCTAGAAAGCCTTTGTTGCCCGTTTTGGGATTTGAATTTGGTTCTGTTGGCCCTCCAGGGGCCTCCTTTTGAGCCGTTGCAGGATGTTGCACTTTCTTTGCTTACACAAAAGGTTGCGTTTTTGGTGGCTATTACCTCTGTTCGACGTGTGTCTGAGTTGGCAGCTCTGTCCATTCAGGCCCCTTACTTTGAGAGGGACCAGGACAAGGTGGTCTTTCGCTTTAAGCCAGATTTCCTTCCTAAGGTGGTTTCTGCCTTCCATCTCAATCAGGATGTGGTTCTCCCTTGTGTCCTAAGCCTAGCAATGACAAGGAGATGGTCCTGCACTCTTTGGATGTAGTTCGTTGTGTGAAGTACTATTTGGTGGCTACTTCTCCCTTTCGTAAGACGGACGCCTTGTTCGTGGTGCCCTCCGGGCCCAGAAAGGGTTTGGCGCCCGCCAAGTCTACCATTAGTAAATGGATACGTCAGGCCATTGTTGTGGCCTAATCTGCCAAGGGAAAGGTCCCCCCTTTTCATATCGCTGCTCATTCTACTCGTGCTGTTGGGGCTTCTTGGGCTTTTCAGCACCAGGCCTCTGTTGAACAAGTTTGTAAGGCTTCTACTTGGTCTTCTGTTCATACTTTTTCCAGGTTTTATAAGGTTGATGTGCGGGCCTCAGCGGATGCTGTTTTTGGTCGCAAGGTTCTGCAAGCTTTAGTGGTTAACACCCATGTTGGACACTGCTATTGGATGTCCCCATATGTCATGAATATTGGAAGCGGGTTGTGTGACATACTTGGAATAATACCATTTTGTGATTACTCACCTGTAAAATTGGTATTATAAGTATGTCACACACCCCGCTTCATCCCTCCCTTATTGTATTCTGGATCCTTTATATGGTGAACCTTTTTATTGTTAAGATTTTTGTATTTGACTCTTCCTGGTCCCCTTACTGCTCTCCTAGACTGGGTAATGTGTGGGAGGTCCCAGGTATTTATGGACCGGGAGGGGCTTTTTTTTTTTCCTGTCATCTCTGCAGAAGTTCGCCCTCTACTGGTTATAACCCATATGTCATGAATATTGGAAGCGGGGTGTGTGACATACTTATAATACCCATTTTACAGGTGAGTAATCACAAAATGGTATATTCTTGGTGTGCCACACACCCCGCTTCACTTCTAAATATTCACCACTTAATGGGTTAACTCGTCGCCAGGTGACATAGTGCAGAGAGGAAGTCTTGTAACGAGCCGCCTTCCGGCCTATATATACCTGGTACCTCCCTTCAATCACCAGTATTTTTCTCTCTGCTTGACGACAAGACAGAGGTTGGAAGTCTCCTGCTTACAGGTAGGCCGGGGTTTTCTTACCCCGCCACCCCCATTTTGGTCTATTTCTGCCCGGTTTGAGTGTGTATACCTTAATGGTGGAATGGAAGCCTCCCAGCCTAGGCTGCTCACTGGGCAAATTGGTAGATGGCACTTTAAGTGCCCAGGAGCTTATCTCCTACCGCTCGACCTCATGCGTGGGGCAATGCGGCTATCCGGCATGGTGATCCGGAAGTGGGATGCCCCTGTCCCCAGGGTCCCCGTAGCCCCTTACTCTCCCGTTACGGTCCCTTCTCCCTTCACTATGGGGGGGGGGGGGGGGGTTGAGGGTGTGCTGTAAGTATGTGTGTTTCACTTGTATCACTTTATTTCAACATGTGTATGTGTTCATGTTATGCATTTAGTGTTATTCAGCATGTGTATACCTTTGGTTCATGTGGTTTAGGTCTGCTTGAATGGCAGACCGCGCTGGGTAGGTGGCTGGCCGCTTTTCTTAGCAGACCATTGCTTTAGTGGCCCCCCTACCCCCTTCCCCCCTCCCCCCTTCTCCGCTGACATTGTATGTGCTCTATTTTGATAGGCTGCGCTATGCGGTCTTTATTTATCCTCCCCCCTCCGCTGCCTGGGCGCACGTGTAGTGGCCCATCTGGTGTAATCTCCAGCTGAATGGCTGTACTGATTTGCGTAGGGGGGCGGGTCCCGGTGACGCGGCATCGGGGGCGCGGCGGCGTTTTGCGGCGGGCCCAGTATTCACTTCCCTTCAAGGAGGAAGTCGCGTGGGCGTGCGGCCGCACTTAGTCTTCTGTGCTGTGGCTGCTGGCTGCAGTCTTGCTCTCCGGCTGCTGCCTTCGCTGGGCCAGGTAAGCGGCCCCACCCGTTGGGGCCGTTATGTGGGGAATGCATATCTTTTTTGTATTTGATATAGGGGGAGTCATATTTTATTAGGGGGCATGATTTTGCTCATGTTTAAAGGCACTTTGGTGCCATGCCTATATGATTCTTATACACATGTGAGGATCTGATTGGGGTTTCTTTTTCCTTACAGATCCCGGGATCCCTGCTTATGGTGACCCTCCGGCTCTATGTTGCCTGACTATTTATTGGGATATCTATTAATGCATGTATATATATAAACTATATATAGATATATATATAGTTTGTTAAAGGGGACCTTAATTAAAAAAAAAAAAAAAAAAAAAACCCTCCCTTCCGGGACATTTACTAATAAAGGGGCATCCCGGGTTGGCTTATGCCTTAAAAGACCCAAGTATTGCGAATACCATAAATCACCATATGGAGGCTTCCGTAAATTCCGGAAACGGTTCTGCTGAGCCCCTCGGGGGGTGCGTAGGTTGTGGGGTTCCACTCCCAGCTGATGTTGTCTTTATTTGCATCCCTTGTGCAAAGCAGACTATTGCGCGCCAGTCCGTTGCTTCGGCTGCGGGCCCATCGCATCCTTCATCATCTCCTACCTCTCCCTCCCTGTTCCGGACCCCGCATGACACTGTCAAAAGTGGGGATTCGCATTCCGAGGTGGCGGCACAGCCCAGCCCCCGGAAAGTAGTGCCCGTTAAAGCAGCGTTAAAGGCCGCTGCAAAACGGAGGCACCTGACTCCGGTACCTTCGGCTCCACAGGACGAGTTATGTGAGCCTGTGGAATGGTCCGATGGATCCCCGAACGAGGAAGAATTCCTGTTGGAGTCAGATGAGCCTGCAGATCAGCTTGAGGCTGATGCGATTGGCGATTGGTCGGAGGGGGTTGTTTTTGACACCCCCTCCATTCTGGCTCAAATGTTTTAAAAATTTTGAATTTAGATCCACCTGAGGCTGTCACCCTGCCAAAGGGTCAGTTGTTTAAGGAGCCTCAGCCGCGTTGGGTTTTTCCCAGACAACACCACTTTGAGAGGGTGGTTCTTAAGGAATGGGAACATCCCACGCGGTTATCTGGAATTCCTTCCAGTTGGGAAAAGCGTTATCCTTTTCCGCCAGAATTGGTGAAGCTTTGGTCTGTCCCTCCTGACGTCGATACCCCTGTGCTAGGGCTCTCCAGCACAGCTATGGTACAGTCTGCTGAGACCACTGTCCCTAAGGATGGAGAAGATCGTCGGATTGACCAATACGCTCGCCATGGTTTTATTTATCCCGGGTCAGCGTTGCGCCCGGTGTGTGCTTCAGCCCTTCTTCTATTGGCAATTAAGTCTTTAATTCAGGGGCTGTATGAGGATCTTAATCCCGCTTGTAAACAGTTCACTGCGCTTAAGCAGTGTGAATCTTTTGTGTCTTATGTCCTGGCCGCTCAGGACGATGCGCTGGCTATGAGTAGCAAGGCAGCGGCTATGCTGGTGGCTATTCGCAGGTCAATATGGCTGCGTCAGTGGTCAGCGGACACGGCTTCCAAAAGGGTGCTTACAGCTCTCCCCTTTTTGGGGTTGTGTATGTTTGGGGAGAAAATTGATTCAGTCGCAAAGGGTGGTAAGATGCCACAACGCAAGAGGCCTCGTGTCCCCTTTAGGGGGGCAGGTTCCGGTAGGCCCTCCTTTCGAGGATTCAGAGCGGGCAGGGGTGCCTCCTTTCCCACTACCAGAGGTACAGGTTGGACTCGGGGGAGGGGCCGTGGTCGGCCCACTCAGTCCTGGGGCACCAAGCCCAAACCTGCTGATAAGCCCACTCAGCAATGAGGGGCTGCCCTCACCCGTGCGGGTGGGGGGACTATTGCGACACTTCTCCCAGATCTGGAACCAAGTGGTTCCAGGCAGATGGATCCAGGAGGTAGTGTCGGCCAGTTACGACCTGGAATTCGGGTCTCACCCTCCTTCACGGTTCGTTCGGTCTCGGGTGCCCATCGTTCCTTTGGCCACGCAGGGGCTCCTGGCGTCGGTAAGGGATCTGTTAGAGATAACGGTCATCCGGCCGGGGCCGCGCTTAGAGATGGGCCTCGTTTTCTACTCCAATCTTTTCGTAGTCCCCGAGAGAGATGGGTCGGTTTCTTCCTTTTGCCCAAATTCACACCAGAACGCTTCTGCTATTGCTGTTAGCGTTTCGGGACCAGCAACCTCAGTCGCTGGATCAGTCCTTCCAGTTGTCCTCCCGTGTACGGCAGTTCCTCCGGTGGTGGTTGGTCTCAACCAATCTTGTGTAGGGCAGGCCTTTTCTGACCCCCCTTTGGAAAATTGTCACCACGGATGCCAGTCTGTCGGGATGGGGCAGATTCTGGAAGGAGCGGCAGTTTCAGGGGCAGTGGGGACCTCAAAGGCCCCTCTTACCCATCAATATTCTGAAACTGAGAACCATCCGTCAGGTGCTTGCTCTCCTGACTCAGCACGTTCTTGGCCTTCCGGTCCAGATGTGTTCAGACAAGCAAACAGCGGTTGCTTACATCGGTCTTCAGGGAAGGACTCGCAGTCTGAGTACTCTCAGAGAAGTGTCCCTGATCGGGACCTGGGCAATGTTCCATGTTCCTTGTCTCTCGGCGGTTTACATTCCAGAGGTGAAGAAACAGGTAGCGGACCGGTTGAGCAAGGGCTCTCCCCGTCTGGGAGAATAGGCTCTCCATCCTCGGGTGGTTCGCTCACTGTGTCTCCAATGGGGGACCCCGGAGGTGGACCTGTTGGCCCCTCATCACTATTACAGGCTCCCGAACTTTGTGTCGCTCTCCCAGGATCCTCTGGCTCTGGCAGTGGACGCCATGTCCCTGAGCGGGGGAGTTCTGGAATTTCTATACCTGTTTCCTCCGATGCCCATGCTGGGCAGGGTTCTTCAGAAGTTGGCTCTGGAAAGGGTGTACGCCGTTTTCGTGGCCCCAAGGTGGCGAAGACGAGCGAGGTTCGCAGACATCATTCGGCTGGCAGTGGGCCAGTTCGTTCTGCCTCTTCGGCCCGATCTGCTCACTCAGGGTCAATTGTGTTACCCCAATTTACCAGCGCTGGGTTTTATGGCCTGGCTGCTGAAACCTCCATCCTGAAGGAGGAGGGTCTTTCTGATTCAGTCATTAAGACTCTGATCAGTGCCCGGAAGAGGTCTTCTTCCATCACCTACTATAGGACTTGGAAAGCCTATATCGCTTGGTGCGAGATAAGATCTTTTCCTTGTAGGGTCTTTTCGGTCTCCAGGATTCTGGAGTTTTTACAATCAGGGCTGGACTCTGGTCTCCAGCTAAGTACGTTGAAGGGGCAGGTCTCTGCCTTATCTATCTTTTTTCAGAAGCGTGTTGCGCTTAAACCTTTAGTTAAAACTTTCTTCCAGGGGGTTACGCATGTGCGGCCTCCCAGGAAACCATTACTCCCTGTTTGGGATTTGAATTTGGTTCTTTCTGCTCTTCAGGCTCCTCCTTTTGAGCCTTTGCAAGATATTGCTTTGTCTACCCTGAATCAGAAGATTGTCTTCTTGGTAGCGATCACTTCGGTCCAGCATGTCTCAGAGTTGGCGGCCTTGTCTATCCAGGCGCCTTACTTTGAGAGGCATCAGGATAAAGTGGTCTTTCGGTTCAAGCCAGACTTTCTTCCTAAGGTTGTTTCTGCTTTTCATTTGAACCAAGATATTGTTCTTCCCTCCTTGTGTCCTAATCCTAAGAATGACAAAGAGAGGGTTTTGCATTGTTTGGATGTAGTACGCTGTGTTAAGTACTACTTGATTATCACGTCTCCTTTTCGTAGGACGGATTCCTTTTTTGTTGTGCCCCATGGGCCTAAGAAGGGTTTGGCACCAGCCAAATCTGCCATTAGCAAGTGGATACGTCAGGCCGTTACTGCGGCTTATTCTGCTAAGGGAAGAGTTCCCCCTTTTCGTATCACTGCTCATTCCACTCGCGCTGTTGGGGCGTCTTGGGCTTTTCAGCACCAAGCTTCTGTTGAACAGGTTTGTAAGGCCGCCACTTGGTCTTCTGTTCACACTTTTTCTAAGTTTTACAAAGTTGATGTGCGAGCCTCAGCGGATGCTGTTTTTGGCCGCAAAGTTCTGCAGGCTGCAGTCATTTAAGTTATGCTTCACCTGGCCTTGAGATGCCCTTCCCTTGTGGACACTGCTTTTGGATGTCCCATTAAGTGATGAATATTTAGAAGTGAATCGGGGTGTGTGGCACACCAAGAATAATACCATTTTGTGAGTACTCACCTGAAAAATGGATATTGTTGGTGTGCCACACACCCCGCTTCACCCCCACCCTTTTCGGTATTACCGAAGCCTTTATATGGTGAAGCCTTTTTTATTTATATCAAAATTGATTTTGAGGTTACCGGTGGAATACTGGTACCTTGTCTTTCTGCTTTTTAATATACTGGTGATTGAAGGGAGGTACCAGGTATATATAGGCCGGAAGGGGGCTCGTTACAAGACTTCCTCTCTGCACTATGTCACCTGGCGGCGAGTTAACCCATTAAGTGATGAATATTTAGAAGTGAAGCGGGGTGTGTGGCACACCAACAATATCCATTTTTCAGGTGAGCACTCACAAAATGGTATTTTTTTATATTAGTGATTCAATATTGTTGTATGCACTGCCTCTTTTTTGAATTAATGGTCTATTGGTTATGCATTATATACACTTTTGTACTGACCTTGGTCAGCTAGAGATCGGGCCAACTGCTGTCGGAGAACCTCTAGCCTTGATTTTAATGTGTCGGTCATTGTGATTTTTATATGTTTTATATTTTGGTGATCTTGTAACCATAAACTTCAGATTTTTTTAAGAAGCCTTTGGGTGTGCATTCCCTGTCGCAGGTAATCTGCTCTTGTTTACTTGTTCTTTGTGGTTGTCAAACATGTCACGTAAAATGTATTTTAGACTTCTGTCTTATTATAGGGGGAAGTTTAGTTATTAGCCCTTTCTGTGCAGATTTAGCTTGCTCGCAAGGGCCATAGGTAGTATTATCGTGCTGCATTGCATTATTGGATAATACTTATCTTCAAAGTACAGAAATGTGGGAAGTTTGGGCCTGGCGGGAATGAGTTGCAGTTTTTCGGTTGGGCTATACATGCTAAGTAACAGTCCCTTGATTAGGAAATATGTTATGACCATTAGGGAAGTTGTGTGGCAACATTGAAACTAACTGCTGTTTTACAAAGGATAGTCGGGTGCTGACTTATCCATAAGAATTTACTAATTGCAGTTTGTCATTCGTGCTTTAAAACTGAAATGTTGGTTTATGAAAAGCTTTAACCTGCTCTTCTATTTTATATCTCAGATACGAGAACAGAATTTACAAGACATTAAAACAGCTGGCCCTCAGTCTCAAGTTCTGAGTGGAGTTGTGGTGGAACGAAGCATGGTGCAGGTCAGTGACTAAGTCGGTTAAGCTACCGTCACTGGAATACAACTCTTTTCAATGTGCTAATAGTATTCTTTACTTAACAGAAACAATCAGTGTTTAAGGTAAGTGTAAAAGGTGGCTTCCTTACTTTGCAAACCTGCCTAGTTAATAGTAAACACAAGTGTGGTACAAGCATGGCTGCGCCAGATGCTTCAGGAGCCATTGCTGGTGACTGTGCATGCTAATGTGACCCCCACCCTTCCTTCTTGTGAATATGAGAGTATATACTTTCATTTTTTTGGTGTTCTGAAAGAAAAAAGTTCGACATTGACGTAATTAAAGGTGTGGGGTGTCATGGATTTGAATTTTTTTTTCTTATTGTTCAACTGCAAAGGAGTATCGATTATGGTGATTTTAAGAACTCTGACAGGGGAACCCTTTTTTTTGGGCTGTATCATATGGGCAGAATGGGAAAGCAATGCGCCCAAGGTTAGTTGGCAGGTTCACCTGCTAATGATAAAGCCTGTCTAAAACAAAAAATGCCTATAACTAATTTTCGCAATCGAAACTTTGTTTTTTGTGGTAAACATGGAGGATGCGACATCTGGACTTCTCATGAATCTGAACATTGGGTTTTGATGTTGTGTTGCTAGTAGAAACCTGGACATTATCAATAAAGATAATTAGTTTTTGTCATTCTCTGTTGCCAGACCATTTTTCACTCTCTTGCCCTACACATGTTCAACTGTGATTTTTGAAGGGATTTCCCAGGAAACTTATATATTGTTTATTCTAAATATGTCACACACCCCGCTTCAGATAGTCATTACACTTGGGTTATACCGACCTATAGAGGGCGATCTTGCAGAGATGTCATGAAAAAAAAGGGAGCCCCTCCCGGTCCATAAATACCTGGTACCTCCCACTCATTCCCCAGTCTTTCATCTCTGCAGACGGCGAGCAAGTCAGAAGATGGATGTCTCCTCCTTGCAGGTAGCCGGGGTAACTCCCGGCCCGCTTATTCGTCTATTTCTGCCTGGACCCCCCTGTTTTAGTATTCACCTTTCCTCCCAGCCTAGGCTGCTGATCCGGGCAAGGGTAGACAGCACCTAAGGGTGCTTAGGAGCTACGCTCCACCGTGAGACCCCATACTAAGGGGTAGGTGGTTTTGCCGGGTTGGTGATCCCGGTTTAGGATGCCCCGTCCCTTGCCCGTCCACACTCCAGCGTGGATTCCCCCTCTCCCGGATTGCCCTTGCTCCTTAGAGGGGGGGGGCAGTGTACGGGTCCCCTTTCTCCCTTAGTTTAATCTTTATTATATGTGTGTGTGATTCACGGTGTGCATCTCTACTAGTACTCAGCCGGCGCTGGCTGTGCCGCAGCGCCGGCCGTTGTAGCAGCTTTGGCGGGGGAGCTTCTTCCCCTCATGGTGCGGTTAGGCGGGCGGGGTCGGTGCGATCGCCTACCGCCTGCCCCCCGTGCTCTTGGCGCCACTGTCCGGGAGCGGCGTTGTTTTCAGGGGAGGGGGGTGGGGCCGCCTTCTTCTCCCTCTGCTTCTCGGTTTCTCAGGCAGGATGGACGTCATCTCCTCCGTGAGTGGCCCTTGGGGCCCCATTACTTCGGGCACTGTCTGTTAACCGTGCATTTTATAAAGCGCCTTGTAACTCATGAGCAGCCATGTCTTTTGACCTGTATGTGTGTGTGTATATATATATATATATTGAGGTGCTGATTAGCCCTGTATTCTGTCTTCCAGGTAGACCCTTGTTGGATCCTAAAGGGTCCTCCCGGTCCTAGGGTCCCTGGTTTAATTATTTTTAGTACTCCCCATAAATCCTCTCACTCGGGACACAGAAGGGGCATCCCGGGTCGCTTATAAGGCGTAATTCCCTTGGGTATTGCGACTACCAATAAAATCACCATATGGAGGCTTCCCAAGATACCGGGCTCTGAGTCCCCTCGGGGCAACCCCGGCAGTGTTTGGGGTGTGGGGCGTCCCTTGCAGGGGATGATGTTTTCCTTTGCATACCATGTGCGCAGTAGACTATTACGTGGCAGTCCGGATCCCAGGCATCTGGTTCTGCGCCGCCGGTCCCTTCTCCTACCCCTCCCCGCTGTACCCGTTTGATGTTGTCACGAGTGGGGAGTCGCAATCTGAGGTGTGTGCCAGATTGTCCAACCTTGAAAAATTATTTTCTAGCGCTGTGGCCAGAAAGGTCCCGGCTAAGAGAAAACACTTGTCCCCAGCCACGCAGGCTTCTGATTTTGAGGAGTTTGATTCACTGGATTGGTCTGATTACCCCCCGCTAGAGGAAGGGGAGCTTTTTGAGGAGTCGGATTGTTCTGACGATCAGCAGTTTGTTGGCGCGGATGCCGAGCGGGGTCAGGGGGATTCTTTGGATACCCCTAAGGTCCTGGCTCATATGTTTGAGGTTCTGGTAATCTCTTCTCCTGAAGTGACTCTTCCGCAGAAGGGGGAGTTCTTTGAGGAGGCTAAGCCGCGCTTAGAATTCCCTAATCAAAGGCATTTCAACGGCATTATTCTTAAGTAATGGGAGAGGCCTACTAGGCTTCCGGGTGTCCCTCCGGGTTGGGATAAGAAATATCCCTTTCCGGGGGACGCGGTGAAGTGCTGGTCGTCCCCTCCCGAGGTGGACGCCCCTGTTTTGGGGTTGTCTAGCACCTCTGTCTTGCATTCTCCAACTCCAACTGTTCTACTCTCAAGGACGGTGAGGACAAACGCATTGACCATATGGCCTGTCACAGTTTTGCCAGTGTCTGGTCGGCCTTGCGGCCTGTTTGCGCTTCAGCGCTTCTAATCGTGGCTTCTAGGTCGGTTGTCAGGGACCTGTTGTCTACCGCCAGGCTTGACCCGGCTAGTGAAGAGTTCACCGCCCTTAAGCGGTGTGAATTGTTTTTGTCATTTGTGCTAGCCGCCCTGGATGACACCATGGTGATGTGTAGTAGAACTTCGGCCTTGCTGGTGGCAATTCGGCGGTCTGTTTGGTTGCGCCAGTGGGCGACTGATTTTGTGTCCAAAAAGTCTCTTATGGATCTTCCCTTTCTGGGATTGCGGCTCTTTGGAGAAAAATTGGATTCGGTCGCAAAAGGAGGTAGGTTACCTCAGCGAAAGAAGCAACGTCGTCCCTTTAGGGGGGCGGCTTCATTTACCCCTTCCTTTCGTGGGGGCCAGAGCTGGACGGGGATCGACTGTCTTCCCCTCCAGAGGTGATTCCTGGAACAGGGGAAGAGGACGTGCCCGTCCAGGTCACAGCTGGGGCTCCCAAGCCTAGAGCCGCTGCTAAGCTGGCTCAGCAATGAGGGGGCGCCCTCACCCTCGTCGGTGGGGGGACGGCTGCGACACTTCTCCCAAGTCTGGGACCAGGAGGTCTCGGACAGATAGATTTGGGAAGTGGTGTCTTCCGGTTACAAGCTGGAGTTCGAGATCCGGCCTCCTCCCAGATTCTTCAGGTCTCGCGTGCCCTTGGATCCTCTGGCCGCGCAGGGGCTCCGGGATGCAGTAACAGATCTCTTGGACATGGCTGTCATCTGCCCGGTGCCTCCTTCGGACCGGGGCCTGGAATTCTATTCCAATCTGTTTACGGTGCCCAAGGAGGATGGCTCCGTTCCTCCCATCCTGGATCTGAAGTTTCTCAACGGGTTTATCCGTCCCAGGAAGTTCCGCATGGAAACTCTGCGCTCTGCCATAAATTCACTTCGGCAGGAGGACTTCATGACGTCCATAGACATCAAGGATGCTTATGTGCATGTTCCAATCTTTCCGGCGCATCAGAGATTTCTCAGGTTCGTGGTGGAAGATTGGCATTTTCAGTTTGTGGCCCTTCCGTTTGGCCTTACCTCGGCTCCAAGGGTTTTCACCAAGGTGCTAGCGGGGGTGATGGCCCTTCTCAGAGCCCAGGGAAACGTGCCTTATCTGGACGATCTTATTATGGCATCCTCTCTCAGCCAGGCAGAGCTAGATACCAGGACTGTGGTAGCCACCCTGGAGAGATTCGGCTGGGTGATCAACTATCCCAAGTCCTGCGCCTCTCCATCCAGGGTGGTGGCGTTCCTGGGAATGTCTCTGGATACTTCTCAGTCCAGGGTGTTCCTCCCCCGTCCCAAGGTTCTTTTGATTCAGGAATTGACTCAGCTTCTCCTATCCATCCCTCGCCCGTCCATTCGGCTGGGGATGCGACTGGTGGGATTGATGGTGGCTTCGTTCGAGGCGGTTCCCTTTGCCCAGTTTCACACAAGGACGCTCCATCTCTTGGCGGCCTGGGATGGGTCCCCGCTGTCATTGGATCAGTCCTTTCTGATGTCCCCCTGGGTTCGGCATTCCCTTCGGTGGTGGCTGGAACCGAGCAATCTGTTGAGGGGCAGATCCTTTCTGACCCCTCGTTGGGAGACGGTCACCACGGATGGCAGCCTGTCAGGTTGGGGGGGTTTTTGGAAGGATCTTCAGTTTCAGGGACTGTGGGGGCCTCAGGAGGCTCACTATCCTATCAATGTTCTGGAGCTGAGAGCCATCAGGTTGGTTCTGGCCCACTTGACTCATCAGTTACAGGGCTTCAGGTTCGGTCGGACAATCGGACGGCGATCGCTTACATCAGTCACCAGGGAGGGACTCGCAGCAGGAGTGCCCTCAGGGAAGTGTCTTTGATCCTGGCTTGGGCAGAGAGCAATGTCCCATGCATCTCGGCGGTGTACATTCCGGGAGTGGAGAACACGGAGGCGGACTCCCTGAGCAGGTGCTCATCTCGCCGGGGGGAATGGTCACTCAGCCCCAAGGTGTTTCGGTCGCTTTACCACCGGTGGGGGACTACGGAGGTGGACCTCTTTGCCTCTTGTCGCAATCACAAGTTTCCGGCGTTTGTCTCTCTCGCGGGATCCGCTGGCTCTGGCAGCGGATGCCATGTCTCTGAACTGGAGGGATCTGGGGTTTCTGTACCTGTTCCCTCCGTTTCCCATGGTGGGCAAAGTGGTGCGCACGCGTCAGCAATACTGGTGGCTCCAAGATGGCCAAGACAGGTTTGGTTCGCAGACGTGGTAAGGTTGGCAGCGGATCAGTTAAATCTGCCCCTTCTGCCGGATCTGCTCACTCAGGGTCCACTGTGCTACCCCAATTTACCAACGCTGGCTTTGACGGCGTGGCTGCTGAATCCTCCATCTTGAAGGAGGAAGGTCTTTCTGATGCTGTCATTCACTCTGGTTAGGGCTAGAAAGAAGTCTTCCTCTGCCATCTACTATAGGATTTGGAGGTCTTATATTGATTGGTGTGAGGTCCGGGCCTTGCCTTGCAGGGTGTTTTCTATCCCTAGGGTTTTGGAATTTCTGCAACATGGTCTGGACCTGGGTTTGCAGCTTAGTACGCTGAAAGGGCAGCCCTGGCGGTTTTCTTTCAAAGGTCTTTTGCTCTTCATCCTCTGGTTAGGACCTTTTTTCCAGGGGGTTACGCATGTGCGGCCTCCTAGGAAGCCTTTGCTCCCTGCCCTTCAGGGTCCTCCTTTTGAACCTTTGCAGATAATTGCTCTTTCTACGCTTACTCAGAAGGTTGCCTTTTTGGTTGCCATCACTTCCGCTCGGCGTGTATCGGAGTTGGCGGCTTTGTCCATTAAGGCTCCTTACTTTGAGAGGCATCAAGACAAGGTTGTTTTCCGCTTCAAGCCAGATTTCCTTCCTACCTAAGGTGGTTCCTGCTTTCCATCTTAATCAGGACATTGTTCTACCCTCCTTGTGTCCTAAGCCCAGCAATGACGAGGAGAGGGTTTTGCATTCTCTGGATGTGGTTCGCTGTGTGAAGTACTATTTGTTGACTACTACTTCTTTTCGTAGGACTGACGCCCTTTTTGTGGTGCCCTCCGGGCCTAGGAAAGGTTTGGCTCCTGCCAAGTCTTCCATTAGTAAATGGATTCGCCAGGCCATTGTTGGGGCCTATTCTGCCAAGGGGAAGGTTCCCCCTTTTGGTGTTACTGCTCATTCTACTCGTGCCGTTGGGGCGTCCTGGGCTTTCCAGCATCAGGCCTCTGTTGAGCAAGGCTGCTACTTTGTCTTCTGTTCACACTTTTTCAAAAGTTTTACAAGGTTGATGTGCGGGCCTCAGCGGATGCTGTTTTTGGCCGCAAAGTTCTGCAAGCTGCTGTGGTTTAAGTTTGTGCATTGTTGCCTTGTTTTGGATCCCCGCCCGGACACTGCTATTGGATGTTCCAAGTGTAATGACTATCTGAAGCGGGGTGTGTGACATATTTATAATAATACCATTTTGTTAATTCTCACCTGTAAAATGGGTATTATAAGTATGTCACACACCCCGCTTCACCCCGCCCTTTGGTATTCTGGATCCTTTCTGTGGTGAACCTTTTTTACTGTTACTGGTTATTTTGGCTCTTCCTGGTCCCTTTACTGCTGTCTTAATACTGAGCAATGAGTGGGAGGTACCAGGTATTTATGGACCGGGAGGGGCTCCCTTTTTTTTCCCATGACATCTCTGCAAGATCGCCCTCTACAGGTCAGTATAACCCAAGTGTAATGACTATCTGAAGCGGGGTGTGTGACATACTTATAATACCCATTTTACAGGTGAGTATTCACAAAATGGTATTTTGTGTCTGGGCTTTAACATGAAATCTCTTGTTTGTCATGTGTCATGTCAAGTGTTTTCTCAATATTTTTGGGTGAATTATGTGCAAATGTATTGAAAAAAATATTTTTTACTATTTGTAGTCAATAAAATATTGTGTGTTAAATCCCCATTTCTCCCGGTTACAACGGTACCACATATGTATTGGTAGACACCCTTTCCTGCCCAGGAGACTCCCCCAAACTGAAACAGCTCTTTAGGAGATTTTCTTTTTATGCATTTTTATTTATGCATTTCAGGTTACACGTTAACACTATTACTAGTGCAACTACAATTATGATTACAGTTACAATTGCAATTGTAAAGTCGCACAACAATTACCTATACCTAGCCATAGCTAGTGAAGAAAGGCAGCCTCAGATAACATACATACCCATTCACACCACACACACTCAGCTTTTCAGATAAAATACAACTGCTATGTGCACCTTGCAATTTAAAGAAAAGAACAACCCTTTACATTTGAAACACCCCTCACAAACTATATATTCCAAGTGTGTCATACACCCCGCTTCCACCATTCATGACATCTGGGTAGTCTCCAGTAGAGGCCGAACTTCTGCAGAGATGAATGCAAAAAAGAAGCTCCTCCCGGGCCATAAATACCTGGGACCTCCCACTAATCCCCCAGTTCCTTCTCTGCAAGAGCGACGATCAAGTCAGAAGATGAAGGCTTCTATTCCTTGCAGGTAAGTTGGGCTCACGCTCGGCCATTCTTGCCCCTATTTCTGCCTGGACCTTATTCCATTTTCCCGTATGAGCCTCCCAGCCTTGGCTGTAGGTCCTGGTGAGGGTAGGCAACACCTTTTGTAGGTGTTTAAGGAGCATTGCTCCTCCGTGAGACCCCATTGCAAGGGGTAGGCGGTGTCCGGTTTGGTGACCCTGGTTTGGGGTGCCCTGTCCCTTCTGCCGTATCCGTCCACCAGACTCTAGTTCCGGATCCCCCACCTTCCGGGTCCCTTCCTTAACCCTCCAGCTGGGGGGGGCCAGGCTTGGCTCACATTTCTTTGTGTGGGTGCTTACAGTGTGTGTGTGCGCGCACATGTTGCGGTGTACTGTCACTTTTCTGTGGGTCTGCACCATGCTGTGCAGCGTTTAGCAGAGGGAGTTCTGCGCTGACCCGCCCCTCTTCACTCCCTCCTGGCAAGGCTGTGCTGGGCTCCGGTGGCCATCTTGTTCCTGTTGCTGCTGCGGACTCCGCTGTTTTGTGAGTGCCCTGTGGGCCCCCTCTCTTCCTGTTATGGCAGCTCCCCTCTCCGCAGGGGGCTGCACTGTCCTTATTGTACATATTGTGTATATAGATGTATCTATATAGATATATATATATTATAGTATTAGGTAATGTATGAGTGTTGGCTGATGGGTCCACTTTCATTTGTGTCTTTCAGGAGGACTCCCTGTGTTTTGCATATTAGGGGTTTCTCCCGGTCCTAGGGTCCCTAGCTTTAAATTACACCTTTTCCAAGGATGGAAAAGGGTCCCTAGGGTCATTGCGACTACCCCAAAATATCGCCATATGGAGGCTCCGCAGGATACTGGGCTTGGGCTTCCTTCGGGACAATCCCGGCCGTGTGTTGGTTGTGGGGTGTCCCTTATGGGGGAGAATGTGCTAATTTGTATTCCATTTGCACAAAAGGCCATATCGCGGCTGCTTCCCAGGCTCCTGGGTCAGCACTGCCCGCTTCATTGCCTACCCCTCCCCGTCTTATCCATACCCCCATACGTCACTAGTGGGGAGTCACACTCTGATGTTTGTGCTCGCCTGGTCAGCATTGAGAGATTTTTCTGGCGCAGTGGTCAAAAAGGCCCATGCCAAGAAGAGACATTTATCGCCGGTATGGCCGGCTTGGATTTTGATGAGGATGAGTGGTCAGATTATTCCCCGTTAAGGAGGGGGAGTTGTTTGAGGAATCGGACGATGTGCAGTTGTGTGATTAACGGTGTTGGGCAGGCGCTGGGGGATGCCGTTGACACTTCTAAAGTTCTGGCCCATCTCCTGGAGGTTTTGGACATTGCCCCACCCGAGGCGGCCCCTCTCAAAAAAGCGGAATCTTTCGGGTCCTCTAAGCCCCGCTTGGAGTTTCCTACGCAAGTCATTTTGATGCATTGATCCTTAGGGAATGGGAGAAACCGAGTCGGCTTCCCGGCGTTCCTCAGGGATGGGATAGGAAGTATCCCTTCCCGGTTGATACGGTAAAGCGCTGGTCTTCCCCTCCCGAGGTCGACGCGCCTGTTTTGGGGTTGTCCAACACCTCTGTGGTCCACACCCCTGATGCCACTACCCTCAAAGATGGTGAGGATAAGCGCATTGATCAGTTGGCTTGCCATGCCTTTGCCAGTGTGGGTTCAGCCTTACGGCCTGTGTGTGCATCTGCGCTAGCAGCTGTGGCTAATGGCTCCCTTGTCAGGGAGTTTTTAAATGGTGCCCATTTTGATCCGGCCAGCGCTGAGTTCGCTGCCCTTAAAAGATGTGAATTGTTTATGGATTTTGTCTTGGCTGCTATGGAAGACACTAATATGTGTAGTAGAACTTCGGCCTTATTGGTGGCCATGCGCCGATTGGTCTGGCTTCGCCAGTGGGCGGCAGACTTTGCAGCCAAGAAATCGCTCACCGCTCTTGGGTACGCGGCTGTTTGGAGATAAGTTGGATGCGGTGGCTAAGGGTGGTAAGCTACCCCAGCGTAAGAAGCAGCGTCACTCCTATCGGGGGGCGAGCTCCTTCAACCCTTCCTTTCGAGGTGCCAGAGCCTTCAGAGGTTTCGCCTACTCAGGGCCCGTCCAGCATCTGCCTGGGGCTCCAAACCTAAGCCCCCTGCCAAACCAGCTCAGCAATGAGGGGGCGCCCTCACCCGTACGGGTGGGGGGACGGCTGCGCCTCCTCTTCCAGGTCTGGGCCCAAGAGGTCACAGACAGATGGATTCTGGAAGTGGTCTCGTCCGGCTACAAACTGGAGTTCGAGTATTGGCCCCCCCTCCAAGATTCTTAAGGTCTCGGGTGCCCACGGACTCTCAGGCTGCACAGAGGCTCCTGTTGGCAGTCCAAAATCTTCGGGACATGGGAGTCATATGTCCTGTGCCTCCCGTCGGAGAGAGGCAGGGGCTACTACTCCAATCTTTTCACGGTCCCCAAAAAGGATGGATCCATAAGACCCAAAAATTCTCAACAGGTTCATCAGAACCAAGAAGTTTTGCATGCAGACTCTGCGCTCTGCCATCCATTCTCTTCGTCAAGGGGATTTTGACGTCCTTAGACATCAAGGATGCTTACCTGCATGTTTCAATCTTCCCTGCGCACCAGAGATTTCTCAGGTTTGCGGTGGAGGATCTTCATTTTCAGTTTGTGTCCCTCCCATTCGGGCTGACCTCAGCACCAAGGGTTTTCACCAAGGTTCTGGCAAGCATATTGTGGTGTCGACTCTGGAGAGGTTCGGATGGGTGATCAACCACCCCAAATCCTCTTTCTCCTTCCAGGGAGATTTCATTCCTGGGCATGAATCTGGATACCTCGACCCAAGGTGCAGGGGGTTCAGGATCTGATTCGCCTTCTTCTGGCCATTCATTGCCCCTCTATCTGGATGGGGATGAAACTGGTAGGTTTGATGGTGGCTTCCTTCGAGGCAGTCCCCTTTGCCCAGTTCCACATGAGGTCGCTCCAGCTTCACCTGTTGTTGCATTGGGACAGATGTCCGCAGTCCTTGGATCAGTCCTTCCGGATGTCTCCCAGGGTTCGGCAGTCACTTCAGTGGTGGCTGGAGCCAAGCAATCTGTTGAGGGGCAGGTCTTTTCTTGCCCCTTGTTGGGAAACGGTGACCACGGATGCCAGCCTTTCGGGCTGGGGAGGTTTCTGGAAGAGTTATCGGTTCAGGGGGTTGTGGGGTCCTCAGGAGGCGCTCACCCCCATCAATGTCCTAGAGCTCAGCCATCCGGCTTGTTCGGTCAAGGCTGACACCTCACCTACAGGGCTTGCCGGTTCAGGTTCGATCAGACAATCGAACGGCGGTGGCCCACATCAATCACCAAGGAGGGTCTTGCAGCAGGAGTGCCCTCAGGGAAGTCTCTCTGATCTTTACTTGGGCGGAGAGCAATGTCCCTTTCATTTCTGCAGTCTACATTCCGGGAGTGGAGAACACGGAGGCGGATGCCCTGAGGAGGGGCTTCTCTCGCCGAGGGGAGTGGTCTCTCAATCTCTGGATTTTTCGGTCCCTGTGTCACAAGTGGGGGACTCCAGAGGTGGATCTCTTTGCCTCACGGCACAATCACAAGCTTCCATCCTTTGTGTCTCTATCTCAGGATTCTCTGGCTCTGACGGTGGATGCCTTGTCTGTTGCCTGGAGGGATCTGGGGTTCTTGTATCTGTTTCCCCCCTTCTCCATGGTGGGCAAGGTAGTTTGCAAGCTGGTTCTGGAAGGGACGCCAGCAATTCTGGTGGCCCCAATGTGGCCAAGACAGGTTTGGTACGCAGACGACGTAAGATTGGCGATAAAGCAGAACAGGCTGCCCCTGGTTCCGGACCTGATATCTCCGGGTCAACTACTTTACCCCAATTTACAAACGCTGGCTTTGACGGCTTGGCTGCTGAAACCTTCATTCTGAAGGAAGGTTTGTCTGAGGCTGTCGTTCAGACTTTGATTAGAGCTAGGAAGAGATCTTCCTCTGGTATTTACTATAGGACTTGGCGGTCCTATATTGACTGCTGTGAGGCTAGGGCCTTACCTTGTAGGGTGTTTTCTATCCCTAGGATTTTGGAGTTTCTTCAACATGGTCTGGATCTGGTGTTTCCAGCTTGGTACCTTGAAAGGGCAGGTCTCTGCCTTGGCTGTTTTCTTCCAAAGGTCTTTTGCTTTGCACCCTCTGGTTAAGACTTTTTTTTCCAGGGGGTTACTCAGAAGGCTCTGGTTCCTGTTTGAATCTGGTTCTTTCGGCTCTCCAGGGGCCTCCTTTTGAGCCGCTTCAGGATATTGCTCTTTCTGTTTTCACTCAAAATGTTGGCGGCCTTGTCTATTCAGGCGCCTTACTTTGAGAGACACCAGGACAAGGTGGTTTTCATTTTAAACCAGATTTTCTTCCAAAGGTGGTTTCGCTCTTTTCACCTCAATCAGGATGTTGTTCTCCCTTCCTTGTGTCCTAAACCTAGCAATGACAAGGAGAGGGTTTTGTATTCTTTGGATGTGGTTTGTTGTGTGAAGTACTATTTGGGGGCTACTTCTCCCTTCCGCAAGACGGACGTTTTTTTCGTGGTGCCTTGCGGGCCCAGAAAGGGTTTGGCCGCCCGCCAAGTCTACCATTAGTAAATGGATTCGTCAGGCCATTGTTGGGGCCTATTTTGCTAAGGGGAGGACTCCCCCTTTTAAGATCACTGCGCATTCTACTCGTGCTGTTGGTGCGTCCTGGGCTTTTCAGCACCAGGCTTCTGTTGAACACGTTTGTAAGGCTGCTACTTGGTCTTCCGTTCATACTTTTTCCAAGTTTTACAAGGTTGATGTGCGGGCCTCAGCGGATGCTGTTTTTGGCCGCAAGGTTCTGCAAGCTGCAGTGGTTTAAGTTGGTGCCTTTTTTTCCTGTTTTTTGTCGGTTCCCACCCATGACGGACACTATTGGATGTCCCAGATGTCATGAATGGTGGAAGCGGGGTGTATGACACTCTTGGAATAATACCATTTTGTGAGTACTCACCTTTAAAATGTGTATTATGAGTGTGTCATACATCCCGCTTCACCCCACCCTTGTTGTATTCCGGATCCTTTATATGGTGAACATTTTTTTTAATTTTTGTTATATTGGTTCTTCCTGGTCCTCTTATTGCTATCATACACTGGGGGATTAGTTAGAGGTCCCAGGTATTTATGGACCGGGAGGAGCTTCTTTTTTGCATTCATCTCTGCAGAAGTTCGCCCTCTACCGGAGACTACCCAGATGTCATGAATGGTGGAAGCGGGGTGTATGACACACTCATAATATCCATTTTACAGGTGAGTACTCACAAAATGGTATTATTCTCTGGAAGTACACATCTCAAGGTTTCTAGGCGTACCAAGCTTGTTGACGTGGGCGCAGATTTCTGGATGTAATCCCTCAATTAATTCTTTGGTTGCACAGAGTTTCCCTAAACATTTTCCTAAAAAAAATATATGCAAACGAGAAAAAACAAGTTTAATCAAGGGAAGAGTTGCCAAACACCCCAAAGTAAAGCATGCGCATCAGAGCAATTTTACTTGAAAATCTCAGCTCTGCAGAAAAATTGTGCACCTTGCACTTTTTCAACGAAAACAACCCTTTACATTTGGGTTGCACAGGGTTTTCCTTATAAAAAAGCAGATTAAACTTGTTTTCCTAAAATATCAATATGCAAACTAGAAAACACACGCTAAATCTGAAAGCACAAGGTCCCCTGAACAGAACTATACCTAACATGCTTAGCTACTTTTAACCCTTTTAGCTGCCAGCCTACTTGAAATTGTCAGAAAAACGGGTAGTTTTTCAGCTTTCTCTGCTATGTTTAGCTGATTTTTGCAGAACTTTCCATAAATTTTTGCAGCACAGATTATGCTTTAACTTGAAATGTTTTTATTTTGTAATTTTCCTCTTGTTTTATTTAAAACAATATTAAAAAAAAAATTATTTTGCATGTGAAAGCCCCATTTCTCCTGATTACAGCTGTACCACGTATGTTTCAGTAGTTTTAGTCACCTTCATGGCTGTTTTGAGGTGACAGTGAGTTCTGGTAATACCCTACTTAGATGATTTGCTGATCTAGGGGTCAGCCCTTGATGAAGCGGAAAATAGAGTATCAACAGTGGCTACAACCCTGACAAAATTTAGATCAACCGCAAAAAGTCATGTCTAATTCCTGCTACCTCTATAACCTTTTTGGACATGCTTTTGGATACCAGGGAAGTGAATTTTTCTGCCTCGCATAAACCTCTTGGAACAAGTTCACAACTTGATTGTTAAAGAGTTCCACCTTTGACATTTGAATGCGGGTTCTGAAATTCATGGTGTATGCCATGGAGGCAATTCCTTACGGCCAGTTTCAAACCAGACCGCTGCAGTAGTTCATTCTGCAAAATGGGACAGATTTCAACTATCTCTGCGTTCAGTCTATGCCCTACCTCCGAACATGAAGTTGAATCTGACTTGGTGGCTTCACGTTCAATGGAAAATTGTAACTACCAATGTCACTCTTTTGACTGGGGAGAAGTTCTCGAGAGTTGTTCGTTGCAGTGGACCTGTTCTCCAAAAGGTCCATCAATGTTCTGGAACTAAAGGCAGTTCTTCTAGTTCTTCATTACTGGTCAAAGTTGCTGACAGGCAGTCCTATTTGAGTCCAGTCAGACTACTTCATCACGTCATGTGGATATTTTTGCCACACAGCAGGAAGATTTGTTAGAGATCCCTGGGATGTGAGAGTGGATGCACTGGTGGAAGACCTGGTTTACGCATTTCCACCTCTTCCACCATTTCCACCTCTTCCCGTTATGGATCAGCGAGCGTGGTATATGAAGTGAATCTGTCAGTGGACAAGGCATCCAATTCAGTTGGGTTTGTTGTCTCGGGGACCGATCCCCATCTGCAGGCCGTTTAACGGCTTGGCTATTAAAAGGTCAGTCTTAGAGAGTCAGGAATTTTCTCCCGGCTTTTATTTCAACTTAAATAAAGGCCAGGAAAGTTTCCACTTCTTTGTCGTCTTTGAAGGTCCCAAAAGGGACGGGCCATACCTGCTATTAGCAAGTGGATAAAATTGTCAATTTCACACTAAAGATTACAGCTCAATCCTCTTGGGTTTTTCGTCACCAAGCTTCAGTGGAACAGGTTTGCAAAGCCACTACTTGGGTCTTCAGTGCATACATTCATAAACTTTTGCAAGATTGACAAGTGGGCATCGGCTGATGTGGCATTTGGGTGGAAGGTACTACACTCTGCTTAACTAAAGTTCCTTGTTCCGGGTTGCAGTAGGGGTTTTATGCCTTTAACCCTTTAAGTGCCAGCCTTCCTGGAGATTTTGTCACACTCTGTTGCCAGACAATTTTCGCCATTTTCTGCTATGCATGTTTAATTTGTAATTTTTGAAAGGATTTCCAGGGTTTTCCCAGGAAAATTATGTATTGTTTTTTTCAGCACAGTCTGGGCTTTAATATGAAATGTTTTTTTGTAAGCATGTCAGTGTTTTTTTTATATTTTTGTGAAAAATGCAGAGAAAGTATCCCGCTGGTCACTACATAGTATATTACATTATATATAATATATATATATATATTAAATATATTACACACATCATATTTGCTTAGCCCAAATAACTCCTAGGACAGGGAGGGGCATTAGGCGGGTTATTTTTTTTAACGAGGAACAAAACCCGGTAATTCAACTTTTCCATGTTTTGTTCCAACCCCCATTGAATGAGCCCTTTCAAATCGCAGTCCTATTTGCTGCAAGAACACACGCAGCGCAGGTCTAGTGTGTGGAAACAGTTTTGTGGCGGTTTAGCACTCACCATTGCTGGTCCTATTATCACAGGTCCCTGATGAAGTCTCCAGGTCATTATTTCTGCTGTCCTCCTGGTACCTCTGGCTTCCCCTGGTCCTGCCACATCCTGCACATCCATGCTGCTCACTGCAGGACTACCTAGGAGGCTACTGCCGCAGTAATTATGCAATCCTACACGAATGTGACTGTGCTGCACTACTGCAAGGTGTGATGGGTAGAACAAGTAAGGGGGCAAGGAGGAAAGAAAGAAAATATGATAAAAGGAGAAGAAAAGTAGTAGGGAAAGAAAGGAAGATGGGAGGAGAAAGGCATTATAAAAAAAGAAAGATGGAAGATAGAAAATAAGTAGGAAAAATGGAGGACTGACTCACGAAGGAAAGACAAGGAAGAAAGAAAAAGATGGAATGAAAGAAAAAATGATGGTATGAATGGAAGATGGAAGGAATAAGGAAATGAAAAAAATAAAGGGTAGAGGAAAGAGAAATATGTGAGGAACAAAGGCAGTATAAAAAAGAGGAAAGAAAGAGATGGAGAAAAAATGGAAGCAAGAAAATAAGGAAAGAAGAAAAAAGAAAGTAGGGGAAATAAAGCAAGATTTGAGGAACAAAGACAATATTAAAAAAGGAATAGAAAGAAAAAGAAAAATGTAGGAAGAAGATAATGAAGCAGGAAGGAAGGAAGAAAGAAAGATGATAGGAATGAAAGAAAGATGGAAGGAATAAAAGAAAACAAAGAAATAGAGGCAGGGGTAGGAAAGAGGCAAAAAGGAGATAGAAAGAGGCAGGAAAAATGCAGCAAAAAAGATGTAAGGAGAGAAAGAAACAGAGTGAAGACAGTTTCCTGGATTTTGAAAGTATTCAGTGGCTGGGACAGGGCCTGTGCCACCTGCTGCCAACACCTCCCTCCCCCTTTCACAAAAAACCTGCTGTGCATATCAATGTTTGAGGAGCTGGTGCCGCTGCCAGCGTCCTCACCCATTGTGGGGGCCATCTTGCCGTAGCACAGCCAGGCAAGCATGGTTCTGCTGTGGCCCTCACCTAGGACATTAGGATGCCAGGACAGCTGTCCCGCCCCTGGCTGCAAGAAGATGACAGATGGTTCAATAGTGACAGATGATCCGAGAGGGGGGGGGTGCCTACGGCCACACACCCTGCGGAAAAGCACCCCCCCCCACCCAGATCGCCATTTCAGGACCCGCCACCTGATGACAGCAGCCGTGCGCCCGCCTTCTAATTGGTCCACCGGCGATCAGGTGACCGAGGTCAGGAAGAAATGACCTCAAGATGAACCTCTGAGGTGTCTTCTCGAAAGATCCACAGAAAATCACCTGCGCTGAGCTCCAACATGACCCTGAGGTAAGAAAATGCCAGCAACGTAAAATTTACGTGGCTGGCACTTAAGTAAACCCACTCAACTCTTCTCAACTGCTTGGTTGCTACCCAATGTTCAGATTTATGAGAAGTCCAGATGCCTTGTCCTCCTTGTTTATCTGAAGAAAAAGGTTTAGAAGGTACTCACTGTAAAGGTTCTTTACAGTAAAGGTTCTTTCTTTTGGTAACGCGTAGGACGCGGCTCCCCTCCCTAATTCTGCTGGTGTTCTTGTAGATTATAGGATTGTTTTTAGCATATTTTTATTTCAGATACTACATACGAACTGGCTAATATGCCTTGGGAGCTTTATTGATAGTGTCCAAATTTCTTTATTGATATTGTCCAAATTTTTTTCTAGCAACACAACATCAAAACCCAGTGATCAGCTTCGTGAGAAGTCCAGACGTCGCATTCTCCACATTACCAAAAGAAAGAACCTTTACTATGAGTACTAAAACTTCGTTCTATTCTATTCCTAGGCGCCACCAGTAGCAACACGTGGGTTTATCTCTGCTGTAGGCGGGGACTGCAAGATAGAAAAAAACTTGCCCCTCCCGCCCTATATAGTACAGGCCGTGGCCGGATCTCCTCAGTTCTCTAACAGGCGAACATGCCACGATCAAACAGGGAATGCGTCGCTGTGGCCTGATGGTGTTCGGTATGCCCAGTTCCACTCCAGGCCTCTACAAATGCTGCTTCTATCGAAATGGTGCAGGACTGTGGCGTTGGTGGCTGGACCAGCAGTCACTGGCAGGGCGTCGGTCTTTCCTGTCTGTCCAGCTGTTAGTCTGCCCAGCTCCGGGCCCTTCCGGTCAGGGTGTAGTCAGACAATTCCAGCTGTGGCCTACATAAACGATCAGGGGTGTAACAGGAGCTTGCAGGCTTTCCAGGAAGTAAGTCACATCATGAGGTGGGCGGAAATTCGCATTCCGTGCATCTCCAGGGGTGGAGAACCTGCAGGCTGATTATTGGAGCAGGCAGACTGTGGACCAGGGGGAATTGTCCCTTCACCAGGAAGCATTTCAAGCTGTCTGCGACCAGAGGAGAGTGGCAGAGGTGAACCTCTTCGAGTCCCTGCACAATTGGAATGGCCAGAGGTTTGTGTCCAGGGTACGAGACCCCTGGCCACGACGGACGATGCGTTGGTCGTTTCCTGGTCAGCGTCCAGCCTGCTCTATGCATTTTTGCCACTGCCACTTCTGGGTTGGGGGCTTGGCGGATGTCGGGTCCACTCTAAGCAGAAGGATCAAGCAGACGCTCATACAAGCCTACGCCTGCATGGGGAAGGAGAAAAACAAGAAGGACTGTGGACTATCAAGCCACATCCACCTCCAAAAGGAGCACCAAACAATAAATGTAATAAAAAAGCTTTTATTATACAAAGGAAAATTGAGAAACAGACCACACAATCATGCTATACAAGACAAAGTTAAAAACTGCATATTCTAAGCATACAGCACGTCCTGCTCCAGTAGTAGTAATAACATGTGGGTAATCCTCCGCCTCCGGCGCCGTGCACTGCGGACATGTAGAAAACAAGCTCCTCCCGGCCCTACATATACCGAGGGACCTCCCACAAATCCCCAGATTTCTCTGCAGTGCTGGAACTGCGAAGACATGAAGTATCACGCTCTCGCAGGCGAGTGGGGCTTGACAGCCCGAGGCCCTGCGGGACTATTTCCACCCGTCCTCATTGTGAATTAATGCCTCCCAGCCTGGGCTGCGTTGGTCGGGTGAAGGTAGGCAGCACCCAGTGTGCTTACGGAGCTAGTCTCCACCGCAATCCCCCTCCATTAGGTAGGCGGTTAAGGCGAATGGTGAGCCTTCAGTGGATGCCCCTCCCACACCAGTGCCCCCATGTCCCATCTAACGGTGAACCCTCTATTCGGGTCACCTTCCTCCCCAGATTCTCCCGATAGAAGGGGGAAAAAGGGGGGGTTATGTGTTTGATGGCCTATCCTTGCCTTTATTACACTATAGATGGCTTTACCGCTACCGGGTGTCAGAGCGCGTTTCACTTTTTAGTTTTTCAACTAACCGCAGCGTTTTACTGTTCTCTATGGCGCATACGGCAGCACTGTTCGGGGAAGCTTCGGCGTTTTTCAATCTCCTTTACTCACTCTGTCAGACTTCTTCTCTGAAGTGATGCTGACGTATCTACTATTCTCTCTTGATTGGCTGCGCGTCTCCTAGCTTCGCGCTCTCGGGGGGGGGGGGGGGGCGTGGTTCGGTCTGGATCGTTCCGCTTCATCGCCCGCTTTCCTTCTCGCATGCGCGTGGTGAAGACGGTCCTCCCCTCGCAGACCTGTAAGTGCCCTCATGGGCCATCTTTTCCCTAGCTTGCTTCTTCGCGATCGGCTCTGACATCCCTGTTTCCCTTGTCTTTCAGACAGCGGTCCTCGGTGGCTTCTCCCGGCCCGACGTAGCGCCCGGTCCAGACCATTTTTCAGAAATTACTCCCACTTCCCAGCGGGTTATTGGGGCATCCAGGGTTGCTTAAAGCTTCAATCCCTACTGGCATATTGAATTTAATAATCACCATATGGAGGCATCCCAGGATATTGTGAACGCGGTCCCCCCCGGGACGAGCCCGTCTGTGTGCAGCTTGTGGGGTTTTACCTAGCAGTGGTGACAATGCACAGGTCTGCGTACCTTGTGCCCAACAGGCGCTAGCCGGTCTCCCCACCTCTTCCGAGGCCGAGCCCGCACCTCGCCTTACTTCCCCTACTCCCCCAAGCTTGAGCCTAACCCCCAATACTAGTGGAGATTCTCACGCTGATTTGGCCTCTAGATTGGCTAGTGTGGAAAGCTTCATCGCTGGCTCCTTGGCGCGCAAGGCTACTGCCAAGAGGCGTCATTTGAATCCTGAAGCTACTATTGTCCCTGTAGAATCTGATGATTTACTGCTTTTTCTATGCTCAGTCCCCATCAGAGGAAGGGGAACTGCTCTCTGACTCAGGATCCTACGAGGATGAGTCCAGGAGTCAGGAGGAGTGTGGTTCTGATCACTGGTCCCAGGACGACATTGATAGACTGCTGTCTCAGATCTTTGATGTGTTATCCCTCTCTCCCCCTCCCGCGGCCCCTCAGCAAAGGGGTGATCTGTTTCATACCGCTAGGGTGCGGTTGGAGTTTCCCGAACAAACTCATTTTAATAGCCTAGTGCTGAAAGAATGGGAACACCCCAGCAAACTTCAGGGGATTCCTAAAGCTGTGGATAAGAAGTATCCATTTCCTGCCGATCTGGTTAAGTGTTGGACATCGCCACCCAAGGTCGATGCCCCGATTCGGAGTCTGTCCAACACCTCTATTATGCACTCCCCCGACACTACTACGCTGCGGGATTTAGAGGATCGGCGAGTTGATCAATTGGCATGTCATGCCTTTGCATTTGGGGGAGCGTCGCTCCGCCCGGTTTGCGCCTTAGCCATCACGGCGGTGGCGCTCAGGACGGTGGTTAAGACTGCCCGGGAAGGGGCGGATGACTTGCCCTCTGAGGCCGCCAACGCTTTGGTCACCTGTGAGACCTTTGTGAATTATATCCTATCTGCATCGGACAATGCTATTAAGCTGAGCGCTAGATCTTCTGCTTTGGTGGTGGCCATACGCCGCGCGATCTGGTTACGCCAGTGGGCTGCTGACAATGTAGCCAAGAAGGCCCTTACGGGGCTTCCATTTAAAGGGCTGTGCCTGTTTGGAGAAAGGTTAGGGTGGGGGGACGTCTACAGCACTTCGAGCATGTCTGGAGACGCCTTGTCCCAGACCGGTGGATTCAGGAGGTAGTCTCCTCCGGTTACAAGATAGAATTTGCTGTACTGCCCCCTACCAGGTTAGTTGGGTCTCGGATCCCAGAGGACCCTGCCTAAGCGCGAGTTTTGATGCTGGCTGTGCAGGACCTTCTGGAGCTCGGGGTCATCTGCAAGGTCCCCTTAAGAGACAGGGGCATGGGGTTTTGTTCCAACCTGTTCACGGTGCCCAAAAAGGACGGGTCAGTCAGACCCATTCTGGATTTGAAAATCCTAAACAAGTTTGTCAGAAGTAGGCATTTTCGTATGGAAACTCTGCGCTCGGCCATTGCCTCGTTGCGTCCAGGGGACTTCATGACATCTGTGGACATCAAGGACGCTTACCTGCACGTTCCGGTGTTCCCAGGGCACCAAAGGTTCCTCAGATTTGCGCTGTTGGATCAGCATTATCAGTTCGTGGCCCTGCCATTCGGCCTCACGTCGGCTCCCAGGGTCTTCACCAAGCTGCTGGCAGGGGTGATGTCTCTCTTAAGACTAAAGGGCATACGCGTGTTGCCCTACCTGGACGATATACTCATCACCTCTCGGTCTCTGCGGCAGGCAGAGCTGGACACTCGGTTGGTGGTGTCCACCCTGGAGTCCTTCGGCTGGGTGATCAATTACCCAAAGTCCTCTCTGTCCCCCTCCTCAGTGACCCCATTTCTGGGGATGATTCTGGACTCGGTTCAGTCAAGGATATTCCTTCCTCCGCAGAAGGTGGAAGCTCTGACAACGCAGGCGAGATCCCTGCTCGCGAACCCTCATCCCTCCATCAGGCAGGGAATGCAGTTGCTGGGCTCGATGGTGGCAAGCTTCGAGGCGGTGCCCTTTGCCCAGTTTCATCTGAGAACTCTGCAGCTTCACCTTCTGTCAGTATGGAACAAGGACCCAGCATCTTTGGACGACAGCTGGGTGATTCCCCCCTCGGTCAGACAATCCCTTGCGTGGTGGTTGGACCACAGGAGCTTGACAAGGGGCAGATCCTTCCTGGCTCCCTCCTGGGAGACGGTCACAACGGATGCCAGTCCTTCGGGCTGGGGGGGATTCTGCGCTTCCAGGGGAGGTGGGGCCCTCAGGAGGCCCATCTTCCTATCAATGTCCTGGAACTCAGGGGGGTCCGATTGGTGCTGGAACGATTGACCCAGCACCTGCAGGGTCTGGCGGTTCAGATACGCTCAGACAACAGGACGGCGGTTGCCTACATCAATCATCGGGGAGGAACCTGGAGCAAGGGTGCTCTCCAGGAGGTGTCTCTGATTCTAACATGGGCAGAGACCAATGTACAATGCATCTCGGCTGTCTACATTCCGGGGGCGGAGAATCTGCTAGCAGATGCTCTGAGCAGGGGGTCGTCCCGTCAGGGGGAATGGTCCCTCTGCGACAGGGTATTTCAGTCCCTATGTCACCGTTGGGGTGTGCCAGACGTGGATCTCTTTGCGTCACATCACAATCACAAGCTACCGAGCTTTGTATCCCTGTCTCAGGATCCTCTGGCTCTGGCCACGGATGCCCTGTCAATGTCTTGGAGGGAGTTTCGGCTCCTGTATGTGTTTCCACCAATTCCCCTTCTGGGCAGAGTGCTGCGCAAGATCGCTCTGGAAGGGGTACCCGCGATTCTGGTGGCCCCAAGGTGGCCAAGAAGAGTGTGGTTCGCAGATGTGGTTCAAATGGCAGTAGATCAGTACGATCTGCCAAGGTTGCCAGACCTTCTGACTCAAGGGTCTCTACACCATCCCAATTTACTAACTCTGGCTTTGACGGCTTGGCTATTGAAACCTCCATCTTGATGGAAAAGGGTTTGTCTGCATCTGTTGTGGCTACTATGGTGCAAGCCAGGAAGAAGACGTCTGCCGCCATCTATTATAGAGTATGGCGTGCTTACATCGACTGGTGTGAATCCAGGTCTCTTCCCTTCCGGGAATTCTTAGTATCCAGGGTGCTGGAGTTTTTACAACATGGTCTAGACTTAGGTCTTAAGCTTAGTACCTTGAAAGGCCAGGTTTCGGCCCTGTCTATCTTCTTTCAGAAGACCTTTGCCCAGCACCCTGTTATCAAGACCTTCTTTCAGGGGGTCACTCATGTGCGTCCTCCTCGGAAACCTATGGTTCCTGTTTGGGATCTGAACTTGGTTTTGTCGGCCCTGCAGGGGTCTCCTTTTGAGCCTATTCATGAGGCCGCTCTCGCTGTGCTCACACGCAAGGTTGTCTTCCTGGTAGCTATCACTTCGGTTAGACGTGCGTCTGAGTTGGCTGCTTTGTCTATTCAGCCTCCCTACTTTGAGAGACACCGGGATAAGGTGTTGTTTCGCTTCAAGCCAGACTTTCTGCCTAAGGTTGTGTCTGCATTTCATTTGAATCAAGATATTGTACTTCCTTCCTTGTGCCCTAATCCTAGTAACCCTAAGGAAAGGGTTTTGCATTCCTTGGATGTGGTCAGGTGTGTCAAGTCTTACCTGGTTACCACTCAGGCCTTTAGAAAGACGGATGCTCTCTTCGTTGTGCCTCATGGGCCTAGGAAGGGTTTGGCTCCCGCCAAGTCTACTATCAGTAAATGGATTCGTCAGGCTGTTGTTCAAGCCTATACTACTAAGGGGAAGACTCCCCCCTTTCGTCTTACTGCTCATTCTACTAGAGCTGTTGGGGCTTCTTGGGCTTTTCAGCACCAGGCCTCTGTGGAGCAAGTTTGCAAGGCCGCTACTTGGTCTTCTGTACATACCTTTACAAAGTTTTACAAAGTCGATGTTCGGGCCTCAGCTGACGCTGTGTTTGGCCGCAAGGTTCTGCAGGCGGCAGTAGTTTAGACTGCTTGCTGTTGCCTTCTGTTGGGGATCCCACCCTTCTTTATGGACACTGCTTTTGGATGTCCCACATGTTATTACTACTACTGGAGCAGAACGTGCTGTATGCTTAGAATAATACAACTCTGTGAAGTACTCACCTGTAGAGTTGATATTATATGCATACAGCACGTCCTGCACCCCACCCTGTTTTCACCTTGTTCTGGATCCCCTGTTGGTGATTGTTGTTTTTGATATTTTTGCCAGTTTTGGGTGGTTGTTAATCCTGGCCTCTCTTTCTCACTGTTTTTCAATGCTGGGGATTTGTGGGAGGTCCCTCGGTATATGTAGGGCCGGGAGGAGCTTGTTTTCTACATGTCTGCAGTGCACGGCGCCAGAGGTGGAGGATTACCCACATGTTATTACTACTACTGGAGCAGGACGTGCTGTATGCATATAATATCAACTCTACAGGTGAGTACTTCACAGAGTTGTATTTTTCCCCAGATTATCAAACATCATTACATATCCATAAAAGCAACCACATAATGCCAATTTTCAATAACATAACACCTCTCTAGGAACGGAACATCCCCAAATGTCCCACAGATATAGTGGGGGGGGGGGGAATCTATTCAATCTAGTTTGTGATCTACACCATCAAAACACCCTAATGCAACAACATAAGGTGACAACTGCTATACCCATGTGCTGGGTAGTGCAAAACGGCAATAAATACACAATTATAACCCCATATGAGAACATGAATATAAATATAACCTATACCAGCCTTCTATATTTTAAGGACACAAAAAGTGCTAAGTGCAAATATAAGTAAACATCCTAAGAGAATTATAGTAATGCAAAAGTTACCAGACCATAATAGTGGCAGCACAGCCATTCCTAGGTGGGATAACAAGAGGGAAAAAATGCAGCAAAGACACCTGCGCACGCGGCTTCCCGTGCCAGAAAAAGCTATTGCTGTTATTAAAAATTAGTAGCATGTGGTTGCTTTTATGGATATCTAATGATTAGAGATGAGCGAACTTTTGAAAAATTAGATTCGACTGATTCGCCGAATTTTCTGAAAAAAATAGTTTCGACCCGAAAAAACGGCTATTTCTGAGCCTCCTAGAGCCTCAATAGGGTTGTAAACCATCCTGCCTTGCTGTAACACGCATAGGATGCGTGATGGGTTAGTGAAATAATACTGTAAATAAGTAGGACATGCAGATCAGAGGCATCGCTAATAGAATCGCAGAGCAGCACAATTGCAGAGAGTTGAAGTGCCATCACTATGAGGGGCCCCTATAGTGCCTGAAAAACACACCCTGGAGCTGGCAGCAGCAGGAGCACAAAACTTAGCTGAATCACACCCTGGAGTTGCAAGCAGCAGCAGGAGCCCAAACATTGCTTTAAAGAGACACTGGAGTTGGCTGCAGGAGCCCAAAATTGGATGAATCACACCCTGGGGTTGCAAGCAGCAGCAGGAGCCCAAACATTGCTTTAAAGAGACACTGCAGTTGGCTGCAGGGGCCCAAAAGTTGGATGAATCGCACCCTGGAGTTGCAAGCAGCAGGAGCAGGCAAGAATCACACCCTGGAGTTGCAAGGAGCAGCAGCAGCCCAAACATTGCTTTAAAGAGACACTGGAGTTGGCTGCAGAAGCCCAATAATTGGATGAATCACACCCTGGAGTTGCAAGCAGCAGGAACAGCAGCAGCAGGAGCCCAAACATTGCTTTAAAGACACACTGGAGTTGGCTGCAGGAGCCCAAAAATTGGATGAATCACACCCTGGAGTTGCGAGCAGCAGGAGCCCAAACATTGCTTTAAAGACACACTGGAGTTGGCTGCAGGAGCCCAAAAATTGGATGAATCACACCCTGGAGTTGCGAGCAGCAGGAGCCCAAACATTGCTTTAAAGAGACACTGCGGTTGGCTGCAGAAGCCCAAAAATTGGATGAATCACACCCTGGAGTTGCAAGCAGCAGCAGGAGCACAAACATTGCTTGAAAGACACCCTGGAGTTGGCAGCAGGAACCCAGAAATTGGCTGGAAGGCACCCTGAAGTTGGCAGCAGCAGGAGCACAAACATGAGCTGGAAGGCACACCCTGGAGTTGGCAGCAGCATAAGCAGGAGCCCAAACATTGCTTGAAAGACACCCTGGAGTTGACAGCAGCAGGAGGCAAAAAATTGGCTGAAAGGCACAACCTGAAGTTGGCATCAGCAGGAGGCCAAAAATTGGTCTAAAGACATAAATATGTTTTGCACCATTTGGAAAGTGTAAAACGTGGCACCATGCTGAATCTAGTCGCATGCATCAGCCATTGGTGGGTGGGAATCCTGGCTGATCCATCCCTGATTCATTTTGACAAAGGTGAGTCTCTCCACATTTTTAGTTGACAGACGAGTTCTCCTCGCCGTAACTATGGCCCCCGCCGCACTAAACACCCGCTCAGATGGCACGCTACTTGCCGGGCAGGACAGCTTTTCCAGGGCAAACTCTGCTAGTTGCGGCCACAAATCAAGTTTGGCTGCCCAGAAGTCCAGCGGATCCTCAAGGTGTGTTGGCATGGTCATGTCAAAGTATGACATGACCTGCTGGTTCAGGTCCTGCTCCAGGTCTTCCTGCTGCTCATGAGTAGCCTCACTATGCGGGTGTAGAAAGCTACTCATTAGCGACTGAAGACTGAGGCTGCTGCTGATGGAGCTGCTGCTCCTGCCAACCCCCCCAGCAGGCATGGCAGTGGAAGGTGAGCGCAGAGGTCCCCCCCCCCCCCCCCCCGCCCCCGAGTCAGACCTGCGAGAGTATGGACCATGGTGCAGATAGGCGTCGGCCAACTGACTACGCAGAATGTCTTTTGTAGTAGTTCAGTTTGTCCTCCCTCTCGGTGGGTTTAAAAAATGCCCCCATTTTGTGCCGGAAGCAAGGTGGACAGCCAGAAGTCATCCCGCCGACAAATGGAAACAATTCTGGGGTCACTACGCAAGCACGTGAGCATGCTTCCTGCCATTTGCGCAAGTGAGTCGGAGGGACTACTTGTCTCCATCTCCACTGCATACTGCCACCGTGTGTCCGGGTCCTCTGCCTCGCCTTCCTCAAAACCATCTGGCTGCTCTTGCTCCTCCTCTCCTTTCCGCTGACTAGATAAACCAGCCATTTCGCCAAGCCTAAACTGTGCTTCACTGTGCCCCTCCTCTTCCTCCTCCTCCTCCAGTTCAGCTCCAACGGGGTTCATGTGGCCGTAAGATAGTAGACGCCATGTCTCCAGTGCCCTGACCAGCCATGATTTCCAACATGTGCTGTAGTACATGAAGCAGTGGAATCATGTCGTTCATCCCATAATCCTGCTGACTGACAAAGTGGCTTCCTCAAAGGGCCTGAGCAAACGGCAGGTGTCACGTATGAGCTGGCACTGGTTGACATTGAAGTTACACAGGGGAGTCCCCCTATCCGCTTGGATCATCAGGAAATCCGTGATGGCTTTTCTCTGTTCATATAATCGGTCCAACATGTGAAGGGTGGAATTCCAACGGGTGGAAACATCGCAAATCAGACTATGTTGGGGGATACCATTCTGACGCTGTAGCTCAAGAAGGGTGTGTTTGGCGGTGTATGAGTGGCTGAAGTGCATGCAAAGTTTCCTTGAAGTTGTTAGGATGTCTTGCAGATGGGGGGAACACTTCAGAAACCACTTGACAACCAGATTGGAGACGTGAGCCATGCAGGGGGCATGGGTCAGGCTTCCTTGGTGCAGCGCAGATAAAATGTTCTTCCCATTGTCGGTAACCATGATTCCCATTTTAAGTTTTCTTGGAGTAAGCCATGTTTGGATTTCCTGATGAATAAATTTAAGCAGTTCCTCCCCTGTGTGACTCCGTTCGCCAAGACAAACCATGTGAAGCACGGCGTGACACCTCCGTGCCCTGCACACATGGTAGACTGGAGGGGCACTCAGACTTGAGCCTACAGTGGAGGGTGAGGAGATGGCGGAGGATGAGGAGGCCGAGTCGCATGGTGTCACAGGCCCAACGGGCAGGGAGCGCGGAGGCCGAAGTGGCGTGATCTGTCCAAGTTGCTGCTGCAAAGAGACCACATTTACCCAGTGGGCCGTTAACGACATGTACTGTCCCTGACCGTAGTTACAGCTCCAGACGTCGGCGCTGCCATGCACTTTGCTACACACCGACAGGCTCAAGGACTGGCCCACCTTCTGTTCAACAAAAGTGTGCAGCGCTGGTACTGTCTTCTTGGCAAAGAAATGCCTGCTTGGGACTCTCCACCTCGGCTCGGCACAAGCCATCAGTTCTCTGAAAGGTGCAGAGTCCACCACCTGAAAAGGGAGCGACTGCAGCACCAGCAACTTGGACAGAAGCACATTCAGCTTCTGCGCCGTAGGATGAGTGGGCGCATACTGCTGTCTCTTGGACATGGCTTCACTGATGGATTGCTGGCGGGATGCATGACTTATAGGAGGAGGAGCAGGAGCGACAGAGGATGGGTGTGACGCACAGCTGCCTTCGGCTGAGGTGCTGGAGCCTTGGCTGGCAGAAATTGGGAGCGGCGTGCCACTTGGTGAGGAAGCAGGCTGGACCACCTCTTCGCTTCGGTTCTCCCAGGCCGCTTTATGGTGATGCATCATATGTTGACGCACGGCCGTGGTGCCAACATTTGGGCCCTGGCCACGCTTCACCTTCTGCCTACATATCTTGCATGTGGCCATGTTACCCTCCTGCGGATGCTTCAGGAAAAACTGCCACACTGCCGAGTAGCTACTTTTCCCACCAACAGGCCTCACTGATTCACTGCTACTATCGCCAACTCCAGGAACCCCTGCTCCACTACCTCCCGATAAGGTAGCCTGTGCTCTACCCCGGCCCAGTTTGGCTCCAGGCTTTACAATTGTGCCCCCATGCTGACTACCAACCTTGCTGCCTCAGCTGCTGAACTCCGGGGCAACCTGCGCCCCTCTTCTCCTGATGATGATGATGATGATGATGATGATGATGATGATGATGATGCCCCTTCATCCCCCGGCTCCCAAGTGCGATCGGCATCATCATCCTCATCGAGTTGTGGCTGCACATCACTGATGTTCTCTGTTTCCTCAACAGGGTCTGGTGCAGGAGCTGGAACGTTCGCAACACCCACAACACTGTCCACATCACTATTTGCCTAGCTAAAGAAGCCACCTCCATTTCATGGCTGGGCAGTAGCTGCTGACTGTCCTCTATCTGATCGTCGTCCTCACTAAAGAGTGGAGCTGAACCCAAAGCATAGGATACGTCGCTGGGGAAGGGAACGGCGTAGGACAGAGGCAATGGGAGGACAGGGACTGCTCTCGGGGCATGCCAACTCAGGGTTGTGTCAGAGGAACCTACCGACCCTAGACTGGGGGTCTCAGATGTAACTTGTGATGATGTTGATGAGCGCGTTAACCAATCTACCACAGCAGATGCGTTACTGGTGGAGACACGACCGCTAGCAGATACTGGCAGATCAGGTCTCTCACCGTGACTCCTGCCACTCGCTCCTAGTCTGCTGCGACCTCTGCCTGATGAATCTTGGCCTCTGCCACTCCTCTTTAAACATCCTTGCACTTGTCTGCCTGACATTTTTATGTATTTGAAATGTGCAATAGGTACGATGATAAATGTGTTTACTTTAAAAAGAAGCTAAATAAAGTGAGGAACTGCTTCTCCGCACCAGATACTATGAAAATTGGCAATATGAGATACCCTGCGGCCTAGTGTTTTGGCAGCAGACCGAAAACCAATTCAAAATGCAATAGTTTGATTAAGCTGAGGAAGTATGAACAAGCATATTTAGTATAACAGGCTGCTAAGTGCAGGTTTGGGAGACCCTGCGTCCTAGTGTTTTGGCAGCAGGACAAAAAACCAATTCAAAATGCAATAGTTTGATTAAGCTGAGGAAGGATGAACAAGCATATTTAGTATAACAGGCTGCTAAGTGCAGGTTTGGGATACCCTGCGGCCTAGTGTTTTGGCAGCAGGACAAAAAAACAATTCAAAATGCAATAGTTTGCTTAAGCTGAAGGATGAACAAGCGTATTTAGTATAACAGGCTGCTAAGTGCAGGTTTGGGATGCCCTGCGGCCTAGTGTTTTGGCAGCAGGATAAAAACCAATTCAAAATGCAATAGCTTAATAAAGCTGATGCTGAACAACGCTTATTTAGTATAACAGGGTTCAACGTGGTGGTTTGGGATACCCTGCGGCCTGGTGTATTGACAGCAGGACAAAAACCAATTCAAAATGCAATAGCTTAATAAAGCTGAGGCTGTAGACGCTTATTTAGTATAACAGGGTGCCACGTGGTGGTTTGGGATACCCTGTGGCCTGGTGTATTGACAGCAGGACAATAACCTATGCAAAATGCAATAGCTTAATAAAGCTGAGGCTGTAGACGCTTATTTAGTATAACAGATAGGGTGCCACGTGGTGGTTTGGGATACCCTGCGGCCTGGTGTATTGACAGCGGGACAAAAAGCTATGCAAAATGCAATAGCTTAATAAAGCTGATGCTGAACAACGCTTATTTTGTATAACAGGGTGCCACATGGTGGTTTGGGATACCCTGCAGCCTGGTGTATTTAAAGCACACCAAAACCAATTCAAAATGCAATAACTTAATAAAGCTGAGGCTGAACAACGCTTATTTAGTATAACCGATAGGCTGCTAAGTGCAGGTTTGGGATGCCCATGTGGCCTGATGTATTTAAAGCAGACCCAAAAATATTAACACTAATCCAGTTATTTAAATGCTTGTGTGTAACAGATAGGGTTACATAAGGCACTGCATAGATGGCAAGCACAGTGGCCTGGTGTATTTAAAGCAGACCCAAAAATATTAACACTAATGCAGTTATTTAAATGCTTGTGTGTAACAGATAGGGTTACATAAGGCACTGCACAGATGGCATGCACAGTGGCAAGGCAGATTATGGTTTACAGCACAAAGAAATCAAATTGAATTGAAAACTGATGAGGGAAATCACCCTGTCACTTTTATGCTGTTCCTGGATTGTTCTCCAGACTTGCATTGTCTCACGAATGCCAGTCTGAAATGCGCAAGATGGCCGCCGCTTTATATAGCACAGTGACGTCACCGGGCTTCCTGGCTGCTGATAGGCTGCATGTGACTGTCCCATCATACCTTGCCCCAGGGTACATGTCTGGACATGTGCGTCCACCATCTTAGAATGCCTGTCATTGAAATGAATGGAGTTTAAAGGAAAACTTCGATCGTATCGCGGGGCAATTCGGATTCGTCCGGATCGATTCACTTATCCCTAGTAATAATGTTTGATAATCTGGGGAAAATGCAGTTGTTTTTAACTTTGTCTTGTATAGCATGATTGTGTGGTCTGTTTGTTAATTTTCCTTTGTTTTAATAAAAGCTTTATATTACATTTGTTTGGTGCTCCTTTTGAGGTGGATGTGGTGTGGTATTCCACAGTCCCTCTTGTATTCTAAGTATGTCACACACCCCGCTTCAAGATATCTATAACATGTGGGTAATACCGACCTGAAGAGGCGTTCCTGCAGAGATGATAGCAAAAAGAAAGCCCCTCCCTGATCCATAAATACCTGGGACCTCCCACTCATCATCCAGTTTTCCATCTCTGCAGACGGCGAGCAAGTCAGAAGATGATGGCTCCTCCTTGCACCGGGGGATTTCAGGTAGCCGGGATGACTCCCGGCCTGCTATTTATTTATTTCCGTTTGGACCTTTTTTCCCCAGAAATCCATATGCCTTCCAGCCTCGGCTGAGGGTCCAGGCGAGGGTATATCAGCCCATATCCTTAGGTGCTCAGGAGCTATGCTCCACCGTGAGACCCTATATGAGAGGGTAGGCGGTAATACCGAGTTGGTGACCCCGGTTTGGGATGCCCTGTCCCTTGAATTAATTTTCACTGGCCCTTCCCAATTCCCTTTTCCTCAGCGGGGATGGGGAGTGTGGGTCCCTCCTTTATTAGTCCCAGGGGGTATGTGGAAGTATCTCTTTCATGTTGTGTGTTAGTGTTCCTTTAAATGTTTTTTACTTTAGCGCTGTAGCTGAATAACATTCCTTTCACAGGGCAGCATACTTTTGAGATTCTCTGTCTCCTGTTCTTATCTCTCCCCCCCCCCCCCATCTTGTCTCTGTCTTCAATGGCGGAGGCAGTTCCCTCACGCCATATCATAACACATTAGTGGGGGGGGGACGGGGCCGGTCCGTCGGCGCAGGGCCGGGACCCGTCCCTGCTGTTTGCTAGGCTCTGTGTGTGTGTGTGTTTGTCACTGTGACCGGGCACGGCGGCCGCACTTCTTGCTGCGGCGCCGGGCGGTTCTTGGCGCCCTTTTTTCCCTGAGGAGATTTCTCCTCACGATGTATTGGGGGCGGGGCCGGTGTTGCGCACGTCACCGCTGCCCGCCCCCATCTTTCCCCGGCGCCGCTGCGGAGCTCTGCATGGTGTAGGAGAAGGGGGGGCGTGGTTCGGCGTCGCACGCGTCCCGCGCTGACCACGCCCCCTTCTCCTCTTCGCCTTTTCTGTCAGCAGCATCAGGAAGATTCTTCTGGTCGCCATTCCAGCTCCGCGGTTCCGTGAGTGGCCTATGGCCCCTTTTCCTTCTTTCCTGTATTTGTGCTGTATGGGTGTTTTGGCCATAGCCTTATTAGTCCTTCTGTGTCTTCCAGGTGGTGGTTCAGGAGGATCTCCAGTAGCATTTAGGGGGTCTCTCCCGATCCTTAATCACTGGGTTCATTATTGCTCATAAATCCTCCCACTCGGGACATCAAAGGGGCATCCCGGGTTGTCTAGTGGCGTAATTCCCTGGGTCATAGCGACTATTCCTAAAAAAGTTCACCTTATGGAGGCATCCCCGGATACTGGGCTCGGGGCCCCTTCGGGGCATCCCCGGAAGTGTATGTTGTGTGGGGTATCCATTTCTGGGGACGATGTACTTCTGTGTATACCATGTGCACAGCAGACCATCACGCGGCAGTCCGAACCCCAGGCGTCTGGGTCAGCACCGCCAGTCGCTTCGTCTCCTCCTCCCACCTTGACACGCACCCCGTGTGACGTTGTCATGGGCCGGGAGCTGCAATCTGAGATGTGCGCCAGGTTGGCTAACCTTGAAAAAATTATCTCCAGCTCGGTCGCCCGTAAGGCTCCGACTAAGAGAAAGCATTTGTCGCCGGCTCCGCTGGTGGAGGACCAGGAGGATGTTAATAATCTGGATTGGTCTGATTATTCCCCACTAGAGGAAGGGGAAGTTTATGAGGATTCTGATATTTCGGACGATGAGCAGTCCTTTGGGGCTGAAGCCGAGCTTGGTGACTTGGGGAGATCCTCTGATACTCCTCACGCTCTGGCTCTGATGTTAGAGGTTCTGAATATTTCCCCTCCTGAGGAGGTGTCACAGCAGAAGGGTGAATTGTTTGAGGAATCCAGGCCGCGCTTGGAATTCCCTACACAAAGGCATTTTGACAATTATTGCTAAGGAATGGGACAGGCCGGCTCAGCTCCCTGGCATCCCTCAGGGATGGGATAGGAAATATCCCTTCCCTTCGGAGGCGATTAAGCGCTGGGCATCTCCCCCCGAGGTGGATGCACCGGTTTTGGGGTTGTCCAATTCCTCGGTTTTAAATAGACCTGATTGTTCCATTCTCAAGGATGGAGAGGATAAACATATTGACCAGATGGCTTGTCATGGTTTTGCTAGCGTTGGGTCAGCCATGCGGCCCGTTTGCGCATCGGCACTAATGGTGTTGGCTGCCAGGTCCGTGGTCAGGGACCTGTTGACTTCTTCCGGGCTGCGTCCTGGTAGTGCTGAGTTCCTTAGCCTTAAACGGTGTGAGTTGTTTTTATCCTTTGTGTTGACAGCATTGGATGACACTTTGATGATGTGTGGTAGGACATCGGCGCTGCTGGTCACTATTCGGCGCTCGGTGTGGCTGCGCCAGTGGGCGGCAGATTTTATGTCCAAGAAGTCACTAACGGCTCTACCCTTTGTTGGATTACGGCTTTTTGGAGAGATATTGGACTCTGTTACCAAGGGTGGTAGGTTACCTCAACGCAAGAAACAACGCCGTCCCTTTCCCTCCTTTCGTGGGGCCAGATCTGGCAGGGGATTTGCATTCCCCTCTTCCAGAGGAGATTCTGGGAGCAGGGGCAGAGGACGTGCCCGTCCAGGATACAGTTGGGGCTCTAAGCCCAAGCCGGCTGCCAAGCCGGCTCAGCAATGAGGGGGCGCCCTCACCCATGCGGGTGGGGGGGCGGCTGCGACTCTTCTCCCAGGTCTGGGATCAAGAGGTCTCGGACAGATGGATCCGGGAAGTGGTGTCTTCCGGTTACAAGCTGGAGTTCGAGCTCCGCCCCCCTTCCAGATTTTTCAGGTCTCAGATGCCATCGGAACCTCTAGCGGCGCAGGGGCTCCTGTTGGCAGTACAGAACCTTCTGGACATGGCTGTCATTTGCCCAGTGCCCCCTTCGGATCAGGGCAGGGGTTTTTATTCCAATCTGTTCACGGTACCCAAGAAGGACGGATCGGTCCGACCCATCTTGGATCTGAAGTTTCTCAACAGGTTCATCCGGCCACGGAAATTCCGCATGGAAACGCTGCGTTCGGCCATTCACTCTCTTCGTCAGGGAGACTTTCTGACGTCCATAGACATCAAGGATGCTTATCTACACGTTCCAATTTTTCCAGCACACCAGAGGTTTCTCAGGTTCGTGGTGGAGGATCGGCATTTTCAGTTTGTGGCACTCCCTTTCGGTCTCACCTCGGCTCCTCGGGTGTTCACCAAGGTGCTAGCGGGGGTGATGGCTCTGCTAAGGGTTCAGGGTATCCGCATTGTGCCCTATTTGGACGATCTTCTGATCATGGCCTCCTCTTTCAACCAAGCGGAGTTGGACACCAGAGTGGTGGTGTCCACTCTGGAGAGGTTCGGTTGGGTGGTCAACCACCCCAAGTCTTCTCTTTCTCCGTCCAGAGTAGTGACCTTTCTGGGAATGTCTCTGGACACTTCGCAGGCCAGGGTGTTTCTGCCCCAGGCCAAGATTCTTTTGATTCATGAATTAGTTCGGCTTCTTTTGTCGGCCCCTCGTCCGGCCATTCGGCTAGGGATGAGGCTGGTGGGGTTAATGGTGGCCTCGTTCGAGGCAGTTCCCTTTGCGCAGTTTCATACAAGGACGCTTCAGCTTCATCTGTTGAAGGTTTGGGACAAGTCTCCTCTATCGTTGGATCAGTCCTTCCTGATGACTCCCCGAGTTCGTCGATCCCTGCAATGGTGGCTGGGGTCGATCAATCTGTTGAAGGGCAGATCTTTTCTGGCCCCGTGTTGGGAAACAGTCACCACGGATGCCAGTCTGTCAGGTTGGGGGGGTGTTTGGAAGGACCTCCAGTTTCAGGGTCTGTGGGGCCCGCAGGAGGCTCACGAGCCCATCAATGTTCTGGAGTTGAGAGCCATCAGGTTGGTTCTGTTTCGCTCGACTCATCAGTTGCGGGGCTGGCCAGTTCAGGTCCGGTCGGACAACAGGACGGCGGTTGTTTACATCAATCACCAAGGGGGGACTCGCAGCAGGAGTGCCCTCAGGGAAGTGTCTTTGATTCTGGACTGGGCGGAGAGTCACGTCCCGTGTATCTCAGCAGTCTACATTCCGGGAGTGGAGAACACGGAGGCGGACTCGCTGAGCAGAGCCTCCTCTCGTCAGGGGGAGTGGTCTCTCAGTCCCACGGTGTTTCGTTCGATATGTCTCAGGTGGGGGTTCCCAGCGGTGGACCTCTTTGCCTCTCGTCACAATCACAAGCTTCCAGCCTTTGTGTCTCTCTCGCAGGATCCTCTGGCTCTGGCAGTGGATGCCATGTCTCTGAACTGGAGGGATCTGGGGTTTCTTTACCTGTTCCCTCCGTTTCCAATGGTAGCCAGAGTGGTGCGCAAGCTGACTCTGGAGGGCGCGTCGGCGATTCTGGTGGCGCCAAGGTGGCCAAGGCAGGTTTGGTTCGCAGACCTGGTAAGACTGGCAGAGGATCAGTTCGTTCTGCCTCTACTGCCGGACCTGCTCACCCAGGGTCGGCTGCGCTATCCCAATTTACCTTCGCTGGCTTTGACGGCGTGGCTGCTGAAACCGCCATCTTGAACGAAGAAGGTCTTTCTGACGCGGTGGTTCAGACTCTTATTAGTGCCAGGAAGCGCTCTTCCTCTACTATTTACTATAGGACTTGGAGGTCCTATATTGACTGGTGTGAAAGTAGGTCTTTCTCTTGTCGGGAGTTCTCCATTTCCAGAATCCTGGAGTTTCTTCAACATGGTCTGGATCTGGGGCTTCAACTTAGTACCTTGAAGGGGCAGGTTTCTGCCCTGGCGGTGTTCTTTCAAAGGTCCTTTGCACTTCATCCCTTAGTCAAAACCTTTTTCCAAGGAGTTACGCATGTACGGCCTCCTAGGAAGCCTTTTGTTCCAGTTTGGGATTTGAACCTGGTTCTTTCTGCTCTTCAGAGTCCTCCGTTTGAGCCCTTGAATGAGGTTGCTTTGTCTTCAGTTACTCAAAAGGTGGCCTTTTTGGTGGTCTCTGCCTTTCATCTGAATCAGGACATTGTTCTGCCTTCTCTATGTCCTAATCCCAGCAACGACAAGGAAAGGGCGCTGCATTCCTTAGATGTAGTTCGTGTTGTGAAATATTATCTGGTGGTTACGTCTTCCTTTCGTAAGACTGATGCTTTTTTTGTGGTGCCCTTTGGGCCTAGGAAAGGTTTGGCTCCTGCCAAATCTTCCATTAGTATATGGATTCGTCAGGCCATCATTGGGGCCTTTTCTGCCAAGGGGAGGAGTCCCCCTTTTCGCGTTACTGCTCATTCTACTCGTGCGGTTGGAGCGTCCTGGGCTTTCCAGCACCAGGCCTCTGTTGAGCAAGTTTGTAAGGCCGCTACTTGGTCCTCTGTTCACACTTTTTCCAAGTTTTACAAGGTTGATGTTCGGGCCTCAGCGGATGCTGTTTTTGGCCGCAAAGTTCTGCAAGCTGTTGTGCATTGTTGCCTTGTTTTGGATCCCCGCCCTTTTTATGGACACTGCTATTGGATGTCCCACATGTTATGGATATCTTGAAGCGGGGTGTGTGACATACTTAGAATAATACCATTTTGTGAAATACTCACCTGTAAAATGGGTATTATAAGTATGTCACACACCCCGCTTCACCCGCCCTTTTGTATTCTGGATCCTTCATTTTGTGAACTTTGCGTTGTTATGACTTATATTTGCCTCTTCCTGGTCCCTTACCTTACTGCTTCTATATACTGGGTGATGAGTGGGAGGTCCCAGGTATTTATGGATCAGGGAGGGGCTTTCTTTTTGCTATCATCTCTGCAGGAACGCCTCTTCAGGTCGGTATTACCCACATGTTATGGATATCTTGAAGCGGGGTGTGTGACATACTTATAATACCCATTTTACAGGTGAGTATTTCACAAAATGGTATTTTTTCTGTAGTCTGTAGATTCGTAGTGAGCACATAGTTGCAAATAGTGGTTCACCCCCCCCCCCCCCCCCCCTGTGTTTACTGTGCATGGGGAAGGATGCGCCCTTCTGGGTCTCCACTCACTCCACCAGGGCAATTGCTACGTGTTGGGTTTTCCAACAGTGGAACAGGCGTCCAAGGCGTGCAAGGTGTCGACCTGGTAGTCTCTTCACACTTTTTACAGACTTTATGTTGGGGCATCTGCCAATGCTGCTCTGGGGCTTAAGGTGTTGCACACTGTGGTGAACCACCCTCTGGGGGTTAAAGCGTGAGGTGTCGGTGCCATTGTTCTTGGTTAGGTTGACGCTGTTGGCTGTTCTTGCATGGTTCCACCCTTGAGGGTACTGCTTTGGGACATCCCACACATTGCTACTGATGGTGCCCCAGAACGGAAGAGATGAGAAAAGGGAAACTTGTAAGTTTCCTTTCTCGTCCTCTTACATTCCAGGGCACCACACCCGCCTTTCTGTTGTGTTACGACTTCATTGGGGCGGTCGATGCCTTCTACACAGTTTTTTTTAGTTTTGCTGTGCTGTTTTCTAGTTGTGCACATTATGTACAGGTTAGCGCTCTCCCCTCCAGGGGCTGATCTAATTTTAATTAACGTAGGAGATCCTGCCACAGCCTGCCCTATATATGCTGGGAGGTGCTAGTTTTTTTTTTCTATCTTGCAGTCCCCGGCTGAGATTAACCCACACGTTGCTACTGGTGATGCCCCGAAATGGAAGAGGACGAGAAGAAATTTACCAGGGAGTACACAAATTTCCCTTTTTTTTTAGGTATGCATCTGATAGTTCCAGATGCATCTTGGTAGCAGGTGTCACATGGTGCTCTGCAGCTTCCATGTCTTATTCGCAATGGTGCCTTTTGTCCACTCAGAATTTCACAATTCACCACAGCACCATGTGACCCGTTCACAAGCTGGGCAGTTTCAGAGAAAGGACCAAAAGACAATAACCATTCCTTTTCCATTTCTTTGTGGAAACACTATTACCAGTAGTTGTAACTAAACGTTCCGTTTTCTCTGTGATGGGCCACCATAATCCAGGTGCTCATCATGGAAGAATCATGGAAACACCAGTACTGGTAGATGCGATTAAATGTTTTGCGGCTTTGTTGAATTGCCCCTTTTAGCCATTATTGCAGTGAGATATGTGCAGGCCACCTTCTTCACGCCTAATATACCCACTAAGCCAGCTCACTCACTTCATGTGTAATGCCAATGTCAAATGTGACTCCATTTTGCTGGTCCAAGTTGTTCCGGATACCTAGGTAATGTCTTGTTGTAAGGGAACAGCAATACAATTTAAAAGAACGGTGGCCTTTTGGTAGCAAGCCTGCATTTTGCTTTTTAGAGTGTAGATACTGCAACAAGAGTTTAATGTTGCTGATCAGCAAAAGGGTGACATAGATGCAAGGGCTTTTCTTTGTTCCTTATGAACTAATTCCTCTCTTCTGCCCTCTCACTGTTGCCATTATGGATGGAGAATGCATATAGGGTATAAGGAGCATAAACATTTTTTTATACTGTATTATATGCATTCTCTCTATCTATAATGCCAATAGTGAGCAAAATCTTGTGCATGTGACCTTTTGGTAGAACATAGCTTCCTGTTTAGTGATATGAGTGGAGAAGTTCATCTAATGAGTATATTTTTGCAGTCAAAATGAAAGTAAGCGATAAAAAATTAATCCAGAGTACACCCATAACAAATCACTTAATGGCAAAACAAACAAGTTTGTCCTGATCATTCATCATGTGATTACGCTAGAGATGAGCTTTAACTACTAATAGTGTATGTGTTGTGTTATTGCCTTAAGCTTGGCTGCTAGAAGCTAGACAACCATTCCAAACGACAACTCTACCCAAGCTACACGTTCCATTGCAATCATTAAATATTTCCTTACTTATACTTGTGATATTCTTGGAAATGGATATTAGATGCCTTGATGTTTTTCTTCATGATGGAACCTTCTTTATATCTGCCTCTTTTCACAAGAGCCAATGATGAAATGAGCACTAATTCTGAACTGATTGGTATCATTTTCTGCAGAGACAGTCATTGTGTGCTTGTCCATGGAAAAAAAACCTAATCGGACTTCTTGTGTGTTCTTGTAGTATTGGGTGCAATCCTGCCTTCTCATTGTCATGTCTTTTATAATCCAGTTATGTGTATCTAATCCATTTCTGTTGCTGCATTCTACGTGCATGCTCTGCATTTCATTCATCTTTGAGCTGCATGTTCGCCTCATGTTTTCTTTGTATTTACAGTGTTGTTGTAAGGTCTGGTTTGCTGTGTTTACTCGATTTGCTGTTGCAGGATGCACCTCTATCAGGCTGTGCGGAAATTCTTGATGGGTTCGATCTGTCAGAGCAGGCTTTTAGTCCAGCTAAAATCCACTCAGTTAGAAAGGTATATATGCCCACTATTCTTTCAGTTTTGGGAAGCAACATTTTCCTCCTCATTTTAGATCTTATTCCTACAGAAAATTGTATTGTGGTGTTAACTGCCTTTTAGTTAGATTTTAGTCAGGATAGGATCTGAGGGTCACTGTGCGCACACATGGTGGGACAGCATCATTTACAGCAAAACTATAAAGTCTCAACCCTTTATTTGCAACCAAAGAATGAATGGCTTGTCTGTACCTCAGTGCTGTTGCCATGCATTAAAGCGGGACAAAGTCCACCAGTGATCGCCCTGGAATCTAAAAGATTCCTGTACCAGCCACTGCCTTTCCCGAATCGGGATGCCCTTCTGTGTGAAACCTCTCAGGGTGCCATTAATAACTTCTTCAATTACGCATATGCGGGCTCTCGTCCAATTGGAGTCCTTTGTCTTGCCTATGGTCATTCGGCAATGGGGAGCTCCTGCTGATGTATCCCCCCATATCCCCGGCAGCGTGCACGCGCTCTCCATTGCATTAAATTAGAGCCCTTTGCCAAATGACTTGGGCAAGGCAAAGGGTTCTGATTGGACAAGAGCCTGTGCATGCGCTGTTTGGACCAAGGAGAGGTGAGGTTTACTCTGCATTTTGGGGTGTTTCACACAGCAGGGAATCCCATTTTGGTGCACGGAGCAAAACGTGGGAAAGTAAATTTTTCTGGGGGGGGGGAGGGATTACATAGAGATTTGACTTCCGCTTTCAGAACACATTTGCAGTACTGGTGGTGTTGCAGCAACATTTTATTTCCAGCACCCACTAAAATTTTTGCTGTCCCCTTGGGTCAATACGCCATAAGGGTTATGAAAATCATAGATAATTCATGTGTTCTGATGATGATGATTCCTTTCTTCAGGGCCCATACACTTGCTTGTTTCTCAGCGATTAGGGCCCCATCATTGTTTCTAATTTCCCAGATGTTTGCTCCCATACAGAAAGGAAGCACATCTTGTCTCTGCTTCAGTGATTTGTATCCAATTAATTTGAAATGAACAAGAAATCAGTTACTTTATGAGCCAAGACGGGCCATTTAATGTCTGCACCAGTGCCCCGTAACATTTACAGTTATGTCTTTAAGTATGACATTGTATGTACCATTAAACCTGGCCTCATGTGCAAATGTTCACTCATGAAGGCAAGTTATAGCAGCAATACTCTCCTTCTCCCGGATTCCTCCACAGCAGCCATATATCAGAGCAGTGTTTTGGTTTTAGAATAAGCGCAGATCGAATGTCCTTGTGAGCCTTCCGGTGGTTGAACTTTGTATGTACTGGCCTTGCAGTACATTGGGCTTGTGGGGCATGTGTGCATTTTCCATGTAAGGTGCTGCAAACCCCATAGGTTAACTGGAACTGCAAGTGAAATGGAAGCCTTGGTGAGTAGTTCTGACAGATTTTTGAGCCTCTAGACCGTAAACATCCCAGGTCAGCATCGGGGGAGGAATGCTGAAAAACTTTTTTTTTTTTTTTTTTTTTTTTTTTAAGGCTGCTTTTGCCTTCAAGACTCCCTGATCTGTAAACCTCCACAAAACACCTATTAGGATTTTTTTTAAAAGATCTTTTGATGTTCTTTTGCTTTCAAGAGACAGTATGAAAGCACATGAATTCCATTTTGTCTTACTGAGAAGTGAGCAAACTGGATCATCCTTATAGTGCTCAAAATGAAGGTATTCTTGTATTTGGCCAGGCATAGATGATTTAAGTAATTGGCTAATAAAGTGTGAATTAATTAATCTGTCTGACCTATCCAATTCCTAGGTCTTTCTACCTTCACTTGCTAGTAATTGCTGCATTGTTTACATATTACTGAAGCACCGTTTACTTGTAACACTACTGAATCATTTGGTGTTCCCAATTCATGTGATGGTTAAATGTATTTTCCACTGTTTTAAAAAATACATCTGTTTTTAGCATTGATGCTGCTCACACAAATATTAAAGTAGTTAAAGTGCTAAGCACCAAAACGGTAACTACCAAACCTTGAAAACTGTATTCATAAATGCTGGGATAGTATGGAGATATGTTGTAGGTCTTCAACTAAATCTTTATTTTCATAGGGAGAGCTGATTACAGCATCAAAAGCCATCATTGAGAAAGAGTACCAGACGCATGTCATTGTTAGTAAAGCTGGACCCAACCCCTTCAACAAGCTTACAGACCGAGAGCTGGACGAATATCGAAAGGAAGTGGAGCGCAAACAGAGGACCTCTGACGGTTGGTGTCTTGATGTTTGATCATTTGGTGTTCCTGCGTTTTTGATTAATGCATGGTTTTAGTTTCATAACATTTTTTTCTCTCAGTTTAAGTGCTTTCAGTCTAAAGATGACAAATTATTCAAGCCACTGTAGGGATTATGATGTGACTTTAATTTTAATTGCATTGCAATGTGCAAGCAATGCTTGGCTCAGACGAATAAGCCATATACTGTCTTCATTATGGTGTCGCCGCAGACAGGCGTCCGCTTGTTAGCTGGTAGTAACCTGCCTCACTGGCCAAGATCTTGACCCCGGGATTTATTTGGGCATGGATGCAGAGCAGAATTCTGCAGAGTAGATAAAGATCAGCCTAACCGTGGTCCTTCACAACCACACATCTCAACAGATGCCGTGCTCTGATCAGTGAACATTCCCAAACTGGTTATCTTCCTATGGTGTTCTCATTATGGGACACCTTTCATTTTCTATCAACATCTGCAGCAGACATTCAAATTATTCTAAAAGAGGGGCTTTTCCGGTGTTGTGTCAAAGTGAAGCCACATTTGCCTTTTTTTTTTTTTGTTTATGGCATTAGCAAGGGCACTGGCGACTTCCTAAGCTATGAATAAACTGACAACCTATTGGAGGAGCATTAGCCTGCCTGTGACATTGGCTTTAGTGCTTGCTAGGGGTGTCTCTGCTGAACCTGACCACAAGGTTTCTGACATGTATAAGTTCACTTTAAAATATCTATTTAAGCCTATAATTCTTCTGTATAATTTAAGTAATTTTAAAAAGCACTAAAAAGTTTTGTCATTTGATATTTGCCTACTGATCCAGATGTCTGTATCACAGCCGTCCACATAAACTCCACTGCCCAGACATGCTGGTGGGAAACTTTACCGAGAGTCATGTGGGCCTTCCTCGGCTCCGCCCCCTCTGTTGCAATGTGGGTATACTAATGGGCATAAACCAGTCACGTCCACACTCACACAGGTGGACCAGAGAGGACTGATGGGCCACTCACATTCTCCACTCCTACAAAATTTTACACGTCTGGGCAAAAAGGGAGTATAGCTGTCTTCTCTCCTTTCCGGGCAGTAGATCTGACAATTTCTCTGATGTCAATTCCCTGTAGTTTGAAGGGCAAGAACAGGTTTGAGAATAAGTAATAAAAAAAAAAAACTCTTATCCCCTGCATTATGCACACATCTGCGCATAATTTGGGAGATCCTCTGCCATTTACTGGTGAGTTAGTGAATGAGACTAGCTCCCATCATGCCCCAACAGTTAGGGAAGGAGTGTGCTAGGCACTAACATCAGGCTCCCTTTATTTGAGGTAGGCGTGGAGTATGCGTTTCTCAGCGGACCACACAGGCTAGTGGGAGGCGAGTATTAAAGGTCCACTCCAGGCAGTCTACCCATTTTTTTTTCAGCCCACCTCACCCTGCCCCCCCCCCTCCCCCAAGGGCTACATAATAAACGTACCTGGCCCACAATACAGCGCTGATCTCGGGCAATTCCAGCGATGTCCGTCGCCATTTTTGCTTCGGCCGATCCACTGTGCGCTCTACTGCATGTCCATTCCAGTGAAGTGAAAGAATAAGGTGGCAGGATTGGTGGGAGGGAAAAGGCTGGACAGTCTGGCTGGACTGGCCCTTTTATGGTGTTTTGTCTGGTGTTTTATTACATTTATTTTCCTATTGCATGGCACGGCCTGCTTCAAGAAGTCCTTAAAGTGGACCAACACCTGGGTTTTGGTCCACTTCGGCGGGGGTGCCCCGCTGTGTGAAACCCCCCAGAAACCCCAATAAACTCACCTCTCCCCGCTCCCACGTGACTGCCCGGTCCAATCCCCGCCAACGTCCTGGCGGGGAACAGGAACGTCCAAGCGGCTTCCGCCGCCGCCGCCTCCCTCGCGTCACTTTCGGCGCGCCCGTGCCGGCCATTCACAGACGGCCGGCGCGGGGGCGCGCACGCCTAGAGGGGCGCGAGGGAGGCGGCGGAAGATAAGGTAGGTGATTTGGGGGGGTTTCACCCCGCGGGACATCCCGATCTCGGATGTCCCGCGGGGTGGGAGGTGATCGGCCCTGGAATCTTATAGATTTCCGGGCCGATCACCTCTCGGTGTTGGTCCACTTTAAGTATGGGATATTCCGCCACAAGGTGGCACAGTGCACTGCAGAAGAGTTGTGGCTCCTCCCAGTACCATATAAAAACAGGATCACCAATAGACCAAGCCAGTGTTTCTCTGCGGTGATTCTGCGAAGATAGAAGATGGCTCTTATACTGCGCTGGTGAGCGGGGCAACCAAGCCTGCGGCCCTGCATGTCTATTTCCACCCTCTTTCTGGACCCTCTGTGCCTCCCAGCATCGGCTGTCGGGTGAGGGTAGAGGAGCACTAGGGTCAAGTGCTCAAGGAGTGCTGCTCCTGGCAGTGGACCCTGTACCACAAAGGGTAGCCGGCCATAGGCTTTATGGTGAGCCTACTAGGGATGTGGAGTTCCTGTCCTAGCTTCTGAGAGGGTGAGCGATGTGACTTGTTTGTGGTGTTTGGGGTCCCCCCCCATCCCTGGCCTGGGTTCTCGCCACTGCCTGCTCGCTCTTCCAGGACTCTGACTCCTCTAGGGACCAGCAGGAGGGTTATGACAGTGACCCTGGGTCTGCGTCTGGAGAGGACTCGTGGTCTCAAAACCCTCTGTCAGCTCAGGGTTTGCGCCTTGCGGTTCAACGTCTGTTGGAGTCAGGAGTCATTTGCCTGGTGCCTTCCCAGCAACGGCGTCAGGGTTTCTACTTCAATCCCAAAGCCGGGTTCTTGAGGCCCATTCTGGACTTGAAGGGTCTCAACAAGTTTGTCAGGTTCAAGTACTTTCGCATGGAGAATCTACGCTCGGCTGTCAGTACCCTGCGCCCGGGCGACTTCATGACCTCCGTGGACATCAAGGATGCCTATCTTCACGTGCCAATCTTTCCAGGTCATCAGAGATTTCTCAGGTTTGCTCTAGAGGATCAGCATTACCAGTTTGTGGCTTCACCTCGGCGCCTCGGGTGTTCACCAAGGTGCTGGCGGGCGTGATGGCTCTGCTGCGGAATCAGGGCATTCGCATCCTCCCTTACCTGGATGACATTCTGATTGGGGCTCAGTCTCTTCATCAGGCCGAGCAGGATACTCAGGTGGTGACCTCCACTCTCGAGTCCTTCGGCTGGGTGATCAACTTTCCCAAGTATTCACTGTCTCCGTCTTTGGTGAGGTCCTTTCTGGGCATGACTCTGGATACCTCTCGGGTCAAGGTATTCCTGCCTCAGCAGAAAGTGGAGGGCCTTCAGAAGCAGGCACTGTCTCTGCTCTGGGGGGTGTCCGGCAGGGGATGCAGTTAGTGGGTCTGATGGTGTCCTGCTTCGAGGCGGTCCCTTTTGCTCAGTTTCACAGGGGACCTTATCAGTTGCACCTCTTTCTAGTGGGCAAGAACTTTCTACCCCCGTGCTGGGAGACTGTCACCACAAATGCCAGTCTGACCGGTTGGGGGGGGGGGGGCTTTTGGAAGCCTCTGAAGTTCCAGGGTCGGTGGGGCCCCCAGGAGGCCCATGCTCCCATCAGTGTCCTGGAACTGAGGGCGATCTGGTTGGTTCTTTCTCAGCTGACCACGCACCTTCGGGGTCGGGCTGTTCAGATCCGCTCGGATAACCAGACGGCAGTTGCCTACATCAATCATCAGGGAGGGACTTGGTGGGGGGGGGGGGGTATAGGGAAAGGGAGCCCTCAAAGAAGTGTCCCTGATACTTTCTTGGGTGCAAGAGAATGTCCCTTGCATCTCGGCGGTTTACATTCCAGGGGTGGAGAACCAGGAGGCAGACTCCCTGAGCAGGGGGGACGTCTCGGCTGGGGGGGATGGTCCCTCAGCAACAAGGTATTTCACTCCCTGTGTCACTTCTGCGGTCAGCCGGATGTGGACCCCACCAGCTTCCCAGCTTTGTCTCCCTGTCACAGGACCCTCTGGCCTTCGCCACGGATGCGCTAGCAATGCCTTGGACGGAGTTTCGGCTTCTCTGTGTTCCCTCCCTTTCCTCTGCTGGTGCTGCGCAAGATAGCCCAGGAAGAAGCCATTCTGGTGGCCCCCTGTTGGCCATGGAGTCTGTGGTTCGCAGACGCCGTGCAGTTGGCAGGGGATCAGTATGTCTTGCCCAAGGATCCAGATCTGCTCACTCAGGGACAACTGTGCCATCCCAATTTACAAACGCTGGCTTTTACGGCTTGGCTGCTGAAACCTCCATCTTGATGGATATGGGGTTGCCGGCTTCTGTTGTTGATACCATGATTAAGGCTAGGAAGAAGTCCTCGTCCTTTTATCTACTACAGGATCTGGCATGCTTACATTGCCTGGTGTGAGTCCAAGTCTCTTCCTTGTCGGGTGTTTTCCCCAGGAATCTGGAATTTTTGCAACATGGTTTGGATTCGGGCCTTCAACTTAGTACCCTCAAGGGACAGGTGTCTGCTCTGGCAATTTTTTTCCAAAGATCCTTTGCCAGTCACCGGTTGGTTAAGACATTTTTCTGAATCTGGTGTTGTCTGCCCTACAGAGTCCTCCCTTTGAGCCTATCCGTGGGGCTGCTTTGCCCGTTCTTAAGGTGGCCTTTTTGGTGGCCATTACAGTCAGGGAGTTTCTGAGATGGCGGCGCTCTCCATCAAACCTCCTTATTTTGAGCAGCAGGATAAGGTGGTGTTTCGGCTTAAGCCGGATTTCTTGCCTAAGGTTGTGTCTGCTTTTCATCTCAATCAGGACATTGTCTTACATTCCTTGTGTCCTAACCCTGCTAATTCCAAGGAGCGGACCCTTCACTCTTTGGATGTTGTCAGGGCTCTGAAGTTTTATTTGGTTGCTACTGGGTCTTTCAGGAAATCTGATGCTCTTTTTGTTCTTCCTGCTGGACCTAGGAAGGGTTTGCCTCTGGCTAAATCCACTATCAGCAAGTGGAGCAGGCCTACTCTGCCAGGGGGAAGGTTCCTCCTTTTAGGGTTACTGCTCATTACACTCGTGCTATTGGCGCGTCTTGGGCCTTTCAGCACCAAGCTTCTGTTGAACAAGTTTGTAAGGCCGCAACTTGGTCTTCTGTTCATACTTTTTCCAAGTTTTACAAGGTTGATTTTAAGGCCTCAAATGATGCTGCTTTTGGCCGCAAGGTACTTAAGGCGGTAGTGGTTTGAACTGCTGCTTGTTACTCTTTGGAGATTACGGACACTGCTGTTGGACGTTACATACGTAAGGACTTCTTGAAGCAGGCCGTGCCATACAATAGGAAAATGACAATTCTGTGAGTACTCACCTGTAGAATTGCTTTTGCTATGCATGGCACGGCCTGCTTCACCCCTCCCTTGTTATCGTTATTCTTTGTTGCCACTTTATGGTGATTGTTCCAAGTTATTTGGGGTTTGTCACCTTTTTTACCTTTATTATCTCCCGGTTTCTTGAATAACTGCTTGTCAACGATTTATTGGTCTATTGGTGATCCTGTTATTCCTAGTATGTCACACACCCCGCTTCCAACATTCATGACACTTGGGTAACCAGCCTGTAGAGGGCAATCTTGCAGAGATGACATGAGAAAAAGGACCCTCCTGGTCCATAAATACCCGGGACCTCCCACTATTCCTCAGTCTTTTCGTCTCTGCAGCCGGCGAAGCATTCAGAAGATGACTCTCCTTCCTGCAGGTAGCCGGGTTACGCCCGGCCTTTTTCTATTTCTGCCTGAAGCCACATTTTTGTATTGTGATATTTTATGTTATGCCTCCCAGCCTTGACTGATGGGCTCGGGCAAAGGTAGATACACCCTTGGGTGTATATGGGAGCTTGCTCCCTCCGTGAGACCTCAAATAAGGGGTAGGCGGAATCCGGGTTGGTGTCCCCTGGCATGGGATGCCCCGTCCCTTTAAATCTCCTTGTGCCAATTGGGTGCTTATTGTATTCTAAGCATACAGTACGTTCTGCTCCATATATAATACTTACACATGGGTAATCCTCCACCAGAGGGCGCTGTTCACTGCAGACATGCAAAAACAGGCTCCTCCCGGCCCTTCATATACCCAGGGACCTCCCACAAATCCCCAGATTTCTCTGCAGTGCTGACTGCGAAGACATGAAATAACACTCTCTCTCGCAGGTGAGCGGGGCTTTTACAGCCTGCGGCCGTGCAGGACTATTACCACCCGTCCTCTTGGATGAAGATGTGCCTCCCAGCCTGGGCTGCGCTGGTCGGGTGCAGGTAGGCAGCACCATGTGTGCTCACGGAGCTACGCTCCACCGCAGTCCCCCACCATAGGGTAGGCGGTTCAGGCCGATGGTGAGCCTCCAACAGATGCCCCTCCCGCACTATTGCCCCGTGCCCCTCGTAGCGATGAACCCTGGGTGATGGGTCGCCTTCTCCCTCGTTTCCCCCCTTAGCTCGGGGGAAAAGAAAGGGGGGGTATGCGTGTGGCGGTCTCAGCGTAATGTTGTATACGTTATGGCCGTTGTTTTGTCTTTCAACAAGTGTTTTGACAATGGTTAGTCTGCTGGCTATGAGGCAAGGTATTGGGAGTTCATATACCAGCCTTACAATTATGGGTGTCAGAGCCGCGCTCCCTGGGCCGCAGCATCATTCACTGGTTGACGTTTCCTTAGCATAACTAACTGCCTGTCATTGGCGTTGCCGCCGTTTGGAGCCTTCGCGCTCTTTGGGGGAGGCGGGGACTTGGCATGACGCGCCCTGCGTCATGGCCATAGTGGGCCTGCCCCTCGAGGTTTGCTTGGCGCCATTTTGATGGTCTTCGCGCGCGTGGTTGCGATCCTCCTCCTTCCTTGGTCATGTAAGTGCCTTCCTGGGCGGTTTTTGTTCTATGATCTTTTGTTTAGCTGCGCATGGCTCTGACACCCCCCTTATTCGCTTTATGTCTTTCAGACGCCAAGATTTCGGTGGCTTCTCCCGGCCTGACATATATTATAGAGGGTTCATTTATAAATAATTCTCCCACATTCCTAGCGGGTCTTGGGGCATCCAGGGTTGCCTATTGCACAAATCCCTGCGGGCATATTGCTCAGATAATCACCATATGGAGGCATCTCAGAATTATGTATCCGGGGTCCCTCGGGGACAAGACCGGCTGTGTGCAGAGTGTGGACAGCCCCATGCTGATGCTGACAGAGCACGGGTCTGCGGACTGTGTGCTGGACAGGCACTGGCACTACAATCAGGTTTGCCAGTGGCTGCACCTCGCTACAATACTCCTGTCTCCCCATGCTTAAATCTCACTCCTGATGAGTCGCACTCGAGTGGGGATGACCAGCAAGTCGTGCCGTGCAAGTTGCCTACGGCTGAGCAGGTGATAGCTAGTTTGGCGGAGCGCATGGGCTCTGGAAAGAAGCGGCCCCTGCCGCCTCCTGGTTCTCTGGCTCCTACTGATAATGAAGAGTCTACTGCCTTGCAGGACCCTGCACCTTCTGATGAAGGGGAGCTATTCTCCGATTTGGGCTCCTCTGACGAGAGGCCTTGGAGCCGTGATGATTCTGGCCACGGTTCCTGGGGCCTGTGTGACACCGATGAACTTCTTGTAAAGATCTTTGAAGTGTTGTCAATCTCTCCTCCTGGAGAGGCTCCCAAGCATAAGAGGGAGAGTTTCCATACCGCGACACCTCGCTTGGAATTTCTGGAACAGGAGCATTTCCAGGCTCTTATATCCAAAGAATGGGAATCGCCTTGCAAACTTAAAGGGGTTCCCGGGATTTGGAATTGGAAGTACCCATTTCCCCCTGACGTGTTTTTTTTTTTTTTTTTTTTTTTTAAAGTTTCTTTTTATTGCAATTCAACAAACAGCAGACACAAATACAGGTCACATATCACATGGAGGTGCAGTTCAGTAGCAAAGTTTCAATAAACATATAGACACGACATCATACACTCAACACCTACACACACGCTTCTGGACTCGAATCACTAGTTACCTATTCACCGGGACGGGAGGACCATTCGGAAGAGCTGTCTCCAGGGCGCTACTCTCATCTCTTTAATGCCACTACAATCGCTCAATCCCTCAAGCTTCCATAGGTGGGAGGCTCTGCCCCTTAAGTGGATCTAAAACCTTCTTAATCGTCCTCTGAGGCGGTGTCTAGACTTTGCAGCCAGGGACCCCATATCTTCTCAAACTTATCAGGCACCCCCCTGGCCATGTATGTCAATTTGTACATAGTGAGTTTCTGGTTAATTAGAACCCTCCACGCCCGTACTGATGGTTTGGCCGGATGTTTCCAATTAAGCAGAACACATTTCCTGGCATAAAAGAGCAGCAGTCTAAATAATGATTTCAGCGGCCTCAACAGTGGCAGTGATTCAACTACCCCCAGAAGACATAAGGAAATCGAGCCGGTGATCCGAGCGCCCACTACTTCACCAATCACATCCATTACCTCTCCCCAGTATCTCACCAGAATCTCACAGGACCAGGTCACATGTGCCCATGTACCAGTTTCTTTCTCGCACCTGGGGCATAAGTCACTAGCAAGTAATCCCATCTTATGCAACCGTACCGGCGTGATATAGGCTTGATGTATCCACTTGGTCTGGATAAATCTGTCTCTGGCTTCTATGACCGAGGAGTGAAGGTTATCTAAGATTTCCTCCCAGTCGTCCTGGTCTAGGGTCTGGTCCAGGGTCTGCCACCTGCTCTCCACCCTCCCCCTGGGGGACCCCAATCCAGCAACCAGGCACCTGTACAATGTAGAGACAGGTTTCCTCAAGTCCGACCCCCTCACTGCACTCTCCACCTGGGACACCGAAAAATTCGGACTGACCCTGTGGAATTTAGTTTGCAGAGCGTGCCTAAGTTGCAGGTATCGGAAGAAATCCCGGTGGGAAACTCGAAAGGACTCCCTGATTTGGTCAAACGATAAAAGCACTCCATCCCTGTACACCTGGCCCAGCGTCCGAAAGCCCTTCCCATCCCAGAACTGCGGGTCCTGCATTGAAACCAACTCAGGGAGCTTGGATTGTTCCAGAGAGGAGCAAAGGGGGACCAAGACTGGGCTTCTTCCGAATTCTCGATCAGCTTGGCCACCCTTCCCCATATGTTACATACTACCCTCATGCAGCCGGTGGCCTCCCGGACCCCCCGAACCCCCCTGTACACCAAGAGGGATAGTTTCTCAGTAGAACCCAACACCGCCGCTTCCAGACTCACCACCGGGTTGTTTTGCGGCCCGCAGAGCCACCAGTGCACAAACAGGAGCTGTGTGGAATAAAAATACATTTGCATGTGTGGGACTGCTAGACCCCCCTCCGCAACCTGTGCTTTCATTATTTGCCTGTTGAGCCTAGGCGGAGACTGCCCCCAGATAAAGCCAAACAGGATTGAATCCAACGTCTTAAAGTGGGAAACGGGCAGCATCACTGGCGATGCTTGATATATGTACAGAAATTTTGGAAGGAATATCATTTTGTATATATTGATTCTGCCCATGACTGACAGGGGAAGGTTTGCCCATTGAGTAACCCTCTGCTTTAGCCTCGACACTACAGGGGAAATGTTCAGAGACATGAACTCACTTGGGTGCCTACTAATCATAATCCCCAGGTACTTAAATTGTTGTACTATTTTTAATTGAGACCTCGGGGAGATGTCGGGGGCGGCAAGCTCATCCACTAGCATTAGACTGGATTTATCCCAGTTAATCCTCAAACCTGAGAACCTCCCAAACACTCCAACAGAGTCCAAAGCTGCGTCCAGACACTTGTGGCCGTCCGCCAGGTATAGCAGTGTGTCATCTGCATATAGGGATATCTTTTCCTCTACTGCTCCCAGCTTCCATCCGGAGATACTCGGGGAGTTCCTGACAATAATCGCCAAGGGTTCGATAGCTAAGGCGAAAAGCAGCGGCGACAGTGGACACCCCTGTCTAGTCCCCCTATGCAAAGCGAATGAGTTAGAGTAACACCCATTAACCCGTATCCGGGCAGTTGGCCGTTTATATAACAATTTGATGTATGTAATAAAACTAGGAGGGAATCCAAATCTTTCTAGTACAGCCCAGAGATATTCCCACTCTACCGAGTCGAAGGCCTTTTCATTATCTAATGAAATGACCACCCGTTCCCCATGATTATCATGTATAATTTGGAGATTGGACATCAGCCTGCGAAGATTCACACACGTGGTACGCCCTGGCATAAACCCCGACTGATCTGGCCCAATCAAGGGTAGTATAACTTTATTTAGCCTAGTGGCCAGTATTTTGGCTAATATTTTTGCATCTTGGTTCAACAGGGATATGGGGCGGTAAGACGCACAAGAACCAGGGGGTCTCCCCTCCTTATAAATGAGGACCACATGCGCCTCATAAAAAGAGGTCGGAAGACACTCACTATCAAGCGCTTGTTTCAGCACTTCCCACAGCCTAGGGGTCACCTGTTCAAGGTCCTGTTTATACCACTCGGCCGGTATCCCATCTGGCCCTGGCGCCCTCCTGCTAGAGAGCATCCTAATTGCGCCAGAGACCTCGTCCATGGTAATGGGGGAGTTCAAGGCCTCCTGATCCTCCATGGCCAGCTTAGGAAAGGAGATCTGGTCTAGATATTTATCCAGCTCAGACGCCTCATAGCTCACTCTCGAGGAATATAAGGCCGAGTAGTATTCCAGAAACTTCTGGGCAATCTCCTCCCCCCCTGTCACCCTCGCACCGTTATCCAAAATTTCAGTAATGTGGTTGGGCTGGGTTTCGGCTCTCGCTAGGTAGGCCAGGGTCTTACCGTTCTTGTCCCCTTTATCAAAGATTGTTGCTTGCTTATAAAGCAGTAATTTCCTAGCCGAGTCGGTTAGAAGTAGATTATATTCCCTCTTTAATGCCAACAGTGTTGAATGGTCTTTGCTATCCGAGCTTGCACTAAACTCCTCCTCCGCCCGCGCCAGCTTACACTCAAGATCTGCTACTTCCCTCCCCTTCTTCCTCCTAGCCGCAGCTATAGCACTGATGGCCGCTCCCCTGGTAACAGCTTTGAAGGCATCCCAGCTAACCTCCACCGATGTCTCCCCTTTGTTACAGTCCCAGAACGCCTCAGTAGAGGATTTCAGACTACTCATAACATCGGGGACTTCCAACCATAGAGGGTTCAGGTTCCATCCCACCCAGTTCTCCCGCCTCAGCGACAGTCCAGCTGTGACCAGTAGGGGTGAGTGGTCCGAAACCCCTCTCGGAAGGTAGCAACAGGCTGCCACCCTGGGTAGAAGTTCAGGTGAAAACGCAAGGTCAATTCTGGATAGGGACTTGTGTGTAACCGAGTGACAGGAAAACGCCTTATCGGTGGGGTGTTTCCACCTCCAAAGTTCCTGTAGCCCCAATGTTTCTGCCCAATTAGCCAGATGGGTCTTAGGACCAGGATTCTTACTCATCCTATCCAGCGCTGAATCCAAAACCATATTAAAATCCCCTAACAGCAGTATCGGGGCTGGAGGATAAGAGAGTACTTTCTCCATTATTTTGTCTAGGATCCTAGCCGAAAACGGTGGGGGGACATACACTCCAACTATTATCATAACCGTATCCATCAATTTAGCGTGGAGAATGACATAACAACCCTCACGGTCAACATGGACTGAGAGCAACGTGAACTGGGTGCCCTTCGAGATCAACACCGATACTCCTCTTGAGTAGGCCGAGAATGGGGCATGAAAGGAGCTCTGGATCCATGGCCTCTTCAATGCCAACACCCTCTGGCCCACCAAATGGGTCTCTTGGAGAATAACTACATTTGGTTTGTACTTCTTAACAAATTGGAGGACCGTGGCCCTCTTGATCTTATCATTAAGCCCCCGGACATTCCAGGAGAGAAATTTACACTCACCCATTGTCACCACTTAAAGCGCTACTACTATCAGGAGCTGCCTCCCTACGGTCTCCCACCCCCTCCAAAAATCCTCCTGTCGCTCGAGTCCAGCAATCAGACATCACATGCAAACCCACACACAAACAACCACAGACAATACAGATAATATAACATTTTAACTTTACCCCTGCAGAGAGTCCAGCCATATGTCAGCTTCCTCGGCTGATGTGAAGAATTTAATGGACTCTCCATCTTGAACACGCAGTCGCGCCGGGAACAGCATGGCGTATTTAATCTTTTTCTTCCTAAGCCGTTCTCTAACCCCGGCGAATGAGCGCCGCAATTTCTGGACTTCGGATGTGAAGTCCGGGTAGAATGACAGCCGGGCGTTCTCATAGGACACCACACCTTTCGTCCTGGCCGCGGCGAGTATAGCGTCTCTGTCCTTGTAATGGAGAACTTTCAATATAAATGGTCTTGGCTGAGCCCCGGGCGGGGGGGACCTCAGCGGAATTCTGTGTGCTCTCTCTATAGTGAAAAATTTGGTCAGGTTCCTAGGTGCCAGGGTATCACGTATGAGGTTTTCAGCAAACTCCTTTGAGGAGGAGCCCTCCGCTTTTTCAGGCAACCCCAGGATTCTCACATTATTTCTCCTATTCCTGTTTTCAGAGTCCTCGGCCCTTCCCATTAGGACAGTCACCTGTCGTCGTAGGGTAGCCAGCTCCCCCGCCTGCACAGACAAGCGATCCTCCGCCTCCCCAATTCTCCTTTCATTCTCTCCCGTGCGGTCTCGGATCTTATCCAGGTCATGGCGGAAATAATTGAACTGCTCCTGAAGAGTATTAAATTTAGTTGTAAGGGCGTTTTGACAAGAGGCTATGGCAGCCATGATCACTGCTGTGTCCGGATTGGAGGGCTCCGGCCCAGCTCCGCCTGGAGTTTCCATCGTTTGCGTGCTGCAACTGACCGCTGTAGATTTACGCTTCCTATTGCCTGACATACGTGAGAGGAAAGGCGTACAGGGTGCAAGGTGCTCGCTTTGCAGTGCCCAAAGACAGGGTTCCAGAAGTCCGCAGTCACTGCACAGATATGAGGTTCAGGAAGCTTGTTTTGCGGTGCCCAAATACAGGTTTCGTGTAGAACCCGACTGCTGCACAGATAGAAGGTTCAAGGAGCTTGTATAGCGGCTCAGCTAGAGGCGGGCGCTCTGATGCTGCACAGATATAGGGTTCAGGGAGCTAATGCAAGGCGTGAGGGTCTTCCAGGCGCCGCTCAGATACAGGGTTCAAGGGGCCTGCTCAGCGGCACAGATATAGGGTTCAAGGAGCACTCAGATGCTGCACAGGGATGGGGGGCAGGGAGCTTGTTTAGCGGCTTGTCCTGCTGCACCGATGCCAGGGAGGCAGAGTATGCTGCACAGATATAGGATTGAAGGAGCTCGTTTTCTGCACAGATATAGGATCCAAGGAGTCACGTAGATAATACAATATACAGGCGGTGGGAGGGGGGGGGGCCCGGGGGAATGCTGATGCAGGGTTCAGAGAGCCACGCGCTGCCACCCAGAGGAGGGGGGACAGGTGATCCGCAGACACCGCACAGGTGTAGGATCCAGGGATATTGCTGCTGCCCCTAGTCGCTGGACGATTATGATGTGGAGATGTCAGGGGTGTCCTGGCAGTATGGGCCACAAAGGGCCAGCCTCCGCGCCGTCCCGGGGGAGCCCGAGGGACCCACCCAGCCGCTCCAGTATATGGGGAGGGGGCCTTCCGGTACTGTCAGGGAGCTTGAGAGATCCCCCCTGGCTTCACACCCCCTCGCTGGCAGGGCCCAGCAGGAGGATCTGCTATATGTCTCGCAGGCCTCCTCCGCACCTCACGTCACCGCAGCTCACCTTACTATCAAGATGGCGCCGACCTCTCCTCCAGCTTCCCGCCAAACCGCCACCTGCTGCGGTCCTCAGCGGGGAAATGTCTGCGCTCCCGTGGCGGGGGAACCTCCGCGACCACAGCCGCTGCCCAGCTCACACAGGGGCCGATCCTCCTCCACCGTCACCCCGCCACTCACAGGAAGACCGCACGTCCTCACCGCCGGCCGCCGCCGCCCAGACCGCCGCGTCACCAGCAGCACCATGGGGGGTGCCGCCACGATCTCCAGGCACTCCTCCCCGCTCTCACCGCCGCCGGATCTCTCAGAGGGCTGATGCTCCGCTCGCCGTCACTCGATCTCCACTCGCCGGGGGGGTCGCGTGTCCCGCCACCAGGCCGCCGCAGCTCCGGGTTGCACAGGCCGCCGGGAACTCACGGGAGCCGCCTCCACCGCCGCTACCACAGGTCCTCTCAGCAGCTGGCTCAGTCCCTCGGCCCAGGTAGGTGAGGCTAAGGTGCTTTTTCTTGCCCAAACAGCCCAGAAAGGCAATATAATCAGGATATGTCCGAGGAGCCCCTAGCAGACACGTCCGTCTAGGCGGCCATCTTAACCACGCCCCCCCCCCCCCCCGACGTGGTTAACTTCTGGTCAGCTCCTCCCGAGGTGGATGCACCGATTATATTGGTTACTAACCCCCCCCCCCCCTTCATGACTGCTCCTTATTACCGTTCCCTTCGTGATGCTGAGGACCGGCGCATTGACAGACTGTCTTCCCAACTTTTCGGCGTAAATTACCACCCCAGGGCGGGCAGGCAACGCCCTGGGCCCTCTGGCAGGGCTAAGCCCAAATCTGCCAAGACCTCCCAAGCATGAAGGGACGCCCTCGCCCTTCTAGGCGAGGGGACTGCTTCAGCATCTGGCTCCTGTCCGAGAGCGTCTCGCTTCCTTCTGGTGGTTCCAGGAGGTAGTTCCCCTGGATACAGGATAGAGTTGCTGGGCGGTCCCTTTCCGTAGGTTGTCGGGGTGATTCTAGTCCCTGGTTTCTCTTCTGGAGTTAGTGCAGGCCATTCGCAGCCTGCAGAGCCTGGGCTCGCTTGCAGGTTGCCCTTAACAGGTTGAGGCGATGCCTCTAAGTTACCCTTTCCTCTCTCCCTCAAAAGGATGAGGCAGTCTGGGCCATGCTGGCCTATTTTAGGCTTGGGAATTCTACACTCAGTTAGTCCCTGCTGGGTATCTGTGTTGGGCCACAGGCGCCCTGTGCAAGGGGGCCTCTTGCCACCTGGAGATCTAAGATACTTTTAGTTTCCCCTGTGTCTTATGGACTCCGAGACCTTTACAGGTCAGTGTTGAAGGACCAACTCTGTGGTTTGGGGCCTTGTTTTTGGCCTCTCTTCTGATCCCAGGCTGCTCACTAAGGCGCGCATGGGGGTGATGTCTATGACATGCCCGTGGGACGTCTGTACTAGGGTCTACCGGATAGTCCTTCCTTACTCCCCAACCTCTGCGTAGGCCAAGTGGGTGAGTCGGCCGGCGGTGTCCTCTGGTGGTTACTTGGATGGGTGATCTTTCACCTCAATTCCTTATTGTCCCTTATTCGCTATCTCCATTCCTTGGATTCGGTTCAGGCTTGAACCTTCTTCCTTGACAATATATGGACTCCTAGTTACATGGGCTCTGTGCCCCTCTTTGCTGTCACTTTACTTTCACCAGGCAGGATTGCAGCTGGTGGGGCCGTTGGTAGCGGATCAGTCCTTGGGCTCTTCAGCACAGTAGGTTATTACTCCTGGTTGGGGTTCCGGCACCCCTGGAGCTAGGTCTGTGCTCATTCCCCCTTGGTAAGGTGGTCCTTCTTGAGCTGATTAAACTTGTGGTTCTTGTCAGGGGGCACCCCCTTCCTTGCTTGCATCTTCCTGTGGACGGTCACCTTGGGTACCAAGTCTCGCAGTTTGGCAGGGGGGGTTTTCTTCTACAACCCCCCTGCGGCTCCTAGGTTGTGGCCTTTAGAAGGTCCAGTTCCTATGGTTTTTGTTAAAGCCGTGAGCCTTCAGTTGGCTCTATCTTGCTGGTCTACACCCCTTCAGGACCTGTCTATTTGGGGACTCTTGGCCTGTCGGTAGACAGTGGTCTGGATTTATTATCAGTGTGGGACTTGAAACAGGATGATTCTCCTGGTTGGTGTCTGATCCTGATATAGGTGGGGGTCAACCTTCCCTGCATCTCAGTGATACATCGCTCCAATGGACGTCCTTCAGTGGCAGGTTGTGCTATCCCGGTGTCCCTCTGAGAGCCAGCTAGGGTGGCTCTGTTGGGTCCCGTTAATATCACAGGGGCTCTGCCCTTGTTTTGACTCTGGTCATGGTGACCTAGTAATTTTATGTCTGGACACTCTATTTTATGTCTTTCTTCGTTCATCCTGATAGGCGGGTTCTGCGCAAGATTTGCGCTGATAAGGGGACCCGTGATACTGTTGGCCCCTGGGTGGCCTAGTGGACTGTGGTTCGCAGATGTCCTGTTGAGGTCAGCGGACCTGTATGCTCTCTCGGGTGTGCGGTTATGCACTTTTCAGGCTCCTCCTTATGTCGCCCCAATCTACAGACTCTTGTCTGATGGCTTGACAGTTGATTCATTCACCCCTTCGGAGACGGGTTATCTTCTGGGAGGCTCTGTCTATGGGGGGCTAGGAGCAAGCTTCTTCCTCCTTCCCTTTCTCCGTCTATTATAGGGTATGGCTTACCCATATTGGTTGACGTGAGTCTTGGTCTCTCCCCTGTTGGACGTTCTCTGTTCCCAGGGTTCTAGAGTTATTACAGCATCAGTTGGGGTTGGCTCCCCATCTTGGTACTCTGAAGGTTCAGGTTCTGCCCTGTCCGCCTTCCTGTAGAAATCTTGTTCAGTCTTCCATTGTAAAGCGTTCTTTTGGGGATTGCTCAGGTGCATCTCCCAAGTAGTTCTATGGTCCCTGTTGGGATCAAATTTTTATTCTGTTTGCCTTGCGGGTTGTTCCCTTTGGATCTATTCCGGCTGTTGTCTGATCTGTTCTTACCTCAAGTTGCCCTGCAGGGGCTGTTGCTTCAGTCAGACGTGTGGCTGTAAAGGTGGCTCTGTTTAGTTAGCCCTCGTTCCTTATTTATCCACCATGATGTGGTGGTATTCCATCTTACGCCGGACCTTATGCTCAAGGTGGTGTCTTATGCTCATTTATCCAAGTTCTTGTCTTTCTCTGGGCCTTAGTCTTAGTCATACTGGAGTAAGGGGTCTACATTCCTTCAACAGGCGTTGTAGTTCTCCTGGATGGTTTCTTGTCCCTTAGGGGGACTGATGCCCCTTGGGGTTTTGCGGGCGCCCCCATACGTATGCGCCCGGTCTCATCTGTTTCCAGGGTTTTTTTGCGCCCTTGGACTGGTCTTACTTGGAGAATTGTCCTTATGGTCCTAAGTAAAGGTTTCGGCTTCTTGCTTATTAGTGTAGTGGTCACTATCCCCGCATGTCATGCCTACTGTTGCATTTGGACGGGTCAGGTTGTTACTCTGGCCTATTCCTTTAAGGGGTAGAATCTTATTCTCCTTTTAATTCTGTTCTACTTGTGCTTGGGTACCTTGGGCCCTTCAGCACCAGTTTTCTGTTAATCAGGTTATTGCTAGACCGCTGCCTGTTTTTTCTGTTCATACCTTTCAAAGGTTTTTTTATGAAGTTGATGTTAGAGCCTTTGCTCATGTCGCTCCTGGTAGCAAGGTTTGCAGGTGACAGCACCTTTACTGTCTGCTGTGCCTTTTTGACGGGGATCCCACCCTGCTTTATGGACACTGCTATTGGATGTCCCATGTGTAAGTATTATATATGGAGCAGGACGTACTGTATGCTTAGAATAATACAATTCTGTGAAATACTCATCTGTAGAATTGGTATTATACGCATACAGTACGTCCTGCTCCACCCCACCCTGGTTTTGCATTTTTTCTGGATCCCCTGTATGGTGGTTATCATTACTATTGTTACCAGTTGGTGGTTGGTTTCGGCTTCTTTTCTCACTGCTTTTCAATACTGGGGATTTGTGGGAGGTCCCTGGGTATATGAAGGGCCGGGAGGAGCCTGTTTTTGCATGTCTGCAGTGAACAGCGCCCTCTGGCGGAGGATTACCCATGTGTAAGTATTATATATGGAGCAGGACGTACTGTATGCGTATAATACCAATTCTACAGGTGAGTATTTCACAGAATTGTATTTTTCCCCCTTTTGGCCCTCCTGGACCCTGCTGGGGTGATGGGGGGGGGGGGATCTTTATTTAGGGAGTATCTTTTGGCCTATGCATTTGTTATCTTTTCCCTTTAAAAAAAAAAAAAAAAGTTACTTTTGGGTTTTTTAAATTTCCCTCTTTTTTTCGTTTGGCCCCGTTCTATGATGTCATGCTATTGTCCTTGGCTGGCCCGCCCTCTGATCTCTGAGCAGTGCTAGGTGGTGGGCGGGCTTCGAGTCGGCGTTGCATTTCTGCTTCCTCTTCCTGTTTTGACATGTGGTTTGCTAGTTCCTGTTCTGGTGCTGGCCTCCACTGGTCCTGGCTGCTGCGTTGGTGCTGCTGCTGGGCTTTTCTTATATCGATTGGTCGCAGGGCTGTCGCTGGGCCGTTGTGGTCACTGTGTACCCTTTAGTTATACTAAAGGGAAATCTTTTTTGTTTACTGTCATTTCTTTCTTGCATATGCATAAGGCTTATTGTGTTTTCTCTATCTTACAGGGGGAAACTCTCTTAATAGAGGTTTCTCCTGGTCCTTGTTTAAAATCCTCCCACCTAGGGACTATTAAGGGGCATCTCGGGTAGCTCTGGCTGTAAAAATCCCATATACTTGGCGACTATTAAAAAATTAAGTATTTTAATAAACACCATATGGAGGCATCTCAGGATACTGGCTTTTCAGTACCTGCGGGACAGACTCGGCGGTGTTTACGATGTGGGGCATCCCTTGTTGGGGATAACGCATTTTTTGTGTGTATCTTGTGTTCCATTGGTTAGAATGCAGCATTCAGGGGCCCAAGCCTTAGGGTCGGTGGCTCCTGCCTCTTCCCCCACACCGCCTTGTCTTGTCCATACCCCCAGTGATATTGTCATGGGTAGAGAGTCGCTTTCTGATGTATGTGCCTGATTGGCTCACATTGAAAAATAGATGTCTAGCTCTGTGGCCAAGAAGGCCTCAGCTAAAAGAAAGCATTTTGCTCTGGCTGTTGAGGCAAATGAGCTTAATTGTAGCGGGCATTTTTGATCTCCGTTTGAAGAAGGAGAATTCTTTGAAGAATCTGATGTTTCGGATGTTCAGCAATTTGTGGGTATTGACTCTGAACAAGGTGAAGGTGAGAATTTTGACACCCCTAAAGCTCTTGCTCAATTATGAGGTCTTGGCTATCGATTTTCCAGAAGAAGTCCCTCCTCAGAAAGGGGAGTTCTTTGGAGCCTCCATGCCTCGTTTTGAATTTCCTAATCAGAAACATTTTGAAGATATCATTCTTAAGGCATGAGAAAAGCCTGCGCGGCTTCCTGGCATTCCTTTGGGCTGGGATAAAAATAAAAAAAAAAAATCCCTTTCCTGCAGACCCTGTAAGCGTTGGTCATCCCCCTGTGGTGGATTCACCTGTGCTCAGTTTGTCCAATTCCTCTGATTGGCAATCTCCGGAATCTACTTCCCTTAAGGATGGGGAGGACAAACGTATTGATCAAATGGCTTGCTATGCGTTTGCTAGCGTTGGCTCGGCCCTGCGGCCTGTGGGTGCGATTCTTTTTTCCAGGCTTGGGTCAAGAGGTATCAGACAGATGGATTCTGGAAGTTGTGTCCTCCGGTTACAAGCTGGAATTCGAGGTTCGGCCTCCTCCCAGATTTTTCAGATCTCGGATGCCCGCAGATCCGCTGATCGCACAGGCGCTCCGGACAGCTGTGGCGAACCCTTTAAACATGGATGTTGGATGTTATCCGCCAGGTTCCTCCAGCGGAAAGAGGTCTGGGGTTTTACTTCAACCTATTTATGGTTCCCAAAAATGGACAGCTCTGTTCGGCCTATTCTAGATTTGAGACGACTCAATCAGTTTATTCGTTTCCGAAAGTTCCGCATGGAGTCGTTGCATTCAACGATCGACGCTCTCCGCCAGGGGGACTTTATGACGTCCATAGACATCAAGGATGCTTATCTGCACATTCCTATTTTTGCCGCTCACCAAAGATTTCTCAGATTCACAGTAGAAGACCACCATTTTCAGTTTGCGGCTCTTCCATTCGGTCTCACTCCATCCCCAAGAGTGTTTACCAGGGTCCTGGCAGGAGTAATGGCTATTCTCAGGGTCCAGGGCATTTGCATCGTGCCATGCGCTCGCCAGGGAGAATGGTCTCTCAACCCCAAGGTCTTTCAGTTCCTTTGTCACAAGTGGGGGACTACGTGGTTGGACCTGTTTGCGTCTCGCCACAACCACAAGCTTCCAGCCTTTGTGTCTCTATCCCAGGATCCTCTGGCAGTGGCAGTGGATGCCATGTCTCTTGCCTGGAAGGATCTGGGTTTCCTGTATCTTTTTCCCCCATTCTCCACGATAAGCAAGGTGGTGCGCAAGTTGGTTCTGGAAGGGGCACCAGCAATTCTGGTGCCTCCAAAGTGGCCAAGACGCCTGTGGTTTGCAGAGGTCACAAGGCTGGCAGAGGATCTGTTGCCTCTGCCTCTTCTTCCAGATCTCTTAACTAGGGGTCAACTTTGTTACCCCAATTTACCAACGCTGGCTTTGACGGCGTGGATGCTGACATCTCCATCTTAGAGGAAGGCCTTTCTGATGCTGTCATTCTGACTTTTGTTAGAGCTAGAAAGAAGTCTTTTTCTGTGGTTTATTACAGGACTTGGAGGTCCTATATTGACTGGTGTGAGTCTAGGTCCCTGCATTGCAGGGTATTTTCTATCCCTAGGATTTTGGAGTTTCTGCAACGGGTCTGGATTTGGGCTTCCAGATTAGTACTTTGAAAGGGCAGGTTTCTGCTTTGGCCATTTTCTTTCAAAGGTCATTTGCTTGTCACCCTTTGGTTAAGACTTTTTTCCAGGGGGTCACACATGTGCGGCCTCCTAGAAAGCTCCTACTTCCAGTTTGGGATCCTAATCTGGTGCTCTCTGCTATGCAGGCGGCTCCTTTTGAACCTTTACAGGAGGTTCCTCTTCATATTCTCTCTCAGAAAGTTGCCTTTTTGGTTGCTATTACCTCTGTCTGTCGGGTTTCTGAATTGGCGGCCCTGTCAATACAGGCTCCTTACTATGAGAGGCATCAGGATAAGGTGGTTTTCCGTTTTAAACCAAATTTTCTTCCTAAAGTGGTGTCTGCCTTCCACTTAAATCAGGATATAGTTCTTCCTTCATTGTGCCCTAATCCTAGTAATAACAAGGAAAGGGTTTTACATTCTTTGTATGTTGTTCGTTGTGTTGTGCCTTCTGGGCCTAGAAAGGGTTTGGCACCCGCCAAATCTTCCATTAGTAAATGGATTCGTCAGGCCATTGTTGGGGCCTATTCTGCTAAGGGGAAGGTTTCCCCCTTTTCGTGTTACTGCTCATTCTACTCATGCTGTTGGTGCGTCCTGGGCTTTTCAGCACACTTTTTTTTAAGTTTTACAAGGTTGATGTGCGGGCCTCAGCGGATGCTGCTTTTGGTCGCAAGGTTCTGCAAGCTGCAGTAATTTAAGTTATGCCTTATTTTCCTTGTGGGATCCCTGCCCATTATAGACACTGCTATTGGATGTCCCAAGTGTCATGAATGTTGGAAGCGAGGTGTGTGACATACTAGGAATAATACCATTTTGTGAGTACTCACCTGTAAAATGGGTATTACGAGTATGTCACACACCCCGCTTCCCCCGCCCCCTTTTTTGTACTGGGATCCTTTATATGGTGTTTATTATTTTTCACTATATAATTTGCTCTTCCTGGTTCTTCACTGCTTTTTTAAAAGACTGAGGAATAGTGGGAGGTCCCGGGTATTTATGGACCAGGAGGGGCTCCTTTTTCTCATGTCATCTCTGCAAGATCGCCCTCTACAGGCTGGTTACCCAAGTGTCATGAATGTTGGAAGCGGGGTGTGTGACAGACTCATAATACCCATTTTACAGGTGAGTACTCACAAAATGGTATTTTTATATGGTACCGGGAGGAGCCACAACTCTTCTGCAGTACACTGCGCCACCTTGTGGCGGAATATCCCATACGTAAGGACTTCTTGAAGCAGGCCGTGCTATGCATAGTAAAAGCAATTCTACAGGTGAGTACTCACAGAATTCTCTTTTTTGTTTTTTTGAGCATAGACTGTTTATTTGTTTTACCGTAAAACATGTAATTTGCAAGAACTTTATCTTCTGCATAACATAGCAAATCCATTGGAGTTTGACCAAGGTTTGCTGGCCAATCCGGCACAAGGAAGCCATGCTGAAACAGTGAAGGCCATAGATGAAGAGGTTGTGATTTCCCAGAAAAGTGAGCCATTGTTACCTATTGTAAAGGTGTCTGTTACAGACAAAGAAGCAGCGAAGGCCTCTGCTTCTTTGGAGAACCAAGAGTCCCCTCATAAAGAATTCCATACCGCAGTCATTCGTGCGCTCAACATCACCCCTGTTGTCTTGCTTCAGGCTTCAGGTACCTGCTGGGAAGCTGCACCTCCACTTTATTTTTTTTATTTTTTTTTTATGACCTTTTGGAAATTCTGGTGTGTGGGAAACCGTTTGCAATGAACTTGAATGAGTAAAATCTTTGTGGCAAATCCGACAAATTCTCTTCAGTGGTGCAGATGCTCTGTAGCATGTTGATTTTTTTTTTTCAGAAATCTAAATATACAAAAATGATTAAGAAAGCAAATTGCTGAGTGCTTTTCTAGATATGTTCTGCTTGATGTGAGAGTGATGCTGATTTCCTATATTTCTTCTAATTACACAGCGATGTGCTTCCAACAATTCTTTCAGACTTTTTTTTATGGTGGCCAATTCATGCAAGCAAATGGTACACTCGGAGCTGCTGTTTAAACTTGAAATCACCCAGACTTCCCGCTTCTACCAGTATTTATGTGGCATTATAGTCAAGTCACCACTTCTTAATTCATGGTGTATGGCACCAAATGACAGTTGATCAGGTAACAATGAAAAATTTTAAGGTTTGATGTGCAAGTCCACAAGGGAATTCACAGAGATCACATGGTTAACATATGGTGATAGTGCCATTCTGAACGAGAAAGATCAGAATTGTCATCTCCATTGCTAACCTGCAGCCACTTGTTGCAGTATAGTCAAGAGGTATGCTTTCCTCCACATGTTTAAAGAGGACAAAAACCCAGCAGGATTTCCCCGGGAATCTATAAATTCCTGGGCCGATCGATTCCGTCCCCCCAGGGCATTCAAAATGCCCCGCTGTTTGAAACCCACCAGGTCGCCCTGTTCACTTACCTTGCTTCCCAGTCCAACGGCTTATGCGCGAGCCACTGCCATATCCCCGCTATCCCTCTAGCAGGTTGTGTACCTACGCCAGCCATTTGTGAATGGCTGGCGCAGGCACGCTCCCCGTTAGAGCGAAGTGGGGGATGCTGCCACCAGCTTGGAGCCGATTGGGGTGCCCCAGGGGAAAGGACCAAAACCCAGGATAGTCAAAATCCTGGGTTTTGGTCCACTTTAAGGCAGAGGTGGAGCAGTTGCACACTTGCTTTCAATCGCTCTGTGACAAGTCTTTTTATTTATCAATTGTTGGAATCTGCCGCTACAAATGTTAGAGCAAATTACCCTCCTCCCCAGCAATCCATTTTTGCTTCTTGGTGCCTGTACCATAGGACGCATAGTATTCACTTGCATTATGCCCTCGAACCTTCTTTATTACAAACATTTCATTTGAGACTGATGATACACCTAGCACTAACTCAAGGCTCGCTTCTTGCTGTATTCTGTATAATTAAAGGATTTCAGCAGGCAATGCCAAGCATTGGCCCATTGTATACTGGTACACCTGCCAATGCCCTAAACGTTTTTCCATTTATAAAAAAAAAAAAAAAGTTTTTGCTGAGAAGTTTTCTTACACATAGGGGTAGAGTGGGAGTGGCCTTGTAGAGCCGGTGGAATGTGATGTAGTGCTTTTGCAAAAGAAAAGAGGTAGCCGCAAGAGGGAGCAAGTTATAGGAGGCAAATTATTTTTATTTGTTGACACGTTGCCTAGGATGCACTGTTGCTCCAAAAAATCAGGGTTTACAGGGCTGTCACTCTTGTGGCCTACCTAAATGCCAGCATCTAATGGGGTTTACTTGGCAGGGTGCCCATCCACCCTGCAGACCCATGTGGAGCACTATTGATGAATAGATGCCATTTTTTTCTTTGGTATCCTAAATTAGGATTACCACAGGGTGCATGCATGAGCAGACATCATCCAGACAAACACCTACTTGACCTACTAAAATAGATTATAAAATTGAAAATATGACGCTACTAGTAATCTGACAAAACTGGTTATGTGGATTTTCAGGTATTTATGCCTTTTTTTCAAGTTTAGAAAGCAGCTTCTAGTCCACTTTTTGTTTACTTTAATAATCTTAAATTCTAAGCTTAATGCCCTTACCAAAGTTCTTATTTCCATGTCTGTTGGCTAGCATCTCATTTTCCTTTCTCTCCAGAACAACCAGAAGAGTTGGAAGAACAAAAGGACACTCCCCGAGAGCCTTCTTTAGCTCGCACCCCTCCTAGCACACCAATCAAACAAGAAGAAGGTATGTTCATTGTTTGACTGATATATCAACTGTGTGTTTGCTGTCATTTTCGGGGTGATCAGAACTATGTGCAGCACCTGGGCCAACAGTGTGATCAGCTTATTGGCAAGCGCCAACTACATCCTAGCATTGTTTTATCCCAGTGATACTTTAAAGGTATAAAATATTATTTTAAGTAATAAATTGTGCTTATACCTATGGACTTGCCATAACTTTTTATTCCCATTTTCCAGAGACAAGTTTGTGGCGGGGGCCCTCCTGAAAACTTGTCTCTGTTGAAAATCTGTTACGGCCTGTCCATACAAACCACATCAATCTGCTATGTTTGTGTATTCTAATTGCAAGTTCGGATGTTTGGAGGGCAAATTCCATCACTGATTGGGGAGCTTTCAGCCCTCGGTAAGTTTAATTATTTATTTGATTGTTCAACCTAAAGCAGAGTTCATCTTAAGTATGTCAAAGTAACAGCCAGCATTAAAGTAGACCTCACTTGCTCCTATCCTCTGCTTGTTGGGTCTGGCGGCTATGTTGGGTCTGGCGGCTATATCTGCTAGTCACGTGAGGGCCTCTATAATGAAAGTCTATCAACCAGGGACAAACCTAACCACAAACTTCAAAAGTCAACCTTGGCTGGCAGTTTGACAGACTTCAGATTGATCCAGGTTCACTTTAAATGGGCTTGGCATAACTAATACATCATGCTACAGGAGAGATGAAATTGTGTGAATGAACCTTTATGGTAAGGCCAACCTCGGATTATGACCCCCCAACCCATTTTTGCTCCTCTCCTTATCTACATCCCTTTGCCTCTTCTAGCTATACAGAGCGCCGAGACACAGACTTGATACAACTCTGCTGCCATAAGTGACACCTGGCTGCCCCTTCTGCCAACCAAATCGCTTTAATTGCCATGACACAACTGTCATTTCCCCATAGTCGCATGATTCCCCAGCTCAGGCGCTCTGTTGAAACCAGGACAATAGTAGGGTGCATATTGTTCGCCTTAAAAAAAAAGTTAAATTTATTATGTTTTTTTTGTTTTTTAAAGCTCGATTTTTCTGTCTCATTCCTTTCCAGAACACAAACAACTCATAGGTTAACTCCTCCAGACAATCAGGCAAACTAAAACTTCTCCTTGCTCACATTTGCATAGCTGCGAATCATCTTGTTTTCGTGCTTTGCACTTTATCTTATATTTTTTCTAGAGTGACTTAGAGAGTGGGGACTCTAACCCCTTTGGACGTCAAGGTTCCCATATGGTCGCAGCTCAGGGTGAGCCCTACATCCAGTTCACCTGATTTACTGGAGGTCGACCTTTTTGATCTTGGCGATGCTGGCTGTGACCCAAATTGCTCTGAGGGAGAATTCTTGTCCAATAATGAGCAGCAGACTTCCGGATCAACGTGGGAAGATGATCCTGCTAACAAAGGACCGAGGAACAACCTTTTTTAAGAAAGAAGGCTAAGGGTGATCCTTACCTGCTCCAGAAAGTCGGAAAACTTTTCCCAGACCTTCTTTAATTTGTTGCAATCCATCAGGATTGCCCACATTGCTGCTCCAATGCTACCCCAAGGGTTTTGGACACAGCCTTTTCCCAAAGCTGTGTTAAAGAAGTTGGCTGTTCCCGAAGGATGGCTGAGCATGCAGTGCTTCCTACTTCAGTTAGTGCCTTCAATGAACAAACCTCTGGATCTGCTGGTATAGCATGCCTTAGATATAGTGGGCACAGCTCTATGCCCATCGTCATCACCTCTTACTGAGCTTGGCAGAGGCAGCTAAAGGAGGCCCTTAGTGGCTAAGGTTTGTGGGACTCTTCCCTGGAGCTCAATACATACATACATACATACATACATACATACATACATACTGGGATTTACAAGATTCCTGATACTGACCAGAGGTAATGCAGCCAGGCTGGTAGGCAGGGGTCTCCAGGACTAGAGCTGCTCTGGAGGTTAGTGCATTTGCATTCACCTGTATGGATTTCGCCCGATGTGCTCATTTCCACCATTGATGTTTCTTCTACGACAGATGATAAACCCAAAAGTGGATGGAACCCAACCAGATTGGTCACTTTAAATTGGCCAAGATCAATATGTTTCTCAAATGTGGTAGGATTTTTTCCATCTTCAAGGTTCTTTATTTTCTTCAGAAGGACCTGAACGAGGGTGTACAGCTCGGCACCCTTAATAAGGACAGTTATTTTTTCTTTTTCAGCGAACCCTTGTTAATGACAATATTGTGAAGACTTTCATACCGGTTATGGCTCATATGTGGTTTCGCCAGTAAGGCTTTGGTGCGTCCCTGCCACTAAAATCTGGTTTGGTCGTTGGTGCAAAGGGCTCTATTTGGAATGATGGTTGAGGTGGTTTTCTTGGTGGCCATTAGGTCTGTTAGGAGAGCTTGCAGCCATGTTGATCAAGTCTCCATACTTGATCTTAAACAGGGACAAGGCAATGTTTCATGGGAACGGGTGGGTGAGCTGTAGGAGACGTCGCCCTGAGGAAGTGACGGGAGCCATCCGTCACGGAACGTGTGGGAGGCGGAGCCACTACACTTTTTCACTTTTTCATCTGAACAAGGTAATTGTGCTTCCAGTCCTGTGTCTAAAGCCAGCATACCACAAGGAGACACTGCTAGATGTAGGATTATGAAGTTCTATCTGCCAGCTACTGAACCATTTTGAAAGACCTGTTCCTGAAGGGTCAAGAAAAAGCTTTTGTGACTGCTAAAATACATTAAGCAAATGCATCACACAAGATGGTGGTGGAGTCCTGCGCATGCAAAGGTAGGGAGCCACCATTCCAGGTTACAGCTCAAAGTGATTGGTTCATCCTGGTCTTTCCAGCATCCGGCCTCGATGGATCCAGTTTGTAAGGCATCCATCTGGACTTTTGTGAATTCCTTCACATATAATATAAGGTGGATGTAAAGGAATCTGCTGAAGGTTTGGCATGAAGTGGTTGAGCCCCCATCTGGGTTTAGAGGTGAAGCCTCATAGATTCATCTGATGTGGCTTTGGTTAATGCACTCAGCCTTGTTCTTGATGTTTGTGATTGACTCCCACCCTGATGGACACTGCTTTGAGACATCCCATTTCTACCAGCAGCTTGTCTGCACAGACTATGTACATCAGTAGGAGTTTTACTTTTTTTTTCTTTTAGTCCTTCAGATAGGCTGGAGGAGTTAACCTACAAGTTTTGTCCTGGAATGGAAATGGAGAGAAACCCATTTTACTGATCTGCATTTTATTCCCGCTTCCTCTGCAAGGCTGTTGGGCACCTCCACCTCAAATTGCAGTCTTGGAGGTGATGGTTTTTTTTCCCCCTCTGAACTGCTGTTTTGACAAAGAGTGGCTTTAGGTTTAATTTAAAGAGAAACAATTGCATCAAAACAAAAAATAAAATAACAGACATTACCATATACTTCAGAGAGATTATCCAGTGCAGCACGGACCCCTCAAACCTTGCAGTTCCCCAATTGCTCAGCACGTTCCCTTAGCCAATAAGGAGCAGACAGGTTCCCTTACTGATGTGAAAATGGAACGTCATGAATGTCTACACTGAATGTTTGCAGATCTGCATGGGAATGCAGAGCTGGTAGGGGGCAAGCCATTCACCTGCCTGAAGTGAGCAAAGGAACTGCACATTTTGGGAAATCTGGGCTGTTCTGTTTCATCTCTATAGGACATGTTTTTTCCTCTTCACATTTGTTGTTCGAGATTCTAAAGCTGGTAATTTATTGTTTGACAGAAGTAAATGCAGACTCGTGCCACCTGCCATAATATTTGGCTGTGGATGACATGTACCAAGTGGTGCATGAAGATTGAGACCAGTTGTATTTTCAGAAATGACCATAGTCCCTCTTGAATATACAGCAGCAGGGCAGCCCGACCACTGTATATCACACCGTTAAAAGAAAGAACTGGGCCGCCTAGGTACTCTTCTCCTTTGGGTTCCTTCTATGGCTGTGGGTATCTGGGCAGCCAGTTATTTGTTTTGGTGGTACAATGCACAGTGGGTCAGCTGCATATTGAGGAGGTGCTATGGTCCTTTTAACCTCTCTGCCCCTCCTTTATAACTGCCTTATTGGGATGTTGCAAGAAAATCCAATTTCCGGGTCTTCCACATGCTGTACCTATGGCCAGTAACAAGTTGCATGTTGGATGTATTGCATGCTCTTTGCACGTTTTGTAACATAATTTATAACCTGCAGTAATATTTGGCTCAAGGTTTATCTGGCTTATAATGATCTGTTAATTCACCCTTCTATTTTGTATGAGAACACATAAGTATCAAAGAGCATAGCTGCATAGCAAAGAGCATATCAGAAATGCACACGCAAGATGGATATAACTTTTTAATAAATAACCTAGGAGAGAAGAGAATGATTTAGAGGTCTGCCCCCTTTGTCTGGCCCACTCTCCTGAGCATGTGTCAGTACTGTCTGTGCTCCTTCTTCTCCATACAAAGTCATATGTCTAAGTTGCCGCCATTCACCTCCGCACTTCTTGCCTTTGTCATCTCTAGATTGTTGTCAGCAGTTCATTTGACTTTTAATCAGCTTCAATGAATGCATTAGACTTTTTTTTCTACTTGTGCTTTTTTTTTCTTGTGCCTGCCAAACAGGAGATGGATATGCTAAAGAGTACCTGTTACCATAGTAAGTATCATCTCATTCTTTGCCCTTTATTTCCTACCTTTTTATTTCCCCTCCTCCAATCCCTGTGTGCTTTTCTTCATTCTATTGCATACTTGTTTTCAAATGTCAAACAACCTCTAAATAAAATGTAATACTAGTTCTAGAAATCCCACTGAATGATAAAGGACCTTTCCCTCACAGCTATCCGGTTCAGACGCGCTTTTAATAATTATATGGTGTGTATAGAGTACATGGTCACATTTGCTTCCAATATCGGAGGTAGTCTGTTCCCTTATGACTGGAAGCAAAGGCACATACAAAAGTGCACTGTCAGCACTTGAGCTCGTAGACTTGTATGCATTTAATGTGGACCTAAACCCCCTATTGGAGCTCTGTGATAGGGAGGCACATGGTCCACAGGGACGCTAGTATAATGTAACCCACCCACACCATCGAAGAGCCCTGCATTAGAGAGTTGCTCACCTTTTCTGTCTGTCGGGGATAACCAGACCTCCTCCTAGGAGGCATGTTTCACTACAATGAGCAGTTTCTGGTCCTTTCTTGTAGAATCTACTAAGTTTGTGGGTCCCGGGCAGTGGGAGTAGGCGAGTTAGAGTTGTTGCGGACCTGGATCCTTCCTGCCACAGAATGGCTGGGCTGATTTATGTCTGCTTGCATGGTTGTCACTTTGCACGGGAAGGTACAAAAACAGTTACAACTACAAACCTTTTAAATAAAAAGGAACTGAATACACAAGGAAAACGGCGTGTGTCCATTTTGGTATTTCATGGCTGACCCCATTTACCATGAATAATGTTTTAGCCTAGAGTCCACTAGACCCCATATAAAGACAATCTGTAATGATGGCTGTTTTGCTATCCACTACTTTGTTCCCTCATACTGTACCGGGCTACTCCATATTTTGCCACAGGCTTGTACTTTTCCATTTCAAAATGATAAATCTTCTCCCTCCAGCCAAGCTATTATTTCTGGGTCTCTCAAGAAAATGCCTTTGCTCATGAGACTTGCCCTTTCCAGGAGAATTAGACACTGGTGTTAAAAGGAAGGAACAGGTCACTGTGAAGCAACCAGCACCAGGATCAATATAGTGACCCTGAGGAGTGGCTCCTTACCTTGTTCACATAAGCTTTTGTGATATGCAAGGATTACAGGTAAGGAGTTCCTTCTCACACAGTGAGAAAACTCACTTTTTTGGAGAGAAAATTGCCATTCACTTTCATTGTCTACCTTGGGGCTGATTCAGAGCCAGGTGAAAATTTCTACCTGTTAAACAATGAAAGTGAATGCCAGTTTTTTCTTCTAAAAATGGAGTGTGTTTTCTCACCAGGCTCTGAATCGACTCCTATGTGTATATAGACAGAGAATAATCTAAGAGCAGTACAGGAACTTGCACATGGAACCCTGAAGCTATCTAATGGATGCGTTTTCTATTAGTCCTGCATAGTGACAGTCTCATGTGCTGCCCCAATGGAAGAGTATAAGTATAAAGAGGTATAGGATCTGCCGCACTAATATATGTATAAATATATATATAATATATATATATATATATATATATATATATATATATATATATATATATATATATATATATATATCCAAGAGGGGCCGTGCTTCCTGCCACCCATAAACCAACAAGAGAGGGAGGAATTTAGACCCAGGCGAATGATGGCCTCATACAGGGCTGGACTAGCCATAGAGAGACTGGGGACAATTCCACACTGCTTTGGAGCCAGTTGAACTGCTGCTTTTAACACCCACATTCAATCCCTACCCCCTTAATCTCCTCATACCCCTGTACCCAGCTCCACTGTATCCACAAAACAAGGAACCCCAGTCCCCAATGCTAGAGCCTGGCATCATGGTTGAGGGAGATAAATGGGCCCAGCCAGCCAGGAGCTGGTAAAATCCAGGGATGATTTTTGGCCCCAGTACACCACTAGCCACATAGAATATAATCCGGATGTAAACTATTGTAAAAATAATAAATATTATAGTTTTCCTTTTATAAGATGTTTGTGTGTTTTGTGCTGATTGATCTGCTGGGAGCTGTAATGTTTCACTCAAAGCTTCAGACGTCCTTCATATCTGGTTTGTCTAAAATACTGTAGCTGATTGAAATTGGAATTGTATGATGTGTGGTGTTGTGTAGCTTAGTTATCATTATTCATCTAATAAGTGGTGTGCTTCTGTTTTTTGATGAGCCTATATTTGGCAGAGGTACTGTAGTGAGCCCTGCGGCCAGGACTAACCATACCTTAAATCTGATGAGCGTGTTGCTTTTTGTTGTGTAGGGATTAATAATCTGAGGATTTAGAGGTGACCTATTCTGTGTTATTTAATAAAAGAATGTCTATGTCTAGAACTGTGCATCTGGCCCCTCCTAAGTGTGTTAATATGTATACTACCGAAGAGTCATGGAAATCATACATGTGATTATTTTTCTAACATGTTTATCTAATAACTTAATAGTAATCCTAAAATGCATCCAAATTGTTTTCATTCTGTATTTGACAAGTTTAACTGCTTTTTTAACCAAACTTTTGGAAGGGATGACTTTGTCTTCTTCTACCTTATCACTGAATGTATTGCACACTTGTGCTGGAAAGCATTATAATGTGCATGCTGTGTGGTCACTATCTGTGTGTATTCAGCATGCCCTAGACTGAGCCCAATGTACAGCGCATTTATAAATAAGGGTGTAAATGCGTTTCCTTTTAAAGCGGACCAACTGTCAAAAATGACTTGAACCAGACCAACACAACAAACAGTGCTCATATGCATCCCTCCCCAGGGCAATTTAGATTGCTACACATAAAAATTCATTTACCTTATTCTAAATTCTGCTGTAGTAAATTTTAAAAACAAAATGGCGGCTTATGCATTTGCAGGCTGCCTGCAAACAGGAAGTACTGCTGGGCTTCCTGTTACTGTGCATTGTCAGTTAGGTCAGTTGAAATGCTGGGGGGAGGAAGCTCCAAAATGGCCGCTATCTTTCTTTCCCAACTGTGCCAGGCTGTTGGTCCGGTATAACTACTTGGGACACAATCGTAGAGTGATTGTTATCAGAATCCAAGGCTTTATTTAAAACGCAAAGTGTAATTTGGTTTGTCTTAATCTATTTTGTTAATACATTGTTCAGAAGAATGAAGCTACTGGGAAAAGTGTAGCATGGTTCTATACTAAGCAAATTCCCAAAGCTAGGGGAATTGGCAAAAGTGGGCGAGCATGGGTTACTAAATGGTTATATATTGTACAAATAGTTCCCACCCAGATCACGCGCCATTAGTTGCCCATGGCATTGTAGATAGTTCCTGTGCATATGCAAAAATTAATATCTAGGTAAGTGCTTATATCATTAAAGCAGAACAAATCTGTTTGTTATGCCCCACTGTGTGAAACCCCCAGTTTACCAATAAAAACTCTCCTTTCCCCACTAAAACTGTGTGGGCTCTCGTCCAATCAGAGCCACCCGCTATGACTGTCATTCGGCAGACTGCTCTTATTGTTTTCAATGGGGAGCACGCTCTGCCAAATCCCTCACTTTCTTGGCCGTGCTCGCTCCTGAATGGCACATCTGAATTGACCTATTAAAGTGCACCTATACTATAGGGAAGTTTTTGTCGTCACCTTCCATCCCCAGCCCAGTGCCCCGAAACAGCCTGTGTTTGTTACTTTTTACTAAAGCCCAATATTCATAACACCACGAACTGGATGCAGTCTGCCATATTGCTCCCTGGTCGAGCAACCCCACCCCCAGCGAGGATGCATTCAGTCACAATACACACAGCTCAGCAATGAGGAGCACTTCAACCTTACTGCCTTTGGGGCTGATTCAGCACCTTGAGAATTGTTTTTCCTCACGTTTTTTGTGACAGAATAAATTGTATCTTGTTTTTTTTTTCTCGGTGCAATTCCGCACCATGTGTAGCTGTACAAATGTTGTATAAATTTGCACAGCTGAAAAATATGCTGAATTGCACAGTGGAAAAAAAAATAAAAATTACATTTTTTTTCACTTTTTTTTGTGAGAATTTTTTCTTTCATGTTTTTTCCTTCCTGCAATTCACCATTATTTTTAGCTGTGCAAATTATGTAAAAATGTGCTTGGCTAAAATGCCGCTGAATTGCACTAAGGAAAAAAAACATTAAAAAAAATGCAGCCACACATTTGTCTGATTTTGCGATTTGAAGCAAAGTGTATAGCCCATAAATAGGGAGTTTATTTCCATGTTCCTGTAGCGACCGGGGATGTGGAATCCACCGAGCTTGTGGCATCCCCTTATCTTCTGCTGAAAAGCAAACCAGGCGCATACAGAGCAGAGGATGCTCCACCTCTGCTCGTTTAAAATAAAAATATACATTTGAAAAAAAAAATAATTATTACTACCTGCATTAGGTGGTATAACTGAACTGATCAGAGAATCTGATTTGGTGATGGGGTATTTTGTAATGCTTTCAGCCATTCACAAGGGTGTAATAGCATTTAGTGGTGTGTTCATATTCAGAGGTGTCTGACTTCATAGAAAGATAACTGGTCATTTCTTCTTCATACATCTGAGGACCCGGCCTATTTAATTCTCCACTTGTGGCTTATAGGCTCCTCCTTCCAGGGAGGACACTAATCAATGTGGTTTACCACTGAAGGAACCTCCCCGTTAGAGAGGTTGCCCGTCTCATTGAGGCCTGGGGCTATGGAGGTTGTTGCTGGCCGAGCTAGTTCATCCCTGTGTACACTCCGGGTCACAATTATAACATTTTTTCAAACGGGGCGTTGGACCTCGATGTGACATTGGTATGTGTGGCAATCGAATAGCTGGAGCCCTGATCACCCCCCACTCACGCCTCCTCTCAAATCAGTTTTGCCCACCCGCACTGTTCGCCCCCCATGAAATCCGGCCCTGCAATTGCCCACTGGTGGTCTGTGTTTCCATTGGCGGGTGGAAACGGGGGAAGAGACACACAGCCACTGTGAGTGAAGCACTCTGTCACATTGCGTTCCAACGCCCATTTTCTGAAGAATGCTTTAGCCAACCATTACATCTAGCTCTCCCAATGAGGCGGTGTGGCCCTTAAACTGGACCTTTAGCATCATTTAATGAAAAGCCCAAATCCAAAATTAATATATTTTAAGTTTTTAGTCACTTATTATTCTTTCCCCCCACCGGGCTGCAGCTCTGTTCAGGGCTCTAAGATACGGGCACCGCCATCTTGCCTCAGAAGCATCACACAAACACTGAGGAGAGAAGAGCGAGATAAAGTGCAGGGGGCGGGGTTATAGCTGTGCTTTGCACAGGCCGAGCAGAGCTGGGGTCAGGCAAAGGACCGCAATCCCAGAATGCAGAGCGATTTCCTGTTTTCAGGCTGCCTAGCAATCTGTATGTATAGGGTGCGGGGGGGGGGACATATAAGATAGACTCGCCACAGAGATTTTATATGTCAGAAACACCCCACCAAACAAGACCCTATTTTTAAACTGCATCATGTGCAAAACCACTTTCAGGAAGTTTATTAACCCTTAGTTGCTTCACAGGAAATAACACGTTGCAGGAAGCTCTATTCGAACATGGCGTTATAGTTCGTTATATGTCAGGAAGGGGTTAAGGTCTTTTTATAGGAATCTGCATGTACAGCATGGATTAATTGCCCCCCCCCCCCCCCCCCTTTTCTGGCTGTGGACCTTCTTCCATGTTTGGTGCAGACAGGTTACTGATTAGAATGCCTTTGGTGTTTTTGTCCAGCAGAGGAGTCGCTAGGCTTTCTGGTACCCGGGGCAAAGATTCCATATTGCACCCCCACCTTTTCTCAGGCCCCCCTTTGGCACCCCACTGACCTGCTGTCCACGGGACAAGTGCCCCTGCTGCTCCCCCCTAGCTACGCCCCTGATGTCCAGCCTGGCAGTCAAAGTCTATAAACCACAAGTGTAGTTTCAAAGAAGCCGTGACCAGAAAAGGAGTTTACAGTGAGTACACTAAATGTTTTTTTGTTCTTTTAGAATCTCAGCAGGAGCCAACCTTCAGAGATGACAGTGATGCTGCAACCTTCAAGCAAACTCTTCCAGATCTTACCCCAGACGATCCCTCAGAGTCTTTCTGCTTCCCGGTATCGGCCAAACCAAACGATGACGTAGAAGTGGTTTCTGCCCAGGATGATCTTTCAAAGGCCCAAGCGGAAGCTGCTCCTAAAGAACCTGAGCCCAAGGACGTTGAATCCACTCCAGTGGCTGCAGCAGCAGCTACAGAAGAAGCCACGGCTCAGGCAGACCCTACGCAAGCTGATGCTGCACAGGCTGATGCCGGCAGCGACGAATCCCCTGGCAAATCCCCCTCAAAGAAGAAGAAGAAATTCCGCACTCCTTCCTTCCTGAAGAAGAACAAGAAGAAGAGCGAGTCCTAGCCAGCTGCAGGAACACTGTCATGTTTCTAAGAGATTCATTAACCACTAGAATGTACCCGATTGTATTGTTTGTCTCCTCATTATATAAAGGAATGGCAGAAACCACCGTAACCAAACCTGCTACTTGTAGCCTGATTGAGAGAAGTAAAATCAGGATAAAAAAAAACTTCCTTGTACGGTGCTTACCTGTGTTTAGCAGCGAATGCCACAAACTCTTCCCTCAATTCCTTAACAATCTGTACAGCCCAGCTGAATGCACTCCAGATATCACATGACCACCGCTTTGCTAACCCCCCATGCATGTCTCTTGTATATAGCCGCCTTCTGCTTCACTGAAAGGCATGTACACACCATGGGCCCCTTTCCTTTTTATTGGTCAAACCGTTTGATCTTATGGCCCAAAAAAACCTTTGTAGTCACCTCTTGCTGCTACTCTTAGATTAGAACGGCTTAGGCCTGTGATCAGTTCCTTACACAGCCGGGAGCCGCTTCAATAATCCAGGCCAGTAATGGCTGCTGTCATTTGTGCTGTATCCTCTTTAGGAATTGCTGCTGCCTTAATGACATGGAATGCACCACCTTGTCGCTGTATATCTGTGTAGCATTATTATTTTCCCCTCACAACGATAGGTTACTGAAATCTTTATAAGTAGTCAAGTCGCTTCCACCATACTGTTGCATGCATCCTGTAGAACTGGAATCTTCTAGCTTTCTTGTTCTTTCTTCTGTAATTCTGAGTTTTAATAGGGCTTTTCGTTGACTTCACCTCTAAGTTGTGGTCACGAATGTTTCCTTTTTTAAATGCTTGTGGGCAGTTGTAGCAGACCTGTGCACTTCTACTATTTATGCTCCTTTCTTGGGGGACTTCCAAGCTTCCATTCTGTTTAATAGTAGCAAAAACTGAGGTACAACATTGATCTGTTTTTATTCTGCATACTCATAGTGACGTCACAGAGCTGGATATGGTGAATTAGATACAGACCCTGACCTCCTACTTGCCCAGGATGTCTACTGCATCTAATATGGAGACTGGGAATATCCAAGTCTTTCATCTGGGGTTGGAGGGTCTGGCCTGGAAGTTATTCTAGCTAATGGGACACAAGCTTCTTCTTGGTCATGGAATCCCCTTTTTTTCAATGTCCTCCTCCAGCACCTCTTGGTGACCCAAATCTGCTCTGACATGGTGCCATTTATTCACACCCTGACCTCATACTTGCCAGGATGTCTACTGAATCTAATATGGAGACTGGGAATAGCCAAGTCTTTCTTCTGGGGTTGGAGGGTCTGGCCTGGAAGTTCTATCTAATGGAACACAAGTTTCTTCTTGGCCATGGAATCCACTTTTCTCAATGTCCTCCTCCAGCACTGCTTGGTGACCCAAATATGCTCCGACATGGTGCCATTAAGGAAAGTAAACGCCTTCTGGGCTAACCTGCCCTGCACATATTGGTTAGATTCCGCGTGAAAACCCACACAAAGCCGATTTTAGATGGCTAGTTATATCTTTGTGAGTTAGGGGCTCTAATATAAAATCTTCCTTCCTCTCTGTTGGTAATCTAGAATTGAACTAAAGCCTGACAGACGACTTCTTCTAAAAGTCACCTGGGGCAAGCTTCTCTAATAGAAACTTGAATTCTAATTTAAAGCTGACCAAAACCCACATTTTTAACTTGCATCCCCTGAATTGCTGCCCCCCATGTAGAGCACCTTTTGCAAATTTTCACTGCTCCTGCTTCACTCTAATCCCACATAATGGCGCCTGTTTTAGCTGTAAAGCTCCACCTCCTCTATTCATTTCCACTGTTGTGTGTGGCAATGATGTCATTGCCACACCTATGCAATGACTGATCACCTGACCTTTACACTGAGGGACAGCAAACGAATCAGTGTTCCAGGTCGATTCGAAAAGCAGACTTATCCATTTCTTGTTCTACACCTAAGAGTATTGGCAGGGGCTTTTTTAAATATATATACTTGTTAAATATTTTTATAAGTATATATTTTATAAGTTCAATGGGTTTTGGTCACTTTAGGTGATCCTATAAAGAGAAGGGAAGTTTGGGGTCACCTTCTATCCCCAGCCCAGTGTCCCAAATTATTGGGTTTCTTTTTTATTACTAAAACCTTAGCCCAATATTCATAAAAACACTAATGGGATGCAGTTGGCCGTATTGCTCCCTGGCCATGCAGCAGCCGCTTCCTGGTGCTCTCCTATGATTATACATTCAGTTGAATCCAGCTCAGCACTGTGGGTCAGCCTTATCAGTTAAAATAACTGCAATAAATCTGAAAGCATATCAAACTAAACTGCTATTATGGCAGTTTAGCTTGTAACTGAATGCATTTGCATATGGCTGCCATATGAACATCATAGTGCTTCCTGTTAGTGTATTTATGAATATTGGACAAAGTAAAAAAAAAAAAAAAAACAGCCTGTTTCGGGGCACTGGGCTGGGGAGAAGGTGATGACATAAACTTCCTTTCTGGGTATAGGATCAGTTTAAGGAGCTTTAAATAGAGAAACAAATACCTGATAAACATTCTAACCTGATAAAAAATCAGCTGCCGGCCAGCAGGTTTGATCCCACATACTCCTATCGGTCAGTGACACCCATGGCTTTTTTTTTCTTTTTAGCCAGAACCAGACCTGGCCACTAGTCTGAAGGTTGAAGTCTTCCATAGCTCTTTGTAGCATAACCTTGGCATAGCATGAATGTGCTCTTTTTTTATTTTTGCCCGCAGCATCAGTGATACCCATAGCAATGTTTTTGGCAAGATAAGTGAGGAAACAAATGTACAACAAATCCTAGCGCTTGAATACAAGACTAAATTATACAACGTTACACAACATGTTGAGGTTTAAAGGGGCAGCCCTGTAAGGCTGTCTGTCAGGGGCTGTGTCTCTTGTTCAGCAGCACTTTACATTGCCTGATGTGCCTTAGAGCAGGTCCCCAACCCTCCTCCTCAAGGGCCACCAGCAGGCCAGGTCTTGCAGATCTCCACATATCACAGGGGGGGTAACTAGTGCAGCAGCAGAGCTATAGAACCAGCTGCACCTCTGCATAACCTGGCCTGTTGGTGGGCCTTGAGGAGGTGGGTTGGGGATCCCTGTCTTAGAGCACTGTTTCTTAAAGGGGACCAAAACCCATATTTTTAACTAGAAATCCCCTGAATTGTTTCCCCCATGAATAGTAACGTTTGCCTATTTTTACTGCTCTTGTTTCATTCTAATCCCAGATAAAGGTGCCTCTTTTAACTGTAAAGCTCCGCCTCCTCCATTCATTGCCACACTTATGCAATGACTGATAACCTGCCATCCTACAGAGAGGATGAGCCAAAAAGTGTTCCAGGGCGATTTGATAAGCGAAAATATACTTTTCTAGTTCTACACCATAAGAAGAGAGTATCAGCAGGGGCTTTGGCCAAATGTATTGCACAAGTTTGGGTTTTGGTCCGCTTTAACATGTACACATGGGCACTGACACTCAGGGGTGCACCAACAGACAGGGCCTGACAAGCGTCAGGGTCCAGGTAGTTTGTGCGCCTTACTATATTATAGTGGCCTACTGTTCAGTTGTTTTCTATGATTGCATTTGGTTATGGCAAATCCTGATTGGAGATCTTAGATGTTATACCCACAGATGTAGCTGAACCAATCAAAGTTGAATGTTGTCCCTAGCGCAGGTTCCATAACCCAAACCCCACCCCCTCAATTTCTGCCAACAGGTCCTGATCTCTACACAGACGCATCGGGGAAGCAGTTTATGCAGCAGCAGAGGTATAGCGGCAGCTACTGTATGTGTAATGCTGTTGGTTGTCCATGAGGAGGGTTGGGGTAGGTAAGGGAAGATTTGCTTTCCTAAATGGCGCTTGCACGCCTATATCATTTTGCTTAAGGGGGTAACTGGCCAACAAGTCTGACCCAAGGACTTTGTTCAGTCTGTACTAGTGGCTGCTCTTCTGTCCTTTTTTTTTTTTTTTTTTTTTTTATTCCAGCTTTAGAGTGTCTCTATCATTCCTTTCCTTGCTCCTGACTTTATCTGTTACTGTGAATGCAGCAGAAGGATAAGACCTGGGGAGCCCTGAGAGTCCAGATTGCATTTTAGCTCTTCAAAGTAAAGCAATGAGATGAAGGTCTCTCCCTTTGTACAAGGATGGCTCCTCCTACTTATCACCAGACTCCTCCTACTAACCACCAAACCCCTCCTGGCTTAGGTTACATTGCAATGAAACATTTCCGGCTTCAAGGTTCTGTTGAAGTTTTTATTTCTGTTGGTCAGTAAATATCTATCTTTTTATTCCTTCCTTGCGATGATTTGAATTCCAGGTCTTTGTATCCCAGTTTAGTATAGTAATGTGCTGATACACATTTCAGAAGGGTCATGTATTTTTTTTGTTTCTCTTCTTTCGTTATTTTACTCACAATAAAAGTGTTTAATCTACGAAGCAATTCCTTGTGTTGTTACTGCGGTACATTACAGAGCCACATCCCGAGTGCCTGGGCCTCCAATATCAAATATCCTGAATGAGATCTTTCCATAGTCTGAGAGAGGTGCCTGCAGATGTCACAATCTCTTTCCAGGGAGTTGCTGACCAGTCTTTTTGCACATAACTTCTATTAAAGAAGCACTATCGTGAAATTGTGTAATATTAAAAACCCATATAAACACGTTGGCTAATGAAGAAGGGTCACTTATACACCTGATCTGAATAAAACTCCCGCCAAGCTTGTGGTTTATTCTCCTGGTTGGAATAAAATCCAGGGGTGACAGGTTTAGTCTCAGGGGTGACAGAGCCTGTCACCCCAGATGTCCTCTTCCTTCCTATAAATAAAAAAAAAAAAAATAGCTTGCTGGATATTTCTTGATGCTGGGTGTATTAGTGACCCCTGCTTGTGCCATCCAGCAAATTTATATGGATTTTTATCATTGGGTCATTTTTCGTGATAGTGCAATTTATACTTGGTCTTGGCCAACTTATAACCTCACTAAGCTTCCAATATCCCTTTTATGCAGACAAAACACAAATATACCTTCTTGGTCCCGATCTCTCGCTCCCTAACCTGATGGACAAAACAGAACTGGTACTTTTCCCAACCTCAAATCCGCCTCCCATTTCGATTCTCTGCCCCTTGTCCAGCTTCCAACCCACTGCAGGGAGGGGCCTCTCACTCTGCCAGTATAAAAGGCCCCTTCCTGCAGCTGGATTTAGAGGTAGAAGCCGGGCAAAGGTCACCAATTCTCTCCTGCTCCCGGCTTCTGCTGCTGCCTTCCAGCTGTTAGACCGCCGCGATCGGACAAAGGACAGCACCCAGCAATGGAAGAATGTATTAAAAAAGTGAACTTTTCAAGTGTGTTTTTTTTTTTTTTTCCAGTTAACCCTTTGAAATGGTATAAGGGCAGGAGGGGCTGGCAAGTCACCTGCCAGCAAGTGGGTGACTTGCCATTACCCCTTGTTTCATTACCTGCCTACCAGAAGAGTCTAGGTCCCATGTGGGCTGGCCACTCGGCCTTCACGCCCTAGTCTACTAGCCCCCATAGCTGGTGCCTGGGCTTGTCTGTCTTTTTTTTTTTTTTTTCAGGGTTTAACCATTGATAGTTACTGCACGTTAACTTTCAAGGTGCAGTTAATGACACACACACACACACACACACACACACACACACACACACTAACACGGTAAACACAGGATATCTTTCTCCTCAGTCTCCTGGATAAATTGGATGCTCTGATAAGCCGTCGTGGTTGCAGGTATTTGTTATATCATTGTGTTGGGCTACGTTTGGCCTAAACTGTTTTCTCTTTTAAAGAAATGGACGAGAGTTCAAGGTTTACAGTTTTACCTCTTGATTGCTCATTTGAAGCATATGGGTGTGGCCCTTGGAAACGTGATGCTGCATAATAGCATAATGGGTGGAGGTCTCTAAGAGCTTGAGATCCTGGCTGTGGACGTGCATGCACCCACTCCTAAACGCCCTGGACGTGCATGTCCCCTAGGGCAGTGGGTGGTTGGGCGGGTAGGTAGGAGGAAAAGTATGTAGTTGGGTCAGTGGGTTGGTAGGTGGCTGGCTGGAACAATCTTAGCAGTGTTGGGTGGATCAGAGCAGCAGAGGTGAGTGCAGCGACTAACTGCCGATCTGGCACGCTGGAGGTGGGAGGAAGGAGGAAATTGATTGGATGCTGCACTTGCCTTTGATTCAATCTGCCTATGGCATTCCTGCCTCTGATCCATCTGGCCCACATCTCCCGCTGCGGCCCTCACTGTGGCTTCTGCTGCTGTCAGGCCCGCTCTTGCCTCCTGGGGGGATGGGAAGCTGCACTGACCGTACCATTCAAGACATCAATAGACAGGGGGCGTGGTTCCGTTAATTGTCCCTGGATTTGGGGGTGGCTGGAGTTGCAGATGAAGAAAGGGATTTCCTTAATCACAGTGCTGACTTGCTGAAGATGCACAGCCCTGGAGTGACGACTGGCAAGGTAAGCTGCTCTTTATTTTTAATTTGCCTGCAAAATCCCTTAAAGGTTAAATAATGCCACATTGGCACAAGGAGATCTTCTCAAACCTGCTTCTTTGCTTCAAGACCACCAGATACTCTACTCCGGCTGGACCGGTGATCTATAGCATCGTCCTCATTTGTCTGCTCGGCAAGAAACAAGCACACTAGTGTTATGCAGCCTGATTGATCGTTGGGGTGTGGATTAGAAATAACGTTGCTGGTGTGTAACAACTGATTCTAAATAATGTATAAGAACACATAGTTTAGAAATGCATATCCTAAAATATTGGTATATTTTTGTCTATTATTTGCCTTTGGTATAGAAAAAAAGTGCTGACATCTTTCTTTTTCAATTTAAAAACGAAAAACCATTTAGGACAGCCCCAAATGTAGCCCGACGCAATGGTGTAACAATGAGCTTTGCCTGCTGTATCCCTTTAACTTAGGTGTATAGAAGGGCCTAGTACCCAAAGTGACAATCTGAGCTGAATATAACAAGAGATTATTCCTTTATCCAAAGGATTATCTCTGCAGCTTTGTTAGAAAGGTGTAATGTGACGAGGTTTGGTATCAAGTTTTAGTTTTGAGGACGCATAGCAGGCAGTTAGGAGGTATTTTAAAAATTCATTTGAGGATAATCCATGTTTTTAATGGAGATTAGCAAAAGAAATTGGGCCTAATTGTGGTGGTTAGGCCGCTTTGTTGCCACTGGCTATATGATACAGGGCTTGTGAGGCCTGAAGGGAATTCTGCATTCACTGTAAAGCACAAGAGGGGCAAATAGAATTATGGCCCTGTATGGCTGTGGCATCCCATACTGAAAGGGTGTGACTCAATATGGAATTACAAATTCAACCTCTCAATTTGGGTGCAAGCAAGACCAGGTTCTCAATGCTGATGGGCTTGATCCATAAGGGCCTGCAGGATTTAGGGAACAGAGCTAGTAATTGGGACATTACACATGCTTAATAATAAAGCATAAAATTGGGGACCACCTTAAAGTGGACCAAAACCCATTGAACCTGTGAAATACTTTTGGCCAAAGCCCCTGCCGATACTCCCTACTTAGGGTATAGAACTAGAAATGGATGTTTTTGATTTGCCCTGGAACGCCAGGTGCTGCTCCCTCATCCTCCGCAGTTTCTTCCCAAGACACTGCTGTACTGTTGTAGATGATGGTGGGACGCACCATCTTCACAGGACTATTGGCAAGGACATGACTGAAGTGCTCTTAAGCGAGGCACCTAACCCCAACTGCTCAACCCCTAATCAGGGCAACCTACTGCTCTGAGCATGTGTACATTCACTGCACGGATGGGTTAAACGCACAGGAAAAAAGATTGTGTACGTATACAATGGCCATCTATGCCCCCTGCCAAAAATTAAACCAGAACACCACCCATTTTTTTGAAAATGGGTGGTGTTCCAAGCTCATCCCAATTGTAGATGCCCCCTGGGCATTACCGGAGGACAATGGAAGAAATCTTACCTATTCTAAGTATGTCACACACCCCACTTCAATCATTAATTATTACACTTGGGGTAACTCCACCAGCAGGTGGCGACGTGCAGAGAAGTCATGAAAAATGAGCCCCTCCTGGTCTATACATACCTGGTACCTCTCACTCATTCCCCAGTGTTTCTTCTCTGCAAGATGGTGACAAGACAGAAGAAAGAAGTCTCCTGCTTGCAGGTAGCCGGGGTATCACCCCGCCCCCCCCCCCATGGTCTTTCTGCCCGGTTTTCTTTTATTTTTAGTCCTGATTAATTGGTAGCCTCCCAGCTTAGGCTGGTGGCCGGGCAATGGTAGATGGCACTTATAAGTGCCCAGGAGATTAGCTCCTCCGCTCGTCCCCATATTATGGGGCATAGCGGTATTCCGGCCGTGGTGATCCGGATGTGGGATGCCCCAGTGTTAGGTAGGTCAGGTCCCCCTTTTGGCTTTCCCCTGTAGCTTTTATGATTTTTATTAATTTTTTTATGTGTGTGTGTTTGTGCATACACACATAAAAAAATTAATAAAAATTTTGCTGATTTGGCTTTGCTGATTGGGGGGGGGGCTTCCTTAGCCCCCGGGACGGCTGCTTTCGGTGTTCGGGGGGGGGGGCGGGTCGGGCGGCGTTGTGCCACCGGGCCGCCGCCCTTCTCCGGAGGTCAGGCGCCATACTCCGGCGCCTGCCTCGCGGTCTGATCTCCAGGCGGTGGGCGGGGACCGGCGGCGCGATGCGCCGCCGGTCCGCCTGGCTGTGGGGGCGCCGAGTGTCAGTCTCGGCGCCCGCTGGCGAGGTGTTCGGTGCTGGCGGGTCCGGGCGGCATGTAGGCCGCTGGCCCGCCTGACGGCACTTGCAAGCGCCATTCTGTGGCGCCCGCTGTTGGCGCGGTTTCGGAGGGGTGGGCGGGGCCGCGTGCTGCGTGGCCCGCGCCGTGTCTGACAGCCTGGTGAGGGGCGGGGCCACAGCGTCTCCCGCTTCTGGCTGGGCCCGCCCTTCGTCTCCACGATCTCCTCCGCGGCGCAGCCGCCATTTCTGCTCTGTGTCAGGTAGGCGGTTTTGTGCTTGGTCTTCCAGGGGTTAATGTCCTGGGGGGGGACAGCTCGAGTATGGCCCCCTTCCTCGCCGTTTAGGGGGGGGGGCGGCATTCCCCTTATCCCGGCTCTGGGCCAGTTGACAGGGAGCCCCTGCTGCCCTGGGCCATGCCAGTTTTTAGTGTATATTTATGTATATATGTATATGTACTCCTTTATTTCCCCTTTCATATATATGTTTATATATATTTATATATATATAAAATTGGTTTTCTATGTTCTATGCAGATTCCTTTGTCTCTTCATTGATATAGTTATCCAGGTGCTTATTGTGTATTGGTTGACTGTGTCTTTGGTCTCTCAGATCCCGGGATCCCACGCTGCAGGGCTCTCCCGGTCTTGGATACCTGGCTAGTTGGGGGGGCCATTGTTTGAATTGCTGATTTCCAATTTTTTTGAGCTTAGCTATTTAGTCAGCACTGCAGGGGCATCCCGGGTCGCTTTAGGCGTAAATCCCTGTTTACTGCATATACCATAATTTCACCATATGGAGGTTACCAAAAGATACCGGAAATGGCTCTTCGGGGCAGTCCAGGCTCTGTGGGGGGTGTGGGGCTCCGCTCCCAGGGGATGATGTCATTCTATGTATTCCATGTGCACGGCGAAACATTGAGCGCCAGTCCGGCACCCCGGTGCCCGGTACGTCCTCGGCCGCGCCATCTCCCTCCCCTTCTCGCCTGTTCCGGACCCCGTGTGACGTAGTCGTTGGGGGTGATTCGCAGTCCGAGGTTTGCGCCTGATTGGCCAGCCTCGAGAAGATGTTTTCCGCTGTGGTCGCTCAGAAGGCTCCGGCTAAGCGGAAACACCTGTCCCCGCCTCCGCCGGACTCAGATGAGGAGGTTATTGAGGACCTGGATTGGCCGGATCGGCCCCTTAAAGAGGGCAAGCTCGTTGAGGAATTTAAAAAAATAAAAAAAAATCCAGAGGGCCAGCAGTTGCTGGGTGCTGAGGGTGGCCAGTCTGAAGGGCCTGTCCTGGATACGTCTTCCATTCTGGCCCAAATGTTTGAGGTTTGGATTTGGACCCTCCTGAAGCTGCTTCTCGGCCTAAGGGTCAGCTTTTTGGGGTGTCCAAGCCGCGCTTGGCGTTTCCCAGTTATCAGCATTTTGGGGCATTGCCCTTAAGTAATGGGAGCAACCTACACGTCTTGTAGGAAGTATCCTTTTCCGGCGGACTTGGTGATGCGTTGGTCTGTCCCTCCCGAGGCTGAGGCTCCGGTTTTGGGACTATTAATACGGCGGTTGTACATTCTCCTGACACGAGTTCTCTTAAGGACGGCGAGGATCGCCGGATTGATCGGCTGGCCTGCCATGGTTTTGTGCGGGTTCGGTCTTGAGGCCTGTTTGTGCTTCGGCACTTTTATTGTTGGCGGTCAGGGATTTATGTGTGGATCTTGATCCTACTCGTGATAAGTTTCTTTTATTCTTGCCGTTCAGGATGTTGCCATGTTATTGCGTGGCAGGGCTACGGCTCTGTTGGTGGCTATCCGCCGCTCGGTGTGGCAGTGGTCTGCTGATTTTAATTCTAAGAGATCGCTCACGGCTCTTCCCTCTCGGGGTTTGAGACTTTTCGGTGAGCAGCTTGATTCTGTTGCCAAGGGAGGTAAGTTACCTCAGTGCAAGATATTTCGTCGCTCCTTTCGGGGGGGCGGTCCCCTTTCAATCCTTCCTTTTGGGGAGCCAGAGCCGGCAGGGGTGCGGGCTTCTTGGCTTTCCAGGGGTGCCAGCTGGAACAGGGGTATTGGCCGCGGCCGTCCCGTTCACGTTTGGGGCGCTAAGCCCAAGCCAGCTGCCAAGCCCGCTCAGCAATGAGGGGGCGCCTTCACCCTTACGGGTGGGGGGACGGCTGCGACTCTTCTCCCGGGTATGGGACCAGGAGGTCTCGGACAGATGAATCTGGGAGGGGGTGTCGGCCGGTTTCAAGCTGGAGTTCGAGTCCTGCCCTCCTCCAAGGTTTCTTTTCAGGTATCGTGTCCCTTCAGATCCTTTGGCCGCACAGGGGCTCCTGGCGGCGGTAAGGAATCTTCTGGAATTGTCAGTCATCTGCCCGGTCCCTCCTTCGGAGGTGGGGCGCGGGTATTATTCCAATCTCTTCACTGTACCCAAAAAGGATGGGTCGTTCCGCCCCATCCTGGATTTGAAGTTTTCTCAACCGGTTTATTTGTCCCCGGAAGTTTCGGCAGGGGGACTTTATGATGTCCATAGACGTCAAGGATGCGTACCTTCACATTCCGATCTTTCCGGCTCACCAGAGGTTTCTTCGCTTGTGGTGGAGGATCGGCATTTCCAGTTTGTAGCTTTTCCATTCGGCCTCACCTCGGCTCCAAGAGTGTTCACCAAGGTGTTGGCGGGCGTGATGGCTCTGCTCAGAGCTCAGGAAATTCGCATTGTGCCTTATTTGGTCGATCTTTTCATCATGGCTCTGTCATTCAGTCAAAGCGGATGTGGACACCAGCACGGTGGTGTCTATGCTGGAGAGGTTCGGCTGGGTGATCAGCTACCCCAAGTCCTTTCTGGTTCCGGCCAGGATGGTGGCCTTTCTGGGGATGTCCCTGGACTCTTGCCAGCACAGAGTTTTTTTTTTTCTACCTCAGGCCAAGGTTCTTTTGAGTCAGGAATTGGCGCAGCTTCTTCTTTCCAATCCTCGCCCGTCCATCCGGCTAGGGATGAGACTGGTGGGGTTGATGGTAGCTTCTTTCAAGGCAGTTCCCTTCGCGCAGTTTTACACGCGGACGCTTCAGCTTCATCTGTTGGCGTCTTGGGACCGGCGACCGCGGTCGTTGGATCGGTCCTTCCGGATGTCCCCCCAGGTTCGGCAGTCTCTACTGTGGTGGTTGGTCTCGGACAATCTCTTGAAGGGCAGGTCATTTCTGACCCTGCTTTGGGAAACTGTCACCACGGACGCCAGTTTGTCAGGAGGGGGAGGTTTCTGGTAGGATCTTCGGTTCCGGGGGCGGTGGGGTCCTCAGGAAGCCCACTTGCCCATCAATGTGTGGGAGTTGAGAGCCATCAGGTTGGTTCTGTCTCACTTGACGCAGCATTTACAGGGCTTGCCTGTTTCAGGTTCGTTCGGACAGTCGGACGGCGGTTGCTTACATCAATCACCAAGGAGGGACTCGCAGTCTGGGTGCCCTCAGTGGGGTGTCTCTGATCCTAGTTTGGGCAGAGACTCTTGTTCCTTGCATCTCGGCAGTGTACATTCCAGGAGTGGAATACACGGAGGTGGACTTTCTGAGCTGGTGGTGTTCTCGCCGGGGGGAATGGTCTCTCCACCCCCAGGTTTTTCGGTCGCTTTGTCTCCGATGGGGGACGTCGGAGGTGGATCTGCTCGCCTCTCGTCACAATCACAAGCTTCCGACATTCGTGTAGCTTTTCCAGGATTCTCTGGCTATGGCGGCGGATGCCATGGCTCTGAGCTGGTGGGATCTGGGGTTTCTTTATCTGTTTCCTCCGATCCCCATGCTAGGCAGGGTGCTGCGATAGTTGGTTCTGGAAGGGGTTCCCGCCATTCTTGTGGCTCCAAGGTGGCCAAGGCGGGTGTGGTTCGCAGACATGGTTCGTCTGGCAGTGGATCAGTTCGATCTGCCTCTTCGGCTGGATCTCCTCACTCAGGGTCAACTGTGCTACCCCAGTTTACCATCGCTGGATTTGGGTCTTTCGGATTCGGTCATTCGGCCTCTTATTAGTGCCAGAAAGAGATCCTCTTCTTCCATCTATTATAGGGATTGGAGATCTTATATTGATTGGTGTGAGGCTAGATCTTTGCCCTGTTGGGTCTTTTCTGTTTCTAGGATTTTGGAATTTCTTTCATCTAGGCTGGACTCTGGTCTTCAGCTGAGTGCTTTGAAGGGGCAGGTTTCGGCCTTGTCTATCTTTTTAGGTCATTTGCGCTCCATACTTTGGTCAGGACTTTTTTCCAGGGGGTTCGCATCTGCGGCCTCCTAGGAAGCCTTTGCTCCCTGTTTGGGATTTGGTTCTCTCTGCTCTTCCGGCTTCTCCTTGAGCCTTTGCAGGTTATTGTTCTTCCTACTCTGACTCAGAAGGTTGCCTTGTTGGTGGCCATCACTTCTGTTCTGTTTGTTTTGGAGTTGGCAGCCTTGTTGATTCAGGCTCTTCACTTTGAGAGACATCAGGTCAAGGTGGTTTTCCGCTTTAAACCGGACTTTCCTTCTAAGGTGGTCTCTGTTTTTCATTTTAACCAGGACATTGTTCTTCCTTCCTTGTGTCCTAAGCCTAGGAATGACAAGGAGAGGGTTTGCACTGTTTGGATGTGGTGCGCTGGGCGAAGTACTGTTTGTTTACCACTTCTCTTTTTCGTAAGACTGATGTCTTTTTCGTGGTGCCCTGTTGGGCCTAGTAAGGGTTTGGCTCCTGCTAAGTCTTCCATTAGCAAATGGATTCGTCGGGCTGTTGTTGGGGCCTATTCTACCAAGGGGAAGGGTTCCCCTTTTTCGTATCACTGCTCTTTCCACTCGTGCTGTTGGAGTGCTTTAGGTTTTTCAGCACCTGGCCTATGTTGAACAAGTTTGTAAGGCTGCTACTTGGTCTTCTGTTCACACTTTTTCTAAGTTCTTACTAGGTGATGTGCGGGCTTCAGCAGATGCTGTGTCTGGCCGCAAGGCTCTGCAGGCTGCAGTAGGTTTGAGTTTTGCATTATGGCCTTGTTGGATACCCGCCCTTTTCTGGACACTGCTGTTGGATGTCCCAAGTGTAATAATTAATGATTGAAGTGGGGTGTGTGACATACTTAGAATAATACCATTTTGTGAATACTCACCTGTAAAATGGGTATTATGAGTATGTCACACACCCCACTTCACCCGCCCTTTTGGTATCCCGGATTCTTTATAGGGTGAAGTTTTCGTTTACAGTTTGAGGGTTTCCAATGGGTTTTTTTTCTGGTACCTTGTCTTTACTGCTGTTTGAATACTGGGGAATGAGTGAGAGGTACCAGGTATGTATAGACCAGGAGGGGCTTGTTTTTCATGACTTCTCTGCACGTCGCCACCTGCTGGTGGAGTTACCCCAAGTGTAATAATTAATGATTGAAGTGGGGTGTGTAACATACTCATAATACCCATTTTACAGGTGAGTATTCACAAAATGGTATTTTCTTCTTAGTCCCTTAGAGAAATCCAGCACTATGGCCAGTGCGGTCATTTGTTTGCTGACACTTGGCCAGAAACTTGGCTGCCCGGTACCCTGCTTCCAATTAAAAAAAGGGGGTCTTTGTATCAGAAACTCAACAGAAACCAGGTAATGATCCGACCATACTGTAGGGACAATGGAAGCATCGGACAGGAGAGGAGACAAGTTGTATGTACCTAGTGTGGATGTGAGTAATGATTATTGCTGCAACTCTCTCCATGAGTTTACCAACTGGTATTGGTACCAACTGGGGAAAGTGTGTCACCAGCCAGATAATGTTTGTCCACATGTGGGTGTATAATTTGATAGCAAAAAGAAAGGTAGGATGTGCTCGTCTAGTCAATATATAGCAGTCAAAAGGTGCTAGAGGGGTGTGACCACACTCCATAGACAAAAAAGAAATATAACCCTCTGCACACTCATACTATTGAGAAACCTAGCTAACTCTTGTTAAGAACATGGACTCTTAGTTAACATAGATAGCAATGAATGTAAAAGCGAGGTAGCCACGTCAAGGCCGTCCAATTTGTACCCCGTCCCTAACATTACTAAGTTTAAAAGTTTGTGCAGACATTGCTACTTCTTTACTTGTGTGTGCACAAGCAATGCAATACATGAACCAGCCTGTCTAAAGACATTGCAATAACTTAACTTGCTTACACACACAATAAAAAATGCTTTACTTGCCTACATAGTGTTACAGTTCAAAAAGGGGGTTTGCTGGATTGTTGCTCTCCCAATGTAACAGGGAGTCCAATTGGCCTCTACCTAGAACCCCCTTTTTGAACTGTAACACGGTGCAGGCAAGTAAAGTATTTTTCATTGTGTGTGTGCAAGCAAGTTAAGTTATTGCAATGTCTTTAGACAGGCTGGTTCATGTATTGCATTGCTTGTGCACACACAAGTAAAGAAGTAGCAATGTCTGCACAAACTTTTAAACTTAGTAATGTTAGGGACTGGGTATAAATTGGACGGCCTTGACGTGGTCACCTCGCTTTTACATTCATTGCAATCTATGTTAACAGTCCATGTTCTTAACGTGTTAGCTAGGTTTCTGAATAGTATGAGTGTGCAGAGGGTCAAATTTCTCTTTTGTATAATTTGATAAGAATTTCCACCCTGAATTAATAAACCTTGAACATGCTGAAATAATTCTGAAAAGATTTGCAAAATAGATCTTTTGACCTGTGTTTGGGGCATAGTATGAATAAATGGTGATTGGATGATCCTGTATGCTGCCAACCAAGAGAAGGACCAAGAATGGACTGATGTTAAAGGAGCACTATCGCAAAATTGTATATTATTAAAAATCTATACAAACACATAAAACACATCAGCTAATGAGGGAGGGGTCACTTATACACCCAAACTGAATAAAACTCCGCCAAGCATGTGGTTTTTCCTCCTGGTAGGAATAAAATCCAGGGGTGACAGAACCTGTCACCTGTGATTTCCTCTTTTTTCTGTTAGAATAATAAAAAAAAAAAACCAAGTCTGGCTGGATATTTCCTTGATGCCGGGTGTATAAGTGACCCCCTCCTCCCACCATCCAGCATATTTAGATGGATTTTTATTATTGGGATGATTTTTTCGCGATAGTGCTGCTTTAAAGACCCCAATGGCCAAGACAAATTGTACTGATCTTGTGGATGTGATTGATATGTGCCCCCACTTTTTCACCTTAGCTGAAGCTGTAAAGAACAGAGGATAATCTACCATCAAGTACCTGGGGGCAGAGGTGGTGGTGAAATGCGCTTCCTGCATACAGGTAACATCCACATGAAGTGAATGCATCTGTCTGAAGGCCTTAACCCATTTATGTGGGGTTTTCAGACCCTGTACATTAAGAGACACCAGTTTTACCAACATGAGAAGTATTCAGGAGAGCTCGTTTTCTCTACCAATGTTGACATTAAAGTGGACCAACACAACCCTGGATTCCCTACAGAGGATCAAGGCTAAGGTAAGAATTACAAGTATTTGCATTCCCCCCAGCCCCCCCCCCCCCATGACTTATACCGACGGGGACCAACACCCGCACAGATGTTGATCCGCTTTGACACTAGTGACACTAGAGTAAGAGAAAAGGCAAAATAATGGACAAGAAAGTGAAAGAAAGAAGATACATATAAGAACCAATTTTTGCAACTAAACCTATAAAAGGCCCATGAAAGTGGGGCCTGATGTGGGCAAACAGCAATAGCTCAATGCCCAGTGTTTCATTCACCACTTGTAGTGGTGTTTCCAGATACAGCAAACAAGCCCTGGTTGGCTATGGGCTTCTGTGACCACCCACATATACTACTATCTGTTTCTTGAAAGAAGGGATGCACCTGGCCTTGTGTATGTGCAATAGCGGCATGTTCCAAACCGCCAGGAAACAAGATGACAGTGCGCAGCTTTACTAAAGAATGAGGCACAAAAGCAGGTGGGGACAGAGGACAGCAAGTACCTGCTGCAGGTGCATTTTATTTTTTTTTAGTAGGGGCTTTGGACTTGTTTTAAATATAGGGAAAAAGCTCATCCCCGTTTGCCTGGAATTCTGCTTTAATGCCTGGATCCATGGGCCTGGCCTTTTATTCTGTTCAGGTCACAGGGGCACAACCTGAAGCTGTGGAAAGATCAGGAGCAACGTTAGAAGTAGTAGATGCTCGGAAGAAACTTCCAGCAGAGGTGGTGCTAAGCTAATTCAAACATGTCTGGGATAAGCATCCATCAAAAGATAAAGAGAACACATACAAATAAGGGCAGGCTACATGGACCATGTGCTCTTCTGTCGTCAACCTTCTATGTTTCTATGGTCACAACTTGCTGCAGGTGACACCTTCCTCCTTATACCTGGGAACCTTTCCTTTCTTGGAGCACCCTCTGTAAAAATACCATTCTGTGAATACTCACCTGTAGAAAGAATATTATCAGTATGCATCACACCCTGCTCCAGAATAATTCATTACGTCTGGATTATAGTCCACAAGAGGGCGCTTTACTGCAGAGATGGCAAAAAAGAGGCCCCTCCCAGCCCATATATAACCGGGACCTCCCACTCATTCCCCAGTATATGTAAGCAGTAAGGGAACCAGGAGAAGCCAAAAACAAATTAACAAGGAAAAATTCACCATATAGAGGATCCAGAATACAACTCAGGGTGGCGGGATGAAGCAGGGTGTGATGCAGGGTGAGTATTCACAGAATGGTGGTATTCTAAGTATGCATCATGCCCTGCTCCAGAATAATTCATTACGTCTGGGACATCCAGTAGCAGTGTCCAACAACGGGTGGGGATCCCAAAGCAAGGCCACAAGGTGCAGTTCAAAACACTGCAACTTGTAGACCTTTGCGGCCAAAACAGCATCCGCTGAGGCCTGAACAACCTTGGAAAAGGTATGAACGGAAGACCAAGTAGCAGTCTTACAAACTCGTTCAACCAAAGCCTGGTGCTAAAGTACCATTTTGTGATTACTCACCTTCAAAATGGGCATTATAAGTATGTCACACACCCCGCTTCCACTATTCATGACATATGGGTTATGGTCCAGTAGAGGACGAACCTCTGCAGAGATGAAAGCAAAAAAGAAGCCCCTCCCGGTCCATAAATACCTGGGACCTCCCACACATTCCCCAGTATATGACAGCAGTAAGGGGACCAGGAAGAGCTAATAAAACATTCTTAACCATAAAAAGGTTCACCATATAAAGGATCCAGAATACAAAAAGGGCGGGATGAAGCGGGGTGTGCGACATACTTATAATACCCATTTTAAAGGTGAGTAATCACAAAATGGTATTATTCCAAGTATGTCACACACCCCGCTTCCACTATTCATGACATATGGGACATCCAATAGAAGTGTCCGTCATGGGTGGGGATCCAAATACAGCAAAAAATGCACCAATTTAAACCACTGCAGCTTGCAGAACCTTGCAGCCAAAAACAGCATCCACTGAGGCACGCACATCAAACTTTGTAAGGCTGCTACTTGGTCTTCCGTTCATACTTTTTCAAACTTGTTCAACAGAAGCCTGGTGCTGGAAGGCCCAGGAAGCCCCAACAGCACGAGTAGAATGAGCAGTGATGGGGGAACCCTCCCCTTAGCGGAATAGGCCCCAACAATGGCCTGATGTATCCATTTACTAATGGTAGACTTGGCGGGCGCCAAACCTTTTCTGGGCCCAGAAGACACCACGAACAAGGCGTCCGTCTTACGAAAAGGAGAAGTAGCAACCAAATAGTACTTTACACAACGAACCACATCCAAAGAGTGCAAAACCCCTCTCCTTGTCATTGCTAGGCTTAGGACACAAGGAAGGGAGAACCACATCCTGATTAAGATGGAAAGCAGAAACCACCTTAGGAAGGAAATCTGGTTTAAAACAAAAAAAAACACCTTGTCCTGGTGTCTCTCAAAGTAAGGGGCCTGAATAGACAGAGCTGCCAACTTAGAGACACGGCGAACAGAGGTAATAGCCACCAAAAAGGCAACCTTTTGAGTGAGCACAGAAAGAGCCACATCCTGCATCGGCTCAAAGGGAGGCCCCTGGAGGGCCGACAGAACCAAATTTAGGTCCCAAACAGGAACCAAAGGCTTTCTAGGGGGCCAAACATGAGTGACCCCTTGGAAAAAAGTCTTGACCAGATGATGCAAAGCAAAAGACCTTTGGCAAAAGACAGCCAGGGCAGAAACCTGACCCTTCAAAGTACTGAGCTGGAACCCCAGATCCAGACCGTGTTGAAGAAACTCCAAAATCCTAGGAATCGAAAACACCCTGCAAGGTAAGGCCCTAGCCTCACACCAGTCAATATAGGACCGCCAAGTCCTATAGTAAATAGTAGAGGAAGACCTCTTCCTAGCTCTAAGCAAGGTTTGAATAACCGCCTCAGAAAAACCTTTCTCCCTCAGGATGAAGGTTTCAGCAGCCACGCCGTCAAAGCAAGAGTTGGTAAATTGGGGTAACGTAGTTGACCCTGAGAGATCAGATCTGGAGACAGGGGCAGCCTGTACTGATCTACCGCCAATCTTACGACGTCTGCGAACCAAACCTGTCTTGGCCACCTTGGGGCCACCAGAATTGCTGGTGCCCCCTCTAGCGCCAGCTTGCGCACTACCTTGCCCACCATGGAGAAGGGGGGAAACAGGTACAGAAACCCCAGACCCCTCCAGGCAAGGGACAAGGCATCCACTGCCAGGGCCAGAGGATCCTGAGACAGAGATACAAAAGGTTGGGAGCTTGTGATTGTGCCGAGAGGCAAAGAGATCCACCTCCGGAGTCCCCCACTTGTGACACAGGGCCCGAAACACCCTGTGGTTCAGAGACCATTCCCCTCGGCGAGAGAATCCCCTGCTCAGGGAGTTCCTCTCCGTGTTCTCCACTCCCGGAATGTATACTGCCGAGATGCAAGGAACATTGCTCTCCGCCCATGTCAGAATCGGAGAGACTTCCCTGAGGGCACTCCTGCTGCGAGTCCCTCCTTGGTGATTGATGTAAGCTACCGCAGTTCGATTTTCTGATCGAACCTGAACCGGTAAACCCTGTAGGTGAAGTGTCAGACGCGACAAAACCAAGCGGATCGCTCAGAGCTCCAAGACATTGATGGGGGTGTGAGCCTCCTGAGGACCCCACAACCCCTGGAACTGATGATCTTTCCAGAAACCTCCCCAGCCCGACAGGCTGGCATCCGTGGTAACTGTCTCCCAACGAGGGGCCAGGAGCTATCTGCCCCTCATCAGATTGCTTGATTCCAGCCACCACAGAAGGGACTGCTGAACCCTGGGAGACATCAGAAATGACTGATACACGGACTGTGGACATCTGTCCCATTTCAGCAATAGATGGAGTTGTAGCGACCTCATATGGAATTGAGCAAAGGGGACTGCCTCGAAGGAGGCCACCATCAAACCTACCAGAGTCATCTCTAGCCGAATGGAAGGGCGAGGGTTGGTCAGGAGAACACGTATCAGATCCTGAACCCTCTGCACCTTTGGTTGGGGTAGGAACACTCTGGCCTAAATGGTATCCAGATTCATGCCCAGAAAGGAGATCTCCCTTGATGGGGAGAGAGAAGACTTGGGGTGGTTGATCACCCATCCGCACCTTTCCAGCGTCGTCACCACCGCCCTGGTGTCCAACTCCGCCTGGCAGGAGGGAAGAAGCTGTAATGAGTAGGTCGTCCAAATACGGCACAATGCAAGTGCCCTGGGCTCTGAGCAGGGCCATTATGCCCGCCAGAACCTTTGTAAACACCCTCGGTGCCGAGGTCAGCCCGAACGGGAGGGCCACAAACTAAAAATGCTGATCTCCCACCACGAACCTGAGAAATCTCTGGTGTGCTGGGAAAATTGGTACATGAAGGTAAGCATCCTTGATGTCTATGGACGTCATGAAATCCCCCTGACGAAGGGAACCGATGGCTGAACGCAGAGTCTCCATGCGGAACTTCTTGGTTCTGATGAACCTGTTGAGAAGCTTCAAATCTAGGATGGGTCTTATGGAGCCATCCTTTTTGGGAACCGTGAACAGGTTGGAATAATAGCCCCGGCCTCTCTCTGAAAGAGGCACCGGACATATGACTGCCATGTCCAGGAGATTCTTTACAGCCAACAGGAGCCCCTGCGCCTCCCGAGGATCCGATGGCACCCGAGACCTTAGGAATCTGGGAGGAGGCCGGGACTCAACTCCAGTTTGTACCCAGACGAGACCACTTCCAATATCCACTTGTCTGTGACCTCCTGGGCCCAGACCTGGAAGAAGAGCCGCAGCCGTCCCCCTCATTGTTGAGCTGGCTTGGCAGCGGGCTTGGGCCTGGAACCCCAGGTAGAGGCCATACGTCCTCTACCTCTGTTTGAGGAATCACCTCTAAAGCCAGAGTAGGCAAGACCTCTGCCCCCTCTGGCACCGCGAAAGGAAGGATTAAAGGAGCTTGCCCCCCGAAAGGACCGACGCAGCTTCTTTCGCTGAGATAGCTTCCCACCCTTCTCCACAGAATCCAATTTGTCTCCAAACAGCCGCGTTCCCAAAAAGGGCAGAGCTGTAAGCGACTTCTTGGCCGCAATGTCAGCCGCCCACTGGCGCTGCCAGACCGATCGGCGCATGGCCACCAACAGGGCCGAAGTTCTACTACACATGGTAATAGTGTCGTCCATAGCTCACAAAACAAAATTCATGAACAATTCACACCTTTTAAAGTGGACCGTCACCCAGGGGTGATCGGCCCGGGAATCTATAAGATCACCGATCACCTCCCTCACCGCGGGACATCCGAGATCGGGATGTCCCGCGGTGAGGGACCCCCCCCCCCCAAAACCCCCCAAAAACTTACCTCATCGGCGGCGGCCCCTCTAGACGTGCCCGCGCTGGCAGTTTGTGAATGGCCGGCGTGGGCGCGCACTGTCAGAGGGGCGCGCGGGAGGTGGACGCGCTGTGTTGTCCGCCGCTGTCACCCGCTTGTCCGTCGGCGGTGATTGGTCAGCGCGGCCACGTGGGAGCGTGGTGAGGTGAGTTTTGGGGGGTTTCAAACAGCGAGGCACCCTTAATTGGGGTGCCCCCCTGAAGTGGACCAAAACCCCAGGAGTCAAAATCCTGGGTGTTGGTCCACTTTAAGGGTTGTGAATTCAACGCTGTCCGGGTTGAGCTGGGACCCATTTAACATGTCCCTGATCTCCGACCTGGTGGCCACAGCCACGAGTGCCGATGCACAGACAGGCCGCAAGGCTGAACCCACACTGGCAAAGGCATGACATGTTATCTGATCACTGCGCTTGTCCTCACCATCCTTAAGGGTAGTGGCGTCAGGAGTATGTACAACGGAGGTGTTGGACAGTCCTAAGATGGGCACATCAACCTCAGGAGGGGAAGACCAGCGCTTCACTGCGTCCACCGGAAAGGGTTACTTCCTATCCCATCCCTGAGGAACACCATGAAGGCGACTCGGCTTCTCCCATTCTCTAAGAATCATGCAGTCAAAATGATCCTGATTTGGAAACTCCAAGCGGGGTTTAGAGAACCCAAAGAATTCCCCCTTCTTCGGAGGGGCCTCCGCTGGTGGGGAAATATCCAGAATCTCTAACAGATGGGTCAGGACCTTGGGAGTATCCACAGCATCCCCCAGCGCCTGCCCGGCGTCAGAATCAAAGAACTGCAATTCCTCAGTCTCAGATTCCTCAAACAATTCCCCCTCCTCAAGCGGGGAATAATCAGCCCAGTCCGGGGAGTTATAATCATCAAAATCAATTACCGGCGTAGCCGGTGACAGATGCCTTTTCTTAGCAGGGGCCTTTCTGCCCACTGAGCTTGAAATAATTTTTTCGAGATTGGCCAGCCTAGCACATACATCCGAGTGCGACTCCCCACTAATGACAGTGTCACATGGGGTACAGACAATGCGGGGAGGGGGTAGGAGATGAGACGGGCGGCACTGACCCAGACGCCTGGGGTCCCGACTGCCGCGTTATGGCCTGTTGCGCACATGGTATGCAAATTAGCACATTCTCCCCGGAAAGGGGTACCCCACAACCCACACATAACCGGGATTGTCCCGACCCCGGTATCCTGCAGAGCCTCCATATGGTGATTTTTGGGGCAGTTGCAACAACCCGAGGGAATTACGCTGGTAAGCAACCCGGGATGCCCCTTTAAGTCCCTAGTGGGAGGATTTTTAGGATGCCCAATTTTATTTCTAGGGAGTTCTCCTGAAAGACACAAGAGAAAAGGCCTTAAGCACATGCACACACCATATATATATATATATATATATATATAAGAAACTATATATATAAAATATAAATATAATATACATGCTATATCATTAAAGCAGAATGAACAGAAGGGGGGCCTAAGCAATCCCCTGCCAGAATGGGCACAAGTAATGCAATAAGGACGGATGAGGGGGCCCCGGAGTGCACTCACGTGAGACCAGCGATAGCTGCCACCAGCATGCAGCTCCTGGAGACAGCGAGAGAGGGAGAAGAAGGAGGGGCAGGCCAGCGCAATCGCGCCTGGCCCCGCCCCTCTTCCCACACAGCAGCGCGGTTCCCAGCCAGGAGACTGGGCTCTGCACATGGCGCCAAGACAGGAGGGGGCGGGCCGCGGCAGCGCGCAAGCGCCCGGCCCCCTCACGAACCACCGCCTGAGGGGAGAGAAGCTTCCCTCAGGAGATACTGAAGAAAAAAAAAAACGATCCGGGCAAACGGCGGCCATGAGCTCCTGGGCGCCTAGTGACAGTAAACGCACACATCCACACGCATTCACACTGAAGTGAGGTGAAGAAGAACGGTCAAACATAAATATATAGATATATACCCCCCCCCCCCCACTGGAGGGATACAGAGGAACCAGGAAGGGGGGAAATCCCACACTAGGTGTGTCAGGGATATATGGGACAGGGCATCCCAAAACCGGGATCAACAACCCGGATTCCGGCTACCCCGTTATAAGGGGTCTCACGGGGGAGCATGGCTCCCTAGAGGTGTTGCCTACCCTCACTCGGACCTGCAGCCAAAGGTGGGAGGCTACTACAAGGGTTAAATATAAAGGTCCAAGCAGAAATAAGGCAAAAAATGGCCGGGTGCAAACCCGGCTTACCTGCAAGGAAGAGCAGCACACATCTTCCAGACTTGCTCACCGTCTTGCAGAGAAGGAACTGGGGAATGTGTGGGAGGTCCCAGGTATTTATGGACCAGGAGGGGCTTCTTTTTTGCTTTCATCTCTGCAGAAGTTCGCCCTCTACTGGACCATAACCCATATGTCATGAATAGTGGAAGCGGGGTGTGTGACATACTTGGAATAAAGGCCTAAAGGCCCCAACAGCACGAGTAAAATGAACAGTAACTCGGAAAAAGGGGGAACCCTTCCCCTAACAGAATAGGCCCTAACAACGGCCTGACAAATCCATATGCTAATGGTAGACCTGACCGGCGCCAAACTCTTCTTTGGACCAAAGGGTACCCCAAGGGTCTTCCTGAAAAGGCACTGAGGCCACCAGGTAGTATTTCAAGTTTCTGACAACGTTCAGAGAAGTAAGACCCCCGTCCTTGTCATTACCAGGATTAGGACATAAGGAAGGAAGCACAATGTACTGAATAAAGTGAAAGGCAGAGACAACCCTATGCAAGAAGTCCGGTTCAAAACGGAAAAAAACACCCTGTCCTAGGGTCTCTCAAAGTAGGGGGCCTGAATGGACAGAGCCACCAACTCAGAAACACGTCAGACAGAAGAAATAGCCACCAAGGAGGCAACTTTCAAGGTAAGAATAAACAGTTCAGCCTCATGCACAGATTTTAAGGAGGACCCCGAAGGGCAGACAATACCAAACTCAAATCCAAACTGGAAACAAGGATGAAGAGCAAGGACAGCTGGAAGAGAACAGCCAAGGCGGAAACATGCCTCTTCAGAGCGCTGAGCTGAAAAATCCAAATCAGGACCATGTTGAAGGAACTCTAGTATCCGAGGAAAGAGGAACCCCCGACAGGGGAAGGCACCAGCCTCACACCAGACAATGTAGATCCACCAGGTCCTGTAGAAGCTGCTAGAAGAAAATTTCTTCCTAGCCCCTACCAGAGTCTGAACAACAGCATCAGACATACCCTCTCCTCTAGGATGAAGGTAACAGCAGCCATGCCGTCAAAGCCAGCGTATGTACATTGGGGAAACAGAGCCGTCCTTGAGTGAGAAGATCCAGAACCGGGCAGAGGGTACTAATCGACCGTCAGCTGCACGACGTCTGCGAACCACACCTGTCTTGGCCACCAGAACAACTGGCAATCCTTCTTGATCAGCTTACGTAAGACTTAGTCCAGAAGAGGAACGGAGGTAAAAAAGGTACAGGAGGCCGAACCCCGGTCAGGATAGAGACATGGCATCCACCGCCAGAGCCAGAAGATCCTGGGACAGTGATACAAATGCTGGAAGCAAGCGATTGTGACAAGAAGCAAACCGATTAACAACCGGCATCCCTCACCTGTGACAGAGAGATAGGAAGACCTCGCTGTTAAGGTTCTCCCCAGCGAGAAGCCCCTCTCCCGCTCAGGGGATCCGCTTCCAGGTTTCCCGCTCCCGGAATGTAACCGCCAAGATGCACAAAAAATTGTCCTAGACCCAGGATAGGACCAACGACACCTCCCGGAGGACACTCTTGCTCTGAGTCCCTCCCTGATAATTGATGCAAGCGACCGCAGCCCAGTAGTCGGAACGAACCTGAACCGGTAGGTCCTGGAGGTGAGGCGTCAGCTGCGCCAGCGCCAACTGAACCGCCCTCAACTCCAGAACATTAATAGGGGCGTGTGCCTCCTGAGGGCCCCACAACCCCTAGAATTTTGGAGGGCTCACCCAGGAGCCCCTCCAGCCTGACAACCGTAGTGACTGTCTCCCAGTAGTGTGTCAGGAATGATCTGCCCCCAGAAAATTCTCAAGTCCAGCCACTCGAGGGGGGATCGCCGGACCAGAGGATACCTATTTAAAGCAAAGGCCTGAACCAGAGACAGGGGACAATTCCTTTCCCAGGCTGTAAGAAGATGGATCTGAAGAAAGCCACATGTGAAATTGAGCATAGGGCACTGCCTAGAAGCAGGCCACCATATGTCCCACCAGCTGCATCCCTTACTGGAAGGATGGATGAGGGTTGGATAGCAGAACATGAATCGGCGCTTGAAAGGCGACCACTTTCTGCTGAGGGAGGAAAACCCTGGCCTGAGTGGTATCCAGAGTCATACCCAGAAAGGCGATCACCCTGCATGGGGGGAGAGAGAGAGAACTTGTGGTAATTGATCACCCACCCGAACCACTCCAGTGTTGCCACCACCGTCCAGGTGTCAAGCCCTGCCAGTTGGAGTGAAGGAGACTTAATGAGAAGAATGCGAATAACTACGGGCTCTGAAAAGGCCATCACGCTTGCCAACACCTTGAGTAACCCCTGTGGGCAAGGTGGGCCGAAGGGGAGTGCCACAAATGGCAGTGTCGTTCCTCTACTGCAAACCTGAGGAACCGCTGGTGCCCTGGAAAAACCAGCACGTGAGGATAAGCATCCAATATGTCTGTCGAAGTCATAAAGTTCCCCAGGGGCAGGGAACTGAAGACGTAGCGCAGCGTTACCATGCGACAAGTCAGGTTTTGATGAACTTGTTGAGAAGATTAGTTCTCGGATGGGACTGACGGGACCATCCCTTTTGGGCACTGTAAAGAGATTGTTAACACTGACCTCTATCTCCCGGGGGGACCTGACGGACGGCCCCCATGGCTAGAAGGCTTTGTACCGCCAGCAACAGGCCCTGAGCAGCCCAAGGTTCCGTAGGAAACCGTGATAAGAATCTGAGAAAAGGAGTGAAGAGCAGCAGCCGCCCCCCACCAGAAGGGTGAAGGCGCCCCCTCAATGCTGAGCGAACTAGCAGTGGATTTGGGCATTGCACCCCATAAGGATCCAGATCGGGCACGGCAGCTGCCTCTGCCCCAGAATCTCCCCTTTGTCCCACAAAGGGTACCCCCCTGCCTGACCCAAGCCCATGAAAGGAGGGATTGAAGGACTCTGACCCCCGAAAGGGTCGTGGCTGCGTTGGAGAAACTTACCTCCCTTAGCCAGAGATCACCAACAGGCACAACCCAACAGAAGGAAGCCCCTTGAACGCCTTCCTAACAGCATTATCAGCTGCCCACTGGCGCCACCAGACCGAACAACTGGAAGAGACCACCAAGCCGAGGTCCTGCTATTCCGCCGAATGGTGTCATCTAAGGCGGGGATAATCAGCTCACATTCAGCCCTAGAAGGATCCACATGGAAGCCTTAAAGAAAGCCCCTGAATAAGGTCCTAATAGCCACGGCCATAATAGCAAAGGCACCCACCGGGCGCAAGGCCGAACCCACACAGGCAAGGGCATGGGAGTCCCGTTACTTAATACATCAGTCCTCACTATCCATCAGGTAGTGGAAGTGAGGGAATGCGCCACAGACATAACAGACAACCCCAGGATGGGGGCGTCCACCTCAGGGGAAATCAACCAACACTAGACCAATCCGCGGGGACAGTATACCTCTATCCCACCCCGTAGGAATACCGAGAACCGGCAAGCCATTCCCATTCCTAGAGAACCAGATAACAAAAAGGCGTCTGTTTTGGCAATTCCGACCGCGGTTCTGCGGTACCAAACAATTCCCCCTGCTGCTTAGGAGCCGCTGCAGGAGGGACAATGGCAAGTACCTCAAAACTCTGAGTAAGAAGCCTATGGGTGTCATCAGCATCCCACTGCTCTGAGGCGGCATCAGTGCCATGGCAGGCCGATCATCAGAGGGATCAGAATCTGAACAATTTTCCCTTCCACTAGAGGGGTACAGACAGACAATGATTTAATCATGATGTTAACGTAAAGGCTGGCGCCATGTGCCGTCCTTTAGCTGGAGCCAACCGGGCTGCAGAGCTAGCAATCAATATCTCAATAATGGCCAATCTAGCGCAAACATCATATAGCAAAGCTAGTGTTAATGTCACTAGGGGTCATAAACCAGGCGCGGGGGCGTGGGGAAAGAGACCAGCAGAGCTGAACCAGCTTGCCGCGTAAGCGCTTGCTGTGCACATTGAACACAATCAGCACATTATAGCCCACAAGGGCCCCCCTCACATACCACACACAGCCGGGATTGTCCCAAGGGGGCCCTGAGCACAGTATCCTGGGAAGCCTCTGTATGGTGATTTTGGTAGTCGCCATGACCAATGGGAATTACGCTGTTCAGCTACCCGGGATGCCCCTTAAATGTCTGTTAGTGGGAGGATTTAAAAAGGGCCAATAGTTATAATGGTACCCCTAAATTTGAGTGATAGGGCCACAGGACCGGGAGAAACCTCTAATTAGAGTTGTCCCGCCTGGAAGACATAATAGGGAAACCAGCGTAAGCAAAAACAAGCAAGCACCCGCATACAAGTAGTTGTAGTTACAATACTAATAAATGTACCAACAAATGCTGCCCGCAGAGCCTTAACAATCGCCTGGCAGCCCAATGACAATTACCAATATACACATAATGATATAAGATATAAGCCCGCATAGGGCACTCACAAGAACTGTCAGGGAAAAGATGGCGCGGGAAGGACCGCAGGAAAAGGAGGACGGGGCGGGACGCTGCGGAGCGCGCCGAGCGCTAGGCCCAGCCCCCTCCAAAACGCGGGGTCCAACCACAGGCCGCGCTCCCCAGCCAATAGGGCTGCGGAGCCGGACGGGAGACAGTACAAACATACACACTCAAACACACATACAAATGAAAGTAAAACAGCACACATCACATTACAAATGAATGACCGCCCCCCCAGCTAACCGGGAACAGGGAGGCAGGGGGAAAAGCCCATGGTTACATTTGGAGCCAAGTAATGAGGGCTATAAAACGGACAGGGCATCCTATATCAGGATCACCAACCTGAGCTGCCTACCTGGGGGATTTGCGGTGGAGTCTAGCTCCATTGTAAAAAACACCTCTAATAGGTGCTCCTACCATCACCCGGACCATGCAGCCGTAGCTGGGAGGCATTTTTAAAATGGCCCGGGTGGGAATAGGACAAAAGTGCCGGGGGCTGTGCAGCCCGGCTTACCTGCAAGGAGAGGGAGAGCCATCATCTTGACCGTCGACTGCAGAGACTAAACTGGGGAATGAGTGTGAGGTCCCGAGTATATATGGGCCAGGAGGGGCCTATTTTTTGCCATCTCTGCAGTAAAGCGCCCTCTTGTGGACTATAACCCAGACGTAATGAATTATTCTGGAGCAGGGTGTGATGCATACTTAGAATATGTGTGTAATGGGTTATAGGAGACCCATATTTACAGTAATTACTATTCTCTTTAGTGAATACAATGTAACTGGCAACACACTAACATGCATAAAATGGCATAGTCATAGTTGTAACATTTTAATTCAAAATTCATGTAAAATACAAATATAAAAGAGTAAGTAACAAGTTTACCATGAAGCAGGATTGGTGGAGACGCCCTGGGGGTGGTGATCTCTGTAAACGTGCAATAGGCCTTACACACAGTACAAATGAGACACTACAGTGTGTCTGTGTGTAGAACAGGCTTTAGATGCTGTGCTCAGATAGTGCCAAGACCACAGGAATAAACTAGAGCACTTATCAAGAGCAAACAATTGGGTTTAATTTTCCCAGGCCGGTAATTGTGCCTGGTGTAAGGACAGCAGTGTTGGTGGCTCTTCCCTGTAACAGGATTGATGACCCTTTCCCCTCTGTGTTTTCAAATATAACATTAGTGAGGTTGTGTCCCACCCATAGGCCTGTCGTCAGTTTGTTGTTGGTGACTCTCACATTTCTATTGTTTTAGTGTGTGTGTGTGTGTGTGTTTGGAAGGGGTTTCCTCTGGGCAGCCATATCTGGAAAGTTTACTTTTGCTGGATTCCGCCAATCCCTATAGCGAGGCATCAGATTTAAGCACAGCAGAAGGCTGGCGTAAGGACAATCTGAGCAAAACTGGAGCTTGCTACAGGCTCAACAGAGGAGGGCCGTGATTCAGCAAGAATTCCAAACAATTCCCTTAAATCGGACCAACACCTGCTTTTACCTTACGTTAAGGTAAAAACGGGTGTTGGTCCAGTTTAATAAGAAAAAAAGCCTGAGAATGTCACTGTTACTGAATTACATTCTGTTTCTGTTTCTTATCACTCCTTGGTCACACACTGTCTAGCACACTTTGGCTCTCATTTGGTTTAATTTATACTTACTGGCTTTGTGATAACAAGATACTATGTCATGCCTTTTTCATTTGTTTGGCATGTAATTAATTATATATAACCTGTATATATTGATTATCTAGCATTGCCTTGCCTAAGTTCCCCCCACTCATCCCCCTTTTTAGATTGTCTTGTATATGTTTTTTAATGATGTGATGCCCGTTTGGGTTCTGTGTTGTTCCACTGTTGAATTTAATAAACTAGTATAACCTTTTTTTTTTACATACTGGTTTGCATTAATCATTTAAGGGTGAGTGCAGAAAATTCCTGGTGCTTGTATGGGACATACCAGAGTGCCCCTTCTATGTTGTTCAATTGACACACCCCGCTTCCAACATTCATGACACTTGGGACATCCAATAGCAGTGTCTATAATGGGCGGGGATCCCACAAGGAAAATAAGGCATAACTTAAATTACTGCATCTTGCAGAACCTTGCGACCAAAAGCAGCAACCGCTGAGGCCCGCACATCAACCTTGTAAAACTTAGAAAAAGTGTGAACCGAAGACCAAGTAGCAGCCTTGCAAACTTGTTCAACAGAAGCCTGGTGCTGAAAAGCCCAGGACGCACCAACAGCACGAGTAGAATGAGCAGTAACACGAAAAGGGGGAAACCTTCCCCTTAGCAGAATAGGCCCCAACAATGGCCTGACTAATCCATTTACTAATGGAGGATTTGGCGGGTGCCAAACCAAAGGCATCTGTCTTACGGAGAACAGATGTAGTAACCAAATAATACTTAACACAACGAACATCATCCAAAGAATGTAAAGCCCTTGTTATTACTAGGATTAGGGCACAATGAAGGAAGAACTCCTGATTTAAGTGGAAGGCAGACACCACTTTAGGAAGGAAATCTGGTTTAAAATGGAAAACCACCTTATCCTGATGCCTCTCATAGTAAGGAGCCTGTATTGGCAGGGCCGCCAATATAGAAACCCAACGGACAGAGGTAATAGCAACCAAAAAGGCAACTTTCTGAGAGAGAATATGAAGAGGAACCTCCTGTAAAGGTTCAAAAGGAGCCACCTGCATAGCAGAGAGCACCAGATTAATATCCCAAACTGGATGTAGGAGCTTTCTAGGAGGCCGCACATGCGTGACCCCCTGGAAAAAAAGTCTTAACCAAAGGGTGAAGAGCAAATGACCTTTGAAAGAAAATAGCCAAAGCAGAAACCTGCCCTTCAAAGTACTAATCTGGAGGCCCAAATCCAGACCCTGTAGCAGAAACTCCAAAATCCTAGGGATAGAAAATACCCTGCAAGGCAGGGACCTAGACTCACACCAGTCAATATAGGACCTCCAAGTCCTGTAATAAACCACAGAGAAAGACTTCTTTCTAGCTCTAACAAGAGTCAGAATGACAGCATCAGAAAGGCCTTCCTCCTTCAAGATGGAGATTTCAGCATCCACGCCGTCAAGCCAGCGTTGGTAAATTGGGGTAACAAAGCTGACCCTGAGTTAAGAGATCTGGAAGAAGAGGCAGAGGCAACAGATCCTCTACCAGCCTTGTGACCTCTGCGAACCACAGGCGTCTTGGCCACTTTGGAGCCACCAGAATTGCTGGTGCCCTTTCCAGAACCAACTTGCGCACCACCTTGCTTATCATGGAGAATGGGGGAAAAAGATACAGGAAACCCAGATCCTTCCAGGCAAGAGACATTGCATCCACTGCCACTGCCAGAGGATCCTGGGATAGAGACACAAAGGCTGGAAGCTTGTGGTTGTGGCGAGACGCAAACAGGTCCAACGGCGGAGTCCCCCACTTGTGACAAAGGAACTGAAAGACCTCGGGGTTGAGAGACCATTCTCCCTGGCGAGCGCATGCTCTGCTCAGGGAGTCTGCCTTCACATTCTCTATCCCCGGAATGTAAACTGCCGATATGCAGGGAACATTGATCTCTGCCCACTGAAGGATCAGAGACACTTCCCGGAGGGCACCCCAACTGCGAGTCCCTCCCTGGTGATTGATGTATGCAACTGCTGTTCGGTTGTCTGACAGAATTTGAACCGGCAAACCCCGCAAGAGATGAGTCAGTCGGAGCAGCACAAGACGAATGGCCCGAAGTTCCAATAAATTGATTGGGGAGTGAGCCTCCAGAGGCCCCCACAACCCCTGAAATCGGTGTCTCCTCCAGATGCCCCCCCCCCCAGCCCGTAAGGCTGGCATCTGTGGTGACCAACTCCCAACAAGGGGTCAGAAATGATTTGCCGTCCCTGAGAGTGCTCGAAATCAGCCACCACTGGAGGGACTGCAGGACGAGGGGAGACAACAGACAAGTCCGATTCAAAGACAACGGGCGCTTGTCCCACTTCGCCAGGAGAAAGAGCTGAAGCGTCCTCATGTGGAACTGAGCAAAAGAAACCCCTTCGAGCGTGGCCACCATCAACCCCACTAATCTAATCCCCAATTGGATAGGCTGATGAGGATTGGCCAGGAACAGATGAATTAAATCCTGAATCAGAACAATCTTGGACTGAGGAAGAAATACCCTGGCCTAAAGGGTATCCAGAATCAAGCCCAGAAAGGGAATCTCCCTTACAGGACAAAGAGGATTTGGCATGGTTTATCACCCAACCAAACCTCTCTAGTGTAGTCACCACTGTTCTGGTGTCCAGTTCCGTCTGATTGAAAGATGGCGCTGTGATGAGCAAGTCGTCCAGCAATGGCACGATGCGAATGCCCTGGACCCTGAGAATAGCCATTACTCCTGCCAGGACCCTGGTAAACACTCTTGGGGATGGAGTGAGACCGAATGGAAGAGCCGCAAACTGAAAATGGTGGTCTTCTACTGTGAATCTGAGAAATCTTTGGTGAGCGGCAAAAATAGGAATGTGCAGATAAGCATCCTTGATGTCTATGGACGTCATAAAGTCCCCCTGGCGGAGAGCGTCGATCGTTGAACGCTACTATTGAGTCATCTCAGATCTAGAATAGGCCGAACAGAGCCGTCCTTCTTTGGGAACCACAAATATGTTGGAGTAAAACCCCAGACCTCTTTCCGCTGGAGGAACCTGGCGGATAACATCCATGTTTAAAAAGTTCGCCACAGCTGCCCGGAGCCCCTGTGCGATCACCAGATCTGCGGGCATCCGAGACCTGAAAAATCTGGGAGGAGGCCGAACCTCGAATTCCAGCTTGTAACCGGAGGACACAACTTCCAGAATCCATCTGTCTGATACCTCTTGAACCAAGCCTGGAAAAAAGAATCGCAGCCGTCCCCCCACCCGTACGGGTGAGGGCACCTCCTCATTGCTGGGCAGGCTTGGAAGTGGACTTGGGCTTAGATCCCCAACTCTGACCTGGACGGCCGCGTCCTCTTCCTCTGTTCCATGCAGTCCCCCTTGGGGCTGAAAAGGGCCGATCATCTGCCCGTTCTGGAACCACGAAAGGAAGGGTTAAAGGAAGCCGATCCCCGAAAGGAACGACGTTGCTTCTTACGCTGAGGCAATTTGCCCCCTTTAATGACAGAATCCAACTTCTCACCAAAGAGGAGTAATCCCCCAAAGGGAAGTGCTGTAAGAGACTTGTTTTGCCGTGTCAGCCGCCCACTGGTGTAGCCAAATAAACCGCCGAATCGCAACAAGCAAGGTAGAAGTTCTGCTACACAAGACCATGGAGTCATCTAAAGCAGAAAGTACCAAAGACACAAATAAATCACATCACTTGAGAGCGGAAAACTCATCAGAGGCTGGATCAAGCCCTGAGGTATTCAATAGGTCTCTAATAACAGACCTAATAGCGACTGCCATAAGTGCCGAGGCACCCACAGGCCGCAAGGCCGAGCCAACGCTAGCAAACGCATGGCAAGCCATTTGATCAATACGTTTGTCCTCCCCATCCTTAAGGGAAGTAGATTCCGGATAATGCAAAACAGAGGAATTGGACAAACTGAGCACAGGTGAATCCACCACAGGGGGATGACCAACGCTTAAAGTGTCTGCAGGAAAGGGATATATTTTTTTTTTTATCCCAGCCCAAAGGAATGCCAGTAGACCGCGCAGGCTTTTCTCATTCCTTAAGAATGATATCTTCAAAATGTTTCTGATTAGGAAATTCAAAACGAGGCTTGGAGGCTCCAAAGAACTCCCCTTTCTGAGGAGGGACTGCTTCTGGAAAATCGATAGCCAAGACCTCATATAATTGAGCAAGAGCTTTAGGGGTGTCAAAATTCTCACCTTCACCTTGTTCAGCGTCAATACCCACAAATTGCTGAACATCCGAAACATCAGATTCTTCAAAGAATTCTCCTTCGAACGGAGAACAAAAAATGCTCGCTACAATCAAGCTCATTTGCCTCAACGGCCAGAGCTAAATGTTTTCTTTTAGCTGAGGCCCTCTTGGCCACAGAGCTAGACATTTAGTTTTTCAATGTGAGCCAATCAGGCACATACATCAGAAAGCGACTCTCTACCCATGACAATATCACTGGGGGTATGGACAGGACAAGGCGGTGTGGGGGAAGAGGCAGGAGCCACTGACCCTGAGGCTTGGGCCCCTGACTGCTGCATTATAACCAATTGAACACAAGATACACAAAAAAAAATGCGTTATCCCCAACAAGGGATGCCCCACATCGCAAAAACTGCCGAGTCTGTCCCGCAGGTACTGAAAAGCCAGTATCCTGAGATGCCTCCATATGGTGTTTATTAAAATACTTAATTTTTTTATAGTCGCCAAGTATATGGGATTTTTACAGCCGAAGCTACCCGGGATGCCCCTTAATAGTCCCTAGGTGGGAGGATTTTAAACAAGGACCAGGAGAAACCCCTATTAAGAGAGTTTCCCCCTGGAAGATAGAGAAAACACAATGAGCCTTATGCATATGCAAGAAAGAAATGACAGTAAATAAAAAAGATTTCCCTTTAGTATAACTAAAAGGTACTCACAGTGACCACAACAGCCCAGCGACCAATCGATATAAGAAAAGGCCAGCAGCGGCACCAACGCAGCAGCCAGGACCAGTGGAGGCCAGCACCAGAACAGGAACCAGCAAACCAGAAATGCGACGCTGACTCGAAGCCCCGCCCACCACCTAGCACTGCTCAGAGAGCAGAGGGCGGGTCAGCCAAGGACAATAGCATGACATCATAGAATGGGGCCGAACGAAAAAAAGAGAGGGAAATTCAAAAAAACCCAAAACAGGTATGTCACTTTCTTATCTTTTCCCTTTAAAAAAAAAAAAATGCATAGGCCAAAAGATACTCCCTAAATAAAGATTCCCCCCATCACCCCAGCAGAGTCCAGGAGGGCCAAAAGGGGGGAAAACAATAAGCACCCAATAGGCACAAGGAGATTTAAAGGGACGGGGCATCCCATGCCGGGGGACACCAACCCGGATTCCGCCTACCCCTTATTTGAGGTCTTACGGAGGGAGCAAGCTCCCATATACACCCAAGGGTGTATCTACCTTTGCTCGAGCCCATCAGCCAAGGCTGGGAGGCATAACATACATATCATAATACAAAAATGTGGCTTCAGGAAGAAATAGAAAAAAGCCGGGCGTAACCCAGCTACCTGCAGGAAGGAGAGTCATCTTCTGAATGCTTCACCGACTGCAGAGACGAAAAGACTGAGGAATAGTGGGAGGTCCCGGGTATTTGTGGACCAGGAGGGGCTCCTTTTTCTCATGTCATCTCTGCAAGATCGCCCACTACAGGTCGGTATCCCAAGTGTCATGAATGTTGGAAGCGGGGTGTGTGACATACTAGGAATAGTCCCATTGCCTTTCCTTGTCTTCCTATCTGGTGATTCACTAACAGTGATAATATCAGGTTTTTTTTTTTATTAAAGAGGACCCTCACCCTGAATAAGAGTCTACGTTTCCTCCACCCTGTACATACAGACTGCCCACATTAAAAATCATCCTACCTGCAACGAGTGCATATTCTGAGCCTTTAAAGTGGACCAAAACCCTGCTGGATCAGCCCGGTCCATTCCCTCCCCGCGGGGCATGCACAATCAGGATGCCCCGCTGTGTGAAACCCCCTAGGTTGCCTGCTACATTTACCTTAAAGTGGACCAACACCCAGGATTTTGACTATCCTGGGTTTTGGTCCACTTCAGGGGGGCACCCCGATTAGGGGTGCCCCGCTGTGTAAAACCCCCCAGAAACCCCCCAAAACTCACCTCACCACGTAGCCACGGACAAGACAGCGCGTCCGCCGCCGCCTCCCGCGCGCCCCTTTGACAGTTCACAAACGGCGGGCGCGCGGGAGGCGGCCGCGGCCGCTGCCGCCGCCGATCAGGTCAGTTTTTTGGGGCTTTTGGGGGGGGGGTCCCTCACCGCGGGACATCCCGATCTCGGGTGTCCCGCGGTGAGGGAGGTGATCGCCCCTGGAATCTTATAGATTCCCGGGCCGATCACCCCTGGGTGTTGGTCCACTTTAATCCCGGTCCAACGGCACATGTGCATGCCGTGGCTGCATCCCCGCTATTGATCTAGCAGGGCGTGTGCGCATTTGTGAATGGCTGGCGCGGGCACACTCCCTGTTAGGGGGAAGCGCGAGATGCATCCGCCAGCATACTCGACGCTCAGACGATGCTCAGACGTGCATAACTCAGAGGTTCCAAGCACGCTGATTGGCCGAGCGGCCACGCATGCACCATAGGACCTCTGTGAGGTGAGTTGATGCGGGAGATCTGGGGGGTTTCACCCCAATCAGGTGAGTGGACCAAAACCCAAGATAGTCAAAATCCTGAGTTTTGGTCCACTTTACACATCCAAGATGGCGGCTCATGGAGCATCAGGCAGCCTGCAAACAGGAAGTGTGTTCTGACTGTGCCGCTCTGCATTCTGGGATTGCTGTCCTTTCACTCACCCCAGCTTTGCTCTTTCTGTGCAAAGCACAACTATAACCCCCCTCCTGCAGTTTATCCTGCTCTCCTCAGTAAGTGTGATGCTTCTGAGAAAAGATGGCAGCGCCCGTATCCTAGAGTCCTGAACAGAGTTGCAGCCCAGTGGGGGAAAGAATAATAAGTAGGTAACTAAAAAGTTTAGATGCTGGGGAATAGTTTAAGGGTTTGGGCTTTTCATTAAAGGTCCAGTATAAGTGAATTTTTTTCTACCATGAGAGTTTTTTTCAATCCTTACTGAAGAATGAGGGCCGAGGTCTTCAAAAATGTTATTAAAGAGAACCTGTAATGAATGTCTGGAGTTGGCTGCTTACATGTTTATCTGGTCCCTTTATTAGTCAGTGGTTGATTTCATCTTCAGATAATTGCAGCAGAGGGTTTTCAGAGGCCGCCAAGTCACCAGATGGCCCATGTGATGAGAGTCTTTAATGACTTATGTCATCATTAAAGTGGAACAAAACCTGGGAATTAGACTTTCCTGTGTTTTTCCATGCCCATCCTGATTTGGGATGCCCCGTTGTGTGAAACCCCCCAGTTTGCCCACTACAACTCCCCTTTCTGCTATCCAGCAGCGCATGCGTGGGCTCTCGTCCAACAAGAGCCACATGTCATGACTATGTCATTCGGCAGACGGCTCTCACTGACTTGAATTGGGAGCATGTGCTGCCACATGTGACTAGCTGGGCGGGAGTTCCTCATTCACTACAATCAGAGCCCTTTGCTGAAAGGAAGTAAACATGACAAAGGGCTCTGATTGGATGACAGTCTGTGCATGTGTCACTGGAGGGTGGAAAGGTGAGTTTGTACAGGTGTCTGGGGCGTTTCACACTGCAAGGCATTCCAATTCAGGATGCCCCTTTGAACTGGACCTTCAGCATCAATTAATGAAAAGCCCAACCCCTAAAAAAACTATTCCCCAGCATCTAAAATTAATATATTTTTATTATGGGCAACTCTGTTCAGGACTCTAGGATACGGGTGCCGCCATCTTGCCTCAGAAGCATCACATATTGAGGAGAGGAGGGGGGGAGTGCAGGGGACGGGGTTATAGCTGTGCTTTGCACAGACAGCGCAGAGCTGGAGTCAGGAAAAGGCCAAAAATCCCAGAATGCAAAGCGGCACAGTCAGAAGACACTTCCTGTTTGCAGGCAGCCTGAAACTCCATGTGCCGCCATCTTGGGTGTTTAAAGGCTCATAACATGCAGTAGATGCCGGTAGGATGATTTTTTTAATGTGAGCAATCTGTATGTACAGGGTGTGGGAAACATATAAGATAGACTCTTATTCAGGGTGAAGGTCCAGTTTAAGCTGCATTTCCCTACTGTGCTTGGGCTTTACAGTATTTAGCTAATCAAGTCTACAACTAAATGGTGGAGAGAGTCGGGTTGTGTCAGTTTTGCATTATTTCTATATCCAGCTATTTCTACCTCATTGCTAGATGTAGGATTTATACAGCAGTGAGCACAGCCACGTGGCAGCACTTTCCCTCGGAGCGATGGCTGCCCCAAGAAGATAACTGTTGGCATAATGGCAAATCTTTACTCCAGACTGTAACCAGCAATGGCGGCCCTTGCTCTTCTGCCCCTGTCGCACACCATCTATTGGGGCTATTTAGGGGCCACTTTCCTCATATCGAGCCTCCGGTCTTGAGGGAAATGTGCATAGTAATATAATAATAATAATAATAATATGCACTGCTGAAGTTTTATACTCAAACAGGCTGGAGGTGTAAATCGCACCCCTCAGTAGAATGTGAGCCCCGGCCTGCAATGCCTCCAGAGTCGGGCTCATGTTTAGCAGTGCAGGTGGTAGGTGCTCTATAGCACAGCATGAGGTGTGAATGTAGATTTCGTCAATCAAGTTAACTTTAGGATTTCCTAATAAAGGTAACCTGTCATGGTAGAAACACGTGGGCGCACAAACTAAAAATTGCCTGTCATGCTCTTCCATGTCTCAGTACTGCAATAAAGGGCCAGTCATACAGTATGATTTTGTTCTATAAACAGAGGTCATTTCTGCATTAAAGTGGGCGCACAGCTTCCACCTGAATGTAGTTCCCACTACAGGTAACATACCAAGTAAAAAGTAATAATTTAAGGAATATAAAAAAGGCATCTGATTCATCCCAAAAATGATAAAACAGGTCCAAATGGCATAACAGTGCAGCTATAGGTATCCTGGCAAAGGTCTGTCACTGCTCCTTCCCATCTGGTCTTAGTCTCCGCAGATACAACAGGGGGATCAGGAAGGCCACTGCAAATATAGTAAAGCAGAGCTCCGCTGCAGCCACCCAATACACTGCGAGGAAGAAAAAAGAGGCAATATCAGACAAACTGCATAACCTCCACCCCCCAACCCCAGTCCTGCTTCCAACCCAGTGTCCATCTAATCCATTCACTATTGTCCTTAGAGCAATGCACCTGTCCTATGCTATATACATAAACATATTGTTGGCTCCATTTCTTTGGCTCACTGCCATACTAAACATTTTAATATTGTCTGGAGCTACAACAAGCCTTTACAGTGGCCACTTCCCTTATTCTCATTGTGTGGAATCTGCTGCAGTGATTAATATATTTACTTTGCTATGGTGGCAGCTGAATAGGGGTTTAAAGTGAAACTATACCCAGAAAGGAAGTGAATGTAGTCACCTTCTATACCCATCCCAGTACCCCAAAGCAGCCTAAAATTCATAACACCACTAACAGGAAAGGGCTCCAACCTACAACAGGCTTCCCTAGAAAGATGAGTAAATGTGAGCGTTCACAAGGGGGTTTCACGCCGCAGGGCACACAGAACTGGGATACCCCAGGCGTTCGTTATAGGTCATTATAGGTCAGCCCCAGTGTTTTTTTAGAAACACAAGCCTGCACTATAGGTGGTTGGTCCTTTTTAACCTTTTACGTTATAACCCTCAAAATGAGGGTTGTTCTGTACAAAACGTTACCGATATGAAGATGCCCCCTAATCTGTATACTTACCTCAATATAGGAACCCACGACAGAGTGCTGCTTCACGCTCTCAGAAGACCTTGGCAGGGACGCAGAAGGTACAGGGAGGCCACGGCCATGAATACTGCGCTGCTCTTTACCCTCCATGGGATGCTGGTGCTAGGTGAGTACATATCGACCCAGGGTGATATCACCATCCCCCCAGGTAAAGTTTTTTACCCTGCCCTAGAATATTTTAGATTCTTTAATGGCCATTAAATATTCATAAACCATATGGGATTAAATCTACAGTCCAGGCAATGGTAATGGTAATAATAAGGCAGCAAGCAGCTCCCCTCAATCCTGTCCCATGAGCCTCTCCCCCATTTCCTGCAGTGTGCTGTAGATGCTGCAGCCAGTCTTCAATGTTTGCCCCTCCCTTTTTTTGTTATGACCACACTCTAAATGTGGTCACACAGCCGCCCCTGTCCCTCAGAAATATAGTGACCACAACTGGAGGTGGTCATGGAGGAATAGCACTGCTGGAGAATAGCCATTTTTACAGCCACAATGTTTTCACATTCAGCTGGAAATCATGGCTTACACTGCATAAAAATACAATTCTGTGATTACTCACCTGTAGAATTGGTATTATGAGTATACAGTACGTCCTGCTCCAGAGAGAATACTTACACTCGGGTACTACTCCGCCAGTTGGCGCTGGACTGCAGAGACATCGAAAATAGGCTCCTCCCGGCCCCTCAAATACCCAGGGACCTCCCACAATCCCCAGCATTTAAAAGCAGTTAACGAGAAGCCGGGAGAATTAAAACAACCCAAACTAGTAACTTTGAAAATGATAACAATCATCATACAGGGGATCCAAGAGAATGCAAAAACCAAGGGTGGGTTGGAGCAGGACGTACTGTATACTTATAATACCAATTCTACAGGTGAGTAATCACAGAATTGTTATTCTTAGTATACAGTACGTCCTGCTCCAGAGAGAATACTTACACTCGGGACATCCAATAGCAGTGTCCATAAAGTAGGGTGGGATCCCCAAAGGTAACAGCAGACAGTTTAAACCACTGCCGCCTGCAGAACCTTGCGGCCAAAAGCAGCATCAGCTGAGGCCCTAACATCAACCTTGTAAAACTTTGAAAAGGTATGAACAGAAGACCAAGTAGCGGCCTTGCAAACTCGTTCAACAGAAGCCTGGTGCTGAAAAGCTCAAGAGGCACCAATAGCACGAGTGAAATGAGCAGTAAGGCGGAAGGGAGGATTCTTCCCCCTAGCAGAGTAGGCCTGAATAACAGCCTGATGGATCCTTTTGCTGATAGACTTGGCAGGAGCCAAACCATTCCTAGGACCAGAAGGGACCACAAAAACAGCATCAGTTTTTCTGAAAGGTGCAGTAGCCACCAGATAGTACTTCAGACACTTAACCACATCCAAAGAATGCAAAACCCTCTCCTTAGCATTACTAGGATTAGGGCACAAAGAAGGAAGAACAATGTCCTGATTCAAATGAAAGGCAGACACTACCTTAGGCAGAAAATCTGGTTTGAAGCGGAACACCACCTTGTCCTGGTGTCTCTCATAGTAGGGGGGCTGAATGGAAAGCGCCGCCAACTCAGACACACGCCTAACAGAGGTGATAGCAACCAAAAAGACAACTTTGAGAGTAAGGGCAGCATCCTGCACAGGTTCAAAGGGAGCACCCTGCAAGGCTGACAGAACCAAGTTCAAATCCCAAACAGGCACCATAGGCTTACGTGGGGGACGCACATGAGTAACCCCCTGGAAAAAAGTCCTGATCAGAGAATGCTGAGCAAAGGACTTCTGGAAGAAAACAGCCAGGGCAGAAACCTGACCCTTCAGAGTACTGAGTTGGAGCCCCATCTCCAACCCATGCTGAAGGAACTCCAGAATCCTGGGAATAGAGAACACACGACAGGGAAGAGACTTAGACTCACACCAGTCAATGTAGGCACGCCAAACCCTGTAATAAATGGAAGAAGACTTCTTCCTAGCCTTTATCATGGTATCAACAACCGAGGTAGACAGCCCCTTCTCCATCAAGATGAAGGTTTCAGCAGCCAGGCCGTCAAAGCCAGAGTTTGTAAATTGGGATGGTAATGGGCCCTGAGTTAGCAGATCTGGCACCCTGGGCAGAACGTACTGATCTACTGCCAGCTGCACCACGTCTGCGAACCACACTCTTCTTGGCCACCTGGGGGCCACCAGAATTGCTGGCACCCCTTCCAGAGCAATCTTGCGCAGAACCCTGCCCAGCAGGGGGAATGGAGGAAAGACATACAGGAGCTGAAAGTCCTGCCATGACATTGCTAGGGCATCCGTGGTCAAGGTCAGAGGATCCTGGGACAGGGAGACAAAGGCCGGGAGCTTGTGATTGTGACAGGACGCAAACAGATCCACATCTGGTTGACCCCAACGGTGACACCGAGATTGGAAAACCCTGTTGCAGAGGGGCCATTCTCCCTGGCGAGATGTCCCCCTGCTCAGAGAATCTGCCAGGAGATTTTCCGCCCCGGGGATGTACACAGCTGATATGCAGGGAACATTGGCCTCCGCCCAAGTCAGGATCAGAGACGCTTCCTGGAGGGCCCCCTTGCCCCGGGTCCCTCCCTGATGATTGATGTAGGCAACTGCTGTCTGGTTGTCCGACCGCACCTGAACAGGCAGGCCCCGAAGGTGAGGAGTCAACTGAGCCAGAACTAACCTGATTGCCTGCAGCTCCAAGACGTTGATAGGTCTGTGGGCCTCCTGAGGTCCCCACCTCCCCTGGAACCGCAGGGACTTCCAGAAACCCCCCCAACCTGACAGACTGGCATCCGTGGTGACCGTCTCCCAGGAGGGGGTCAGAAAGGATCTGCCCCCCAGCAGGTTCCTGGAGTCCAGCCACCACGAGAGGGACCGCCTGACCAGGGGGGAAAGCACACAGACCTGGTCCAGGGACGCTGGGTCCTTGTCCCATACTGACAAGAGGTGAAGTTGCAGAGGTCTCATGTGTAACCGAGCATAATGGACCGCCTCGAAGCACGCCACCATCAGGCCCACCAGCTGCATTCCCTGCCTGATGGAGGGATGATGACAAGATAGCAGGAACTGGACCTGCGCAATAAGACTGTCCACCTTCTGTTGAGGAAGAAAAATCCTTGCCCGAACTGTATCTAGATTCATACCCAGGAATGGAGTCACCAAGGAGGGAGACAGAGAGGACTTGGGGTGGTTGACCACCCATCCAAATGACTCCAGGGTGGAGACTGCCAGCTGAGTATCCAATTCTGCCTGATGTAGAGACTGGGAGGTGATGAGTATGTCGTCCAGATAAGGCAGCACGCGGATGCCCTGAAACCTGAGCAGAGACATCACTCCTGCCAGCACCTTGGTGAACACCCTGGGAGCTGAAGTGAGACCAAAGGGCAATGGCCGCAAATTGGTAGTGTTGATCCTCCAGAGCGAACCTGAGGAACCTTTGATGACCTGGAAATACAGGAATATGAAGGTAAGCATCTTTGATGTCCACAGAGGTCATGAAATCCCCTGGGTGCAGGGAACTGATGGCAGAGCGCAGAGTTTCCATGCGAAAGCGCCTGCTCCTGACAAATTTGTTGAGGATCTTCAAGTCCAGGATGGGCCTGACTGACCCATCTTTTTTGGGCACTGTGAAGAGGTTGGAATAGAAGCCCTTGCCTTTTGCTCTTAAAGGGACTTTGCAGATGACCCCCAGCTCCAGGAGGCTGTGCACTGCCTGCACCAGATCCTGAGCTGAGCTGACACAGGGTCCTGAGGAGCAAAACTCTATCTTGTAACCGGAGGACACTACCCCCTGAATCCACCGGTCTGAGACATGAAGCCTCCAGACGTGAGCAAAGTGCTGAAGCCGTCCCCCCACCCGGATGGGTGAGAAAGCCCCATCATGCCTGAGGGGGCTTGGGAGAGGACTTAAGCTTGGGGCCCCAGGAGGAGCCAGGACGTCCACGTCCTCTGCCCCTACCCCAGAAGTCTCCCCGGGCCCCAGTAAAGGAAACCCCCCTCCCTTGTCTAGCACCACGGTAGGGGGAGGAAAAGGAGCCCTGACCCCGAAAGGGCCGAGACTGCCGCCTGCGCTGGGGTAACCTGCCTCCCTTAGCAAAAAGGTCCAGGCGGTCCCCAAACAGGCACAGTCCTTTGAAGGGAAAACCAGTGAGGGCCTTCTTGGCAGTGTTGTCAGCAGCCCACTGGCGCAGCCAAACCGAGCGGCGTATAGCCACCACAAGGGCAGATGTTCTGGCACACATTCTAATGGTGTCATCCAAGGCAGAGACAAAATTCACAAAAACATCACAACTAGAGTGCATTAAAAACCCCACAGGGCAAATCATCAGGGGCACTATCAAGGATACTTCTGAGCAGGGTCCTAATAGCCACAGCCGTAATGGCCGAGGCACAGACCGGGCGCAGCGCCGCCCCCACACATGCAAAGGCATGGGACGCCAGCTGGTCAATGCGCCGGTCCTCAGCATCCCGCAGGGTAGTAGAGTCAGGGGAGTGCATGACAGAGGTTTTAGATAACCCTAGGACCGGGGCATCCACTTCAGCAGGGGATGACCAACACTTTACCACATCAGCAGGAAAGGGATACTTCCTATCCAACTCTTAGGTACACCGGGAAGTCTACTGGGACGTTCCCATTCCTTGAGCACAAGGTTATTGAAATGTGCTTGCTCTGGAAATTCCAAGCATGACTTAGCAGTATGAAAAAGTTCCCCCCTTTGCCTGGGAGCCGCAACAGGGGGAGAAATGGACAGAACCTCAAAAATCTGGGCCAGCAATCTATCAGTATCATCCGGGGCCCAGGGGTCAGAGCCAGAATCGTCATGATCCTTGGGCCTCTCATCAGATGACCTTGAGTCGGAGAATGGCTCCCCTTCGTCCGAAGGGGTATAGCCACATAGATGCCAAAACTCATCAGCTTCCATAGGGAAAAGAGTGACATCAGGCGTTAAGTGCCGCTTTTTTGCAGGGGCCTTACGTGCCAAGGTATTAGCAATTAACTTCTCAACACTAGCCAGTCTAGAAGACACATCAGGCTGAGAATCCCCGCTTGTATGCAACTCAGTGGGAGTGAGATTTAAGCTTGGGGGAGTAGGTGAAGTGAAACGAGGCGCAGGCCCAGCCACTGGAAGGCTGGGTTGCAGCGCAAGCACCTGCTCGGCACAAGGTACACAGACCCGCGCATTGTCAGCGCTAATAGGGGACACCCCACAAGCTACACACAGCCGGGCTTGTCTCGAAGGAACCCCGGTCACATTATCCTGAGATGCCTCTATATGGTGATTATAGCGGCACAATAGGCCGATAGGGATTAACGCTATACAGCAACCCGGGATGCCCCATTAACCCGCTAGGGAAGTGGGAGTAATTACACTAGGCCTCACAAGTTAACCAACTAATAGAGGGCCGGGAGAAGCCAATGGGTTTGCCCGTCTGAAAGACATAATCAAAGGGGGCCGTAAGCAAACAATAATTAAAAAAGGTAATAAAGCCGCCCATGAGGGCACTTACGGACCACGGTAGGTAGAAGCCCGTCACGCAGAAGCCGAACAAGCAGACAAAATGGCGTTGGTATACCTTGAGGGGCGGGCCCGCACGAGCAATGACGCGGAACGCGCCAGAGACAGGCCCCGCCCCCCCAAAGAGTGCGAAGCCAACACGTGACAAGCAGCCAATGACGGCGCACCAGCGCCTGAGGTAACGCCGCCGCCAAGCACGGAACACAGGGAAAAACGCGTGCGGCGGTGGCAATTTCAAGTATAATAAAAGTAATACAAGTCAGCGCGGCGGCTGACACAAAGTATAATGTAAAGAAGCATAAGCCAAAACACTTATATACATATACACACACCCCCTCCCCTCTTTCCCCCCGAAGGCTACAAGGAGAGTGAGGGAGGACAGCGGCCACTTAATATAGGGCCCACCGATAGACAGGGGCAAGGGGCAGAGTGCGGGAGGGGCATCCCATAGAGGCTCACCATATGCCTACACCGCCTACCCTTTGGTGGGGGATTGCGGTGGAGCAGCGCTCCTAAGCACCTAACAGCGGCGCTGCCTACCATCACCCGACCAGCGCAGCCAAGGCTGGGAGGCATATTACTAATGGAACGGGTGGGAATAGTCCTACAGGGCCGCAGGCTGATAGCCCCGCTCAACTGCGAAAAGAGAGAGCCATATTCTTGTCCTTCGCAGTCCAGACTGCAGAGAAATTCTGGGGATTTGTGGGAGGTCCCTGGGTATTTGAGGGGCCGGGAGGAGCCTATTTTCGATGTCTCTGCAGTCCAGTGCCATCTGCCGGAGTAGTACCCGAGTGTAAGTATTCTCTCTGGAGCAGGACGTACTGTATACTAAGAATAAATGCTGAGCACATTGATTACTATACCTCTATGGTTATTATTATGATTCTACATGTGGTCAAGAGGCTTTCTGGATGTGAAATAGTAGAGCAGAATAAATGGCATTTCTTTCTATTACCATTGATTTCCTGCCTGCAGCATTCCTAGTGAATTCTGACCCTAAATAATCTCCCAGCTTCTTAGTGACACGAGATATCCAAATGACATTTCTTCTAGCATCAGGGAATTCTGTCCCACAGAAACACACCCAGGTCCTATCTAATCTCCCTGCCTTATATATATTATAGGAGACACTCACATGTGGCTGATAAGACAGGGCCCAGCGCTCTGGCCAGAGCTCCCAGACTTCTCAGGATGCCCATGACTGTCCCCTTCTGGCTGGCCAAACCTGCAGAGAAGAGGAGCACATCCATTATTACAGCAACAAATGCAAACATAACATGTTGTGTGGTGAATTTGAGCACAATCTAGAACACACAGAGAGGCCTGGTAGATTATTGTTTGATTATTTCAGCTCAGCGTTCAGTACAATAGACCCAGTTATACTAATGAATAAACTGGAGAAAACGTTTCAATCTGTAAAAATCAGTATCAGAGAGACCAACATTGGTGCCCCCCGGGGCTATCTGGTCACTAGGGATGTCAGTAGGGATTTCTAGTATCGATTCTGCCCCCCCTCCCCCGCTACAGTAAAAGAAAAGTAAAAAAAAAAAAACACTCTCCTAATCCCTCGTTCGATCCGGCCACCTCTCCTGGCCTGATCTCCTGTCTCCCTCCTCCTCTGGCCAGCAATTACTGCATCTGTCAGCGGATCGGCGAGGAACACAGGAGCTGACAATCGGAGGTGAGTAAAGAATTTTTAATTTTTTTTTTCTAAAGACATTTTCTCTATGTGTGGTGTTTTTTTTTTTTTTACTGTTAACCCTTTGTTAACTGGTAAGGGATCTATGTGACCCTTATACCAGTTCACAAGGCTCTGGGTCTGGCAAGTCACCTGCAGCTAGCGGGTGATTTGCCATTAACCCCCAGCCCCCCCATTACCTGCCTCCCCAAAGGCCAGGGGGGGGCGTGACCATAGGCTATGTTGGCTTGTAGCCTGCAGGGCCAGGGGCCAGTTTTGCGCCCTGTTCTACAAGCCTCCATAGCTGGTGGGGATTTTTAAGAGTTTTTAACCCTTAAAATTCCCCCCAAAACCCTGGGAAGGGGGAACCCTATGTCATTTTTTTTAATTTAAATTAAAATTACATTAAAGGTAGCCATGTAAAAGAAACCAATTGAGAGCCACAGAGAGCAAGACAGGAAGGAGGGGAGGCAGGAGTAAAGAAGAGAATTAAAGCGGAGGGGGGGGGGGGCAATTTGTATGTAACAATACTGTGAGTATGTAACCTAGAAATATTCCCTCATAGCTGTTTGGATAGGCCCCGGATTTCCGTTTCGCTGCCACATGCGGAGAGGCCTGTGCTGAAGCATCGCCTCTCAAAGAAGTCACAGGCTTCAATATGAGGAATACATAACTGAAAGGAAAAGTAAAGTTACAGGTGACCTAGTCGGTAGAGCATCCATCTCCTTTAGACAATAAGAAGAACTTCATAGTCATGTTATTTTTTAGGGGTGTTGGTCGCCACTGTATGCTTGAGCACACATAGGAATTTTTCCTCCACTATTAACCCATCTGTGCACTGAGTGTACACATGCCCGGAGTGGTAGACTGCTCTTATTATGGGTCCAGGCAGCAGTTGGGGCATTAGGTGCAAGGCCACTTCCTTACCTCTAGGCCACGACTGCCCTCAATATTTGTATAGTGTCCTAAATCCTGACATCCTAAAACCTATATGTAATGGAATACAAAAGAGTCGTGTCCCCAGATGTTACTAAGTGATGAGATTTCTGAAGTCTTTCAAGCAAAGAGCAGAAGTCTACCAATAGGAAAGAAGCATTTACCAAATATTAGTATTTATAGCCCCCTAGAGGTAGAGAAGAAGAGCTCACCACATATTAGTTTATCAACCCCTTAAAGGCCACTGCTAATGGTTCTTGTGTAAATATTGGCATATGGTTGTCAATGGGGCAATTTAACAATCAATACACCTCAGACTGAAGGACAACACTAAGCGACTAAAGTCAAAAATGTTGAATAGAAAAAACATTGAAAGCTGGTGGTTAATCAATAACATTTAAGCAAAAGCCTCAAGCATGAAACCTGAAGGACAGTCTGGCAGGGTGTAGATCTGTTTTAAATTTAAAGCAGAACAAAACCCAGGATTTTTACTTTTTAGTTTTGTGGGCCCGAATTGGGATGCCCCGCAGTGTGAGACCATCCAGTTCACCAACTACAACTTACCTTTCCATTCCACGTGTGGGCTCTCATCCAATGCGAGTTGCCTGTCGCAACTATGTCATTCAGCAGGTGGCTCATATAGACTTAAAGTAGCACTATCACAGAAAAAATGGCCCAATGATAAAAATCCATATAAATATGCAGGATGGCGGGATTAATGAAAGGAAGTGGAAATCAGGTGACAGGCTCTGTCACCCCTAATACACTAGTCACCCCTGGATTTTATTCCTACCAGGAGAAGAAAACCACAAGCTTGGGAGTTTTATTTAGTTAGGGGCTTATAAGTGACCCCTCCTCTCATTAGGCAACGTGTTTATATGGGTTTTTAATATTACACAATTTTGCGCTGCCTACCTGAGTGGCAGTAGCGGGAGTGTGCGCATGATGCAGGGGATGAGGCTGTGCAGCTTCCTGTTCACAACAATCAGAGCCCTTTACTGAAAGGAAGTAACCACAGCAACGGCCTCAGATTGGATGAGAGCCAACACATGCTCTTTTGTATTTTTACAGGCATTCTGGTGGTACACACTACGGGGCATGCCCATTTGGGATGCCCCAGGAAAAAAACCAGCGTATGGCCCTGGAATCTTTTAGACAGGGAATGAAGATGAGTTTTTGAGTGACCTAGGGGGTTTGACACAGTGGGGCATCCCCAAACTGGATACCCCGGGGGGGGGGGGGGGTATGCCTGCCCTGGAGTCTCTCAGATTCCAGGGTGGGTTTTGATACACTTTACAAGAGCTCTAAGGGTAAACAAACTATGACCTTCTTTTCCCTACTGGAGCTGGGCGTCAGTTATAGCCCATCCATGCTAAGGTTGTGTGTTCCGACATGTTGGCAGTACCAGAGTTGTATTCAGCTACATCCTGCTTGACATTGCGCCACCTGTTGATCAGAGAGACTGCTGACACCTTCCTCTGACCCCTTTTGTCCAAGAGCTAAAAGTATTTCAGTCCATGGGATCCCCTTTTTTTCCCGATCACATTGTTATGACACCGATGTGGGAGAGAACACATGTTTTTGAAATACTTGCCACAGTCTTTTTAAAGTCTCTGTCCAGACACACACATTAACTTCATCCCAGGTTACCCCCCTTGGGGACAGTATAAATTAAGCCACTTGAAGCATTTCAAAATCTACAATTATATGTAAATAGCTTATGTATTCTAATGGCCCATTTACATGACCAGGTTAACTGACCGTTGAGTGCACGATCGTACAACTCGTATGCCAGGCAACTTGCATTCCGACATGGACAATTTGTCGGAAAATGTTTGTTAAAGTGATCGCAGTTAAGATCATGTTCAAGGTGTCACGGCACACTTACCCCCAGCCCGATCCTGCGGCGTCCTTGAGCTTGGGCGGCTGGCCGGGGATCCTTCTGCCCGGCAGCCACATCCCTGTTTTCTCCCTCGGAGTTCCCTGACAGTGTTGCTGTACTTACCTCGGCTGCCTGAGTTCGCCCAGTCATACCTTTGGTTCATCCATCTTCACCCCTGTGAGCTTACATCCTTTGAGCTAATAAGTCCTGGGAGCAGCCGTGTCTGGCGAGGCGTTTAAAGCGTCCTGGCAAGGGGGGCTTGGCTAAAGGTGAAGCTGATACAAGTTATTTGTATAGTCCTATTTTCAGCCGATTTCCACATGCCGACTTTAGAGGGATTTTTCATGAAAACTGTTGTAAAAAATAATCAACAGCTTACCTTGCCAAGCGTTTCTCCAGCGCTGTGCCTAATCTCAGCTTTGCGCCCTGAATGAGGAAATACACTTCCCCATCTGCCCCTCCAGCGCCACCATGCCAATGTGGGCCACCAATTCTACCTCAAGGAGCTAGTCTAGACCACACCCCCCTCTGTACTGATGGCTTGAATGGTACTCTCAGAGCTGCCTTTTAAGCCCAGCTAAACCCTCCCTGCTCCCCATCCAGCCTCCTCCTAGCAAGTGCTCGGTTTGCATTTCCCTGATGAAGGGGCGCATTCCGCCCTGAAACGTCGGATTACTATACAGACTATTTGTATATGGACATTTCATGTACTTCTTTTCTTGGACTTTTGGACTGTTTAATACATTGATTCACTGGAGTGCGGGCTGTTGTTGTATTTTGGTTAATGCAGTGCCACCACTGGCCACAGCACCCAATATAATTGTTTAAAGGTAAGAGTGTTGTGTGTCACACCCACATGCTTCAGAAGAGAAATCATGAGGTAAAATTGTAAACCTCAATGTCTCGTCCATTTCTTCTTCAATTTAAAAACGGAAAAGTGCCAAACGTAACCTGACACAATGGCCTAGCAATTGCCTTTGCCTGAAATATCACTTTAATGAAATGAACCAGAAATTTGTCAGCCAAATGATACGACGCTCGACCAACAAGCCAATTCTCATTGGTGGTTTTGATGGCAGTAGGCATTTCTACAGATCAGTTATCACTTGGCTTTGGTCACTTTAGCAATTATTTATTCACTAATAGTTCTGTTTAAATGGGCCATAAGGGAAGCCTCTTTCTTCGCTTCAAAGTGTCATGAGCATGCTGTGGTCAGAGACAGCTGTGGCACCACTGTGGCTTGCCATGCTCACTCAGGCTGAGAGCTCTAAGGGATAGAGTGGCTGTTGGACCACTCTTTTGTGTGGTGCGAAGGGGATGAAATTGAAAGGAGGGAGCCCTGCTACAGCTTTTTTCTGATGCTACAGGAAATGGTTACTTGTTTGCTTCCTTATTGTTGCTGTTTACACTCCCTTTACCACTGATGATCATGCTTTGTTAAAAGTCCCTCACATCCCACAATTTTCCGGTTTTTAATATGGATTTACACTGAAAACTTGCTCACTCAAATATATGAAGTGCTCCCAGGTGATGGGTACAGGGAAACTCGGATTGTGAAAAGGCAACAGTCTCTAATAAAGTGGCCATTCAATGTATATATCTCATCTCTGTGCTAGTCATGAATACCTATAATATTTGGATATTTACTCTATCCATCCATTACATTTTTATAAGGCACCATCAAAACAACAGCAATAATAATGCAGCCTGTCCCATTGTACCTCCATTTCCTGAAGCATAGGGTAGAAGTTGTAGCAGGGCTCTAAAGTTTGCCCTTTCCTCCAAAAGCTCTCTTTCCCGCCATGCTCTTCCTTGGCACTATCAGTACAAGTGAGCTTGGCAAGTCACCGTGGTCCCGAAGCTGGCTCTGACCACAGCACATGACTCAAAGCAGTGTCATGACACACCCTTCCCAGCACAATCACAAATCAGAAATAAAAGCAAAAACCAGCGGCTTTACTTAGCATACATAAGGTATTTTATAATCAGAGGTTTTGAGATGCTGTGAAGTAGCTCATTTTACATCATTACATACTTACTGCATGTCTGGACAGGGACATAAGGGATGCTATTCAAACAGTGACGGTTTAGGACAACGGTACCCAACTGGCGGATCGGGGTCCGAATGCCGACCTCAGCACCAGATTTCCGGGCCGCTGTCCTGACAGCCCTGCACTCAGTTGCCGTGATCAGCGCTGCCCCCTTTACTTGATCGGCTATGTAGTGCTTAGTCTCCCTTGCAATATGAAGTGCTGCACGGGCGGGAAGTGGCATTGCAAGGTACACACAAACTTTGTTTCTCAGTCTCTTTGCCCCATCCAATCCTGTTCCGCTGCCCGAGCTCAGCCCCATCCATCCCTGTACCACCAACTTGTTCCCCCAGCTCATCCCCCTCCATTCCTGTCCCCCCCAGCTTTGCCCCATTAATCCCATCCCCATCCATTCCTGCCCCCCCCCCCCCCTCCAGTTCTGCCCCATTCACCCCAGCCTTTTTTTAGTTTTGCCTGTGGCATCTATAGCCCCTCCTGCAGTGCACGGATTTCTAACTATACAACCCGTGCGACAGCCCCCAGCCTGGACCCTCACCTCTCACCGGATGCCTGTATATGAGGTGGTTGAGTACTCCTGGTTTAAGAGAATGCTCTAGGTGTCCCTGATTAAAGTGACCAAAACCCTAAGTGCCTGGTGCCCCACACTACATACCACCGGGAAAGCATATTCTCCAGTGCTGTTGCTCACCTACATTTTATATCCCACATGACCGCCAGCAGACAGTAAATTTCATTGCTTACAAAACACTGTATCTGTGCTGACACTGCAATCCTCACTGAATGCCAACGGTCAGGTGTGAACTCAATCAGGAAAGGGAGAGTCAGGCTTAAAGCGGACCAAAACCCAACAAACTTGTAAAATACATTTGACCATAGCTCCTGCTAATACTCTCAGAAAAAAACAAAATTAGCCATTACTAGTTCTACACCCTCCTTAGGATATAGAACTAGTAATGGCTAATTTTGTTTTTAAAAACCACCCTGGAAACACTTTTTTTTTGCTGTCCCTCTCTGTAAGATGGCAGGTGATCAGTCATTGCATATATATGGCAATGATATAATTTCCACACACAACAATGGCAATAGAGGAGGCGGAGCTTTACAGCTAAAACACGCGCCATTATCTGGGATTAGAGTGAAGCAGGAGCAGTGAAAATTGTCAAAAGGTACTCCTCATGGGGGGAGCAATTCAGGAAATCCTAGTTAAGTGTGGGTTTTGGTCCGCTTTAACTGGGCAGTATGCTGTGTACGGCATCCGGCAATCCGATGCCCCCTTCTTTGTGCTACTGATTACAGAAGAGCAACGGTCATTTTTGATCCGCTTTAAACTGCGGCAAACCTTCATGTGGGAGAACTTGGCACCTTAAGTGTTTTCTCAGTTGACTGGTATTCATTAGAATTAACTTCTCTACCTCTCAATACACAAAACAGCAAATGATAATAATAATAACAACAATAATAATATATATATATATATTTATTCCTATACTCCTGATTAAGGGTTGGATGGGAAAAGTGGGAGAAAAGTTTTGAAAGGAGGCATTTTCCATAACAGAAAATAACTGCTCCCTATAGGGAATTTAAGAAGAGTGGAGAGCGACAAGCTCAGTAGGAGTTGTAGATAACGCTAAATTTTAGTGAACTAACGCATCGATACTCATCCCCCTTTTTTGTATTAAGATCGAGCTGTATTGTTTGACTGCAATAATCCTGTTCTCTAAGTAAGTAAAGTAGGGCAAATGTGCACCATAAAAAGCCACCAGCTCCATAAATAGCATCAATTAATCAATAATGGAGCTGAGTGACGCAAGGAGGCTTCTTACTAACACAAGGGATATGCAGACAAAGGCTGAGTGAGATACACTCTTGTACGTGTGCCCGTCCACCCACACTTCTGTGATCATAAACACGTTGTGATATGAAAAGGCCGCATTTAGAACCCTGATTTTTATTTTTTTCTAACTTTAAATGGCATGAGGGACTAAAGTACAAATGTTTAGTGAAGGAGAGGAGCGTATTCTTCCCTTGCTGGATTACAGCAGCCGCAAGAGCGGATTTAAAGTGGGCCTTTTTAATGACTGATGGTCAACTCGCACTGATTTGGGATGTGCAAAACCTAAAAGGAAGCCTTGGAGTGTGCACAATACTTACGCTATGTTCCATTGCTGATGGCGGGTGGTGGGTGGCACCTTCACTGCTCCGCTATCATTTGAGTTTGCCAGACGCACATGCCAATCCAGTCAACCCAATTGCTTGTCAGCGGTCACACAAGGTGCAGACCAGGTGATTCATTTTTCCTGTTTTAGGCCGTCCTTTCACGTTTTGCGCAGAGAGACATCGCAATTTGGAGAAGAGTAATTTTATGACTTGGGATGCGCTTAAAGCGGACCTTCACTCTGAATAAGAGTCTATCTTATATGTTTCCCCCACCCTGTACATACAGATTGCTCACATTAAAAATCATCATACCTACATCTACTGCATGTTATGAGCCTTTAAACATCCAAGATGGCGGCTTATGGAACATCAGGCAGCCTACAAACAGGAAGTGCCTTCTGACTGTGCTGCTCTGTATTCTGGGACTGCTGACCTTCTCCTGACCCCAGCTCTGCTCTGTCTGAGCAAAGCACAGCTGTAACCTGCCCCATGTACTTTATCCCACTCTCCTCTCCTCAGTAAGTGTGATGCTTCTGAATAAAAATGGTGGTGCCTGTATCCTAAAGTCCTGAACAGAGTTGCAGCCCAGTGGGGGAAAGAATAAGAAGTGACTAAAAACTTAAAATATATTAATTTTAGATGCTGGGGAAATCTCTTTTTAAAGGTTTGGGCTTTTCAATAATTCATGGTGAAGGTCAGGTTTAAGCGGGTGAAGGACCAGGTTGTTGTATGCTCACATGGTTCCATGTAAAGGACAATAGGAAGTGGGATGCCCCACTGCAGGCTTGTGGACACCAGAGGGCCAACCACCACAGTGATTGGCCCACCAAAACCCATCTATAAGACTCCCAGGTTGTTTGTTTCCCTTCCCCTTGGGGTATCCAAAATCGGGATGCCCCGCTGTGTGAACCCCCCCAGGTCACCCTGTTCATTTACCTTGCTTCCCAGTCCAACGGCGCATGCACAAGCCGCATCCCTGTTATCCCACTAGCAGGGCGCATGCCCACGCCAAGCGTTTGTGAATGGTGCGCCATAGGATCGGGAAGGGGTGAGCTGTGCCTGGCCATCTGGGGGGGTTTACACAGCGGGGTGCCCCCTATTGAGAGCGGGGGGAAGGACCAAAACCCAGGATAATGAAAATCCTGGGTTTTGGCCCACTTTAAAGCAGCCCCACTGCTTCTCCACCGATTGTCTGACTATGCTCTCAGTTGCTCAGTGGCCGATTCATGGGGCAGGGAATGGCCAGCGCAGGTAAAAATACAATTCTGTGATTACTCACCTGTAGAATTGGTATTATGAGTATACAGTACGTCCTGCTCCAAATCTAATACTTACAGTTGGGATATAGCAGTAAGGCGGAAGGGAGGATTCTTCCCCTTAGCAGAGTAGGCCTGAATCACAGCCTGACGAATCCACTTGCTGATAGTAGACTTGGCAGGAGCCAAACCCTTCCTAGGACCAGAAGGGACCACAAAAAGAGCATCAGTTTTCCTGAAAGGTGCAGTAGCCACCAGATAGTACTTCAGACACCTAACCACATCCAAAGAGTGGAAAACTCTCTCCTTAGCATTGCTAGGATTAGGGCACAAAGAAGGAAGAACAATATCCTGATTCAAATGAAAAGCAGACACTACCTTAGGCAGAACATCAGGTTTGAAACGAAACACCACCTTGTCCTGGTGTCTCTCATAGTAGGGGGGCTGAATGGACAGCGCAGCCAACTCAGACACACGCCTGACAGAAGTAATAGTCACCAGAAACACAACCTTGAGGGTAAGAATGGCCAAGGCAGCATCCTGCACAGGTTCAAAGGGAGCACCCTGCAAGGCTGACAGAACCAAGTTCAAATCCCAAACAGGCACCATAGGTTTACGTGGAGGATGCACATGAGTGACCCCCTGATCAGAGGGTGCTGAGCAAAGGACTTCTGGAAAAAAATAGCCAGGGCAGAAACCTGACCCTTCAGAGTTCTGAGTTGGAGCCCCATCTCCAACCCATGCTGCAGGAACTCCAAAATCCTGGGGATAGAGAACACACGACAGGGAAGAGACCTAGACTCACACCAGTCAATGTAGGCACGCCAAACCCTGTAATAAATGGAAGAGGAAGACTTCTTCCTAGCTTTAATCAAAGCATCCACAACTGAGGAAGACAGCCCCTTCTCCATCAAGATGGAGGTTTCAGCAGCCAAGCCGTCAAAGCCAGAGTTTGTAAATTGGGATGGCGTAGTGAGCCCTGAGTGAGCAGATCTGGCACCAAGGGCAGAGCGTACTGATCTACTGCCAGCTGTACCACGTCTGCGAACCACACTCTTCTTGGCCACCTGGGGGCCACCAGAATTGCTGGCACCCCTTCCAGAGCAATCTTGCACAGAATCCTGCCCAGCAGGGGAATTGGGGGGAAGACATACAGGAACTGAAAGTCCTTCCATGACATTGCTAGCGCATCCAAGGTCAGGGCCAGAGGATCCCTGGACAGAGAGACAAAAGCTGGGAGCTTGTGATTGTGGCGGGACGCAAACAGATCCACATCTGGTTGGCCCCAAAGGTGACACAGAGATTGAAACACCCTGCTGCATAGGGACCAGTCTCTCTGGTGAGAGGTCCCCCTGCTCAGAGAGTCCGCCAGGTGATTTTCCACCCCCGGGATGTACACAGCTGCAATGCAGGGGACATTGGCCTCCGCCCAAGTCAGGATCAGAGACGCTTCCTGGAGGGCCCCCTTGCTCCGGGTCCCTCCCTGATGATTGATGTAGGCAACTGCCGTCTGGTTGTCCGAGCGCACCTGAACAGGCAGGCCCTGAAGATGAGTAGTCAAGCGACCCAGAACTAACCTGATCGCCCGCAGTTCCAAGACATTGATAGATGTGTGGGCTTCCTGAGGGCCCCACCTCCCCTGGAACCGCAGGGACTTCCAGAAACCCCCCCAACCTGACAGACTGGCATCCGTGGTGACCGTCTCCCAGGAAGGGGCAAGAAAGGATCTGCCCCCCAACAGGTTCCTTGAGTCCATCCACCACAAGAGGGACCTCCTGACTAGGGGGGAGAGCGCACAGACCCTGTCCAGGGACGCTGGGTCCTTGTCCCATACAGACAATAGGTGAAGTTGCAGAGGCCTGAAGTGGAACTGAGCATAAGGGACCGCTTCGAAGCATGCCACCATCAGGCCCACCAGCTGCATCCCCTGCCTGATGGAGGGATGGGGACAAGCTAGGAGGGACTGAGCCTGTGCAATCAGACTGTCCACCTTCTGCTGAGGAAGGAAGATCCTTGCCTGAACTGTATCCAGATTCATTCCTAGGAATGGAGTTACCAAGGAAGGGGACAGTGAGGACTTGGGGTGGTTGATCACCCATCCAAATGACTCCAGAGTGGACACCACCAGCTGAGTATCCAATTCTGCCTGATGTAGAGACTGGAAAGTGATGAGAATGTCGGAAGCACGCGGACGCCCTGACATCTGAGCAGAGACATCACGCCAGCCAGCACCTTGGTGAACACCCTGGGAGCTGAAGGGAGGCCGAAGGGCAAGGCCACAAATTGGTAGTGTTGATCCATCAGAGCAAACCTGAAGAACCTTTGATGACCTGGGAACACAGGAATATGAAGGTAAGCATCTTTGATGTCCACAGAAGTCATGAAATCCCCTTGGCGCAGGGAACTGATGGCAGAACGCAGAGTCTCCATGCGAAAGCGCCTGCCCCGGACAAACTTGTTGAGAATCTTTAAGTCCAGGATGGGCCTGACAGAACCATCCTTTTTGGGTACTGTGAATAGGTTGGATTAAAAGCCCTTGCCTTCTTCTCTTAAAGGAACCTGGCAGATGACCCCCAGCTCCAGGAGGCCTTGCACTGCTTGCACTAGCTCCTGAGCTGACACAGGGTCCTGAGGAATCCGGGATCTGCTGAATCTTGGAGGGGGATCGGCAGCAAACTCCAACTTGTAACCGGAGGACACTACCTCCTGAATCCACCGGTCTGAGACATGAAGCCTCCAGACGTGAGCGAAGTGCTGCAGCCGTCCCCCCACCCGGATGGGTGAGGGCGCCCCATCATGCCTGAGGGGGCTTGGGAGAGGATCTAGCTTTGGGACCCCAGGAGGAGCCAGGACGTCCATGTCCTCTGCCTCTACCCCTTAAATCTCCCCGGGCCCCAGGAAAAGAAACCCCCCTTCCCTGTCTTGCACCACGGTAAGCGGAGGAGAAGGAACCCTGACCCCGAAAGGGCCGAGATTGCTTCCTGCGCTGGGGTAACCTGCCTCCCTTGGCAAAAAGGTCCAGGCGGTCTCCAAACAGACGCAGTCCTTTAAAGGGAAAACCAGTGAGGGCCTTCTTGGCAGCGTTGTCAGCAGCCCACTGGCGTATAGCCACCACAAGGGCAGAAGTTCTGGCACACATTCTGATGGTGTCATCCAATGCTGATAGGACAAAATTTACAAAAACATCACAACTGGAGAGTGCATTAAACACCTCACAAGGCAAATCATCAGGGGCACTATCAAGCATATTTCTGATAAGGGTTCTAGTGGCCACAGTAGTAATGGCACAGAGGCACAAACCGGGCGCAGCGCCGTCCCCGCACATGCAAAGGCGTGGGATGCCAGCTGATCAATACGCCGGTCTTCGGCATCCCGCAGGGTAGTAGAATCAGGGGAATGCATGACAGAGGTGTTAGATAGCCCTAGGGTCGGGGCATCCACCTCGGGGGGGGGGGGATGACCAACATTTAACCTCCTCAGCAGGAAAGGGATACTTCCTATCCCAACTCTTTGGAACCCCGGGAAGTTTACTGGGGCGCTCCCATTCCTTATGGAAATGTGCCTGCTCCGGAAATTCCAAGCAAGATTTTGCTGTATGGAAAAGCTCCCCTCTTTGCCTGGGAGCCTCAACAGGGAGAGAGATAGACAGAACCTCAAAAATCTGGGTCAATAATCTGTCAGTGTCATCCGGGGCCCAGGGGTCAGAGCCAGAATCGTCATGACCCCTTGGTCTCTCATCAGATGAGCCTGAATCAGAAAAGAGCTCCCCTTCATCAGAGGGAGTATAGCCACACAGATTAAAAAACTCCTCAGTTACCATAGGGAAAACAGTAACATTAGGCATCAAGTGCCGCTTCTTAGCAGGGGCCTTACGCGCTAAAGACTTCGCAATAATCTGTTCAACAGTAGCCAGTCTAGAAGACACATCAGGCTGAGAATCCCCACTAGTATGCAACTCAGCAGGAGTGAGATTTAAGCTTGGGGGAGTAGGTGAAGTGAAACGAGGTGCAGCCACTGGCAGGCCAGATTGAAATGCAAGCACCTGCTCAGCACAGGGTACACAGACCTGCGCCTTGTCAGCGTCAGCATGAGGCTGCCCACACGCTACACACAGCCGGTCTTGTCCCAAAGGGACCCCGGTAACATTATCCTGGGATGCCTCCATATGGTGATTATAGCGGCGCTATACGCCAATAGGGAATAACGCTATATAGCAACCCTGGATGCCCCAATAACCCGCTAGGGAAGTGGGAGTATAATTTTTACAAGGCCTACAAGTAATATACTAAAACAGGGCAGGGAGAAGCCAAGAAGGGTTTGTCCCGCCTGAAAGACATAAGCAGACAAGACCTTAAGTACATTGTAACAAAAGTGAAGGAGATAAGCCGCCCGCGAGGGCACTTACGGACCGCGGTAGGTAGGAGTCCGTCGCGCATAGGCCAACCAAGCAGAAAAGATGGTGTCGGTATACCTCGAGGGGCGGGCCAGTAAAAGCGATGACGCAGAACGCGCCAAAGACGGGCCCCGCCCACCCCGAAGAGCGCGAAGCTAGAAAGGCCAACAGCCAATGATGGCGCACCAGCGCCTGAGGTAATGCCGCCGCCAAGCGCGGAACCAAGTAAATGTAAAAAGTAAAGACAAGTCAGCGCAGCTGACACAAGAATAAAGACATGTGTAAAGAGAAAGCACAGACTGCATAACATACATATCTATACACATACCCCCCCCCCCTTTTCCCCCTGAAGACTACAGGGAGGATGAGGCAGGACGATGGCCACTTAAATAGGGCCCACCGATAGGCAGGGGCAAGGAGCAATAGTGCGGGAGGGGCATCCCATAGAGGCTCACCATAAGCCTGAACCGCCTCCTAAGCACCAACGGCGGTGCTGCCTACCCTCACCCGACCAGCGCAGCCAAGGCTGGGAGGCATATTACTAGTGGAACGGGTGGGAATAGTCCTACAGGGCCACAGGTTAATAGCCCCGCTCACCTGCGAGTAGAGAGCCAATCTCTCGTCCTTCGCAGCCAGACTGCAGAGAAATTCTGGGGATTTGAGGGGCCGGGAGGAGCCTATTTTAGATGTCTCTGCAGTCCAGCGCCATCTGGCGGAGTATATCCCAACTGTAAGTATTAGATTTGGAGCAGGACGTACTGTATACTAAGAATATATGATTCTTTGTGATTTTAAATGCTCAATTCTAGGTCAGCTCCCGGCAACAAGTGTATCAGAATCGGCAGTGGAGTCCAGGTTCTGATTTTAAAATGCAGAATGAGACATATGGACCAATATTTCTGATGCTATAACATTAATACGGGTCATCACTGTGACATGACAAGCAGTAGAATAGCTCTGTCTGGATGACTTCTGTAGACCATGACCTGAAACCAGGAGCAGGCCGGAGCCCTATAGAAACATGAAGCAGGGCTGCAGCCCTGAGAGGAGGCTGGAAGATGTTTTGACACTGAGATTTTATCATACAGACAGAGACCAAAATCAGGTGATTTACTTACCATGTGTGGAGACCAGGGAGGTTAAACATGGGACAACTATGGCTGCAGCTGAAATAGAAAATGAATGGATGAGTAATAAAGGAATTTATAATGAAAAAAACAGGGTGAACTCCTTCCAAAAATGGCCGATCCACAGGCATCAAAGCAACTGGCATTAAAGTGATCCTATACTCAGAAAGGAAGTTTATGTCATCACCTGCTATCCCCAGCCCAGTGCCCAAAACAGCCTGTATTTCTTTTTTGTTAAAGCCTTTGCCCAATATTCATAAAAACACTAAAAGGAAGCAGTATGAATCGCAACCATATGCTAATTCAATTACAAATAAACTGTCACATAACGGCGAGCTTAGCTGTGTGAAATGAATGTATCATCGCGGGAAAGCAACATTCAATCCACGTTGTTATGAATATTGGGCAGAGGCTATAGTAAAAAAAAAAAAAAAAACACAGGCTGTTTTGGGGCACTGGGCTGGGGATAGAAGGTGATGACATAAACTTACTTTCTGAGTATAGGATCACTTTAATGCCAGTTGTCCTTTGATGCCGGTGGATCTGCCATTTTTGGAAGGAATTCACCATTCAGGGTATAGGATCACTTTAACATTTTGTTTTTCCCACACCAAGCCATAAAAGGCTTAGGTGTTCACACCATAAAAAGAAATAAAAGGATAGGGAGACCCACTCTATGCCATATTTCCTGGAGTCCGGCTAACCTATTAGAATATCTATGCAAAACACTTACACTTGGTTAATTGCTGGAACGGCACAAAAAAACTCTCTAAGCTCATAGCCATTGCAACACATAATTTAATAGGTATCAAAATTTATGGCACTTACAAATGTACACACCTACTATACATGGTTAAAAAACAAATAAGTGATGGTAAAAAACGGGCCCCCCCCCCCCCCCCATGCAGCCATCACAGCCACACTCACTTCTCACACACTCCACATGTCCTCAGCTCCTGATTGGCTATTGGATAAGCTGTAGATTCACAAACCCTCCTAGGAGATGATTAACAATATATTGATCCCAGCGCTGTCGTCACCAAACTTGTTGAGGAATCATATTCAAAAAGGGGTTGAGTACTCAAGTATTTCTCAAATACAACTGGAGCTCTATTGCACTATTGGCTCAATTATATAGCAGCATCTTCAAATTGTGCTGAAGGGGTTAATACCCTGTTGTCATTTGATCCTGTCCAGTACTGGTGGCTGTAAACAGAGGTATCCCCTCTCCCACTATTTGTAGATAGCACAGCTCTATTGTAGGCTTAAATGTCTGCCTTGTAAATGAGAGTCACACTGTCGCAGTTAAGCAAGATAATGCAACAGCCCGCCGCTCATACACACTAATCATCCCTCCGTTTAGACGGCACCCATTAGCTGTACGTAGCTGTATGTTGCAGATGTGACTGTGCGGTAACTGTAGCATCCAAAGGTCACGCTGAAATATCCGGTGCTCCAGTCAGAAATAGGAGGTAGGCCAGTCTATTAGCCCATCACCGTGTGGCGTGTGTGTAGCTGGTAAATGGGCGGCTGATACCTCATCCGCAGCGCGACTGGTGTGCTGAGGTGCAGTGGAGCGGGGAAGTCGGTGGGCCGGCCGTCCGCCGACACGCGTTTCGCTCCGCCCACCGGAGCTTCGTCAGGGTGGGGGGCGGACACAACACCAGACTATTTAACTGCTGGGGGACCTCCCCTCTACAGTCCATCATCCAATCATTGCATTTCCAGGCATTCCGTCCTGTCTGTTCAGCAGCGTTTAACCGACTATGGGTCACAGCAGTACTTTACTATCTGTTTGACGCCCTTTCTCCCCCAATAGGTCAAAAGATGGCTGCTCAGATCTTTTAAGCAGGATGAGGCCACCCTTTGTAGCCCCAACGGGTCCAATACTGTACTTTTAGTCATGGCTTACATTCATTGTCCCAGCGCATTCACCTTAACACCAGCGCTGAAAGGTGCAAAGTTACACAAGTTTCATACCAATCATTCCACCACTCTAGTAGAATAAAAATAAAATAGAATAAAATAGGATACACTGGATCATTGAGCAATCCTTACTGGCCAGATTATACTAGGAATCCCGGACAATACCCGGTCCCCCCTCATATATATATATATAATTATTAGGGGCTGCTTTTACTACCTAATTTCTAATTTGGCTGGATCCTCTGGGTTCCTAATCATATCCTATAGATCCCAAATACATGGGCCAATCAGACCTGTCCCTCCAATTCAAATGGCCATCAGTGGCCCCGGCATATTTTTCTTTGTGCCTATACCTAAACCCACGTTTCGCACGGTGACCCCTACGCCCGCCTAAGGACCTCATACCTATCGTGGAGCATAAAGCTGAGCTAAACCTATCTAGGAATATTTTCATGTTACTTAATATATATACTACATCCCCAATGTCCAGCTCATAGCTGGTACAACCGTTCATAATAATATACGAATGATGTGAGAATTGACACCTACACCCCAAAGGGGTGGTGTCCATAGCTTCTCCAAAGTCCCTTTCTACACATTTCCAAGCACTTACAGAAACGCATTAAGCCCAGATTCAGTATTTAGCCCGTCTGGGGCCATCGTGCCCAGCTCATAAATCAAGCGGGCCTCCTGTTGTAACAATCTTTTGTCCAAAAACCCCCTCCTTCCCTCTCTCCGGAGGGTGAAAATCCCACAAGCCTTGAGGCCTAGAGGTCTCCCCTGGTGGAACAACCGAAAATGCTCGGCGCACATTCTCCCCCATCTCCCCTTTGGAAAGAATCGGCCTGTTATTCCAGAACATCTGCATGGAGTAAAGCTCTGTCAAACAGTTTTTGCCTGAGCTGGGGCTGTAGGGGAGCAATTTACTAAACTTGACATTGTAAGGTTTTACATTTTTGCATACATTTATATTCCCATTTCTCCCTCTCCTTTAGTGTTTTGCAACGCATGGGATGTCCCAAAGCAGTAAGGGTGGGACCATGCAAGAACTGACTGCGTCAACCCAACCAAGAACAATAGCACTAACACCTCAAGCTTAGAATCCTGGAGGGGAGTTGACTGTCTGCAACCAGCTCCGAGGTGATCGTCAAAAGAAAAGCCATCACCAACTTGAGCGTCGCCAGGGAAGCCTGGGTTCAAAGTGGGGTCCCTGAAGTGCTGAAAGAACCAGATTGTGATCCCAAGGCGTGACTAGCGACCACAGCAGAGGCCAAACATGTGCCGCGCCTGGCATGAAATGCGGATTATCATATGCTCTGTGATCGTCCGTCGGAAAAAAAAAGACTGGCCCTTAGGGGTGCTGGGCTGTAGGCCAGCGTGCAGGCCTTGCTGGAGAAACTCCATAATTTTGGGTACCGAGAACCTCCTACAGGAGTGGCCCTTAAATTCGCACCAAGGCCCTCCAAGTCCTATAGTAAATTCTAGAGGACGACTGTTTCCGTGCTCAAATCAAGGTCAGGTCCAAATTACTGCAATGGTAAAAACGCCTCTTCTCCAATATGCTGGTCTCAACAGCCAAGCTGCTAAAGTGATGGAGAATTAGGGTGCGCATAGGACCCTGTTGCAGAAGATCTGGGCGGTTGGGGAGTCGCTACGGGGGCTCCACTGCCTGACCAGATCAACAAACCACACCCATCTGGGCCAGTGTGGGGCGATCAGGTTGCTTGCAGATTACCTTCTCTAACACACAACCCAGAAGTGGCAGAATGCATAGAGCAGGTTGTACCTTGACCAGGGAAAGGCCAGCACGTCGACCACCATGGTCAGGGGGGTCTCGCACCCTGGACAAAAACCTCTGGACCTTCCGAGATGCGACCCATCTCCGGCACTTTTAGTCCTGCTTTAGCGCTAAGTAAGGGTGGCGGGGGGTAGTTTAACAACAGGTAGTCTGACTGGACTGGCCCTTTAAGGTAAGGTTTACAGGCGTTCTGGGGGGTTGTGTGCGGGGGGGAGGCTCCAGCATTCTGGATGCCCGCCCCCCACTGTCATATAGCGGCACCGGCAGCCGCTTTAGATAAAAGACATAACATACTTCGTAATGTTAAACCAATGTGAGCCAGAAGAATAAACTGTAATATATAAAGAGAAGAAAAAAAGAAAAGGGCATAAGAGAGGTAAGATGGAGGAGAGAGGAAGGCGTGGAGGGGAGGGGTACTTCTGTGATTCCTAATGTTAAACCAATGTGAGTTCATGCACTGCTGAAATCTCTAGCAAGCCGTAGTATCCGTTCTCTGTTTTAAATTCTGTCAGCCTCCAGGCTAGTCCTAAAAAGTACTCACCTGTAGTTTTTTTGTAGTATACAGCACGTCCTGTTTCACTAAATTCTTTACGTCTGGGTTATCCGCCACAAGGTGGCGCAGTGGACTGCAGAAAGACTTGTGGCATCTCCCGGCCCTATAAAAAGCCAGGTACCTCCCACAAATTCCCAGTGTTACAAAGCAGATAGACAAGAAGCCGGGAGAACAATAATGAAAGAAATCCCAAAATGAACATTTGAACAAATCACCATACAGAGGTGACCAAGAATAAAAATAACAAGGGAGGGGTGAAACAGGACGTGCTGTATACTACAAAATCTATTCTACAGGTGAGTACTCACAGAATTGTATTTTTCCAAGTATACAGCACGTCCTGTTTCACTAAATTCTTTACGTCTGGGACATCTAAAAGCAGTGTCCGTAAAGTAGGGTGGGATCCCCAAGAACAATGGCGGGCAGTTTAAACCACTGCCGCCTGAAGAGGGAGGTCCTTGCATAGCAGACAACACCAGATTCAGATCCCATACTGGTAGCAAAGGCTTACGGGGTGGACGCACATGTGAAACACCCTGGAAAAAAGTTTTAACCAGCCGGTGATTGGCAAAAAATCTTTGGAAAAAAATTGCCAGAGCTGAAACATGGCCTTTGAGGATACTAAGTTGAAGGCCCAAATCCAAACCATGTTACAAAAATTCCAGAATTCTGGGAAAAGAAAACACCCTACAGGGAAGAGACTTGGACTCGCACCAGGCAATGTAAGCATGCCAGACCCTGTAATAGATAAAAGATGAGGACCTCTTCCTAGTCCTAATCATGGTATCAACAACAGAAGCAAGTAACCCCTTTTCCATCAAGATGGAGGTTTCAGCAGCCAAGCAGTTAAAGCCAGAGTTTGTAAATTGGGGTGGCGTAGCTGCTCGAGTGAGGAGATCTGGATCCTTGGGCAAGACGTACCGGTCTACTGCCAACTGCACGACGTCTGCGAACCAAACCCTTCTTGGCCAACAAGGGGCCACCAGGATGGCAGGTACCTGTTCCTGGACTATCTTGCGCATGACCCTGCCCAGGAGAGGAAACAGAGGAAACACATAGAGAAGCCGAAACTTCTTCCAAGGAATAGCCATCCGTGGCGAAGGCCAGAGGAACCTGAGACAGAGAGACAAATCTGGGAAGTTTGTGATTGTGACGAAATGCAAACAGGCCCACGTCCGGCTGCCCCCAGCAATGACACAGGCAGTGAACACCCGGTTGTTGAGGAACCATTCCCCCATACAAGACGTCCCCCTGCTCAGGGAGCCCTCCTCCTGGTTCTCCACCCCCGGAATGTAGACCGCTGAGATGCCGGGAACATGCTGTTCCGCCCAAGACAGGATCAGGGACACTTCCTTGAAGGCTCGCTTGCTCCGAGTTACTCCCTGATGAATGATGTAGGCAACCACCGTCTAGTTGACTGATCGGATCTGAACAGCCCGACCCTGAAGGTGAGTGGTCAGGCGAGAAAAACCAACCTGATCGCCCTCAGTTCCAGTACGTTGATGGAAGCATGAGCCTCTTGTGGGTTCCACCGACCCTGGAACCTCAGGGACTTCCAGAAGCCTCCCCAACCGGTCAGACCGGCATCTGTGGTGACCTTCTCCTAGCACGGGGGCAGGAAGGTCCTGCCCACTAGAAGGTTCCTTGAGTCCAGCCACGACGAGAGGGACCGTCTGGCCAGAGGGGACAGAGCAAACTCTTGATCCAAGGACACGGGGTCCTGATCCCAAACTGACAAGAGGAGTAACTAAAGATGTCTCATGTGAAAATGAACAAAGAGGACTGCCTCGAAGCAGGGCACCATCAGGCCCACCAACTGCATCCCCTGACGGATGGAGGGATGAGGACATGATAGCAGAGCCCGAGCCTGCATCTGAAGATCCTCCACCTTCTGCTGAGGAAGGAACACCCCGACCTGAGAGGTATCCAGAGTCATGCCCAGAAAGGAACTCACCAAGGACGGGGACAGAGAAGACTTGGGAAAGTTGGAACACCCAGCCGAAGGACTCCAGAGTGGAGGTCACCATCTGAGTGTCCTGCTCGGCCCGAGGAAAGGACTGGGCCACAATCAGGATGTCGTCCAGGTAAGGAATGATGCGGATGCCCTGGATCCGTAGCAGAGCCATCACTCCCGCCAGTATCTTGGCAAACACCCGAGGTGATACCGAAGGGCAGAGCCGCAGACCGGTAATGCTGATATGCTGATCCTCCAGCGCGAACCTTAGAAATCTCTGATGACCTGGAAAGATAGGCACATGAAGATAAGCATCCTTGATGTCCACAGTGGTCTTGATGTCGCCCGGGCGAAGGGTACTGTGACAGACTCTCTGCCCTTTGGACTTTACACAGGTTCATTACTTTCCTTTTCTTAAGCATGTTACAGACATTGTGTTGATTGATTACGTTATTCATTGTTCTGACTGCCATTGTATTGATTGATTACGTCACAGACAATGGCATTGTTTTGATTGATTGTGTTACAGACGTCTATTGTGTTCCTGATTGCGTCACCGGCAGAGTTGAGGGAGTGTGTGCCCTGCTGCCATTGGTCTGTGTATTTGTCATGCAGTCCTCAATCAGGTCCATGGGGGAGGTCCCCTTGCATGGAGACTTGCATATAAGGCCCAGTGTGGCACTAATAAAAACACTTCACCTTCACACTCAATACTGAAGTTCTGTCTCTTATTGGGGGAAACGCTATATTACAATTCACTAGCCCTTGTAAGGGCTGTTCCTGTTTCCTCACGGACGACTCTGGAATTCCAGCAGCACCTCTTACGATTGGGAAAAGGACGTCTCGGGCGGTGAAGTCCTCCGGCGATAAGGGTTATCGCTACAATTGGTGGCAAACGGTCGGATGGTCCTTTCTACCCAGAGAGAGTGCTACCCTGATGGAGAGTCAGTATGACAAGTTGAAAGGGCGGACCCTGAAGGATCTACTCGAGAGCCGGGGAAGGTCAGCTAGCAACCGCCCACGTCAGGAACTGATAGCCGAGCTGATCGAAATGGATCGTGCAGCAGTGAGGACCGAAACCAATATAGAGGCCGATGAAGACGCTGCTCTCGTTCAAGCGGTTCGGAACAGATTGTCGGTCTATGGCCCGAATCCATCACAGGAACTGATCGACCGAGTCTTTGCCGCAGCGGAGGCAGAGGCCAGTAAGCGAAGGGAAGATCGGCGACTTTCAACCCAGCAGCCTCTCAGCCTCAGTTACACTGGGGGGAGAAAGATTCCATTTGCAGCATTTAAGTCCTTCCAGGAAAGTGGCGACGAGATTGACGGATTTTTGGCCGATTTTGAACGGCAGTGCGCTTTACACCGGGTACCCACGGAGGAATGGGTCACCATATTATCAGGGAAACTATCTGGGAAAGCTTCCGATGCTTTCCGGGCCATCCCTGATGCGGACTTACCACACTACCATCTGGTAAAGGAGGCTTTGTTAGCCCGGTACGCTGTCACCCCGGAGGCCTACAGGCGACGATTTCGGGAATCCCAAAAGAAGGGAGGGGATTCTTACACGGAGTGGGCATGTCACCTCCATCGTACAGCATCACACTGGGTCACTGGATGCAAAGCCACGACCGCTGAGGATGTACTACAGTTGTTTTTACTAGAACATTTTCTCAATGCCCTGCAACCAGAGCTAAGAGAGTGGGTACGTGACCGGAGGCCTCTAACGCTACCTGAGGCTGCTCGTCTAGCCGACGAGTACACCGATGCTCGCCAGACAGAACAGTCCGCTCCAAAACCACCACCTCCCATCAAATTTCAAGCACCTGTGGCTTCAGCGCCAACTCGTGACTCTGGGCCACATAGGCCAGCACAGCAACCGAACCTCTCCACAGTTCAGTGCCATCGTTGCAAACAATGGGGACATTATCGCAGTGATTGCGCCCTAGAGCCTCCCCGAAACACATGGGGGCAAAAGCAACCTTCCACCTCCCGTACTCCTGTGGCACACTGTTTGGAAGCGGCCATCCAAGACAACCGACAGCACCATTGCCAGGAGGTACGAGTCAATGGGCGCACCGCGCAAGGATTACGCAACACCGGAGCCACACTTACCTTGCTCCAACCTCATTTGGTCAAGAACAAAGACTGCACTGGACACACCGTTGCAGTAAGGGTGGCGGGAGGAGCTGTGTTTCGACTCCCCACCGCCCGAGTACATCTTGACTGGGGCGCTGGATCTGGCAGGGTACAGGTGGGACTTATGGACAACTTACCAGCAGAAGTACTATTGGGAAATGATCTAGGACCAATGACTTCTGCCTACGCTACCTCTGGGCCAGCCAGCGTCAACCCTGTTACAACCCGGTCTCCAGCCCGAGCTGCCGACTCCAGCCCACTGGTCGGGGAGACCCAGGGGTTTCGTCTGCATCACGTCATGTCTGTTACACGAAGTCAAGAAGAGGATCAGCCATCAGGTTACGTCCTTCCAGAAGGGAAACTTATGCCAAACACTATTTTTGTTGGGGGCATTGACCGCCGGATTAATCAGCCTGAAATTAAGGATGTTTTTTCAAAGTATGGCGCTGTAAAGAATGTCAAAATTATTAGGGATGCCTCTGGCGTTTCTAAGGGTTATGGTTTTGTCTACTTTTACGCTGATGTAGATGTGCAGAAGATTGTGGATTCTCCGATCAGCTTCCATGGAAAGAGATTGAAACTTGGGCCAGCTATAAGAAAGCAAAGCACCTGTGCAAACATCCAACCAAGGACTTTGGTGCTGAACTCACCAACGTCACAATATCCCAGTGTTTGGACCCCACCCATGACCGATTCATATGTACAGCCCACGTCAATGTTTAGTCCGGTTACTCACTATTTGCAGACTTGTCCTTACACAGAACTCTGCCCATAACAAGAGTCCGGACAGCCCCACGTTAACCCGAACAGGGTCAATCCGGGTCTGCCGGGTGTGCCACAAAAAGGGGGCATTGTGACAGACTCTCTGCCCTTTGGACTTTACACAGGTTCATTACTTTCCTTTTCTTAAGCATGTTACAGACATTGTATTGATTGATTACGTCACAGACAATGGCATTGTTCTGATTGATTGTGTTACATACGTCTATTGTGTTCCTGATTGCGTCACCGGCAGAGTTGAGGGAGTGTGTGCCCTGCTGCCATTGGTCTGTGTATTTGTCATGCAGTCCTCCATCAGGTCCATGGGGGAGGTCCCCTTGCATGGAGGCTTGCATATAAGACCCAGTGTGGTACTAATAAAAACACTTCACCTTCACCCTCAATACTGAAGTTCTGTCTCTTATTGGGGGAAACGCTATATTACAATTCACTAGCCCTTGTAAGGGCTGTTCCTGTTTCCTCACGGACGACTCTGGAATTCCAGCAGCACCTCTTACGATTGGGAAAAGGACGTCTCGGGCGGTGAAGCCCTCCGGCGATAAGGGTTATCGCTACAGGTACTGACAGCAGAGCGTAGCGTCTCCATACGAAAATGCTTGGAGCTGACAATTTGTTAAGTCCCTTCAGATCTTGTAGCCGGAGGACAATACCTCCTGTATCCACCGGTCTGAGACGTGAAGCCTCCAGACGTGAGCAAAGAGCCGAAACCGTCCACCCACCCGGATGGGTGAGGGTGCCCCTTCCTGCCTGAGGGGGCTAGTGAAAAGGTTTGGGCTTGGTATCCAGGAGAGACCGGGACAACCACGGGATCTGCCACGGCCCCAAGAATCTCTGCGGCCACTAGAAGAGGGAGACATGACCTCCTCTGGGAGCCGAAAGGAAGGGAGAAGGATGGAGGACCCCCAAAATAGCCTCTAAATCAGAACAAAGAGTACTATAGCCCCCCCCCCCCCCCGCTACCAGCTGTAGCACCATCAAGGAAACGCTTGAGCAGCCTCTTGAGGGCAATAGCAGCGGCACAGGTCATACGCAATCCAGCCCCCACACAGGTAAAAGCATGGCAGGCCAATTGGTCCATGCGCCGGTCTTCACCATCCCTCAGAGACGTAGTGTCAGGGGAAGGCATGACCGAAGTATTGGACAAGCCTTCTTAAAAGATCAGCAGGAAAAGGATACCTTTTATCCAACCCTTGGGCACAGCAGGCAGCCTGCTGGGATGGTCCCATTCTTTAAGTACCAAAATGGTAAAATGTTCCTGCTCAGGGAACTCTGGACGCTGTTTACCAGGGTGAAAGAGCTCCCCCTGCTTTCTCTTAGCCACCTCAGGGGCAGCAATGTGCAATATATCAAAAATATGTGACAGCAGATTATCAGTGTCCTCAGGGTACCATGAATCCTCTCCGGACACCGACCCAGGGTCACTATCGCAACCCTCCTGCTGGTTTCCAGAGTCAGAATCCTGAGAAAGTCCTCCCATCTCAAGGGGGTGACAGCCACCAAACTCATCAATCCCCACATACACCTTAGCAAGGGGGGAGGGCCTGGGATCCAGGTGCCGCTTCTTGCCAGAGGCCTTCCTAGGAACAGGCCTGGCAAGCTGCCTCTCAATGTTAGCCACCCGCAGAGCCAAATCAGAATGAGACTCCCTGCTAACAGTGCCCTCACAGGGGCCTAGTTGCAGGAGCGGGGGAGTAGGGGAAGCAGAGGGAGGCGCAGAGCTGGGAAGCGAAGCAGGCAAACCAGCTTGTAGCACAATGACAATGTCAGCACACGGCATTTGCACACCGTGAAACTGTTAATCACAGGGGATACCCACACATGGAACTTCAAGCAGAAGCCTCTGTTGCCCTCCCTCATTATTTTTGAATCTAGGTCAGCAACGGACAAGGGCCATTGACAGAGTTCAAGCAGATTTTGACTATTGCGGGTTTTGGTCTTTGCCGTGAAAAAGGGCCGAGTCTAGCCAAAAGGGAACAAAGTGTGCCAGCGGCCGCATACCCGCCAGCCTCTAGCAGGGTGCATGCCTGTGTAGGCCATTCACAAATGCCTGGCATGGGCCCTGCTAAAGGTATAGCCGACGGTGGCCACAGCTCACGCATGCGCCAATGGATAGGGGAGAAGAGGGGGGTATAAGATGCCCATGGAATGCAGGACCGTTATCAGTGGGTTTTGGTCCACTTTCATAGACTAAGGTAAAGGTTGTCAGAAACGTGTCTGCAAGTAGAAAGCTGTGTAAACATACCATATTTTTCGCCATATAAGACGAACCTGTCCATAAGATTTGGAGGAGAAAAATAAGAAAAAAAATTATTCTGAACCAAATGGTGTGCTAAAATACCCCCTACCAATCACCCCATTACAGACAGTGTGCAGAATCTTCCCGATCACCCCATAACAGACCACACATTACAGGCAGAGGGCGGGCTTCCCAATTACAGACAGTGTGGAGGCATTCCATTTACAGACAGTGTGCAGGCATCCCAATTACAGGCATCCCAAAAACTGGCAGTGTGCAGCATGCCGGAAAAAAGCGAAAAAACATACATTCCCCGTAATTCCTGCCGCTGCTCTCTGCCTCCGTAGCTGCCGCTCCTGCCGCTGCCCGCCCGCCCTCATAGCTGCCACCTGCCACAAGTTCAGAGAGGGCCGGGTGGGGTGTGGCCTGCGACTCATTCCAGCGTCCAATGACATTTCAGAAGTCATAGGCCATGCCCACATAGAAGCCAGAACCGTTTCGCTCTGAACTTGCGGCAGCTACAGAGACAGTGGGCAGCAGCAGAATCGGTGGCTAGAGATGCGGCAGGAGCGGAGAGCGGAGTTTTTTTGTTTCTTTTTTTACATTTGCCCAATAAGATGCACTGACATCCCCCCCCCCCCCCCCCCGCACTTTAGGAGAAAAATTAAGTGCGTCGTATAGGGAGAAAAATACAGTACACTGTAGCATTGCACACCCAGCCAGCTCTTTCTCTGGGAGCGCTTGAGATATCATGGAGACAAAAAGGGATGCCTTTTTTTCTATGTAACTCACAGGAGGTTCTCTTTACTATGAGCAGCACACTGTCTCCATGTGTTTTACAATCCTTTCCCTGAGCTGGTGAAATACGTCAGCACATTCCCTGACATGTCATGAGCTCAGCACTGTCATTGAGCATTGTGTTCTCTGGCTTCCTGTGTGATGCGGCCATGGAGAGAGACAGGCAGTGTGCTGTGGAGCCCGGCTTGCCTCCTGTGATAACAGATAGATACAGGATTTCCTGCATAAAACCACTAGTACTGAACATCAGGACAAAACATGAACATATTCTGTTATTCTAACAGCTAACTCAAGTTACAGCAAAATCTGCTCTCAGGAAACAGAGACCTGCAATGGTTTCATTATCTACAAAAACATGTGGATCCAGCACCACATGAGCATTAAAGGGATACTGCAGGCAAAGGCAATTGTTACACCATTGCGTTGGGCTACTTTTGGCACTGCCCTAAACTGTTTTCTGTTTTTAAATTGAAGACGAAATAGCCAAGGTATCAATGCTTACAGTTTCACCTTATGATTTACTCTGCAGCAAGTGGGCGTGGCCCTTGGAGCTGTGATGCTGCATAATAATCAAAATAATAGGCAGGGTCTGTAAGAGACAGATATTATGCTTCAAACACCCTGGCTGTGCCCCTCCCGCTCTCTCTTTTGCTGTTTCTTATACAGTTTATACAGTTTATACAAACCAGCAGAATAATTTCTTATCCACAATGTCCACAGTCTGATGATCAATAGTGAAGGGAGGGGGTGCAGGCTCTATTGTCCTGTTCCAAAGCCATGATTGTGCCAGCTAATCACAACCACACAGTCATCCACAGGCGATTCAAATGTTTATAAGGCTAGACAGTGATTGAAACGCTGAATTAGGGCAGCCATTAGGAGTCCTTTTAAAGAGAACCCAGCTCTGACCAGGAGCCAGCACCTCCTACTTGAGGAGATGCTAGCCTCCATAGTGTTCTGCGGCCCACTATATTTCCGCACAAATCCAGCCTGCACTAGAGGAGAGTCCTTATCCGCCCCGTAGACTTTTCTCAGACCTTAGATCAGGGGTTGCCAGGGGACCCCAGGCTCCCCTGTTTACCCTAGAGCTGCTCATTGGTCACCTAAAATGCACTAAAATCAGGCTTGTTACTCACCTCTCTGCACCACTGCGTTGATTTGGCCATCTATGTAAATTGCCGTCGACCAATGGGGCACAAATGAATGTGAGCTGCTCCACAACGACTTTACCAATGTATCTACACAGGTTATTGGAAAATTTCTGAATAGCATGAGGGCCTGATAGAGTCCAGGAAAATTAAGGGTGCCCAGACGTACCCAGTCTGCCCATCCACAGGGCTTTCCTGAACTGCACGTCTGCTGTGCAATATATGCAACTTGGGACTTAAAGCTTGAGCAGTTCTGATGCATTATTTGTACTACAGTATAATAAAAAAAAGCCTTTCAGCTTACAGACACCAGAGAAAGGGAGTGGCTGTGTCCGAGATCCAACTTGAAGTTGGAAGGTGCAGACTGTACACTAACCGCATATGTATTGGAAACCTTGGGTTGGTCATTGCCGAGACTGATATGTAAAAATATGCTAATTAAGTGATTAATGGGGTCTTGGCTCGACAGCGCTTTCCGTCTCAGTTTAATGTCACATGTAATTTTTGATCCGTAGGGCATTTGGAATTGAGGATACAATGCCCCCTGGTGGCAGAAAAAAATAAAGATGTATTCAGTTATTATTAAGAGAAATGGATGTCAGGATGGAAGGAAAAATATGGTAATTAATTCAGGACAGTCTGGAATAAGTTTGACAAACAACAGAGCAATAATAGCATCCTACCAGTAACATGGAAGAGGGAAAAACTGGATCATTCGTATTGTTGAAACTAGGAAAGTAAGGGTGTGTACAAATGGCGTTTTACCAAACTGCAATAATTATGTCAGCATTACAATCCATTAAAAAAGGGAAAACTGAATTTACAGAGAATGCATCACTCAAATATAATGTAACCAGTTTGACCTGTTAACCAAAAATATAAGTTTTACTATATATATATAATAATAGATATATTTCTTTTAAAATATTTATTTATGTAATAAATATGTCCTCAGTATTTCGCATAAAGGACATTTCACAGTGTAGCCAATTTAGCTGAGCACAATACACTAGCCACTTTTTTATGTATTGATTTATTTTCTTTTAGGGGAAGTTAGAGGCCCAGAGCAAAATAGTGTAGCTATGTACACACATGGAACATTAATTTTCAAATAATGATTTAAAAAGCAACCTACAGTCAAAAAGATCAAAGCTTAGTAAATTGCTTCCCTAAAGCCCCCCTTTGGCAATCAGTGACATAAGCCCTTTGAGAGGAAGTAAACACCATGTAGAAGTTTGGAATAGCAGGCAGATTCTGCACATCTTGCCACACACATGAAGGAGCTGATTCTGGAAAATCGAGTCCCTCAGTCACAATTGCCTCATAGCTCTGTGCAATGATCTCTTAATTTCTAGCCAGGAGTAGACATTTGGTGTGAATTGTTGCTGGCACAGCACCCCCCTAATTCACATGTGTAGGGAGAACTATTTTGTGTGTGACAAGATGGCCATCCCCCCATGTCATTCAAGAGTAAATCATCTTTATGTCATTCCACAACATCTGCATGGGGTTAAGCCCTCTCATACTGTTTATGCCACTGATCATCAAGATGGGAATCAATTTACTAAACTTTGTTTTTTTTTGTCTGGAGGTCCTCTTTAAAAGCTCTCTGTTACATGACTATACTTAATCATTACTAAACATTAGGACTAAAACTTACCAAATGAGTAGAATAGAAGTCCAAACCCCAACATCATGAGGCCATTTGCCCAGCCTATCAACAGGAATGCTGGAATCAAAAGAATAAGGGCCTGCAAGAAAAAAAAAAACTAGTTAATCAGAAGATATTGGGAGAAGTCAATATATAAGTGACATTATCCTGACCATCAGCAAATACCCGAAGTAATTGCCAAGTGCAACACGAACAGCAGCTAGATGGGCTAAAAGTCCTGGTAGGTGGTCACAGGTATCTGGAGCCAGTGCACCCCACAGCTGCTGGAGATTACGTGGCTGAGGATCCATAGAATGAACACAGCAATCAAGGTGGCCCCACAAATTCTTAACTAGGTTAAAGTTTGGGGACTTAGGGGGGCAGGGAATGCACTGCCATGCTCTTCCAACCAGTATCTGACATTTCTAGCCTTGTCTTGCTAGAAGATCCCAGACAATCTTTATTTTTGCAACTCTGATAAACTGTCCCCTATACCCATGACATCAATGAGGGAAATGTGTACAGACAGCCCATCACATTATATTTATACCCACCAAACCTCTTCTCCCACCCCCCGATTAGCAGATAATATACCTGCTTTGGGTATACTGAATAAAGTGATGCCAGGCTGAAAAACATGAAAAGGTCAGGCATAGCCTAATCTCATAGTGTGGGCATTCCAATGCTGGCAGATGAGGTCATCCAGGGCCGGCGTCAGCACCCGGCAAGGCAGGGCAGCTGCAGGGGGCCCTCAGCCTCCAGGGGGGCCCACTGACAGGGCCGGCCTTTGGGGTGTGCGACGGCGCTTGGCCAGCAGCAGACTGGGAGGGCACTGCCACAGCTGACCTCCACACCACATGACAGGCGTGCCGGCGGACTGTGGGTGATCAAACAGTAGACAGCAGGTGGCAACAAGGAGACCGGGAGTACGAGCCGGGAGGGAAAGCACTGTAGAGGTAAGTTTTTTCTTTTGATCCTTAGGGGCATCCATGTTTGGGACGTACCTCAGTGATGTGACGCAACTCTTCACCACAGAAGGGCCCACTGAGAACAATGCTACCCAAGGGACCACATAAACATGGATCCGGCACTATTGTGGAAGCCTGCACTGGCATCTTCCACGGCAGTGTGATATAGCTCCTGCTAGCCCCCTGTCCACTGAATCATTGGGTTCTGCTACTGGGAAAAAACAAACAACATACTGTCCTGCCTTTTAGAAACACTAGAATATAGAATTCATGATTGGAGAGTCCGCACATGAGTCATGGGAGTGGGAAAAAGATTGATTGAATCTGAATTCCCCCAGCGAAAGGGACCAAAACCCAGAGCATGCAAAATTCAGGGTTTTGATCCACTTTAACCAAATAAACATCACTATCCACTTCATACCTCTGTGCCAATATTTATGTAGATTCTAACCTGGGAAGTTTATTTTAGGTTGTTTTTGCACAGAAATCTTTCGCCAGAGGGCACCTAGTAAAAGCAACTGTAGAACAGAATATCATCTCCATCCTAAACATCAAAAGAAGAATTTACACAAACAACTGCCTATAAAACAACTGGAGCAATGGCTTTATAGCCTCTCATTAAAGCTACCTCAGAGTTCCCCTTCTATGCTCTATTAATTCTGGCACATGGGAAGCTGAAAGGTCATATCATATTTCTCTCATTCTCCTTTCCAGGGCCATTGATGCAGCAATGGTTTACATTTACATTAGTTTATGTAGCAAATCATTTTGTAAGCAGTTATTCCTTGCAAATAATTTTTGCAATTTTAGGACATATTAAACACCAAGTATCTTATAAACTGTAAAAAAAAGAAACATATTACAGTATGAGTATGTAACAGTAATTCAGCTAATACAAGATTACAGAAAATACCATTTTGTGAGTACTCACCTGTAAAATGGTTATTACGAGAATGTCACACACCCCACTTCCAAAGATCCATGACACTTGGGAAACCGGCCTGTAGAGGGCGATCTTGCAGAGAGGACATGGAAAAAGGAGCCCCTCCTGGTCCATAAGTACCGGGTTCCTCCCACTATTCCCCAGTCTTTTTAGAAAGCAGTGAAGAACCAGGAAGAGCCAATTATATTCAATAAATGAAAAATAATTTGAAAATAATCACCATATAAAGGATCCCTAGAACAAAGGGGTGTGTGACATACTCGTAATAACCATTTTACAGGTGAGTATTCACAAAATGGTATTATTCCTAGTATGCCACACACCCCACTTCCAAAGATCCATGACACTTGGGACATCCAATAGCAGTGTCTATAATGGGTGGGGATCCCCAAGGAATAATGCATAACTTAAATTATTGCAGCTTGCAGAATTTTGCGGGCAAAAGCAGCATCCGCTGAGGCCCGCACATCAACCTTGTAAAACGTAGAAAAAGTATGCACAGAAGACCAAGTCGCAGCCTTGCAAACTTGTTCAACAGAAGCCTGGTGCTGAAAAGCCCAAGAAGCTCCAATAGCACGAGTAGAATGAGCGGTGACACGAAAAGGGGGAACCTTCCCCTTAGCCATATAGGCCCCAATGATGGCCTGACGTATCCACTTACTAAGGGAAGATTTGGCAGGAGCAAAACCCTTCTTGGGCACAGAAGGCACAACAAAAAAGGCATCCGTCTTGCGGAAGGCCGAGGTAGTACCTAAATAATACTTAACACAACGAACTACATCCAAAGAATGTAAGACCCTTTCCTTGTCGTTACTAGGTTTGGGACACAAGGAAGGAAGAACTATATCCTGATTTAGGTGGAAAAATCCGGTTTAAAAACGGAAAAACAACCTTATCTTGATGCCTCTCAAAATAAGAGGCTTGAATAGTCAAAGCCGCCAGTTCAGAAACTCGGTGGACAGAAGTAATAGCAACCAAAAAGGCAACCTTCTGAGTAAGAATAGGAAGAGGAATATCCTGCAAAGGCTCAAAGGGAGCAGCCTGCATAGCTGAAAGCACCAGGTTAAGGTCCCAAACAGGAAGTATATTCTGGGAGGCCGCACATGCGCGACTCCTTGGAAAAAAGTCTTAACCAAAGGATGAAGAGCAAACGACCTTTGAAAGAAAATAGCCAAGGCAGAGCCCTTTCAAAGTACTAATCTGGAATCCCATATCCAGACCTCGTTGCAGATATTCCAGAATTCTAGGAATAGAAAATACTCTACAGGGCAAAGCCCTGGATTCACACCAATCAATATAGGACCTCCAAGTCTTATAATAAATGACAGAGGAAGACTTCTTCCTAGCTCTAATAAGAGTCTGAATAACCGCATCAGAAAGACCTTCTTCTTTCAAGATGGAGACTTCAGCAGCCATGCCGTCAAAGCCAGCGTTTGTAAATTGGGGTAACAAAGTTGACCCTGAGTGATGAGATCTGGAAGAAGAGGCAGATGGAACCGATGCACTGCCAGCCTTACGACGTCTGCGTACCACAGACGTCTTGGCCACCTTGGCGCCACCAGAATTGCTGGTGCCTCCTCCAGTACTAACTTGCGCACCACCTTGCTGATCATGGAGAATGGGGGAAACAGATACAGGAACCCCAGATCCTTCCAGGCCAGAGACATGGCATCCCCTGCCACTGCCAGAGGATCCTGGGATAGAGACACAAAAGGAGGCAGCTTGTGATTGTGACGAGAAGCAAACAGGTCCAACCGTGGAGTCCCCCACTTGTGACAGAGGAACTGAAAGACCCTTGGATTGAGAGACCATTCTCCCTGGCGAGAACATCCCCTGCTCAGGGAGTCTGCCTCCACATTCTCTATCCCCAGAATGTAAACTGCTGATATGCAGGGAACATTGATCTCTGCCCACTGAAGGATCAGAGACACTTCCCGGAGGGCACACCAACTGCGAGTCCCTCCCTAGTGATTGATGTATGCAACAGCTGTTCGGTTGTCTGACCGAATCTGAACTGGCAGACCCTGTAAGAAGTGGGTCAGTCGAAGTAGAACAAGACGTATGGCCCGAAGCTCTAATACATTGATTGGAGAATGAGCCTCCTGAGGCCCCCACAATCCTTGGAACTGATGCTTCTTCCAGAAGCCCCCCCAGCCCACCAGGCTGGCATCTGTGGTAACCAGTTCCCAACGCGGAGTCTGAAATGACTTGCCCTTCTGGAGGTTGTGCGATATTAACCACCACTGAAGGTACTGCAAAACGTGGGGAGACAATAGACAAGTCTGATTTAATGATAGTGGGCACCTGTCCCACTTTGCCAAGAGGAAGAGCTGAAGCTGAAGCTCCCCTATGCACCCAGAGGTGCTGCTACCATTGCCCGAGCCTGCAGCCTAAGCTGGGAGGCATATTGTTATAGCTTAATTTTTAAAAGAAAAAGAGGTCCGGGCAGAAATAGACATAAAAAATACAATTCTGTGAAATACTCACCTGTAGAATTGATATTATTTGTATACAGTACGCCCTGCTCCAGATATAATACTTACACTTGGGTTATCCTCCGCCAGATGGCGCTGCACTGCAGAGACATGCAAAACAGGCTCCTCCCGGCCCCTCAAATACCCGGGGACCTCCCACAAATCTACAGCAATGAAAAGCAGTGAACAAGAAGCCGGGAGAATTAAACCACCAAAACTGGCAACTATAACAATGATAACAATCACCATACAGGGGATCCAGAATAATGCAAAAACCAGGGTGGGGTGGAGCAGGACGTACTGTATACAAATAATATCAATTCTACAGGTGAGTATTTCACAGAATTGTATTATTCTTAATATACAGTACGTCCTGCTCCAGATATAATACTTACACTTGGGACATCCAATAGCAGTGTCCATAAAGTAAGGTGGGATCCCCAACAAAAATACCATTTTGTGAGTACTCACCTGAAAAATGGATATTGTCAGTGTGCCACACACCCCGCTTCCCCTTTAATCTTCACGATTGGGTTACTCACCGCAGGTGACGACGTTGCAGAGAGGAAGTCTTGTAACGAGCCCCCTTCCGGCCTATATATACCTGGTACCTCCCACTTAACACCAGTGATTTAAAAAGCAGAAAGACAAGGTACCAGTAATCTAAAGGTAACCTCAAAATAAAGAAAAGCTTCACCATATAAAGGATTCGGGATACCGAAAAGGGCGGGGTGAAGCGGGGTGTGTGGCACACTGACAATATCCATTTTTCAGGTGAGTACTCACAAAATGGTATTATTCTCAGTGTGCCACACACCCCGCTTCCCCTTTGGGATTGGGACATCCAAAAGCAGTGTCCACAAGGGATGGGTATCTGAAGGCAAAAATGAAGCATAACTTAAATGACTGCAGTCTGCAGAACTTTGCGGCCAAAAACTGTATCCGCTGAGGCCCGCACATCCACTTTGTAAAACTTAGAAAAAGTATGAACAGAAGACCAAGTAGCGGCCTTACAAACTTGTTCAACAGAAGCTTGGTGCTGAAAAGCCCAAGACGCTCCAACGGCGCGAGTAGAATGAGCAGTGATACGAAAAGGGGGAACTTTCCCCTTAGCAGAATAGGCCGCAATAACGGCCTGACGTATCCATTTGCTAATGGAAGATTTGGCCGGTGCCAAACCCTTCTTAGACCCACAGGGCACAACAAAAAAGGCATCCGTTTTACGAAAAGGAGACGTAATAATCAAATAGTACTTAACACAGCGTACTACATCCAAACAATGCCAAAACCCTCTCTTTGTCATTCTTAGGATTAGGACACAAGGAGGGAAGAACAATATCCTGATTCAAATGAAAAGCAGAAACAACCCTAGGAAGAAAGTCTGGTTTGAACCGAAAGACCACTTTATCCTGATGCCTCTCAAAGTAGGGCGCCTGAATAGACAAGGCCGCCAACTCCAGAGACACGCCGGACCGAAGTGATAGCTACCAAGAAGACAATCTTCTGAGTCAGGGTAGACAAAGCAATATCTTGCAAAGGCTCAAAAGGAGGAGCCTGAAGAGCAGAAAGAACCAAATTCAAGTCCCAAACAGGGAGTAATGGTTTCCTGGGGGGCCGCACATGCGTAACCCCCTGGAAAAAAGTTTTAACTAAAGGATGAAGCGCAAAACGCTTCTGAAAAAAAGATAGATAAGGCAGAAACTTGCCCTTTCAACGAACTTAGCTGAAGATGCTAGCTTAGCTGGAGTCCAGGCCAGACTGTAAAAACTCCAGAATCCTGGAGACCGAAAAGACCCTACAAGGAAAAGATCTAATCTCACACCAAGCGTGTATAGGCTTTCCAAGTCCTATAGTAGATGATAGAAGAAGACCTCTTCCGGGCACTGATCAGAGTCTTAACGACCGAGCCAGAAAGACCCTCCTCCTTCAAGATGGAGGTTTCAGCAGCCAGGCCGTCAAACCCAGCGCTGGTAAATTGGGGTAACACAACCGACCCTGAGTGAGCAGATCGGGCCGAAGAGGCAGAACGAACTGGTCCACTGCCAGCCGAACGATGTCTGCGAACCACACTCGCCTTGGCCACCTTGGGGCCACGAGAATGGCGGACACCCTTTCCAGAGCCAGCTTCCGAACCACCCTGTCCAGCATGGGTATCGGAGGAAACAGGTACAGAAACCCCAGATCCCCCCAGCTCAGGGACATGGCGTCCACTGCCAGAGCCAAGGGATCCTGGGAGAGCGACACGAAGTTCGGGAGCCTGCAATTGTGACGAGAGGCAAACAGGTCCACCTCTGGCGTCCCCCTTCGGAGACACAGTGAGCGAAAAAACCTGTGGATGGAGAGCCCATTCTCCCCGACGGGAAGAGCCCCTGCTCAACCGGTCCGCTACCTGGTTTTCCACCCCTGGAATGTACACCGCCAGGAGACAAGGAACATGGGCCTCCGCCCAGGTCAGGATCAGGGACACCTCCCTGAGAGCACCCGGACTGCGAGTCCCTCCCTGATGATTGATGTAAGCAACCTCTGTTCGGTTGTCTGAACGAACCTGGACCGGAAGGCCCAGAACGTGTTGAGTCAGAAGGGCAAGAACCCAACGGATGGCTCTCAGTTCCAGAATATTGATGGGTAAGTGGGCCTATTGAGGTCCCCACTGCCCCTGGAACTGAAGCTCCTTCCAGAATCCCCCCCATCCCGAAAGACTGGCGTCCGTGGTGACAATTTCCCAAAGAGGGGTCAGGAAAGACCTGCCCTTCACGAGATTGGCCGAGACCAACCACCATTGGAGGGACTGCCGGACCCGGGAGGACAGTGGATCCAGTGACCGAGGCCGCCGGTACCAGGACGCCAACAGATAGAGCTGAAGCGTCCTCGTGTGAAATTGAGCAAAAGGAACTGCCTCGAATGAGGCAACCATCAACCCTACCAGCCTCATCCCCAGACGGATGGACGGCCGAGGATTGGAAAGTAGGACCCGAGCCAACTCCTGAATCAGATAAATTTTGGACTGAGGGAGAAATACCCTGTGTTGACAAGAGTCCAACTGCATCCCCAGAAAAGACACCACCCTGGCCGGAGCGAGGGAGGACTTGGGAAAGTTGATCACCCAACCAAAGCTTTCCAGCGTGGAGACCACCATCCTGGTGTCTGTCTCTGATTGATTGAGGGACGGAGCCATGATGAGAAGGTCGTCCAGATAAGGTACGACACGAATGCCCCGAGATCTGAAAATGGCCATCACCCCTGCCAGCACCTTGGTGAACACTCTTGGGGCCGAGGTAAGGCCAAAACGGAAGTGCCACGAATTGAAAAATGCTGATCTTTCATCACGAATCGAAGAAAACGTTGATGAGCCTGGCAGATGGGAACATGAAGATAAGCATCCTTGATGTCTATGGACGTCATGAAGTCCCCCTGCCGAAGAGAAACGATGGCCGTACGCAAAGTATCCATGCGAAACTTCCGAATACGGATGAACCTGTTGAGTAATTTCAGGTCCAGGACGGGACGAACCGACCCGTCCTTTTTGGGGACTGCGAAAAGATTGGAGTAGAAACCGAGGCCCATCTCTAAGCGCGGTACCGGCCAGATGACCGCAATTTCCAAAAGATTCCTTATCGACGCCAGGAGCCCCTGTGCGGCCAAAGGATCGATGGGCACCCGAGACCGAAAGAACCGTGAAGGAGGGCGAGACTCGAACTCCAGTTTGTAACCGGACAACACCACCTCCTGGATCCATCTGTCCGGAACCTCCTGGTCCCAAACCTGGGAGAAGTGTCACAATCGTCCCCCCACCCGCACGGGTGAGGGCAGCCCCTCATTGCTGAGCGGGCTTACCAGCAGGTTTGGGCTTGGCGCCCCAGGACTGAGCGGGATGGCCACGGCCCCTCCCCCGGGTCCAACCTGCACCTCTGATAGCGGGAAAGGAAACCCCCCTACCCGCTCTAAATCCCCGAAAGGAAGGTCTAAAGGCACTTGCACCCCGAAAGGGGCGACGAGGCAAAATGCGTTGAGGCATTTTACCACCTTTTGCAACTGAATCAATTTTATCACCAAACAGTCGCAAACCCAAAAAAGGAAGTGCTGTGAGCACCTTTTTAGAAACCAAGTCCGCCGACCACTGGCGCAGCCACACTGACCGACGAATAGCCACCAGCATTGCCGCTGTCCTGCTACTCATCGCCAGAGCATCGTCCTGAGCGGACAAGACAAAGGAAATAAACGACTCACACTGTTTTAAGAGAACTAAACTCATCACAAGCGGGATCAAGATCTGCGCACAGATCCCTAATAATGGATCTAACTGCCAACAGAAGAAGCGCCGAAGCACACACTGGCCGCAGCGTCGATCCGGCACTGATAAAACCATGGCGAGCAAATTGATCAATCCGACGATCCTCACCATCCTTAATGGCAGTGTCCATCCTCCACCATCCTTAATGTCAGAAGAATGTACCACAGCCGTGCTAGACAGCCCTAACACAGGGGTATCGACGTCAGGGGGAACTGACCAAAGCTTCACCAAATCCTCCGGAAAGGGATAGCATTTATCCCAACTAGGAGGGATTCCAGCCAGTCGCGTGGGTTGTTCCCATTCCTTAAGCACAACCCTCTCCAAGTGTTGTTGCCTGGGAAACACCAAACGCGGCTGAGGCACATCAAACAACTCACCCTTTGGCAGGGCGACTGCCTCAGGTGGATCTAAATTCAAAATTTTCAAACATTTGAGCCAAAATGGAGGGGCTGTCAAGGGATACCCCTGTAGCCAGATCGCCATCAGCATCAATCTCTAGCTGGTCTGCAGGCTCATCCGACTCCACAAGGAGTTCCCCCTCCTCGTCCAGGGAATAATCAGACCAATCCACAACTTCGCACCTCTCATCCTCCGAAGCAGGAGCTGCCGGAGAAAGGTGTTTCCGCTTCGCTGTAGCCTTCTGAGCTACTTAGGCGGAAATTATCTTCTCGAGGTTGGTCAATCGCGCACACACCTCGGATTGCAAATCCCCACTCTTGACAATGTCACACGGGGTCCGGAATAGGGAGGGGGGGGTAGGAGATGACGGAAGTTGCCAGGAGCCAGAAGCCGGAGCGACGGACTGACGCACAATATTCTGCTTTGCACAAGGAAAGCATAATCTAACCCCCACACAGCCTAGATGGCCCCGAAGAGCCATTTCCGGTATTGTCGGAAGCCTCCATATGGTGATTTTATGGTATTAGCAACAACCGTGGGTTTTAGGCATAAAGCCACCCGGGATGCCCCTTTAAATTAATGTCCCGGGAAAGGGAGGATTTTTTTTTCATATATATATATATATATATATATATATATATATATATATATATATATTATTTTTTTTTTATTATTTTTTTTAAACCTTAGGACAAAACCCAATTTAGAGCAATAAGGCTAGCCAGGTATAACAGAACCGGGAGAGCCTGCAGTGAGGGAATCCCAGAATCTGTGGGGGAAAAGAGACCACAGTCAGTCCCCCAGCCAGAATGCACCACAATCATACATAACCAATAAGGCAAACATATATGGCTAGCTTAAACATCTTGAATAAATACACATGACACATGCAATTTCAAGGCAAAGCCAAAAGTGCAAAAAAAAAAAATCAGAGTACATACCGGTATGAATACATGCCCATACATATATATATTGTAGGGATCCTCCCGGGGGATGGTGTGTTTGGACACAGTTCACAGCAGACGTAGATCTTATAAAAGCAGGTCTTGGTGTTTATTCATGGCATAAACAGTCCAGCAAACAAAAACATACAGCAACAACGTGCTGCTTTTATACAATCAAGAATAAAAAGACGTAGCCCGGCTGGGCGCTTACTAACAGGTTCTTCTCACCTATCTGACACTTTCAAAGCACAGCTTTCGCCTGGATATCGCAGGGTAAGTTTCAGCTCCAGCAGTGGCTGCGCAAACTGGATCGGGGGGGTGTGGAATGACAGGTCCCTCTACCAAACCTACCTGCCATTCCATATAAATCCAGGCCCGGCAAGATTAAACAACAACTCAGCAGCATATCACTGCTGAGAAACAAATCAATCCTGGGCTTACCATCTCACCCTGCGTAGTAACCTAGGTGAAATGTACACCCCCTCGACCACTTCTCCAGTGACATGTCTACAATATATATATATATATATATATATATATATATATATATATATATATATATATATATTGTGGTAAGGTGCAAGGGGCCGTTATTGACGGCAGGTATGTAGCACCAATGTACCTGGCATTGGTGCAGTAAAGCCGTGTAGTCTGATTTCCAGCATCAGCTGCTGGTGGCAGTTTGCTGCTGTTGCTTTAGAATAGCCGAAAGGCTAACCTGGGACAGCTTTACTGGGATGGAGTAGAGCAGGGTGGGACTCCATCCCACTACCCAGGTCCGGGTTTTGCGGGCTGTTTAAATAGCCTGGGGAATCAGCTGTGGCTGTCCTTTGTCTAGAGCTCACATGGGAGTGAGACTCTGTGAGCCTGGCTGAAATCTCCTGTGGAGGCTGTTTCATGCGGACCTGAGGCCTATTTGGACTGTAAACAGAACGTTTGCTCAAGGACTAAAAGCTGTTTGCCTGATTGAATCATTTATGCTGCTGTTTCCTGAAAAGGTGATGTAACCTGTATGGACATATGCTTTTGTGGATTTATGTGTGAAATAAACACAGACTTTACTTTGAACTGTTTGCCTCCGCCTCTATACTGCTGACACCCGGTCGCCTAATATACATTCATATCAGAATGGTAATGTGTAATAACGCCGCAACTGGAGCCCAAATCCCACAGTTATGTGATATATTAAGTCAACCTATCAGAAGGCTGACATAAAAAATATACCCATAAGTAGAAATGCCCCAGGGAAACGCTACACAAGCAGCACATAGCATAAGAACGGCCCCACGTGCACAATGGTGGGGCCGTTTACCTGTGAAGCTTCAGCCGCACAGAAGGCTCTTCCCCCACCAGCTGCAGCGTACAGGTCTCTAATGAGACCAGGGAAACGAAGGGCGGGCCCGGAGCCGAGAAGAGAGGGAAATACAAACGTGCAGTAACTGAAAACAGGCCCCAGCAGCCCTGGCCATGTGCTGACACTAAAAACTGCCAAGGCCTTTTCACAGTAAAATAAAGCACTCATGCACATTACACACACACACACACACACACACACACACACACACACACACACACACACATCACATCATCCCCCCCCCCCCCCCCCCCAGCGAAGGGAGAAGGCCAAGCAGGAGAAGGTGACCTAAAGGGACATTGGGACAGGGGCATCCCAAATCCGGATCACCATGCCGGATAGCCGCATTGCCCCATGCGTGAGGTCGAGCGGAGGAGATAAGCTCCTAGGCACCTATAGTGCCATCTACCGTTTGCCCAGTGAGCAGCCAGGGCTGGGAGGCTTCCGTTAACCACGTAGGTAACAAACAATCAAACTGGGCAGAAATAGACTCAAAGGGGGTGCCGGGGTAAGACTTCTTTCTTCTGTCTTGTCGCCATGCAGAGAGAAAAACACTGGTGTTAAGTGGGAGGTACCAGGTATATATAGGCCGGAAGGGGGCTCGTTACAAGACTTCCTCTCTGCAACGTCGTCACCTGCGGTGAGTAACCCAATCGTGAAGATTAAAGGGGAAGCGGGGTGTGTGGCACACTGAGAATAAAGGCAACAGCAGACAGTTTAACCCTTTAAGTGCCAGCCTACCTGGAGTTTTTGTCACACTCTGTTGCCAGACCATTTTGCACTATTTTGCGCTCCCCATGTTCAAATGTGATTTTTGAAGGGATTTCCAGGGATTTCCCAGGAAAATGATATATTGTTTTTTTCAGCAGAGTCTGGGCTTTAACATGAAATGTCTTGTTTGTCATTTTTTAGGTGTATTCTCAATATTTTTGGTTAAATATGTGCAAAAAAAAAAAAAAAAAAAAAAAATTTTTACATATTGTAGTTTTTTTGTAATAAAAAATGTAAGTTTGTCAATTAAATCTTATTGCGTGTGAAATCCCAATTTCTCCCGGTTACAGTGGTACCACATATGTATAGGTAGACACCCTTTCCTGCCCAGGAGACTCCCCCAAACTGAAACAACGCTTTAGGGGATTTTCAGATAAAATACAACTGTGCTACGCAATATGCGCACCTTGCAGTTTTTCCAGAAAAACAACCCTTTACATTTGAAATACCCCCAACAAACTATATATTCTCTGGAAGTACACACCTCAGGCTTTCTAGGCGTACCAGGCTTGTTGATGTGCCCATAGTTTTCTGGAAGTAATCCCTCAATGGATTCTTTGGTTGCAAAGAGTTTCCCTAAAAAAAGGATAAAAAAGCAGAATCAAAGCCACATTTTCCTAAAAAAACTATATACAAACAAGAAAAAACAAGTTTAATCTGGAAACGCAACATCCCCCGAACAGAACAATACCCAACATGCATAGGTTCTGTCAAGGGAAGAGTTGCCAAACACCCCAAAGTAAAGCATGTGCGTAACGGTAATTTTACTTGAAAATTTCAGCTCTGCAGACAAAGTGCGCACCTTGCGATTTTTCAACCAAAACAACCCTTGACATTTGGAATATCCCCGATAAACCATATATTCCCTGAAAGTACACACGTTAAGCTTTCTAAGGGTACCCAGCTTGTTGTAGTGGGCTCATCTTTCTGGAAGTAATCCCTCAAAGAATTCTTTGTTTGCACAGGGTTTCCTTAAAAAATTTATAAAAAAGCTGAATAAAAAACACCTTTTCCTAAAATATAAATATGCAAACCAGAAAAAACAAGCTAAGTCTGAAAGCGCAAGGTCCCCCGAACAGAACAATACCCAACATGCATAGGTACTATTAACCCTTTTAATTGCCAGCCTACTTGAGATTTTGTCACCCTCTGTTGACAGGCCATTTTTCCCCATTTTGCGTCATGTTTTGCGCCATTTTTGCTGGAACTTTCAGGAAAATTATATATATATTTTTTTGCAGCAGAGTTTAGGCTTTAACATGAAATGTCTTGTTTGTAAATTTTTTTTTTTTTTTACAATATTATTAAGTAAAAATAATAAATAAATAAATAAAAAATGTTTTAAAAAAATTGACTCCTTTATTTTAAATAAAAAATGTATTTTATTAAGGAAAATCATATTGCATGTGAAAGCCCCATTTCTACCGATTAGAACGGTACCACATATTTATCGGTAGCCCCCTGTTCCTGCCCAGGAGACCCCCCTAACTGAAACAAGTATTTAATAACATTCACAAAAAAAATACAACTACCATCCACACTACAAAGGGTTAAATCGAGAAAAAAAATGACATAGGGTCCCCCCTCCCAGGGGAGGGAGACCCCATTTTTTTTTTGATTTTTAAGGGTTAAAAACCCTTAAAAATCAAAAAAAAAATTGACGTGGGGTCCCCCTTACCCACAGTAACCAGCCCGGGTCCAGCTATGGGGGCTTGTAGGCACAGAGTGGGGGGGCCAGCTTTTGTGGCCCCCCCACCCTGCAGCCTACGAGCCCACATAGCCCATGTGGGCCCGGGCTCTTCTGCCCCCCCCTGGCCTTTGGGGAGGCAGGTAATGGGGGTGCCAGGGGTTAATGGCAAGCCACCCGCTAGCGCAGGTGGCTTGCCATCCCCCCAGCCTTGTGAACTGGTATAGGGGTCATGGACCCCTTACCAGTTCACAAGGGGTTAAATGTAAATAATCACACAGACACAAGCATAGAAAAAATATTTTATTATTTTTTTTTTTTTTTTTTTTTTTTACACTGTACTCACCTCCCATCCATCCTGGAGCCCTCTGTCCCTCGGCGATCACTGGCTTCTGCTCACTTGCTAGAAGCCTTTTATAGCTGCTGGATGACAGAACACAAAGGGTTAATCAAAAAAAAAAATGACATAGGGTCCCCCCTCCCAGGGGGGGGGACCCCATTTTTTTTTTGATTTTTAAGGGTTAAAAACCCTTAAAAATCAAAAAAAAAATTGACGTGGGGTCCCCCTTACCCACAGTAACCAGCCCGGGACCAGCTATGGGGGCTTGTAGGCACAGAGTGGGGGGGCCAGCTTATGTGGCCCCCCCACCCTGCAGCCTACGAGCCCACATAGCCCATGTGGGCCCGGGCTCTTCTGCCCCCCCCTGGCCTTTGGGGAGGCAGGTAATGGGGGTGCCAGGGGTTAATGGCAAGCCACCCGCTAGCGCAGGTGGCTTGCCATCCCCCCAGCCTTGTGAACTGGTATAGGGGTCATGGACCCCTTACCAGTTCACAAGGGGTTAAATGTAAATAATCACACAGACACAAACATAGAAAAAATATTTTATTATTTTTTTTTTTTTTTTTTTTTTTTACACTGTACTCACCTCCCATCCATCCTGGAGCCCTCTGTCCCTCGGCGATCACTGGCTTCTGCTCACTTGCTAGAAGCCTTTTATAGCTGCTGGATGACAGAACACAAAGGGTTAATCAAAAAAAAAAATGACATAGGGTCCCCCCTCCCAGGGGGGGGGACCCCATTTTTTTTTTGATTTTTAAGGGTTAAAAACCCTTAAAAATCAAAAAAAAAATTGACGTGGGGTCCCCCTTACCCACAGTAACCAGCCCGGGACCAGCTATGGGGGCTTGTAGGCACAGAGTGGGGGGGCCAGCTTATGTGGCCCCCCCACCCTGCAGCCTACGAGCCCACATAGCCCATGTGGGCCCGGGCTCTTCTGCCCCCCCCTGGCCTTTGGGGAGGCAGGTAATGGGGGTGCCAGGGGTTAATGGCAAGCCACCCGCTAGCGCAGGTGGCTTGCCATCTCCCCAGCCTTGTGAACTGGTATAGGGGTCATGGACCCCTTACCAGTTCACAAGGGGTTAATATTAAAAAATGACACAGACACAGAGAAAAAAAAATCTTTATTTTTCTTTTTTTTACACCATACTCACCTCCGATCCGACGTCCCTCGCCGCTGTCCCTCGCCGCTGTCACTGACAGATGCCGGTGCTGATCGGCGCAGGGCGGGTGACAGGCGAGGGGGCTCCGATCGGAGCCTCCTCACCTGACATCCGCCCTGCTCCGATCACCACCGGCATCTGACAGATGCCGGAGCTCGGAGGGGGTATAGGAGGAGCGGGATGACGTCATCCCGCTCCTCCCACAATGGGCGGAGCTCAGCGGCGGAGGCCAGCGCCGCCATTACAAGAGGTGAGGACCCGGAAGAGGGTCCTCACCTGAAGACTGCGCAGCCCAGGGGGGGGATCGGACCCCCCCTGGTGAAGAGGAGACCCGGACAGAAGGCTCGGGCGCGGAGGTGAGTAAATGACAGTTTTATTTTTTTTTTTACAGCGGCGATCGGCGATCAGCGCTGGAAACGGGGGGGGGGGGCGGCTGGTTTCGGGCCCCCCCCTGAAGACGGAGGACGACGGGGGGGCGATCGGATGCCCCCCCAAGGAAGAGGGGACCCCAGGCTTCACAAGGATACCGGAGGTAAGTGATTTTTTTTTTCTATTTTTTAACTGTTTGTGGGAAATGCCAGGCACGTAGTTTCTACGTGCTTGGCACTTAACGGTAGGAGAGGCAACCACGTAGAAACTACGTGCTTGGCATTTAAAGGGTTAAAGCACTGTCACCTGCAATACCTTGCGGCCAAGAGCAGCATGAGCTGAGGCTCTAACGTCAACCTTATAAGACTTTCTGAAAAGGTATGAAGACCAAGTAGCGGTCTAGCAAACTTGTTACAACAAAAGCCTGGAGCTGAAAAGCCCAAAAGGCACCAAGGCACGAGTAGAATAAGAAGGGAAGCGAGAAGAAAATTCTTCCCCTTAGTGGAATAGGCCTGAGTAACAGCCTGACAAGTCCAAATGCTAACAGTAGCCTTGACAGAAGCCGAAACCCTTTCCTAGGACCATAAGGAACCATCCCATCCATGTAATGACCAGGCCCAAAGCCGCCTAACCCCCCCGAAAGCAGACGAGATCGGGAACATACAGGATGGGGTTGGCCGTAGACCCAAAGGAGCATCAGTTCTCCTAAAGGGCACAGTGACTACCAAGGAAACACTTCCAACACCTGTTCAAGGAATGCAGAACCCTTTCCTCAGCGTTGCTAGGAATAAGGCACAGAAGGAAGAACAATATATTGAATCAATGAACATAAGACACCACCTTAGGCAGAAAGTCCGGCATAAAGCGGAACACCACCTATTCTGGTGTATCTCAAAGTACGGGGGCTAGATAGACAGAGCCGCCCTATCAGACACACGTCTGACTGAAGTAACAGCCACCAGAAGGACAACTCTGAGGGTAAGAACAGCCAGACAGCATCCTGAATAGGTCCAACGGGAACACCCCGCAAAGCAGACAGAATCAATTCCAATCCCACCAGGGACCATAGGATTACGTGGGGGACGCACATGAGTAACCCCCTGAAAGAAGTCTTAACCAAGGAAGACTGAGCAAACAACTTCTACAGGAAGGCGGACAGGGCAGAACCTGACCCCTCAGAGTACTGAGATGGAGAATTCCAACTCCAACCCATGCTGTAATAACTCTAGAACCCTGGGAACAGAGAACGCCCGACAGGGAAGAGACCTAGACTCACAACAATCAATATGGGTAAGCCATACCCTATAATAGATGGAAGAAGAAGAAGAAGAAGCTTGCTCCTAGTCTTCCCATAGCCTCAATCACCGAGACAGGTAAGCCTGTCTCCATCAAGATGGATGTTTCAGCGGTCAGGTCGTCTAGGCCAGAGTCTGTAGATTGGGGTGATGTAAAGGGGCCCTGAGTGAACAGAGCTGGCACTCCTGGCAGAACGTACAGATCCACTGCCCTCAGTACCACGTCTGCAATCACACCCCACTAGGCCACCCGGGGGCCACCAGAATCACTGGTCCCCCCTTCCAGAGCAATCTTGCACAGAACTCTGCCTAGCAGGGGGAATGGAGAAAAGACATACAGACCAGAATGTCCTGCCATAACATTACTAAAGCATCATGACCACGGCCAGAGGATCCTGGGACAGGGAAACAAGGGCCGAGAGCTTGAGATGGGGTACCAAACAGATCCACACTGGTTGAACCTCATAGTGACACAAGGATTAGTACATCCTGTCGCAGAGGGACCTCCACCGAAGCGAATACCACTGATATGCAGGAAACTGATACCCAGATCAGGATCATATACCTTCCTGGAGGACCATCCTGCTCCCGGACCCACACAGATGATTAAGGTAGGCCACTGTCGTCAGACATACCGAGCGCCCCCAAACGGGCAGGCCCTGAAGAGGAGTAGTCAAGCGAAATAGAACCAACCTGAACGCTCACTGTTTCAAACATTGATAGGTGTACGGACCTTCTAAGGGCCCCACCTCCCCCAGAACCGCAGGGAGTATGAGAAGAAAAACCCTCCTTCGACCTGATAGATTGGCATCCATGGTGACCATCTCCAGGAAGGGGCAAGAAGGGAACTGCCCCCAGACAGGTTCCTTGAGTTCATCCACTCCAAGAGGGACCTCCTCACCAGTGGGGAAAGCACACAGACACTGCTCCAGGGATGCTGAATCCCTGTAGTGTACTAACAATAGAAGTTGTAGAAGGGCCCAAGGGGAACTGAGCATAAGGGATCTCTTCTGATCAAGCCACCAACGGGCCCACCAGCTGCATCCCTGCCTGGCGAAGGGACGGGGACAGCAATGAGGGACTAAGCCCTTGCAACCAGATTGTCCACTTTATTGCTGAGGAAGGAAGGTTCTCGCCTGAACCGAGTCCAGATTAATTCCTAGGAATGGAGTTTACCAATCAAGGGGACAATGAGGACTTGGGGTGATTGATCACCCATCCCAATAACTCCCAGTGGACACCACCAGCCGACTAACCAACTCAGCCTGACGTAGAGACTGGGAAGTGAAGAAGGACATCCAGGTAGGTCATAGCGCGGACGCCCCTTGGTCTCAACAGAGATATCACCCCCCCGTCAGCACCTTGGTGAGCACTCTGGGAGCTGAAGAGAGGCCAGATAACCAGGCCACAGATTAGCAGTGTTGGAACTTCCAACACGAACCTGAAGAGCCTCGGTATCCAGAAGACACAGGGAAGTGAACAGAAGCATCTTTGAGCTCCACAGACGGCAAGAAGACCCCTGGGCGCAAGGCGCTGATGGCCCATCCCAGAACTTTCATGCAGAAACTGCCTGTAATTGTAGAATTGCCGGAAACCTGTGAATCCAGAATGGGCCAGACTGACTCATCCTTTTGGGGGAATGTGGAAAGGTTGGTGTAGCGGTCCCTGCCTCTGCCTGTTAAGGGCAACCTGCAAGTGACCCCCTTGCATGGCCTGCACCAACACCTGAACAGAGGCAGGGACCAGGAGTACCCTGATAATCTTGGGAGAGGCCGCGCAGCAAACTCTATCCTGTATCCGGAGGACACTACCTCCTGAATCCACCAGAATGAGGCGTGATGCCTCCTGATAGGAGCAAGGTGCTGCAGCCATCCCCTCACCCAGACGGGCGAGGGCGCCCCATCATGCTTGAGGGGGTTTGGTGGAAGATTTAGGCTTAGCCCCGCCGGAGGGGTCAGGGCATTGTCTGCCGCTCCTGGGGCAGGAGTCTGCACAAGCCCCCAGGAAGGACACCCCTGGTTCTTGTTTAACACTATGGTATGGAGGGGGAGGGGTGTCCCTGCCCCGAGGGGGCCGAGACGGCCGCCTGCGTTGGGGTGATTTGCCCTTTTTACCAAACAGGTCCAGACGGGCCCCAAACAGGTGTTGCCCTCTAAAGGGAAGCCCAGTCAGAGTCCTTTTAGCAGCATCGTCAGCACCCCACTGTCGCAGCCAGACCAAGCAATGTATAGCCACCACAAGGGCAGAAGTCCTTGCACACATTCTAATGGTGTCATCCAGCGCTAAAAGGATACATTTTACAAATACATCACAACTGGAGAGTGCATTAAACACCTCCCAGGGAAGATCCTCAGGGTGATGCAAGCATCTTTCTGATGAGGGTTCTAGCGGCCACTGCAGTGATGGCGCCGTTCCTGCACAAGAAAAGGTGTGGGAGACCAGCCTATCAATGCGCCGGTCCTCAGCATCCCGAAGGGTACTATAAGCAAGGGCTGTGATAAAGGGGTGGGTTAGGTACCCCAATGATCGGTGCGTCCACCACGGGGGGCGATGACCAACAATTAACCACCTCAGGGGGAAAAGGGTATTTCCTATCCCAGTCCCCTGGGACCCCTGGAAGTTTACTGGGGCATTCCTTGAGTACAAGAGTATGGAAGTGAGCCTGCTCTAGAAATTCCAAGCGCGCTGTCGCTGTATGGAAACTCGCCCCTCTCGGCTTGGGAGCCTCACCAGGGAGAGAGATAGACAGAGCCTTAAAGATCCTAATCAACAAACCATCAGTGTCAAACTGGCCCCAGTATTCATAGCCAGAATCGTCATGACTCCTCGGCCTCTCATCAGATGAGCCTGAGTCAGAGAACAGCTCTCCTTCATCCGAAGGGGTACAGGCATGCGGAGTAGAGAACTCCTCAGTTCCCATACCAAAAACAGAAACAGGAGGCGTCAAGGGCCGCTTCTTACCAGGGCCCATGCGCTCTGCCAACCCCGCAATAATCTGGTCAGCCGTAGGCAGTCTTGAAGACACAGCAGGCTGCAAATCCCCACTTGTATGCGACTCAGCAGGAGTGAGATTTAAGCATGGGGAAATAGGAGTATTGAAACGAGGGGCAGCCACTGGCAAGCCTGATTGCAGGGCCAGTGCTTGCTCGGCACATGGTGCGCAGACCCGTGCCCTGTCAGCATCAGCATGGGGTTGTCCACACGCTATACACAGCCGGTCTTGTCCCAGAGGGACCCCGGTCACATAATTCTGAGATGCCTCCATATGGTGATTACCTAGGCACAATATGCCAGCAGGGATTTACGCTATAGGCAACCCTGGATGCCCCAAAGACCCGCTAGGAAGGTGGGAGAATTTTTACAAGGCCCGCTATATTTAAACCGGGCCGGGAGAAGCCACTGGATTCAATCGTCTGAAAGACATAATGGGAATAAAGGGTGTCAGAGCCATGCGCAGTAATAAAGAATCATGAAAATCGCCCGCGAGGGCACTTACAGACCAAGGGAGGAGGAGGGCCGTTACCACGCGCGCGACTAGAAGCAAAGTGGCGCCAAGCGAACCTCGAAGGGTGGCCCAGAGCGGGCGCGACGTGGAGCCCAAACCAGGTCCCCGCCCCCCCCGAAGAGCGCGAAGCTCTAAGACAGTAGCTCAATGTTGTTCAGAGAAGCAAAGTGTATGACACACATAGATTTGCCAAAAGAGACGCCGCAGCGTCTGGCGATGCTGCCGCCCGGGAAAGAGACGAGCGTGGCGGCGGCGGATACACGATAAAAAAGGCAAACAGCGCGGCTCTGACACCCAGTAACAAGTCAAGGGCAATTCTGAGGGCATAAGCATGTAATCACAGTACACTTGAGCCCGCCACACACCCACCCCCCCCCCCCCTTTTCTTTCCCCCCGAGCTAGGGGGGGGGGGGGAATGAGGGAGGATGGCGACCCTTTGTACAGGGCCCACCGCTACACGGGGCATGGGGCAATAATGCGGGAGGGGCATCTTCTAGAGGCTCACCATCAGCCTAAACTGCCTACCCTTTGGTGGGGGACTGCGGTGGAGCATGGCTCCATAAGCACGCATGGTGCTGCCTACCTTTACCCGACCAGCGCAGCCCAGGCTGGGAGGCACATCACAGGGAGGACGGGTGGGAATAGTCCAACAGGGCCGCAGGCTATGATAGCCCCGCTCACCTGCGAGAGAGTGATACCTCATGTCTTCGCAGTCGGCACTGCAGAGAAACCTGGGGATTTGTGGTAGTTCCCCGGGTATTTGAGGGGCCGGGAGGAGCCTGTTTTGCATGTCTCTGCAGTGCAGCGCCATCTGGCGGAGGATAACCCAAGTGTAAGTATTATATCTGGAGCAGGACGTACTGTATACTAAGAATAATGCCGGGAGTTACCCCGGCTACCTGCAAGGAGGAGAGAGTCATCTTCTGACTTGCTTCACCGACTGCAGAGACGAAAGACTGGGGAATAGTGGGAGGAACCCGGTACTTATGGACCAGGAGGGGCTCCTTTTTCCATGTCATCTCTGCAAGATCGCCCTCTACAGGCCGGTTTCCCAAGTGTCATGGATCTTTGGAAGTGGGATGTGTGACATACTAGGAATACACCAGTCATCCAAATCACTCTGTGTATGTTACACATTTAGGTCCACAGCTTTTGGGCCCTTCGCCCGAGCAGCTGGGCGCTGCTGTTGGCTTGACTATTTGAAAACCTGGCCTTTCCACTGCCGAAGCCACACCCTGCAGCACACCATGCGACTGGCTCTCTCAAAAGTGCCACTGTGACGAGGTGCAGCCGGCTGGTCACATCCCCGGCACGCTATTTGCGTGTGCGCCCAATGCACACTGTGTGCGCGCTCTATTTGGGTGTGCGCACACTGTTCTACCTCTTTTTCTGTTTTCCTAGTCTAAATCTAATTTCTCCATGTAGCAGCATCATTGCACCATGTAGCAGTCTCAGTGCGATCTGGTCTGTCGGGCCAGGGGTGGAATGTGAGCATTATGGGTTGGCTGGTGGGGGGGGTGCCGCGGGGGCCCGCGCGGTCAGCGCTGGGAGACATGCACTGGCCCTTGAGGTGGTGTCCTCCTAGAGCGGCATCTGGGGGCATCACGGGGCCCGGGGGCGACTCCCCATAACAGACTTGACATGAGGTAGATTTGGTGGTATACAGTTGACTGCATGGTATGGAATTAATAATACTTTGTACTTGTTAAAGGTGTGTACCTTTCTTCTCTTTAATTGAGATTGTCTGTAAAATGTGAAAATGAAAAATAAAGAATACATAGAAAAAACAAAAAAAAACAAAGTCATTGCATCCCCAGCTTCTCTGTAACTATGTGTGCACCTCGTCATTACAGCTCTTTTGAAATCAGCCAATCTGTGATCTCAAAAGTGCCAAGAGTGACTTCGGCAGTGGAAAAACCTGGCCGAACAGAGAATGCACAGAGTGGCACCCGCCAAACAGAGCATGGGATGCCGCTCTGTGCATTCTCTTCAAGATGGCTGCTCTCAGAACCCAAGGAACTGAAGAGAGGGGGCGGTGCTGGATTCGGGGTGAGGTAAGGAGGAGAAATTACTTTTATTATGAGCCACATATCTAAAACCACTTGTTATAAATAAAATGTTCCCTCTATATAAAAAAAAAAAAGGTTTGGGATAGATCTTGGCAATTACCCGTTTCGCAGCTTTCACTTCATTTCCTGGTTTGATTCTTCGAGCATAGCCACCCTGAATCAGCGCCATAGTGATTCCAATGAAGAAAAACATTTTGCCCTGCTGCATGCTGCCAAGAAAAAGCAAACGGTTCAGGTTATGAGCAGGTTTCCCAGCTGGGAGCACTTTAAATGTTAAGGCCCACACTGTCAGCTCTGTGTATACTCGGCATCTGGCCTGATCTCATCCAGATGTTCCAGGCCCTCATCTGAACATCCTAGAGCCGTCATACAAGTCATACAACACCGCATGTTTATAGAAGAGAGCAGTCATACATTGTTATGATACAGAGGTTAGGAAAATATCCGGAAACTCCCATGACCAGCTCAGCCCTGAAACAGCTTCAAACGCCACCTCTGAGCATAACACCAGATGATAAATGAGGAGCTGTCAGCTAAGAGAATAATTTAAATAAATCCATATTATAAAGAAAATACATTGATGTTATTTAAGCTTAGAAATGGGACTTTTTTAAAAAAATAAAAATAAAATGCTCAGAGCAGAAAAACTTTTAATCAGATTTGCCAGTAATAGAGGGGCGGGGTTGTTACAGCAGTATTCTATAGCCTGTGAGAAAATCTTGACACTGCTGTACCAAAGTTTTGCACTGTAACTCATGTTAAATTGATCAATATTGCCACAGTCAAAAATTTAAGTGACAGACTGGTACCTTTCCAAACTATGCTTAAAGGGAAAGGCCAGGCAAAGGGTTGACTTAGCATGTTTACTTGTTATCTCAAGTTTGTGTCAGGGGCCGTGTTCCTAATCCATCATTATCTGCAGTTTTCTTTTTTAAAGCCTCTCTGCACTGCTCCCCAAATCCTTCACTGAAATGCCTTTGACTTCAAGCTTTTCAATGAGTTTCGTTCAACAGCGGGGTCAGGGGCAGGTGTGATGCATTATGACATATCCCCCTAAAGATATGCCAGCTAGGCCTCTAAAATCATTTCTAGCTTGCTGTACGTATCTGGCACTGCAGGGATCTCTGATCTGATGTTATTTCAATGCTGTGCAGCCATCATAATAATAGATTGCATTCAGACCACTTTGTACTTCTAAAAGCAAATGCTCATTTACAGATAGGGCCAGGAAACGAACTGTGTCACACGAGAAAGCCGCACTGGGCAGGCATCTCTCTCTCCACACAGCAGGCTGGCAGAAAACTGTCTGCAGGAAGATCTCCCACCAAAAAGTACAAAGAGAAGTTACTATAATCGAAAACTTTTCTTATATGAATCACCTTGTTTCCCGCATAAACTCATATGATAGCTGAGAACATAAGCTACAGAATGATATTAGACCAGCCCACGTGATTGTGTGAAACCTGTAGAACCCAAATAAATGTTTTGAGGAGTTCTGAATGAAATAACCAGGTAGTCTGCGGACCTTGCAGATATTTCAGGGGCCCAAAAGGACAACCCCTCCCTCGAGCCCTGATGGGAGGGGCTGGGCTACTCCGTGGTCCTCGCATAAAGACCGAGATCAGTCAGGTGATGACATTCTCATCTGGGGCTTGTTACATCACAAGGAGTTTCCATATCACATCGTGCCCCCACACATCACATCCAGAAACCTTCAGCCAGTTTATTGGACTTTGACCCCACAACTAAGGACATAAGTGTCATTTCTTTTTGTTATCCATTTTATTTTCAATATGTTTTGCTAGTGATTTGGTTATAGTAGTTATCCATACCTACTAATTTCTGTAAAATTCAGTTTTTATTGCTACTCATACTGCATCGCTTTTCTCTATTGTATTATTTTTTTCTCTTCTTTTCTAATTAAATCCAAAATTCATAAGTAAGTTTCTAGTGCTCTGAATTTAGAAATAAGAAGCCTAGGCAGATATCCGAATTGCCTTTGTAAATCTAACACTCAGTTAATGCGCTCTGTTCTAACCTGGTCTCGCAGTGACAGTTGGTGAGTCAGATTGGATCAACCAAATTGGATTGTAATAGTAGTACTTTTTACAGCGGTGGTACCTTTTCTACCTTATGTAAGCTGTGTCTGGTGGCAGCTTCTTGTTACAAGTGCCGCTAACTGGACATCATAAGTAACGCGTGTGCGGTGGTAGCCAATTCGAATTATGATCATGGCACTGGGAGGAAAATATCACTGAATAAAAGGAAACTTCAAGCAATGATTGATTTGGAACAGTTAATTAACCCCATTGCCTGAAAAGTCCCTTTAAAACAGACCTACATTTTCTCACAAAAGTGAGTACAGCTGTCACATATTTGTAAATATGTTTTTATATCTTTAATGGGATAACACTGACGATCTGATGCTTTGATACAATGTAAAGTAGTCAATGTACAGCTTGTATAAAAATAGAGCGCCCTAAGAATAACTCAACACACAGCCATTAATGTCTAGGCCCCTGGCAACAAAAGTGAGGACACTACTGAGTAAAAATGGCCAAATTATGCCCAATTAGCCATTATAGTTAGTGTTACAAGATCCCAGGTGTGAATATGGAGCAGATGTGGTAAATTTGATGTTATCTCACTCTCTGATAATCTGAAAAAAAGAATTGTTGCTCTACAATAAAGATGGCCTAGGCTATAGGATAAATCCTTGTGCCCCCTCCACTGCAATGAACTGAGTAGGCATGTGGAGGGGTGGACATCCAACTTGGTGGAGGGAGCTGGAGTCCAAAAGACTCCAGGGCAGACCACTAGCCTACCCCCGGGGATGCCCCGCCGCGTGTGGGGGGCTAAAAATGGGGTTTGATACACTTTATAGTGGAACAAAAGCCGTGATTATCCAGGGTTTTGTTTCGTGCCCCTGGGGCATCCCGACATGGGACAGTTGGTCAAGTAAAACTCACCTCTTCTCGGTCCAACAGCATATACATAGGCTATAGGTTGGGGCGACCTGAGGATGCAGATGCTCTTGCTGCTCATTACAAACAATTGGCAAATTGGCATGCACCATTGGACTGGGGAAAGGTGAGTAATTACTAGGGGTGTGAATTGGCAAGAATCTGGTGATACGATACAGATTGCAATACACGTATGATGATACGATATCTCCCTGACCATATATTGCGATTTAAATTTTAAAAAAAAATGGCATAGGTTCCCCCCTTCCTGGGAGGTTGGACCCCATTTTTGGGGGAATTTTAAGGGTTAAAAACCCTTAAAAATCCCTAAAGAATGGCGTGAGGTCCCCCTTACCCAGCATAACCAGCCTGTACCAGCTATGTGGCTTGTAGAACAGGGCGCAGGGGCCAGCCAGCATAGTCTATGGCCACGGGTTCTTCTGCCCCCCCCAGGCTTTGAGAGGCAGGTAATGGGGGGCTCGGGGGTTAATGGCAAGTCACCCGCTAGCCGCAGGCGACTTGCCAGACCCAGAGCCTTGTGAACTAGTATAGGGGTCACATCGTTTCTATAACGGTTTACAAAGTGTTAACAGTAAAAAAAACACCACACCATTAAAAAAAATAAATACGTTTTCTTTACCCACCTCCGATTGTCAGCTCCAGTGTCCCTCGTCGATCCGAGGACAGATGCGGTGATCGCTGGACAGAGGAGGGGGGAGGCAGGAGATCCCATCTTCCTCTACCCAGCAATCACCGCATCTGACAGCTGAGCCGCCGCAAGCTGGGATGACGTCATCCGTCCCAAAGGGGCGGGGCTGCTAGTGGAGATGGTGGCGCCAGTCGGGAAGGCAGGGGGAGAAGGCCTGTCGGGTGCTCTCCTGAAGAGCATCGGAGAGGGATCGGAGGCCCCGTGGGTGAAGAGGAGAAAGAAAAAATCGATTCTAGTATGGTCGAATGAAATATCGCGATACTTGACTGACATCCCTAGTAATTACCAGTGCCACAGAGAGGGGTTTGCACTGATCCGGTATGCCAGGGGGGGGAGGCCAGTGGCTGGCGCTGAAATCTATTAGGTTCCAGAGTCCGCCGTGCCAGGGCCCGCCATGCCATCAAAACTGTATCTACCAATAAAAAAAAAATGTACAGTAAAAAAATATTGCTAGTAAATGACAGGGAATTTTTTCCCAGCAGCCAGGTGAACTTTGGAAGCCACTGTGATAAATGATGAGATATATTAAAATAAACCATTCCAGCTTTATTATTATTAACAGATGTGAAGTTCGTTCTGGTCCATCTGCTGGTTCTGTTGGTCACTGACTAAGGCCTCGACTCAATAAAGGTAGAAAAAAATTCTCATTTTATGTTTAAATTTATTAATTAAATTTATGAGAAAAAATCCTGAGAATGTCACAGTTATCACCAGATAAAGACAATGAAAGTCAATGGCAGCTTTTACTACAGTGTAGAAAGGAGTAAACTGTTCTCTACTTTTCTTAAGAGTAAAAAAGTGCCATTGACTTTCATAGCTAGTGATTCAGCAACGGTGACATTCTCAGGCTTTTTTCTCATGAATTGAACCTTTTACTACCATGAGTTCTACCTTTATTGAATCTAGACCTAAAAGAAGAAATGTTAAGTTACAGAAAGATTTTGGCATTGCTAAGTGTACGTCGTGTATGATAAGCTATGGTAGGTATTTAATTTTACTTTCTAGAGACCTGCTTGTTTTCAGTAAGCCATGTCAGACTCAATGCAGATCATCACAAGGAGCTGTTAGCGATGGAGAGGCTGTGATTTAGTGCTATTATCTCATCCCATTCAGTGTTGGCTTAAACTGGAATTAGAGGCATAGGCTGACAACAGGGCAGATTTTTTTTTTTTTTTTTTGCAAAAGTGTGCACAAACAGATGAGGGGGCTCTGCTATAACCAGACATGCTCTCACAGAAACATTCCTAGAATATTACAGCTCGTCTGCTGTCCATTGCACATATGGAAAGGAAGCCTACGCTTCTTTGCTACAATTTATTTATCAGGTATCAACTGACAGTGACAGGCAATAGCTGGCACAGACAGCTCCAAGTGGTTCCACATGTGGATCACATTTACCTCCTTTCACACTTCTTTTAAAAAGGGATCATTAACTCTTTTTGGTCTAAGGGCGGAATTGCCGTACTTCCACTTCAAGGGGCTGCAATAAAAAGTAAGCTGTGAAAATAGGCAGCTTTAACCTTAAACTGGACCTTCAGCATCATTTAGTGAAAAGCCCAAACCCTTAAAAAAACATTTCCCAGCATCTAAAATGAACAAATTTTAAGTTTTTAGTCACCTACTTTTTTCCCTCCCGCTGGGTTTCAACTCTGTTCAGGACTCTAGTAAATGGGCCCAGCCATCTTGCCCCAGAAGCATCACATACTGAGGAGAGGAGAGGGGGTTATAGCTGTGCTTTGCACAGACAAAGCAGAGCTGGGGTCAGGAAAAGGACAGCAATCCCAGAATGCAGAGCGGAACAGTCAGAAGACACTTCCTGTCTGCAGGCAGCCTGAGACTCCATAAGCCACCATGTTTATTGCTTTTGCCTGGACAGTACCTTAAATGAAACATAGAAAGGTGATGGCAGAAGGAGACCATACGGTCCATCTAGTCTGCCCTTATGTATATACTGTATGTTCTCTTTATCTTAGGATAGATGGAGGCTTATCCCAGGCATGTTTAAATTCAGTGACCGTTGATTTTTCAACTATTTCTGCTGGAAGTTTGTTCCAAGCATCTACTACTCGCTGGGGGTTTCAACTCTGTTCAGGACTCTAGTAAATGGGCGCAGCCATCTTGCCCCAGAAGCATCACATATTGATGAGAGGAGAGGGGGTTATAGCTGTGCTTTGCACAGGCAAAACAGAGCTGGGGTCAGGAAAAGGACAGCAATCCCAGAATGAAGAGCGGCACAGTCAGAAGACACTTCCTGTCTGCAGGCAGCCTGAGACTCCATAAGCCTCCATGTTTAAAGGTTTTAGAAAATGCAGTAGATGCAGGTAGGATGATTTTTAATGAGTACAGGAAGGGGGGAACATACAAGATAGGCTCTTATTCAGGGAGAAGCATTGCATATGCTTTTATGCATACAGTATGCAAAGGTAAGCAGAAGTAAGGTGGTAAGCGGTGAGCAGAGGTGGGCAGAGATGAGAGAGACAGAGGTGAGGAAAGCAGTTTAGTCAATTAGTTTAGTAAAGGGGGCCCATGGTCAGGTGGAAAAGTGAAAGTGAAAGCACAGCTCAGCTCCAGAATGAGCAGCAGGCTCCCACCTTGTAGGAAGAGAGGGTGGGTCTTTACCCTCTGGATGGGCCAGCGCAAGCGTGCACTGTGCAGGATGTGCACGTGCACTCAAGAGCCTGCAGTAAAATCTAAGATGGCCACATTGAGCCCTGAGGGACAATGCAGCGTTCCTATGCTGAGTGGATCTCTGACAGTGGTACAGTAAGGTGCAAACTCACGGAATAGTGCTGTGTGGGACTATAGGTCAGTATGTATTGTTTATTGCTTTTGCCTGGACAGTACCTTAACCCTTTCGCTGCCAGCCTACCTGGAGTCTTTGTCACACTCTGTTGCCAGACCATTTTGCACTATTTTGCGCTCCCCATGTTCAAATGTGATTTTTGAAGGGATTTCCAGGGATTTCCCAAGAAAAATTATATATTGTTGTTTTCAGCATAGTCTGGGCTTTAACATGAAATGTCTTGTTTGTCATTTTTTAGGTGTTTTTGTAATAAAAAATGTTTGTCAATAAAATCTTATTGCGTGTGAAATCCCAATTTCTCCCGGTTACAGCGGTACCACATATGTATAGGTAGACACCCTTTTCTGCCCAGGAGACTCCCCCAAACTGAAACAGCGCTTTAGGGGATTTTCAGAATACAACTGTGATATGCGCTATGCGCACCTTGCAGTTTTTCCAGAAAAACAACCCTTTACATTTGAAATACCCCCAACAAACTATATATTCTCTGGAAGTACACACCTCAGGCTTTCTAGGGGTACCAGGCTTGTTGACTGTGGCCACAGTTTTCTGGAAGTAATCCCTAAATGTATTCTTTGGTTGCAAAGAGTTTCCCTAAAAAAAAGGATAAAAAAGCAGAATCAAAGCCACATTTTCCTAAAAAAAACTATATATAAACAAGAAAAAACAAGTTTAATCTGAAAAAGCAACATACCACGAAAAGAACAATACCCAGCATGCATAGCTACTGTCAAGGGAAGAGTTGCCAAACACCCCAAAGTAAAGCATGTGCGTAACGGTAATTTAACTTGAAAATTTCAGCTCTGCAGACAAAGTGCGCACCTTGCGATTTTTCAACCAAAACAACCCTTTACATTTGGAATATCCCCCATAAACCATATATTCCCTGAAAGTTTGTTCCAAGCATCTACTACTCTTTCAGTAAAATAATATTTTCTAACATTGCTCCTGATCTTCCCCCGAAGCTTCAGGTTGTGCCCCCTTGTTTTATCATTAAGTTTCTTCTTAAAAACACTCCTGAACCATATTGAATCCTTTGACATATTTAAAGGTCTCCATCATGCCCCCCCCCTCCCTTCTTTCCTCCAGACTGTACAAATTTCTTTAAGTTCTTTAAGTCTCTCCTGATAAGTTTAAGTCCTTTCACAATTTTTGTTGCCGGTCTTTGGACACGTTCTATTTAAATAATGTATTTTTGCAGGTAAGGTCTCCAGAACTGCACACAGGATTCTAGCTGTGGCCTCACCAGGCTCTATAAAGTGGCATCACAACCTCCCTCTTCCTACTAGGGATGATTCTACTACCTAAAAGCAATAGAAGAAGATTTTAGACTTTAGGTTGGGCAAAAACCTCTCCCTAGGTAGCACAAATCAATAGATTTTACTGCAATAAAGTGGCATGCTGAGCCTTTTTGAAATTAATGCAATAAGCTTGCTGAAGTTACTGTTACTAACGTGGGGAAAGGGGGACATTTGTCAGGGAGGTCACCAGTAATCAGTGGTCAGACATGGACACTGTAAGATTGAGACAATACTGAAGAGCCAAAAGGGAACAAATGGTATGTGTGTTTTGCCAGGACTGTCCCTTTAAAAGTGCTAAGGCTATAACTATAAGCTTACCAGTGAATGTGGAAAATGCTTTATTCTTACCAAAGAAACGTTTTAGTATCCACAGTGCCCTCTGCTGCTTGAACAAGATAATTAATCAATGAATACAAGAGATCTCTTACTTTTCTCAGCTTAAATATTATCATTAAAGCCCTGGCACTGAGAAGCTTTCAACATGCCCCGGCGATAGCTCCAGCCCTCTGCTGTGAGAATTCTATGTGCTTATCCCAGCGCAACACGATTTTTCCAGTGCATCTATATACAGTGCATGACAGAGTCTTCTATACAGTATTACACAGTCACAAAGTCCAGACAGCTCAGAAACCCTTTCTCTCTCTCCTTTGCCATATAGTAAATGTCTTAAAATCATGCGGGGTAGGACACTGTTAAATGGGTGCGCCTCAGTGTTCCCCTTACAAACCAATCAGGTCCTAGCATATGACACCATTCCCTTTTTGCCTATCAGCGATCCGGGTGGTGCGCTTGTTCATGTGAATTCTCATGCACTAGCACAATGACGCCCACCACATGAAGGAAAGCCGGTCTTCTTATAGCGGAACATCTCTCCCCAGAATTAAGGTGTGATTAAGGGGTATCTTACCCCGGAACGCGTCACCTTTTGAGGGGAGCGAGATGGGGCTACACCTCACACAGGACATGTATGTTTTTAAAGGAAATATTAAATGTAATTTTTTATGGTTTTGGTGAGCTGGACACCTGATACAGATTTCTTCTATACAGTATGTCAGTAACGGAGTTGGACTTACCTGTTGAAATGGAAGCGCTGGTGAGTGAGGAAGCTGATGGTATATTCAAGACCAGAGAACAGGAACAGATACATGAAATAGACCAGACCCAGCACACGTAGGTTCTGAACACCTTTAAAGAAACAGAGTAAAACACGATGTTTATAAAATAAAAGATCAGAGATAATTAAAAGGGATAGGTCAGGCACAATCCAAAAGAATAAATAACACCTATCCTTTGTCCCCAGCAGCTTCATCTGGCTCCAGTGAATAAAAACCTGCTGACTGCAGAGATCTGAGTATCTCACCCTCTGGTACTGGTCTCCATTCCCGAGGGAACAGCCTCCTCCACCAAGTTGGATGCCCACCCCTCCATATGCCTACTCAATTGATTGCAGTGGAGGGGGCGCACTAAGGCTTTGAGGATAATACCATTTTGTGAAATACTCACCTGTAAAATGGGTATTATAAGTATGTCACACACCCCGCTTCAGAATATCCATAACATGTGGGTAATACCGACCTGAAGGGGCGTGCCTGCAGAGATGATAGCAAAAAAGAAAGCCCCTCCCTGATCCTCAAATACCTGGGACCTCCCACTCATCACCCAGTATATAGAAGCAGTAAGGTAAGGGACCAGGAAGAGGCAAATATAAATCAAAATAACGCAAAGTTCACAATATAAAGGATCCCGAATACAAGAAGGGCGGGTGAAGCGGGGTGTGTGACATACTTATAATACCCATTTTACAGGTGAGTATTTCACAAAATGGTATTATTCTAAGTATGTCACACACCTCGCTTCAGAATATCCATAACATGTGGGACATCCAATAGCAGTGTCCATAAAAAGGGCGGGGATCCAAAACAAGGCAACAATGCACAACTTAAACCACAACAGCTTGCAGAACTTTGCGGCCAAAAACAGCTGAGGCCCGAACATCAACCTTGTAAAACTTGGAAAAAGTGTGAACAGAGGACCAAGTAGAGGCCTTACAAACTTGCTCAACAGAGGCCTGGTGCTGGAAAGCCCAGGACGCTCCAACCGCACGAGTAGAATGAGCAGTAACACGAAAAGGGGGACTCCTCCCCTTGGCAGAATAGGCCCCAATGATGGCCTGACGAATCCATTTACTAATGGAAGATTTGGCAGAAGCCAAACCTTTCCTAGGCCCAAAGGGCACCACAAAAAAAGCATCAGTCTTACGAAAGGAAGACGTAACCACCAGATAATATTTCACAACACGGACTACATCCAAGGAATGCAGCGCCCTTTCCTTGTCGTTGCTGGGATGAGGACATAGAGAAGGCAGAACAACGTCCTGATTCAGATGAAAGGCAGAGACCACCTTAGGAAGAAAATCCGGCTTGAAACGAAAGACAACCTTGTCCTGATGCCTTTCGAAGTACGGAGCTTTAATGGATAAAGCTGCCAACTCAGAAACACGCCTAACCGAAGTGATGGCCACCAAAAAGGCCACCTTTTGGGTAAGTGAAGACAAAGCAATCTCATTCAAGGGCTCAAACGGTGGACCCTGAAGAGCAGAAAGAACCAGGTTCAAATCCCAAACTGGAACAAAGGGCTTCCTAGGAGGCCGTACATCCGTAACTCCTTGGAAAAAGGTCTTGACTAAGGGATGAAGAGCAAATGACCTTTGAAAAAACACCGCCAGGGCAGAAACCTGCCCCTTCAAGGTACTAAGTTGAAGCCCCAAATCCAGACCATGTTGAAGAAACTCCAGGATTCTGGAAATGGAAAACTCCCGACAAGAGAAAGACCTACTTTCACACCAGTCAATATAGGACCTCCAAGTCCTATAGTAAATAGTAGAGGAAGAGCGCTTCCTGGCGCTAATGAGAGTCTGAACCACCGCGTCAGAAAGACCTTCTTCCTTTAAGATGGCGGTTTCAGCAGCCACGCCGTCAAAGCCAGTGAAGGTAAATTGGGATAGCGCAGCCGACCCTGGGTGAGCAGGTCCGGCAGAAGAGGCAGAACGAACTGATCCTCTGCCAGTCTTACCAGGTCTGCGAACCAAACCTGCCTTGGCCACCTTGGTGCCACTAGAATCGCCGACACGCCCTCCAAAGTCAGCTTACGCACCACTCTGGCTACCATTGGAAACGGAGGGAACAGATAAAGGAACCCCAGATCCCTCCAGTTCAGAGACATGGCATCCACTGCCAGAGCCAGAGGATCCTGCGAGAGAGACACAAAGACTGGAAGCTTGTGATTGTGACGAGAGGCAAAGAGGTCCACCGCTGGGAACCCCCACCTGAGACATATCGAACGAAACACCGGGGGACTGAGAGACCACTCCCCCTGACGAGAGGAGGCTCTGCTCAGCAAGTCCGCCTCCGTGTTCTCCACTCCCGGAATGTAGACTGCTGAGATACACGGGACGTGACTCTCCGCCCAGTCCAGAATCAAAGACACTTCCCTGAGGGCACTCCTGCTGCGAGTCCCCCCTTGGTGATTGATGTAAGCAACCGCCGTCCTGTTGTCCGACCGGACCTGAACTGGCAGGCCTCTCAACTGATGAGTCAAGCGAAACAGAACCAACCTGATGGCCCTCAACTCCAGAACATTGATGGGCTCGTGAGCCTCCTGCGGACTCCACAGACCCTGAAACTGGAGGTCCTTCCAAACACCCCCCCAACCTGACAGACTGGCATCCGTGGTGACTGTTTCCCAGCACGGGGCCAGAAAGGATCTGCCCTGCGACAGATTGGCCGACCCCAGCCACCATTGCAGGGATCGACGAACTCGGGGAGTCATCAGGAAGGACTGATCCAACGTTAGAGGAGACTTGTCCCAAACCTTCAACAGATGAAGCTGAAGCGTCCTTGTATGAAACTGCGCAAAGGGAACTGCCTCTAATGAGGCCACCATTAACCCCACCAGCCTCATCCCTAGCCGGATGGACGGACGAGGGGCCGACAAGAGAAGCCGAGCTAATTCCTGAATCAAAAGAATCTTGGCCTGTGGCAGAAACACCCTGGCCTGCGAAGTGTCCAGAGACATTCCCAGAAAGGTCACTACTCTGGACGGAGAGAGAGAAGACTTGGGGTGGTTGACCACCCAACCAAACCTCTCCAGGGTGGACACCACCAATCTGGTGTCCAACTCCGCTTGGTTGAAGGAGGAGGCCATGATCAGAAAATCATCCAAATAGGGCACAATGCGGATGCCCTGAACCCTTAGCAGAGCCATCACCCCCGCTAGCACCTTGGTGAACACCCGAGGGGCCGAGGTGAGGCCGAAAGGGAGTGCTACAAACTGAAAATGCCGATCCTCCACCACGAACCTGAGAAACCTCTGGTGTGCTGGAAAAATTGGAACGTGTAGATAAGCATCCTTGATATCTATGGACGTCAGAAAGTCTCCCTGACGAAGAGAGTGAATGGCTGAACGTAGTGTTTCCATGCGGAATTTCCGTGGCCGGATGAACCTGTTGAGAAACTTCAGATCCAAGATGGGTCGGACCGATCCGTCCTTCTTGGGTACCGTGAACAGATTGGAATATAAACCCCTGCCCTGATCCGAAGGAGGCACTGGGCAAATGACAGCCATGTCCAGAAGGTTCTGCACTGCCGACAGAAGCCCCTGCGCCGCCAGAGGTTCTGAAGGCATCCGAGACCTGAAAAATCTGGAAGGGGGGCGGAGCTCGAACTCCAGCTTGTAACCGGAAGACACCACTTCCCGGATCCATCGGTCCGAGACCTCTTGATCCCAAACCTGGGAAAAGAGTCGCAGCCGTCCCCCCACCCGCAAGGGTGAGGGCGCCCCCTCATTGCTGAGCCGGCTTGGGCTTAGAGCCCCAACTGAATCCTGGACGGGCACGACCTCTGCCCCTGCTCCCAGAATCTCCTCTGGAAGAAGGGAATGCAAATCCCCTGCCAGATCTGGCCCCACGAAAGGAGGTGGTAAAGGAAGGGGCCCCCCGAAAGGGGCGGCGTTGTTTCTTGCGTTGAGGTAACCTACCACCCTTGGTGACAGAGTCCAATGTCTCTCCAAAAAGCCGTAACCCAACAAAGGGTAGAGCCGTTAGTGACTTTTTGGACATAAAATCTGCCGCCCACTGGCGCAGCCACACCGAACGCCGAATAGTGACCAGCAGCGCCGACGTTCTACCACACATCATCAAAGTGTCATCCAAGGCTGTCAACACAAAAGATAAAAACAGCTCACACCGTTTGAGGCTAAGGAACTCAGCACTACTGGGACGCAGCCCGGAAGAGGTCAACAGGTCCCTAACCACGGACCTGGCAGCCAACACCATTAGCGCCGATGCGCAAACAGGCCGCATGGCTGACCCAACGCTTGCAAAACCATGACAAGCCATCTGGTCAATCCGTTTATCCTCTCCATCCTTGAGAATCAGGTCTATTTAAAACCGAGGAATTGGACAACCCCAACACTGGCGCATCCACCTCGGGGGGAGATGCCCAGCGCTTAACTGCCTCCGAAGGGAAGGGATATTTCCTATCCCATCCCTGAGGGATGCCAGGGAGCCGAGCCGGCCTGTCCCATACTTTGGCAATAATATTGTCAAAATGCCTTTGTGCAGGGAATTCCAAGCGCGGCTTGGATTCCTCAAACAATTCACCCTTCTGCTGTGACACCTCCTCAGGAGGGGAAATATTCAGCACCTCCAACATAAGAGCCAGAGCGTGGGGAGTATCAGAGGATCTCCCCAAATCCCCCAGCTCGGCATCAGCGCCAAAGGACTGCTCATCGTCTGAAAAAACAGAATCCTCATAAACTTCCCCTTCTTCTAGCTGGGAATAGTCAGACCAATCCAGATTATTAACATCCTCCAGGTCCTCCGCCAGCGGAGCCGGCGACAAATGCTTTCTCTTAGTCGGAGCCTTACGGGCAACCGAGCCAGAGATAATTTTTTCAAGGTTAGCCAATCTGGCGCACATCTCAGATTGCAGCTCCCTGCCCATGACGACGTTGCACGGGGCGCGTGTCAAAGCGGGAGGTGGAGATGAAGCGACCAGCGGTGCTGACCCAGACGCCTGTGGTTCGGACTGCCGCGTGATGGTCTGCTGTGCACATGGTATACACAGAAGTACATCGTCCCCAGAAATGGATACCCCACATAACATACACTTTCGGGGATGCCCCGCAGGGGCCCCGAGCCCAGTATCCGGGGATGCCTCCATAAGGTGAACTTTTGTTTAGGAATAGTCGCTAAGACCCAGGGAATTACGCCGTTAGACAACCCGGGATGCCCCTTTAATGTCCCGAGTGGGAGGATTTATGACAAACAATTAACCCAGTGATAAGGATCAGGAGGGACCCCTAAATGCTACTGGCGAACCTCCTGAACCACCATCTGAAAAACAGAACAGAGGGACTGTTTTAGACAAGGCTAATGAAGAAACATCAAGCATACAGGAAAAAGAAGAATGGCCAGAGGCCACTTACATAACCATCGACTAAAATGGCGACCGTGAGGTAAGATCCAGACGCTCCACAGCAACAGGCAGGGCTGCAGTCAGAGAGGGAGAAGGGGGCGTGGCCAGCGCGGGACGCACGCGAGGCCAGGCCACGCCCCCCCTCTCCCCTCCAAGAGCTCCGCAGCGGCACCAGCGAGGGCAGGAGGCGGGGAGCGGTGACGCGTCGTCACTCCGGCCCCGCCCCCCCCAGCCTGCGTGAGGGGAACATGGCAACTGTAAAAATCACCTCATAGAAATGTGCTCAGAGCCGGCCGGCGCCGCAATAGTAAGAAGCGGTCGCCGGCCCGGCCAAAAGTAAAGAACATTACACACACACAAGGGAGAAAAACGGGAGGGACAAGTCCCGGCCCCGCCAACGGTCCGGCACCCGCCGCCCCCCCCCGAAGCACAGCAACATGGCGTGAGGTGAATACCTCCGCCATTAACAGAGATGAAGGGAAGAAGGGGGGAAGAAGGCAGCCAGCACCGCACAGGCTGCAGCGCTTTCAAATTAAAGTGACAACACCCACACACACACACTCAAGTATGCTGTCCTGAAAATAATAAACTAATAGATTAATGAAAAGACGAACACTCCCCCACCCCACCTATGGAAGGGGATCCTGGGAGGGCCAATGTATGAAAATAAGGGACAGGGCATCCCAAACCGGGGTCACCAACCCGGTAATACCGCCTACCCTCTCATATAGGGTCTCACGGTAGAGCTTAGCTCCTGAGCACCTAAGGTGCTGAAATACCCTCGCCTGGACCCTCAGCCGAGGCTGGGAGGCATATGGATTTCTGGGGGAAAAGGTCCAAACGGAAATAAATAAATAGTGGGCCGGGAGTCATCCCGGCTACCTGAAATCCCCCTGTGCAAGGAGGAGCCATCATCTTCTGACTTGCTCGCCGTCTGCAGAGATGAAAAAATTGGGTGATGAGTGGGAGGTCCCAGGTATTTGAGGATCAGGGAGGGGCTTTCTTTTTTGCTATCATCTCTGCAGGAACGCCCCTTCAGGTCGGTATTACCCACATGTTATGGATATTCTGAAGCGGGGTGTGTGACATACTTAGAATAAAAGGGAGGCATAGATTTTTGGATAAGAAAAAAGGACAAGACAGCTCATCCAACAGGCTCCTTCCTGTGTGTGTGGCAGGGGCTCCGGCAACCTGGAGTTCAAAGTTAGAGAGAGTTCAGCGCTGTGGCACCAGTGTGTTCCCGAAATCCCAACGGTAATGCATTTGGGGGGAGGGTCTACCTCTTAATCTTCCCTCAAATACGATTTTTGATTTCTGTTTGTACCAGGGCAATTACACCATGGTAAACTAAAAGGGTACAGTTCAAGCTGCAGCAAAAAAAAAAACAAAAGCCACAGTCCTGTCCTGCATGCATCCTGTCCATCTCCCAAAGCTCTTTCTGGCAGGTGAAGAAGTGAGGTGTCCAGTACTGGATACGGTTAAGACTTTCCAAATATATTTGATACAATTAAAAATTCTTCACATCAACCCATAAAAACAGTGAGAACAAGAACCCCTTAAAGCGGAGACCAAAACCCAATTTTTTTTTAACTAGCAACCCCTGAATTGCCTATGGCGCTATTCAAAAAGTGAAAATATGCATTTCTAGTTCTACACCCTAAGAGGGAAGTATTGGCAGGGGCTTTAGCCAAATGCATTTTACAAGTTCAGTGGGTTTTGGTCCGCTTTAATCATACCTGTCTAGGAGATGCCTTTAGTATTTTGTTGCAGCCTGGCTGCAATAAAACTTGAAGCGGGTCAAAATCTACATGGCCAGGTCATGGAATCTAAAAGAGTCCAGGCTCACCCTCTAGCCTATCCCTGGGACATCCTACACCAAATGCCCCGCTGTGTGAAACCCAATCGGGGTGCCGGTAATCTTACAGGATTTCCGCCAACAGCCACATTCACCTCTTCCCTGCAGCTGGGCGTCTGCCGCACCAAGCCTTTCTGAATGGCTGAATCACGGGAACAAGCATAGGCAGCACTTTTGAGAGAGCTAATCGTCTCTCTCAAAAGCACAGCAGCCGTGGCTTTAGTGGTGGAAAAGAAAGAAAACTGGGCCACCGCCGAGCCAACAGCAGCGCACGGCTGCTCGGACAGGGGGGTCTGGGAGATTGAGCGGTAAACCCAGAAATGGGTTTCCATCTGATTTAAGATCTCCACCCCAGGCAACTGTTATTGGGCCATCTTAACACATTATTTTCAAATTCATAAAAAAAGTATGCCCATTTTCCCTAAAGCTTATCAACCTGATATGCCAAGCATCCTGTTCCTGTGTGTGAAACCAGCTGTTTATTAACCTTGTGCGGACTCTCGTCCAATCACCACTGTGCAAAATTATGCCCAGAAAGGAGATCTGAATGGAACCAGTTGCCAGCTGGTTGACCCGGGACAATGCCCGGTGGGCCACATTGCATTGGGGCCAGTTGGGCTGCTGCTTTTAACACCTACATGCAATCCATGTCCCCTCTCAGCCCCCTGTACCCATCCCCTCTGTACCCATGAGCCAAAGCCCCTGTCCGCCACTGCATATGACCATACCCAGGGGCAGATTGGCCATAGGGTGATCTGGTGGGCAGTTGGGCTGCTGCTTTTAACACCCACATTTAATCCCTGCCCCCTTAGTCTCCCTCTCAGCTCCCTGTACCAATGCTAAATCCCCGGCATCATGGTTGGGGGGGCCTCAGCAGAGATGTCTCGGGCCGGCCTTGGGCTGGTAATATCCAGGGCTGATTTTTGGGCCCAGTCCACCGCTGACAGCAGGGCATCTAGAATGGACCAGAGGCTAGCTGTAACCTGGCTGCGCACTCTTAATTTATCTACCCTGTACCAGGAGCATGTCAAACTTTTACATCATTCTTGTTATTAAATACAGCGCCCTTTGCTATCTTGTAACCAAACATCAACAATAACAATACCCAGACATGTTGTTGGATGTTCTTAAAATACAGAACATACTTTCTGCAGATGGCGAATCCTTTCTTCTGGTTACAGCTGAGAACTGGAACAAGGACACTGGGCTGATTAAGTCCACAGCCCCTTGGAATCCAACCATCATGGAGGACACCTAGATAATAATTAAACAAGTACAACTCATTATTATTATTATTATCATTGCTGTTTATTTATAAAGTGTCATCATCTCCAGAACAAGTAGAGATAATAATAATGAGTCATATTCCTATAAAGAATTATAAAGGGTGCTGAATATTGCTGCTAAAGATCTCTAGCATTCTTTACAGAACAGTTTCATCACACCTCATATAGTAGCTACAGTGATACAAATTCAACACCTGTAAGGAATCATTGACACCCAGGGAAATTATGATGATGTCAACTGGATGTATAGCAAAAAGAAACACATAGTAAGCCCAGTTGGTTTTCGCTACAGATGTACCAAGACCTGGATGAGCAAGAACCTTCACCTGCTTGCGTCAATAAAATATTGTAAAATAAATAAATGAGAAGCTCCTCTCTTCTGAATGTGATTGCAGACGGCTCAGGTAAATAACAGCTACCGATATTTGTGCTTTTTCTACATTACACTATACATTATACATGCTGAGGGACTGAAGGCTGATCAAGCCTGACAAGGTGATTGTGTCAAGGTCACCCGCTACACTTACCTTACTTCCCCGGTCCAACGAAGCTTGCGCGGGCCCCGGCCGCATCCCCCCTATCACTCTAGCAGGGCGGCCACGGTCCCTGTTAGAGGGAAGCGTGTGATGCGGCCGCCAGCGCGCTCGGAGCCGCTGTGCTAAGACGTCGGTTTAGACGTCCATAGCTCAGCGACTCCGAGCACACCGATTGGACGAGTGACCACGCATGCGCTGTAGGCCCGGGGTGAGGTGAGTTGATATCCCACATCAACTCACCTCACCCCGGGCCTACGGCGCATGGGTGGTCACTCGTCCAATTGGTGTGCTCGGACCAGCAGAACTCACTTGCTCATTCTGCATGCATGATACTGGATCATTGTCAGCACCTACAATTGCTTTTATAACCACTCCAAGCCGGGACACCGCCCCACCAATTTTATCCTTGTAGTGCCATTTTGGAGCTTCCTTTCCCAGCATCCCAGCCTTGCTGCTGCCTGGATTCAACTGACATAACCCACAATGCACAGCAACAGGAAACTTCCTCTTTGCAGGTGGTCCAACAGGACAACGGCGTTGACAAAAGCAGTGGCTGGATGTGCAACACGGTTTAAGCGCCCCCAAAAAGAAGTAGGGCAATTTGCTAGGCTGCCACCCCTAAAAGTGAAAGTCCACTTCTGGATAGAAGTCATGGCCACCTGTCACAGAAAGTCCAATCAATTGGACTTTCCCTTTAACGTCCCTATCCAGACAGGAATAAAAAGTAAGGGGACTTATCTGCCAGCCCACAGACTCGATACCAAATAGCCCTGAGGGCTACAGTCCTGCTGTTTAGCACTCTTGGCTCCAATACGCACTTCCTTCCCAGCCTCGCCGAGCGCCCCTGCTGCTGATCAAATGGGGAGAAGGCTCGCTCACTGGTTGGCAACAGTTGGCAGTGGTTGCTTGATTGGGGCACATTATGTGATTATTCACAAGCATTCTGCACTTATTTGAATTTAATGTAGGACACTTTCTCCCCGGCTGGGAGAGAAGCGTGTTGTGTGCCTGAAACTTCTGAGCTTCAGTCTTCAGGACAGCGTAGGATCAAGCCCCCTTTAACCCATGTAACTGCCCTATTTTCTACACAATATACTTGGTCCAAACAATCTCGCTCTCATTCTACTTTGTGGCCCCAGAAAGCACAGGTGGACACATCTTGCTGCACCTATAAACAAGGCAAAGTTAAATGTCGCCCTGTGCAGGTTCAGGGGTAACCGACTTTCATAGGAAGATTAGAAAAATTAATCATATATAGATTTTATATTCTCTCAATCTAAAGTCCTTATTCATAACAATCAGTGATAAGCAGCAGCAGCCGGGTGTTCCCCCGCAGCTCCTCCATGCAGTGGCGGCATCTTCATGCTTACCAATAGCGGGGAGCCAGCGATTCCATGTTCCAGCACAGACGGCCTCTCACAGAAGCATCCATGGAGCCTTGTTTATGACCCCACAAGTCTACTCCACTCATTGTAATGGAGGGGTGTTGAAAGGCGGGTTAGCACACCTGGACTCGGCACATTTATTGCATTACATTTTTGGGGAGGCATTGATGGCCACACTCCAAATAGGAATTTAACCCATCCATTCGGTGGGGGTACACATGCCTTAATTACGGTGTCGGGGAAGCAGTTGGGGACTTTCTCTAGAGCACTTGATGTCATGTTCCAAGGATTCATACCTGCAACCCTCTAGTCACAAGGCAGTTTCTTTATCACTATGAGGAGGAAAATGAAATATTATAATTAGTATTATTTATATTGGTTCTAGCCGCCTGTATGCCATCTCACATTCTCGGTGTGTGGAGGGGTTTTCACCCCTCCCTCCTCATAGGTTTAAAAAAGAATGTTATGTCTGCTTAATGAGAAACATCTGTTGTTCATGTCTGAACTATACCGTCCATATATGTGAATCTGTAAATATTTTAAATATCCAAAGGACGTCTGACGTGTCCAGGCATCCAATCAGGATGGTCATTTAAGCTCCTTTGTCTAAAACTGTTTTTAAGCAAGCAAAAGACACAGTAATTTGGGCAGTGGCAATAGAAGTAAGCAGGCCCCAGGTCGTCCGAATAAACATTGTATTTCCTGAAGACCTTTGAGTCATTCTGAGTGCCATTTCCACTTCAACTAGGCCACAACTGCCCCTAAATAGGTGTGTTAGGGGATATAAAGCCATATTGATGGACACCACAATGTCTGGCCAGTGATAGAGGATGGAATCGCTTGTTCTCCCTCATTGGTAAGTGTGATGATGCCGGTGCTGTACGGAAGAGCTGTGGTGACAAAAGGTGAGTATAGACTTTTTATGTTATTGGAATTTTAAAGGGACATTCCAGGCATAAATTACCCTGTGCTCTCTTTATGCTGAATGTGAGGGGCTGCATCTTTTATTCAGCCTGATTTACATTTATTTATAAGACCTAGTGAACTACCTTCCCTTCTGCTGGGCCTCCTCAGCAGCAGAGGATAACTCATCCATGCATTTATCAGTGGAACAGCCCCCTTCAAAGTGAATCAGGGTTTATCAGGGAAGGTTCTGGTAAATGAAAGATGCCACCCAGACAGCCAGCACGGGGGCAAGCACAAAGTAGATAATTTAAAGTGGACTGTCACCCCGGGCCGATCACCTCCCTCACCGCGGACCCCCCCCAAAACCCCCAAAAAACTCACCTCAGCGGCGGCGGCGGTGTTGGTCCACTTTAACCCTTTGCCAGGAATGTCCCTTTACGTTACTCCCTCTGCGTTTCCATCCGGCCATTCAAGTGAATGGGCAGCGGGAGCATGAGTGGACCCTGGGGTCATGACCGGTGGAGCGGAGCTGACCCGAGGATCAGGTAAGGTTTTTTTTTCTGTCCTGCCTCAGCACCAGCATAAGGAGGCAGGACGGGGGGGTGACTATTTAGTGGAATTCCACAATTTGACTTTTCCGGGGTTTGTTCCCTGCCCCCAGGTTATCCCAGTTTTGTGTGAAACCCCAGTTTCTTCATTAAAACTCACCTTTCCCTGCTCGAACAGCAAATGCACAGGCTCTCATCTAGTCAGAGCCTCTGATTGAAATTAATGGGGAGCGCACACTGCCACATCCCCCGTTTCCCCGGTGTCCCTGGCTGGGACAGGATCTAAATGACTGGAGCAGGAGTGCGAATACACCGCCGTGGATACAGGGGATGCCATAGAACACTCCCCATTGTAAACAATGAGAATTACATAGCCATGCCAGACGGCTCTCATTAGAGGAGAGCTCGCACATGTGCCATTGGAGTGGAGAAAACACAATTGCTTTTACTATGCATGGCATGGCCTGCGTCAAGAAGTCCTTACGTATGGGATATTCTGCCACAAGGTGGCGCAGTGCTCTGCAGAACAGTTGTGGCTCCTTCCGGTACCATATAAAAACAGGATCACCAATAGACCAATCCAGCGTTGACAAGCAGTTATTCAAGAACCCGGGAAATAATAAAGGTAAAAAACAGGTAACAACCCATAACTAACTTGGAACCATACAGAGGCAACCAAGAATAACGATAACAAGGGTGGGGTGAAGCAGGCCGTGCCATGTATAGTAAAAGCAATTCTACAGGTGAGTACTCGCAGAATTGTCTTTTTCCTATTGCATGGCACAGCCTGCTTCAAGAAGTCCTTACGTATGGGACGCCCAACAGCAGTGTCCGTAAGGTAGGGTGGGATTCCTAAAGAGTAACAACAGGCAGTTCAAACCACTACCGCCTGAAGTACCTTGCGGCCAAAAGCAGCATCAGCTGAGGCCTTAACATCAACCTTGTAAAAACTTGGATGAACAGAAAACCAAGTTGCGGCCTTACAAACTTGTTCAACAGAAACTTGGTGCTGAAAAGCCCAAGACGCACCAATAGCATGAGTGGAATGAGCAGTAACGCTAAAAAGAGGAACCTTCCCCCTGGCAGAGTAGGCCTGCTCCACCGCCTGACGGATCCATAGTGACGGATCCATAGCCGGAGACAAACCCTTCCTAGGTCCAGCAGGAAGAACAAAAAAAGCGTCAGATTTCCTGAAAGACTAGGTAGCAACCAAATAAAACTTCAGAGCCCTAACATCCAAAGAATGAAGGGTCCGCTCCTTGGAATTAGCAGGGTTAGGACACAAGGAAGGTAAGAATGTCCTGATTGAGATGAAAAGTAGAAACAACCTTAGGCAAAAAATTCGGCTTAAGCCGAAACACCACCTTATCCTGATGCCGCTCAAAATAAGGGGGGTTTGATGGAGAACGCCGCCAGTTCGCCTAACCGAAGTAATGGCCACCAAAAAGGCCACCTTAAGAGTCAGAATGGGCAAAGCAGCCCCACTGATAGGCTCAAAGGGAGGACCCTGCAGAGCAGACAACACCAGATTCAGGTCCCAAACCGGTAGCATAGGCTTACGTGGCGGACGCACATGAGTAACTCCCTGGAAAAAAGTCTTAACCAGCCGGTGACTGGCAAAGGATCTTTGGAAAAAAATTGCCTTGAGGGTACCAAGTTGAAGGCCCGAATCCAAACCATGTTGCAAAAATTCCAGAATCCTGGGGATAGAAAACACCCGACAAGGAATAGACTTGGACTCACAACAGGCAATGTAAGCATGCCAGACCCTGTAATAGATAAAGGACGAGGAATTCTTCCTAGCCCTAATCATGGTATCAACAACAGAAGCCGGCAACCCCTTATCCATCAAGATGGAGGTTTCAGCGGCCAAGCCGTTAAAGCCAGCGTTTGTAAATTGGGATGGCACAGCTGTCCCTAAGTGAGCAGATCTGGATCCTTGGGCAAGACATACTGATCTACTGCCAACTGCACAACATCTGCGAACCACACCCTCCTTGGCCAAAAGGGGGCCATCAGAATGGCTGGTACCCCTTCCTGGGCTATCTTGCGCAGCACCCTGCCCAGCAGAGGAAAGGGAGGGAACACATAGAGAAGCCGAAACTCCGTCCAAGGCATTGCTAGCGCATCCATGGCGAAGGCCAGAGGGTCCTGTGACAGGGAGACAAACCTGGGAAGCTTGTGATTGTGGCGGGACGCAAACAGGTCCACATCCGGCTAACCCCAGCGGTGACACAGGGAGCGAAATACCTTGTTGCTGAGGGACCATTCCCCCAGCCGAGACGTCCCCCTGCTCAGGGAGTCTGCCTCCTGGAATGTAAACAGCCGAGATGCAAGGGACAGTATCAGGGACACTTCCTTGAGGGCTCACTTGCTCCGAGTCCCTCCCTGATGATTGATGTAGGCAACCGCCATCTGGTTGTCTGAGCGGATCTGAACAGCCTGACCCCGAAGGTGCGTGGTCAGCTGAGAAAGAACCAACCTGATCGCCCTCAGTTCCAGGACATTGATGGGAGCATGGGCCTCCTGGGGGCACCACCGACCCTGGAACTTCAGAGACTTCCAAAAGCACCCCCAACCGGTCAGACTGGCATCTGTGGTGACAGTCTCCCAGCACGGGGGCAGAAAGGTCCTGCCCACTAGAAGGTTCCCCGAGTCCAGCCACCACCAGAGGGACTGTCTGGCCAGGGGGGACAGCACAAATTCCTGATCCAGGGGCACAGGGTCCCGATCCCAAACTGACAAGAGGTGCAACTGAAGAGGTCTCATGTGAAACTGAGCAAACGGGACCGCCTCGAAGCAGGACACCATCAGACCCACTAACTGCATCCCTTGCCGGATGGAGGGATGGGGACACAAGAGAAGGGACCGTGCCTGCTTCTGAAGGCCGTCCACCTTCTGCTGAGGCAGGAATACCTTGACCTGAGAGGTATCCAGAGTCATGCCCAAAAAGAACCTCACCAAAGACGGAGACAGTGAAGACTTGGGATAGTTGATCACCCAGCCGAAAGACTCGAGAGTGGAGGTCACCACCAGAGTATCCTTCTCGGCCTGATGAAGAGACTGAGCTACAATCAGAATGTCGTCCAGGTAAGGGAGGATGCGAATGCCCTGATTCCGCAGCAGGGCCATCACGCCCGCCAGCACCTTGGTGAACCCCCGAGGCGCCGAGGTGATACCGAACGGTAAAGCCACAAACTGGTAATGCTGATCCTCTAGAGCAAACCTGAGAAATCTCTGATGACCTGGAAAGATTGGCACGTGAAGATAGGCATCCTTGATGTCCACGTAGGTCATGAAGTCGCCCGGGCGCAGGGTACTGGCAGCTGAGCGTAGCGTCTCCATGCGAAAGTGCTTGAACCTGACAAACTTGTTGAGACCCTTCAAGTCCAGAATGGGCCTCAAGGACCTGTCCTTTTTGGGAACCGTGAAAAGATTGGAGTAGAAACCCTGACCCCATTCCTGGAAAGGCACCAGGCAAATAAATCCTGACTCCAACAGACGTTGAACCGCAAGGCGCAAACCCTGAGCTGACAGAGGGTTTAGAGACATCCGGGATCTGATGAATCTTAGGGGCAGCCAGGCTGCAAACTCTATCTTGTAACCAGAGGACACCACCTCCTGAATCCCCCGGTCTGAAACACAGAGCCTCCAGACGTGAGCAAAGAGCCGAAGCCGTCCCCCCACCGGATGGGTGAGGGCGCCTCCTCATGCCTGAGGGGGCTTGGGAGAAGGTTTGGTCTTGGGACCCCATGAGAGACCGGGACGACCACGTGGTCTGCCACGGCCCCAAGAATCCCTGTGGGTACTCGAAAAGAGGGAGCCACGACCTCCTCTGGGAGTACAAAAGGAGGGGAGGGAAGCGGTGGGCCCCCGAAAAGGCCGAGGCTGCCTCCTACGTTGAGGCAGCCTACCATCCTTGGCTAGAACATTCAGACGCTCACCAAAGAGCCGCAGCCCCGTAAAGGGGAGCCCAGTGAGAGCTTTCTTAGCAGCAGTATCAGCCGCCCACTGATGCAGCCAAACAGAACGGCGCATAGCCACCAAAAGGGCAGAGGCCCTACCACTCAGCCATACCACATCATCCATGGCAGTAAGGACAAAGGCAACAAAATCAGAGCAAAGCTAAAGGGCCCTATAATCCTTCCCCCTGCTACCAGCCGTAGCGTCATCAAGTAGACGCTTGAACTGTTTCTTAAGGGCAATAGCTGTAATGGCAGCGGCGCAGACAGGACGCAGCCCAGCCCCCACAAATGTAAAAGCATGGCAGGCCAGCTGATCCATGCGCCGGTCCTCGCTGTCCCGCAGTGTAGTAGTGTCAGGGGAAGGCATGACCGAGGTGTTGGACAGCCCTAGAACGGGAGCGTCCACCTCAGGGGGACATGACCATCACTTGACCAGGTCGGCAGGAAAAGGGTACCTCTTATCCAACCCTTTGGGCACCGCGGGCAATCTACTAACGTTCCCACTCCTTGAGCACCATATTAGTGAAATGGCTCTGCTCAGGTAACTCCAGGTGCCGTTTATCAGGACGAAAGAGCTCACCCTGCTTCCTCTTAGCCACCTCAGGGGGAACAATGTGCAAGATTTCAAAAATGTGAGCCAACAGGTTATCAGTGTCCTCAGGGAACCATGAGTCCTCTCCAGACGCAGACCCAGGGTCACTGTCATAACCCTCCTGCTGGTCCCCAGAGGAGTCAGAGTCCTGGAAGAATTCCCCCTCCTCTAAGGGGTAACGGCCACCAAAAGCACCAATTTCCTCATCTTCCTCAGGTAAGAGGGAGGGTGCGGGAGCCAGGTGCCACTTCTTGCCAGAGGCCTTCCGTGGAACAGGCCTGGCAAGCTGCCTTTCAATACTGGCCACACGCAGTGCCAGATCAGACCCCCGCGCTAGTATCCCCCTCACTGGGGGCTAAATGCAGGCGCGGAGGGGTAGGCGACGTCGAGGGGAGCACGGAGCTGGGAAGCAAAGAGGGTAGCCCAGCCTGGGCCCCAATGATACCCTGTGCGCACGGGATGCCCCGCACATGGCACACAGCCGGGATTGCCCCGAAGGACCCCCAAGCACGCTATCCCCAGAAGCCTCCATATGGTGATTAAGACAGGCGCAATAGGCCAGCACAGGGTAAGGGCTAATAAAAATCCACCCAGGATGCCCCCCCAAGGGATGCCCCCAGAAGCCAGTAAGGGGAGAGGAGGGAGGGTAAGGGGCAGGACCGGGAGAAACCACAACCCACAGTTGTTCAGCCTGAAAGACATAAGTAAAAGCACATAAGCATCTCGCAGCACATGCCTCCAAGGAAACCAAAAACCCCCAAGGGGGACTCACGGACCAAGCAGGCCGAAATCACCAAGCCACCAGACCACAGAAGGAAGAGACCCAGTCAGAAATCACCGCCGCAGCTCCGGGAGGAAGAGGAGCCCCAGACGCGCAGCAGAATCAAAATGGCGGCGGCAGAGGAACCTTGAGAGGCGGGCCGCGGGAGGACGACGTGATACGCTTCATCCTCCGGCCCCGCCGAAGAGTGCGAAAACGATGCTCACGCGACCACGCCAGCGTCATCACACAGCAAAAAAAAAAAAAACGCCTCACAGTTATAACGACGCCCGCCGCGGAGCGCAGTACAAAGCGGCGACGAAAACAGTTTAAAACCAGTTAAAACAGCTAAAAGCACTCGCCGCTACCACTCCCCCCCCCCCCCCCCCCCAACACCCAGGGAGGGGGGAGAGGTAAGCGAGAGGGAAGCGAGCGGGCAGCGGCGAGAGCCCAGGCCAGGGATGGGGGGGGGACCCCAAACACCAGAAAACAAGTCATATAGTCCCCAAAACACTCACCTCCTTAGAAGCTAGGACAGGAACTCCGCATCCCTAGTAGGCTCACCATAAAGCCTATGGCCGGCTTCCGTTTGTGGTACAGGGTCCGCGGCCAGGAGCAGCGCTCCTTGAGCACTTGACCTTAGTACTCCTCTACCCTCACCCGATCCGACAGCCGAGGCTGGGAGGCACAGAGGGTCCGAAACGGGTGGAAATAGACATGCAGGGCAGCAGGCTTGGTTGCCCCGCTCACCAGCACAATATAAGAGCCATCTTCTATCTTCGCAGAATCACTGCAGAGAAACACTGGATTGGTCTATTGGTGATCCTGTTTCTATATGGTACCCGGAAGGAGCCACAACTCTTCTGCAGTGCACTGCGCCACCTTGTGGTGGAATATCCCATACGTAAGGACTTCTTGAAGCAGGCCGTGCCATGCAATAGGAAAAGGCATGTTTTTACAGGCAACCCTGGGGGGCTTCCCACAGCAGAGCATCCTGATGGTGGGTTTTGTTCCGCTTTAAAACTTATACAAGTAAATTCTGTTTCACGCTTGGTATTCTGAACTTGCCAACTCCTAAACTCCACTAAACAGGTGATGATATTCTCCTGGAGCTACTCCCGGGTGTGGCTACTTGACACATACACACCTCACATTAGTGCAATGACTGACATTCTGGCAGAGTAGTGACACTTTTAAAATGAGAGATAAATTAGGAGCAAACCTTACTTTGTGCTGGGAAAAAATGTTACAGATGCAACACCCACATTCCCGGGGCCTGACCTTCACTGCTCACAACACACCCTTATAGCAGCTATAATAGCATTACCCTTCAAGTTTCAGGGTACAGGGGGATTACATATGAAAGTGGAATGTCACTGGTGTCATCAGGACAGAAAGTGTGGAAAGTGTCGCTAGTGTGACTGCAAATTGGCTTATGGCGACTTCTTGGCTTCATTCAGTCTGTGATGTGAAATCCACTGAACTGGCACACAAAAACACCCTGAACTAAGGGTGAGAGGCCTACCCCCGGCTTGATCTTTGTGTATTCAATACAAACTTCCCCATCTTTCTTTTTTTGTAATGTTTCCCAACTCTTCTTCATGTTACACCACATCCTATTTTTGAACAATGTCAAGCACTAAAACAATACATAATATCAAAACTCTCTTCGGCATTACAAGCTTCAGAGCCTCAAGCATAAAAATCAAACATTGTATAACAAAAACAACAGAAACTGTTATTTAAATCAGAACAAACCCCAACACGACCCACCCTGGAATCTAAAAGATTTCAGGGCTGGCCACTGGCCTTCCACTAGGACACAGTGTCGTCAGATTTGGCCCGCAAGCCCTTCCTCCCCTTCCCACACTGTTATCTATGAGTGACAGGGCTGGGGCGGTCGCAGGCATTACCTTTAATTCAGATGCATGGCCACACACTTGCTGTCCAGCCCCGCTTAATCCCAGAGAGGCTAGTTAACAAGCCCCCTGCAGCCTGGTGGCCGACAAGGTTGAGGGAAGGGGCTTTATGCCACCCCATCATGGAAAGTGGCATGCTGCATTAAAGAGGACCGACCACCAGCTGACTAAGTGGACTGGAAGTGGCATTGCCTTCAGGGCATTGGAGGCAGCATAGAGGGGGATGTGGCTGGCTGAGCATTTGGCTCAATTCAGCTCTTAGCTGTCAAGAGCTCTCGTCAGCTAAGACTAAGAAAAGATGGCTAAGAAAAGCCAAATGGAGCCGAGCGTACCGATTGGCTGGGCGCATGCGCCTTTGGATAGAATTTTTTTCAGTAAATATTAAGGATGGCCAGCAACCCTGTCCAGGTGTGTATTTGAGTTTGACACCCCTGCCCTAGGGCATGACAAATCGGGAAACCCCACTGTGTGAACCCCACAGAGCGGAGCAGAACTCACCGGCTTCCTGGTTTCATTGCCGCTTTAAACACCAACCAGCTGCATCCCCAGCATCTATGGGCTGTGCACACCTTCAGCCTATCTGAATGGATCTGATCTGGCTGCTTGCGCACCCAATTGCCACAAACAGAGCCGTTTGCTGAACATTACATATGTACGGCAAACGGGTCTGTTTCGACGAGAGCCCGTGCATGCGCAGTATGACAGGTGAAAGGTGAACTATTATGAGTGATCTGGGGGTTTCACACAGAGGGGCATCCTAAGGGAGCAAAAGCCCAGCATAGTTAAGATCTTGGGTTTGTTCCGCTTTAAAGCCAGCCAAAACCCACTGAACTTGTGAAATACATTTGGCCAAAGCCCCTGACCATCCTCCCTTCTTAGGGTGTAGAACTAGAGATAAATATTTTCACAATTCGAATCAGCCTGGAACAGGCTGTCCCTCTCTTTAAGATGGCAGCATACATGTGGCATCATTGCAACACACAACAGTGGCAATGAATGGAGGAAGTGACGTTTAACAGTGAAAACAGGTGCAATTATCTGGGATTAGAGTAAAGCAGAAGCAGTAAAAGTTGGCAAAAGGTGCTCCTGATGGGGGTTGCTAGTTAAAAATGTGGGTTTTGGTCCGCTTTAACTGATGAGCTTTAGATTTTATGCACCGTGCGCCTGTGATGAGCAGCTTTCTCCTTGGAAGAGAAAGCTTTACCCACATGTAATGAAGGGGTGTCACTACATGTACCATTAAAGAGAAAGGCGTGGGAAAAAAAAACACAGCCTTTGCGCTCTAGTCCAGTTGATTAAACCCTGCAGTCCCACAATGCTTGAAGCAGCTGTTGGTCACAGTGCGCACCTGTGAGCACAGATGCGCAGGACTTGATCAGGTAACATTTTATTCAACTAGGTTAGTACAGAAAGACTGCAGGGGAGAAAAGTTTAGCATCAATGTTGTTTATTTTTCATCTGGACAGGGACTTACATAGACACTTTGCCATATCCATCTACAACCTTCATTCAATTCTAGCTGGAAAAAGCTTCTAGTGAGTATACAGACTGTGATAGGGTGAAGAGAAACTGGTAAAGCACATCTTATTTGTTTTAAACTATTTACTATCATAATGTATAGATCTAGAATTGTCAATATTATCCTTTTCACATACTGTATTGTGTCTGAAATGCAGTACATGGGAAGTAATTAAACATTTCTTACCCTGTTCTCTTTAGGAAGAGTCTCCGGAAGGAACAGGATGATGAACAGCAAGTCTGCAACAGCAAACATAAGAGCGAGAATGGCCGGCTTGATATAGAAGAGTTCTCCACTGGCCACATCCATAGCAAAATAAGCTCCCATCATGGGTCCAATGGTGAAACCCAGGGAGAAGGCAACACCAATCATTGCCTGTAGTAAGAAAGAAGAATGTTTTACTTCCTTTTCTTTGGGCTGGTTTATGCATAACACCTAATGGGAAACACATCACACATAGCACAAATGTTATAGAGATGTCACTACAATGTTGAAAAAAAAAGCAAAGACCTTTGGCCAATAGCAGGTTAAATATACTGCTTATAAATGTAATGGCAGTTACTCTTTTTCCTGTCCATTACATGGGAATGAGCTGGGGACAACACAGCTGGATAAGGCCCTGGGAACACTGACAACAAATAAGCAGCAACCAATGTCAAACAACAACTGGAACATCAAACATAAGAGATTTAATATGGTGTCAGGGAACCGTGGTCACGCGGTCCCACTACAAACCAGGGACCTCCCGACACAAAGACCGCGTTCCCAAAACTCTTTGTCCGACCCCTCCTATCAGGGATACAAGGCCCAAAGCCTCCGGACACACAGATTCTTGGTTTAAGGCAAAACAGATCGTTCAGATTAAATATATATTTTAATGCTATAAGCACACTAGGCAGTAATAACAAACATTTAACTATGAGGTAATATGAAATGATACAGGTGATACAAATATGCTATTCTGAGACGGTTACAGGATAGAGTGCGTTACACAGAGAAACAATAGGCAGTTACCTTAATATGCAGTTGAAGTAGTGATGGGGGAGCTCTCACAAGGGGTATGTCAAGAGCTTATGATGATGATGATGATGGGCACCTCCAGTATGCTGACCGCATATCCCCTCCAGATGAGTGACAGCTACTTGGCTCCAGCCCACCCTATTTATGCTGCGAGGGCCCTCCGCCCCCTCCCCTCTGTGGGACGGGATGTCCCTTCCCATGGTTCTGGAGCGTGCTTTTGCCCTAAAACCCTTTAGAGGTTATAACTTGGAGCAGGGGGGTCGCATGGCCTTGGAAGCGGTACCAAACTATTGGGCTGGACGCTGTTCACCCAATGAGTCCAGAAATGGGGTTCCTAAGCGGATCAGAACCTTAGATCTCCGTTTACGGGGCTTTGCTTTTCTGAGAATGCAATTACCTATCCCCTTATGCGGTTTTGTGAGCCGGTTCTGATCCTGTACCTGGTTTGGTGCTGGGATACATAGACGCGCAGTTATGGAGCAATTTCTGTTGGTGCCGTCAGTCTGCGGGTTTTCATCCTTGCAATGACAAATTCACAGCAAGGGGTCCAGCGAGCTACAGACTAACCGGCATCTTCCCAGACTAAGGTGAGACAGGATCAGCGGGGGGGGGGGGGGGGGGGGGGAGGTCTGTGATCTGTGCTATTCAACACATACATGCTAATTATCTGTTCCTGAAGAGAGATACGGACTTGTGCATAGATAACAGGAGGGATAAAGGGGAACTCCAACCTGGGATATGTGAGGTTTCTTAACTTAAGCTGGACCGTTCCTTCACATATGGGGGATTACCATGTGATGCCAATACAACAAACAAATCACCAATGCCAATACAACAAATCACATGTGAAGCCTCGTGGTGAATGGAGGGTTATGTTTTGAGCCTCGCACTGGAAAAAGTGAAAATGTTAAAGTAAGTCTGTAGAAGCACCTGCACTTATGGCCACAGACATAAGGGGGTATAATCTGGGGCTAGTGGGGCAGTCACCCACCAAGAGGTAGGTATCAGCCTTGTTACCGGAAGGTCGCAGGTTAGATTACTGGCCATGGGACATGACTAAAGTGCCCTACACCAAGGTACCTAACCCCCAATTGTTTCCCACAAGCCAAATTTAAGGCAGCCCAATCCGGGCACGTGTGCACTTCACTGCCCCGTAGCATGTTATGCCCCTGTGTGTAGTCACCGATATGGTGTTTATTTACAGATGTGTCCACTGAGTGTAATTCACGTATGTAGTCACTAAAGGGAAATTTGTGTACTCACCAGTATATTTCAGCAACACGTGGGTTAACCTCAGCTGTAGGCGAGAACTAACTAAGCTCCTTCCATCATATATAGGGCAGGTTGTGGCAGGATCTCCTCAGTTAGCTAAAAACCAGTCGAGCCCCAGCCCCGGGAGGGGGGCAATGCTACGTGCACATAAAGCGCCTAAACTTTGTTTAGAACTTCGTAAAACTCTAAGCCTGAAGAAGGCATCAACAGCAACTAGGGGAAGTAAATATTTTTTTATTATTAATTTATTAATAATTTCCTGCCAGAAAAACAAAAAGGTACTCACCTTTTGACCACCATAGCTGAGATGCCACCACGGTCCAGGTTCCAGTCACCGCTGCTTACATATCAAGTCACACCCCCAGCCATCAGTCACAGTGGTGCTGCCACACCCTCTCCATTTACTGCAAAAGAGGTGGTGTGTCGGGTCTCTATTGTAGAGAATAGAGAGAGCGTGGCAGTGTCACTGGGACTGATGGCGGGGGGGGGGGGGGGGGGAGTCTGACATGGAGGTACCGGTGACTAGAGGTTGGTCCTGGGAGGTGATCCAGAGTTCGGTTGAGTTGCTGGCTGCCGGAGTCAGACTGGTCAGCTGCAGCGGACAAAAGGTGAGTATCCTTTTGGGGTAAAATCTAACGACCACATTGTTCGCTCCATTGATGCATGAAGCATTTCCCCCCAAAAGTAGGGGAGGGGATGTCTGTGTGCACTATGGAGCAAACGTAAGAGAAAAGTCCACTCACCTTACAGGCACTTCCATGCCACTGATCGTCCTCTCGCAACCCCGGTTCTGGCTGGTGAGTGTGGCCTATGTACAGAACCAGGACTGCAGAAGGACGATCAGATGATCAGATGTTGGACAAACAGCAGTGACCAAGCGACAGTAAAGTGAGTGGACAGGGTGGGGTACACAAATAACTCCTTACTTCACCAGGGATCCAGTGGCGAACCCAGTGCCTGGCACAGCCACTTAAACTGAGGGAGGCCGCTCGTGAACTGCCCATCTGCCACTGGCATCGCTGGATCTGGGTGTGGAAAGGAGGATTTAATTGTAACTCCCTGCCCTTCTGTGATTTGGGGAGGGGATTCTGCACACTGTCTGCTATGGGGTGATTCTGTGCACAATACCTGTTATGGGGTGATTGGGGAGGATTCTGCACACTACCTTATATGGGGTAATCTGGGAGGATTCTGCACACTACCTGTTATATGGGGAGCTGGGGGGATGCTACACACTGCTGGTTATAGGGATGATTTGGGAAGGGGTCCTGCACACTGCCTGGTATGGGGTAATTGGGGAGGATTCTGCACATTGCCTGTTATAGGGGGATTCTTTACACTGCTTTGTTATGGGGTGACTGGGGAGGATTCTGTACACTGCCTGGTATAGAACGATTCTGCACACTGCCTGTTATGGATATGGGAGGATTCTGTATACTGTCTGTTATAGGAGGATTCTACACACAGCCTGCTATGTGGTGATTGGGGAGGATTCTGCACAATGCATGTTATAGGGGGGTTGGGGCGATTCTGCACACTGCCTGTTATGGGCTGAATGGGGAGGATTCTGTACAATACCTGTTACAGGGGGGTTGGGGCGATTCTGCACACTGCCTGTTATGGGCTGATTGGGGAGGATTCTGTACAATGCCTGTTATAATGGGGTTGCGGTGATTCTGCGCTGCCTGTTATGGGGTCACTGGGGGAGGAAGAACAGGGTAGAGGTGAGTTGTGCTCTGTGATCTGGGGGTTTCACACAGCGGGGCACCCCTGATCGCGGTGCCCTGAGGGAAAGGACCAAAACCCAGGATATTAAAAATCCTGGGTTTTGGTCCACTTTAAACAGAATTTACAGTGTCCACTGAAAAAAAATATTATATTGTTTTCATAGCAAATATATATATATATATAATAATAAGACATCATTTCATAACCTCCAGAGCTTACCATTCCCTTGCTGCGGTTTTTCAGGGAGGGAAGGTCAGCTATTATGGCGGTACATAAGCTGACATTTCCTTTACTCAACCCTCCGATGACACGAGAGAGTAAGAAAACTCCAAAACTTTGTGAAACAGCCCACAAGGCGTAAGATACGATTAAGCCAACCTGTCATAGAAACAGAGATATTACATGTAGATATAGACAGCTGCTTACACCAAACTGTCACCATAATACCAAAATAAAAAAATTCCTCTCACACACAGCCAGCTGCAGAAAAGTTAAGGGGGGCCGGTTGTTAGGCACGTTAGGCCTTTATTATTAGGTTTTTTTTTCTTTAACCCAGTAAGCCTTGAAGTTGACCTCTTGTAGGAAAAAACAGATCATATACATGCAGTGGTATTTAAAGCAGCACTATCGTGAAATTGTGAAATGTTTAAAATATATATAAACACGTTGGCTAATGAGAGGAGGGGTCACTTATACACCCAAACTGAATAAAACTCTCGCCAAGCTTGTGGTTTATCCTCACATGGAGGAAACAAAATCTAGGGGTGACGGGTTTAGTCTATGAAGGGTGACAGAGCCTGTAACCCCGGATGTCCTTTTCCTTCCATTAAAATAAAAGAAACAAGCCTGGATGGATATTTCTAGATGCCGATTGTATAAGTGACGCATCTTCCCACCATCCAGCATATTTATATGGATTTTTATCATTGGGCCATTTTTTCACGATAGTGCTCCTTTAAAGTGGACCATCACCCTCTCGTGATCGGCCCGGGAATCTATAAGATTCCCGGGCCGATCACCTCCCTCCCCGCGGGACATCCGAGATCGGGATGTCCCGTGGGGTGAAACCCCCCCAAACACCCCAAATCCGCCGCCGCCTCCCCCGCGCCCCTCTAGACGTGCGCGGGCCGGCCGTCTGTGAATGGCCGGCGCGGGCACGCGCGCGTCAAGAGTGACGCGCGGGAGGCGGCGGCGGAGGAGCCGCTTGTCCGCGGCTGTCAAAACGCTTGTCCGTCGGCGCGGGGAGAGGTGAGTTTTTCGGGTGATCGGGGGGGTTTCACACAGCGGGGCACCCCGATCGGGGGTGCCCCACCGAAGTGGACCAAGACCCAGGATAGTCAAAATCCTGGGTGTTGGTCCACTTTAAAGATCTTCCTAGCTTCAGTTTGCTGGAAAATGCCGTTTGCAGCCCTCCTATCATAACATGTGTGGGCACTGCCATGATGGTGCAGAGAGACAGAGGGCTACCAGAAGTAATGACACAGACAAGCTCTACATGTCTATGCTGCAATTGCTGCAGCTCCATTGCGGCATGTCCTATAATACTTTTTGAGGTGGGCAAAAGTTGGTTAGTGGGCAGTGGACCAAAACTGGACCTAGAATCTAGGTTCAAATACCCTTTCCACAGGGCATCGCGATTTTTGTAAAGCTCTGCTGATCTCCTGTTATACATACTTTGCCAGCTATCGCACGGCGCATGTGTGGACAGTGGCAGCATCTTCTGCATCCAGCTAAAGCTGTGTGTGGCCACACATGCAGTTACTGGATGGCTGGTGCAGCCATAGGGGGATGCAGAGGATGCGGCAGAGTGCGGCTACATACTCATACACCTATTCTAAATGCTTATTTATGTGCGTGGCTGAAAAACAGCTCATTGGAGGAGAGCCACGCCTACATTGTAGGATTGCCGGCGAGGTATGCATACATACCTACCAACTTTTCAGGGTGGGAAAGAGGGATAATTGATAAATTGAGCCACACTGAGCGACATAGCCCTTACTAATATTCTTAACAGAGCCAAGTTGCTGAAAATGGGTAAAGAATCAACTGGATCCCAGCCCGCACTTCCTGTTCCACGCAGCCACTCCCTCGCTATTCACACCCCCTCCATTACAATAAATGGTGATGGCGTTGCAGCGCTCCTGCGACTAATGGCGGATAGCAAGCAAGACACGGCATCATTTCCGACTCCATATTTGGGCCCGTGGTCAGCACAGGTAGGTGAGTTGCTGATCGCTGGACTCTTGACTGATCAACGGCGGGGTACAAAAGGCAAGTGCCCCTTGTCCCCCCTTTTTTTTGATAGTAGTTATAATGTTAAAGGGTAATTCCACTTTCAATTACATTTTTTTAAGTTTCCATTATTGTGTGCCAAAATCATGTAATCAATGTGCTAAGCTAACCTGTTATTTTTTTCTTTTGTACTTGTTTGCAATTCTGTTTTATAAAAGAAAACAGTTTTCCCTAGCAACAATGTGTTTACCGCTTCCGGAGCGAGGTTTAGGCTCTGGGTATCTGTATGTGGATTTACATAATAGCTAAGTCCCGGCCCACGGCCCGAGGTATGTACAGCCTTTTTACTTCCGGGGATTAGGTTAAGCTTTGGATGCAATACTTGAAGAATAAAGTCGTTTGAGTATGTGTAATGGATGAGACAATATTGTAATTAACGATTTTAGCCTGTCACTTTCAGTTTGTGGAGGTTTCACTATATACAATTAAGGTCTGGTATTAGTATTTTCGGGTTGCGCAGCCGCACCTGGCTGCCCACCCATTGGATCACATGGTTATAAATAGTGTCCGAATTTGGAGCAGGTTATCCTAGCTAAAGCCCTGAGAGGGTGAAACGCGTTGGAGAACCTGCTTATTATTTTAAAATTGGAGTACAAGCTACATCTGGATGTCTGCGTGGTGAGAGCTACTACTGACAATACAGCTGTATTTGGAACATGCTTGGTTTTATTGATTATATTGTGAGTGCAACTCTTGCCTATTAAATCTTAGCTACTTTTTAGATAATCTGCACTATATATGTTTTTATTTCTTTCATGGCTAATCTTTTACTGCATTACTGCTGAACTACTTTGGAGCTCCCCTTTTCTGATTATCGCCCTGGATTGGGAGTTAAGGTTTTGCCAGATTAAGCCTTTGGTTAATCTGAATGATTGAGGCTTCTCTGGTGATTAGGAGCAATTTAAAGAAGACCTGGATTGATGTGAGAAAGATCTTTCCTTTTGCTGATTTACAATAGCCATCTGGTAAGAGGCTTGAGTGTATGGTGGCGGCCTATATAGTGTGTGAACACGTGTGGATTTGCCTGACAGCACGGTGGACTATCAAGAGCTCTGTGTATTCATATATATTTATGACATTTGTGAACTTTTGTGTAGGACCTGGAATCCTATAGAACACGTTGAGCTTCATCGGTTTAAAACACTGTATTTTTATCTTTACTATGTCATTGTGAGCAGCGCGGTATTATAACCCCTAAACAATGTGTTTACCTTAGCAACGTACATCAGTTGGTGTGTTAAAAGTACAGATAACAAATGCCCTCTCTGGCTTGCTAAATAGTACATAACAACGTAAAGCATAAAGCGTAAAGCATACATGAATAAGCATAAAGCTAAGTGTAAAGCATAAAAAGCACCCCAAGTTGTTGAAAGGGTCCTTGTAGTGAGTATTTTTTTGAATCAGGATGATATCAGTTTCTATTTATTTTATGACAGCATAGGCTTATAAATAAACTTTTCCTTCCTCACTGAACTCCTAAATGGCAAATCATTTTGTCATGAAGAATGTTACAGGAGAATGTGGAATGCTGTGAAGCCAGTGTCCTATCTAGATATTGGTGAGAAATGTTCAACTATGTTTGACCTCCAAGATAATGGATTACCCTTAGTACAGCCTAAGCAGAGCACAGCACTGAACATTTCATGTACTGATAATATCATTTACCAAATAGGAAAGATTTTCAAACCCCATGCTGAGAGTATGGGGGGGGGTTCCTTCATAAATGTATAAGCGTGTACATATTTTAAAGCTCTGACCATTAAAATCCCTATCCAGACACACAGTGCCCCCCTCCCAAATCCCTTGTGCAAACAGTGTCAAGTCCGCCAATATAAAAGCATTTAAAACCATCTGATGCTAATGAAAGTCTTATGAATTCTAAGCTAAGCCACTGGCTTCACTTCCATTCCTGGGCACCGATTATGACAGCCGGGGGAGCGGTGCTGCTTAAGAAGTGGCAAAAGACAGAATGGCTGTTTGACTGCATTTTTATGTGAATGCGAATGGCTGGAGGCAGTCACATGGTCCACAGGCCTTTTCTGGGTATACAGCTGTGCCCACGGCTGACTGTCATGGGGCTCGTTTTTTACCGGGGGAACAAAGAGAAAGGTAATATTTGTCAGCTCACTGGGTGTTAATGAGCAGGGGGGCAGAGACATCTTGACTCCCCCCCCCCTCTGCAAAGGGAACAACACCCATATTGTGAAAAAAATACTTGATTAGTTCAGGACCTTTAAGACATCATTTTGCCACAGCAAAATATACACTTTCAAAGATTAAATCAAATGTGGACTTACTATTTCCACAAAGCCTGGATTTTTTTTAAATATGTGCTTTAACACGAATAAAAACAATTTTTTTCAAATGTTAAATTGTGGTACATTGCCAATAGCAACAAATTGCAGGTAGTGAAAACTGCTTCTATAAAACACATTTTCTAACATCGGCTCAGCACTTTGAGCACATCATTTCATCATCCAATGCGGGATTTCCTGGGGGAAAGGCCAGCAGCCAGCCCTGGAATCTTTTAAGATTCCAGACCAGCCACTAGTGGGTTTTGTTCTGCTTTAAATTTTACCTGCAGGAAACCTTAAAACAGTTACACAGCCTTGCAGCTGCCTCGCTCTCTTCAATAGAAGGCGATACAGAGCAAACGCATCTTGTTGGAGGAAAAGTTTTATATACTTTGTAAAGTGATGCAACAATATAGAAACTAAAATATAATATGAAACAAAGATAAATAAATACCGAAGTCAGAATCATGACTCTTCGCCTTCCTGCATAGTCCGAGGCTGATCCAGTTAGGGGCGAGCAGATAAACTGCAGGAGGGAGAAGAGGGAGCCAATGAGACCTGAAAAACACGTATTATTACATTGTAGAAACAAATATTCATTATATAATATTCATTGCAATACAAATTCTGAACGAATTACTAGGGGTGCTCAACCTTTTGAAGAGCCCGGGCAATAGAAGCGATTTGAAAACTGGTCACAGGCCACAATTAATAGATTCAGGATTTCAAATTTTTCATTTTAAATGACAAAGGATATTCAATGTCTCTACAAACTCCATAGATTTTTTTTTTTACTCGTAGGTTCACCACACCACCCCATTACCATATTTATATCTAAAAATCCCCACATGCTAGCGATACACATGGTGACTGCCCTTACCTATCCAAATCTATGGGTGCCATAGTCCCCCCCTCAGTCCCCAATCGTAACTGTATTCCCAATACTTAATCAATCTAAATGCCTAACAATGCTAAACATATACCATATTTTTCACCCCTATAAGATGCATCTGCCGATAAGACGCACATAGGATTTGGAGGAGGAAAATAAGTAAAATAATATACTGAAACCAAATAATAGGCAAGGTGCAGAATCCTCCAATTACAGGCAGAGTGGCATCCCCCTCCTATTCCCAATAGGATGTGTGGCATTCCCCCTTCCCATAAGCAGTGTGGCATTCCCCTCCAATTCCCATAGGCCGTGTGGCATTCCCCCTCCAATTCCCATAGGCCGTGTGGCATTCCCCCCTCCAATTCCCATAGGCCGTGTGGCATTCCCCCCTTCCCATTCCCATAGGCAGTGTGGCATTCCCCCTCCAATTCCCATAGGCCGTGTGGCATTCCCCCCTTCCCATTCCCATAGGCAGTGTGGCATTCCCCCTCCAATTCCCATAGGCCGTGTGGCATTCCCCCTCCAATTCCCATAGGCCGTGTGGCATTCCCCCTCCAATTCCCATAGGCCGTGTGGCATTCCCCCTCCAATTCCCATAGGCCGTGTGGCATTCCCCCTCCAATTCCCATAGGCCGTGTGGCATTCCCCCCTTCCCATTCCCATAGGCAGTGTGGCATTCCCCCTCCAATTCCCATAGGCCGTGTGGCATTCCCCCTCCAATTCCCATAGGCCGTGTGGCATTCCCCCTCCAATTCCCATAGGCCGTGTGGCATTCCCCCTCCAATTCCCATAGGCCGTGTGGCATTCCCCCTCCAATTCCCATAGGCCGTGTGGCATTCCCCCTCCAATTCCCATAGGCCGTGTGGCATTCCCCCTCCAATTCCCATAGGCCGTGTGGCATTCCCCTTCCAATTCCCATAGGCCGTGTGGCATTCCCCCTCCAATTCCCATAGGCCGTGTGGCATTCCCCCTTTCCCATTCCCATAGGCAGTGTGGCATTCCCCCCAATCCCATTCCCATAGGCAGTGTGGCATTCCCCCCAATCCCATTCCCATAAGCTGTGTGGCATTCCCCCCAATCCCATTCCCATAGGCAGTGTGGCATTCCCCCCAATCCCATTCCCATAGGCAGTGTGGCATTCCCCCTCCAATTCCCATAGGCCGTGTGGCATTCCCCCTTTCCCATTCCCATAGGCAGTGTGGCATTCCCCCCTTCCCATAGGCAGTGTGGCATTCCCCCCAATCCCATTCCCATAAGCTGTGTGGCATTCCCCCCAATCCCATTCCCATAGGCAGTGTGGCATTCCCCCCTTCCCATAGGCAGTGTGGCATTCCCCCCAATCCCATTCCCATAAGCTGTGTGGCATTCCCCCCAATCCCATTCCCATAGGCAGTGTGGCATTCCCCCCTTCCCATAGGCAGTGTGGCATTCCCCCCAATCCCATTCCCATAGGCAGTGTGGCATTCCCCCCAATCCCATTCCCATAAGCTGTGTGGCATTCCATTCCCATAGGCAGTGCGGCACCCCCCTTTTTCTATGCAGAATAAAATAAAAAAAAAATGTAAAAAAAAAGTTCTACTTACATGCTCCTGGCCTCCAGCTGCTGCCGTTGCACGCAGTAGCAACCCGTCCGTGCAGCGGGTGAGTGTGGCCTGCGCTGGGTAGGCCACAACCACCCGCTGCTCGGACTGGGTGTCTGCGTGTGCCCCGGCCAGAAGAGGCAGCGGCTGGAGGCCATAAGAAGATGGAGGAGTGACAGACGCTGTCTCCGTCCCTGCCACTGCTGGAAGAGACAGTGATAGCAGCGGCGGGGGGACGGGAACAGAGCCCACCACTCCTCCATCTTCTTCTGGCCTCCCACAGTGTGTCAGGCAGCCCAGACAGCAACATGGGAGCGCCCATGTAAGTTGATTTATGTTTTTTTTTCATTTTCATTTTAACATTTGCCCTACAAGACGCGTGGATATCACACACACACACACACACACACACACACACACACACACACACACACACTTTTGGGGAAAAATAAGTGCGTCTTATAGGGTGAAAAATACAGTAATTGAATGTAGAAAAAACTCTTAAGTTGTTATGATGCCACCACGCTCCTCCAAGCCGCCTCCTATATCACTCTTCTGGCAACCTCTCATCCATACTGAGCCTCTATTACCTTTACACAGCAGCTATACTTAAAGTGGACCAACAGTCAATAATGACTTCAACCGAGCCAACACAACAGTGCTCATATACATCGCTCCCCAGGGCAATTTAAATTGCTGCAAGTAAAAATGAATGTACCTTCTTACTCCTCCTGCTATGGTAAGTTTTAGAAACAAAATGGTGTCTCATGTATCTGCAGATTTCCTGCAAACAGGAAGTGCTGCTGGGATTCCTGTTACTCTGCATTATCAGTTATGTCAGTTGAATCCAGGCAGCAGCATGGCTGAGATGCTGGGAGAGGAAGCTCCAAAATGGCCGCTCCCACTAGGAAAGCGGCATTTCAGCTTTGAGTGGAGCAGGAGCAAATGTAAGCGCTGACAATGCTTCAGTTTCATGCGTGTAGATGGGGCAAGTGAGTTTGGGGTATGTTTTTTTTCTGTGCTAGGCTGTTGGTCCGGTTTAACCCTCTGACTTGCCCCATAGCAGGTCAGGGGCCACATCAGATGCAGGTTGAACATATGTAGCACTTTGCATTCCCTGCTAAACCCTGCTGAACCTCATCCTTTCTGCTTACTCCTTTCTCATTCTCTAAAATTAATTCACTTTTGAGGGCACTGTTATACTAAATGCACTAAAGAATGCACTAGATGTGTAATACTCTGCTACTGAGCTGGCCCAGAAGAATGGAGGCCTTATAAAGAAATATAAGGCAGGATGAAAAAGATGCAGCACCTCACATTCAGCATGGAGAGAGCAAAAAAACAGCTAACTTAAACCGGACCTTCAGCATGATTTAATGAAAAGACTAAACCCTTAAAAAACTATTCCCCAGCTTCTAAAATTAATATATTTTAAGTTTTTAGTCACTTAGTTATTATTCTTTCCTCCCACTTGGCTGCAACTCTGTTCAGGACTCTAGGATACGGGCACCGCCATCTTGACTCAGAAACATCACATACTGAGGAGAGGAGAGCAGGAGAGCAAACAATAAAGTGCAAAGGAGCGGGGTTATAACTGTGTTTCCTGGGGTCAGGAAAAGGACAGCAATCCCAGAATGCAGAGCGAGACAGTCAGAAGACACTTCCTGTCTGCCTGATGCTCCATGAGTCACCATCTTGGGTGTTTAAAGGCTCAGAAAATGCAACAGGTGCATGATTTTTTATGTGAGCAATCTGTATGTACAGGGTGTGGGAAACATATAAGATAGACTCTTATTCAGGGTGAAGGTCCGCTTTAACCCTTTGTCTAGAATGTCCCTTTAAGCTTCCTCAAATCCACCCCCCCCCCCCAAGAGCTCCTCTGTGCACTGCTGGCATCTTCATATTCACCAATGAGGGAGAACAAGCGATTCCATCCTCTATCGCTGGGCAGACATGGTCTATGGCTTTACGTCCTCTAACACTTCTACTCCATATATTGCAATGGAGACCAGGCATGCTGAGCCCCCTTTGGGATGACCCCTCTATTGCAATGAGGCCACCGGGACTGGAAGACAGAATCACTGGCTCGCCGCCATTGGCAAGGATGGGGATTCCAGCACTGCATGGAGGATCTGCGGGGGAACACCAGACCGGTACTGGGGACCTTGGGGTGGCATGAAGACATAAAAAAGAAGAGACGGGAGAGATTGAAGAACTTGTTATCTATCACCACTAGCACACACGGCTGCTGCTGCGTATCATTGTTATATACAAGGGCCTAAAATTGAGAGAACATAAAATATATTTAAGATTAATGTTTCTAAACTTCCTATGAAAGTTACATTCATCATTCCATATTAGGAAGAGATTTTTTTTGTAGGCTGGAGTCGGAGTCCAGTACCTTTTTCCACCTCCAGCCAAAACTAGCTCCAACTCCACAGCCCTGTTGCTGACACCACATTTCCGGATTGGCTCTGCAGTGACATAACTTAATTACATACCAAGTCCAAGTCTAAGGTAGAAAATGATTTAGTTACATTGTCAGTTTTTTCCCTACCTGTAACCAAATAGAGGAGCTTGGCCCTTCCTTTCGGTGGTGGCCCATCACAGAGGCCAGAAAGGGGTCACTGGAAGATTTTAGCAGCGATTTTGTGCTAGTGGCAACCTTCCTTTCTATTTCTGATAAGATAGGCAGCAGGGATAATTCTAAAACACTGATTTTATTAGAAACCATGGTCAAATCAAAAGGTCCAATTCCGAACTGTCTCTGCAATGGGCCATGTGGCAGGCTCCGGGGCGTCAGCAGGCTGGGGCAGTGTCCTCCTGCTCCGCTCCAGTTGGTGGCACCAGCATTCAGGGTCTCGGCTGCGGGCATCAGTGCGGCCGGCGCTGATCGGTTCTGCACTATGCTGTGCCCACGCTCAACCGCACATGCACGTGGGCTGCTGTAAGCAGTCTTCAAGGATTGCTCAAAGACAATAGGCTGCCACGTGACTGTGCCGGCCAATCAGAGCGCAGGATTTCTCCAGGGAGATGTAAGATTTCTCCCATTCTGCGTTGTTAATGTGCAGCGGGGCATCCGCAATTGGGATACCCCCTACACTCAGGACAACACCCATTGTTGTTCTGGTTTAATGTTACATTATATATATTATATATCTGTATGGCGCGTTCAACAAAGGATCCTTTGCCGTAGCTGGAGCCATGCAAATAATCTCTTACGATCTCAAGGCTTTTCCTAAAGCTCCTGGAAACCACCAAGACTTGCAATGCTTTGGTATAGCTTTTTGTTGTCTTTTACCCAGGGTGAATTGTCCTGGAACACTGATTTTTTTTTGCTGTTCTTCTCTGTTAGATGGCAGACGATCAGCCATTGCATAAGTGCGACAATGATGACATCATTGCCACACACAACAGTGGCAATGAATGAAGGAGGCGGAGCTTTACAGATAAACAGGCGCCATTATCTGGGATTAGAGTGAAGCAGGAGTACTAAAAATTGCCAAAATGTACACTTCATGGGGGCAGCAATTCAGGGCATGCTAGTTAAAAATGTGGGTTTCGGTCCGCTTTAAGTATATATTAAGGTATACATAGATTGCTCCTTGAGGCCAGCAAGGCCATCACCATTACCACAGACCTGAAGTATGTTTCTGAACAATCAGGTCATAGACAACAAAACAAATAAGGCTGGTTCTAGCCATACATTATTTTACTCACTTTCTGTGTTTGTTAGAATAATACTAGCAGATAATGTATTCACGTTGCATAACACAGGTTCTAAAGGCTGCCATACAGGTATGTAGAGGGAGAGACGCATAGCCAAGTTTGCACAGGAGAACCTGATTTTCCCTGCACAGGGAACAGTGAGTGACATTGTAAGATTGGCGGGTAAACATTCCACTAAATGCCTCATTGGTCAATAGCAGCTAACCTATGGCACTATGAGCTTATGTGAAATTAGACCAACGCCCATTTTACGTCCAGTAGGTGTTGGTCCGGTAATGATGCCCATGCATGCAACAGTTGTTATTTTCTAATTTTAATCGACAGTTTTATTATATGTTTTCGCCCAATACAACAGAATATACTTTCATATTATTTCATATATATACTAACATATTTTATTATTTTTCCCTCCTTAATCATTTTTTGGGGGATCCATTTAAAAAGAAAAAAAGACCATGATTGTTTCTATATGCCGTGAATTAGGATGCCCTGCTGCGTAAACCCCCTCTGAAGCCCTGTCTCACTTACCTTGTCCCGGCTCACCTCTAACCGCGTGCGTATCCGTGCCCAGCTTTTCTGAATGGGCACGCCACGGCTAGGAGGTGTGCGGGCAATGCGGCCGTCTGCGCACTTGGCTCCCTTCTGCGCCACTCAGCTGCTTAGCCGTCAGTGGAGCTGATTGAAAGTGAGCAAGCTCAGCCAATCAGAATGCTTGTTCTCGCCCGAGTTTGTGCCGTGGGAGCAACAGGAAGGTGAGTGACCTAGGAGCATACACGCAGCGCGGCATCCCAATTCAGGATGCCCCCACTGAGAGGAACAACACCCCGAAATTTAGGCTAATTTTAACTGTAGGGCGGTTTTGTTCAGAAGCAGGGCTGTCAGAAATGTGGCAAGATGACCGCTTCCATGCAGTTCTGGAACACAGAATCTGCCTGCTATTTTCCAACATTTGCATGGAATTAAGCCATATCATATAGTTTATATCACGGATTGCAAGAGGGGGGTTTAGGGAAGCAATTTACTAAACTTTTATTTTTTGACTAGGAGGTCCGCTTTAATGCTGAGCATCAGCTGTCAGCATAGACCAGCAGTGGCCACGTTTTTTCCTTCCTCCCTTTTTATTTTCTACCTGCCCTTTTCTTTGCCTTTTTTTCATCCTTCATCATTTTTCATCATTCTTTTTTCCCCTTTCCTTATTTTTTTCTCGGTTCCTTCTTGCCTCCTTTCCTTGTTATTCTTTCCTTCATTTATTTTCTACCTTTCTTCCATCTTTCTTTTTTCCCTTTTTTCCACCCCTTCCATCTCTATATTTTTTTCCTTTCCTTCTTTTTTTCTTTCCTTCCTCCGTTACCTGGCTCTTTTTTTCCTTCCTTCTCTTCCTTTCCCTCTCTTCAATTTCCTTTTTTCTTTCCTCTTTCCATTCTTTTTATTCCTTGACTCTTTCTCTTCTTCCTTCCTTCCCACCTTACTCTTTCCTTCCTACCTTCCTTGTATCTATATTTCTCCCCCCCCCTCCTTTTTTATGCTTTCTTCATTTTCTTTTTTTTCCTCTTTACGTTTATCCTCCCTTCCCTCTATATTTATTTAATTCTTTCCTCCCTTCCCTTTTTTCCTTCCTCCTTTCTAATCTGATCGTCATCGGCATTTAGGCCAGAAACTGTTCTGCACTTGACTGCTGGAGACTGTTTTGGTTTGCTGAGTGGGCTTGCACATCAAATCTGAATGGTTGCCGGCAGTCACATGACTGGCTACAATTGGCTGCCATAATATTATATGAAGTGAATAAAGTGGTGGCTTGACTCATTAAGCAGTGGTTCCTTCAAAACATCCAATCAGATGCATAAGCTCCTCATTTCAAAAATCATTTACACCTCAGTGGGATGTTTTAAATAAAACACAGGCCTTCCTTAAAGCAGACAAAAAAACTATTTTTAATTGGCATCCCCTGAATTGCTCCCCCCCCCCCCCCATGTAGAGCAATTTTCACTGCTTCTGCTTCACTCTAATACCATCTAATCCCGCTTGTTTTAGTTGTAAAGCTCCGCTTTTTCAATTCATTACCACTGTTGTGTGTGGCAATTATGTAATTGCTACACCTATGCAATGGCTGATCACCTGCCACCTTACAGAGAGGGAAAGCAAAAGAAAGACAGTGTTCCTGGATGATTCAAACAGCGAAAATATACATTTCTAGTCCTACACTCTAAGAAGGGTGTATCGGTAGGGGCTTCGGCTAGTTCAGTGGGTCTTGGTCCGCTTTAATTCACTGTATTTCAGAAAAGCAAAATGGATATAGGCGATGCTGAATGGCTGGGAAGTGTGTGTGTGTGTGTGTGTGTGTGTGTATATATGTGTGTATGTGTGTGTGTGTGTGTGTATATATGTGTGTGTGTATATATACGTGTGTGTGTGTGTGTATATACGTGTGTGTGTGTGTATATATATACGTGTGTGTGTGTGTGTATATATACGTGTGTGTGTGTGTATATATACGTGTGTGTGTGTGTATATATACGTGTGTGTGTGTGTATATATACGTGTGTGTGTGTGTGTGTGTGTATATATACGTGTGTGTGTGTGTATATATACGTGTGTGTGTGTGTATATATAGGTGTGTGTGTGTGTATATATACGTGTGTGTGTGTGTATATATACGTGTGTGTGTATATATACGTGTGTGTGTGTGTATATATACGTGTGTGTGTGTATATATACGTGTGTGTGCGTGTGTGCGCGCGCGCAGAGGAATAGGCAGCCCCCGCTGTCACTTTATACTTCCTCTTTCTGCCCCATTAGACTGATCTGTCAACAGCAGCTGCCATTCAAGAGCCTGAGAGGTGCAGAGCAGCTTCGCCATGCTCGAATAATTAGTGTTTCCTTTATGAGAAACTAGAGCAAAAGGCAGGGCTCGATTTTCCAGGAGATACCTAAAGTAACTGTATCAGGGCACCAACAATTTTAAAATGACATAAAAAGTACAAACATTCCCCTTCCCTTACAGAGCACTTCAGAGCCAGGTATTGCCCTATAGGCTAAACAAAGCACATGTGCCCTGAAAGCTGAACTTGAAAAAACAACTAACAAAAGCAAAAAATAAATATACAATAAAGCTATCGAAAAACTAAGCCACAAACCCCTCGACATTTTATATTAATGTGCACTTTGCAAAAATTATGTTATGTATCTATACATTTCATGACTTGAATTAACATCCCCAGTGACGATGGTCCAAAATCTCCCGCTGTAATTGTTGTCCAGAATGCTGGCAACAGTCAAGGGGAGTAAATCTGAAGGGTTAAAAAAAAAATCCCGCCAAGCTAATGGTTTTCTTCTATTGGTGAGTTTTTGAGCGTTTGATTCTACCTGCATATGGGTTATCTGCTCCATTCCAGTGCCCCTCTCCTGAGCCAGCCTGTGGGGAGAAGCCACATTAAAGTGGACCAAAACCCAGGATTTTGACCATCCTGGGGTTTCGTCCTTTCCCCCGGGGCACCCGAATCGGGGTGCCCTGCTGCGTGAAACCCCCCAGGATGCCGAGACCAACTCACTTCTTCCCGGTCCTACAGCACGTCTAAGAGCAGCAGCTCCGAACGCACTGATGGCCACATCCTCTGCTTCCCTCTAACAGGGAGCGTGCTCATGCCGGCCATTCACAAATACCCTGCTAGAGGGATAGCAGGGATGCGGTTGAAGCTCGCGCATGAACCTTTGGACCGGGAAACAAGGTTAGTGAATGGGGCGCCATGGGGGGTTTCACACAGCGGGGCATCCCGATTTTGGATGCCCGGGGGGGGGGGGGATGAGATTGATTGGCCTGTGAATCTTACAGATCAGCGTCCACTTTAAGGGGTCCAAAATTTGGATCCCCCCCCTCGAAACACAATTACAATGCAGCCTCATATCCATTAGATAGGAAACGGGCGTAACAGAAAGTTGTCACTTACCTCCAAAGAGAACGCTATTGTACTTCCTTTCCTGGGGGACCCCAACGGTTCCAGCAAACCAATCCACACTGCCCTGTAGCGTCTGGTACAGACTATCCTGATGGGAAAGAGACAAAGAAAATAACTAAACTACTCCTTACAACCTGTGCGCCACTGGATAGGATTAAACTGAAAGTACTCCATAGAAAAACACCATTTTGTGAATACTCACCTTGTAAAATGGGTATTATAAGTATGTCACACACCCCGCTTCAAGATATTCATTACCTGTGGGTAGTATGGTCCTGTAGAGGGCTTCTGCAGAGATGATTGGAGGAAAGAAAGCCCCTCCCAGTCCATAAGTACCTGGGACCTCCCACTCATTACCCAGTATAAAGAAAGCAGTAAGGTAAAGGACCAGGAAGAGCCAAATATCAGTCATAACAACGCAAAGTTCACCATATGAAGAATGCAGAATCCAAAGGGCGGGTTGAAGCGGGGTGTGTGACATACTTATAATACCCATTTTACAAGGTGAGTATTCACAAAATGGTATTATTCTAAGTATGTCACACACCCCGCTTCAAGATATTCATTACCTGTGGGACATCCAATAGCAGTGTCCATAAAGGGTGGGGATCCAAAAACAAGGTATAAAGCACAACTCAAACTACTGCAGCCTGCAGAACTTTGCGGCCAAAAACAGCATCCGCTGAGGCCCGCACATCAACCTTGTAAAACTTTGAAAAAGTGTGAACAGAAGACCAGGTAGCGGCCTTGCAAACTTGCTCAACAGAGGCCTGGTGCTGAAAAGCCCAGGAGGCCCCAACCGCACGAGAAGAATGAGCAGTAACACGAAAGGGAGGATCTCTCCCCTTAGCAGAATAGGCCCCTACAATGGCCTGACGGATCCATCTGCTGATGGTAGACTTTGTGGGTGCTAGACCCTTCTTGGGCCCAAAAGGCACCACGAAGAATGCATCAGTCTTGCGAAAGGCAGACGTTACCACCAAATAATACTTCACAACACGAACCACATCCAAAGAATGCAGGACCCTCTCCTTGTCATTGCTGGGGTTAGGACAGAGAGAGGGCAGAACAATATCCTGATTTAAATGAAAGGACGAAACCACCTTAGGAAGAAAGTCCGTCTTAAAACGGAAAACCACTTTATCCTGATGTCTTTCAAAATATGGAGCTTGAATAGACAGAGCCGCCAACTCAGAAACACGTCTAACTGAAGTGATAGCTACCAAAAATGCCACCTTCTGCGTAAGGGAAGACAAAGGACTATCATGCAAGGGCTCAAAGGGGGGACCCTGTAGCGCAGAAAGAACCAAATTCAAATCCCAAACCGGAATCAAAGGCTTCCTAGGAGGCCGCACATGCGTAACCCCCTGGAAAAAGGTCTTAACCAAAGGATGTAGTGCAAAAGACTTTTGGAAAAAATACCGCCAGGGCAGACACCTGCCCCTTCAGAGTACTGAGTTGGAGCCCTAAGTCCAGACCATGTTGCAAGAACTCCAAAATTCTAGAAACAGAGAATTCCCTACAAGGGAAGGCCCTAGCCTCACACCAATCAATATAAGACCTCCAAGTCCTATAGTACACGAATGAAGAAGACTTCTTTCTAGCACGAATGAGAGTCTGAATAACAGCGTCAGAAAGACTCCTTCAAGATGGAGGTTTCAGCAGCCACGCCGTCAAAGCCAGCGTTGGTAAATTGGGGTAACGAAGATGACCCTGTGTGAGCAGATCTGGCAGCAGGGGCAGAACGAACTGATCTTCTGCCAACCTTACCACGTCTGCGAACCAGACCTGTCTTGGCCACCTTGGAGCTACCAGAATTGCTGTTGCTCTCTCCAGAGCAAGCTTGCGCACTACTCTGGCCACCATGGGAAACGGAGGGAACAGGTACAGAAACCCCAGATCCCTCTAGTTCAGGGACATGGCGTCCGTCGCGAGAGCCAGTGGGTCCTTCGCCAGAGACACAAAAGCCGGAAGTTTGTGATTGTGACGGGAGGCAAATAGGTCCACCGCCGGTGACCCCCACCTGAGACAAATTGAGTGAAAGACCCTGGGATTGAGAGACCATTCCCCCTTGCGGGCTGACATCCTGCTCAGAGAGTCCGCCTCCGTGTTCTCCACACCTGGGATGTAAACTGCTGAGATACACGGGACATGTCTCTTTGCCCAGTCCAGGATCAGAGACACTTCCTTGAGGGCATTCCTGCTGCGGGTTCCTCCCTGGCGATTGATGTAGGCCACCGCCGTCCGATTGTCCGACCTGACCTGGACCGGCAAGTCTCGCAGTTGATGAGTCAAATGACAAAGAACCAACCTGATGGCCCTCAATTCCAGAACACTGATAGACTCGTGAGCTTCCAGGGGACTCCACAAACCCTGAACTTGCAGATCCTTCCAAAAGCCCCCCCATCCTGAGAAGCTGGCATCCGTAGTGACTATCTCCCACTGAGGAGTCCGAAAGGATCTGCCCCTCAGTAGGTTGGTTGAGTTCAGCCACCACCGAAGCGAGCGGCGAACCCGGGGAGACATCTGAAAAAGATGATCCAGCGACTGAGGAGACCTGTTCCAGACCGATAACAGATGGAGCTGAAGTGTCCTTGTGTGAAACTGAGCAAAGGGAACCGCCTCGAATGAGGCCACCATCAAACCCACCAGTCTCATCCCTAGACGGATGGACGGTCGAGGCATGGACATGAGCGACCGAACCAACTCCTGAATCAGAAGAACCTTGGACTGAGGAAGGAAAACTCTGGCCAGATCTGTATCCAGAGACATTCCCAGAAAGGATACTGTCCTGGACGGGTGTAGGGAGGACTTGGGGTAGTTGATCACCCAGCCGAACCTCTCCAGAGTGGATATTACCGTCCTGGTGTCCAATTCTGCCTGGCTGAATGACGGTGCCATGATGAGGAGATCGTCCAGATATGGCACAATGCGAATCCCCTGCGCTCTGAGGAGAGCCATCACCCCAGCAAGCACCTTGGTGAAAACTCTTGGAGCTGTGGTGAGCTACAAACTGAAAGTGCCGATCCTCCACCGCGAACCTCAGAAACCTCTGGTGTGCGGGAAAAATGGGAACATGGAGGTAAGCGTCCTGAATGTCTATGGACGTCATGAAGTCCCCCTGACGAAGAGAATGAATAGCCGAGCGCAACGTTTCCATGCGAAACCTTCGCAGTCTGGCGAACTTGTTGAGAATCTTTAGGTCCAGTATGGGCCGGACGGAGCCATCCTTTTTGGGGACCGTGAACAGATTTGAGTAAAAACCCCGACCCCGGTCTAATGAGGGAACTGGGCAAATGACTGCCATTTCCAGAAGACTCGATACTGCCGCCCGGAGCTGCTGCGCAGCCAGTGCCTCCGGGGACACCCGAGACCTGAGGAAACGCGGGGGAGGGTAGGACTCGAACTCCAGCTTGTAGCCGGAAGACACCACTTCCCGGATCCACCTGTCCAAGACCTCTCGGTTCCAGACCTGGGAGAAGTGCTGTAGCCGTCCCCCCACCCCCACGGGTGAGGGCGCCCCCTCATTGTTGAGCGGGCTTGGCCACGGGTTTGGGTTTTGAGCCCCAACTGTATCCTGAACGGGCACGTCCTCTGCCCCTATTCCAGGAATTTTCCCTTGTAGAAGGGAAGGCGAAACCTCTTCCTGCTCTAGATCCCCGAAAGGAAGGAGTGAAGGAAGACGCTCCTCGAAAGGGGCGACGTTGCTTCTTGCGTTGAGGTAGTTTGCCCCCCCTTGGCCACGGCATCCAGCTTGTCTCCAAAGAGCCGTAACCCAAAGAAGGGAAGAGCTGTTAGTGACTTTTTTGACCCAAAGTCAGCCGCCCACTGGCGTAACCAAATGGAACGCCTGATAGTAACCATTAGAGCAGAGGCTCTACTACTCATCATCAAGGAATCATCCAAAGCGGCCACCATGAAGGACAAAAACCCCTCACATTGTTTTAGTTCACGAAATTCCTCACTGTCCGGATTAAAACCGGAGGAGGATAACAAGTGCCTGACCACCTTTCTCGTAGCCACCGCCAACAGCGATGAGGCACAAACAGGCCTTATTGCTGCCCCAATACTGGCAAAACCATGACAAGCCATCTGGTCAATGCGTTTATCCTCACCATCCTTAAGAGAGGAACAATCAGGGTTGTTCAATACGGCTGAGTTGGATAACCCCAAAATAGGGGCGTCCACCTCGAGGGGAGACGCCCAGCGTTTAACCGTATCCACTGGAAAAGGATACCTCTTATCCCAACTTTGGGGAATGCCTGGGAGCCGGGCAGGCCTTTCCCATTCCTTAGAAATAATATTATCAAAATGCTTTTGATTAGGGAATTCCAACCGCGGCTTGGATTCGCTCAAAAAACTCGCCTTGCTGTTGAGGAACCTCTGCCGGAGGCGAGATAGCAAGCACCTCAAACATCTGAGTCAGAACATTAGGAGTATCCAAGGAAGTCCCTGAGCTCCGATCGGAATCAGCACCAACAAATTGCTGATCATCAGAAATATCTGAATCCTCAAATAATTCCCCTTCTTCTAGAGGGGAATAATCTGACCAATCCAGGCCGTCCTCGTCATCATCATATTCAAAATGATTAACCGGTGATAAATGCTTCCTCTTAGCCGTTGCTTTCTTGGCAACCGTGGAGGAAATTAATTTTTCAATACTGGCCAACCTGGCACACACATCAGATTGCGACTGCCCCCCCGTGGCAATCTCACATGGGGCACGGGTCAAAGTGGGAGGGGGAGAGGATGAAGCCGGCTGCGCTGACCCAGATGCCTGGGGACCGGACTGCCGTGTAATAGTCTGCTGTGCACATGATATACATAGGAAAAAATCATCCCCTGTTAGGGATACCCCACAACCCATACACTTCCGGGATTGTCCCGAGGGGAGCCCGGAATCTTGGGATGCCTCCATAAGGTGAACTTGAATAGTCGCTATGAGTGAGGGAATTACGCTATTAAGCAACCCGGGATGCCCTTATATTGTCCAAGTGGGAGGTTTTGTAATAAATAGCAAAAGTACCCAGGTACTCTAGGACCAGGAGAAACCTAAAAAAAAATTCCTGGCAGTTCAGCCTGAAAAACATAGAAAAAGACAGTAAGAGGTTCTCCCTATATAAACCTATATCTATTATACCTATATATATACACATATATATATGCAAATATGTACAGATAAGCAACGGCCGCAGGGCCACTCACTGAGTCTTTGGGCGCCAATACACTGTGTCCTCTGCCTGAGGTAACACAGATCAGAGCGGGAGACGCAGCAGGGGGGCGTGGCCAGCGTGGATCGCGCGCTGCAAGGCTCCGCCCAGCAGCTCCAAACTCCTAAAGGGCGCGGGCTGAGGCCTCATACCGAAGGCCCGGCCCCGCCCCCTCACTGAAGAGTGTGAGGGGAGAAATCCTCCCCTCAGCTCTGAGGTAAAATCCAGTGTCTGTCAGCAAAAAAGATTGCAACAAGTTTACATTATAACTATTCATACCAGAAAAGTAAACATTTTAAACAAACATTTCAAATAAATCTATTTTCCAGGCGCCCCCATAGAAAAACACCAGAAGCTGAATAAGCTGAAGGTAAAATCCAGCACCTGTCTCAGCTCTGAGGAAAAAAACCCAGCACAGTGTCTGTCAGACGTGAGGGGAAGCTCCCCTCCATTAACACTCGCGCACCGGAGCCGCAGGCAGCCGCGGCACCGGGCGCATAATAGAGCCAGTAGCAGCCCGCATAACAAGCGGAGCTGCTCCCCGCTCGGTCACGCTACCAGCTCCAAACTCCTAAAGGGCGCGGGCTGCGGCCTCATACCGAAGGCACGGCCCCGCCCCCTCACTGAAGAGCGTGAGGGGAGAAATCCTCCCCTCAGCTCTGAGGTAAAAATCCAGTGTCTGTCAGCAAAAAAGATTGCAACAAGTTTACATTATAACTATTCATACCAGAAAAGTAAACATTTTAAACAAACATTTCAAATAAATCTATTTTCCAGGCGCCCCCATAGAAAAACACCAGAAGCTGAATAAGAGGCCTCCACACAACTAAAAAGGGGAATAGGCCATTTAAGGGGAAAATTAAACTCTTGGACAGGGCATCCCAAACCGGAGTCACCAACCCGGTATAACCGCCTACCCTCTTTATAGGGTCTCGCGGTGGAGCATAGCTCCTGAGCACCTGAGGTGCTGTTATACCTTCGCTCGGACAGCAGTCAAGACTGGGAGGCATTTAAATAGCTATATATTAATAAAGGATCCGAACGGAAATAAAAATATATATAGGCCGGGAGTAGACCCGGCTACCTTAAAGTCCCCCTGTGCAAGGAGGAGATATCATCTGCTGCTTGCTCGCCGTCTGCAGAGATGAAGACTGGGTAATGAGTGGGAGGTCCCAGCTACTTATGGACTGGGAGGGGCTTTCTTTCCTCCAATCATCTCTGCAGAAGCCCTCTACAGGACCATACTACCCACAGGTAATGAATATCTTGAAGCGGGGTGTGTGACATACTTAGAATATACAGTTTGTAACTGGATTAAAAACTGGCTGAGCGTGTTCAGAGAGATGTGGTTAACAATGGCTACTCTGAATAGTCCCCGGTTATAAGCATTGTACCCGAGGGTTCTGTGCCGGGCCCAGCATTGTTCAACTTGGTTATAAATGATATTGAAAATTGAATTAATGGCACTGTCTCTATTTTGGAAGATGACACAAAGATATGTAGCACAGAGCAGTCTCGCAAGCTTCAGGCTGACACATTGGAGTAGATCCAGAGCCAGGTAAGAATTCTCAGAGAAAACTGCCATTAGCTTTCTACATTGGGGCTGATTCAGAGCCGGGTGAAAATTTACATTCGGTAGACAATGAAAGTCTATGTCAATTTTCGCTCCTAAAAAAACGAGAGAATGTGAGTGAGAATTATCACCTAAATCAACCCTATTGAGTGTCTGGGTATCCACTTGGCAAATGAAGTTCAATGTGGATAAATGTTAAGTGATGCACTTGGGGTGTAATAATCTGCAGGCCACATATGTCATCAGGGGAGTAAAGGCGGGAGAGTCACTTGCAGATAAGGATCTGGGGGTACTGGTGGACCACAGGCTAAATACCAGTATGCAATGCCAAGCAGCTGCATCCAAGGCCACCAAGATATTATCATTAGCATTAAAAGAGGCCTGGAATCAAGGGCTAGGGATGTCATTTTGCCTCTTTACAAGACACTAACTTGTGCCCACCTGGAATATGCCACACAGTTCTGGGCACCAGTTCATAGAAAGAACACTCTGATTTTGTGCAGAGGAGAGCCACCAAACTAATAAGGGGGATGATGGATCTTGGTTCTGAAGAAAGGTTATGGGAATTAAATCTGTTTAGTCTTTAGAGGAGACATAATTAAATATATAAATGGCCAATAAAAAGAACATTGGGGAAAGCCATTTTATGTAAATTCTCTCTAAAGACAAGGGGGCACTTCCTCCGTCTGAAGAAAGGTTCAATCTCCAGAGTAGACAATTCTTTTTCACAATAATAACTATAAACCTCCCAAAGAAGCTTGTTACAGCATCAGTGTAGCTTAAAAAAAGGATTGGGGGGGAGGGGGGATAATAGTAACTGTTTGTATTGGGTGGCTCTGAACTCTTTTTCCTACTTGAAGATAAATAGAAGAAAAAGGAGTCCGCTGACAAGCAAGAGGTCAACACTTGTCTGCTCACAAAGATTTCGAGCATTGTGCAGTGCCTTTAATGTGGACCAAGCACTATTCCCTTTCCCCGAGGCATACCGAACTGGGATGCCCTGTTGTGTGAAACCCCCCAGAACGCCTACTATTCTTACCTTTCCTCCTAGTCCAGGGTTCATACGCAGCTGGTGCTGGCATCATTCGCATCTCTTCTGAGCTGTGTGCGCTGCCTATGCGTGCGCCTAGGGATTCCATTCAGCTTCTCCAGCAACACAGTAATGCATGCCAGGGGGAAGCTAATTGGATGAATGGTCGCGCCTGCGCCATGAGCTCGAGGAAAGGCGAGTAGATTTGGTGACCTGGGGGGGGGTTCACACAGAGGGGCACCCCAAACTGGGATGCCACAGGGGCGGGACCAAAACCCGGGAAAGTGAAAATCCCCAGTTTTGGTCCATCGGAAAAGGACCTGTTTTACATATAATGGGTGTTACATTACATTATGAGTATAAAGGTTGTTGGGACGGTTTAAGCCCTTCACTTCCTGATACACAAGCACAGCTCTGACTAAAGTTGCCACCTTACCAGTATTTCACCAACACAGCCGGTATTTTTGTTACAGTTAAGTAACAGGGCCAAGTCGATCCATTATTTTAGAGCACTCTAGGGAAACATGCTGTGTGTGTGTGTTGGCTGTTACACTTTAGAAAGTGAAAAATAAGGTATAATAAAAATAAGACCATGCCCCCTACAAGAACACACCCCCTACAAGAACACACCCCCTACAAGAACACACCCCCTACAAGAACACAACCCCTACAAGAACACACCCCCTACAAGAACACACCCCCTACAAGAACACACCCCCTACAAGAACACACCCCCTACAAGAACACACCCCCTACAAGAACACAACCCCTACAAGAACACACCCCCTACAAGAACACACCCCCTACAAGAACACACCCCCTACAAGAACACACCCCCTACAAGAACACACCCCCTACAAGAATACACACCCCTACAAGAATACACACCCCTACAAGAACGCACCCCCTACAAGAATACACACCCAACAAGAATACACACCCCTACAAGAATACACACCCCCTACAAGAATACACCCCCTACAAGAATACACACCCTACAAGAATACACACCCTACAAGAACACACACCCCCTACAAGAACGCACCCCCTACAAGAATACACACCCTACAAGAATACACACCCCTACAAGAACGCACCCCCTACAAGAACGCACCCCCCCTACAAGAACGCACCCCCCCTACAAGAACACACCCCCCCTACAAGAACACACCCCCCCTACAAGAACACACCCCCTACAAGAATGCACACCCCTACAAGAACGCACACCCTACAAGAACGCACCCCCTACAAGAACACACCCCCTACAAGAACACACCCCCTACAAGAACACACCCCCTACAAGAACACACCCCCTACAAGAACACACCCCCTACAAGAATACACACCCAACAAGAATACACACCCCTACAAGAACACACCCCCTATAAGAATGCACACCCTACAAGAACACACCCCCTACAAGAACACACCCCCTACAAGAACACACCCCCTACAAGAACACACCCCCTACAAGAACACACCCCCTACAAGAACGCACCCCCTACAAGAACGCACCCCCTACAAGAACGCACCCCCTACAAGAATGCACCCCCTACAAGAATGCACCCCCTACAAGAATGCACCCCCTACAAGAATGCACCCCCTACAAGAACGCACCCCCTACAAGAACGCACCCCCTACAAGAACGCACCCCCTACAAGAACACACACCCCCTACAAGAACACACCCCCTACAAGAACACACCCCTACAAGAACGCACCCCCTACAAGAACGCACACCCTACAAGAACACACCCCCTACAAGAACGCACCCCCTACAAGAATGCACCCCCTACAAGAACGCACCCCCTACAAGAACACACCCCCTACAAGAACACACCCCCTACAAGAATACACACCCCCTACAAGAATACACACCCCCTACAAGAATACACACCCCTACAAGAACGCACCCCCTACAAGAACGCACCCCCTACAAGAACGCACCCCCTACAAGAACACACACCCAACAAGAATACACACCCCCTACAAGAACACACCCCCTACAAGAACACACCCCCTACAAGAACACACCCCCTACAAGAACACACCCCCTACAAGAATACACACCCAACAAGAATACACACCCCTACAAGAACACACCCCCTATAAGAATGCACACCCTACAAGAACACACCCCCTACAAGAACACACCCCCTACAAGAACACACCCCCTACAAGAACACACCCCCTACAAGAACACACCCCTACAAGAACGCACCCCCTACAAGAACGCACCCCCTACAAGAACGCACCCCCTACAAGAACACACCCCCTACAAGAATGCACCCCCTACAAGAATGCACCCCCTACAAGAATGCACCCCCTACAAGAACGCACCCCCTACAAGAACGCACCCCCTACAAGAACGCACCCCCTACAAGAACACACACCCCCTACAAGAACACACCCCCTACAAGAACACACCCCCTACAAGAATGCACCCCCTACAAGAACGCACCCCCTACAAGAACGCACCCCCTACAAGAACGCACCCCCTACAAGAACACACACCCCCTACAAGAACACACCCCCTACAAGAACACACCCCCTACAAGAACACACCCCCTACAAGAACACACCCCCTACAAGAACACACCCCTACAAGAACGCACCCCCTACAAGAACGCACACCCTACAAGAACACACCCCCTACAAGAATGCACCCCCTACAAGAACGCACCCCCTACAAGAACGCACCCCCTACAAGAACGCACCCCCTACAAGAACACACACCCAACAAGAATACACACCCCCTACAAGAACACACCCCCTACAAGAACACACCCCCTACAAGAATGCACACCCTACAAGAACGCACCCCCTACAAGAACGCACCCCCTACAAGAATACACACCCTACAAGAACGCACCCCCTACAAGAATACACCCCCTACAAGAATACACACCCTACAAGAATGCACACCCTACAAGAATGCACACCCTACAAGAACACACCCCCAACAAGAATACACCCCCCTACAAGAACACACCCCCTACAAGAACACACCCCCTACAAGAACACACACCCTACAAGAACACACACCCAACAAGAATACACACCCCCTACAAGAACACACCCCCTACAAGAACACACCCCCTACAAGAACACACCCCCTACAAGAATACACACCCCTACAAGAACGCACCCCCTACAAGAACGCACCCCCTACAAGAACGCACCCCCTACAAGAACACACACCCAACAAGAATACACACCCCCTACAAGAACACACCCCCTACAAGAATGCACACCCTACAAGAACGCACCCCCTACAAGAACACACACCCAACAAGAATACACCCCCTACAAGAATACACACCCTACAAGAACACACACCCAACAAGAATACACCCCCTACAAGAATACACACCCAACAAGAATACACCCCCTACAAGAATACACACCCTACAAGAATGCACACCCTACAAGAACGCACACCCTACAAGAACACACCCCCAACAAGAATACACCCCCCTACAAGAACACACCCCCTACAAGAACGCACCCCCTACAAGAACACACACCCAACAAGAATACACACCCCCTACAAGAACACACCCCCTACAAGAACACACCCCCTACAAGAATACACACCCTACAAGAATACACACCCTACAAGAATACACACCCAACAAGAATACACCCCCTACAAGAATACACACCCTACAAGAACACACACCCTACAAGAATACACCTGTGTTCCTGTGAAAAGGCTGGTATTTTTTGTTGGGAAAGGTGGCAACCCTAGCTGTGACAGGTGTGTTGGAAATGACAGGCACCAAAATAAAACCTTTGATTGGTCGGGTCTTGTGATTTGTGTATCTGAAGACACATGCTGCCCCCTGCACCCCTATCAGGCTGCTCAGCCCAGTCACTTTTTGTTGACATTCATTAATATATGCTGACTCAGTACAGAGGGGAAGATTTTTTTAGGTATAGTATATTAGTGAAATACGGCATTTATTTTTCTATAGCCTATTATATAATAGCGTTTAATTTTCAAAGATGTTTAATGATACATGTCCTTTAAAGTGGACCAAAACCCATCATTTGTATAATCCTAGGTTTTGGCTCTTCCCCTGGGGCATCTCGATGTAGAATGAGCATTGCTTATTGGATGAGCAGCCTGTGCATGCACTAGGGGAAAGATGATAAAGTGAGTTTACGTGTGATGCTGAGGGATACACACAGCAGGGCATCCCACTTCGGGACAAAGCCCAAGAAAGTCAATTTCTTGCTCATTCCTCTTTAATGAGCCTCTGCCTCAAACTCTAATTTACTCGTTCCAGGTCAGTGGGCCGCTGAGTATCGTGGATAGAATAGAATCATGCATGCCAAACGAAACAATTTTTAAAGGAGGACAGCAATGGCAGCCGGCCAAGTACTTTTCTAGGGCATGCAGGTTTGTTTCTCCGGAGGGGTCTGTTTGCTGGTTTGAGCTCTAACAGATCCCAATCATTGTTGCTACAACACCTTTTTTTTATCATATTTGTGCTCACTTGGCATCATTAATCTAAAGGAAACACCATTAGTCTCTGCTGTTTTATTCTTTGGTTGTCTAGCTGCATAGAATTGAGTTAAATGTCTAAGCCTTAAAAGGGCCATGTCACATTTAGTTAAACGGGACCTTCAGCATCATTTAATGAAAAGTCCAAACCCCTAAAAACTATTTCTTAGCATCTAAAATTAATATATTTTAATTTTTTAGTCGCTTACTTATTATTCTTTACCCCACTGGGCTGCAACTCTGTTCAGGACATTGCATCCATTGTACCGATTTGGGATGCCCCAGGGGAAAGCCAGTGGTCGGCCCTGAAAGCTTTTACATTCTAGGCCAGCCGCAGGGAGTTTTTGTTCCAAGAGAAAATCCATAAAAAGATGCAAAAAAAAAAAAAAAAAAAAAGCTCACCTCACCTTACCGGCTTCTTCAGCAATATCTGCCAGGATACTCCTTCAAAACCACTATCAGGTACCACAGTGTGCATGTGCCCGAGGATTCCACCCATCCACTTGTGACTGTTCACTCCGGAAGGGGGATGCCCCGCTGTGTGAAACCCCCAGGAAGCCCCCCCAAAAAAAAATCATTTGCCCAACTGCTGTGCACTAAGTAATTCGGCAGGCGGCTCTCATACAGCTGCATCCCTGGCTGTGCGCACACTCCCACCGCAGCCTATCTGAATGGCTGGGGCAGAAGCGCGCACATGATACAGAGGATGCGGCAGCGCATGCTCTCTATTGTAAACAATGAGAGTCACCTGCCAAATGATGATCATTGGAAGAGAGCTTGTGCATGCGCCGATGGAGAGGGGAAAAGTCCGTTTTAATGGGCATCCTGGGATGGGGTTTCACACAGCGGGGCATCCCATTTCAGGATGCCCTGGGGTTTGTTCCCCTTTAATCAGGGTTTCATCATTCAAACCATAGCCAGATTGGTCAGTGCTTTAATAAATGGTAAAAACATATTAAGTCTAACAGACACACACAAACACAGACAGACAGAGACTCAGAGAGAGAGACTCTCAAAGAGAGAGAGAGACACACATGCACGCACAGACAGACTCACATATTGGTATGTGAAGTTTCTTAGCGCTACAACTTTCTCCTCTCTCCTCATAGCCTGGGAGACTAGGCAGCAGAATGATGATACGTCGGGGGTTGTGAGTTGTCCCACTGACAACTCGGCACCCGGGTTGGCTGCGCCCCCCCCCCCCCCCCCCCGAGCTACGCCCCTATCCAAACTCACGCATACATTTACATTGAGAAAAGAAAGGGAAAGACAAAGCTGAAGTAAGGTGCACAGAAAAAGAGAAGACTGGAGCAAGATAGAAAAGAGAGGGGAGAGACATAAGAATGTAGAAATGAGAATGAAGCAAAGACAGGAAAAAGTAGAGGAATACACAAGAAAAATGAAATGAAGGTGACAAGAAAAAGAAATGGAAGGAATGTGGAAAAAAGATGAACGGAAGGTTTATAAAAGGAGAGGGAGAGAATGTAGAAGAGAGAGAGAAAAAGGGAATGTGAAACAAGAGAGTAAGACATATAAGAGGTGAAAAAATGTGGGGGAGTCACATGAGAAACAGAGATGGACCGAATGCGTAAAGAAGGAATGAAGGGAATGGGTAATTCTGAGGAAATCATGAGGAGGAAATGTGGAAAAAGAGAAGGAGGGGATTAGGAAAAACAGAGGATGATATAGAGAAGATGGAACAAGAAAGAGATAGAAGGAAGGTGACAAAAGAAAGAAATGGAAGGAATATGAAAGAGCAATAAAAAGTAGGTGTAAATAAAAGCAGGAGGGAATTTGGGAATGAAAAAAGAACAAACATAGAAAGGAGCAGGAGGAGGTAATGTAGAAATTGGAGCAGGATGAAGGGGAAATTTGATGATTTAAAGGGGGTTAAGGAAATAGAGAATAACATAACGGAAGCAGGGGAAGGCAAGACTAAGGAAAAGAAAAGTAAAAAGGCACTTGAATAGCATCTTTGGCGCCCCCTTACAAAGAGATCAGGGTGGCACCCGGTGTGACCGCGTCCTCTGGCACAGGTCAGCTATGAGCATCAGCGTATCATGCCTGTACTTACATTAGACTTGCTGTAGTGATCCAGTATAGAAGGGAGGAGTGGTAAAATGATAGTGAAGCCCAAAAGGTCGATGAGTAGAGTCAAAAAGACGACAGTGATGACTCTGGAGGAGCCCCGATCTGTGCTTTCGCCCATTCTGCTGGGTCCCAGTGTAACCTGTAACAATAAGGAAAGCACAGAGCTCCTGAGTACTGAGCTGTTTCCTTATATCGCTCAGCTCCCAGAACACATTTGTGTTGACTCACTCCCAGTGCCACAGGCTCCCCTCACATTAAGAAACATTTCAGCTAATGGGCTAAATTTCAAAACTAACCGCTTAATAGGCCTTGCTGTAACACCCTGGGGTCACTGCAACATGCGCAACAGGATGCAGGGCCCAAAGATCTGTGCAGGAAGCTGTGCCTATTCACCCAAGATAAAGGTTACATAACCTTCACTTCACTTTATTTCCAGTATTCTGTATGTCTCTATGTGGCCCTTATTTCTCACTTTAGCCCTTTATGGTATCTATTACATCAATGATGAGATCCAGGCTTACATTCTGCTTGGTCATTGAAACAGAAAGTATTAATGAGTTTCTCGATTTCCTGATGGTCCATGTAAGCTAGTGGAAATGGCACAGACTCAGAAACAAGGGTCTTCAGGAAATACTCTGGGCCTTATTCATGAAGGGATAGCGACAGGTAGTGTCTTGTAAGCGCCAGGTAGCGGCAGGTGAACGCAGGACACGGCACACAATTACACATTTATGAAGCCGAATCTGGTGAACGACTAAAACAAAGCCATGTAGCGCCCGATTCATCATTATCCCAGGCTCAGCGTACAGCGCCGTCGTTCTGCCTTGCAGAACGCCACGTCTTACCTCTCGCTACCTGGCGCTCTCCCATACATTTCTATGGACGATCCATAAATCCCTTTCCTGATCCCAATTTTTATTTTTTTTTTGTTAAAAAAAATCTCAAAACCCCTAACATGTATCCTGGGCAAGAAAATGACATTTTTGGAAACTTATTGGATTAATAATATTTTTAAGCAGAATTGTCCTTAGATGTCTGGTATTAAAGTGTTCATGTTACAATGTAATAACAATGTCATTCCATATGTTTTCGCTTTGGTACTAGTGGATACATGTTCATAAACAGACTTTAATCACACAGCGTCTGGCGCTATGGGCTACATGATCTTGAACGCCGGCGATGTTTGAGGCTGTTTTTTTGATGAATGTGGTGTGAGTCGGTCGCTCTGAGCTGGCGCTACCGTTCGTTCCCATACAGTGTAGTACTGTGACTCCCACATCATATTCATCAATGCCTGCCAGCGACTGAGGCGCTCTGAAACAAAGAACCATGGCAGATGCTCATCTGTCGCTATCTGGCGTTAGTAATGAATTTGCCTGCCCATTTATTCGGTCAACCGGGGCCTGCTTACTATGATTGCCAATGCCCGAATTACTGGCTCTTTTTGCTTGCTTAAATACAGTTTTAGACAAAGGAGCTTAAATGACCATCCTGATTGGATGCCTGGACACGTCAGACTTCAACTGGATATTTCAAACATACAGATACACATATATGAAAGGTCTCATTAAGCAGGCATAACATTCTTGGCAATGGTTAAACCTATGAGGAGGGAGGGGTGAAAACGCCTCCACACACCGAGAATGTGAGAGATGGCATACAGGCGACTAGAACTAAAATAATTAATACTAATTATAATATTCCATCCTCATGCTGTAAAACTGTCCAAATGGATATGCACAGAGGGCCTTAGTCCAGTAGTACCAAGTACTAAGGGTGAATGAGCACATGGGCTGACATGCCCCCTCTATTACAATGAATGTAGTGGGCATGTTGCAGCGCCAGGTGGGGGGGGGGGGGCGGCTATTAGTCACAGTTCTGGGGGCACAATCCTAACACATCTATTTCATCTATTTTACATACCAGACGAGGAAAACAATAAGGCAGAAAGCCAAAAAGCGGAGCAAGGCTCAAAAAGTCCTTTTAACACTCTCCCCTGGGGCATTCCAGTTTGGGATGCCGTTACAATTAAAGATCCTTAAGTAACCATCCTAGACAAATGGTTAAATTAACCTGCTTTCTGCTTGTCCCATGTTGGCTGTCAGGGGCTGCATCTTTCATTCATTGCCTGATAAACCCCTTTGAACTTGCTCCCATCTTCTGAATTCTCTTTCTCAGGCTGCCAAATGAATTCACTTCTGAGGGGACTGTCACATTGAAACATGCATGGACGAGTCATGTTCTGCTGCTGAGTTGGCCCAGCAGAAGGGAGAAAGTTCACTAGTACTTATTAAAGAGGAACAACAACCAAGATAATTACTATTGGGTGTCTTGATGTAGGATGCCCCGATGTGTGTATCCCCATAATCACACATAAGCTCACCTCTTTCTGGTTCCCACAGGGGCTGCTCAGCCAGTCAGGAGCACTCGTTCTATTCAGCTAGTGCGGCAAAGGAAATCTGAATGGAGCTAGCCACATACCTGCTCTTGCCTCTGGCTGGACACTCATCCACCGATAAGAGAAATGCCAGGTAAGTGGCCACAGCGCGAGCACATCAGAACGGTGGAGTGAATCAGTGGATCGGGGGAGGTTCACACAGCAGGGCATCCCAATTCGGAAAGAGGTACAGCAACCCTCTAAGAGTCTTATAGACTCAAGGGTGTTTTGCTCCCCTTTAGGAACTGTAAAGCAGGTTGAATTATGGCTGAATGAAAGATACAGCCTCATTTAACCCTTTTGTTTGGAATGTACCTTTAAGCCCTTTTTGACACTGACAGGACCTGCATTTCTCAGTGAAGGATGTCCCCTATTAGCAGCATGTCTCTAATGAAGAGTTGTCGGTAGGTAAGATGAGTTTAGTGTCTAACAACAAAAACAATGAGAGCCGGCCCTCTAATATTTTAGATTCCATGTTTCTCGCTGTGTGAAACCTCCCCAGGTCCCCCACTCCAACTCACCTTTCCCCGGTCCTGCGACGCATGCACGGCCTCCCATCCAACCAATCAGCACACTCAACCTCTCTGACAGAAACCTGTCTAGGCTCACCTAAGCACTTAGCTCCAGCCAGGTCTAGTCAATCGTGTCAGCGGCTGCATCTCCGCAACCCTCTAACAAGGAGCGTGCCCGCGCCAGCCATTCACAAAGCCCTGGCACGGAGGGAACGCCCTGCTAAAGGTATAGCAGGCAGCGGCCACGGCTAGCGAATGCGCATTGGATCGAGGATAATGTGAGTTTACTGGGTGACCTGGAGTCATATCCTTTAACACAGGACATTCAGAATCTGGATTCTGCCCAAAATAAGGCTTGCCAAGGCCCTGTGGCCTGTCAGACCAAAGAATGAAAAACCTCCTGGAGCAGACCATAAACCCAAAGGTTGGGGGAGGCCCAGTTTGCAGGGTAAGTGGTGGAGGCCCCGGGCCGCGCACCAATTGTGCCCTCTTCATAATCTGGCCCTGAGTGGGGGGATTCTAAGGAAGATATCATCTGCGGAGGGGGTATTCTAAGGAGGATATCTTCTGAGGAGTGGGTATTCTAAGGAGGATATCATCAGAGGAGTGGGTATTCTAAGGGGGTATTATCTGAGGGAGGTATCATCTGAGGAGGGGGTATGCACAGGGAGGAATCGTCTGAGGAGGGGCAAGAGATGTATCTTCTGTGGAGCAGGGGTATTCGGAGGGAAGTGTCGTCTGAGGAGGGGGTATACACGGGGAGGATATCATCTGAGGAGGGGGTATTCTGAGGGAAGTGTTGTCTGAGGAGGGGGTATACACGGGGAGGATATCATCTGAGGAGTGGGTATTCTAAGGGGGGTATTCTGAGGGAAGTGTTGTCCGAGGAGGGGGTATACACAGAGAGGATATCATCTGAGGAGTGGGTATTCTAAGGGAAGTGTCGTCTGAGGAGGGGGTATACACAGGGAGGAATCTGAGTAGGTGTAAGGGATATATCTTATGGGGAGTGGGAGGTTTCCTGAAGGAGGTATCATATAAGGAGGGAGGTTTCATCTGAGGATGGGGCAATCTAAGGCAGGTATATTCGGAAGAAAGGGTATTCTGAGGGAGATATCTTCCGAGTAGGGGGGTACTCCGAGAGAGGGAGGTAATTTATGGGGGGGCGGAGGGAGGTCATTTATGGGGGGGGGGGGGGTCTGGAGCGGATACAATGCATCAGCCTAACAAGGAGAAGTTCTGTGCCCCGCTTGTTAGACATGTATACCGGGCACAATAATGAGGCTTTCTTAACACCTTCAGTGGCCACAGGAAACTTCCCCAGGATGCACCGCCACTCCCTCCTGACGGCGGCGGCTGATACCTGCGTATCCCTCACCTGCCTCAGCCCCCTCCATACATCCCGCCCGCCACCACCATCCGCCGCCTGCCTCCCCGGCACAGGACAGTGGTCAGTGAATGGTGATGGCGGATGGAAGTCTGTATCCGGGCTTTTTGCTCACCCGTTTTCCTGCAGAGGAGTCCCCGGTGTGTAGAGAGCCGAGTCCTCCTCCCGGAGGCCGCCCGTCCCGCCTCCTCCTCCTCGGACCTCCGCCTTCACAGCCCGGCGTCTCCTCTATTCCCGATTTCCGTGACTAAGTTCTGTGTGGGCGCGGGGATGTTGAAGAGAGAGAAATACAAATATTTGGAAGTCTGTGAGGTCTCCTCATATAACTTCAGAACCTGAAATTGGGGGAGAAATGGAGGCGTTGCCCATGGCAACCATTACCTCAGAGAAATGGAGGCGTTGCCCATGGCAACCATTACCTCAGAGAAGCATACCTTCCAACTGTGCCTCATTTGTTCCTCTTTTGAGTCCATGTCTCTCATTTGTACCTCATTAGATGTAATCTGCATTAATAATACATTATTAATTTGGCTATTGAACACGTTTATATTGTTGTGACTGTTGCACCCTATTTCCTATACATCCCTCAATAAGGGATCATAATAATATTGTCCCTCTTTGCCATTCCCACCCTGAAAAGTTATAAGGTATGGAGAAGGAATGTTGGCCAGTTATAAAAAGGATGTGATTCAGGGCCAGAGTTCTATTTCTGGACTAAAAAGGAACACACGCAAGGGCACGCACACACACATTGTTGCTCCTCCATCTTATTTATCATATTTGTGCTCACTTGGCATAATTTAAATAACAAAAGAACCATTGGTCTCTGCCGTTTCAGTCTTTAGTAGTCTAGCTGCATCCAACTGAGGGAAAAGACAGAAAAAGTCTACTGTAAGAGCCGTGAAAGGGCCCCATTTAATGTTAGTACCTTTTTTTAGTTACGCCACTGCCAATAGCCCTGTTTGAGTTACCTCCCCCCCCCCCCCCAAGGCAAAGTGCAAAAAATATCCTAAGAATTTCCCCCTCACTCAACCCAAATAATTGCCCCTTTAAAGTGGACCAAAACACGGGATTTTGCCTATCCTGGGTTTTGGTGCTTTCCCACAGCGTACGCCGGTCGGGAGTTCCCGGCTGTGTAAAACCCTCCAGATTGCCGAGCCCAACTCACCTTTTCCCAGAGTCTAAGCCTTTGTCTAAGGCGAGTGGCCTAGAGTACGCTGGCGGCTGCATCCCTCTAGCAGGGAGCGTGCCCATGCTGGCCACTCACAAATGCCCTGCTAGAGGGTGAGCGGGGATGCGGCTGCGGCTCGCACATGCCCGGTTGGACCGGGAAGCAAGGTAAGTGTATGGGGCGACCTGGAGAGGGAATCGATAGCACATATCCGAAGGGAGCCGATCCGGCTGGGCTTTGGTCCACTTTAAGTTATATAAACGTCTCTCTTCAATCCATAAACTTCTACCCTCAGCTAAAGGAAATCAACTAGGCTCTAGCGTTAGACAACACCTAAAACAGTTGAAGTTGACCAAAAGCCTGATTCCCTCTCCCGGGGCATCCAGATTCAGGATTCCCCACCCTGTAAAACGCTCCTTGTCCCTGATCCAACAGCGCATGCGTGAGGCTATACCCTAGCAGGAATTTGTGAATGGCCAGCGTGGGCACACACCCTGCTAAAGGGCAGCTGGGATGCAGCCGCCGGCTCGCTCGGCTCCACACGCCTATTAGCCGACTGTTAGTCGATATTGATGCGGGCAGTCAAGCATGCTGATTGGACAGGAGCCCCCACTTGCACCGTAGGACCAAGGATAGGTATGTTTTACTTGGCATCCCGAATTGGGGGGCAGGAACCAAATCCCGAATTTGATCCACTTTACCCAAAATAAATACCCTGGTCAACCAATTCTATATGACCTACAGGGCCGGATTATGAGGGGGGCCCCGGGGCCTCCACCACTTGCCCTGCAAAGGGGGCCTCCACCAACCTTTGGGTTATGGTCTGGTCCAGGAGGCTTTCCAGTCTCTGGTCTGACGGCCCGCAGGGCCAGCAACAAAGCTATCAGCGGCAGTGGGGGCACTTCTGGGAAAGACTTTTCCTGTTTTTGCAAACCTGCAGCCAAAGCTGCTGACAGCAACGCTACAGTGATGGGTGCGTGCAGAGCTGTCAATGCACATAAGCCATCAAACACAGGGCTGCAACTCTGTTCAGGACTTTAGGATATGGGCGCCGCCATCTTGACCCAGAAGCATCACGCTTACTGAGGAGAGCGGGATAAAGTATAGGGGGGTGGGTGATAGCTGTGCTTTGCTCAGACAGAGCAGAGCTGGGGTCAGGAAAAGGTCAGCAGTCCCAAAATGCGCATGAGTGCCGGATGCACTTAACTGGCGCTACCTATCGCTCGCTGCAGCGTTGGCCTGTTAGATGTAGCATAGCCTTGGGTCCTTTGACCTTGGGACACCACCGAACATTCTCCATTGGCTCTGCAGTGAATCAGGGAGTGCGCTTCTACAGTGCCCTCCAGACATCACGTTTATCAATGCTGGACAGGATAGTACAGCGCCACTTGTCCGCCCGCTAAGCTAGGTCACAGCGCCAGACACCTGCTGGCAGCGTCTACTAGCGGTTGCTCTAAGCGCTGCTACATAGAGGCTCACATGGCAATACGTGGTGCTAGTCAGCCTCTAAGGCACATGTGCCAAACTCAAGGCCTGGGGGCTGGATGCGGCCCTCCAAGCCTTTTTTGTAGCCCTCTGACAGTTGGCAGACAACAGAGGATAGGCAGCGCCCCTTCTAGCTGGCCCGGCCACTCCAAGACTGCTGACACTAGCACAGTCTATGCTTCTGATTGCACATGCACATTGCGAGTGGTGTGCATACACACTCCACTGCGGGGAGCAGTACTGCGTACTGATTTGTCCCTTTTTAACGTTCTGACAGAGAAGAAAGTAGTATCTGCAACTGTTCTGTGTGCAAACAGCTTTCACCACACAAGGGGGGCACCTAACCCACCTAACTTATAGCCACTGCACAGGTTATTGCTAGCTATTGCCAGGTGGGGTGGAACAATTCAGTAGCAGCCCTGGGCAAAATTCTGCATCTGTTCTGAAAAAAATAATTTTGTTTCTGCATTTTTCCTGGGCATATTAATTCTGTTATCATTAATTAATTAATTCATTGTTAATATTAATTAATGTTAATATTAATTCAGGCATCATTTCTGGGGGAAAAAAATCAGTTCCTATCTGCATATGTCCTGGCCAAAATGTTTCGGTGTCTGTGTATTAACCCTTTGAAAGCAACCTGAATGCCAATGTGACCCTGTGCGAAAATGAGTTTCACACCCCTGATGTAAGGTTAGGGGTTGCCTGTGTGTTCAGTGCTGCATCCTAATGCCACACCACACATCTAAGAATAATCTATGCTCATCTAATAAGCTAACATTTGGAATAAACTTCTGTTTTAACTTTTTTTGTTAACAAATTAATTCTAGAAATGTACCTAATATAAAGTTAAACCAGACCTTCAGCATGATTTAATGAAAGGGCCAAACTCTTAAAAAACGATTCCCCAGCATCAAAAATGAATATATTTTAAGTTTTTAGTCGCTTACTTATTATTCTTTCCCCCACTTGGCTTCAACTCTCTTCAGGACCCCAGGATTCGGGCACCGCCATCTTGCCTCAGAAGCATCCCATATTGAGGAGAGAAGAAGGGGAGGAGAAGTGCAGGTGATGGGTTTTTGCCGTACGTTGCACAAACAGAATAGATCTGGGGTCAGGAAAAGGACAGCAATCCCAGTTTGCAGGCAGCCTGACACTCCATGGGCCGCCATCTTGGATGTTAACAGGCTAAACAATGCAGTAGGTGCAGATAAGATGATTTTTAATGTGGGCAATCTGTATGTACGGGGTGGGGGAAACATATAAGATGACTCTTATTCAGGGTGAAGGTCCGCTTTAAACGTTTTTGTCATTGTTCATCCAATATGCCCTACCTCTGAAACTCTTTTCAGTTTATTTCTGTGTGCAATAAAGGGTGACATTTGTTAATGGTAGATATGTTGCAGTAGAGTGTAAAACTCAGAGAATGTGATTACTGAACAGTCCTCCCAACAGAAACAGTTTAATTAAAGCCATACATTAAATGTGTACAGCTGCAGGGTACCTGACACATTCCAGAGCCACATATATAAGCCTGGCTTCTATTTTCTTCAGTCCACTTGTTTAAAACTTAAAAAATTTAAGACTCGATTCAGGATGAAGAGCTTGTCCGTGTCCCAAAAGACCCTGACAGTGAATGAGTCCAGCAGGACCAGAGGTTGCACTGCCAACTCTGGTAGTCGAGATGAAGTGGACATTAAAGAAGCCACCAGCACAAAGGTCTACATCCACCGTCCAAATGAAAAAGAAGAGCTTCAGGAAGTGAATAACCGCTTTGCAGGTTACATTGACAAGGTGAGGTCCCTGGAGGAAAAAAACAAAGCCCTGCGTGATGAAATAGAAGAACTTACCAGGCGCTTGAAGGAAAGGGGGCCCGGAGTTTCCGAAGAATTCGACAAACAGTTCAAAGAGCTCAAGGAACTGATTGAAAACTTGAACAAAGAAAAAAATGCTGCTGACATTGAGAGGGGGAATCTGGAAGAGGAGATTGATGTTTGGAATGCCAAATATGACGAGGAGATGTTCCTAAAAGGTAAGAAACTATCACCATTTATGATGAGGAAATGTTCCCAAAAGGTTAGAAACTATCACCATTGCAGTTCTTATGGAGCTCAGGGACAGTCAAGTTTAGCCATGCACCACAGTTACAGAAGTATCAACCATTAATTTACCTGAAACTTTACATAAACAATGGCACTGAAGGTTATGTAGAAATCTTTAACACTTTTCAGTGGTTGCTGTGCTGCTTTCAAGAGGAAGTCCAGTCAAAAACAATTGGACTTTCCCTTAAGTTTGCAACAGAGGGCATCCTGAAATGGTAATTTCTGACTGTACTTCCTGTTTAACTAGTTAAGTTATATATTAAAATGATTGCTACATCTGTAAGTCTAATTCATTCAGAAGTGAAAGACACAGGCTATTATGGAAACCTGGTTCTTGCTGCTCTTTAAACCAAAGGGGACCAAAACCCAGGATTTTTACCATCGCAGGTATTGGTTCATTTACCTAGGGCATCCCAATTGGGGATCCCCCTCAAAACTCGCAATTCCTTGGGGTTTTTCAGGAGTAAAGCTAGCAGTGGATCCAAGTTTACTATAGCAAGGGTAAAAGAACAATTTATGTGCAGTTTATATATGCAATAACACCTAAGGTTGGGTTTGTAATGGACTCTTGATCAGCTTACTTTTGCTTTTTCTCAGTTCTTCCCAGCAATATTTGGGAATTTTCAACTACTCTGCAGGCAGAATAGGTGAGCTTTGACATTAGAAGAAGACATACAGCCGCCACTTCATTCTCACAATGCCAGAATGGACCCACTGGTTTCATACCAAATAGTTCAGGTCTGAGATGTGCCGACAAAACAAGACATAGGCTAGATAAAGGTTAATAGAACATAGATGATAAGCATGACAGCCATGTGAGTACACAGCAAGATAATGGGGCAGGGACTTGGATCTGTGTAATGGCTAGGCAGGAATACAGAAGGGGCTTTGATCAGGAGCCACAACATAGTAAAGAACTAGGATCAGAATCATGTTGGGAGCAAGAACCAACTGGATAAAGAAGGAAGATGGTCCAACTGGATTTAGGAACAGTCAGGGAATTGGAACTGATCTAAAGGCTCCTATTATTAATATTTAAATAGTTTAACCCTTTAACCGCCAGCCTACCTTGAGATTTTGTCACCCTTTGTTGCCAGACCATCTTGCACTATTTTGCGCTCCCCATGTTCAACTGTGATTTTTGAAGGGATTTCCAGGGATTTCCCAAGAAAGTAATATATTGTTTTTTTTTCAGCAGAGTCTGGGCTTTAACATGAACAGTCTTGTTTGTCATTTTCTAAGTGTATTCTCAATATTTTGGGGTGAAAATTGTGCAAAAAAAAAACAAAAACTTTTGTTTGTCAATAAAATCTTATTTTGTGTGAAACCCCAATTTCTCCCAGTTACAGCGGTACCACATATGTATAGGTAGACACCCTTTCCTGCCCAGGAGACTCCCCCAAACTGAAACAACGCTTTAGGAGATTTTCAGATAAAATACAACTATGCTATGCAATATGCGCACCTTGCAGTTTTTCAAGAAAAACAACCCTTTACATTTGAAATACCCCCAACAAACTATATATTCCCTAGAAGTATACACCTCAGGCTTTCTAGGTGTACCCGGCTTGTTGACATAGGTGCAGTTTTCTGGAAGTAATCCCTCAATGTATTCTTTGGTTACACAGGGTTTCCCTAAAAATTAATAAAAAAGCAGAATCAAAACCACATTTTCCTAAAAAAAACTATATGCAAACCAGAAAAAAACTGAAAATCTGAAAAAACAACGTCCCCCAAACAGAACAATACCCAGCAGGCATAGGTTCTGTCAAGGAGAGAGTTGCCAAACACCCCAAAGTAAAGCATGTGCATAACGGTAATTTTACTTCAAAATTTCAGCTCCGCAGACAAGGTGCGCACCTTGTGCTTTTTCTACCAAAACAACCCTTTACATTTGGAATATCCCCTATAAACCATATATTCCCTGAAAGTACACATGTTAAGCTTTCTAAGCGTACCCAGCTTGTTGTAGTGGGCTCATCTTTCTGGAAGTAATATCTCGAAGAATTCTTAGGTTGCACAGGGTTTCACAAAAAATTGTATAAAAAGCAAAATAAAAAACACCTTTTCCTAAAATATCAATATGCAAATAAGAAAAAACAAGCTAAATCTGAAATCGCAAGGCCCCCCAAGCAGAACAATACCCAACATGCATAGGTACCTGTAACCTTTTAACTGCCAGCCTACTTGAGATTTTGTCACCCTCTGCTGACAGGATATTTTTCACCATTTTGCGTGATGTTTAACTGTGATTTTTGCAGGAATTTCCAAGAAAATGGCATATTTTCTTTTTGTGGCATAGTTTAGACTTTAACATGAAATGTCTTGTTTGTATTTTTTCTACTTTTTTTAATATATTTTTAAGTAAATAAGTAAAAAAAAATCAAAAAATATTTATATTTTTTAAATTGTCTCCTTTATTTTAACAAAAACATTTATTTTATTAAAGCAAACCATATTGCACTTGAAAGCCCCATTTCTCCCGATTACAATGATACCACATATGTATCGGTAGCCCCCTGTTCCTGTCCAGGTGATCCCCTAAACTTAGAAGAGCACTTTATAACATTTACAAATAAAATACAACTACTATCCACATAGTAAAGGGTTAAATAAAAAAAATTGGTGTGGGGTCCCCCTTCACAGAGGGGGGGGGGGACACCATTTCTTGGGGGAATATAAGGGTTTTTTTGGGAGGCAGGTAATGGGGGGTCTCGGGGTTAATGGCAAGTCACCCACTAGCCGCAGGTGACTTGCCAGACCCCCGAGCCTTGTGAACTGGTATAGGGGTCACATGGACCCCTTACCAGTTCACAAAGGGTTAAATGTAAAAAAAACACACGTACACACTTTTCAAAATAACTTTAATAAAAAATTTTTTTTTTTTTTTTTAATACTTACCTCCCATCCATCCCTGTATCCCACGCTAATCACTTAGGCTTCTGCTCTCCTGCTGCTGCTGGAAGCCTTTTATACCTACTGGGTTACAGGTAACATAGGGTTAATTTCTTTTTTTTAAATGACATAGGGTCCCCCCTCCCAGGGAGGGGGACCCCATTTTTTGGGATTTTTAAGGGTTAAAACCCTTAAAAATCCCCCAAAAAATGGCGTGAGGTCCCCCCTACCCAGCGTAACCAGCCAGTGACCAGCTATGGGGGCTTGTAGAACAGGGCGCAGGGGCCAGCTTTAGTGGCCCCTGGCCCTGCCGGCTACAAGCCGTCATAGCCTAGGGCCACGGCTCTTCTGCCCCCCCCTGGGCTTTGGGGAGGCAGGTAATTTGGGTGGCCAGGGGTTAATGGCAAGTCACCCGCTAGTTGCAGGTGACTTGCCAGACACGAGCCTTGTGAACTGGTATAGGGGTCACATGGACCCCTTACCAGTTCACAAAGGGTTAAAAGTAAAAAAAAACACACAGACACACTTTTTCAAAATAACTTTTTTTTTTATTATTTTTTTTTAATACTTACTTCCCATTCATCCCTGTGTCCCACGCTGATCACTTAGGCTTCTGCTCTCCTGCTGCTGCTGGAAGCCTTTTATACCTACTGGGTTACAGGTAATATAGGGTTAATTTAAACAAAAAAATGACATAGGGTCCCCCCTCCCAGGGAGGGGGATCCCATTTTTTTTTGGATTTTTAAGGGTTAAAACCCTTAAAAAAAATGGCATGAGGTCCCCCCTACCCAGCGTAACCAGCCTGTGACCAGCTATGGGGGCTTGTAGAATAGGGTGCAGGGGCCAGCTTTAGTGGCCCCTGGCCCTGCCGGCTACAAGCCGTCATAGCCTAGGGCCACGGCTCTTCTGCCCCCCCTGGGCTTTGGGGAGGCAGGTAATTTGGGGGGCCAGGGGTTAATGGCAAGTCACCCGCTAGCCGCAGGTGACTTGCCAGACCCCCGAGCCTTGTGAACTGGTATAAGGGGTCTCATGGACCCCTTACCAGTTCACAAAGGGTTAACAGTATAAAAAAAAAACATACACACACACAGTTTTCAAATATGTTTATTAAAAAAAAAAAAAAAGTTTACCTTTACTCACCTCCGATCTTCATATGCAGTGTCCCGCGGCGATCATATGCAGAAGACGGCTGGGCAGAAGAGGGGGGAGGCAGGCGATCGGATGATCGCCTACCTCCCTCCTCCTCTGTCCAGCTGTCACCGGCATTTGACAGCTGAACTGCCGGGTTCCCCCGATGACACCCGGCGGTGATGTCATTGGCCCCGCCCCCGAAGGGGGAAGCTGCGGCGGGAGGAGGGCTGTTATGCCCCCCTCCAGAAGACGGAAGAGCCCGGGGGGGGGGTGATCGGAGCCCCCCCCATGAAGAGGAGAGGCGGCGGGAGCCGGCGGGCGCGGAGGTGAGTAACTGTCATTTTTTGGGCACATGGCTGGGCACATGGAGCGCAGAGCAATGCAGAGGACCCGGGGATGCAGCTTTTTTTTTTTTTTTTTGCAGGCAATCCCGGCGGCTGCTGAAACGGGGGGGGGCACCCTATTTTGGGCACTCCCCTGCAGCCGGAGGAGCCCCAATCGGCGATCGGAGCCCCTCTGGCTGAAGAGGAGACCTGACCGGATCGAAAGAGGGGTCAGGTAAGTGACTTTTTTTTTTTACTTTTTTTACTGTTAGTGGGGAAAGTCAGGCACGTAAAATTTACGTGGCTGGCACTTAAGTGACGGAGAGGCAACCACGTAAATTTTACATAGCTGGCATTTAAAGGGTTAAAAGAGGAACATCAGATCGCTGGACTGGCCCTGAAGTCAAATGACGACCAATGCCTGCACCGTGGGAGCAGTGAAAAAGTGAGTTTTCTTGGTCAACCATGGGATTTCATACATCGGGGCATCCAAAATCTGCCAGTGAGGAACACCACCCATGAGTGACGATCCTGTTCCTCTTTAAGTGCCATAATTTATCATGGCACTGTACAAGGTAGAAAATACAGACAGGATAAAACAAACCATATGCTTATAATACACAGGGCATTATGCAACAAATTCTGATAACTAGATAAGTCGACCAACCACCAGGATTTTAACTATCCTGACAATAGGTCCCTGCCCTGGGGCTGGATGCCTCCCTGTGTGGCACCAACCCCCCCGCCCAGATCGCTCACTTTCATTCAACTTTCCCCATTCCCACAGTGCATGCATGGGTGCTAGCCCAATCAGCGCTTACTAATGCGCTGCACAAAGGAGCTGATATAAACTTCGCACCAGCATAGACATTCCGGCGGCTGCATCCCCAGCTCCCCTGTGGAGTGTGCACATGGACTCCCACATGCCCAGCCTATCTGAATGGCTGGGCACATGGAGCGCAGAGCAATGCAGAGGACCCGAGGTTGCAGCTGCTGGTGAATACCGCGTCACTGGAGCGCTTGGATCAGGTAAGATTACTAGCACACCAAGTGGGGGTTCACCCAGGGAGGCATCCTAGTGTCCGGACCTGGAATCTTTTAGATTCCAGGCCGGCCGTAAAGGGCGATTGGTCCACATTAAGGAAAGTAAGTCCTGAACTTGCAAGCTTACAATCTAAAGTATGAGGGAGTTGACACAGAAGTTGGATCACAGGTAATATGTACCAAGCAAGGTGGCAAGTACTCTGCGGGGTATTAGGAGACTAAAGTAAACTGACTAAACTAGATCATATGCTTGTCTGAAGTAACCAATTTTGAGGGTGCTTGGAAAGTTGGGGTGTGGTAACTAACATAGGGGAGGGCGTTCCAGAGGAGTCGAGCGGCGTGCGCAGAGCCCAGGAGATGCAAGTGTTCAGGCTAGAAGGACAGAGCGAGGGCTGTCTAGGTTGGTATTGTTGGATTAGTAATCATATGTAGGGTGGACAGAGGCCGGACAGAGTTTGCAGGTTCAAGTTAGAATTCTAAAATATTTTAGATACTAGCAGCCTATGAATGGACGGACGTGGTGAGCAGCACTACAGAAGCAAGGAGGTGGATAAGGCAAGTAGCAGAGTTGAGAATAGATGGGGGAGTGTGTTGCAGTAGACAACCCGTGATATGAACCAAGCATGCGCTAAAATTTTTATGCCATCCTGAGCAAGGAAGAGACATTTTGGGCAATGTTCCTATTTTAAGGTGGTAGGCCTTACTTCCTGTCAGCTGGCTAAACCCAAATACCAAGGGGGGCCTGCAGAGGTAGAAGAAGAGTTCTTAAAGACAAATATTATATTAGGACATCAGTAAGTTGGCACCTTGAGAAAGTGGCATATAGTCACGGAACGCGTGGGTGTTTTACTTATTCTCTCAGCAGGGAATTTATTAAGGTTTATTTTTTATTTATTAAGGTTTATTTTTCATATATTTATGGATCATATTTTGCACTGGTCACTTTGGAGATTGGCACTTTAATCTTGTGATAGAGATCTATATTGGGGGGGATATGTGGGATAGTATGGTTGATATGGGTTGTGTAGGTCGCTCCTGCTGAGGCTATGTTTTGTATATATGTTTTTAAATGTATATAATTGTGTTGTGTAGTCCTAATGTGTGTTTTTTTAAACAATTGATGAATTGATTAATTAAAATGAATACTAAGATCAGTCGGCATTATTGATTAATTTACTTGGGGTGAGAGTGGTGCTTTCTGAGTAACTGTGTTTTGTCTGTGGATGGCTGGAACCACAGAAGATTTTTTGTATATTGTAGTAGCAATTTAAGTTACAGAATTGGCACACTCCCTTCCCCTAAATTTGGATTGTTTATGGTGGTGCTTAACAGGGTGTCTCTTTTTTGTATATGACATCAGTAAGTAAGGTTTATTGCTATAGACAGGAAACATAAATGTTACAGACATTAACAAGAGGGCGATAAGGATCAACACATGGAAACAAGATGTCTTTTGTCAAACTGAGCCTCAAGGAGGCACTGTTTCTTTATTTAATTATAACATATTACAAATTTGTTTTTTTTCATCCCAGAGGAGGCAGAAAGAATTTTAAGAGATTTTCGTCAAGACGTGGATGATGCCACTGTGCAGAAGCTGGAACTAGAAAGAAGAATTGAACAACTGGTGGATGAGATTGAGTTTCTAAAAAAGCTGCATGATGAAGAGGTTGCTGACTTACTTAAGCAAATTGAGGAGTCCAAGGTGAATCTAGAGATTGAAAGCAGTCGACCAGATCTTCTGGCAGCACTTAGGTCATTGCGAGTACAGATAGAACAAGCCGTCTCCAAAAACATCCAAGATGCAGAGAAATGGTACAAGACCAAACTCAATTCTGCGAAGGGTCAACTGACCAAGAACGAAGAGAAAATCAAGCACATAAGGGAAGATATTACTAATTATTCCTCCCAAGTGTCTGACCTGCAGAGTCAAATAGATAATTTGAGGGCACGCAATGAAGCTCTTCAGAAGCAACTCGATGACATGCAAATGAGGCACCTAGATGAAGTAGCTGTTTTACAGGGTATCATTGCTCAGCTAGAAGATCGTCTCTTGGAGACAAAGGCAGACTTGGCCCGATACCTACAAGATTACCAAGATCTGCTGAACATCAAGCTCAAACTAGATGCTGAGATCGCGATTTACAGGAAACTGCTGGAAGGAGAAGAACAGAGGCTTGGTATTAAACCAGAATGTGGAGGTAAGAAAGTTGAGAAACTCCAAATGTCAAATATCGAAAACCTCTCCCTGTTGCCCTCCTAGTCAGATATTTACCTGTTGTTCAGACCCCTGAGCAGTCTACTGCCTTCCCAGGTGCAGTTCTTATAGCGATTTGCATCTTTTTAGATAAACTTCTAGTGATTTGAGTATACAGCAAGAAAGTACAGCTGTAAAAATGCAAGTGAAGCGTGTATTGTGTATTCAGATATAGCTGGAAGCCTATAGTGAAGGCTGCAGCCCACTGTTAGAACTTCTCCTGAGGGTCAAACAAGTGGCTTTGGGGCTACAACAGGCAAATTGATTTTGAAGGTGCCAACCTAGAGCTTGGCTTCCAGAGGAATGGAGAAAATCTGACTATGAAATTACGCAAGTGCAAATCACCTAAATTAGTTGGTTGTTACTTTAAAAAATCCCCATTTAATTATAGTGATTGAATAATTCTCTGCCATTTCCATACCCAAGTGGCTCTCTCCCGCAGTACTGTATATACAGGGGCCATTTAGAGGCCTTTATCAGCTACTTTTGGATGTTGTGTCGGTGAGATGTCAAGCTGCTTGGGCTGTGTGCCCTTCCTCATGAGGTTGAGAAGTTGCCACAATTTAGTGACCGTTTCTCATATAGACGCTGGTCGCCATTAAAATGGGGTATGTGGAATGATAGGTGAGAAACTGTTGGCCTCTGTAATGAATTGTCACATGGGAACAACTACTCACATTTATGTCAAAGATCAGTGGCTGATATAACCGAGAAGGCACTTCTATTGGTTCTGTGGGAGGGAACACCATAACCAACTGAATGCTAGAAGCTTACATAGATGACACCTATTGCTAACTCTTTATGTTTGATTGTGTCTAAGAGAAGTTTTTTTAATAAATTCCTAATGCATATTTACTATTTTAAGTTAATTAAGTTAAATGGTGTCAAGCTATGTACAAATAGATGCCACAATCTTTCTGAAGAGCATGTGGCTGGCTATCAGATGAAGCATTCTATGTAGACTTCATCATATGCAGGCACCCAATAAGCAATGAAGTTGATTCTTACACATATACGTAAGCAGGGGCCTTTTCTGGATTATTGCCATATTTCGGGTAGGTAACTTGAATAAAAGCGAGTGATACCAAACAATTCCCCAACTGACCCCAGCGATGGGGGGGGACTATATATCAAAGGGCCGGCGGAGAGCAGTGGAAAGAGCTGGAGAGTGGACAAAGAAAGCACAGCGGGTCCATGTTAAAAACTTCACAATTAGGGTGGGGGCAAAAATGTACTGGATGTTCTAGTATGAAAGCTGGCTTGAGGGAGAAGGGTTAAAGGAATTGTGAACCTGGCATGCAGAGGATTCATCTTTGTGAGCTGCTGAACAAAGCAGTTGTTGCCAAGTTCCAGACACTTTTCTTTTAAGCACTAAAAGGTGGACCTATACTAAGAAGTAATTAAAAACAAGCTAAGCAGGAAACAGTTATGCTCCTCTGCACACACATGCATCAGTGTGTCCCAGTCTGATGCAATAGATGGTAGATAGGTTCACCTCTCAGTGCTAAAAAAAAAAAAAAAAGTGGTCATGAATAAATACAAGTACTAGGCTACAGGAGAGGGGCTACATCTCAACTACTTTATTCAGCACCACACCTGGATAGATCGGCATGGGAGGTAAGCAAGTAAGTGGTTTGTTATTCCAGTTACCCTGGACAATCCCTTTAAAGAAAAACACCAATTTTGTAGACTGCAGGGCCGGGATAGTGGCAGAGGGCTCTAGACGTTACTTGACCGCCTGCAGTTTGTTAACCCTAGCTTTCTGGTTCCAGCTTGTGGGTGGGCCTGGCCTGTGTATACAGCCTGTTATCACTGGAAACAAAAGGTGCCCCTGTACACCAGGAACTTCCCCCTGGCACTCCCAGCCCTGGAGTTTTTGGGAAAAGCCCACAAAAATGGACTTTGCATTTAAGATTGTACCTTTAGCAGTGTCAGTCCTTCCCTTGATGTGCCACTGTTTCTGTGGTCAGATTTCATGACAGCTGCTCTGTAAACAGTGATCTACTTTTTACTGAAAGATCATCTTAAACATTTGGATATAAACGTTTTCTTCTTCTCTTTCGCCAGCCCGAGGGGACAAATCGTGACCATGCTTCATGTCTCAGGAGGAACTTGGGCAGCTTCCATTATAAATGACAAGCCCAAGAAGAAAAAGGAAGTTGCCTCCTCCGTGTGAACGTTCCTCCATACACGCTCTTCACTTCTCATGCAGTGGCTTTTGTTTTAAGGGGGACTTGTCAAGAAGTAAAACCCTCATGCAAAAATCCTGAAATGGAAGCAGCCATTCATTGAATCCAACAATGCAAACCCTTACAGTAAAGCTAAATATATCGAGATTTCCATCTGAAACTTTTCACACTGCGGTATTGATACCGGATAGTCTCCCTTTAAGCTGCTGGCCACCCTTCTGCTTGTTGCCTAAACACTATTGTATGTGATATTTATTCAAGTACATGTAACAGTAAGAAATAAAATATATTAATGCTGTTCGCAAACCTTGTGCATATTTGATATGGCTTTAGGATAGGATCACAGCTGGTCGATTGTACTGTGTTATAGAACATTCCTCCTCTCCACAATACAGTATATCCCGTTCATTATTTTCTGTGGGCCTGTTCAAGCAGTATACTGCTACCAACACAGTTTACAGAAGTCTATGGCAGCACATGTGAAGGATATTGTATCACCTTGAATTAGTATGTTGCTATATACCCAAGTCACCTTCTAGGTTAAAAAAAAAAAAATCAATTTTTTACAAAATCAGAGGCTGCAATCTTGGGCCATATGAAGCATTCACTGTTTGCCAGTGCAAAAGTATAGGGAACTCTGCCCCACCACTCCATTCAATGTAATGGAGGGCATGACAGCCACTGCCATAGCATGCTCTATGTATGGGACTGTGGGGACAGTTTTCAAACTTGACATGGGCTTTTGACAAGGCTCAGGCTGACAGACTTTAACACCAGGTTTGGAATAACCTGGTGTGGCTTTTTTGCAGCAAAAGATACAAAATTCGTAAAAAACAAATGGATAAAAATACAATTCTGTGAAATACTCACCTGTAGAATTGGTATTATAAGTATACAGTACGTCCTGCTCCAGATAGATTACTTACACTTGGGTTATCCTCCGCCAGATGGCGCTGCACTGCAGAGACATGTAAAACAGGCTCCTCTCGGCCCCTCAAATACCCAGGACCTCCCACAAATCCCCAAGCATTGAAAAGCAGTGAACGAGAAGCCGGGAGAATTTAACCACCCAAACTGGTAACTATAACAATGATAACAATCACCATACAGGGGATCCAGAATAATGCAAAAGCAAGGGTGGGGTGGAGCAGAACCTACTGTATACTTATAATACCAATTCTACAGGTGAGTATTTCACAGAATTGTATTATTCTTAATATACAGTACGTCCTGCTCCAGATAGAGTACTTACACTTGGGACATCCAATAGCAGTGTCCATAAAGTAGGGTGGGATCCCCAACAAAAAAGGTAACAGCAGACAGTTTAAACCACTGCCGCCTGCAAAACCTTTCGGCCAAAAATAGCATCAGCTGAGGCCCTAACATCAACCTTGTAAAACTTTGAAAAGGTATGAACAGAAGACCAAGTAGCGACCTTGCAAACTTGTTCAACAGAAGCCTGGTGCTGGAAGGCCCAAGAGGCACCAATAGCACGAGTAGAATGAGCAGTAAGGCGAAAGGGAGGACTCTTCCCCTTAGCAGAATAGGCCTGAATCACGGCCTGACGAATCCATTTGCTAGCAGTAGACTTGGCAGGAGCCATACCCTTCCTGGGCCCAGAAGGGACCACAAAAAGAGCATCAGTTTTCCTGAAGGACGCAGTGACCACCAGGTAATACCTCAAACACCTGACCACATCCAAGGAATGCAAAATCCTCTCCTTAGCGTTGCTAGGATTAGGGCACAAGAAAGAAGAACAATATCTTGATTCAAATGAAAGGCAGACACTACCTTAGGTAGAAAATCTGGCTTAAAGCGGAACACCACCTTGTCCTGGTGTCTTCCCAAGTATGGGGGCTGAATAGAAGAGCCGCCAACCAGACACACGCCTGACCGAAGTAATGGCTACCAGAAAGACAACCTTGAGGGTAAGAACAGCCAGAGCAGCATCCTGCATAGGATCAAAGGGAGCACCCTGCAAGGCAGACAAAACCAAGTTCCAATCCCAACAGGGACCACAGGTTTACGTGGGGAACGCACATGAGCGACCCCCTGGAAAAAAGGTCTTAATCAAAGAATGCTGAGCAAAATACTTCTGAAGAAAACAGACAGGGCAGAAAACCTGACCCTTCAGAGTACTGAGTTAGAGTCCCGACTCCAACCCATGCTGTAAGAACTCCAGAACCCTGGGGACTGAAAACGCCCGACAGGGAAGAGACCTAGACTCACACCAGTAGGTACGCCATACCCTGTAATAGATGGAAGAAGAAGTTTTCTTCCTAGCCTTCACCATGGTATCAACCACCGAGGCGGACAAGCCTTTTTCCATCAAGATGGAGGTTTCAGCAGCCAGGCCGTCAAAGCCAGAGTTTGTAAATTGGGATGGCGTAAGGGACCCTGAGTGAGCAGATCTGGCACCCCTGGCAGAACGTACTGGTCTACTGCCATCTGCACCACGTCTGCGAACACACTCTTCTTGGCCGCCTGGGGGCCACCAGAATTGCTGGCACCCCCTCCAGAGCAATCTTGCGCAGAACCCTGCACAGCAGGGGGAATGGAGGAAAGACATACAGGAACTGAATGTCCTGCCATGACAGTGCTAAAGCATCCGTGGTCAAGGCCAGAGGATCCTGGGACAGGGAGACAAAGGCCGGGAGCTTGTGATAGTGACGGGACGCAAACAGATCCACATCCGGTTGGCCCCAACGGTGGCACAGAGATTGAAACACCCTGCTGCATAGGGACCATTCTCCCTGGCGAGAGGTCCCCCTGCTCAGAGGGTCTGCCAGCAGATTTTCCACCCCCGGAATGTACACCGCTGATATGCAGGGAACATTGGCCTCCACCCAGGTCAGGATCAGAGACACATCCTGGAGGGCCCTCTTGCCCCGGGTCCCTCCCTGATGATTGATGTAGACAACTGCCGTCTGGTTGTCCGAGCACCAACTGAACAGGCAGGCCCTAAAGATGAGTAGTCAAGCGAGCCAGGACTAACCTGATCGCTCGCAGCTCCAAGACATTGATAGGTGTGTGGGCCTCCTGAGGGCCCCACCTCCCCTGGAACCGTAGTGACTTCCAGAAACCCCCCCCCCCAACCTGATAGACTGGCATCCATGGTGACCGTCTCCCAGGAAGGGACAAGAAAGGATCTGCCCCCCAACAGGTTCCTTGAGTCCATCCACCCCAAGAGGGACCTCCTGACCAGGGGGGAGAGCACACAGACCCTGTCCAGGGACGCTGGGTCCTTGTCCCATACAGACAATAGGTGCAGTTGCAGAGGCCTCAAATGGAACTGAGCATAAGGGACCGCTTCGAAGCATGCCACCATCAGGACCCCCAGCTGCATCCCCTGCCTGATGGGAGGGATGGGGACAAGCTGGGAGGGACTGAGCCTGTGCAATCAGACTGTCCACCTTCTGCTGAGGAAGGAAGATCCTTGCCTGAACTGTATCCAGATTCATTCCTAGGAATGGAGTTACCAAGGAAGGGGACAGTGAGGACTTGGGGTGGTTGATCACCCATCCAAATGACTCCAGAATGGGCACCACCAGCTGAGTATCCAACTCTGCCTGATGTAGAGACTGGGAAGTGATGAGGATGTCATCCAGATAGGGAAGCACGCTGACACCCTGACATCTGAGTAGAGACATCACGCCAGCCAGCACCTTGGTGAACACCCTGGGAGCTGAAGTGAGGCCGAAGGGCAAGGCCAAAAATTGGTAATGTTGATCCATCAGAGCGAACCTGAGGAACTCATGACTCACAGAAGTCATGAAATCCCCTTGGCGCAGGGAACTGATGGCAGAGCGCAGAGTCTCCATGCGAAAGCGCCTGCCCTTGACAAAACTTGTTGAGAATCTTTAAGTCCAGGATGGACCTGACAGAACCATCCTTTTTGGGTACTGTGAATAGGTTGGAATAAAAGCCCTTGCCTTTTTCTCTTAAAGGCACCTGGCAGATGACCCCCAGCTCCAGGAGGCCTTGCACTGCTTGCACTAGCTCCTGAGTTGACACAGGGTCCTGAGGAATCCGGGACCTGATGAATCTTGGAAGACCCGGATGGGTGAGGGCGCCCCATCATGCCTGAGGGGGCTTGGGAGAGGATTTAGCTTAGGGACCCCAGGAGGAGCCAGGATGTCCACGTCCTCTGCCCCTACCCCAGAAATCTCCCCGGGCCCCAGGGAAAGATACCCCCCTTCCCTGTCTTGCACCACGGTAAGGGGAGGAGAAGGAACCCTGACCCCGAAAGGGCCGAGGTTGCCGCCTGCGCTGGGGTAACCTGCCTCCCTTAGAAAAAAGGTCCAGGCGGTCTCCAAACAGACGCAGTTCTGGCCCAGTGAGGGCTTTCTTGGCAGCATTGTCAGCAGCCCACTGGCGCAGCCAAACCGAGCGGCGTATAGCCACCACGAGGGCCGAAGTTCTGGCACACATTCTGATGGTGTCATCCAATGCTGACAGGACAAAATTTACAAAAACATCACAACTGGAGATTTCATTAAACACCTCACAAGGCAAATCATCAGGGGCACTAACAAGCATATTTCTGATAAGGGTTCTAGTGGCCACAGCAGTAATAGCAGAGGCACAGACCGGGCGCAGCGCCATCCCCGCACATGCAAAGGCGTGGGAGGCCAGCTGGTCAATACGCCGGTCCTCAGCATCCCGCAGGGTAGTGGAATCAGGAGAATGCATGACAGAGGTGGTAGATAGCCCTAGGATCGGGGCATCCACCCCGGGGGAAGGGATAATCAAAATTTAACCACCTCAGCAGGAAAGGGATACTTCCTATCCCAACTCTTTGGAACCCCGGGAAGTTTACTGGGGCGCTCCCATTCCTTGAGCACAAGGTTATGGAAATGTGCCTGCTCTGGAGATTCCAAACGAGATTTTGCTGTATGGAAAAGCTCCCCTTTTTGCCTGGGAGCCTCAGCAGGGAGAGAGATGGACAGAACCTCAAAAATCTGGGTCAATAATCTGTCAGTGTCATCCGGGGCCCAGGGGTCAGAGCCAGAATCGTCATGACCCCTTGGTCTCTCATCAGATGAGCCTGAATCAGAACAGAGCTCCCCTTCATCAAACGGGTATAGCCACACAGATTCATAAACTCCTCAGTTTCCATAGGGAAAACAGTAACATTAGGCGTCAAGTGCCGCTTCTTAGCAGGGCCCTTACGCGCTATTCGCAATAATCTGTTCAACAATAGCCAGTCTAGAAGACACATCAGGCTAAGAATCCCCACTAGTATGCAACTCAACCGGAGTGAGAATTAAGCTTGGGGGAGTAGGTGAAGTGAAACGAGGTGCAGCCACTGGCAAGCCAGATGGCAATGCAAGCACCTGCTCAGCACAAGGTACACAGACCCGTGCCTTGTCAGCGTCAGCACGAGGCCAACACGCCAACACGCTACACACAGCCGGGCTTGTCCCAAAGGGACCCCGGTAACCTATCCTGGGATGCCTCCATATGGTGATTATTAGGCACAATATGCCAGTAGGGATTTACGCTATAAGCAACCCTGGATGCCCCAATGACCCGCTAGGGAAGTGGGAGTAATTATATATATAATTAAGGCCCAACTATCAATTACACCGGGCCGGGAGAAGTCAATGGCTTCACCCGTCTGAAAGACACAGTGAGAAGAAGGGGTGTCAGAACCAAACACACTACAATGAGCATAAAAACACCCGCGAGGGCACTTAAGGACCGCGGTAAGTATAACCGCCACACGCGCGCGCGATGACAAAATGGCGCAGAGAGTACATCGAAGGCCGGGGCAGAGCGGGCCATGACGCCGGGCGCGCCAAGCCAGACCCCGCCCCCAAAGAGCGCGAAGCCCACAGACAAGCAGTCAATGATAACGCAGAAGTGTCTGAGGTAACGCCGCCGCCCGCCGCGGAACATCCAAATGAAGGAAAAGACGTGCGCAGTGGCGGCATTTGCAATAGTAAAAAAGACAAGTCAGCGCGGCGGCAGACACCACATATACTAGTCAAAAGACATGACAAAACGCCGTATGCACGAATCACGCTACACGCTCACCCACACCCCCCCTTCTTTCCCTCCCGAAGGCTACAGGGAGAATGAGGGAGGATGGCGGCCCTCTGTACAGGACCCACCGCTACACGGGGCAATAATGCGGGAGGGGCATCCATAAAGGCTCACCATCAGCCTATACCGCCTACCCTTTGGTGGGGGACTGCGGTGGAGCAGCGCTCCTTAAGCACACATGGTGCTGCCTACCTTCACCCAGCCAGCGCAGTCCAGGCTGGGAGGCACATCACACGAGGAACGGGTGGGAATAGTCCAACAGGGCCGCAGGCTAATAGCCCCGCTCACCTGCGAGAGAGTGATAATTTCATGTCTTCGCAGTAAGCACTGCAGAGAAAATCTGGGGATCTGTGGGAGGTCCCGGGTATTTGAGGGGCTGGGAGGAGCCTGTTTTACATGTCTCTGCAGTGCAGCGCCATCTGGCGGAGGATAACCCAAGTGTAAGTAATCTATCTGGAGCAGGACGTACTGTATACTAAGAATAGAAAGTAAATATGTTAAGACGTATATAAATGTGCTGTTTTTTTTAAGAGGGTCAAATTATGTGGCAGAGGCACTTTAAAGTGGATTAAAAGTCTAAACTGTTAATATTGCCTGGGGGGGGGCTTAACAATTTGGGATGCATCTTTATACACCTCCGCTGTTGGTGTATTTTGCCACATGCAATTGCAGTGCAAAACCCAGAAGAACAGAAGTATACAGCACATCATTTGGCTTTTCTGTAGCAATTTCTACTGTGGGGCATCCTACATTTGGATCTCTGAACAGTGTTTAAGCTCCTGGTGGGCAGGGACTATATACACAAATGTAATGAAGAAGCTTGTCCACAGATGTACAAAGTGAACTACCGGTATATGAAACTATGGGTACAAAATAAAGGAAATTATTAGATTGGGTTATGGGTACAACTTCTGGATGGCTGGTCTGGCTGCGGCTGTAGTTAGAGGGCATTTTAAAGCTCCTGCCCTATGTTACAGCAGGGGTATGTTGCCATGTCACCGGAATGCAGAATATTGAACAGGCATATCACATAATTAATATGTATAAACAGGAACAGATACACCATGGATAAAGTCACTGGACCACCAAGATGGAGGTTTTCATACAATTTATCTTAGCATATGTGCAATGTAGCTATGGTAATGCACACTCTCATGATTGCTTGCCTCATGCAAAGCTCAAAATTGACCAATCACTGCCGATTCCTGCTCTGGAGTTTAAAATACTCCAGGGCCAGACGACTAGGTGACCCTGGGCCATGCTGATTCAGCAAGCCCCTGTGTGTGAACCCCCAGATTGCCTGCAAGCCCCCTTACCTGTCGCCAGTCTCTCGCTGTGATTATTGGGCACCGCCGCACCCCTGTAGTTGTGTGCACTCGCCTGCCCAAACATTGAGACAGGCTGGGTACTCTGCACAGACAAGCCAGGGATGTGGCCATCGGTGCTCCCTATGCCGATGTGCCATCCAAAACAGTGGCTTTATGCCGTGCATTAGTATGCACAGCATAAATGGCTGATTAGAGGAGTGCCTGCGCCATGAAAACAGCCTAAAAGGTGGGTAAAGTAGGCAATCTGAGGTCATCCGAATTTGGTATGCCCCTAGGGCAAGAACCAGTTACCAGGATAGTCCAAATACTGATGATTGGTCCACTTTAAAAAGGACAGCTATCATTTTGCAGGTCTTCTAGTGTTGGGCTGAGTATATTTTCATTACAGGCTGATAAATCAGTTACCTTCTGATAAATGGCCTTTTGTTTATAATTCATTGTAATGTTTTTTTATTCTCATTGTATCTCAATGCAAGAGGTTTACCCTGCAGTAGGAAAAAGTAACAGAGGCAGAGAAATGTCTTATGTAAAAATATTCAGCCCATGCCATACCACCAAATGATAAGCCTCTCTTAATGCCCATTCACACTTTATTATTTTTTAGGGTTTTTTAGGGTTTATCAAGCTTTCATGGCAAGTGCCCCCCAAACACCTTTAAAATGCTTCTATAAATGGCTACGGGCACATTCAGGAAGTCTATTGCTATTGCTGAACAAACGCAGTTGCCTCCAAAAAGGCTTGGCTGCCATAATATCGATTCCACTTCATTGAGTGGAATCGCTATAGCAAGTGCTTTCCAAATGCTGAACACTGGCGACTGCAAGCGTGATCAGCTGAAAGCTCTCAGTGTGAACGAGGCCATAGATCTAAAAAAAAAAAAAAAAAAAAAAAAAAACATGAATGACCCTAAGAGGGGGTTCCTCTTAAATATTAACTTGATATTTTAAACCTCTCCATACATATCCCAAATTCTACATCCACCCACAGACATTGGTGGTACATCTCCAGGACAAAAGCTGTGAAAACAGAAAGAACCGGCACTCCAGTTGAAGAAAATAAGGCATTGGTGCATGAAAGCACAATACCAGGAACATGCCAAGTGCTAATCAAGTCCAATGTAGCAGTCCAAAAGGTTCCGACGTTTCAGGGAGACTGCCAAACAATACAAAGCATTGTGGCCCTTTAAATATCAGTTAAGGAATAAAAAAATCGCGCAAATCCCAGTCATAGGAAGGAGAAGTAACTAGTTGTCCATAGCAATGAAGTATGTGGAAATGAAAAACAACAAAAATAACTTGCCTACACCCACTGGGGCTCCCAAGAGCAGGGAAGCCGCTCGCCAGAATAGCGAGTGGTGCAATCCCCACCTGTCAGTGGGACAGAGGGGGAGAATGACAGCTGGGCGTTGAAACTCACCTGGTACCGGATGACGCTGTGTGAGCTGTGATGGATCGTGGGTAACACATACGTATCAGCACACTGGACAGGCGGTGCTCATCCCGGCAGTCGGGGAAACCTGTATGGGTCCCCAATGAGTCACGGGGTGTGCCCAGTGTTGACCATCATTTCCCCCCAAAGGCAGTGGGAGCTAAAAGAGCTCTTGGGTGTGGTTCGCGATAAAAAGCATATCATACATGCGTGTTGTGGAGGGATATGGGGGGGGGGGGAATATGAGGGGGGACCAAGGAACAAGAAGGGAAAAAAGGATTATGGTGCACTGGGGAAGGGTGGGAACAGCACAGTACAAGGTAGCGAGTAAAGAGGCAGAAGAGGTAAAAGGAGAAAGACAATTCTGTGAGTACTCACCTGTTTTTGTTCTTGCATGGCACGGCCTGCTTCAGTTTTCATACAGTTGGGTTATTCTGCCACAAGGTGGCGCAGTGTACTGCAGAAGAGCTGTGGCATCTCCCAGCCCCCTATAAAAATGGGATTAACCATAGAGTTCCCAGCGTAGTCAAGCAGTGAGACAAGAAGCCAGGAGAGAATAAAGGTAAAATATGTAAAAAGGTAAAAAACCCCAATTAACTTGGAACAATCACCAAAAAGAGCTAACCAAGAATAACGATAACAAGGGTGGGGTGAAGCAGGACGTGCCATGCAAGAACAAAAACAATTCTACAGGTGAGTACTCACAGAATTGTCTTTTTCTTATTGCATGGCAGGCCTGCTTCAGTATTCATAACAGTTGGGACATCCAAAAGCAGTGTCCAAAAATAGGGTGGGCTACCCAATGAGTAACGGCCGGCAGTTCAAGTCACTACCGCCTGAAGTACCTTGCGGCCAAAAGCAGCATCCGCTGAAGCCTTATCAACCTTGTAAAACTTGGAAAAAGTATGAACAGAAGACCAAGTAGCGGCCTTGCAAACTTGTTCAACAGAAGCTTGGGGCTGAAAAGCCCAAGAGGCACCAATAGCATGAGTGGAATGAGCAGTAACACTAAAGGGAGGTTCCTTCCCCTTAGCAGAATAGGCTTGCACCACTGCCTGACGAATCCACTTGCTGAAGCGAGAACAAAAAGAGCATCAGATTTCCTGAAAGGCTCAGTAGCGACCAAATAAAACTTCAGAGCCCTGACCACATCCAAAGAATGCAGTGCTCGCTCCTTGGAATTAGCAGGATTAGGACGCAATAAAGGCAAAACAATGTCCTGATTGAGATGAAAGGCAGACACGACCTTAGGCAAGAAATCCGGCTTAAGCCGAAACACCACCTTATCCTGATGCTGCTCAAAATAAGCAGGCTTTATGGAGAACGCCGCCAGTTCAGAAACTCGACTGACAGAAGTGATAGCCACCAAAAAGGCTACCTTAAGAGTCAGAATGGGCAAAGCAGCCACACGAATAGGCTCAAAGGGAGGACCCTGCAGAGCAGACAACACCAGATTCAAGTCCCAGACTGGTAGCATAGGCTTACGAGTAACACTCTGGAAAAAGGTTTTAACCAACCGGTGATTGGCAAAGGATCTTTGGAAAAAAAATTGCCAGAGCTGAAATATGGCCCTTGAGGGTACTCAGTTGAAGGCCGGAATCCAAACCATGTTGCAAAAATTCCAGAATCCTGGGGATGGAAAAAACCCGACAGGGAAGAGACTTGGACTCAAACCAAACCAGGCAATGTAAGCATGCCTGACACTGTAATAGATAAAGGATGAGGACTTCTTCCTAGCCCGAATCATATTAACAACAGAGGCAGGCAACCCCTTTTCCATCAAGATGGGAGGTTTCAGCAGCCAAGCCATTAAAGCCAGTGTTTGTAAATTGGGATCGCGTAGCTGCACCTGAGTGAGAAGATCTGGATCCTTGGGCAAGACGTACTGAACTACTGCCAACTGCACGACGTCTGCGAACCACACCCTTCTTGGCCAACAGGGGGCCACCAGGATGGCTGGCACTCCCTCCTGGGATATCTTGCACATGACCCTGCCCAGTAGAGGGAACACATAGAGAAGCCGAAACTCTGTCCAAGGCATTGCCAGTGCATCCGTGGCGAAGGCCAGAGGAACCTGTGACAGGGAGACAAACTTGGGAAGTTTGTGATTGTGACAGGGAGAGAAACACCTGGTTGTTGAGGGACTATTCCCCCAGATGAGACATCTCCCTGCTCAGGGAGTCCGCCACCTGGTTCTTCACCCCCGGAATGTAGACCGATGAGATGCAGGGAACATTCTGTTCCGCCCAAGACAGTATCAGGGACACTTCCTTGAAGGCTCGCTTGCTCCAAGTCCCTCCCCGACGGTTGATGTAGGCAACTGCCGTCTGGTTGTCTGAGCGAATCTGAACAGCCTGACCCCAAAGGTGTGTGGTCAGCTGAGAAAGAACCAACCTGATCGCCCTCAGTTCCAGTACATTGATGGGAGCATGGGCCTCCTGGGGGCCCCACCGACCCTGGAACTTCAGAGACTTCCAAAAGCCCCCCAGCCTGTCAGACTGGCATCTGTGGTGACCATCTCCCAGCACGGGGGTAGGAAAGTCCTGCCCACCAGAAGGTTCCTTGAGTCCAGCCACCACGAAAGGGACTGCCTGGCCAGAGGACACAGAGCAAATTCCTGATCCAGGGACACAGGGTCCCGATCCCAGATTGAAAAAAGGAGCAACTGAAGAGGTCTCATGTGAAACTGAGCAAAGGGGACTGCCTCGAAGCAGGACAACATCAGGCCCACCAACTGCATCCCCAGACGGATGGAGGGATGAGGACACAAGAGCAGAGCCCGTGCCTGCTTCTGAAGGCCCTCCACCTTTTGCGGAGGAAGGAACACCTTGACTTGAGAGGTATCCAGTGTCATGCCCAGAAAGGACCTCACCAAGGACAGGGACAGTGAAGACTTGGGATAGTTGACCACCCAGCCGAAGGACTCCAGAGTGGATGTCACCACCCGGGTGTCCTGCTCGGCCTGATGAAATGACTGGGCCACAATAATACCATTTTGTGAGTACTCACCTGTAAAATGGATATTGTCAGTGTGTCACACACCCCACTTCCCCTTTAATTCTTACAATCGGGTTACTCCACCAGCAGGTGGCGACGTTGCAGAGAGAAGTCTTGAAAACGAGCCCCTCCTGGTCTACATATACCTGGGACCTCCCACTTAACACTCAGTGAATTCAAACAGCAGTAAGACAAGGTACCAGGAAATCCAACGGTAACCTCAAAATAAAATAAAGGAAGCTTCACCATATAGAGGATCCAGGATACCAAAAAGGGCGGGTGAAGCGGGGTGTGACACACTGACAATATCCATTTTACAGGTGAGTACTCACAAAATGGTATTATTCTCAGTGTGCCACACACCCCGCTTCCCCTTTAATTCTTACGATCGGGACATCCAAAAGCAGTGTCCACAAGGGATGGGTATCCGAAGGCAAAATGAAGCATAACTTAACTGACTGCAGTCTGCAGAACCTTGCGGCCAAACACAGCATCCGCTGAGGCCCGCACATCAACCTTGTAAAACTTAGAAAAAGTATGAACAGAAGACCAGGTTGCAGCCTTACAAACTTGTTCAACAGAAGCTTGGTGCTGAAAAGCCCAAGACGCTCCAACGGCGCGAGTAGAATGAGCAGTGATACGAAAAGGGGGAACTTTCCCCTTAGCAGAATAGGCCCCAATAATGGCCTGACGTATCCATTTGCTAATGGAAGATTTGGCCGGAGCCAAACCCTTCCTCGGCCCACAGGGCACAACAAAAAAGGCATTAGTTTTACGAAAAGGAGAAGTAGTAATCAAATAGTACTTAACACAGCGTACTACATCCAAACAATGCAAAATCCTCTCCTTGTCATTCTTAGGCTTAGGACACAAGGAGGGAAGAACAATATCCTGATTCAAATGAAAAGCAGAAACAACCTTAGGAAGAAAGTCGGTTTGAAACGAAAAACCACCTTGTCCTGATGCCTCTCAAAGTAGGGCGCCTGAATCGACAAGGCCGCCAACTCCGAGACACGCCGAACCAAAGTGATAGCCACCAAGAAGGTAATCTTCTGAGTCAAGGTAGACAAAGCAATATCCTGCAAGGGCTCAAAGGGAGGAGCCTGAAGAGCAGAAAGAACCAAGTTCAAGTCCCAAACAGGGAGTAATGGTTTCCTGGGAGGCCGCACATGCGTAACCCCCTGGAAAAAAGTTTTAACTAAAGGATGAAGCCCACAACGCTTCTGAAAAAAGATAGATAAGGCAGAAACCTGCCCTTTCAAAGTTCTCAGCTGAAGACCAGAGTCCAGCCCTGATTGCAAAAACTCCAGAATCCTGGAAACCGAAAAGACCCTACAGGGCAAAGATCTAACCTCACACCAAGCGATATAGGCTTTCCAAGTCCTATAGTAGATGGTAGAAGAAGACCTCTTCCGGGCACCGATCAGAGTCTTAACAACCGAGTCAGAAAGACCCTCCTCCTTCAAGGTGAAGGTTTCAGCAGCCAAGCCGTCAAACCCAGCGTTGGTAAATTGGGGTAACACAGCCGGCCCTGAGTGAGCAGATCGGGCCGAAGAGGCAGAGCGATCTGATCCACCGCCATCCGAACGATGTCTGCGAACCATACTCGCCTTGGCCACCTTGGAGCCACGAGAATGGCGGACACCCTTTCCAGAGCCAGCTTCCGTACCACCCTGCCTAGCATGGGAATTGGAGGAAAAAAGGTACAGGAAACCCAGATCCCCCCAGCTCAGGGACATGGCGTCCACCGCCAGAGCCAGAGGATCCTGGGAGAGCGACACGAAGGTCGGAAGCCTGCAATTGTGACGAGAGGCAAACAGGTCCACCTCCGGTGTCCCCCACCGGAGACACAGAGACCGAAAAGAGGAGAGCCCATTCTCCCAGACGGGAAGAGCACCTGCTCAACAGATCCGCTTCCCTGTTTTCCACACCCGGAATGTAAAATGCCGAGAGACAAGGAACATGGGCCTCCGCCCAGGTCAGGATCAGGGACACCTCTCTGAGGGCACCCAGACTGCGAGTCCCTCCCTGATGATTGATGTAAGCAACCGCTGTTCGATTGTCCGAGCGAACCTGAACCGGAAGGCCCAGAACATGTTGAGTCAAAAGAACAAGAACCAGACGGATGGTTCCAGAACATTGATGGGCAAGTGGGCCTCTCGAGGCCCCCACTGCCCCCGAAACTGAAGATCCTTCCAGAATCCCCCCATCCCGAAAGACTGGCGTCCGTGGTGACAATTTCCCAAAGAGGAGTCAGGAAAGACCTGCCCCTCAAGAGATTGGTCGGGACCATCCACCATTGAAGGGACTGCCGGACCCGGGAAGACAACTGGAAGGGCCGATCCAACGACCATGGTCGCCGGTCCCAAGACGCCAACAGATGAAGCTGAAGCGTCCTTGTGTGAAATTGACCAAAAGGAACTGCCTCGAACGAGGCAACCATTAAACCTACCAGTCTCATCCCCAAACGGATGGACGGTCGAGGATGGGAAAGAAGGACCCGAGCCAACTCCTGAATCCGACAAATCTTGGATTGAGGCAGAAAAACCCTGTGTTGACAAGAATCCAACCGCATTCCCAGAAAGGACACCACCCTGGCCGGAGCGAGGGACCTGGGAAAGTTGATCACCCAACCAAAGCTTTCCAGCGTGGAGACCACCGTCCTGGTGTCCGTCTCTGATTGATTGAGAGAAGGAGCCATGATGAGAAGGTCGTCCAGATAAGGTACGACACGAATGCCCCGAGATCTGAGAATGGCCATCACCCCTGCCAGCACCTTGGTGAACACTCTTGGAGCCGAGGTAAGGCCAAATCGAAGTGCCACGAATTGAAAATGCCGATCCTTCATCACGAACCGAAGAAAACGTTGATGAGCCTGGCAGATGGGAACATGAAGGTAAGCATCCTTGATGTCTATGGACGTCATGAAGTCCCCCTGCCGAAGAGAACCGATGGCAGAACGCAGAGTTTCCATGCGAAACTTCCGAGTACGGATGAACCTGTTGAGGAACTTCAGATCAAGGGGAACATCGGGACAGGGGCATCCCAAATCCGGATCACCATGCCGGATAACCGCATTGCCCCACGCGTGGGGACGAGCAGAGGAGATAAGCTCCTAGGCACCTATAGTGCCATCTACCTTTGCCCAGCCAGCAGCCTAGGATGGGAGGCTTCCGTTAACTAACTAGGCATAAAAAAAAAACAATTTGACTGGGCAGAAATAGACCAAAAGGGGATGCCGGGGTCTGACCCCGGCTACCTGCAAGCAGGAGACTTCTTTCTTCTGTCTTGTCGCATCTTGCAGACAGAAAACACTGGGTGTTAAGTGGGAGGTCCCAGGTATATGTAGGCCAGGAGGGGCTTGTTTTCAAGACTTCTCTCTGCAACGTCGCCACCTGCTGGTGGAGTAACCCGATCGTAAGAATTAAAGGGGAAGCGGGGTGTGTGACACACTGAGAATAAGGATGTTGTCCAGGTAAGGAAGGACGCGAATGCCCTGGCTCCGTAGCAGAGCCATCACCCCCACCAGCACCTTGGTGAACACCCGAGACGCCGAGGTGATACCAAAGGGTAAAGTTAGAAACTGGTAATGCTGATCCTCCAGCGCGAACTTCAGAAATCTCTGATGACTTGGGAAGATAGACACATGAAGGTAAGCATCCTTGATGTCCACGGTGGTCATGAAGTCGCCCGGGCAAAGGGTACTGATAGCCGAGCGTAGCATCTCCATGTGGAAATGCTTGAATCTGACAAACTTGTTGAGGCCCTTCAAGTCCAGGATGGGCCTTAGAGAGCCGTCCTTTTTGGGGACCGTGAAAAGATTGGAATAGTACCCCTGACCCTTTTCTTGAGGAGGCACCAGACAAATGACCCCTGACTCCAGCAGGCATTGAACCGCCAGGGGGTTTAAAGACATCCGGGATCTGATGAATCTTGAGGACACCATCTCCTGAATCCACCGGTCTGAGACGTGGAGCCTCCAGACGTGAGCCGAAGCCGCCCCCCCACCCGGATGGGTGAGGGCGCCCCCTCATGCCTGAGGGGCCTTGGGAGGGGGTTTGGACTTGGAACCCCAGGAGAGACCGGGATGACCACATGATCTGCCACGGCCCCAAGAATCTCTGCGGCTACCTGAGAAAAGGGAGCCACGACCTCCTCTGGGAGTACAAAGGGAGGTGAGGGAGACAGAGGTCCCCCGAAAGGCTGCCTCCTACGCTGAGGCAGTCTGCCATCCTTGGCTAAAACATCAAGACGCTCACCGAAGGGCCGCAGCCCCGCAAATGGGAGCCCAGTGAGAGCCTTTTTAGCAGCAGTGTCAGCTGCCCACTGACGCAACCAAACAGAGCGGCGCATAGCCACCAAAAGAGCAGAGGCCCTACCGCCCAGCCTCACAGCATCATTCATGGCAGTAAGGATAAATGCAACAAAATCAGAGCAAAGCAAGAGGGCCCTATCATCCTCCCTCCTCCTACCAGCCATAGCGCCATCACAAAGACGCTTGAGCAGTTTCTTAAGGGCAATAGATGTAATGGCAGCAGCACAGGCCGGGTGCAGTCCAGCCCCCACACAAGTAAAAACATGGCAGGCCAGCTGATCCATGCGCTGTCCATCAGAGTGGTAGTGTCAGGGGAAGGCATGACCGAGGTATTGAACAGACCTAGCACGGGAGCGTCCACCTCAGGGGGACATGACCACCACTTTACTAGATCAGCAGGAAAGGGATATCTCCTATCCAAGCCCTTGGGCACAGCGGGCAGCCTGTTAGGACGTTCCCACTCCTTAAGCACCATAGTAGTGAAATGTACCTGCTCAGGGAACTCAAGACGCTGTTTATCAGGGCGAAAGAGCTCACCCTGCTTTTTCTTAGCCACCTCAGGCGGAGCAATGTGCAAAATTTCAAAAATGTGAGACAGCAGATTATCAGTGTCCTCAGGGAACCATGATTCCTCCCCGGACGCAGACCCAAGGTCACTATCGAACAGTTCCCCTTCCTCTAGGGAATAACGTCCACCAGTGGCATCAAACTCCTCATACTCCTCTGTGGAGCATGAGGGAGTGGAAGTCAGGTGCCGCTTCTTGCCAGAGGCCTTCCTAGGAACAGGCCCGGCATGCTGCCTCTCAATGTTGGCCACACGAAGTGCCAGATCAGACTGACCCCCTGTTATTATCCACCTCACTGGGGGCCAATTGCGGGAGTGGGGGTGGGCGACCCCGAAGGGGGCGCAGAGCTGGGAAGCGATGCAGGCAAACCAGATTGGAGCGCAAGGACACTTTGGGCGCATGGCACGACCACCCTGACACTGTCACTCACAGGGGATACCCCACACATGGCACACAGCCGGGATTGTCCCGAAGGACCCCCAAGCACGCTATCCCCAGAAACCTCCATATGGTAATTAACACAGGCGCAATAGGCCAGCACTGGGATGCCCCCAGAAGTCAGTAAAGGGGGGGTGAGGGGGAGGAAGGAGTAGAGCCGGGAGAAACCACAAGCCACTGGTATCCCGCCTGAAAGACATAAGTAAAAACGACAAATGAGCATCCCGCAGCACATGCCCCACGAGACCTATAAAAATACCCCCAAGGGGACTCACGGACCAAGGAAATCGCAGGATCACCAAGCCTCAGACCGCTGGATGAAGCGACACACAGGAGGACACAGCAATGCAGCCAGAAAGGGAGAATACCAGATGCGTAGCTAATCCAAAATGGTGCCGGCAGAGGTACCTCGAGGGGCAGGCCCCGGGGGGACAATGCGATACGCGTCATCCCCCGGCCCCGCCCCCTCCGGAGAGCGCAAAAACGGCGCCCACGTGACCCCCCGGCGCCATGACTAAGCAAAAACGTCACAGGTTATAGCGTCACCCCCCCCCCCCCCCCCCGTGGAGCGCAGTACAAAGCGGCGCGGCGGCTAAAAAACACCAAAAACACACTGTAAAAAGCAAAATACATCACTCGCCGCTAAAACCCGCCCCCCCCACCACCCGAACAAAAGTCGGGGGGGGGGGGGGGGGAGAGACCAAAGACAGCGGCGAGTATCCGGGGGGGGGGGGGGGGGGGACCTCTGAAGGAAAGAAGGGGATACCTATAGCCGGCTACCCTTTGTGGAACAGGGTCTGCGGCTAGGAGCAGTTTCACTGCAGAGGAAACACTGCAAACTCTATGGTTAATCCCGTTTTTATATGGGGCCGGGAGATGATGCCCCAGTTCTTCTGCAGTACACTGCGCCACCTTGTGGCGGAATAACCCAACTGTTATGAATACTGAAGCAGGCCGTGCCATGCAATAAGAAAAGAGGGGTAGGGGAGGTTGAAAAGAGGGACAACTGAAAGGCACAAACAGCCCCAGGATGGGATGTAGTGAAACAAGGTGGCAAAAAGGAGGATAAAAGCCAAGAACACACTGGTTCTGTCAATTGCCATTGTAGATACAGGCACAAAAGCACATTAACATATTAGTTAAAAAAAAGGATTGTAATTTTTCTTCCTTGTTTTTTTATAACCAGTTAGAACGCAAGCATTTTGGTTTACAGAAAAAGGCAATGCACAATAGTCAACAACATTTCATTTCAAATATATTACATAAAACCATCAAATACACTGTGTAGAATATGGTTTCCATAAAATGGAAAATATCAGAACTCTGTCCCCATAAAGGACAGGCAGAAAAACCAAGCCCAAATCTGCCATGTGTTCCATTTTAGATACAGCAGTGAAAGGTCAGTTGAATTAGTTTTAGTTGTCACTTCACTGGGGAGAATAAAGCATTGTAGGTGTCACCCTGATAAAATCTAGAGTTCCAAGAATGTGGTTTAGTAAAGGGTAAGAACCCTTCACCGCTCTATACCAAAATTCTTTACCCAAAGTGGGTCTTTAATAGCAATAGTCCTTATCACTTCCCCTTCATCTTTCTTCTCTTCAAGGCCTTCCATTCACCCTCTTGATTCGACAGACTGCTGAATAGTTCTTTTACTTTCCTCTTCCTCTCTGCATCCCTGTGGATAGAAATGAAACGGTTAGGAACTGCAAATAACAGGTGAGCAGCAAAGGAACAGGAGAAGGGTCTTAAACTGAACCCATAGTAGCTCATCCTACATCCCACAGAAAGTTCTCTCAACTCAAAGCGGACCAAATTTTCGGTGCTCCTGCTTCACTCTAATCCCAGATAATGGTGCCTATTTTAGCTGTAAAGCTCAGCCTCCTCTATTGCCATTGTTGTGTGTGGCAATGATGTCAAAGAAGGGAATATCGGCAGGGGCTTTGGCCAAATTTATTACACAAGGTTAGTGGATTTTGGTCCACTTTAAAAATTCATAACACTTTCTGTAGTGAAGGTTTTTTTTTAGATCTAAAAGAGCTTCACATGAGCCAAGCAAGCATCACCATAGCCACATCCCACATATGCTAAGCTGAACTGATATGAAAACCTCCATATTTCATGCGGGTTAGGACATTATGGAATGCACGCTATTGAAACCTGACGTGATAACTTTAATGGGGGGAAAAGGCTAATTGCTTACTCCTGGACTTGCATTTAAAACAGCCTCACCCAGCACCTGGGAAATGAATATTCAATGGCTATGGCAATACATTTTGCTGTATATATAGACTTATTGGGATATGAACACTATTGGTACATATGAAGATACAGGGCGGAACTTACTCACAGACAGGTGTTCTCATACTCACCTGACACCCCCAAAAGCTTGTGCAGTTTATTTATAGTATCTCCCAAAAGTGAGTACACCCCTCACATAGAAAAGTTAAAAAATATATCTGTAGCTTACCCTTCATTGAGTGGCTTGAGCACAGTGATTCCTTCTCTGTGTGTCTCCTTATTGAGTAAATCACTTCCTCATTCAGCTTTCAATCCCCACCCCGCTGACCTGGTCCTTCAATCAACCTTCAGTGGACCAATAATGAAACGCCCACCACGCCTCCCCAGACCGATTGGCTGCCTCTCTCTAGCTATGAAACCCTGCCCTCCTCCCTCCTCTCTGGTCACACTATGTGCTGGCAGTAAAAACTAGAGGCACAACAATGCACTATTTAGTTTATGTAAAGTACACAGTGTGCCTACATCACATCGCTGTTGCCACACCCAGTTTCACCTCAATGTTTCTCTGCATCTCCAATGCTCTACTACTTTTAAAGATAACTTAGGAACTACAGGGTCTTTTTGAAAACAGATTGAAGTTTGGGACAGTGTAACGTGTAGCCCGAGACAATAGGACAACAATGGGGTTTGCCTTTAGTATAACTTTAAGTAGTCCGTGTACAGTTTGTATAGCAGTGTGAATTTGGTGTGGCCACCATTATTTTCCAGCATCTGCTCACATCCTCAGGGCATCCCTATTTGGGTCAGCGGCCAATGGGGAAAGCAGTTCAAGCCCCATTGGTTGCTTGCAGAGTGGTGCATGAGCTGCCAGCAAAAGGACATAGAGGTGTCCATTTTTTTCCATTTCAGGCTTACTTTTAGGCACAGGATTTTCAGGATGTGGGGGTTTAAGCAGACAGTCAGTCAAACATTTATATTAGATTTACAGAAGGTTCAAAATCTTATACTGGTACAAAGCCAAAAACCTCAGCATAGATGTCCCACCGGCTCATGGAGGAGACCGCTCATGACAAGGCAATAAGGGTTAGCAGGACAGATTACCCTTGAGATATGGTTTTGAATTTGTGCTACTTAAATCCTTCACAGAGTAACCTTAGTTTGGGTCCCCTCCACGCTAATCAATGCTTTCAAATACTGGGTTGGAGTGTCATGTCTGATTAGAGATTTGAAACACAACAAAACCAATTAACAAGCAGCCAAGATTCACTCACCTCTCCATGGTCTCTGAAAGCCTCACTCTGGCCAGGAACTGGTTGTCCTTGCGGATCTCTCGCACAGCGCCCTTAAGTTCCCGCTTGTGTTTGTGAATGAGCTTCTTGCGCTCGCGTTCAACTTTATTACAGCCTTGCTTCTTGCCAAACTCCAGCCTGCCACCAAGACAAAGAAAGATCAGCGAGATTTAATGAAGGGAACACGCTGAATACCTCGTGTAAAATATGATCCGTATGACGCCCCAGTTGTAGTGTTCATTCCGGACAGAACAGGGGATAGTCAAAATCCTAGTTTTTGTTCCTCTTAAAAGTATTGTACGTATATATGTAAATATTTTACGTATATATGTAAAGATGAGCAGAGGTTAGTGAGGTGGGAAGAGCTTAGCAGAGGTAGGTAGGCAGAGATAAGGGGAGCCAAGGTAAGGTGGGCAGAGATGAGACAGTAAAAGGTGTGTCGGACAATTGATGATTTTGGGAACTGGTGGGTAGTAATAGACACTGCTGAGGTATGCAGAGATGAGACAGTAAAAAGTGTGTCGGACAGAGGTGATTTGGGAAACAGGTGGGTAGTGGGACACGGGTGAGGTAAGCAGAGGCGAGACAGTAAAAGGTGTGTCGGACAGAGGTGATTTGGTAACAGGTAGGTAGTGGTAGACACGGGTGAGGTAAGCAGAGGTGAGGTGGGTCAAGGGGCAAAGGGGTGGGGAGCGGTAAGGTGGATAGAGGTGGGCCAGAGCTCAAAGGTCACATAAAGCACTAAACTGGTTTCAGCCATTTCCCACCTAAAACATTCTGCCTGTATATGGGATATAGGAACTTATTGACACAATGCTGGCAGCCTTTTCCTGCACTCTGCTCATTGTTTAGATGCCATGTTTGCAGCAACGCCTATGAACACACAATACAATTTCCCCAGCAACCTTTCAAATAAAAATACATGGCTTACATAGGCAACTCCTGACAACCACAAAACAAACACTAGTAGCACATGTGTCACCCAACTCTACAGAGATGTTCATCGGTGCTCAGCTCTCCAACTCCCTAGGGGACCTGGGGGCTGCAGCTGGTGGTAGTGCAGGCCGCAGGTTGTGCATTTCTGATTTAGAATGCAGGCTGTAAATTCTGATACAATAATGCCCATAAGGTTTTTCCAATCCCAATCACTGAGGAAGTGGACAAAGTCCACGATACGCCTGGGATTAACTGATAGACCCATGTGGTTCATCTCAATATTTGGGGGATCACTTATCCTATTCAAATTTACTTGCTATAGTAACTTTGATTTTCATGCTAATTATTTTAGGTAGGCAGTGGGTTGTTGTGAAAATAATATATATGCTCATCCACTGAGAGCACTTTATTTTTGCCTTTTGTTGTTGCCCCTTTTCGATAAACTAAATATGTGAAATGTTGATATTCATATATAGCAGTCAACACTACATGTCTGATATTCAATTAGAACATTGACAAGGCACCATGGAAGGTGCAAAACATGTCCAGAACTAACCGAATATATAGCACAATAAGAAAAAAATTAAGAAGGGAAAGCCTCCCCAAAAATGTGTATTGTAGCCAATAAATACATTTTAATTACATGTGTGCTGCTGTGATATAAAAAAGGATGATTTTATCAAGATTTCACCAATGAAGGTGTAATAAAGAGGTGACATTTTTAATGAGATGTTTAGTGTGGTAGTGGGTTTCTGGACAGACAGTCATCTGGGACTGTCACCGCTAGAGTAGATCAATTCATTATTGTGTCCTTTAGATGTTTATGTATTATCATTGAGCTGGTCTTACTACACAGCAGTTAGTTACTAGTTTTGTGTAGATACAAGTTTAACCCTTTACTAGCGCATTAATATTATCATCTTGAGCAATCATGGGCTTGTCACAGGATTCCGTTGCAAATGCAGCATAGACATTCATTCCTCAGCACCCATGCATAACCAGCCTGCATGACAACTGGAGAAGTGGAATATTATGCTAGACTTTATTTAAACCGGACCTACAGAATCATATAATGAAAAGCCCAAACGCTTAAAAAACTATTCCTCGACATCTAAAATTAATATATCTTAAGTTTTTAGTCACATTTTTAATTTTTTTATTCTTCCAATCCATTCCAGGCCGTCCTAATCATTACATTTGGGTAATTCCTGCCCGAAGGGTGTGACTGCAAGATAAAAGGTGTGACCCCTCCCGACCCTATAAGTAGCAGCTGCCTCTAATCAAAACCAGTTTCATTCTTGCAGATGGACTGGACTGTGAAGGTCGCTTGGATTCTCTCTTAGGTTAGGCATCGGCAGCAAGCGGGGGACATACCCTGTCGGCTTCCTGCACAGCCTTGTTCCCACAGATGCCTCTGACCCAACTCTTGCCTCCCCAGCTTTTGCTGTTTTGGGGTCCGTAAAGGTAAGGTGAAGCGCCGGGATCTGGGGCGCTTTCTGAGTGTTATACGCTCAGGGCGTATAACACTCAGGATCTTCCCTTTTTAGGGAGCCGGCTTTTTGGGGAACAGCTTGATCTCATGGTCAAGGATGGCAAGCTTCTCCAAAGGGGGAGATCTACTCGGCCCTTTCGGAAGCCCTCATCATACCAGTCCTTTTGGGGCGGTAGAGGTTCCTTTCATTCAGGTTCCCAAGGGGATTTTTGGGTCAGAGGTAGGGCCTAGAGCTGCTCGGGGGGGGGGCAAGCCTAAGCCTCCAGCTAAGTCCACCCAGGCATGAGGGGGCGCCCTCAGTTAGCCTATCTGGAAGAGCCACGTGTCGGATCTTTGGATTCAGGAGGTGGTGTCTTCAGGCTACAAGATCGAGTTTGCAGCCAGACCACCCACGAGGTTCAGTTGGTCAAGGGCACAGTCTATACTAATGGGGGAGGGGGATGCCACACAGCCTATACTAATGGGGGGAGGGGGGATGCCGCACAGCCTATGGGAATGGGGGGAGGGGGATGCCACACAGACTATGGGAATGGGGGGAGGGGGATGCCACACAGCCTATGGGAATGGGGAGAGGGGGATGCCACACAGCCTATGGGAATGGGGAGAGGGGGATGCCACACAGCCTATGGGAATGGGGAGAGGGGGATGCCACACAGCCTATGGGAATGGGGAGAGAGGGATGCCACACAGCCTATACTAATGGGGGGAGGGGGATGCCACACAGCCTATACTAATGGGGGGAGAGGGATGCAACACAGCCTATGCTAATGGGGGGAGGGGATGCCACACAGCCTATGGGAATGGGGGGAGGGGGATGCCACACAGCCTATGGGAATGGGGGGAGGGGGATGCCACACAGCCTATACTAATGGGGGGAGAGGGATGCAACACAGCCTATGCTAATGGGGGGATGGGATGCCACACTGCCTATGGGAATGGGGAGAGAGGGATGCCACACAGCCAATACTAATGGGGGGAGGGCGGATGCCACACAGCCAATGGGAATGGGGGGAGAGGGATGCCACACAGCCTATACTAATGGGGGGAGGGCGGATGCCACACAGCCAATGGGAATGGGGGGAGAGGGATGCCACACAGCCTATACTAATGGGGGGAGGGCGGATGCCACACAGCCTATGGGAATGGGGGGAGGGGATGCCACACAGCCTATGGGAATGGGGGGAGGGGGATGCCACACAGCCTATACTAATGGGGGGAGAGGGATGCAACACAGCCTATGCTAATGGGGGGAGGGGATGCCACACTGCCTATGGGAATGGGGAGAGAGGGATGCCACACAGCCAATACTAATGGGGGGAGGGCGGATGCCACACAGCCAATGGGAATGGGGGGAGAGGGATGCCACACAGCCTATACTAATGGGGGGAGGGCGGATGCCACACAGCCAATGGGAATGGGGGGAGAGGGATGCCACACAGCCTATACTAATGGGGGGAGGGCGGATGCCACACAGCCAATGGGAATGGGGGGAGAGGGATGCCACACAGCCTATACTAATGGGGGGAGGGCGGATGCCACACTGCCTATGGGAATGGGGAGAGAGGGATGCCACACAGCCTATACTAATGGGGGGAGGGCGGATGCCACACAGCCAATGGGAATGGGGGGAGAGGGATGCCACACAGCCTATACTAATGGGGGGAGGGCGGATGCCACACAGCCAATGGGAATGGGGGGAGAGGGATGCCACACAGCCTATACCAGCGATACTCAACTGGCGGACCGGGGTCCGAATGCGGACCTCAGCATCAGATTTCCGGACCCCTGCCCTGACAGTCCTGCACTCAGTTGCTTCTGTGTTGCCATGTTGCCCCCTTGATCGGCGATGTAGTGCTTAGTCTCTCTGCCAATGTTATGGTTCCCTGGCGCTTAGCATTGCAATATGTACTGTACGGGCGGGAAGTGGCATTGCAAGGTACAAGCAGAATGGGGAATCTATAGCCCCTCCCCCAGTGTGCTGATTTATACCTATCCACCCCCCCGCAACCGCCCTCTGTCCGGACCTTCACCCCTCACCAGATGCCTTTAAATGGACCTTTACAAGAAGTGGTTGAGTACCTCTGGCCTATACTAATGGGGGGAGAGGGGGATGCCACACAGCCAATGGGTATATGGGGAATGGGAGGGGGGATGCCACACTGGGTATATGGGGAATGGGATGGGGGCATGCTACACTGTCCATGGATTGGGGGCATACCACACGGCCTGTGGGAATGGGATAGGGGAATGCCACACTGTCTGTAATGGTGCGTTTTTGGTTTAAAATATTTTTTTTCTTATTTTCTTCCCCCAAATCCTAGGTGCGTCTTATGGGCAGGTGCGTCTTATAGGGCGAAAAATATGGGTATATCATTTGCCATTGAAAAAAAGAAAAAAAAAAGAAGAAGAAAACAAGCAGCGTTTGGTGTGAGGTAACATTGTCTCCTAGACTCGGGCCTCCTGGCCTTGCCTCTTGGTGTAGAATTTACTGCTTTTTAATTACTGGTTTTTATAGGGCAGGGAGGGGCCACACCTTTTGTCTTGCAGTCATGCCCTCCAGGCAGGAATTACCCAAATGTAATGATTAGGACAGCCTGGAATGGATTAACAGAAAAAAACTATTCTACAGGTGAGTTTCACAGAATTTTGTTTTTATTCTTCCCCCCACTGGGCTGCAAGTCTGTTTAGGACTCCAGGATATGGGCGCCACTATCTTGCCTCAGAAACATCACATACTGAGGAGAGTAGAGGGGGCAAAAGTGCAGGGGGCAGGGTTATAGCTGTGCTTTACACAGACAGTGCAGAGCTGGGGTCAGGAAAAGGACAGCAATCTCAGAATGCAGAGCGGCACAGTCAGAAGACACTTCCTGTTTGCAGGCAGCCCGAGACGCCATGTGCCGCCATCTTGGATGTTTAAAGGCCCAGAAAATGCAGTATATGCAGATAGGATAATTTTTAATGTGAGCAATCTGTATGTACAGGATGGGGGAAACATATAAGATAGACTCTTATTCGGGGTGAAGGACCGGTTTAAGCGGAATCTCCTATACAGCCAAATGCTTGTGAGCAGAACATTGTGATATAAAGGCTTAACCAGCTGATATGGGTAATACGCTTATTACATTTGGTCAGATATACGTCAAAATGTAATGTTAAACTCCCACCACTAAGCAAAGTAGCCGTTATAGAATCCCAACTTTGTGTAATAAAGCCACCTCAAAAGATTATTATAGGTTAAAATAAAAATAAAACATTTTTAATTTCATCAGCCCAGGGAAAGAAGATCCAGCGTAGTGATGACAGCAGAGAAGTTTAGAAGCATGCGCTGCCCCAGACTTGCTTCTTATAAAAACGATATCCTATCAGTCAAAAGTAGGCAGACTATGCTGATCTTAAAGCGGTTTGTGAGACCAGTAAGATCTATCCCCAAAAACAGGCTAAAATATTTACCCGTTTCAGCTCTGCCATTAATCTGCGGCAAGGCAACCACACTCCAGTGCTGCAAAAAAGCAAAACTTGACACCCCCCCCCCCCAAACCTCATGGACTCAGATACAGTTACCTCTGCACCACCTGTAGTGACACCCCCCCCCAAACCTCATGGACTCAGATACAGTTACCCCTGCACCACCTGTAATGACATCACCCCCCCCCCCCCCCCCCAAACCTCATGGACTCAGATACAGTTACCTCTGCACCACCTGTAGTGACACCCCCCCCCCCCAAACCTCATGGACTCAGATACAGTTACCTCTGCACCACCTGTAGTGACATCCCTGCTTCTCGCCTCTTTTGACCACTAATATGTTCCTGGAGTTACCAGCGTTGCACTGGCCGAGATCTGTACCCCTAACTCTGCGGGACTAAGCTGGCTAAAGGCACCAAGAGTGGTTGATTATTCTTAGTCATCGTGGATCAGCAGTTAATTGCCTTTTCTCCCTTTGGTACCGTGTCTGAACAAGCAGCACTGGTGCCACCAACTGCATCCATCAGGTATTAAAGAGGCTTGGATTGAATGTGTTGTTGTGCTGTTTCAGGTGTTCAATTGTGGGCAGGCCCAAATGGATGGGCGGCTTAGCAGTTTCAGACTGGTCCAGATTGTGTTGTGGAGGGTCTGATGCTGGTGAGGGGACCACTACAAATTACTCCATTCCATGGGCCCCCTTTATCTGTCCCTGCTCCCTTTTACTATCAGACTGTAGGGCATCCATATTTCTTTCCATTTTTAACCTAAAGTAACCCCTTTGATACTTTGTATTTTCATGTACATTACAACTCCCATCAGACGGGTGATTTAGTAGGTGCACTCACACAGGCATAACTTTAGGGGTGAACATCTTCATCGGGACGGCTGCCTGTCTCTCAAACACTAGTGGTGTGCAGGTTTTTTTTGAACGTTCCTCAATGTCGTCCAATATAGTCTGACACAAATCCTGATGAGAAGAAACAACAAATTGGCACTTGAGTTTTATTTGAACCGTAGACAATTTTCATATCTTTACAAGTGATCCTATAACCAGAAAGGAAGTTCATGTGGTCACCTTTTATCCGCAGCCCAATGACCCCCAAATTTTTAATAAAGCCGTTGCCCAATATTCATAACTCAAACTGGCTGCAGTGGGCCATATTGCACCCTAGCCGAGCAGCCCCCTGCCCCTGGTGCTTTCCAGAGCATTCAGTTACAGTACACACAGCTCAGCATTGGGGAGCACTTCATCCTAACGGCCATTATGTGACAGTTTAGTTGTAACTGAATTTATTAGCATATTGCTGCAACTGCATACTGCTTCCTGTTAGTGTTTTTTTTTTTGAATATTGGGCAAAGGCTTTAGAAAAAAAAGAAATACAGGTTGTTTAGGGGCATTGGGCTGGGGATAGATGGTGACGCCATAAGTTTCCTTTCTGAGTAAAGAATCACTTTAACCATGATCTAGGCACAGACAAAACACTTTAGTGACCTTTTATTTCAGGGTTTGTTTTACGAAGATAATGCTCAGCTGCATTCCTTGAAGGACACAAAGGAGAATCCTGAAATGTTTACAGAAGGGCAAATAAGCAACTCTTAAAGCGGACCTTCACTCTGAATAAGAGTCTATCTTATATGTTTCCCACACCCTGTACATACAGGTTGGCCACATTAAAAATCTTCCTACCTGCATCTACTGCATGTTATGAGCCTTTAAACATCCAAGATGGCGGCTTATGGAAGCCGCCATCTTATCAGGCAGCCTGCAAACAGGAAGTACCTCCTGACTGTGCTGCTCTGCATTCTGGGACTGCTGACCTTTACCTGACCCCAGCTCTGCTCTGTCTGAGCAAAGCACAGCTATAACCCACCCCCCTGTACCTTATCCCACTCTCCTCTCCTCAGTAAGTGTGATGCTTCTGAGTCAAGATGGCGGCGCCCGTATCCTAAATTCCTGAACAGAGTTGCAGCCCAGTGGGGGAAAGAATAATAAGTTGGTGACTAAAAACGTAAAATATATTAATTTTAGATGCTGGGGAACCATTTTTTAAGAGTTTGGGCTTTTCATTAAATCACGCTGAAGGTCCGGTTTAAAGTCTCATGTCTATAAGGAATATGTTTCTTTCTAAAAATACTTGTAGATGAATATAACTATTTGTAAACTGTTTCTTTTTGTAATTTGTACTGTATTGTTACAGACGCAGGAACATTGAAAATTATCTAAGTCCCTGATAGGCACTGATGAAGCTTCAAAAAAGCGAAACTAGTCTGCCATGCAGGACAAGGTTCAATCAATGTGATCTTTTTTTATCAGACAATCTGTGAATGTAATAGCGTTTTTATTGTATATTCAAAGGAGTAAACCACTCCATGTGTTGTAATCAGATAGGGAGTGGAACAACAGAAAAGTGTTTTTTATAAAATGTTATGATTGTAAATAAAAGGATATTGTTTAGGATTGATTAGAAATGAATGGTTTATTGTGACGAGGTGATATCCTATGAGCCCCGTTTCCTTTCCTAATGTTGGGGAGATGGTCCACTATGCCCTAACATAACTTCACAAGAATGTAACTCTTAAAGTGGACCAAAACCCAGTATGATCAGCCTTGGAATCTATAAGATTCCCGGGCCGTTCGATTCCCTCCCCCCGATGCCCCTCTGTGTGAAACCCCCGGGTCGCCCCATACACTTAACTTGCTTCCCAGTCCAACGACACATGCCCGAGCTGCAGCCACCAGCGGGCTCAGAGCCGCCGGCCTTGAACAAAGACTTAGATGATGTGATGTCAGCGATGGGGGTGCCCCGGGGGGAAAGACCAAAACCCAGGATAGTCAAATTCTTTGTTTTTGGCCCATTATGAAAGAAGCAGGGCTGGGTTACTTATCCCTGCCTTTGTCGCCATTTATTTAAATACAATCAATAAAGCAGAACAAAACAGCTGCGGCACAGCCCTGGAATCAGGCCTTCACCAGGGGCGCTGCAACACCCGATTTCGGGATCCCTCATCAATTTAAACATCTAACAGCCGCATCCCTGGGCTGTGAGCATGCTCCTGTCCTCAGCCATTTAGATAGGCTGGGGGCAGGAGCGTGTGCTGCTGGGGATGCAGCCGCTGTGCTCCCGATTGCTGAAGCTCTGCATGTAAACAGAGCAGTTTGCCGAGCATTACATATGCACGGCAAACAGCTCTGATTGGACAAGAACCCACAAATGTGCAACAGGTGATTTGTTCTGGGCGATATTGGAGGATTTACACAGTGGGGCATCCCAGTTCGGGGGCAAGGAACAAAACCCGGGAAAGTCAAAATTTTAGATACCAGGGGGTGGCCGCTGGTGGGTTTTGTTCCGCTTTAAGGAGGTATACCTTTGTTAAAAGCAGAGAAGACCACCTTTTGAAAAATGTTTTCATAGGGAATGTGTATCTCACCTCTGGCTTCCATGCAGGATCGGTGGAAGCCAAATCAGGCTTAGCACAGGGGGAGGGAGGGTTAAGGTTATAACCATTAATATCACACAAGTGATTAAAAAATTTTACTTTGCAAACAGGTCTAAAGCATATCACATATAGTAAAAGTACGGAGTAAAATTACCAAGTCGGTGCAGGCCACGGCCACCTGCTGCCCTGAGGAAGCAGCAGGTGGAGGAGCGGCGGGGGCACTGTCTCTGGCCCCGCCGCTGTCATCGCTGCCGGTAAAAAACAGCGATCGCAGCGGCGGGGCCGGGACAGAGCCCGCCGCTGCTTCTTACGGCCAGCTACGTGAATGGAGCCATTTACGGAGCCGGCCGCTCGGCGGAGCGGTGTCAGTGGAGAGGTGAGTTTAACTTTTTTTTTTTACTTAAGCCGACTGGGGGGAAAGGGGGGTGCCACACAGCCTATGGGAACTGGGGGAGGGGGGATGCCACACAGCCTATGGGGGGAGGGGGGATGCCACACAGCCAATGGGGGGAGAGGGGGATGCCACACAGCCAATGGAAGGAGCGGGGGATGCCACACAGCCAATGGAAGGAGCGGGGGATGCCACACAGCCAATGGAAGGAGCGGGGGATGCCACACAGCCAATGGGGGAGCGGGGGATGCCACACAGCTATGGGGGAGCGGGGGATGCCACACAGCCTATGGGGGGAGCGGGGGATGCCACACAGCCTATGGGGGGAGCGGGGGATGCCACACAGCCTATGGGGGGAGCGGGGGATGCCACACAGCCTATGGGGGGAGCGGGGGATGCCACACAGCCTATGGGGGGAGCGGGGGATGCCACACAGCCTATGGGGGAGCGGGGGATGCCACACAGCCTATGGGGGGAGCGGGGGATGCCACACAGCCTATGGGGGGAGCGGGGGATGCCACACAGCCTATGGGGGGAGCGGGGGATGCCACACAGCCTAATGGGGGGAGCGGGGGATGCCACACAGCCTATGGGGGGAGCGGGGGGATGCCACACAGCCTATGGGGGGAGCGGGGATGCCACACAGCCTATGGGGGGAGCGGGGGATGCCACACAGCCTATGGGGGGAGCGGGGGATGCCACACAGCCTATGGGGGGAGCGGGGGATGCCACACAGCCTATGGGGGGAGCGGGGGATGCCACACAGCCTATGGGGGGAGCGGGGGATGCCACACAGCCTATGGGGGGAGCGGGGGGATGCCACACAGCCTATGGGGGGAGCGGGGGATGCCACACAGCCTATGGGGGGAGCGGGGGATGCCACACAGCCTATGGGGGGAGCGGGGGATGCCACACAGCCTATGGGGGGAGCGGGGGATGCCACACAGCCTATGGGGGGAGCGGGGGATGCCACACAGCCTATGGGGGGAGCGGGGGATGCCACACAGCCTATGGGGGGAGCGGGGGATGCACACAGCTATGGGGGGAGCGGGGGATGCCACACAGCCTATGGGGGGAGCGGGGGATGCCACACAGCCTATGGGGGAGCGGGGGATGCCACACAGCCTATGGGGGGAGCGGGGGATGCCACACAGCCTATGGGGGGAGCGGGGGATGCCACACAGCCTATGGGGGGAGCGGGGGATGCCACACAGCCTATGGGGGGGAGCGGGGGATGCCACACAGCCTATGGGGGGAGCGGGGGATGCCACACAGCCTATGGGGGGAGCGGGGGATGCCACACAGCCTATGGGGGGAGCGGGGGATGCCACACAGCCTATGGGGGGAGCGGGGGATGCCACACAGCCTATGGGGGGAGCGGGGGATGCCACACAGCCTATGGGGGAGCGGGGGATGCCACACAGCCTATGGGGGGAGCGGGGGATGCCACACAGCCTATGGGGGGAGCGGGGGATGCCACACAGCCTATGGGGGGAGCGGGGATGCCACACAGCCTATGGGGGGAGCGGGGGATGCCACACAGCCTATGGGGGGAGCGGGGGATGCCACACAGCCTATGGGGGAGCGGGGGATGCCACACAGCCTATGGGGGAGCGGGGGATGCCACACAGCCTATGGGGGGAGCGGGGGATGCCACACAGCCTATGGGGGGAGCGGGGGATGCCACACAGCCTATGGGGGGAGCGGGGGATGCCACACAGCCTATGGGGGGAGCGGGGGATGCCACACAGCCTATGGGGGGAGCGGGGGATGCCACACAGCCTATGGGGGGAGCGGGGGATGCCACACAGCCTATGGGGGGAGCGGGGGATGCCACACAGCCTATGGGGGGAGCGGGGGATGCCACACAGCCTATGGGGGGGAGCGGGGGATGCCACACAGCCTATGGGGGGGAGCGGGGGATGCCACACAGCCTATGGGGGGAGCGGGGGATGCCACACAGCCTATGGGGGGAGCGGGGGATGCCACACAGCCTATGGGGGGAGCGGGGGATGCCACACAGCCTATGGGGGGAGCGGGGGATGCCACACAGCCTATGGGGGGAGCGGGGGATGCCACACAGCCTATGGGGGGAGCGGGGGATGCCACACAGCCTATGGGGGGGAGCGGGGGGATGCCACACAGCCTATGGGGGGAGCGGGGGATGCCACACAGCCTATGGGGGAGCGGGGGATGCCACACAGCCTATGGGGGGAGCGGGGGATGCCACACAGCCTATGGGGGGGGAGCGGGGGGGGGATGCCACA